>OZ038379.1:68801409-70054100 GCA_964036045.1 Eutreptiella sp. 'Long Island Sound 2002'
CCCCCCCCCAAGAATATTCCGTGGATCACGGATCACCTACCCCATAGCACCCCCCCCCCCTCCCCGCTGCCTAGCAAAATGATCCGCGGTTTTTCTGGACCAACCATCCGGACACGTGGACACGTGGGGGCTAAAAAAGACACTCCTAAGGGCTCAAGAACCTAGGGTTGCAAAGTGCACACACGCATTGCACAAACTAATGCACTATTATGATTATCAAAAATTGGGTACATAAAAGGCATGTGGAAGAAACAAGAGGTTTTACCAATGTACCAATTTACCAATTATTTACCAATTTGTTCAAAGCGTACGTAGTGACCTAGCGTAACATGCAAGTGCAAAGCAAAGAAATGCAATGCTCTTGTGGACTTGTGGATCAATTTTACGTGCCCTGCCTAAACTTTGCTTTTCTTTTTAAGAAGATGGATTGTTGGACCAATTTTGTGTGCCTTTGTGTGCATTTCTTTATTTTTGGGAAGTGAAAAATTTCAATCATTTTCTTTAAGATGAATTGGTGGATCGATTCGTTGCTTTGTACTTGCATGTTGCACTAGGTGTTGGATCATTTTTTCTAAAGATGAAATGTTGGATCGGCACATAGTTGGAAGTATAGTGGGCAAAATGGTCCAAGAATGATCCATGGATCACTTTTGGACCACCACCCTCGAAACCCCCGTGCCCCCACTGCCTAGTGTTTGGATCAAAAATGATCTAGATCACCTGCCCCATAAGCCCCCCCCCCACTTCTTGCTGCACATCGAAGAAGAAGGAAACACTATGAGTCACGCATACGGTACATTCTGCCCCAAAATCGTACAAGTAGTGTTTATGCTCATGCCAACAACAAATTTGCATCCATGGCGAATCTAAATGATGAGGACTCAATGTTCCCAATCTCGTGGCGGTCGGTTGATTCAGTATAACACGTTATGTCACGGCGTTTTGGTATCATTTTTGAACCCCACGTGAGACCGGAAACATACTTCGAAAGATGAGCCCTAGACTGAGCTGAGGGAGCGTGAAGCAAACGGCGACACAAGTGATCATCTGAAAACAAAGCAGTAAAGTCGGCATGAGTTTCGCAAACTTCGGTGTGCGTATGGACATAGGAAATAGCACACAACACCTGGGATTGACTATCATCACCAATGCAAAGGTAAGACCAAGCGATGGCAAATGCACAAAAAACTACATGATAGCTGAACCAAAGCTTAAAGGGTATGGTCATCTTCCGGCATCCCTAGACAACCAAAGGGAAAAAGACTTTGTGCAAGATCTTGGCGATGTGCCCCAACCCACAAAGCAACAACACGTTAGTCGATGATAGAATGAGTTGATGACTAGAATGTGAATGAAATTCTTTCCTTTTGAGGCTTTGGAACATGGATTAAGAGGACACAATTTGAACCGAAATCCCTGCAACGGAATTGGGCAAAAAAGTTAGACTTGTTGTCGTGAGCTACAAAGCGCCACAACAAATTGTTTTCCTTTTGGTTTTGCAATACGACTAACGAGGGACGTTTAAGAAGAGACGCTCAAGCCAGGGAGGACCTCTTGTGGTGAGGGTTATTCTTCGGGTGTTTCGATCATATCTTTGGATTTCGAGGATTCAAGGCCCTTTCACACTACTGGTTGGGCTTTGTACTCAGCTTCTCATTAGCAATTGTTATTAACTCTACCAGGGGGGTGCACATGTGCCGGCCTCTAGATTCTGCGATGTGCTAGCACATTGTTGCCGGCTGCAATGTGCTAGCACATTGTTGCCGGGATTGTCGCTCCCGGGAAAATCACTCTCTCTCTCTGATATGTCTCTCTCTCTCTCTACTGTATTTACTAGTGCTGAAGCCCGCGTAAACGCGGGCATACCGACCGTGGTTGAATGTAGAAAAGCAAATTTTTCGTTAATTGACGTTGGAAATCATATTTTCACAGAAAAAAGGGAACATTTCCAAGGCTGTCTCCAAATGTATGTAAGCAAAGCTAAAAACAAAAACCTTTTCGCGGTTTCCCTGGATTTGATCTACTTCAGGAAACCTTGAACATGATGAAGTGTGTAACCCTAGCCCCAAACCTAAGCCTAACTCTAACCAACACTAACCCTAAAAAAGCCCTAAAAAAATTCCACGGACTGTCTGCTGGCCCACAGATGACTGTCACGCGCACACAGGCGCCTGTCGCTTCAGCGCCGAGTGCGTGTGACAGCCGCCTGTCATCCGCACGCAGCTCGAAGGGGGGATGGTTAAGCAGATATGACCTCTTCAGCAGATCGGTCAGATCGGCTGAGCAGATCGGTCAGATACGACCGGGCGATAATGGATTTAAAGCCGCGAGCATCAAATTCAAGCCGACTACTGACGATTCAACCATCGGCTTGTAAATTGTATAAACAATTGATGATATTTCGATTGTTTGCACCAACTTGTCCTCATCTGCCCCCGGGATGCATTGCAAATGACAAAATAGAATGTCACCCCAATAGCTCAATGAACTGTACACTTAGTTTCAATTCAAGTTCAGCAAGATGCAACTTTGACAATCACTTTAAGTTTTAGCTTTGCTGTTCTAAGTCTATTGTAGATGCCACTACTATAGATGCCTAGTATAGATGCCACTGCCACTACTATAGATGCCCGTAGTGCTGTCTGAATCCAACTTACAATCCACAAGTAAGTCAACACTTGTCGTGCCTTTTTCACTCATAAAACAAGTGATCACATAGCATAGCACCTTAAACAAACTACGTTAAACGGTCTTTCGCTTAAAACTCCTCCTTGTTGCGGTTGTCACTTTCACATTTCACCTAAATCTACCGTTGATGCTGCCAGTGTCAGCTCAATCTGAGTCACATTCCACCGCTAAACACTCCTTGTGCCTCCTCCAACCAAGTGCTAACTAAGTGCAAAGCACACGACTACAACAAGCGGAGGGGGGCTCCACGAGATGGGGAAGGGCAGTGTGCAGGCTGCGATCGCCTCTGAAAGGTATCCGTCGGACTTGGAAGTCAAATTGCACAATATGCACATGCATGATCAAGTATTTATAACAAACTACGATGAGCATGTTGAGGAAATTGCAATGAAGCAATGATACATGATATGTTGTGGAGGGTGTGGAAAAGTAGGATTAAATGAATCCTTCGTCTTTCGTGCTTGGTCTGGCTTTTCCTTTGCTGGTGCGAAGCACCATCCAAAGAAAAGCCTTATTACGCTTTTAGCCGTTTTCGGGTCACCTTTCTATGTCGGAAGTGGAGCGAGGCGGTGACAAACAAGAGCAAAAACACTCCTTTGCCTTGTGTTTAAGCTAGCAGCGCAAAGACAGGGAGGGTGCATTTGGCAAGATTAGCACATAGGTTGCAAATAGCATAAAATTGACATATTCATAATTCGGGCCTATTGTATCGGATTTTGACGAAATGAATGGCAATTTCGGTCAATTTGGGGGTATTCTTTTCATTTTTGAGCTTGTAAAGGCGGCCGTATGCGCTGAAAACCGTCAAATCCAAAAGCGGTGCCAAAACAAAATGACGGCGGTTTTTCAACTATACAGCAAAACGAGGCTTTTAAAATCATTTATAAAATTGGTCTCAGATCGAAATTTCGTGCACTGTAGCCCGATTTCACTTTGAACAGTCAAAATGAAAGATCGCAAATGCCGGCGCCTGCGAAATGCACGCGTGCACAGCAAATAAATAATATGGCAAATAGATTTCTTGGGATTTGGGGCCTGTGGCTTATATATAGTGTTGTTCGGCACCTCAACTTTGCTGATGCAACCTTGAATCGCATCCCTAGGTTATATGGAATTAGTGGATGTTGTCAAAGAAGTTAAAACCTTGTAAAGGTCCTAACTTTGCAAAACAGCCATGATTGATCAGAACAAATATGACAGTGCGGATCAGCTCTCCGAGGCGGTCATTTAGAGGGGCTGCATCGTACACTTTTGAGGTATGTTTCGTTTCGGCGCGCGGATCGTATATAATGGCATAAGGACTGCTTTTAGAGGGGGGCGGGGCCCCATTCCCCGGCCCCCCAATTAAAAGCCCCCCATGGGGGGGGAGGTGAACAAGCGCCCCCTGCCTTCCATTTGTGCCTTAGTAAGGTTGCCGATTTCACATTCAAGCCAATTCAGCTACAATCGCTCCGCCATGCAAGACACAATCACCCTTCAACCACTCCTTGTGCCACCTTGGGTCAAAAACAAACTAAAGATATGGAATGTAACCCAAAGCAAAGCACAATAAATCTTCTTGAGTACACTTGCCACATTTATGCGTAAATCCGTATCAGATGCTACATTTGTGACCGCAAAGAAATGTACAATTTCACACTAGGCAATCTTGTTTTTGAAAAAAACTTGAAAAACCATCGCTTAACAATCTTTCTTGCCCTTCCACTTGTTGGAAAGCACTTTTGGACTACTTTTCTTTCGCACAAAACAAAAAGAACCACCCAAATGAAGTCAAAACTCGTTTTAATAGGGTCGATCACTTGTGGGGGGACTTCAACCCCCCTGCTCGCCCCACGCCCCCCCCACATTGTTTTGGTGAACACCTCTTTCTAGCCCCTCCTAGTTGGAGCCAAAACCCTCAGCTGGACCAGTAGTAAAAACTCTCTCTAGCCGGTTGAAATGTTTTTCGACACCACTTGTACAACATGGATGAAGTGAAACAATACCCGGAGGGACCTGAAACCCATGAGACATTCATTCAAGCCCCTCCAATTGTTTTGGGTCTTTTTTAACCATTGTCCTGCTACAATTCCTGCTAACTTTTCACTAATGAAGATAAAACCGGTGAACACTCCTTTCAACCCCTTGCATTATTTTGCAGCATGTAGTGAAAAAACATGTGGAAAGGCTGAAAACTCAGCAGACCCTCATTCAAGCCCCTCCTACTGTTTCAGCATAGATGAAGTGAAACAACACCCGGAGGGACCTGAAACCCATGAGACATTTATTCAAGCCCCTCCAATTGTTTTGGGTCTTTTTTAACCACTGTCCTGCTACAATTCCTGCTAATTCCCGCTTTCAACCCCTTGCATTATTTTGCAGCATGTAGTGAAAAAACATGTGGAAAGGCAATAGACCCTGATTCAAGCCCCTCCTACTGTTTCAGTTTTTTTCTAACCATGCTCCGGTGAAAATCGGGCAATTCTTGCTAACTTTTAATTCCAACTATTCATGGTCGTCGTCGTTCCAAACGCCGTCGCCTGTGCGGCTCTGCGGGCTGGCAGCTGGCTGGCGACTAGCCCTGCCACGCAGGCCGTCAACCTTCAGTAGTAATTCAAGAAAAAATAAGGATGAAAGCATCCGACACCCAAAAACTTATACGAGTATATGCGAAAGGAATTCTACAGAAGCTGCGTCTTTGCACATTAAGAAAACATTTTCCGTTTTCATCTAGACTTTGTAGCTCATCATTGAGCAATTGGTCCCATGTTGAAGTAGAATGCACTCAAGAGGGGAGCAATATGGTACTTAGTTCATTTTGTTGGCCGGATTCCGAAAAAGCTGTAGATTCAGCAATGGTCAATATGCCCGCGTTCACGCGGGCATCCCCTTTAGCTTGGCATCTGCCATGTAAGGCATTTTTAACCGCCGTCAGGCCATGCAAAGCAATGAAGCAACATTAAAACATGAATCTTGACAACCACACGCCGTTGCACGAGTTGAGCGCAAATTTTTTTTTCAACAAAAATGTGTTTAAAATATATTTGAAATATATTTTTTTCAAACATTCAAAGTCTCGTAACGTAGTGTGGCACGACACAAAGCTTCGGCGCCGTTCGTGGTCTTCCTTCTCACTCACACCAACACACAACTTTCCAACCTTTTTTTAGGCTCAACTCAACAAAACAATGCCAAGCCAACGTGGCCACGGTGGACGAGGTGGAGCTTCTGGCGCACGGACTGGCGCGAGCCATTGAAGGCGGAGAGGCGTTGGTATGGCCTGTTCTCCTTTGCGTTGACTTTCCGCTACCTTTGTTCAACTTTGAAGGCGCTTTGCGCTCGAGCCGTTCTGCACACTTCGCCGCATATCACCGTGTGCGCAACGAAGAACTGAATGTCATATCCAATTTTCAACACCAAAAACGCAAAGAACAGAAGGTCTCTTTCCAACAGGCCTTCTGGAGCTGCGTGCGGGTGACAGGCGGCTGTCACACGCACTCGGCGCTGAAGCGATAGGCGCCTGTGTGCGCGTGATAGTCATCTGTGGGCCAGCAGACAGTGCATGCAATTTTTTAGGGATTTTTTAGGGTTAGAATTGGTTAGAGTTAGGCTTTGGTTTGGGGTCACCGAGGTGGTGGAACCAGTCTTGGTTTTATAACCCTTTTTAGGGTCTAAGGTGGACCTACCAAGTTTAGCAGCAGCAGCAGCAAGCAGCAGCAAGTAGCAGCAAGTAGCAAGCAGCAAGCAGCATGCGCGAAATGGAGAAAAATCAGAACTCCGTCGAGAAAGATGTCCTTGATTAATGCCCTAGATATTTTGATGAAATCCTGCAGGTTTTGAAGTTGAAAACCCAAACCAAAGCAGCAAGTAGAGCAAGAACATGATGTGGATCGAATCAATGATTGGTTTTGGAATCCAGTGTAACACAGAAGGGCTGCAGATAGACAATGCAGGTATAAACACAAAGATTCAGTCACAAATGGATAATACAAAAGATTTTATATGAAAATTGGTCTGACTCTTGCCTCCAAGATAGCTTGAGGCACTTCATGTGCACTCTTTTGGGTGAAATGGTGCTGGTTAGGAATGTGGGGCATAGATGTCAGGCCAACACAGAAAATGACTTGGCCCAGCAACTGAATTCAGAAACAGTTAAAAAGTAGAACCACAATAAGTGGTAGATACAATTGAGTATAGGGGTCTTGGGGTGGGAGATCACTAGGCTTAACCTCCAAGGCCTAAAGCATGAAATGCCTATTTTATTTCGGTATATCCTCCATGAAGGAAGGTACCTCCGCTCAGTTGAGTGGTAGGGGTGAACTTCATGGGGGGCTGGGGTTACAACCCTAGTAACTTTGAGAAAGTGTACCAAAAGCTTCAAAAGAGTGATAAAAATACTTAAGTTAGTCTTAGCATCAACAAAAGGGTTTTAAGGGGGGCTTGGCCTGGATCAAGCCCTCCAAGAAAGACATGGCAGTGACTTTTTCTTACTCCCCCCTGGAGTACTAGTTAGCTAAGCTAGTAGGACCAAGGAAAAAGGCTCAAATATTCTCAAAATTACCTCAGAAAATGCATTAAACTTACCAAAAACATCCTCGTCACTTCATAGAAGCCTATCACACTGTAGGTACCCTTGAAAAACAGTGTAATGTACCGTGAATGATGTCTCTTCGATGGGGCATGCCTCAAAAGTCGCCGGCGTGCGACGAAAACTTTTGGTAAAAAATTGCGGGTAGTGGGGTTTGAACCCACGACTCCTTCCCTGAAGCATATGTGCTTGCCCACTAGGGTACAGTCGAACGCTCTGATGCGGACGGCGATCGCTGTATAAACAGCGTTTTAGTAAACGTCCTGACCAAGGGCCAGGGCGGAGCAATACTCCCAATGGAGGACACAAATCTCAAGGAGCTGGAAAAAATAGAAAATGTAACCAACAGGGAGTGATTCCTGCGGTGTAGCGAAAGGGGTAGGGATTCAACAAGTCACATCGCTAAACAGTGACGAAACGACGTGAGAAATCATCATTTTACACCAAACTCAAAGTCGGAGACAAGCGCAAAGGAAGCGGACTTCAAAAACAAGGTTGCGCAAGCGTAAACGGCTTTTGAAAAAGAAGGTATGAGCCGTAGTTTTTAAAGTTCTAAAGGAAATTTTTGCACAGTTGCATCAAAATTTTTATAAACTTTAGGGAAAAGTATTCAAACTGAACCCACACCAAAGAGCAGGTGGACAACCCACCTCTCAGGTATGCCAGTGTCATCTCACACGCATGCATTGCGTTCGTATTGGTTGTTTCGCTGAAACGCTAGGGTTGTCAACGCTGTGTCCGTTGGGGGTTCGGGCGCTCATCTCCTTTGCTCTGCACAGGCCAAAACAGGAATGAAAGGTATGCGATGCGAATGGAGCGCGCAGCGCGCACGTAGGGTTAGAATATGCGCTGTGCTCGCGATGCATGTGCCTAATTGAGGCATTCACACGCTGTGACGCTTTCCCTGTACCCCTATTCATCCTTGATCTCTCTTCACAGGTAAGAAAAGAAAGTGTTTGCCCGTGTGTAGCCGTAGCGTTAAAGTAGGGTTGCTTAAAATGCTTAGGCTCGGTTATAACTCGCAATAGGGTTGTTTTGCGTTCGCTTCACTTCGGCATTCACATGATGCATGGTGAGTAAGGTAGGTTAGCCCAGGAGGAGCTCACCTCCTGGTTGTGTCAGTGGTTATGGCTCCGCCTCCCTTCCCTGCGTGCACACGATGCATTAAAGGGTAGGCCACGCGAAATGCGCACGGTAAACCTTGTTTAGGTTACCCAGGGGCTCCTCGGTACGTTCTTTAAGAGAACCTGAGGAGTCTCTTAACGCTTGCTTGCTTGACAGGGCGTGTTTGAGGACAGTGTATTATAGGTCACACTGAGAAGCGTATAATACGTGGAGTGTGGCTTGGTTCCTCAGCCGCAAACACCCCTTCATTGGCCTCTGTTGTACAGGTGGGAGAAGTTGAGGGTGATTGGTGCACGCAGCAGCTGCCTTCGGCGGCTACCCATTTTTCTGCCCCAGCTAAACAGGGGCGCTGATCACATAATCAATTGACTGCGCCTCAGCAAGGAGTGGCGTGGGCAGTTTGACTCCATTGACATCCGCGCTGTGCACCCAACGAGTGCACCCCTTTCCTCCAAGCCCTAGCAGGGGAAACGCGTTGTGGCGTTCCCTGTTAGGCCACAGTTGCTTAGCAGCGCTGTGTTCTCTTGTCTTCTTCACAGGTGGGTCATTAGGACCCGAGACTTCATTGACAGCAACACCAAGTAGCGTGTGTAGGGGTTCGGGTCTGCAGGCCTGGTAGGGGTTGAGTGCAAGTGATGAGTGCTCACCCTGCCTTCGAAGGCCGGTGCTGGCGTTAGTGAGTGTAGTGTAGTGGTGTCTCGTGTCCCGCGTGCTTTTCCTCGTGGGCAGGGGAGTGCGTTAGCTTTTGGCCTGTAGCAAAAATGGGCGTTTTGTATGCCCTTAGCACACTTGGCCACCCCTCCCCTCTAGTAGGTAGGGCTTTTGCCGTCTTCCCCCAAGGATAGGCGCCAGCACAGAAATTGGGCGCCATAGGAGTGGTAATAGTACCTGATTAGGACATTCGGTCCGACGTCAGCGAAGCCCGGTCTGCGGGAGCCACGCCGGGGAGAGAAGTGAGACACACACAGACATACGTAGCACACATAGGGGTATGGTGAACCCTGTAAGGAAGGGTAGAACCCCATGGGTCTGGACCAGTCAGGGGTCCTAACTGTGGGCTCGCTCGTCCCCAAGGAGGGAAGACACACCTTGCCTCATGACACCTTGCTTGTCATTTCCCCCTGGTGTAGTAAGCCACCGTTCTTCGTTGGCTCCCCAAAGTCATTACATCAGGGCAGTCCCCATGCAACACATGGTCAACAAGGCATACACTCGCTGGGTGGTTGCAATCCTGATAAGCGGCCACCTGGCCCACGCTGGAAACCATAGGCATGGGTCTGCAGGGCACAGACAGGGTCAGTGCAGTGCTCAGTAAGCAGTAGGGGAATGACACATGGAAATTAGTTTCGCTTTCTACGCTGGGACATAGTCTCAGCACGGGTTAGGAGCTGCCCCTCGCCGTTCTCAACGAGGTAGGTGCGGAAGATAGCGTTGATACTCATGTCTGGTTGTATGAAGGCTGACATAGGTTCCCAGGTCGCCTCAGATAACCCATAGCCATCCCACAGGGTTAGGAATTTCCAGCCCTGTTTATACTCGTGGCGAGCAATACCCGCAACCACGTAGTAACCATCGACTGCCATCTCATCGGCAGTCATCTCTTCGAGTTTGTCTGCCTCCTCTCGACTCGCAGCGTTCTGTAGGTCTATACGCTCGACCTCACTGTCGCTGAGGCGCCACTCATCCCAAGACAAATCGTCAGGGGAGTGATAGTGCCTCAACTGTTTAGGTGCACACAGCAGTTCACCACCTAGACGTTGACTGCACCTGACATGGATCCTGGATCCATCTATCCTGATGATACGATAGGGTCCAAAATAAGGGTCCTGTAGGCAGTTACGCGGCCATGAGGATAGGCGTCACCAACCTTGAAGCTGGCGGTCGCCGTAGGCCGTTCCGTCGGCTCAGTTCACGGTCACGAATGTGTCTCAGGTTAGTCCCAGCCTGGTTAGCCAGAGACTGCTTGTGTTCCAGCCAATCTCCCACAGGGCTCTTGAAGTCCTCAGGAAAGGGGGTTTTGAAGAACCAAGCGGGGCGTCCTCCATGGAACAGTTCGTGGGGGGTGAAACCCGTAGAAGAGCTCCGCTGTGAGTTCATGGTCAGCACTGCCCAGGGCACTAGGCGTACCCAGTCCTTGGTACGCTCCTGTTTCATCAGGATTCTTAAGTTTTGCTCCACCACACGGTTCTGTCTTTCACAGAGAGGGTTAGACGTGTGGGTATAGGGCACACCTGTGTGTTAGCAGTAGGCAGCAGAGTACAAACTCCGGCGATCGCGACTCATCTGCGGGATCGCTCGCGAGCGATAGGCCTGACAACGTAATACAGACGACATCAATACTACAGAGTACAGACAGAATCACGACAGAGCACAGACAGAATTACGAGAGAATAATTAGCGATTATTAAATAGCATGGTGATTGCATTTTACACACCGTGTATGCATGTGCTCTGTAAAGTATTCTGAGACTGGACTTCTGTGTGTTGCACAGGGTCTTTGTGACCATGTTGACTGTGGATTCACGGACAAGATCAACAACTACGAAGTGTATGAGTAGTGCGTTGCTTTGAGGGCTGAGGTCTGGATTTTGAAACAAAGGTCACGTGTTTTGCAGCATCGGTCCTGTGCAGGAGCCTAGTGGCTTATCAGTTGGTAGCATCATCGGGTGCTTGCAGCGTGAATCTCTGACTTTCTGATCTAAGACTGCGTGCTGAGTACATCGTTTCGTGACTCCATGGTTAGCATCGGTGAACCTGAACTGTTGCGGCTGCAGCTGTATGAGTCTACCACACAGCAGCAGGCTCCGGCGGAGCCGACGATCCTCTCAAGCCCTGTGAGGGCAGCAGCGTTTGATCCACAAGTATTAGTGCCACCGACCCTGTCTGCAGCTCGCGTGCTAGTCAATGTGGAGAGGCATCGCCGGGTTGATCAACATGGGTGTCCGCACGAGTGGCAAGCCATCAGCCACACCGGTGACCACGTTGAGCGCTTGCATCAGGTAGAGGACGGCGTGACGGAGCTCCGTGAAGCTATGACTGCTGTCACGGAGGCGCTGAGATCGGGACTGAACGGGGATCAGCAGGTGTTTGACCTGTTGAAGACCCACGATCATCACTTTGCAGGCATCGCAGTCGATCTAGAGACCATGAGAGGAGACACGGCGGCGCTGGGCAACGCCGTCACGGCTGCACAGCGCGACATCGGTGACCTATGGCGTGATCATCGGGGCCTGCAAGAGGCCCACAACACCGCCTTGTCCACGGTGGAGCGCAGCGTCAACGAACTGCTGCAGGTAGCAGCAGCGGCGCGCCTACGGCGCTTGGAGGAGTCCTCAACGCGTGCAGAGGCAGGCATCAAGAGCTGCCACGCGGCCACCGAAGGCGTGCGAGCCTCAGTGGACGCCGCCGGGCTGCAGCTCAGCAGCCACATCCACGGCGTGTCCTCCTCCCTGAACGACATGGGGCAGCGCGTGGGCGCGCTGGCGCGCCAGGAGGCCACCATCGCGAAGGCCTACGAGCGCATCACGCAGGAGACGGCAGAAATCAGGAGGGTTACAGCCCCTCTTGAACAGGTCACCACTCTCCAACGTGTGGTCAATGGGTTAGAGCCGAAGGTGGGAACCTATAGAGGGTCATTACCAGACCTTAAAAATCTGGCAAACAACGGTGATAGAACAGTTAGACAGGACAGCAAGCTTGTTGGATGAGCGCACCATCACAATCAAAGCGACGACGTCGCGCCTGAACTACTGTGAACAAACTTTGCAAACAGCGCTCAACAGAATCACCATACTGGAAAAGGGTACTCGCGCCTCCACAGAATCTCCACCTCCTGAGCCACCCAATGACCCTCCTCCTTCTCACTCATGCTCTGGCAGCGACAGGTGCTGCCCCTGGTGTGCATCTAAGGTGTCTTCGTTGGAGGACGCCAATCAAGCCCTTGAACACGAAGTGGCCCGGCTGAACACACAGGTGGTTGACCTCAGGGGCCGGGTGTTACACCAGAGCGAGGACAAGGCCTCTTGGAAGGCGGAAGTCCTAAGTGAAATGAGGGAGAGCCTCGAAGCCATCCGGCGCCAGCACCTGGAGGAGATCAGGGACTGTCACCATCGCCTGATACTGCCGGAATCAGGTTCGGATCGCCTGCAAACAGAGGTCATGAATCCGTTAGCCAGGAGGGTCCACGAAGTGGACAGACAGTATGCGTCTTTGAAACGACAAGTCCAACACAACGCCCAGGAGTTGGCGCTGGTAAAGGGACGGCAGCAAGTGCCTGGACCACCGGCCCAACCCCCGGACGTATCCACCTCCCTGAATTTTGATGTGGCGGCAGTGGAAGCCCGAGTGGCGGAACATGACACCTCCCTCCGGGCTTTGGAGACGCAGCTCCCAGAGGTCGTGAATGGTATGGAAACCCTCGCGAATGCGATGGAGGTATTAGAAGGAAAATTACAGGAGTGGCAGGATGAGTGTGCGGATGACGGGGAGGATGGTCGGGACACCACTACCCCTTGCCAGAGCGTGAACCCTGACCCCAGCCTTTCCCATCCCACTTACCCCGTCAAGGCCGAGCCTGAGGCTCGGCCACATGTTTCGACGGGAGAGGGCACTCGTTTTTCCCACTGCCCGTATGGAGAAACTACGCCTGCACCGGGGGTTGGGCAGTTTTCTGGGTTGGGGGACATCCCGAGGCCGCACACCAACCCCTCCACCCCGAAGCCGCCGGCGAACGCCCCCACATTGCTACATGAGGCGGGTGGCGCTACGTTTGACCTTCCAGGGCTGGACATGAAAGGCACCACCCATGATGGGGAGAAGCACGTGAGTTTTTCCAACGTGCAGGAATTTCTCAAGAGTGATCCCCTCTCAGCTATGGGTAACTTGCCTTCGTTTGGGGGGGCGGGTAAGTCCCCAGTCCTGGGCACACCCGACCTAGGGTCTTTTTCTGTACCTGATGGCTCCGTGCCCGGCAGTACCCCCACCCACAAAGACCCGAATGTTCAGGTCAGGGCGCTGTTCGGCACCGACAAGCTGGAGTTAGAAACCCTAGACCCCGAGACTAGGCAAGTCATTAAAGACCTCCTCAAGAGGCCGGTCTTCCGAGGGGACTGGGCCACGTTTGAGCCCGAATGGGACCGTTACAGGGGATTTTGGTGTAGGCGCATGGCGCCAGATCTCCTAGCATACGTTTTCTGCTCGTGTTTCCCAGACGAAGGGAACTTATACGCCAGTCTGGTTCAGGATGCCGGCTGGACATACGACCAGATATACGGCGTGGCCTCTACTATCGGCCAGGGCAGGGTGTCCGGCGTACTCCTGGAGAAGCAATGGATCGCAATGGACCTGCCCCGCCCGAAAACTGTGGCCGACTACAGCCTCTGGATAACCCAGTGGGTGTTACACGCTCGCCGCACGGCGCGCAAGTGGGCCATCACCCCACAGCGTGCCAAACAGGTGTGGCACCAGGCGCTTGAGCGTCATGGAGGCTACGGGGCGGAACTTGCCGAGCTGGCAAAGTTAGAGGCACTACACGGTGAGTTCACCTGGGAGACTGCGCACTCCCAGGTGGTGTACGAACTCACCTGGCGCGATAAGCGCAAGTGGCAACAAAAACGCCATGACGAGGTGCAATCGGCAACTCCAGCGCAGGCGCGCAGCGCCTCGGCACCCGCAGCCTTCAAGGGCGCATGCCACAACTGCGGTGAAAAGGGACATCGGGCGGCAGACTGCCCCAAGCCCAAGAAGGCGGATGACAATCGGGACCGCACTCCTGGCCGTACAACTGGCAAGGGGAGGGGCAAAGGCAGGGGCAAAGGCAAGGGGCGGCGCGGCGACTCTTCCAGGGGTAGCGGGTCTTGGGGAGACCGCAAGCCTCGCCAGGGGGACGACAAAGCCGCCGCCCAAGGCTTGACCCCGGGTCAACAGAAACAGGTTGACTGGGCCCTCCGACATGCCACTAAAATGGCCAAGGATGACAAGTGCATGTGGTGTGGGGGTGACCACCACCCTGCCCAGTGCCAATATCATGTGAATAAAAATGTTGCCCGTGCCCGGCAGGCCCAAGTGGATGCCAAAGATGGTAAGCCCGCCGAGGCAGCCCCTCAGGGGGACGCCAAAGGGAAGGCCGACGGAGACACCGCGGCCCAACCCGCGGCAGCCAATGCGCCGACAAGGGGCCGCTCCAGGAACCCGCGTCAGTAGGGACGTCGGGGGTGGCTTACGAGAGGCGAGCGCCGCGCTCGCAAGAGAGTAGCCAGGCTGCGGGACGCTGACCATACTGCTGGCACCCCGCAGGCTCGGCCAGCGTTGACGGATCCACCCCCTGTACGGAGTCCGTCGGCGCTGAAGACTATCATTTCTACTGCAACCATACGGTCGGTGCCGGTGAGCCCAATATACGATGCTCGTACGCGCAGTACCCTCCGACGACCCCGAGTATGTGCGGTGCGTCGCCAGCGCGCGCCTGTTTCAACACGCACGCACCGGGAATTGGTGGTGCAGGGCAGTGCCCGCTGGAGAACGGGGGAAGAGAGCCGAGCGCCTACCCTGGTCGACTCAGGGAGCCAGGCTTTTGCCATCGCTCCCCCCTCATTTTTTCCGAGCGGTACGCTCCAACCGGCGCGGAAGCCCCTTGCCATTACGTCCGTAGGAGGGGACGCGGTGGCAGGAGGGACAATGGGGCCCTTGCTGGATTTAACCGTGCCCGTGCGGGACCGGCATGGAGTCGAAGGGTTTTTGACCTGCGAGCAGGTCTTTGTATACTCCGCCGAACTCAGCAATGGCTGTATAGTCGGCTACCCATTCCTCAAATGCTATGGGTTACAACTTGATGCCTCTCGGGACTGCCTAGTGGATACGTTGGCAGAGTACTCCGAGCCCACTGTCCTGCGGGAAGTGGGCACCGACCCTAATCTCCCCTCTCTATTGATTGAGGAGGCTCCCGGCGAGAAAACCCCCAGTGTACAATGGACGACATGGGCTGCCGCCATCACGCAGACGTTGGCCTCCTTAGGACAACAAGTGGCGGCAGTAGCTGTGGCAGTGCAGCAAGTCACCACAGTAGCCACCGTCATGTCAGCGACACGCAATGCTAGCTTAGGAGGGGAGCGGCCGTTACCCTCTCTTCCCAAGCAGCAGTTGGTAACCCCGCCCAGACAGCCCGTTACGGTCTGCCAATGTGTCTCGGTAGGTTTAGTGGCACCAGATAGACAGTTTGATTGTGATGATTCGTACTGTTTGGTTCAGGAGTATGAGGACAGCATGGGGGACCCGCAGTATGCAGATTTTCCTCCAACCGGACCCCCCTATTCTATTGAGTGGATAACCATAGCTCAGGCTAGGTACAAGCCACCACAGTCCATACCCCCCCCTGCCGCCACCAGGGAAGCCGGGGACGGAGTTCCCCGCTTCATACCCCCCCCCGAAGTCGAGCCACAGCGGTTTAGGTGCCAGTGCCTGCGGCAGTGTGGGTGTCATTTAGCCGTAGATCCCAACGGCGGTACCGAGAGCGAGCAAGGGTTATCCCAGGCCGAGTCAGAAGAGGGCGAGCCTATTTTAGCTCGGCCCCTCACAACCCCCTTGAAGCCGGTTCGGACCCCCGTGGCCATCTTGGGGTCACTTGGGGTGTGTATCTATGTGCCGGCAAGCCGCCATTGGCTAATATCATACTCTCCCATCCACCTGACCTAACCTGATGTGATAGTGTGATAGGTTTGGCCATTCCGGCTCTGAGCGGCCATATTCAGAACCGAGGAACCGCCAGCGGAGATTTATATATCAGAATATCAGGAATCAACAGGGTTTTATTATCATGATGTTTCCGTAATTTTTCAGCCTTTCGTTCTGATGGTCAATGTATCGGCGACCGTCAGTTGGCTCGCGATTTTGCGTTAACCCATTGGTTAACTGTTATTTCCAGATATTTTGGCGGATACTCCGTTGAAGGGTCAGATTTCGTCAGCAAAGGGTTCGTTGCTTCCGCAATTTTCTAAATAAGCACTCGAAATTTTAATCTGAATTTTTCGCGATGTCGAAATCGGATTTTCGACTTCGACATCGCCGCACTTGATTTGGACTTCGTCGAGTGGTCATACTCTTTTCCCTATGCCCGAATCAGGTTTCCCTTATACTTGCCACCCATTTGACTTGGAGATATAAGGGAAACAAAAGCGAATCGTGGGACCACTTTGAAGAGCCATATCTATGCGCGAGTGTGAGGAAAGAGAATAAGGAAGGTTGGGTTGGAACTGCCTTGGTCTCAACTTAATTTAGGAAGCATCAAACGCCTTTGGTGTGTACGCATGCCCGGTATAGCAAGGGATAATGGTCAAGAGGGTAGAAAGGGATATATAACTCTTGGACCGTGCAACCGAATATTTTATTGCGACTTTCGAGTGTAGCGCATGAGTGTTGGGGTTGCATAGCAACCTTCCTTGGGTTCCTACGTATTTTTAACGTGAAGTTATGTCCATGGAGGGACGTGGCATATCATGGTGGGAGCCACTTTTGAGGGTATGTTTTATATGCATGGTATATGTCTTGATATGCTCACGCCCATGTTATATATCTTCGTGTGGCCGAAGAGATGGGCAGCCATACGTGACAAGGGTTTTGCCCATGTCTCAGTTGTGGAATTCAAAGCGCTAGACCAAGTCTACCGCGTATGTATTGCTCATGGTATGTTTGGCAAAGAGATCCATGAGTGCACTCCCATTTTCATGGGGCATGTAGATATGAGTGGCGAAGGTATCTCCATGCGCCCGATTGGGGATCCAAGTGGGGAAATTGTTCGTAAATGGTTCCAATCATTTGTGTATTGAACCATGGGCGGATATCATGGGTGAGCATAGAGATATACTATCATGACAACTTTGAATTTGGACATATTTTCATGTTTTTGACCTCAATTTATGCTCATTTTTGCATTTTGTGTACTTACCTGGTCGGCAATCAGCAAGAAGCCTATGGAGAGTCGAACCATGGTATGTTGTTCATATGTTGGCATATGCTTTGGAGTTGAACACCACCATATGCCGGATCGCGTACTCCATTTGGCTTGGCGCACGAAGGATCACAAGAATTGGTCTCAAGATCATGGGCTGACTTGGGCAGTGCGTGGCGCCCATATCCAAAGGGGTTTCGAGGGTAAAGTGGGGATGTACATGGGCATTGGCCTTTGGTCTCTATCCTCCATGAATACTAGACTTCGATTCCATGCATGCTTTGAGCCTTCGGATAAGTTGTAACATCAATTTTGAGCATATATTTGATATATGGCCAATATGGTGTGAATTAGCAGTTTTTTGGCATGTCATGAGTTCAAACTCATGGGGCATATCTTTAAGCCCATTCGATTCCAAGTCCAACCAAGGTTATGTCAGGGTAGGGCATGGTCCTGAGTGCCACTCTAGGCCATGACACGCCACCTCCCCTATTGGGCTAGGATTTAGAGGCTTGGGAGTGAACACAATTTTGGGGTTTGTGTAGTGACTTTTGACACATGGCATTCAGCCATCTCATTTGACCTGGTTCAGGGTAATATGTTGGTGAGTCAAGGGAAGGTCTTGAGTCCAGGGAATGAGGGTTTATGGCTGTGAATGTGTATGTTTACCTCTTTCCCCAACTTTGCTTTAATTGTGTTCATATGCCAATTTCAGGGCTTTCTTCCTTGGTGCAATTCTTGTACATGCCCGCCATCGTGAGACCATCGATGTGCTGAACGAAAGCCCGCAGCCTGATTTGGATTGTGAATTGGGTTATTGCTGTATTTGTGGGATCTGGTTGCCATTCAGGGTTGAAGGAGGATTTTATTTTCTATATTTTTGGATTTGGAACCTTGGATTTTGAACAATGCAATCGTTGATCAGGAGCAAATCGGCAGGGGTTACAGGCGGAAGGGGCACAGCGGGGGCCGGTCCTGGTAGGGACCTTCTTAATGGTAGCAGAGGCATACCTGCTGCCCCTACCAACCGCCGACCCGGGGACTTGGGCCCTTATGAGCCCTGCCCAAGTACGCCCCGGGTGCGTATTGTGGACTCGGTGGAGACGACGCCGGAGATTGGAGCCATAGAAGAACCGAGACGTTCAAGACCATGGCGAACTCCGGAAGTTGAAGGCCGAAGAGAAGTACGACATTCGGGACGAGGAGGACGTGACATGGAGGACCTGGTCTCCATGTGTGAGCGTCGCTGCCGAAAGGCATGCAACCTCCGCTCCGCCGCGGAGGACTCCGATGAAGCATGCCATTCAGGCAGCAGTGGAGGACGGGCCCGGCGCTACCGGAAGCGCGGGTCACCCAAGTCCGCGGCAAGGGACGCCGGGGCTATGGACACGGACCCCAGCCCGGTCAGGCTGTGGGAATCCGAGGGGCACTCCGAGGGCTATCGGACAGCCTACGAGCCACCTTCGGAGTCGGAGATGTCCGCGCCGATCGCCAGGGCGCATACGGCCCCCGGGCCCGCCCTGAAGCACGACGCCGAGGGCTTGGAGAGGCCAGCCAGGGCCCGGACGGCACCTGTGCCCCGGCACACGGGACCAGAGACGGACGCCATAGGCGATACGCCCATGAACGATAAGTCCGAGGTGTCGGGAACCGCCGGATGTGCTGAATCAGGCGGAAAGCACGCTGCGTGCCACTGCGAGCACGTGTCCTTCCTCATGGGCAAGTACCCGAAGATGGGGATGGACGCCATCGTGCATCGCCTTGATCGCCTGGACAACGCCAAGGACGGTCTAGAGGAGGACGTCGCGGGGATCCTGGACGACCAGTCAGCCGCGGAGAACAACATGGAGGAGCTGCGAGCGGATCAGGCCCGGTACCGGGAGAATCTGGAGCTGGCCCTGCAGAAGCAGCAGCAAGTGGTGGACAGCCTCCTCCACTTAGTGGAGGACATGTCGGGACGCCTGAAAAGGCTAGAGGAGCGACAGCCCCTCGCCTCGGGTCCGGAGCTCCCTGCAAAGCCGGCCGCGGTAGAGCTGGTGGAGCGGGTTAAGACCCTCAGGAGCGCCAAGGAGAAACCCATGGGCGGCCCTGCAGAGGCACCATACGCGCCTCCGCGTGTTGACCCGGGTGCGCTGCCGTTTGTTCCCATTTTCAGCGAATCCACAATGCTCGGGGAACACACGGCACCGGCTGGGTCCATCCTGGAAGGGCACGTGACCACGGACCCGAGGAACCTGACGGTACAGATGTCCCATGCCGCCCAGGATGTACCGATCACGACGAATATGGTAGTCTATGCGGAAGAGAAGATCGAGATCCAGAACCAGACCATGCAGGGGGGAACCATGGGAAGCGCCGACGGACATGATCGAGGCCATCCAAGCGGAAACCTGTGGGCGAAGGACCCCAATACGGGGATATGGACGTCCGATGGAGCAAGTCCTTCCCGCATTCCAAACCCCATGGGTTCAGGTCCAACTGGACCGCACTCCATGGAGGAGAGGGATGTACGGGGAGTGTACTCACACCCCCCGGCCACAGGTGGTATCCGTCTTGGTGGAGTGGTGGCTGGAGACGTCGGAGACGCCATCAGGATCGACGACCTCAGGGGAATCAAAATCCCCTACTATGATGGCAACCCCTCCAACCTGGACGACTTCATCCTGGATTGGGAGGACTTCGCCGAGGAGGTCATCGGCGAGATGCGGGGAGCGCCGCGGGACAAGTGGGTATGTCGGACATTCCCACACCGGCTGGCGCAGGACCTGAAGGAGGAGCTGCGGGATCAGATCCGGGAAGGATTGATCCGTACGGAGCAGGACTGCCTCCAGTGGTTGGAGGATGAGGAGCGGGTGGACGCTCCGAACCAGAAGCTGGAGGACCTGTGGTCCATCCCACTGCCGCTGGACCGCGGTGAGTTGCGGGTCCGGGAGTGGAACCGGTATCTGAGGAAGTACCGCAGATGCCTCAAGTTGGTGGAAGACTGGAACGAGGCCAGCGAGATCCGCCACTTGCTGAAGGACGTCCTCCCCGGCAACTGGAAGAGGAGAGTGGAGGACGTGGAGAAGAAGAGGGCGAAGAAGCGGGTGGCGGTGAGGATTATGGCGGCGGAGGATACCCATGCGGGTATCATGGAGTTCTTCAGGAGGAACCTGGGCGAGCCCAACCGGATGTACGGACTGAAGAACGCCGTGTACGTGGAGGTGTTTGGAGACTCCATGGGGCAAAGGTTGCTGCGCCTCAACAACGTGGAGTGGAGGCGCGGGGAGCCGCTGAGGATGCAAGTCATCTTCGCCCGCATGAGCCTGGACGAGATCGTGAAGTACATCACGGTGGAGTTGAAGCTCAATGCGAAGAACGAGGCCCACGTGCAGGATCGACATGGTCATGGACAACGAGGCCACCGAGAAGACCGTCATCATCGGGAGATCCAGGAGGACACGGCCAACTCCGCGGAGGATGGTAGTGGAAGTGGCCAAGACCACTGGTCCCGGGAGGATCACGAGGAGGCCCATTTCTTCGCGTTTTTGGCGCACAACGTGAGGAACAATGGGCAGGATCGGTCCAGATGGAGCCAGGTGGGACCCAAGAAGGGCAAAGAGCCAAGGAGGATCGGGAACCCACCGCTCTCGTTCCGAGAGTACAGGTCTCAGCAAGACGGGTGCTGGGTCTGTTATGGCAAGGGAAACAACCATGCACACGACCACCGTCAGTGCAAGGTGTATGAGGCGGACAAGAAGGCCTACTTCGCTGCCCACCCCGAGAAGAAGCCCAAGGAGCAGCGGATTTCCGATTGGAAGGCGAAGGGCGGAGACGGGGGAAAAGGCCAAGGCAAAGGCCAAGGAAAAGGCGGAGGAAGAGGCTATGGAGGTGGACCTGGCCAAGATCGACGAGTGAGGTCGATCGAGGAGGTTGCTGAGGACATGTTGAGGACGTTGGAGGATATCAAAGCCCAGCAACGTGGTGGACAAAGTCCTGGCGGATCGCAGCCGGAAGGGGCTACGTGAAGCCAAGTCTAGAGGAGCCCCCACGGGAGTGGGACCTGGGAGGTCTCTCCTCCGAAAATCAGTGGAATCCCAGAGAAAGCGAAGGCACATCGGGTGCCGAGGATGGCTCCGGAAGAGCCAAAACCACTGAGTTTCGCCACTCCCAACCCCTGGAGCGCCCTGCCAAGGGAAGTACATGTGGGTACTGGACATGGCAAGAAGGAAGGAGCGACCACGGAGAGCCCCGTGGACGGGCAGGACCAACCCAAGATCTACACCATCCGTGACCATACCCTTGAAGTCCTGATGCACCCGGACGTGCTAGGGTTGCATGCCGTGAGAGTCGTCCATACACCTCATGGCGACGAGCGGCAGTTGCACTTGAAAGTGCGAGTACGGTGCGGACGAGAGGAGAAGGTGGTGGATGTGTTAGTGGATACGGGTGCCCATATGAGATTGGTCCGGAGAGGGTTGTTCAAGGAGGAATTCCTGCAGCTCAGCCGGAGACCGGTCCGCCTGAAGGTCGCCAACGGAGAGATCATGGGTGGTGGCACCCATGAGGCCACTATCAGTATGGAATTCTGGGAGCATGAGCGCTTGAACCGCCCTGATCAGGCGAAGAGAAGCACTCTATCCGGGAACTTCTATGTGGCCGACATTACTGATTGGGATATGATCATGGGGTATGACTTCATGGTGGCAAACGCCATTGGAGCCCTTCCCCATCGTGCAACGCTGGTCCGGGAGGATGATGAATGCCTTACATGGCTGTCCACGGACTATGCATGCGGATCATCCCAATGGAATGCCGAGGAAGAGGATCGGATCGTCCGAGCGGTGCAGGCTGTGGGTGCCAAGTCCAGAGGAGACCGCGGAGTTCAGCTCACGGAGTATGGAATGGCGCCGTAGGTGTATGCCAGGATGATCCAGACGCTGGGAGCCGAAGCGCCCGAGACCGACGTCTTCGGTTCCCGGGATGCCCCATTTTTGCGGAAGTGCAGGAGACATTGGCATCGAGGAGACTCAGCCTGGCATAGGCATTGGGGTTTGAAGGAGTGGGGACCCATGTATTGGCATGGCTCCCTGGATAATACCAGACGTACGGTGGAGAAGATCGTCGCGGATAGGGCGAAGGGGATCCTGGTCATAACCGGCATAGGATCCACCCCATGTCCGCTGGAGGGTCTCAAGTCGACGCTGGACTCCATCACCCTGAACGAGATGTCATTCGGGCCAGAGGAGGAGCTGTTCATCGACGCCAAGGGTGTATCAATGCCCTCCCCGGGTCAAGCGTCGGGTACCAAGGCTTTCCTGGTGGATGGGGCGCAAGCCCAGCCCACGGGTGATGAAGCATTCATCGGGAGGGTGGAGGCGGTGCCCATGAAGGTCATGTTTGAGCCCAAGGAGGGGACGGATCAGCCTATTGATGGCATTGACGTCCTGTCCCACGCCGAGATCGACGACGTCGTCAACTACATGCGGATGGGGATGCAGGACCGTGTGGCAGCCAAGAAGAGGCGGGCCATGGTCACATCTCCGCATTGGTGGGATGACAAGATGTTGGTCACCGGCAAGTACGAGAAGGATGAGTTCGTGGCGAGGGTCATGGATGACATCGCGGACCAATACGATGGTCCGGTTGGGTCAGACCCACCAACGTGGGGTTTTCCAAGAGTGGGAACCGGTAGCGACGAGCACCAGCCTGAAGCCGCAAATTTTCGAAAATTATCGGTGGGAATCGCGACCCACGACGATGAAGACGGCATATCGGACGAGGAGAAGTCGGATTCGGACCCAGAAGAGGCCTATACCGCAGTGCGGTCGGTTGTATTGATACCGAAGCAAGCGGCTGAAGAGGCCCAGGAGAACCCGAAGGTCGCCGAGCTGAAGGAGAGGCTGATCAAGGCCTATCCGCGGCTATTTAGTGGCGTCGCCAACAAGAACCCTCCAGATCGTGGGAGGTTTGGCACAGCGAAGATCAAGCTGAAACCGAACCCCAAGATCTATCGGCATCGGGAGTACCAACCGGACTCCAGGCCCTGCACAGCGATGTCGACGCCGCTGGGGCCCATGCAGTGGAAAGTGGTGCCTATGGGCGCCAAGAATGGCAACGCCGCTTTCCAGCGCATGATGGAGGACCTACTCGGTCCTGTCCGGGACTGTGCCGACCCCTTCGTGGATGACATCATCATCGGGTCCGACATGGAGAACATGACTGAGGACAAGCTCATCGACGCGCATGAGAAGGATCTGCGCCGAGTGCTCAGCGAGTTGGACAAGCACAACATGGTGTGCAAGCCCACCAAAGCCTCACTCTTTGTGAAGGAAGTGGAGTTCGCGGGTCACGTGGTTGGTCACGGGCAACGCCGTCCCATGCCTGGGAAGCTGGCGTCCCTGCACCACTGGGAGAAGCCCCAGACCATCAGCGAACTCCGGTCCTTCATGGGGTTCTGTAATTACTATTCGGGCTATGTCCGGATGTATGCAGAACTCTCGGGGCCGCTGCACAAGATGCTGCAGGTGGGGAAGTTCGATGGCCGGAAGGGGAGCAAGAAGAAGCTTGCCTGGACCCCTGAGGCTGAGGATGCGTTCAACAGCCTGAAGGAGCGACTCCTGGGGCAGTTGGGGCTGTTCCTGGTGGACCCGGACAAGGGATTCGTGCTACGGACGGACGCCTCGGACTATGCTGTGGGGGCAGTCCTCGAGCAGATCCGAGACGACGGGTCACATGTACCCGTGGCGTTCTGGAGCCGGATCCTGGCCGAGGGCCAACGCCGCACCTGGACCGCGAAGGAGAAGGAGACGTACGCCATTGTTTGTGCGCTCAGGAAGTGGTCTGGCCACATCGGATTGCAACCGGTGGTGGTTTGCACGGACCATCAGTCCTTGCAGAGCTGGCACAAGGAGCACGTCGACACCCCCTCGGGACCGGCGGCAAGGAGGGCCCGGTGGCACGAGACGTTCGCCAAGTTTGACCTCAGCGTCATATACGTCCCGGGGAAGGACAACACTGTGGCAGATTGCCTCAGTCGGTGGGCCTACCCCGCGGGCAAGGCTTGGATGGACATATCCAGCCATGGAGACGCCGAGGAGACAGAGGAGGCCAAGCGCATCATCGAGATGGAGAAGACCATGGAGCAAGAGGGGGTCAAGTGCTTTGTGGTGATGGCAAACCGTACGGACCTGGCCAAGTTCCGGGGTGCCCGCGTCCAAGTTATTTGAGAGGAAACCCTCGAGCAATGGATGGTGGCCCCTGTAGAGCTAGTCAGGTCGGTGCTCACAGAGGACTGGTCGGATGACTATGCGGCATCTGAGCACTGGAGCAAGTACTGGAATGCCGTGAGCGCCCCGTCGGACGACGAATGGCCTGAGGGCTTGACCGACAAATGGGGACAAGTTGTTCCTCAAGGACAAGCTGCTGGTGCCCGAGAATCGAGTAGAGGAGCTCATTGACCATTGGCACAACGCCCAGCTCATGCACCCTGGCCGAGACAAGATGCAGCAGGACCTGGAGTGGCGTTTCAAGTTCCCTCCGGGGCACTACGCCATCCTGGATAGGTACTGCAGCGACTGTGCCGTGTGTCGGGCCACGAAGAGCCCCAACCACTCCACAGCGGGCAACCCGGTGTATACGGCTATACCGGAGGCCCCTATGCGGTCCGTGGCCATGGATGTGTTCGCCATGCCTGAGGTCACCGTGGACGGAGAGACCTACGACTGTGTCATCCTGGCGGTGGACAGGCACAGCGGGTATATCGTGGCAGTCCCGGGCAAGAAGTCCAAGAAGAAGGACAAGAAGGACAAGCATGGAGTGGGGCTGCAGGCCAAGACCGTCGCTAATGCCATGATCAGGCATTCGCTGACGATTTTTGATGTCCCAGCTGTCATCTGCAGCGATCGGGGCAGTCAATTCGTGGGGACGTGGTTCAAGACGATGTGCAAGCACATGGGGATTCGGCACGCCAAGACCGTGGCGTACCACAGCCGGTCGAATGGCCGTGCTGAGGTGGCCGGGCGGCAGATGTTCGAGAAGTTCCGCCAGCTGCACATTGACGAACCGGGCCGGAACTGGTATAACTGGCTGTGGAGAGTGCTCCAAGCGTATCACGACCTTCCGGGAGCCACTGGACTGTCGCCCCATCGCATCCTGTTCCTACGGGATCGAGTGTCACGCACTCTCCCGTGGTTGAATCATGGCAAAGTGGCCCGGGATGCGAACGCTATGATAACTGAGGCGGACGACACGGCGGCCAAGGTGTGCAAGGCACTTCAGGACGAGCATGACAAGAGGGCCAAGTACTTCAAGCAGGGAAAGGTCCAGAAGTATGCTCTCCAAGACACCGTGTGGGTGGAGCGGCACCACAAGGATGTCCTGTCCAGGCATCGGCAGGCATCTTGGTATGTGCCGGGGGTAATCGTGCGGAAGGTCGGGCAGGATGTGTATGCGGTTCGTGTGGGGGATAACAAGATCCTGGACCGCGACCATACCCAGCTTCGTCCCCGAGCACCAGACCCCAGCGGACGTCCCGTCACCTTCTAGTTCACGGCCGGCGATGTGGACTCGGACGACGAGGGTGAGGACGACGACTTCACCGCTGAGAAGATCCTGGCGGACAAGCCGGACCCGGGGACGCCTGGGGGCAGGCTTTATAAAGTCCGTTGGAAGCGATTCGCCGCATCCAGGGACTCGTGAAAGCCTCCGAGCAGTTTTGTGCCGAGGTACACCACTGTCTGGATGGACTACCTGAAGAAAAAGAATATTTCTTTGGATGTCAAGGACGTGTTGGTTCATTTGGTTGCTGCGATAGCACCTTAATGGATACCCCTTGGCATTTTCTTTGTTTCTGTGATTGAGGAGACGGGTGAGGGCGTTCATCCGGGGATTTTTGGGCCTTGATTGGCCATCTACCCCCTTCACTCGATCTCCACATATATATTTCATTGTGGTATACTTATTTAGGTCGACCGACGACGTTTTTCTATCTTTGATCCCCTTGGTCCATGTTGTAGATCAAGAGGAGACGGGATATGGCGTAGGGCACTGATTATCAGTGTCCTCACCCCTCCCATGGGGCATGGGGGACGCCTACGACGTGTGTGGGGCCTCCATGTGTCCTTGGGACATGGAGGGGGGGGTTGGAGCCCATTGGGGTCCTCCCGTCCTCTCTTCAATGACTTCCGAGCGGTAACAACGCTCTGAGAAGGGGGGTGAAGCCGGTTCGGACCCCCGTGGCCATCTTGGGGTCACTTGGGTTGTGTATCTATGTGCCGGCAAGCCGCCATTGGCTAATATCATACTCTCCCATCCACCTGACCTAACCTGATGTGATAGTGTGATAGGTTTGGCCATTCCGGCTCTGAGCGGCCATATTCAGAACCGAGGAACCGCCAGCGGAGATTTATATATCAGAATATGAGGAATCAACACGGTTTTATTATCATGATGTTTCCGTAATTTTTCAGCCTTTCGTTCTGATGGTCAATGTATCGGCGACCGTCAGTTGGCTCGCGATTTTGCGTTAACCCATTGGTTAACTGTTATTTCCAGATATTTAGGCGGATACTCCGTTGAAGGGTCAGATTTCGTCAGCAAAGGGTTCGTTGCTTCCGCAATTTTCTAAATAAGCACTCGAAATTTTAATCTGAATTTTTCGCGACGTCGAAATCAGATTTTCGACTTCGACATCGCCGCACTTGATTTGGACTTCGTCGAGTGGTCATACTCTTTTCCCTATGCCCGAATCAGGTTTCCCTTATACTTGCCACCCATTTGACTTGGAGATATAAGGGAAACAAAAGCGAATCGTGGGACCACTTTGAAGAGCCATATCTACGCGCGAGTGTGAGGAAAGAGAATAGGGAAGGTTGGGTTGGAACTGCCTTGGTCTCAACTTAACTTAGGAAGCATCAAACGCCTTTGGTGTGTACGCATGCCCGGTATAGCAAGGGATAATGGTCAAGGGGGTAGAAAGGGATATATAACTCTTGGACCGTGCAACCGAATATTTTATTGCGACTTTCGAGTGTAGCGCATGAGTGTTGGGGTTGCATAGATACTTTACTTGGGTTCCTACGTATTTTTAACGTGAAGTTATGTCCATGGAGGGACATGGCATATCATGGTGGGAGCCACTTTTGAGGGTATGTTTTATATGCATGGTATATGTCTTCATATGCTCACGCCCATGTTATATATCTTCGTGTGGCCGAAGAGATGGGCAGCCATACGTGACAAGGGTTTTGCCCATGTCTCAATTGTGGAATTCAAAGCGCTAGACCAAGTCTACCGCGTATGTATTGCTCATGGTATGTTTGGCAAAGAGATCCATGAGTGCACTCCCATTTTCATGGGGCATGTAGATATGAGTGGCGAAGGTATCTCCAGGCGCCTGATTGGGGATCCAAGTGGGGAAACAGTTCGTAAATGGTTCCAATCATTTGTGTATTGAATGATGGGCGGATATCATGGGTGAGCATAGAGATATACTATCATGACAACTTTGAATTTGGACATATTTTCATGTTTTTGACCTCAATTTATGCTCATTTTTGCATTTTGTGTACTTACCTGGTCGGCAATCAGCAAGAAGCCTATGGGGAGTCAAACCATGGTATGTTGTTCATATGTTGGCATATGCTTTGGAGTTGAACACTACCATATGCCGGATCGCGTACTCCATTTGGCTTGGCGCACGAAGGATCACAAGAATTGGTCTCAAGATCATGGGCTGACTTGGGCAGTGCGTGGCGCCCATATCCGAAGGGGTTTCGAGGGTAAAGTGGGGATGTACATGGGCATTGGCCTTTGGTCTCCATCCTCCATGAATACTAGACTTCGATTCCATGCATGCTTTGAGCCTTCAGATAAGTGGTAACATCAATTTTGAGCATATATTTGATATATGGCCAATATGGTGTGAATTGGCAGTTTTTTGGCATGTCATGAGTTCAAGCTCATGGGGCATATCTTTAAGCCCATTGGATTCCAAGTCCAACCAAGGTTCTGTCAGGGTAGGGCATGGTCCTGAGTGCCACTCTAGGCCATGACACGCCACCTCCCCTATTGGGCTAGGATTTAGAGGCTTGGGAGTGAACACAATTTTGGGGTTTGTGTAGTGACTTTTGACACATGGCATTTAGCCATCTCATTTGACCTGGTTCAGGGTAATATGTTGGTGAGTCAAGGGAAGGTCTTGAGTCCAGGGAATGAGGGGTTTATGGCTGTGAATGTGTATGTTTACCTCTTTCCACAACTTTGCTTTAATTGTGTTCATATGCCAATTTCAGGGCTTTCTTCCTTGGTGCAATTCTTGTACATGCCCGCCATCGTGAGACCATCGATGTGCTGAACGAAAGCCCGCAGCCTGATTTGGATTGTGAATTGGGTTATTGCTGTATTTGTGGGATCTGGTTGCCATTCAGGGTTGAAGGAGGATTTTATTTTCTATATTTTTGGATTTGGAACCTTGGATTTTGAACAATGCAATCGTTGATCAGGAGCAAATCGGCAGGGGTTACAGGAGGAAGGGGCACAGCGGGGGCCGGTCCTGGTAGGGACCTTCTTTATTCTCCCCCTTCCACAACGCGTTCCCAGACAGCTTCGCCGGGGGGTGGGGATACCACCAGAGCCGCAACGGCCAATGGAGGGGAGAAGCCCTTCCAGAACCCCCCACAGAACAGCCCAGGCTCTCCGGTACGGACCCCCCCACGGACAAACAGGTCGTCCAACGGTACGGTCGCTTCCCAGGATCCAGTTCAGGTACCAACCGCAGCTCGGCGCAAGGCGCTACGTAAGTCAGCTAGTCGTACTTATAAAACCAAGGCATACGCAGTACTGCCGAGTCTCAAGCAAGAGATTTTGGCATGGGCAGGGGTTTCAGGAAGGGAGCAGCAGTCCATGGTTGATGTATTCGCCCAAAAATGCAACGCCCAGTTCCCACGGTATTGGACGCAGGCCCAGGATGCCTTCTCCAAGGACTGGGGCCGGGACCACCTATGGGTTAATGCCCCCTTCTCTAGAATGCAGGATGTCGTCCTCAAGGCCATCATGGACCAGGCCCAAGGGATAATGATTGTCCCTGTGTGGAAAGCACATGATTGGTTTTGGGAGTTGGGAGAGATAGCCCTGGATTGGTGGGACTTGCCTGCGGACCAACCGGTCTACCAGGACAATGCGGGTTTTGTCCTCCCGCCATCCAGAGGCTGGACCACCAGGGTGGTTCTTTTTGATGCATTCTCCAGCAACGTCCGGGACAGTACCTGCGACGCAGTTGCTGGTGGGTATGAGGGTGATACTGACACCTCTCCCCGGTTACGGGACCTCGTTGAACATGACGCCAAGGGGAAATACTACCGCCCACGGTCTCAACGGTCGGTGCGGGCGGCAGTGCAGGCGGACCAGGAGGACCCCCGCTGTGCAGAAATAAGGGCCCAATTACAGGAGTCCTTCAAAGAAAAGATTTTTCAACACACACCCATCAAGGAGGTCCCGCGGGATCCCCGGCCGCACGGGGAGCATGCCGTACCCTTTAAAACGGCAACCCCACAGCCGCAGAAATGTGTGCCATACCGCACGTGCGGCATACGAGACGCGGCTTTCCGCGAACTCGTTAACAAGTTTATTGCCCGAGGCTTCTTGCAGAAGTCTGGTTCGGTGTGGGGTGCACGGGCCTTTGTGGTCCCCAAGCCTGGGGGAAAATGGAGGCCCGTAATTGATTACCGCCACCTGAACTCCCAGGTCAGCGACGACCCCTTTCCCCTCCCGGTCATAGAGGATATGATCCTCTCGCAGGGTAAAAATGCACTTTGGTCCGTCTTTGACCTCGAAGACGGGTTTCACCAAATGCATTTAGCGCCTGAAAGCAGGCAATATACGGCCTTCGTGACACCATGGGGGTGTACGAGTGGCTGGTACTCCTCATGGGCCTAAAAACGGCACCCACGGCATACCAGCGCATGTTGGCGGCCTGCCTGGATACCGGGTTTGGGGACAAGAAAAGTTTCACAAAACGGTTTGGTAAAAAGCCGTACATTGATGACCTGCTACACGGTACCCCTGACCTAAAGAAGGTCCCTACCAGGACCGGCCCCCGCTGTGCCCCTTCCGCCTGTTACCCTTGCTGATTTACTCCGGATCAGCGATTGCATTCCTCAAGTTTCAGGGTCCAAAGTCCAAAAATATAGAAAATAGAAAATACAATCCTCCTTCAACCCTGAACAGCAATCAGATCCCACAAATGCAGCAATAACCCGATTCACAATCCAATCCACGATGCGGGCTTCCGTTCAGCACACCGGTCTTCCCACGGTGGCGGGCATGTAGAAGAATTGCACCAAGGAAGAAAGCCCTGAAATTGGCATATGAACACAAATAAAACAAAGTTTGGGAAAGAGGTAAACATACACATTCACAGCCATAAACCCCTCATTCCCTGGATTCAAGACCTTCCCTTGACTCACCAATATATTGCCCTGAACCAGGTCAAATGAGATGGCTGAATGCCATGTGTCACAAGTCAATACACAAACCCCAAAAATGTGTTCACTCCCAAGCCTCAAAATCCTAGCCCAATAGGGGAGGTGGCATGTCATGACCTAGAGTGACACCCAGGACCATGCCCTACCCTGACATACCCTTGGTTGGACTTGGAGTCGATTGGGCTTGGAGAAATGCCCCATGCTGATGACCTCACAACATGGCAAAATCAGGCAAATCACACCACTATGCCCAAAAGTCAATTATATACTCAAAAATGCATATGGCAAATAACCAAATGCTCCATGCATATGTCAAACCGGAAAGTAATATACAAGGGTGATATAGACCAAAAGTCCATGCCCAAGAATATTCCATTATTGGCTCCGAAGCCCTTTCGGTTATGTACATGACATGCTTCACAAGTCAACTCATGAATTTGAGACCTAATTTTGTCAGGCCCCGTGTGCCAAGCCAAAGTGACCATGTGATCCGGCATATGGTGAGGTACAACACCGAAGCATATGCCAACATATAAGCAACATACCATAGTTCACAGATCTCTAGGCACTTTACTGTTAGCCGACCAGTGGAGCACATAAAACACAAAAATGAGCATAAAATGAGGTCAAAAACATGAAAATATGTCCAAATTCAAAGTTGTCATGATAGTATATCTCTATGCTCACCCATGATATCCTCTCATGGTTCAATACACAAATGATTGGAACCATTTACAAACTATTCCCCCACTTGGATCCCCAATCGGGCGCATGGAGATACCTTCGCCACCCATATCTACATGCCCCATGAAAATGAGAGTGCACTCATGGATCTCTTTGCCAAACATACCATGAGCAATACATAAGCGGTAGACTTGGTCTAGCGCTTTGAATTCCACAATTGGGACATGGGCAAAACCCTTGTCACGTGTGGTTCCCCATCTCTTCGGCCACACGAAGATATATAACATGGGCGTGAGCATATCGAAGCACATACCATGCATATAACACAACCCTCAAAAAGTGGCTCCCACCATGGTATGCTATGCCCCTCCATGAACATAACTTCACGTTGAAAATACGTGGGAACCCAAGTAAAGTATCTATGCAACCCCAACACTCATGCGGTACACTCGAAAGTCGCATTGAAATATTCGGTTGCATGGTGCAAGAGTTATATATCACTTTATACCCTCTTGACCATTCTCCCTTGCTATACCGGGCATGTGTACACACCAAAGGCGTTTGATGCTTCCTAAATTAAGTTGAGACTAAGGCGCTTGCAACCCAACCTTCCTTATTCTCTTTCCTCACACTCGCGCGTAGATATGGCCCTTCAAAGTGGTCCCACGATTCACTTTTGTTTCCCTTATATCTCCAAGTCAAATGGGTGGCAAGTATAAGGGAAACCTGATTTGGGCATAGGGAAAGGAGTGTGACCACTCGAAGAAGACCAAATCAAGTGCGGCGATGTCGAAGTCGAAAATCCGATTTCGACATCGCGAAAAATTCAGATTAAAATTTCGAGTGCTTATTTAGAAAATTGCGGAAGCAACGAACCCTTTACTGATGAAATCTGACCCTTCATCGGGGTTTCCGCCAAAATATCTGGAAATAACAGTTAACCAATCGGTTAACGCAAAATCGCGAGCCAACTGACAGTCGCCGATACATTGACCATCAGAACGAAAGGCTGAAAAATTACGGAAACATTATGATAATAAAACCCTGTTGATTCCTGATATTCTGATATATAAATCCCCGCTGGCGGCGCCTCGGTACTGAATATGGCCGCTCGTAGCCGGAATGGCCAAACGTATCACACTATCACATCGGGTCAGTTCAGGTGGACGAGAGAGTATGATATCAGCCAATGGCGGCTTGCCAACACATAGATACACACCCCAAGTGACCCCAGGAAGGCCACGGGGGTCCGAACCGGCTTCACCCCCCTTCTCAGAGCGTTGTTACCGCTCGGAAGTCATTGAAGAGAGGACGGGAGGACCCCAATGGGCTCCAACCCCCCCCTCCATGTCCCAAGGACACATGGAGGCCCCACACACGTCGTAGGCGTCCCCCATGCCCCAAGGGAGGGGTGAGGACACTGATAATCAGCGCCCTACGCCATATCCGGTCTCCTCTTGATCTACAACATGGACCAAGGGGATCAAAGATAGAAAAACGTCGTCGGTCGACCTAAATAAGTATACCACAATGAAATATATATGTGGAGATCGAGTGAAGGCGGTATATGGCCACTCAAGGCCTGAAAAATCCCCGGATGAACGCCCTCACCCGTCTCCCAAGCACAGAAACAAACAAAATGCCAAGGGGGATCCATTACGGTGCTACTGCAGCCCCCAAATGGACCAACACGTCCTTGACATCCAAAGAAATATTCTTTTTCTTCAGGTAGTCCATCCAGACCGTGGTGTACCTCGGCACAAAACTGCTCGGAGGCTCTCACGAGTCCCTGGATGCGGCGAACCCACTCCAACGGACTTTATAAAGCCTGCCCCCAGGCGTCCCCGGGTCCGGCTTGTCCGCAAGGATTCTCTCGGCGGTGAAGTCGTCGTCCTCACCCTCGTCGTCCGAGTCCACATCGCCGGCCGTGAACTCGAAGGTGACGGGACGTCCGCTGGGGTCTGGTGCTCGGGGACGAAGCTGGGTATGGTCGCGGTCCAGGATCTTGTTATCCCCCACACGAACCGCATACACATCCTGCCCGACCTTCCGCACGATTACCCCGGGCACATACCAAGATGCCGCCGATGCCTGGACAGGACATCCTTGTGGTGCCGCTCCACCCACACGGTGTCTTGGAGAGCATACTTCTGGACTTTTCCCTGCTTGAAGTACTTGGCCCTCTTGTCATGCTCGTCCTGAAGTGCCTTACACACCTTGGCCGCCGTGTCGTCCGCCCCAGCCATCATGGCGTTCGCATCCCGGGCCACTTTGCCATGGTTCAACCACGGGAGAGTGCGTGACACTCGATCCCGTAGGAACAGGATGCGATGGGGCGACAGTCCAGTGGGCCCCGGAAGGTCGTGATACGCTTGGAGTACCCTCCACAGCGAATTGTACCAATTCCGGCCCGGTTCGTCGATGTGCAGCTGGCGGAACTTCTCGAACATTTGCCGCCCGGCCACCTCAGCCCGGCCATTCGACCGGCTGTGGTACGCCACGGTCTTGGCGTGCCGAATCCCCATGTGCTTGCACATCGTCTTGAACCACGTCCCCATGAATTGACTGCCCCGATCGCTGCAGATGACAGCTGGGACATCGAAAATCGTCAGCCAATGCCTGATCATGGCATTAGCGACGGTCTTGGCCTGCAGCCCCACTCCATGCTTGTCCTTCTTGTCCTTCTTCTTGGACTTCTTGCCCGGGACTGCCACGATATACCCGCTGTGCCTGTCCACCGCTAGGATGACACAATCATATGTTTCTCCTTCCACGGTGACCTCTGGCATGGCGAACACATCCATGGCCACGGACCGCATAGGGGCCTCCGGTATAGCCGTATACACCGGGTTGCCCGCTGTGGAGTGGTTGGGGCTCTTTGTGGCCCGACACACGTCACAGTCGCTGCAGTACCTATCCAGGATGGCGTAGTACCCCGGAGGGAACTTGAAACGCCACTCCAGGTCCTGCTGCATCTTGTCTCGGCCAGGGTGCATGAGGTGGGCGTTGTGCCAATGGTCAATGAGCTCCTGCACTCGGTTCTCGGGCACCAGCAGCTTGTCCTTGAGGAACAACTTGTCCCCATCCTCGGTCAAGCCCTCAGGCCAATCGTCGTCCGACGGGGCGCTCACGGCATTCCAGTACTTGCTCCAGTGCTCGGATGCCGCGTAGTCATCCGACCAGTCCTCTGTGAGCACCGACCTGACTAGCTCTACAGGGGCCACCATCCATTGCTCGAGGGTTTCCTCTCAAATAACTTGGACGCGGGCACCCCAGAACTTGGCCAGGTCCGTACGGTTCGCCATCACCACAAAGCATTTGACCCCCTCTTGCTCCATGGCCTTCTCCATCTCGATGATGCGCTTGGCCTCCTCGGTTTCCTCGGCGTCCCCATGGCTGGATATGTCCATCCAAGCCTTGCCCGCGGGGTAGGCCCATCGACTGAGGCAATCTGCCACAGTGTTGTCCTTCCCCGGGACGTATACGACGCTGAGGTCGAACTTGGCGAACGTCTCATGCCATCGGGCCCTCCTTGCCGCCGGTCCCGAGGGGGTGTCGACGTGCTCCTTGTGCCAGCTCTGCAAGGACTGATGGTCCGTACAAACCACCACCGGTTGCAATCCGATGTGGCCAGACCACTTCCTGAGCGCACAAACGATGGGGTACGTCTCCTTCTCCCTCGCGGTCCAGGTGCGGCGTTGACCCTCGGCTAGGATTCGACTCCAAAACGCCACGGGTACGTGCGACCCGTCGTCCCGGATCTGCTCGAGGACTGCCCCTACGGCATAGTCCGAGGCGTCCGTTCGTAGCACGAATCCCTTGTCCGGGTCCACCAGGAATAGCCCCAGCTGCCCTACGAGTCGCCCCTTCAGGCGGCTGAACGCATCTTCGGCCTCAGGGGTCCAGGCAAGCTTCATCTTGCTCCCCTTCCGGCCATCGAACTTCCCCACCTGCAGCATCTTGTGCAGCGGCCCCGAGAGTTCTGCATACATCCGGACATAGCCCGAATAGTAATTGCAGAACCCCATGAAGAACCGGAGTTCGCTGATGGTCTGGGGCTTCTCCCAGTGGTGCAGGGACGCCAGCTTCCCAGGCATGGGACGGCGTTGCCCGTGACCAACCAGGTGACCCGCGAACTCCACTTCCTTCACGAAGAGTGAGGCTTTGGTGGGCTTGCACACCATGTTGTGCTTGTCCAACTCGCTGAGCACTCGGCGCAGATCCTTCTCATGCGCGTCGATGAGCTCGTCCTCAGTCATGTTCTCCGTGTCGGACCCGATGATGATGTCATCCACGAAGGGATCGGCACAGTCCCGGACAGGACCGAGTAGGTCCTCCATCATGCGCTGGAAAGCGGCGTTGCCATTCTTGGCGCCCATAGGCACCACTTTCCACTGCATGGGCCCCAGCGGCGTTGACATCGCTGTGCAGGGCCTGGAGTCCGGGTGTAGCGGCATCTGGTGATAACCGTGTTTGAGGTCCAACACCGTGAAAATCCGCTTTTTCTGTTGTTTTTGGAGGATGGAGTCGATCAGGGGAAGCGAGTACGAGTCGTGCTCGGTCTGCTCGTTCAAACCTCTGTAATTAACCACCAACCTCCACTCGCCCTTCTCCTTCTCGGGCACGATGAAGGCTGGGCTGGCCCACTCACTGTCGGAGGGTTCGATCCATCCCCGCTCAATGAACTCGGCCAACAGCTTCCTCATGGCCTCGGCCCGATCGCCCTGAAGTTGGTACTCCCGATGACGATAGATCTTCGGGTTCGGCTTCAGCTTGATCTTCGCTGTACCAAACCTCCCACGATCTGGAGTGTTTATGTTGGCGACGCCACTGAATAGCCGCGGATAGGCATTGATCAGCCTCTCCTTCAGCTCGGCGACCTTCGGGTTCTCCTGGGCCTCTTCAGCCGCTTGCTTCGGTATAGATACAACCGACCGCACTGCGGTATAGGCCTCTTCTGGGTCCGAGTCCGACTTGTCCTCGTCCGATATGCCGTCTTCATCGTCGTGGTCGGCATCGGGCTGGTGACTGTCGCTATCGGCACCCATTGTTGGAAAGTCCCATGTCGGGGGGTCCGACCCAACCGGACCATCGTATTGGTCCGCGATGTGATCCATGACCCTCGCCACGAACTCATCCTTCTCGTACTTGCCGGTGACCAACATCTTGTCATCCCACCAATGCGGAGATGTGACCATGGCCCGCCTCTTCTTGGCTGCCACCCGGTCGTGCATCCCCATCCGCATGTAGTTGACGACGTCGTCGATCTCGGCGTGGGACAGGACATCAATGCCGTCAATTGGCTGACCCGTCCCCTCCTTGGGCTCAAACATGATCTTCATGGGCACCGCCTCCACCCTACGGATGAATGCTTCATCACCCGTGGGCTGGGCTTGCGCCCCATCCACCAGGAAAGCCTTGGTACCCCACGCTTGACCCGCGGAGGGCATTGATACACCCTTGGCGTCGATGAACAACTCCTCCTCTGGCCCGAATGACATCTCGTTCAGGGTGATGGAGTCCAGCGTCGACTTGAGACCCTCCAGCGGACATGGGGTGGATCCTATGCCGGTTATGACCAGGATCCCCTTCGCCCTATCCGCGATGATCTTCTCCACCGTACGTCTGGTATTGTCCAGGGAGCCATGCCAATACATGGGTCCCCACTCCTTCAAACCCCAATGCCGGTGCCAGGCTGAGTCTCCTCGATGCCAGTGCCGCCTACACTTCCTCAGAAGTGGGGCATCCCGGGAAGAAAAGACGTCCGTCTCGGGCGCTTCGGCTCCCAGCGTCTGGATCATCCTGGTATACACCTGCGGCGCCATTCCATACTCCGTGAGCTGAACTCCGCGGTCTCCTCTGGACTTGGCACCCACAGCTTGCACCGCTCGGACGATCCGATCCTCTTCCTCAGAATTCCATTGGGATGATCCGCATGCATAGTCCGTGGACAGCCATGTGAGGCATTCATCATCCTCCCGGACCAGCGTTGCGCGATGGGGAAGGGCTCCAATGGCATTTGCCACCATGAAGTCATACCCCATGATCATATCCCAATCTGTAATGTCGGCCACATGGAAGTTCCCGGATAGAGTGCTTCTCTTCGCCTGATCAGGGCGGTTCAAGCGCTCATGCTCCCAGAATTCCATACTGATGGTGGCCTCATGGGTGCCGCCCCCCATAATCTCTCCGTTGGCTACCTTCAGGCGGACCGGTCTCCGGCTGGGCTGCAGGAATTCCTCCTTGAACAACCCTCTCCGGACCAGGCTCACCTGGGCACCCGTATCCACTAACACATCCACCACCTTCTCCTCTCGTCCGCACCGTACTCGCACTTTCAAGTGCAACTGCCGCTCGTCGCCATGAGGTGTATGGACGACTCTCACGGTATGCAACTCTAGCACGTCCGGGTGCATCAGGACTTCAAGGGTATGGTCACGGATGGTGTAGATCTTGGGTTGGTCCTGCCCGTCCACGGGGCTCTCCGTGGTCGCTCCTTCCTTCTTGCCATGTCCCGTACCCACATGTACTTCCCTTGGCAGGGCGCTCCAGGGGTTGGGAGTGGCGAAACTCAGTGGTTTTGGCTCTTCCGGAGCCTTCTTCGGCATCCGATGTGCCTTTGCTTTCTCAGGGATTCCACTGATTTTCGGAGGAGAGACCTCCGAGGTCCCACTCCCGTGGGGGCTCCTCTAGACTTGACTTCCCGCAGCCCCTTCCGGCTGCGATCCGCCAGGACTTTGTCCACCACGTTGCTGGGCTTTGAGTTCCTCCAACGTCCTCAACATGTCCTCAGCAACCTCCTCAATCGACCTCACTCGTCGGTCTTGGCCAGGTCCACCACCATAGCCTCTTCCTCCGCCTTTTCCTTGGCCTTTGCCTTGGCCTTTTCCCCCGTCTCCGCCCTTCGCCTTCCAATCGGAAATCTGCTGCTCCTTGGGCTTCTTCTCGGGGTGGGCGGCGAAGTAGGCCTTCTTGTCCGCCTCATACACCTTGCACTGACGGTGGTCGTGTGCATGGTTGTTTCCCTTGCCATAACAGACCCAGCACCCGTGGTGCTGAGACCTGTACTCTCGGAACGAGAGCGGTGGATTCCCGATCCTCCTTGGCTCTTTGCCCCTTGGTCCCACCCGGCTCCATCTGGACCGATCCTGCCCATTGTTCTTCACGTTGTGCGCCACAAACGCGAAGAAATGGGCCTCCTCGTGATCCTCCCGGGACCAGTGGTCTTGGCCACTTCCACTACCATCCTCCGCGGAGTTGGCCGTGTCCTCCTGGATCTCCCGATGATGGCGGTCTTCTCGGTGGCCTCGTTGTCCATGACCATGTCGATCCTGCACGTGGGCCTCGTTCGTCGCATTGAGCTTCAACTCCACCGTGATGTACTTCACGATCTCGTCCAGGCTCATGCGGGCGAAGATGACCTGCATCCTCAGCGGCTCCCCGCGCCTCCACTCCACGTTGTTGAGGCGCAGCAACCATTGCCCCATGGAGTTTCCGAATACCTCCACGTACACGGCGTTCTTCAGTCCCAACATCCGGTTGGGCTCGCCCAGGTTCCTGCTGAAGAACTCCATGATACCCGCATGGATATCTTCCGCCGCCATGATCCCCACCGCCACCCGCTTCTTGGCGCGCTTCTTCCCCTCGTCCTCCACTCGTCCCTTCCAGTTGCCGGGGAGGACATCCTTCAGGAGGTGGCGGATCTCGCTGGCCTCGGTCCAGTCCTCCACCAGCTTGAGGCATCTGCGGTACTTCCGCAGATACCGGTTCCATTCCCGGACCCGCAACTCACCGCGGTCCACCGGCAGCGGGATGGACCACAAGTCCTCCAGCTTCTGGTTCGGAGCGTCCACCCGCTCCTCATCCTCCAACCACTGGAGGCAGGCCTGCTCCGTACGGATCAGTCCTTCCCGGATCTCATCCCGCAGCTCCTCCTTAAGGTCCTGCGCCAGCCGGTGTGGGAATGTCCGGCATACCCACTTGTCCCGCGGCGCTCCCCGCATCTCGCCGACGACCTCCTCGGCGAAATCCTCCCAATTCAGGATGAAGTCATCCAGGTTGGAGGGGTTGCCATCGTAGTAGGGGATTTTGATTCCCCTGAGGTCGTCAATCCTGATGGCGTCTCCGACGTTCCCAGCCACCACTCCACCGAGACGGATACCACCTGTGGCCGGGGGGTGTGAGTACACTCCCCGTACATCCCTCTCCTCCGTGGAGTGCGGTCCAGTTGGGCCTGAACCCCTGGGGTTTGGATCGCGGGAACGACTTATTCCGTCGGCCGTCCATATCCCCGTACTGGGGTCCTTCGCCCACAGGTTTCCGCCTGGATGACCTCGACCATGTCCGTCGGCGCTTCCCATGGTTCGCCCCGTATGGTCTGGCTCTGGATCTCCCCCTCCGCATAAACTACCATATTCGTCGTGATCGGTACACCCTGGGCGGCATGGGACATCTGTACCGTCAGGCTCCTCGGGTCCGCGATTACGTGCCCTTCCCGCATGGACCCAGCCGGTGCCGTGTGTTCCCCGAGCATTGTGGATTCGCTGAACATGGGAACAAACGGCAGCGCACCCGGGTCAACACGCGGAGGCGCGTAGGGTGCCTCTGCAGGGCCGCCCATGGGTTTATTCATGGCGCTCCTGAGGGTCTTAACCCGCTCCACCAGCTCTGCCGCGGCCGGCTCTGCCGGGAGCTCCGGACCCGAGGCGAGGGGCTGTAGCTCCTCTAGCCTTTTCAGGCGTCCCGACATGTCCTCCACTAGGTGGAGGAGGCTGTCCACCACTCGCTGCTGCTTCTCCAGGGCCAGCTCCAGATTCTCCCGGTACCGGTCCCGTTCCGCTCGCAGCTGCTCCATGTCTTTCTCCGCGGTCGACTGGTCGTCCAGGATCCCCGCGACGTCCTCCTCTAGACCGTCCTTGGCGTTGTCCAGGCGGTCAAGGCGATGCACGATGGCGTCCATCCCCATCTTCGGGTACTTGCCCATGAGGAAGGACACGTGCTCGCAGTAGCACGCAGCGTGCTTTCCGCCGGATTCAGCGCATCCCGCGGTTCCCGGCACCTCAGACTCATCGCCCATGGGCGTATCGCCTATGGCGTCCGTCTCTGGTCCCGTGTGCCGGGGCACAGGTGCCGTCCGGTCCCTGGCTGGCCTCTCCAAGCCCTCGGCGTCGTGCTCCAGGCTGGGTTCTGGGGCCGTGTTCGCCCTTGTGGGCGGTCTGGCCGTCTCCTCCGACTCCGAAGGTGGCTCATAGGCTGTCCGATAGCCCTCGGAGTGCCCCTCGGATTCCCACAGCCTGACCGGGCTAGGGTCCGTATCCATAGCCCCGGCGTCCCTTGCCGCGGACTTGGGTGACCCGCGCTTCCGGTAGCGCCGGGCCGGCCTCCACTGCTGCCTGAATGGCAGGCCTCATCAGAGTCCTCAGCGGCGGAGCGGAGGTTGCATGCCTTTCGGCAGCGACGCTCACACATGGAGACCAGGTCCTCCATGTCACGTCCTCCTCGTCCCGAATGTCGTACTTCTCTTCGGCCTTCAACTTCCGGAGTTCGCCATGCTCTCGAACGTCTCGGTTCTTCTATGGCTCCAATCTCCGGCGTGGTCTCCACCGAGTCCACAATACGCACCCGGGGTGTACTTGGGCAGGGCTCATAGGGGCCCAAGTCCCCGGGTCGGCGGTAGGTAGGGGCAGCAGGTAAGCCTCTGCTACCATAAAGAAGGTCCCTACCAGGACCGGCCCCGGCTGTGCCCCTTCCGCCTGTTACCCCTGCTGATTTACTCCGGATCAGCGATTGCATTCCTCAAGTTTCAGGGTCCAAAGAAAATAGAAAATACAATCCTCCTTCAACCCTGAACAGCAATCAGATCCCACAAATGCAGCAATAACCCGATTCACAATCCAATCTACGATGCGGGCTTCCGTTCAGCACACCGGTCTTCCCACGGTGGCGGGCATGTACAAGAATTGCACCAAGGAAGAAAGCCCTCAAATTGGCATATGAACACAAATAAAACAAAGTTCGGGAAAGAGGTAAACATACACATTCACAGCCATAAACCCCTCATTCCCTGGACTCAAGACCTTCCCTTGACTCACCAACATATTGCCCTGAACCAGGTCAAATGAGATGGCTGAATGCCATGTGTCACAAGTCAATACACAAACCCCAAAAATGTGTTCACTCCCAAGCCTCAAAATCCTAGCCCAATAGGAAAGGTGGCATGTCATGACCTAGAGTGACACTCAGGACCATGCCCTACCCTGACATACCCTTGGTTGGACTTGGAGTCGATTGGCCTTGGAGAAATGCCCCATGCTGATGACCTCACCACAATGCAAAATCAGGCAAATCACACCACTATGCCCAAAAGTCAATTATATACTCAAAAATGCATATGGCAAATAACCAAATGCTCCATGCATATGTCAAACCGGAAAGTAATATACAAGGGTGATATAGACCAAAAGTCCATGCCCAAGAATATTCCATCATTGGTTCCGAAGCCCTTCCGATTATGTACATGACATGCTTCACAACTCAACTCATGAATTTGAGACCTAATTTTGTGAGGCCTCGTGTGCCAAGCCAAAGTGACCATGTGATCCGGCATATGGTGAGGTACAACACCGAAGCATATGCCAACATATAAGCAACATACCATAGTTCACGGATCTCTAGGCACTTTACTGTTAGCCGACCAGTTGAGCACATAAAACACAAAAATGAGCATAAAATGAGGTCAAAAACATGAAAATATGTCCAAATACAAAGTTGTCATGATAGTATATCTCCATGCTCACCCATGATATCCGCTCATGGTTCAATACACAAATGATTGGAACCATTTACGAACTATTCCCCCACTTGGATCCCCAATCGGGCGCATGGAGATACCTTCGCCACCCATATCTACATGCCCCATGAAAAGGAGAGTGCACTCATGGATCTCTTTGCCAAACATACCATGAGCAATACATAAGCGGTAGACTTAGTCTAGCGCTTTGAATTCCACAATTGGGACATGGGCAAAACCCTTGTCACGTGTGGTTCCCCATCTCTTCGGCCACACGAAGATATATAACATGGGCGTGAGCATATCGAAGCACATACCATGCATATAACACAACCCTCAAAAAGTGGCTCCCACCATGGTATGCTATGCCCCTCCATGGATAGCCCTCGGAGTGCCCCTCGGATTCCCACAGCCTGACCGGGCTAGGGTCGGTATCCATAGCCCCGGCGTCCCTTGCCGCGGACTTGGGTGACCCGCGCTTCCGGTAGCGCCGGGCCCGTCCTCCACTGCTGCCTGAATGGCAGGCCTCATCAGAGTCCTCCGCGGCGGAGCGGAGGTTGCATGCCTTTCGGCAGCGACGCTCACACATGGAGACCAGGTCCTCCATGTCACGTCCTCCTCTTCCCGAACGTCGTACTTCTCTTCGGGCTTCAACTTCCGGAGTTCGCCATGCTCTCGAACGTCTCGGTTCTTCTATGGCTCCAATCTCCGGCGTGGTCTCCACCGAGTCCACAATACGCACCCGGGGCGTACTTGGGCAGGGCTCATAGGGGCCCAAGTCCCCGGGTCGGCGGTAGGTAGGGGCAGCAGGTAAGCCTCTGCTACCATAAAGAAGGTCCCTACCAGGACCGGCCCCCGCTGTGCCCCTTCCGCCTGTTACCCCTGCTGATTTACTCCGGATCAGCGATTGCATTCCTCAAGTTTCAGGGTCCAAAGTGCAAAAATATAGAAAATAGAAAATACAATCCTCCTTCAACCCTGAACAGCAATCAGATCCCACAAATGCAGCAATAACCCGATTCACAATCCAATCCACGATGCGGGCTTCCGTTCAGCACACCGGTCTTCCCACGGTGGCGGGCATGTACAAGAATTGCACCAAGGAAGACAGCCCTGAAATTGGCATATGAACACAAATAAAACAAAGTTGGGGAAAGAGGTAAACATACACATTCACAGCCATAAACCCCTCATTCCCTGGACTCAAGACCTTCCCTTGACTCACCAACATATTGCCTTGAACCAGGTCAAATGAGATGGCTGAATGCCATGTGTCACAAGTCAATACACAAACCCCAAAAATGTGTTCACTCCCAAGCCTCAAAATCCTAGCCCAATAGGGAAGGTGGCATGTCATGACCTAGAGTGACACTCAGGACCATGCCCTACCCTGACATACCCTTGGTTGGACTTGGAGTCGATTGGGCTTTGAGAAATGCCCCATGCTGATGACCTCACCACAATGCAAAATCAGGCAAATGACACCACTATGCCCAAAAGTCAATTATATACTCAAAAATGCATATGGCAAATAACCAAATGCTCCATGCATATGTCAAACCGGAAAGTAATATACAAGGGTGATATAGACCAAAAGTCCATGCCCAAGAATATTCCATCATTGGCTCCGAAGCCCTTCCGGTTATGTACATGACATGCTTCACAACTCAACTCATGAATTTGAGACCTAATTTTGTCAGGCCTCGTGTGCCAAGCCAAAGTGACCATGTGATCCGGCATATGGTGAGGTACAACACCGAAGCATATGCCAACATATAAGCACCATACCATAGTTCACGGATCTCTAGGCACTTTACTGTTAGCCGACCAGTTGAGCACATAAAACACAAAAATGAGCATAAAATGAGGTCAAAAACATGAAAATATGTCCAAATACAAAGTTGTCATGATAGTATATCTCTAGGCTCACCCATGATATCCGCTCATGGTTCAATACACAAATGATTGGAACCATTTACGAACTATTTCCCCACTTGGATCCCCAATCGGGCGCATGGAGATACCTTCGCCACCCATATCTACATGCCCCATGAAAATGAGAGTGCACTCATGGATCTCTTTGCCAAACTTACCATGAGCAATACATAAGCGGTAGACTTAGTCTAGCGCTTTGAATTCCACAATTGGGACATGGGCAAAACCCTTGTCACGTGTGGTTCCCCATCTCTTCGGCCACACGAAGATATATAACATGGGCGTGAGCATATCGAAGCACATACCATGCATATAACACAACCCTCAAAAAGTGGCTCCCACCATGGTATGCTATGCCCCTCCATGGATAGCCCTCGGAGTGCCCCTCGGATTCCCACAGCCTGACCGGGCTAGGGTCGGTATCCATAGCCCCGGCGTCCCTTGCCGCGGACTTGGGTGACCCGCGCTTCCGGTAGCGCCGGGCCCGTCCTCCACTGCTGCCTGAATGGCAGGCCTCATCAGAGTCCTCCGCGGCGGAGCGGAGGTTGCATGCCTTTCGGCAGCGACGCTCACACATGGAGACCAGGTCCTCCATGTCACGTCCTCCTCTTCCCGAATGTCGTACTTCTCTTCGGGCTTCAACTTCCGGAGTTCGCCATGCTCTCGAACGTCTCGGTTCTTCTATGGCTCCAATCTCCGGCGTGGTCTCCACCGAGTCCACAATACGCACCCGGGGCGTACTTGGGCAGGGCTCATAGGGGCCCAAGTCCCCGGGTCAGCGGTAGGTAGGGGCAGCAGGTAAGTCTCTGCTACCATAAAGAAGGTCCCTACCAGGACCGGGCCCCGCTGTGCCCCTTCCGCCTGTTACCCCTGCTGATTTACTCCGGATCAGCGATTGCATTCCTCAAGTTTCAGGGTCCAAAGTCCAAAAATATAGAAAATAGAAAATACAATCCTCCTTCAACCCTGAACAGCAATCAGATCCCACAAATGCAGCAATAACCCGATTCACAATCCAATCCACGATGCGGGCTTCCGTTCAGCACACCGGTCTTCCCACGGTGGCGGGCATGTACAAGAATTGCACCAAGGAAGAAAGCCCTGAAATTGGCATATGAACACAAATAAAACAAAGTTGGAGAAAGAGGTAAACATACACATTCACAGCCATAAACCCCTCATTCCCTGGATTCAAGACCTTCCCTTGACTCACCAACATATTGCCCTGAACCAGGTCAAATGAGATGGCTGAATGCCATGTGTCACAAGTCAATACACAAACCCCAAAAATGTGTTCACTCCCAAGCCTCAAAATCCTAGCCCAATGGAGGAGGTGGCATGTCATGACCTAGAGTGGCACTCAGGACCATGCCCTACCCTGACATACCCTTGGTTGGACTTGGAGTCGATTGGTCTTGGAGAAATGCCCCATGCTGATGACCTCACAACATGGCAAAATCAGGCAAATCACACCACTATGCCCAAAAGTCAATTATATACTCAAAAATGCATATGGCAAATAACCAAATGCTCCATGCATATGTCAAACCGGAAAGTAAAATACAAGGGTGATATAGACCAACCTTCCATGCCCAAGAATATCCCATCATTGGTACCGAAGCCCTTCCGGTTATGTACATGACATGCTTCACAAGTCAACTCATGAATTTGAGACCTAATTTTGTGAGGCCTCGTGTGCCAAGCCAAAGTGACCATGTGATCCGGCATATGGTGAGGTACAACACCGAAGCATATGCCAACATATAAGCACCATACCATAGTTCACGGATCTCTATGCACTTTACTGTTAGCCAACCAGTTGAGCACATAAAACACAAAAATGAGCATAAAATGAGGTCAAAAACATGAAAATATGTCCAAATACAAAGTTGTCATGATAGTATATCTCTATGCTCACCCATGATATCCGCCCATGGTTCAATACACAAATGATTGGAACCATTTACAAACTTTTCCCCCACTTGGATCCCCAATCGGGCGCATGGAGATACCTTCGCCACCCATATCTACATGCCCCATGAAAATGGGAGTGCACTCATGGATCTCTTTGCCAAACATACCATGAGCAATACATAAGCGGTAGACTTAGTCTAGCGCTTTGAATTCCACAATTGGGACATGGGCAAAACCCTTGTCACGTGTGGTTCCCCATCTCTTCGGCCACACGAAGATATATAACATGGGCGTGAGCATATCGAAGCACATACCATGCATATAACACAACCCTCAAAAAGTGGCTCCCACCATGGTATGCTATGCCCCTCCATGGACATAACTTCACGTTAAAAATACGTGGGAACCCAAGTAAAGTATCTATGCAACCCCAACACTCATGCGGTACACTCGAAAGTCGCAATAAAATATTGAGTTGCATGGTCCAAGAGTTTTATATCACTTTATACCCTCTTGACCATTATCCCTTGCTATAACGGGCATGTGTACACACCAAAGGCGTTTGATGCTTCCTAAATTAAGTTGAGACTAAGGCGCTTGCAACCCAACCTTCCTTATTCTCTTTCCTCTCACTCGCGCGTAGATATGGCCCTTCAAAGTGGTCCCACGATTCACTTTTGTTTCCCTTATATCTCCAAGTCAAATGGGTGGCAAGTATAAGGGAAACCTGATTTGGGCATAGGGAAAGGAGTATGACCACTCGAAGAAGACCAAATCAAGTGCGGCGATGTGGAAGTCGAAAATCCGATTTCGACATCGCGAAAAATTCAGATTAAAATTTCGAGTGCTTATTGAGAAAATTGCGGAAGCAACGAACCCTTTACTGATGAAATCTGACCCTTCATCGGGGTTTCCGCCAAAATATCTGGAAATAACAGTTAACCAATCGGTTAACGCAAAATCGCGAGCCAACTGACAGTCGCCGATACATTGACCATCAGAACGAAAGGCTGAAAAATTACGGAAACATTATGATAATAAAACCCTGTTGATTCCTGATATTCTGATATATAAATCCCCGCTGGCGGCGCCTCGGTACTGAATATGGCCGCTCGTAGCCGGAATGGCCAAACCTATCACACTATCACATCGGGTGAGTTCAGGTGGACGGGAGAGTATGATATCAGCCAATGGCGGCTTGCCGGCACATAGATACACACCCCAAGTGACCCCAAGATGGCCACGGGGGTCCGAACCGGCTTCAGACCGGGACAATTTGGAGAGGAACGAAAAACTTAGTCGTCACTGCATAGAGGACCATGAGCGTCAGCTACGGGAGTTGTTTGAAATTTTGGCACACTACAAGCTCTCCCTGAAGCCTGAAAAGTGCAAAATGTTCGTCACTCGCGTTAAATTTTGTGGACACATACTCACACCCGGGGGTAGGCACAGGGACCCTGAAAAGGTAGCCGCCATTGAACGGTGGCGGTGGGAGGACATTACCACTCCCACCCACCTTAAGGGATTCCTCGGGTTTACACAGTGGTATAGCGTGTACATACATGACTACGCGCGCATGGCCGCCCCCCTGCAAATGGCCTTGCAAGGTAGGTGCCTCACAAAGGCCCAGAAAAAGGCTCAAAAATACCAGCGGCAAACTGATTTGCTGCCTGGTACTGGTACCCGCCAAAGGGCCAATTTTTCCAAAATGAGCCAGGAAGAACTGGTACAACATTACAAACTCCAGGGGAAGATTTACTGGACCCCCGAAATGAAGGAGGCGTTCGAGGAGCTGAAACAACGCTTCCAAAAGGAGGTGATACTCCAATTTCCTGATCTCAGCAAGGACTGGTGGATCACTGTTGATTCCAGTACCTTCGCGTTTGGGGGTACACTGGAGCAGGAGGATGCTAACGGCAACCTCCGCCCAGTGGCGTTTTTTTCGAAAAAGTTACAGGGCACCAGGACCAAACGGCCTGACGGGTCCTACCACAAAACAGGCCAGTTGAACTGGCACATTTCGGATCAGGAAATGTACGGGATTGTTGCCACCCTGTACAAGTTTAGAAGCTGGTTGCAAACAGGGGTAAAAATCAAATGCCGCACGGACCACAAAAGTTTGGAATCCTGGGTCAAAGAGGACTTTGACCGCATGGGTGGTCCAGTGGGTAGGCGGTCCCGTTGGCACCAGTTTTTGGCAAGGTTCCCCCTGGAAGTTGTCTACATCAAAGCGGAAGACAACGGGGCAGCGGATGTGTTGTCTAGGTGGGCATACCCTGCTTACCTGGCCAACCCCGACACCAACCTGCATGGGAGCGATGCCGACCAAGCGGGTTGGGATGCATCGGAGCGGGAAACTGCGCAGTGGGTCGACGCAGCACTGGTACGATCGGCCCCTACGGTCGACCCCGAGCCCCACCATACCCCCTTACCAGAAAAATGTCCTTGAATTATGCCCTAGATATTTTGACGTATTCCTGCAGGTTTTGTAGTTGAAAACCCAAACCAACGCAGCAAGTAGAGCAAGAACAGGATGTGGATCCAATCAATGATTGGTTTCGGAATCCAGTGTAACACAGAAGGGCTGCAGATAGACAAAGCAGGTTTATACACATAGATTCAATCACAAATGGATAATACAAAGGATTTTATATGAAAATTGGTCTGACTCTTGCCTCAGAGGTTGCATTAGGCACTTCATGTGCACTCCTTTGGGTGTAATGGTGCTGGTTAGGAATGTGGGGCAGGGATGTCAGGACCACACAGAAAATGACTTGGCCAAGCAACTGAATTCAGAAACAGTTACAAAGTAGGACCACAATAAGTGGTAGAAACAATTGAGTATAGGGGTCTTGGGGTGGGAGACCACTAGGCTTAACCTCCAAGGCCTAAAGCATGAAATGCCTGTTTTATTTCGGTATATCCTCCATGAAGGAAGGTACCTCCGCTCAGTTGAGTGGTAGGGGTGAACTTCATGGGGGGCTAGGGTCACAACCCTAGTTACTTTGAGAAAGTGTACTTTAGGCAACAAAAGAGAGATAAAAACACTTAAGTTTGTCTTAGCATCAACAAAAGGGTTTTAAGGGGGGCTTGGCCTGGATCAAGCCCTCCAAGAAAGACATGGCAGTGACTTTTTCTTACTCCCCCCTGGAGTACTAGTTAGCTAAGCTAGTAGGACCAAGAAAAAAGGCTCAAATATTCCGAAAATTACCTCAGAAAATGCATTAAACTTACCAAAAACATCCTCGTCACTTCATAGAAGCCTATCACACTGTAGGTACCCTTGAAAAACAGTGTAATGTACCGTGAATGATGTCCCTTCGATGGGGCATTCCTCAAAAGTCGCCGGCGTGCGACGAATACTTTTGGAAAAAGTTTGGGGGTAGTGGGGTTTGAACCCAGGACTCCCTCCCTAGAGCACATGTGCTTGCCCACTAGGGTACAGTCGAACGCTCTAATGCGGACGGCTATCGCTGTATAAACAGCGTTTTAGTAAACGTCCTGACCAAGGGCCAGGGCGGAGCAATACTCCCAATGGAGGACACAAACCTCCAGGAGCTGGAAAAAAAAGAAAATGTAACCAGCAGGGAGTGATTCCTGCGGTTTAACGGAAGGGGGTTGCGATTTAGCAAGTGAAATCGTTAAAAATCGACGAAACCACGCGGGAAATCGTCATTTTTACACATAACTCAAAGTCGTAGACAAGCGCAAAGGAAGCGGACTCCAAGAAAAGGGTTGCGCAAGCGTAAACGGCTTTTGTAAAAGAAGGTATGAGCCGTAGTTTTTAGAGTTTTAAAGGAAATTTTTGCACAGTTGCATCAAAATTTTTATAAACTTCAGAGAAAAGTATTCAAATTCAACCGACACCACAAAGCAGGTCAACAACCCACCTCTTAGGTATGTCAGTGTCATCTCACACGCATGCATTGCGTTCGTGTTGGTTGTTTCGTCAAATTGTTAGGGTTGTCAACGCTGTGTTCGTTGGGGGTTCGGGTGTTCCTCCTCGTGCTCTGCACAGGTCAAAACATGAATGAAAGGTATGCGATGCGAATGGAGCGCGCAGCGCGCACGTAGGGTTAGAATATGCGCTGTGCTCGCGATGCATGTGCCTAATCGAGGCATTCACACGCTGTGACGCTTTACCTGTACCCCAAATTCACCCTTGTTTTCTTTTCCACAGGTAAGTAAAGAAAGCGTTTGTTCGTGTTTGTGGCCGTGGCGTTAAAGTAGGGTTGCTTAAAACGCTTAGGCTTGTTTTGTGTTCGCTTCATTCGGCATTCAAACGATGCATGGTGAGTAAGGTAGGTTAGCCCAGGAGGAGCTCACCTCCTGGTTGAGTCAGTGTGGAATTGGTTTCGCCTCCCTTCCCTGTGTGCACATGATGCATCAAAGGGTAGGCCACGCGAATTGCGCACGGTAAACCTTGTTTAGGTTACCCAGAGGCTCCTCGGTACGTTCTTTAAGAGAACCTGAGGAGTCTCTTAAAGCTTGCTTGCTTGACAGGGGAGCTGATCCGTCAGCGTGTTTGCGGACAGTGTATTATAGGTCACACTGAGAAGGGTATAATACCTGGAGTGTGGCTTGGTTCCTCCGCCGCAAACACCCCTTCATTTGCCTCTGTTGTACAGGTGGGAGAGGTTAAGGGTGATTGGTGCACGCAGCAGCTGCCTTCGGCGGCTATCCATTTTTCTGCCCCAGCAAAACAGGGGCGCTGATCACAAATCAAATGACTGTGCCTCAGCCAGGACTGGCGAGGGCAGTTCGACTTCAACGACATCTGCGCTGTGCACCCAACGAGTACACCCCTTTCCTCCAAGCCCTAGCAGGGGAAACGCGTTGTGGCGTCCCCTGTTAGGCCACAGTTGCTTAGCAGCGCTGTGTTCTCTTGTCTTCATCACAGGAGGGCCATTAGGGCCCGAGACTTCCTCGACAGCAGCCCCAAGTAGCGTGTGTAGGGGTTAGGGTCAGCAGGCCTGGCAGGAGTGGAGTGCAAGTGATGAGTGCTCACCCTGCCTTCGAAGGCCGGTGCTGGCGTTAGTGAGTGTAGTGTAGTGGTGTCTCCTGTCCCGCGTGCTTTTCCTCGTGGGCAGGGGAGTGCGTTAGCTTTTGGCCTGTAGCAAAAATTGGCGTTTTGTATGCCCTTAGCACACTTGGCCACCCTTCCCCTCTAGTAGGTAGGGCTTTTGCCGTCCTACCCCAAGGATAGGCGCCAGCACAGAAATTGGGCGCCATAGGAGTGGTAATAGTACCTGATTAGGACCTTCGGTCCGACGTCAGCGAAGCCCGGTCTCCGGGAGCCACGCTGGGGAGAGAAGTGAGACACATACAGACATACGTAGCACACTTAGGGGTATGGTAAACCCTGTAAGGAAGGGTAGAACCCCATGGGTCTGGACCAGTCAGGGGTCCTAACTGTGGGCTCGCTTGTCCCCAAGGAGGGAAGACACACCTTGCCTCATAACACCTTGCTTGTCATTCCCCCCTGGTGTAGTAAGCCACCGTTCTTCGTTGGCTCTCCAAGGTCAAAACATTAGGGCAGTACCCATGCAACACATGGTCAACAAGGCACACACTCGCTGGGTGGTTGCAATCATGATAAGCGGCCACCTGGCTCACGCTGGAAACCATAGGCATGGGTCTGCAGGGCACAGACTGACACAGGGAGATTAGTGTCGCTTCGTACGCTGGGACATAGTCTCAGCACGGGTTAGGAGCTGCCCCTCGTTGTTCTCAACGAGGTAAGTGCGGAAGATGGGGTTGATACTCCCATCTGGTTGTATGAAGGCTGACATAGGTTCCCAGGTCGCCTCAGACAACCCATAGCCATCCCACAGGGTAAGGAATTTCCAGCCCTGTTTATACTCGTGGCGAGCAATACCTGCAACCACGTAGTAACCATCGACTGCCATCTCATCGGCGGTCATCTCTTCGAGTTCGTCTGCCTCCTCTGGACTGGCAGCGTTCTCTAGGTCTATACGTTCAATCTCACTGTCGCTGAGGCGCCACTCATCCCAAGACAAGTCGTCAGGGGAGTGATAGTGCCTCAACTGCTTAGGTGCACACAGCAGTTCACCACCTAGACGTGGACTGCACCTGACATGGATCCTGGATCCATCTATCCTGATGATACGATAGGGTCCAAAGTAAGGGTCCTGTAGGCAGTTACGTGGCCAGGAGGGTAGGCGTGAATGGAGTACCAAAACAAGGTCACCAACCTTGAAGCTGGCAGGTCGCCGTAGGCGGTTCCGTCGGCTCTGTTCACGGTCACGAATGTGCCTCAGGTTAGTACCAGCCCCGTTAGCCAGAGACTGCTTGTGTTCCAGCCAATCTCCCACAGGGCTCTTGAAGTCCTCAGGAAAGGGGGTTTTGAAGAACCAAGCAGGTCGTCCTCCATGGAACAGTTCGTGGGGGGTGAAACCCGTAGAAGACCTCCGCTGTGAGTTCATGGACAGCACTGCCCAGGGCACTAGGCGTACCCAGTCCTTGCTGCGCTCCTGTTTCATCAGGATTCTTAAGTTTTGCTCCACCATACGGTTCTCTCTCTCACAGAGAGGGTTAGACGTGTGGGTATAGGGCACACCTGTGGTTACCTCCACGTTGAGGGCATTTAGCACTCGTTTGTACCACCCAGTGTCACTGCGGATGCTTACATCTTCATCAGAGTGCACCTGCTTAGGTGCTCCATAGGGTTCGAACCATTGTTCGACCAACATTTTCACAGTCTGCTCACCTGTAATTTTCTTATTACAAGGGAACACTCGGGTGAAGCGAGATAGACCACAGGTGACCACGAGGCAACTATCATAGCCGCCAAAGCGTGGTAGGCCGTGGATGTAATCCACGTAGAGAAGAGAGTTAGCACAATAGAGTATGGGTAAGCTGGAGATCAGGCCCGTATCCCTACTGTTGCTTTGCTTGCTGGCATGACAGCCACAAGCATCCACAATGGTCTGCATATGCGACCTCAGTTCAGTCAGGGTTAGACTAGAGTAGAAACACTCACGGAAGAAGTCCACTGAGCGATTAGCGCCAGTGTGACCAGAACTGAGATGGGACCACTGTAGGCACCCATCCAGTCGTGCCTCAGGCACCACAATTCGGTCCTCGTAGAAGAGGTACTGATTGTTTTTATACCACTTGTGCCCGTCAATGACACGGGGTTCGAGACCAGTGCTGAGGGTTTGGAGAATTTCTTCATACTCTGACTGATAGTGGGTTAGACTCCAACATTCCAGGATTCCAGCAGTGCGCAAGGACAGGTCAAGCTGGACATCCATACGCTGGAAAGCCTCTTTGGCGAGCGCCTCAGAGCTCTCACCAATAAGCGCATCGCAGTTGTTGCGCAATATATAGTCAGACAGTTCATTCTCAATCCCGGGGATATGATGCACTGTCAGCCTGAACTGGCTCAGGTAAGTCCACCACCGTTTTAGCTTTGCTTTTTCTGGTGGTGGGCCCTTCTGAAAAGACTTCACAGGCTCCTGGTCACACAGCCAGACAATGGGGTTAGATCCCAGGAGTCGGGATTGTGACGATAGCACCAACATACCGGCCAGGAGTTCCTGGTCATAGGTGCTGTAGTTGGAACGCGCTTGATTCCATTTCCAGTTCCAGTGTCCTAGTGGTACCAGTCGCCACTCACTGGTAGGATAGTCATGTTTCAACGAACCATCACGGTTCAGTCCACTAGTACGATAATGGCAGTGGGTTAGTTCAGCGGGGTTAAGCTCCTGCCATTGGTAGATCGTACCACCCACCCCTACATCACTGGCATCAGTAATCAGGACTATCTCGCCCTCTGGGCGGGGCACTCCCAGGCAGTTGGAGGAGGCAATCTTCTTCTTCAACTCCTGGAAACACTCTTCCTCTCTGGAGGTCCACCTCCAGGGAGTAGTTTTCTTGATCAGGTCAGTGAGGGGTGCAGAGGAGTAAGTAAAATTGTGGATGTGACGCCGATAGAAATTACAGGCGCCCACAAAACTCCTCACATCGTGTAGACCCTTCTTAGGGTCATGGCGAATCTGCATGTCCTGTAGGGGCTGCATCTTAGACGCGGCTGGTTTCTACCAGCCTTACCCCACGTCGAAACCCAAATACTCCATCTCCTCTTTCATAAACTCACATTTTTCGAGTTTGATTCGGAGATGGTTTTCTTGACAGACAATGAAAAATTCACGGAGGAGAAGGAAGTGGTCCTCTTTGCTATTAGTACCCAAACTCACGTCGTCGATGTGAGCCTCCATTTCTGCACCCCGAGAAATCAATTCTTGTACTAGAGGCCTGCGCCTCAGTATGTACAAAATTTTGTTCATAAGCTCCTGGAAGAGCGCTGGGGCATTAGCCACCCCGAAAGGCACAACCTTCCACTTGAAGACACGAACCTTAGGGGTTATAAAGGCCAACAGCTCCTGAGCTGCGGCGGTTAGGTCCACCTGCCAGAAACCAGAGCGTTTGTCCATTTTGGTCTTATACCTGCATTTGGCAATACGCTCCAGGGTGTTTTCCATGTTAGGAATACTTCCTGGGTGGTTCTGGGTTTTCTTGTTGGCCTCACCATAGTCTTGGCAACAAGGAAGCAGGGACTGCAGTGATGGGGATAGTCCCCGTGTTTATACTCTTCAACGAGGCCAGCATCAATGCATTCTTGGATCTGGCGCTCGTTTTCTTCAACCTGTTCCTGTGGAGCATGATAGGGACGACGCCTCACTCGCGTCCTTTCAAATTCTGGTTTCAATTTCAGGTCCATCTGGACCAGTTTTTTACAAGAAAGGGGGGGCGGCAAGGCGCCGAACACCTCCTCATAGGTTATCAGCAGTTTCTTCAGGCGGGGGTCAAGGTTAAGACTCTCGAGTTTCTGAAGGAAATCCTCCTCAGCATGGAGGTTGCTTTTTCCATGTTCTTTCTTTTCATGCCGATCAGCAGTTTCGGCAGGCACAGTACCATCGTCCCACTCAGGGGGACATTGCTGCCCATAGTGTAGAGAATACACTAGCGGTATCTCAGGATCAGGCAGTGCTCAATACCGGCGCTCAATACCTTCGGCCTTCAGGTACAACAGCCGCCGGAGTTCCTGAGTGTCATGCTCAGACAATGGCATGTTATTAGCAGCAGGCCGCGCCAGAGCATCAGCACTCCGGGCCACGGGTTCACCTGTGTGCATAGGCTGCATGTGTAGCACTGGCTTCCCAACGGGGGAAGCGGGTTCAGAGGTTGACTCTAGATCTACCTCCTCTAGCAACAGCTGGGCTAGGAAGGCACTGTGTTTTAGGTCAATGCAGCTGGGATCAACTGAAGGAATAGTGCTGGCGATCTCAGACAGTTGGTCGTTAGCATCCTCTTTTACAGCTGCAGGTTCCAGATAGTCATCGGGAGACTCACATCCTGTAAGTGTGGCAGATAGGTGCTCAGGAGATCGATTTTTGAGATCATAAAGGGTCAGGCCACGTTTTTCGGCCATGACCTCTTTCAGTAGCACCTGGTCTAGGTCACACAGGGGTACAGGATTGAGAGATCCATCGACGATTGACAGGAAACTGGCCCACTCAGGGGCCTGCATAGCTGTGTCTGAGTCCTCAGGCACATAGATGGGGCCGTCGGGGAGTTGCACTCTTCCCACGGTCATTCGATCTAGCATATGGCGCCAGTAAGCATGTTCACCAGAGCAGCCCCAGTCAGGGGTGCACATAACAACCCTTCCTCCCTCATAAGCGTTTTTGGTTAGAACCTTCGCGAGCAGGGAGAAGGGAGGGTTAGCATACGCTAGGCCCATTGCTTTCCAGAAGAAACGGAAAGCATTGTTCAGTTGTTTCAAGCAGTACAACTGCATGATGTGCTGTTGTTGGCTCGCAAACAATTCCACCTGGATCTCATCCAGGTTTTACTGAAGGGCCGCCAGTCCATTTTCAAGAACGTGACGGGCCAGTTGGTAGTTTTCTGTACGATAGTTCGTCTTGGCTGCGTAGCGCAGCCCAGACTCTTTTCGTCCTGACAGCTCCAAAGGAACGGAGAATAGCCCACTGCCAAAGTCGCAGTGCAAAGAATAGGGACGCTGTAGGGACAGCATTTTTACCTGGGGGTTTCTTCGTAGAAAGTCGGTGCCAATGACGATGTCAAAGGCGTCAGTGTCCAACACTCTGCAGTGTTGGGTCACGGTTTCGTCACCCAGACATATAGTCACATCGACCCCCCCCAAGGAATGGATGGTACGCCCATCCCCTACTCTCATGGCCACGGTCTTAGTTTTCCTGAAAGTCTTAAGCAGGCGCCGGGCCACTATGGAAAGTGTTGCACCGGTATCAAGCACCGCTCGAAAAACCTGATCCCCGATTTTCACGAGGATCCAGAAAACCAAGTCCTCCTCTTCGGAGCCGTCCCCCTATTCCTCATCAGGGAACTTCACATCCACCCCTGCAGCCATGAGGGACTTGGCCATCCAGGCCAAGCGCCTCTTCTTGGAATTATTCCCCTCAGGGGTAGCGTTCTCCCCTTCGGGGCGTTTCTTAGGGTCACCTGCGGCAGGAGCGGGTGTAGCAGCAGGAGTGGGTGTAGCAACGGGCGCTGATGAGCGCCTCTGGGGGTTAGGGGGTCCAGTTTTGCCACCCCCCTTGCCACCTCCCTTACCAGCTTTCTCCCCATTCGGGGGATTTCTGGCGGGCGTCTGGGTCTTCTGGCGTTCCGCCTCCTGACGCTTGAGTTTGTCACTCTCGCGTTTCTTGATGTGGCATTCGTCCTCGTAGTGACGACGTTTGCCACAGTAACCACAGGTGATGGTACACCTGAAATGGTCTTGATGGGTCACAGTTTTCCCATCTTTGGTATGCTGCTGACGTTTCATCTGCAGCATACAGCCACTGCGGAGATCGCAGTCAGAGGCATGACAAGGTCCCCCCTTGTCATTGACAGGTCTGCAGTAGAACAGGGGGGGTGTGCCTGCATCAGGTTGAACTTCGTTCATGGCACGTAGGTTGCCCCTCCCTTTACCACCTCCCTGGTTGGTGTTAGTGGGATTTTTATGCCCCTTCCCTTCGCCACGTTCGGGTGTAGGGGTACCACCTCGTCCCAAATGCTTCTTGAGGAATTTCTCCATGTGGGAGTCATTCTCTCTCTCAAGAGCTAGCTCAATCAAGAGATCCACCAGTTCATCGTACGAGTGGGTCCTGCTCTTCCTCTCAGAGGTGGAGCGGCAATCATCCCACGTACGCTGGGGGATCTTACTCATGAGCCACAGGTGGGCCTCAGTGGCTCCATAGGAGCCCACGTTCATCCTCGAAAACAAGTACACCAAGTCGCACACATACTCAGAAATTCGCGCAGCGGATGGAAACTCAGGGAGCATAGGTAGCTCCTCGATCTGTGTGCGTACGCTGAGGTCAGTCTCATAGACTGGGAATGTTTTCTCCAACCTCAGGAGTACCTCTGCCCAGGTAGAACAGGTTTTCACAATCTGTTTCACCTGTTTTTGCAAAAACTTCTTTTTGCATGAGCGTTTTAGCAGTGAACATTTGGTGGCGACATACACATGGGATTGGCCAGTCAACAAAAGGAACTCTGCAAATTCTTCTGCCCATTCGGGCAGATTTTTGGGGTTCGAACTCCGGCAGTTCCAGCTGGATGTTCGCCTGGGCAATTGGTCTGCCCGTCTTCCCACCCCCCGGAGTTAGGCCTGAAGGCGACACGCCGGCAAGAGGTGCCAGGGCTGACAGGCTTCTTCTCTCAATCTCTGTGACAGGCACGTCCTGTAGATCAGCCATAGGCACTGTCCTGGCACGGGGCCGAAAGGGGCTGGGGCAGGTGACCTTAGGCAACAGCCTTGAGAACCTTGATCTCTTGAGATCTTCGGCCAGGGTACTCAGTCCTGGAGAGAGAGAGGGCAAATCTGGCTTGGGTAAGGGTTCTGCAATACCCAGTTTAGCCTTAATGGCCCCCGATAGTGCCGTCACATCTGGATCTTCTGATCCAGACAGGAGTTTGGCCAACAGCTCGGCCGTATGATCCAGGGCCCCGTAGGTTGGCCTCCGAGGATGTTGTTCTTCGACTCGAGTCGGGCCCACTTCGGGAGCCCTTGGGGTTGGACAACATGGTCTTGGATACTCAGGTCTTAGTCGTCTTGGCAGGGATGCAGTGGACGGAGGACCAGAGTGCGCGTAGGACCCTAGGTCTGTACGTGGTCTGGATCCATGTACAGCCAATGGCTCCTCTCCATCTTCCCCACGGATGGATTTGTAGTACTCCTCATGTAGGATATACTCATCCATCTTCTTCCTCAGTTCCTCATACTCGTCAGGGCCTTCAATCGCTGTTGAGGATGAAGCCGGGCAGTTGGATCTGGATACTGAGGCAGCTACACGTCTGTGGAGGTGACTGAAGCTGTCTCCACCGTGTGCTGCTAAGGCCTCGGTGGTAAGGCCTTTATTTTCTTCCGCCCTTATGCGTTCTGGATCTCCTTGGGACCCAGATGCGCCACTGAGATGATGTGGAGCTCGGTAAGGTGGTTCACTCATTGGGTGGGCCATGCTGCCCATTTGCACTTGGACAGTTCTGATGGGCCAGGTCCTGACGCTTGTCGTGGACATGATGAACTTGTTGTTGAGCTTTTGTGCTGCACTTCTTCTCAGGGTCGGTTCAAAAGGTCACAAGGGACTGTCTCTGCTACCGGAAAGATGTCCTTGAATTATGCCCTAGATATTTTGATGTATTCCTGCAGGTTTTGTAGTTGAAAACCCAAACCAAAGCAGCAAGTAGAGCAAGAACAGGATGTGGATCGAATCAAAGATTGGTTTTGGAATCCAGTGTAACACAGAAGGGCTGCAGATAGACAAAGCAGGTTTATACACAAAGATTCAATCACAAATGGATAATATAAAGGATTTCATATGAAAATTGGTCTGACTCTTGCCTCAGAGGTTGCATTAGGCACTTCATGTGCACTCTTTTTTTGGTGTAATGGTGCTGGTTAGGAATGTTGGGCATGGATGTCAGGACCACACAGAAAATGACTTGGCCAAGCAACTGAATTCAGAAACAGGTACAAAGTAGGACCACAATAAGTGGTAGAAACAATTGAGTATAGGGGTCTTGGGGTGGGAGACCACTAGGCTTAACCTCCAAAGCCCAAAGCATGAAATGCCTGTTTTATTTCGGTATATCCTCCATGAAGGAAGGTACCTCCGCTCAGTTGAGTCGTAGGGGTGAACTTCATGGCAGGCTAGGGTCACAACCCTAGTTACTTTGAGAAAGTGTACTTTAGGCAACAAAAGAGAGATAAAAACACTTAAGTTTGTCTTAGCGTCAACAGAAGGGTTTTAAGGGGGGCTTGGCCTGGATCAAGCCCTCCAAGAAAGACATGGCAGTGACTTTTTCTTACTTTACCACCTCGCACATGGAACACCCCGGATGGAGAACGGTTGAAACACCTGGACCTTAGTACCGACCACGTACGGGTCCACGGGGTGGAAGTGAACTGCACATTGCCAAATACGGGTCAAAGCCTGGCAGGAGCAGTTCGTCAGTGGCATGCGGCCTTACGACCCGTTAGTCATGGTGACGGGACCTCAGAGTTCTTTAAGGACAGGGAGCTCACGGAACAGGCCGAAAGGGCCCGCCGGCAGCAGGCATTCGTCAATGCATTGCCTACGGGACCCCGACGTGCTACGGTGCGCCAGCTGGCACACACCATGTCCGGTGACGTAGTCAGTGTGCGCCATGATTAGTGCAAGTACGCACGCAATGCCCGGGATGCACAAGGGTTGCATTGAAGGTCCAAGTGACGCCAGGCTAGTGCGTATATGGACGCACAATGCTGGTACCAGGGCGCGGCCACCTTGATGCGCCACACCCTTCCTGCCGACTGTTGGGACGGTCCCAATACGGCTATGCTGCGCGCGCTTACCGCTTACTATGAGAATGCCCTTCCACAGAGTGAGCCCCCCACACACGTACAGTGCTACCAGGCCATGCAGGCATGGTGTAGAGCAGGGCGCAAAAAGAAGGCAGATATGCCTGATAAGCGCACCGTCATGATGCCCCCTCCTACTGAGTTCCTATTTCAAAACTGGGCCCCGCACTACGAGACTGACCCTGCCCTGAAAGCAGAGTATGCGGCCGCTAGGACTGGCGTGGCGGAGCACCGACGGGCGGACCGGCATGTTAACGGCCGAGGGCAACTTCTTGAGCACCATCACGTGATAGTGCCCAAAACCGTGGCCTCTAAGGTCATACAAGCGGTGCACTCCTACAGTCACCCAGGGGTGGATAAGACGCTGGAACTCCTACACAGACGCTACAAATTCCACGGATACGCCCCTACGCGGCTACGGGAGCTCGTGGAGAATATAATCCAGCGCTGCGACACGTGTCAGACATGTAAGCCGCGATGTGGTCGGCACCCTGAGACCCGCCACTACTACCCCATCCCCAAATATCAGTTTGCCTCGGTGGCAATGGACATAGTCCATCTCCCTACGTGCGAGGTGCGCAAAGGTTACACTGTGGACTGTTGCTTTGTCATAGTTGACCGAGCGACTGGCTATGTTATAGCCATACCAACTACCCTCAAGGGTCTCGACGCCTGCAAATTGGCGGAATTTTTTTTGGAGAAGTGCGTGTTTTTTACAGGCGTTCCCAATGAAATCCTGCGGGATAACGCCAAATATTTCAATAACAAGTTTGTGACCACTCTTTGCAATTTGGCTGGCATCTCCACCCACGAGTCCGTGATCTACGATCACAAGACCGATGGGAGGGCCGAAAGGGCGGTAAAAAGCGTCGTTGAAACCCTTAGCGTGTACCTGCAAGGGACCAACACACCCACCAGTCAATGGTACTGGAAATTGCCTATGGCACTGTGGGGTCTCAATGACCTTCTGGGTGCCATAGCGCCGTACTCTCCCCACCGTCTCTTGTTCGAGAGGGATCCAATTGGATTCGGAGACATGCCTCCCATTGTGGAGGAAAACGGGTGCGAAGACGCCCTTGATTTTTTCCTGCGCCTCGGGCGTGAGCGTGAGGAGGTTCAGCAAAAGCTGACGGCCATCCATGAAAAACACGAGAAAGAATTTCGCAAGACGCACCCTGAAAAACTCTGGGAAGTGGGTGACCGCGTCTGGGTCCGCAATTTGCCCAAAAGCGAGGACCGCCATTTTGACAAGCTGGCCCGCATTTGGTCGGGACCATATGAGATCCTCGAAATGATGGGCGGGGGTCGATACCGTGTGGCGACCGCCCAGGGACCTCAAATTTTGGGGATAGGCCGTCTTAAGCTGGCCCTGCCGCTGTTGTCGGGGGTTAAGCCGAAATGCGACCACCACACGCTCCGTCCCTCCCCCGAGCACGACGACAGCTGGGTGGTGGAGGATGTGGTGGATTTCAAGGAGGTGCCTTCCACTCGGGGTAACGGCAAGATCCAGAAGTCACTTGTCAAGTGGAAAGGTCACCAGGAGTGGACATGGGAGACCAGGGACCAACTTTTGCACCACGTCTGCAACCCCTGGCGGGCCTACAATGCCAAGCATGGCATTCAGGTCGCATTGTGACCTCCCGTCCCTCCCCTCCACCGTTAGGTCCCCTACATTTACTACGTGTCACCTACATTGACTACACGTCACATACCTTCGCTACATGTCACCTACAGTATCTCAAAGCAGCGCCTAGTGCACGGGTTAGTCGTGTTTGGCCCCAGTAAGGCCCTGCACTGAATTTTTGTGTTGGGTTAGGCCCCCAAACGGGCCCTGCCCTGAATTCTTGTTGTGGGGTTCGGCCCCCAGAGAGGCTCTACCCTGAATTTTTGCCGCCGTTTTCATGTCGGGGAAATGGCTCGGCCCGCCTCGGCAGGGCTCTGCCAGTATACCCACGTCTGAGTTTATGGTTAGACCCTGAAGGGGTCCTGCCTGTCATTGCATTTTTAAAACTGGTAAGACACGTGTAGCGCCCTCGACCCCTGCGTGGCGGTCCTGGCGAGCTACATGGGGAAACAACCTCGGCCCGCCCACTGTGGCAGGGGTCCTGCGAGTGAGCCCGCCTCCAACCCATGCGTCTGCAATTTGCTTTTTCCTTCCTGTGCTCTCTCTCCCATCCTGCCATGCTTCTGTGTTTGTTTTTAGGCTGCGACCTGAGGTCAGAGCGCGGGCGCAGATCAGCCGCCACCAGCACCGAGCTGAGCGACTAGCCAGTCATTTCTGCGCTAACCCTCCGCTTCTTGGCCAGCACCCTGTGTCTCCGTGTCTCAGCTGCTCTCTGGCCTTGGTGACTGTCGAGGGCTGACGAGCAGCATTTTGGAAAGGAAGGGGAGAGGGTGAACTGTTTGCCAGCGATTCATTTCTGCGCTTCCCCTCCGACTCTGTCCCTCCATCCTGGTTCAGCAAGCGTGTGTCCAGAGGTGGGCGCAGTCCAGCTGGCCTCTGCCTTTTTGAATTATTAATTAGTATCAACAGTGAGCACATCCCGCTGTGTCGCTGTGCTGCTGCGCATACGTCCACAGCACGTGACGTCGTCGACAGCAGTCGTCGTCGTCGTCGTCAGCGTCGTCGACAGCAGCAGTCGTTGCCGTCCTCGGCAACATCGTTGCCTGCAGCAGCCGTCAGTTCGCCAGTGTGTACTGACATGCCGTGCGTTGCCGTCTTCCTTCAGACTCGGGTCCTGAGCCCATACCCAGTCGCTCTGCTTGCGGCCAACGCATTCTGTGATCCTTCCTTCTCTTCGTGAAAACAAAAAACGCTGTCGTTGTTGCCCCCCCCCCCCCCCTCAGAGCTGATCCTCACTGCTGGCTTTGGGCTGATGGGGAGTGCACTCATGGATCTCTTTGCCAAACATACCATGAGCAATACATAAGCGGTAGACTTAGTCTAGCGCTTTGAATGCCACAATTGGGACATGGGCAAAACCCTTGTCACGTGTGGTTCCCCATCTCTTCGGCCACACGAAGATATATAACATGGGCGTGAGCATATCGAAGCACATACCATGCATATAACACAACCCTCAAAAAGTGGCTCCCACCATGGTATGCTATGCCCCTCCATGGACAAAACTTCACGTTAAAAATACGTGGGAACCCAAGGAAAGTATCTATGCAACCCCAACACTCATGCGGTACACTCGAAAGTCGCAATAAAATATTCGGTTGCATGGTCCAAGAGTTATGTATCACTTTATACCCTTTTGACCATTATCCCTTGCTATACCGGGCATGTGTACACACCAAAGGCGTTCGATGCTTCCTAAATTAAGTTGAGACTAAGGCGCTTGCAACCCAACCTTCCTTATTCTCTTTCCTCACACTCGCGCGTAGACATGGCCCTTCAAAGTGGTCCCACGATTCACTTTTGTTTCCCTTATATCTCCAAGTCAAATGGGTGGCAAGTATAAGGGAAACCTGATTTGGGCATAGGGAAAGGAGTATGACCCCTCGAAGAAGACCAAATCAAGTGCGGCGATGTCGAAGTCGAAAATCCGATTTCGACATCGCGAAAAATTCAGATTAAAATTTCGAGTGCTTATTTAGAAAATTGCGGAAGCAACGAACCCTTTACTCATGAAATCTGACCCTTCATCGGGGTTTCCGCCAAAATATCTGGAAATAACATTTAACCAATCGGTTAACGCAAAATCGCGAGCCAACTGACAGTCGGCGATACATTGACCATCAGAACAAAAGGCTGAAAAATTACGGAAACATTATGATAATAAAACCCTGTTGATTCCTGATATTCTGATATATAAATCCCCGCTGGCGGCGCCTCGGTACTGAATATGGCCGCTCGTAGCCGGAATGGCCAAACCTATCACACTATCACATCGGGTGAGTTCAGGTGGACGGGAGAGTATGATATCAGCCAATGGCGGCTTGCCGGCACATAGATACACACCCCAAGTGACCCCAAGATGGCCACGGGGGTCCGAACCGGCTTCAGACCGGGACAATTTGGAGAGGAACGAAAAACTTAGTCGTCACTGCAGAGAGGACCATGAGCGTCAGCTACGGGAGTTGTTTGAAATTTTGGCACACTACAAGCTCTCCCTGAAGCCTGAAAAGTGCAAAATGTTCGTCACTCGCGTTAAATTTTGTGGACACATACTCACACCCGGGGGTAGGCACAGGGACCCTGAAAAGGTAGCCGCCATTGAACGGTGGCGGTGGGAGGACATTACCACTCCCACCCACCTTAAGGGATTCCTCGGGTTTACACAGTGGTATAGCGTGTACATACATGGTACGCGCGCATGGCCGCCCCCCTGCAAATGGCCTTGCAAGGTAGGTGCCTCACAAAGGCCCAGAAAAAGGCTCAAAAATACCAGCGGCAAACTGATTTGCTGCCTGGTACTGGTACCCGCCAAAGGGCCAATTTTTCCAAAATGAGCCAGGAAGAACTGGTACAACATTACAAACTCCAGGGGAAGATTTACTGGACCCCCGAAATGAAGGAGGCGTTTGAGGAGCTGAAACAACGCTTCCAAAAGGAGGTGATAGTCCAATTTCCTGATCTCAGCAAGGACTGGTGGATCACTGTTGATTCCAGTACCTTCGCGTTTGGGGGTACACTGGAGCAGGAGGATGCTAACGGCAACCTCCGCCCAGTGGCGTTTTTTTCGAAAAAGTTACAGGGCACCAGGACCAAACGGCCTGACGGGTCCTACCACAAAACGGGCCAGTTGAAGTGGCACATTTCGGATCAGGAGATGTACGGGATTGTCGCCACCCTGTACAAGTTTAGAAGCTGGTTGCAAACAGGGGTAAAAATCAAATGCCGCACGGACCACAAAAGTTTGGAATCCTGGGTCAAAGAGGACTTTGACCGCATGGGTGGTCCAGTGGGTAGGCGGTCCCGTTGGCACCAGTTTTTGGCAAGGTTCCCCCTGGAAGTTGTCTACATCAAAGCGGAAGACAATGGGGCAGCGGATGTGTTGTCTAGGTGGGCATACCCTGCTTACCTGGCCAACCCCGACACCAACCTGCATGGGAGCGATGCCGACCAAGCGGGTTGGGATGCATCGGAGCGGGAAACTGCGCAGTGGGTCGACGCAGCACTGGTACGATCGGCCCCTACGGTCGACCCCGAGCCCCACCATACCCCCTTACCAGAAAGATGTCCTTGAATTATGCCCTAGATATTTTGATGTATTCCTGCAGGTTTTGTAGTTGAAAACCCAAACCAACGCAGCAAGTAGAGCAAGAACAGGATGTGGATCCAATCAAAGATTGGTTTTGGAATCCAGTGTAACACAGAAGGGCTGCAGATAGACAAAGCAGGTTTATACACATAGATTCAATCACAAATGGATAATACAAAAGATTTTATATGAAAATTGGTCTGACTCTTGCCTCAGAGGTTGCATTAGGCACTTCATGTGCACTCCTTTGGGTGTAATGGTGCTGGTTAGGAATGTGGGGCATGGATGTCAGGACCACACAGAAAATGACTTGGCCAAGCAACTGAATTCAGAAACAGTTACAAAGTAGGACCACAATAAGTGGTAGAAACAATTGAGTATAGGGGTCTTGGGGTGGGAGACCACTAGGCTTAACCTCCAAGGCCTAAAGCATGAAATGCCTGTTTTATTTCGGTATATCCTCCATGAAGGAAGGTACCTCCGCTCAGTTGAGTGGTAGGGGTGAACTTCATGGGGGGCTAGGGTCACAACCCTAGTTACTTTGAGAAAGTGTACTTTAGGCAACAAAAGAGAGATAAAAACACTTAAGTTTGTCTTAGCATCAACAAAAGGGTTTGAAGGGGGGCTTGGCCTGGATCAATCCCTCCAAGAAAGACATGGCAGTGACTTTTTCTTACTCCCCCCTGGAGTACTAGTTAGCTAAGCTAGTAGGACCAAGGAAAAAGGCTCAAATATTCCGAAAATTACCTCAGAAAATGCATTAAACTTACCAAAAACATCCTCCTCACTTCATAGAAGCCTATCACACTGTAGGTACCCTTGAAAAACAGTGTAATGTACCGTGAATGATGTCCCTTCGATGGGGCATTCCTCAAAAGTCGCCGGCGTGCGACGAATACTTTTGGAAAAAGTTTGGGGGTAGTGGGGTTTGAACCCAGGACTCCCTCCCTAGAGCACATGTGCTTGCCCACTAGGGTACAGTCGAACGCTCTAATGCGGACGGCTATCGCTGTATAAACAGCGTTTTAGTAAACGTCCTGACCAAGGGCCAGGGCGGAGCAATACTCCCAATGGAGGACACAAACCTCCAGGAGCTGGAAAAAATAGAAAATGTAACCAGCAGGGAGTGATTCCTGCGGTTTAACGGAAGGGGGTTGCGATTTAGCAAGTGAAATTGTTAAAAATCGACGAAACCACGCGGGAAATCGTCATTTTTACACATAACTCAAAGTCGTAGACAAGCGCAAAGGAAGCGGACTCCAAGAAAAGGGTTGCGCAAGCGTAAACGGCTTTTGTAAAAGAAGGTATGAGCCGTAGTTTTTAGAGTTTTAAAGGAAGTTTTTGCACAGTTGCATCAAAGTTTTTATAAACTTCAGAGAAAAGTATTCAAATTCAACCGACACCACAAAGCAGATCAACAACCCACCTCTTAGGTATGTCAGTGTCATCTCACACGCATGCATTGCGTTCGTGTTGGTTGTTTCGTCAAATTGTTAGGGTTGTCAACGCTGTGTTCGTTGGGGGTTCGGGTGTTCCTCCTCGTGCTCTGCACAGGTCAAAACATGAATGAAAGGTATGCGATGCGAATGGAGCGCGCAGCGCGCACGTAGGGTTAGAATATGCGCTGTGCTCGCGATGCATGTGCCTAATCGAGGCATTCACACGCTGTGACGCTTTACCTGTACCCCAAATTCACCCTTGTTTTCTTTTCCACAGGTAAGTAAAGAAAGCGTTTGTTCGTGTGTGTGGCCGTGGCGTTAAAGTAGGGTTGCTTAAAACGCTTAGGCTTGTTTTGTGTTCGCTTCATTCGGCATTCACACGATGCATGGTGAGTAAGGTAGGTTAGCCCAGGAGGAGCTCACCTCCTGGTTGAGTCAGTGTGGAATTGGTTTCGCCTCCCTTCCCTGCGTGCACATGATGCATCAAAGGGTAGGCCACGCGAATTGCGCACGGTAAACCTTGTTTAGGTCACCCAGAGGCTCCTCGGTACGTTCTTTAAGAGAACCTGAGGAGTCTCTTAAAGCTTGCTTGCTTGACAGGGGAGCTGATCCGTCAGCGTGTTTGCGGACAGTGTATTATAGGTCACACTGAGAAGGGTATAATACCTGGAGTGTGCCTTGGTTCCTCCGCCGCAAACACCCCTTCATTTGCCTCTGTTGTACAGGTGGGAGAGGTTAAGGGTGATTGGTGCACGCAGCAGCTGCCTTCGGCGGCTATCCATTTTTCTGCCCCAGCAAAACAGGGGCGCTGATCACAAATCAAATGACTGTGCCTCAGCCAGGACTGGCGAGGGCAGTTCGACTTCAACGACATCTGCGCTGTGCACCCAACGAGTGCACCCCTTTCCTCCAAGCCCTAGCAGGGGAAACGCGTTGTGGCGTCCCCCGTTAGGCCACAGTAGCTTAGCAGCGCTGTGTTCTCTTGTCTTCATCACAGGAGGGCCATTAGGGCCCGAGACTTCCTCGACAGCAGCCCCAAGTAGCGTGTGTAGGGGTTAGGGTCAGCAGGCCTGGCAGGAGTGGAGTGCAAGTGATGAGTGCTCACCCTGCCTTCGAAGGCCGGTGCTGGCGTTAGTGAGTGTAGTGTAGTGGTGTCTCCTGTCCCGCGTGCTTTTCCTCGTGGGCAGGGGAGTGCGTTAGCTTTTGGCCTGTAGCAAAAATTGGCGTTTTGTATGCCCTTAGCACACTTGGCCACCCTTCCCCTCTAGTAGGTAGGGCTTTTGCCGTCCTACCCCAAGGATAGGCGCCGGCACAGAAATTGGGCGCCATAGGAGTGGTAATAGTACCTGATTAGGACCTTCGGTCCGACGTCAGCGAAGCCCGGTCTCCGGGAGCCACGCTGGGGAGAGAAGTGAGACACATACAGACATACGTAGCACACTTAGGGGTATGGTAAACCCTGTAAGGAAGGGTAGAACCCCATGGGTCTGGACCAGTCAGGGGTCCTAACTGTGGGCTCGCTTGTCCCCAAGGAGGGAAGACACACCTTGCCTCATAACACCTTGCTTGTCATTCCCCCCTGGTGTAGTAAGCCACCGTTCTTCGTTGGCTCTCCAAGGTCAAAACATTAGGGCAGTACCCATGCAACACTTGGTCAACAAGGCACACACTCGCTGGGTGGTTGCAATCATGATAAGCGGCCACCTGGCTCACGCTGGAAGCCATAGGCATGGGTCTGCAGGGCACAGACTGACACAGGGAGATTAGTTTCGCTTCTTACGCTGGGACATAGTCTCAGCACGGGTTAGGAGCTGCCCCTCCTTGTTCTCAACGAGGTAAGTGCGGAAGATGGGGTTGATACTCCCATCTGGTTGTATGAAGGCTGACATAGGTTCCCAGGTCGCCTCAGACAACCCATAGCCATCCCACAGAGTAAGGAATTTCCAGCCCTGTTTATACTCGTGGCGAGCAATACCTGCAACCACGTAGTAACCATCGACTGCCATCTCATCGGCGGTCATCTCTTCGAGTTCGTCTGCCTCCTCTGGACTGGTAGCGTTCTCTAGGTCTATACGTTCAATCTCACTGTCGCTGAGGCGCCACTCATCCCAAGACAAGTCGTCAGGGGAGTGATAGTGCCTCAACTGCTTAGGTGCACACAGCAGTTCACCACCTAGACGTGGACTGCACCTGACATGGATCCTGGATCCATCTATCCTGATGATACGATAGGGTCCAAAGTAAGGGTCTTGTAGGCAGTTACGTGGCCAGGAGGGTAGGCTTGAATGGAGTACCAAAACAAGGTCACCAACCTTGAAGCTGGCAGGTCGCCGTAGGCGGTTCCGTCGGCTCTGTTCACGGTCACGAATGTGCCTCAGGTTAGTACCAGCCCCGTTAGCCAGAGACTGCTTGTGTTCCAGCGAATCTCCCACAGGGCTCTTGAAGTCCTCAGGAAAGGGGGTTTTGAAGAACCAAGCAGGTCGTCCTCCATGGAACAGTTCGTGGGGGGTGAAACCCGTAGAAGAGCTCCGCTGTCAGTTCATGGACAGCACTGCCCAGGGCACTAGGCGTACCCAGTCCTTGCTGCGCTCCTGTTTCATCAGGATTCTTAAGTTTTGCCCCACCACACGGTTCTCTCTCTCACAGAGAGGGTTAGACGTGTGGGTATAGGGCACACCTGTGGTTACCTCCACGTTGAGGGCATTTAGCACTCGTTTGTACCACCCAGTGTCACTGCGGATGCTTACATCTTCATCAGAGTGCACCTGCTTAGGTGCTCCATAGGGTTCGAACCATTGTTCGACCAACATTTTCACAGTCTGCTCACCTGTGATTTTCTTATTACAAGGGAACACTCGGGTGAAGCGAGATAGACCACAGGTGACCACGAGGCAACTATCATAGCCGCCAAAGCGTGGTAGGCCGTGGATGTAATCCACGTAGAGAAGAGAGTTAGCACAATAGAGTATGGGTAAGCTGGAGATCAGGCCCCTATCCCTACTGTTGCTCTGCTTGCTGGCATGACAGCCACAAGCATCCACAATGGTCTGCATATGCGACCTCAGTTCAGTCAGGGTTAGACTAGAGTAGAAACACTCACGGAAGAAGTCCACTGAGCGATAAGCGCCAGTGTGACCAGAACTGAGATGGGACCACTGTAGGCACCCATCCAGTCGTGCCTCAGGCACCACAATTCGGTCCTCGTAGAAGAGGTACTGATTGTTTTTATACCACTTGTGCCCGTCAATGACACGGGGTTCGAGACCAGTGCTGAGGGTTTGGAGAATTTCTTCATACTCTGACTGATAGTCGGTTAGACTCCAACCCTCCAGGATTCCAGCAGTGCGCAAGGACAGGTCAAGCTGGACATCCATACGCTGGAAAGCCTCTTTGGCGAGCGCCTCAGAGCTCTCACCAATAAGCGCATCGAAGTTGTTGCGCAATATATAGTCAGACAGTTGATTCTCAATCCCGGGGATATGATGCACTGTCAGCCTGAACTGGCTCAGGTAAGTCCACCACCGTTTTAGCTTTGCTTTTTCTGGTGGTGGGCCCTTCTGAAAAGACTTCACAGGCTCCTGGTCACACAGCCAGACAATGGGGTTAGATCCAAGGAGTCGGGATTGTGACGATAGCACCAACATACCAAGCCAGGAGTTCCTGGTCATAGGTGCTGTAGTTGGAACGCGCTTGATTCCATTTCCAGTTCCAGTGTCCTAGTGGTACCAGTCGCCACTCACTGGTAGGATAGTCATGTTTCAACGAACCATCACGGTTCAGTCCACTAGTACGATAATGGCAGTGGGTTAGTTCAGCGGGGTTAAGCTCCTGCCATTGGTAGATCGTACCACCCACCCCTACATCACTGGCATCAGTAATCAGGACTATCTCGCCCTCTGGGCGGGGCACTCCCAGGCAGTTGGAGGAGGCAATCTTCTTCTTCAACTCCTGGAAACACTCTTCCTCTCTGGAGGTCCACCTCCAGGGAGTAGTTTTCTTGATCAGGTCAGTGAGGGGTGCAGAGGAGTAAGTAAAATTGTGGATGTGACGCCGATAGAAATTACAGGCGCCCACAAAACTCCTCACATCGTGTAGACCCTTCTTAGGGTCATGGCGAATCTGCATGTCCTGTAGGGGCTGCATCTTAGACGCGGCTGGCTTCTACCAGCCTTACCCCACGTCGAAACCCAAATACTCCATCTCCTCTTTCATAAACTCACATTTTTCGAGTTTGATTCGGAGATGGTTTTCTTGACAGACAATGAAAAATTCACGGAGGAGAAGGAAGTGGTCCTCTTTGCTATTAGTACCCAAACTCACGTCGTCGATGTGAGCCTCCATTTCTGCACCCCGAGAAATCAATTCTTGTACTAGAGGCCTGCGCCTCAGTATGTACAAAATTTTGTTCATAAGCTCCTGGAAGAGCGCTGGGGCATTAGCCACCCCGAAAGGCACAACCTTCCACTTGAAGACACGACCCTTAGGGGTTATAAAGGCCAACAGCTCCTGAGCTGCGGCGGTTAGGTCCACCTGCCAGAAACCAGAGCGTTTGTCCATTTTGGTCTTATACCTGCATTTGGCAATACGCTCCAGGGTGTTTTCCATGTTAGGAATACTTCCTGGGTGGTTCTGGGTTTTCTTGTTGGCCTCACCATAGTCTTGGCAACAAGGAAGCAGGGACTGCAGTGATGGGGATAGTCCCCGTGTTTATACTCTTCAACGAGGCCAGCATCAATGCATTCTTGGATCTGGCGCTCGTTTTCTTCAACCTGTTCCTGGGGAGCAGGATAGGGACGACGCCTCACTCGCGTCCTTTCAAATTCTGGTTTCAATTTCAGGTCCATCTGGACCAGTTTTTTACAAGAGAGGGGAGGCGGCAAGGCGCCGAACACCTCCTCATAGGTTATCAGCAGTTTCTTCAGGCGGGGGTCAAGGTTAAGACTCTCGAGTTTCTGAAGGAAATCCTCCTCAGCATGGAGGTTGCTTTTTCCATGTTCTTTCTTTTCATGCCGATCAGCAGTTTCCGCAGGCACAGTACCATCGTCCCACTCAGGGGGACATTGCTGCCCATAGTGTAGAGAATACACTAGCGGTATCTCAGGATCAGGCAGTGCTCAATACCGGCGCTCAATACCTTCGGCCTTCAGGTACAACAGCCGCCGGAGTTCCTGAGTGTCATGCTCAGACAATGGCATGTTATTAGCAGCAGGCCGCGCCAGAGCATCAGCACTCCGGGCCACGGGTTCACCTGTGTGCATAGGCTGCATGTGTAGCACTGGCTTCCCAACGGGGGAAGCGGGTTCAGAGGTTGACTCTAGATCTACCTCCTCTAGCAACAGCTGGGCTAGGAAGGCACTGTGTTTTAGGTCAATACAGCTGGGATCAACTGAAGGAATAGTGCTGGCGATCTCAGACAGTTGGTCGTCAGCATCCTCTTTTACAGCTGCAGGTTCCAGATAGTCATCGGGAGACTCACATCCTGTAAGTGTGGCAGATAGGTGCTCAGGAGATCGATCTTTGAGATCAGAAAGGGTCAGACCTCGATTTTCGGCCATGACCTCTTTCAGTAGCACCTGGTCTAGGTCACACAGGGGTACAGGATTGAGAGATCCATCGACGATTGACAGGAAACTGGCCCACTCAGGGGCCTGCATAGCTGTGTCTGAGTCCTCAGGCACATAGATGGGGCCGTCGGGGAGTTGCACTCTTCCCACGGTCATTCGATCTAGCATATGGCGCCAGTAAGCATGTTCACCAGAGCAGCCCCAGTCAGGGGTGCACATAACAACCCTTCCTCCCTCATAAGCGTTTTTGGTTAGAACCTTCGCGAGCAGGGAGAAGGGAGGGTTAGCATACGCTAGGCCCATTGCTTTCCAGAAGAAACGGAAAGCATTGTTCAGTTGTTTCAAGCAGCACAACTGCATGATGTGCTGTTGGTGGCTCGCAAACAATTCCACCTGGATCTCATCCAGGTTTTACTGAAGGGCCGCCAGTCCATTTTCAAGAACGTGACGGGCCAGTTGGTAGTTTTCTGTACCATAGTTCGTCTTGGCTGCGTAGCGCAGCCCAGACTCTTTTCGTCCTGACAGCTCCAAAGGAACGGAGAATAGCCCACTGCCAAAGTCGCAGTGCAAAGAATGGGGACGCTGTAGGGACAGCATTTTTACCTGGGGGTTTCTTCGTAGAAAGTCGGTGCCAATGACGATGTCAAAGGCGTCAGTGTCCAACACTCTGCAGTGTTGGGTCACGGTTTCGTCACCCAGACATATAGTCACATCGACCCCCCCCAAGGAATGGATGGTACGCCCATCCCCTACTCTCATGGCCACGGTCTTAGTTTTCCTGAAAGTCTTAAGCAGGCGCCGGGCCACTATGGAAAGTGTTGCACCGGTATCAAGCACCGCTCGAAAAACCTGATCCCCGATTTTCACGAGGATCCAGAAAACCAAGTCCTCCTCTTCGGAGCCGTCCCCCTATTCCTCATCAGGGAACTTCACATCCACCCCTGCAGCCATGAGGGACTTGGCCATCCAGGCCAAGCGCCTCTTCTTGGAATTATTCCCCTCAGGGGTAGCGTTCTCCCCTTGGGGGCGTTTCTTAGGGTCACCTGCGGCAGGAGCGGGTGTAGCAGCAGGAGTGGGTGTAGCAACGGGCGCTGATGAGCGCCTCTGGGGGTTAGGGGGTCCAGTTTTGCCACCCCCCTTGCCACCTCCCTTACCAGCTTTCTCCCCATTCGGGGGATTTCTGGCGGGCGTCTGGGTCTTCTGGCGTTCCGCCTCCTGACGCTTGAGTTTGTCACTCTCGCGTTTCTTGATGTGGCATTCGTCCTCGTAGTGACGACGTTTGCCACAGTAACCACAGGTGATGGTACACCTGAAATGGTCTTGATGGGTCACAGTTTTCCCATCTTTGGTATGCTGCTGACGTTTCATCTGCAGCATACAGCCACTGCGGAGATCGCAGTCAGAAGCATGACAAGGTCCCCCCTTGTCATTGACAGGTCTGCAGTAGAACAGGGGGGGTGTGCCTGCATCAGGTTGAACTTCGTTCATGGCACGTAGGTTGCCCCTCCCTTTACCACCTCCCTGGTTGGTGTTAGTGGGATTTTTTTGCCCCTTCCCTTCGCCACGTTCGGGTGTAGGGGTACCACCTCGTCCCAAATGCTTCTTGAGGAATTTCTCCATGTGGGAGTCATTCTCTCTCTCAAGAGCTAGCTCAATCAAGAGATCCACCAGTTCATCGTACGAGTGGGTCCTGCTCTCCCTCTCAGAGGTGGAGTGGCAATCATCCCACGTACGCTGGGGGATCTTACTCATGAGCCACAGGTGGGCCTCAGTGGCTCCATAGGAGCCCACGTTCATCCTCGAAAACAAGTACACCAAGTCGCACACATACTCAGAAATTCGCGCAGCGGATGGAAACTCAGGGAGCATAGGTAGCTCCTCGATCTGTGTGCGTACGCTGAGGTCAGTCTCATAGACTGGGAATGTCTTCTCCAACCTCAGGAGTACCTCTGCCCAGGTAGAACAGGTTTTCACAATCTGTTTCACCTGTTTTTGCAAAAACTTCTTTTTGCATGAGCGTTTTAGCAGTGAACATTTGGTGGCGACATACACATGGGATTGGCCAGTCAACAAAAGGAACTCTGCAAATTCTTCTGCCCATTCGGGCAGATTTTTGGGGTTCGAACTCCGGCAGTTCCAGCTGGATGTTCGCCTGGGCAATTGGTCTGCCCGTCTTCCCACCCCCCGGGGTTAGGCCTGAAGGCGACACGCCGGCAAGAGGTGCCAGGGCTGACAGGCTTCTTCTCTCAATCTCTGTGACAGGCACGTCCTGTAGATCAGCCATAGGCACTGTCCTGGCACGGGGCCGAAAGGGGCTGGGGCAGGTGACCTTAGGCAACAGCCTTGAGAACCTTGATCTCTTGAGATCTTCGGCCAGGGTACTCAGTCCTGGAGAGAGAGAGGGCAACTCTGGCTTGGGTAAGGGTTCTGCAATACCCAGTTTAGCCTTAATGGCCCCCGATAGTGCCGTCACATCTGGATCTTCTGATCCAGACAGGAGTTTGGCCAACAGCTCGGCCGTATGATCCAGGGCCCCGTAGGTTGGCCTCCGAGGATGTTGTTCTTCGACTCGAGTCGGGCCCACTTCGGGAGCCCTTGGGGTTGGACAACATGGTCTTGGATACTCAGGTCTTAGTCGTCTTGGCAGGGATGCAGTGGACGGAGGACCAGAGTGCGCGTAGGACCCTAGGTCTGTACGTGGTCTGGATCCATGTACAGCCAATGGCTCCTCTCCATCTTCCCCACGGATGGATTTGTAGTACTCCTCATGTAGGATATACTCATCCATCTTCTTCCTCAGTTCCTCATACTCCTCAGGGCCTTCAATCGCTGTTGAGGATGAAGCCGGGCAGTTGGATCTGGATACTGAGGCAGCTACACGTCTGTGGAGGTGACTGAAGCTGTCTCCACCGTGTGCTGCTAAGGCCTCGGTGGTAAGGCCTTTATTTTCTTCCGCCCTTATGCGTGCTGGATCTCCTTGGGACCCAGATGCGCCACTGAGATGATGTGGAGCTCGGTAAGGTGGTTCACTCATTGGGTGGGCCATGCTGCCCATTTGCACTTGGACAGTTCTGATGGGCCAGGTCCTGACGCTTGTCATGGACATGATGAACTTGTTGTTGAGCTTTTGTGCTGCACTTCTTCTCAGGGTCGGTTCAAAAGGTCACAAGGGACTGTCTCTGCTACCGGAAAGATGTCCTTGAATTATGCCCTAGATATTTTGATGTATTCCTGCAGGTTTTGTAGTTGAAAACCCAAACCAAAGCAGCAAGTAGAGCAAGAACAGGATGTGGATCGAATCAAAGATTGGTTTTGCAATCCAGTGTAACACAGAAGGGCTGCAGATAGACAAAGCAGGTTTATACACAAAGATTCAATCACAAATGGATAATACAAAGGATTTCATATGAAAATTGGTCTGACTTTTGCCTCAGAGGTTGCATTAGGCACTTCATGTGCACTCTTTTTTTGGTGTAATGGTGCTGGTTAGGAATGTTGGGCATGGATGTCAGGACCACACAGAAAATGACTTGGCCAAGCAACTGAATTCAGAAACAGGTACAAAGTAGGACCACAATAAGTGGTAGAAACAATTGAGTATAGGGGTCTTGGGGTGGGAGACCACTAGGCTTAACCTCCAAGGCCCAAAGCATGAAATGCCTGTTTTTTTTCGGTATATCCTCCATGAAGGAAGGTACCTCCGCTCAGTTGAGTGGTAGGGGTGAACTTCATGGCGGGCTAGGGTCACAACCCTAGTTACTTTGAGAAAGTGTACTTTAGGCAACAAAAGAGAGATAAAAACACTTAAGTTTGTCTTAGCGTCAACAAAAGGGTTTTAAGGGGGGCTTGGCCTGGATCAAGCCCTCCAAGAAAGACATGGCAGTGACTTTTTCTTACTTTACCACCTCGCACATCGAACACCCCGGATGGAGAACGGTTGAAACACCTGGACCTTAGTACCGACCACGTACAGGTCCACGGGGTGGAAGTGAACTGCACATTGCCAAATACGGGTCAAAGCCTGGCAGGAGCAGTTCGTCAGTGGCATGCGGCCTTACGATCCGTTAGTCATGGTGACGGGACCTCAGAGTTCTTTAAGGACAGGGAGCTCACGGAACAGGCCGAAAGGGCCCGCCGGCAGCAGGCATTCGTCAATGCATTGCCTACGGGACCCCGACGTGCTACGGTGCGCCAGCTGGCACACACCATGTCCGGTGACGTAGTCAGTGTGCGCCATGATTAGTGCAAGTACGCACGCAATGCCCCGGATGCACAAGGGTTGCATTGAAGGTCCAAGCGACGCCAGGCTAGTGCGTATTTGGACGCACAATGCTGGTACCAGGGCGCGGCCACCTTGATGCGCCACACCCTTCCTGCCGACTGTTGGGACGGTCCCAATACGGCTATGCTGCGCGCGCTTACCGCTTACTATGAGAATGCCCTTCCACAGAGTGAGCCCCCCACACACGTACAGTGCTACCAGGCCATGCAGGCATGGTGTAGAGCAGGGCGCAAAAAGAAGGCAGATATGCCTGATAAGCGCACCGTCATGATGCCCCCTCCTACTGAGTTCCTATTTCAAAACTGGGCCCCGCACTACGAGACTGACCCTGCCCTGAAAGCAGAGTATGCGGCCGCTAGGACTGGCATGGCGGAGCACCGACGCGCGGACCGGCATGTTAACGGCCGAGGGCAACTTCTTGAGCACCATCACGTGATAGTGCCCAAAGCCGTGGCCTCTAAGGTCATACAAGCGGTGCACTCCTACAGTCACCCAGGGGTGGATAAGACGCTGGAACTCCTACACAGACGCTACAAATTCCACGGATACGCCCCTACGCGGCTACGGGAGCTCGTGGAGAATATAATCCAGCGCTGCGACACGTGTCAGACGTGTAAGCCGCGATGTGGTCGGCACCCTGAGACCCGCCACTACTACCCCATCCCCAAATATCAGTTTGCCTCGGTGGCAATGGACATAGTCCATCTCCCTACGTGCGAGGTGCGCAAAGGTTACACTGTGGACTGTTGCTTCGTCATAGTTGACCGAGCGACTGGCTATGTTATAGCCATACCAACCACCCTCAAGGGTCTCGACCCCCGCAAATTGGCGGAACTTTTTTTTGGAGGAGTGCGTGTTTTTTACAGGCGTTCCCAATGAAATCCTGCGGGATAACGCCAAAAATTTCAATAACAAGTTTGTGACCACTCTTTGCAATTTGGCTGGCATCTCCACCCACGAGTCCGTGATCTACGATCACAAGACCGATGGGAGGGCCGAAAGGGCGGTAAAAAGCGTCGTTGAAACCCTTAGCGTGTACCTGCAAGAGACCAACACACCCACCAGTCAATGGTACTGGAAATTGCCTATGGCACTTTGGGGTCTCAATGACCTTCTGGGTGCCATAGCGTCGTACTCTCCCCACCGTCTCTTGTTCGAGAGGGATCCAATTGGATTCGGAGACATGCCTCCCATTGTGGAGGAAAACGGGTGCGAAGACGCCCTTGATTTTTTCCTGCGTCTCGGGCGTGAGCGTGAGGAGGTTCAGCAAAAGCTGAAGGCCATCCATGAAAAACACGAGAAAGAATTTCGCAAGACGCACCCTGAAAAACTCTGGGAAGTGGGTGACCGCGTCTGGGTCCGCAATTTGCCCAAAAGCGAGGACCGCCATTTTGACAAGCTGGCCCGCATTTGGTCGGGACCATATGAGATCCTCGAAATGATGGGCGGGGGTCGATACCGTGTGGCGACCGCCCAGGGACCTCAAATTTTGGGGATAGGCCGTCTTAAGCTGGCCCTGCCGCTGTTGTCGGGGGTTAAGCCGAAATGCGACCACCACACGCTCCGTCCCTCCCCCGAGCACGACGACAGCTGGGTGGTGGAGGATGTGGTGGATTTCAAGGAGGTGCCTTCCACTCGGGGTAACGGCAAGATCCAGAAGTGGCTTGTCAAGTGGAAAGGTCACCAGGAGTGGACATTGGAGACCAGGGACCAACTTTTGCACAACGTCTGCGACCCCTGGCGGGCCTACAATGCCAAGCATGGCATTCAGGTCGCATTGTGACCTCCCGTCCCTCCCCTCCACCGTTAGGTCCCCTACATTCACTACGTGTCACCTACATTGACTACACGTCACATACCTTCGCTACATGTCACCTACAGTATCTCAAAGCAGCGCCTAGTGCACGGGTTAGTCGTGTTTGGCCCCAGTAAGGCCCTGCACTGAATTTTTGTGTTGGGTTAGGCCCCCAAACGGGCCCTGCCCTGAATTCTTGTTGTGGGGTTCGGCCCCCAGAGAGGCTCTACCCTGAATTTTTGCCGCCGTTTTCATGTCGGGGAAATGGCTCGGCCCGCCTCGGCAGGGCTCTGCCAGTATACCCACGTCTGAGTGTATGGTTAGACCCTGAAGGGGTCCTGCATTTCTAAAACTGGTAAGACACGTGTAGCGCCCTCGACCCCTGCGTGGCGGTCCTGGCGAGCTACATGGGGAAACAACCTCGGCCCACCCACTGTGGCAGGGGTCCTGCGAGTGAGCCCGCGTCCAACCCATGCGTCTGCAATTTGCTTTTTCCTTCCTGTGCTCTCTCTCCCATCCTGCCATGCTTCTGTGTTTGTTTTTAGGCTGCGACCTGAGGTCAGAGCGCGGGCGCAGATCAGCCGCCACCAGCACCGAGCTGAGCGACTAGCCAGTCATCTCTGCGCTAACCCTCCGCTTCTTGGCCAGCACCCTGTGTCTCCGTGTCTCAGCTGCTCTCTGGCCTTGGTGACTGTCGAGGGCTGACGAGCAGCATTTTGGAAAGGAAGGGGAGAGGGTGAACTGTTTGCCAGTGATTCATTTCTGCGCTTCCCCTCCGACTCTGTCCCTCCATCCTGGTTCAGCAAGCGTGTGTCCAGAGGTGGGCGCAGTCCAGCTGGCCTCTACCAGGCCTCTGCCTTTTTGAATTATTAATTAGTATGAACAGTGAGCACATCCCGCTGTGTCGCTGTGCTGCTGCGCATACGTCCACAGCACGTGTCGTCGTCGACAGCAGTCGTCGTCGTCGTCGTCAGCGTCGTCGACAGCAGCAGTCGTTGCCGTCCTCGGCAACATCGTTGCCTGCAGCAGCTGTCAGTTCGCCAGTGTGTACTGACATGCCGTGCGTTGCCGTCTTCCTTCAGACTCGGGTCCTGAGCCCATACCCAGTCGCTCTGCTTGCGGCCAACGCATTCTGTGATCCTTCCTTCTCTTCGTGAAAACAAAAAACGCTGTCGTTGTTGCCCCCCCCCCCCTCAGAGCTCATCCTCACTGCTGGCTTTGGGCTGATGGGGAGCCCCTACCCCCCGTCGCTGCTGACATTTTTCCGAGCCGGAGTGCGCTACAGGATTTTTTTCCCATGCAGTAATCCTGTCAGCGACGTCCGCTGCCTCCTACTGAGTAGATCTACCAGGCGCGCCCCTTTTCTGGCTGTGTTTTATCGCCAGGGCGCTGCCTTAGGAGAGGAGTGTTAGCAGTAGGCAGCAGAGTACAAACTCCGGCGATCGCGACTCATCTGCGGGATCGCTCGCGAGCGATAGGCCTGACAACGTAATACAGACGACATCAATACTACAGAGTACAGACGGAATCACGACAGAGCACAGACATAATTACGAGAGAATAATTAGCGATTATTAAATAGCATGGTGATTGCATTTTACACACCGTGTATGCATGTGCTCTGTAAAGTATTCTGAGACTTGACTTCTGTGTGTTGCACAGGGTCTTTGTGACCATGTTGACTGTGGATTCACGGACAAGATCAGCAACTACGAAGTGTATGAGTAGTGCGTTGCTTTGAGGGCTGAGGTCTGGATTTTGAAACAAAGGTCACGTGTTTTGCAGCATCGGTCCTGTGCAGGAGCCTAGTGGCTTATCAGTCTGTGGTTACCTCCACGTTGAGGGCATTTAGCACTCGTTTGTACCACCCAGTGTCACTGCGGATGCGTACATCCTCGTCAGAGTGCACCTGCTTAGGTGCTCCATAGGGTTCGAACCATTGTTCGACCAACATTTTCACAGTCTGCTCACCTGTGATTTTCTTATTGCAAGGGAACACACGCGTGAAGCGAGATAGGCCACAGGTGACCACTAGGCAACTATCATAGTCGCCGAAGCGTGGTAGGCCGTGGATGAAATCCACGTAGAGAAGAGAGTTAGCACAATAGGGTATGGGTAAGCTGGAGATCAGGCCCCTATCCCTACTGTCGCTCTGCTTGCTGGCATGACAGCCACAAGCATCCACAATGGTCTGCATACGCGACCTCAGTTCAGTCAGGGTTAGACTAGAGTAGAAACACTCACGGAAGAAGTCCACTGAGCGATTAGCGCCAGTGTGACCAGAACTGAGATGGGACCACTGTAGGCACCCATCCAGTCGTGCCTCAGGCACCACAATTCGGTCCTCGTAGAAGAGGTACTGATTGTTTTTATACCACTGGTGCCCGTCAATAACACGGGGTTCGAGACCAATGCTGGGGGTTTGGAGAATCTCTTTGTACTCTGACTGATAGTCGGTTAGACTCCAACCCTCCAGGATTCCAGCAGTGCGCATGGACAGGTCAAGCTGGACATCCATACGCTGGAAAGCCTCTCTGGCGAGCGCCTCAGAGCTCTCACCAATAAGCACATCGAAGTTGTTGCGCGATATATAGTCAGACAGTTCATTCTTTATCCCGGGGATATGATGCACTGTCAGCCTGAACTGGCTCAGGTAAGTCCACCACCGCTTTGGCTTAGCTTTCCCTGGTGGCGGGCCCTTCTGAAAAGACTTCACAGGCTCCTGGTCACATAGCCAGACAATAGGGTTAGATCCCAGGAGTCGGGATTGTGACGAAAGCACCAACATACCGGCCAGGAGTTCCTGGTCATAGGTGCTGTAATTGGAACGCGCTTGGTTCCATTTCCAATTCCAGTGTCCCAGTGGCACCAGTCGCCACTCACTGGTAGGATAGTCATGTTTCAACGAACCATCACGGTTCAGTCCACTAGTACGATAATGGCAGTGGGTTAGTTCAGCAGGGTTAAGCTCCTGCCATTGGTAGATCGTACCCCCCCCCCCTACATCACTGGCATCAGTGATCAGGACTATCTCGCCCTCAGGGCGGGCTACTCCCAGGCAGTTGGAGGAGGCAATCTTCTTCTTCAACTCCTGGAAACACTCTTCCTCTCTGGCGGTCCACCTCCAGGAAGTAGTTTTCTTGATTAGGTCAGTGAGGGGGGCAGAGGAGTAAGTAAAATTGTGGATATGACGCCGATAGAAATTACAGGCGCCCACAAAACTCCTCACGTCGTGTAGACCCTTCTTAGGGTCATCGCGAATCTGCATGTCCTGTAGGGGCTGCATCTTAGACGCGACTGGTTTCCACCAACCATACCCCAGGTCGAAACCCAAATATTCCATCTCCTCTTTCATAAACTCACATTTTTCGAGTTTGATTCGGAGATGGTTTTCTTGACAGACAATGAAAAATTCACGGAGGAGAAGGACATGGTCCTCTTTGGTATTAGTACCCAAACTCACGTCATCGATGTGAGCCTCCATTTCTGCACCCCGAGAAATCAACTCCTGTACTAGAGGCCTGCGCCTCAGTATGTAAAAAATTCTGTTCATTAGCTCCTGGAAGAGCGCTGGGGCATTAGCCAACCCAGAAGGCATAACCTTCCACTTAAAGACACGGCCCTTAGGGGTTATAAAAGCCAACAGCTCCTGAGCTGCGGCGGTTAGGTCCACCTGCCAGAAACCAGAGGGTTTGTCCATTTTGGTCTTGTACCTGCATTTGGCAATACGCTCCAGGGTATTTTCCATGTTAGGAATACTCCCTGAGTGGTTCTGAGTTTTCTTGTTGACCTCACCATAGTCTACAACCAGTCGTAGGGCAGGCGACCCTGGTTTGGAAACCAAGAAACAGGGACTGCAGTGATGGGGGTAGTCCCCCTGCTTATATTCTTCAACGAGGCCAGCATCAATACATTCCTGGATCTGGCGCTTCATTTCTTCAACCTGTTCCTGTGGAGCGGGATAGGGACGACGCCTCACTCGCGTCTTTTCAAATTCAGGTTTCAGTTTCAGGTCCATCTGGACCAGTTTTTTACAAGAGAGGGGAGGCGGCAAGGCGCCGAACACCTCCTCATAGGTTATCAGCAGTTTCTTCAGGCGGGGGTCAAGGTTAAGACTCTCGAGTTTCTGAAGGAAATCCTCCTCAGCATGGAGGTTGCTCTTTCCATGTTCTTTCTTTTTCTGCCGGTCAGCAGTTTCGGCAGGCACAGAACCATCGTCCCACTCAGGGGGACATTGCTGCCCATAGTGCAGAGAATACACTAGCGGTATCTCAGGATCAGGCAGCGTATAGGAATCATCGTCCTCCTCAGACCAGATGGAGGATTTCCAGGTCTGTCTGAGGTATTGCAGCCCCTCTTGGCGCTCAATACCTTCGGCCTTCAGGTACAACAGCCGCCGGAGTTCCTGAGTGTCATGCTCAGACAATGGCATGTTATTAGCAGCTGGCCGCGCCAGAGCATCAGCACTCCGGGCCACGGGTTCACCTGTGTGCGTAGGCTGCATGTGTAGCACTGGCTTCCCAACAGGGGAAGCGGGCTCAGGGGTTGACTCTAGGTCTACCTCCTCTAGCATCAGCTGGGCTAGGAAGGCACTGTGCTTTAGGTCAACACAGCTGGGATCAACAGGAGGGATGGTGCTGGCGATTTCAGACAGCTGGTCGTCAGCATCCTCTTTTACAGCTGCAGGTTCGAGATAGTCATCGGGACACTCACACCCTGTAAGTGTGGCAGATGGGTGCTCAGGAGATCGATTTTTCAAATCAGAAAGGGTCAGACCACGATTTTCGGCCATGACCTCTTTCAGTAGCACCTGGTCCAGATCACAAAGGGGTACAGGATTGAGAGATCCATCGACGATGGACAGGAAACTGGCCCACTCAGGGGCCTGCATAGCTGTGTCTGAGTCCTCAGGCACATAGATGGGGCTGTCGGGGAGTTGCACTCTTCCCACGGTCATTCGATCTAGCATACGGCGCCAGTAAGCATGTTCACCAGAGCAGCCCCAGTCAGGGGTGCACATGATAACCCTTCCTCCCTCATAAGCAATTTTTGTTAGAACCTTCGCGAGCAGGGAGAAGGGAGGGTTAGCATACGCTAGGCCCATTGCTTTCCAGAAGAAACGGAAAGCATTGTTCAATTGTTTCGAGCAGTACAACTGCATGATGTGCTGTTGGTGGCTCGCAAACAATTCCACCTGGATCTCATCCAGGTTTACCTGAAGGGCCGCCAGTCCATTTTCAAGAACGTGACGGGCCAATTGGTAGTTTTCAGTACGATAGTTCGTCTTGGCTGCGTAGCGCAGACCACACTCTTTTCGTCCTGACAGCTCCAAAGGTACGGAGAATAGCCCACTGCCAAAGTCGCAGTGCAGAGAATAGGGGCGCTGGAGAGACAGCATTTTTACCTGGGGGTTTCTTCGTAGGAAGTCTGTACCAATGACGATGTCAAAGGGGTCGGTGTCCAGCACTCTGCAGTGTTGGGTCACGGTTTTGTTGCCCAGGTATATAGTCACATCGACCCCCCCCCAAGGAATGGAATGGTACGCCCATCCCCTACTCTTATGGCCACGGTCTTAGTTTTCTTGAAAGTCTTTAGCAGGCACCGGGCCACTATGGAAAGTGTTGCACCGGTGTCAAGCACCGCTCGAAAAACTTGATCCCTGATTTTCACGAGGATCCAGAAAACCAAGTCCTCCTCTTCGGAGCCGCCCCCCTACTCCTGATCAGGGAACTTGACATCCACCCCTGCAGCAATGAGGGACCTGGCCATCCAGGCCAAGCGCCTCTTCTTGGAGTTATTCCCCTCAGGGGTAGCGTTATCCCCCTGGGGGCGCTTCTTCGGATCACCTACGGCAGGAGCGGGTGTTGCAGCAGGAGTGGGTGTAGCAACTGGCGCTGATGAGCGCCTCTGGGGGTTAGGGGGTCCATTTTTGCCACCCCCCTTGCCACCTCCTTTACCACCTTTATCCCCATTCGGGGGATTTCTGGTGGGTGTTTGAGTCTTCTGGCGTTCGGCCTCCTGACGCTTGAGTTTATCACTCTCCCGTTTCTTTATGTGGCATTCGTCCTCGTAGTGAGGACGTTTGCCACAATAGCCACAGGTGATGGTACACCTGAAATGGTCCTGATGGGTCACAGGTTTCCCATCCTTGGTATGCTGCTGTCGTTTCATCTGCAGCATACAGCTACTGCGGAGATCGCAGTCAGAGGCATGACAAGGCCCCCCCTTGTCATTGATAGGTTTGCAGTAAAACAGAGGGGGTGTACCTGCATCAGGTTTAACCTCATTCATGGCACGTAGGCTACCCCTCCCTTTACCACCTCCCTGGTTGGTGTTAGTGGGATTTTTAGACCCTTTCCCTTCGCCACGTTCGGGGGTAGGGGTACCACCTCGACCCAAATGCTTCTTGAGGAATTTCTCCATGTGGGAGTCATTCTCTCTCTCAAGGGCTAGCTCAATCAGGAGGTCCACCAGTTCATTGTACGAGCGGGTCCTACTCTTCCTCTCAGAGGTAGAGCGGCAATCATCCCACGTACGCTGGGGGATCTACTCATGAGCCACAGGTGGGGCTCAGTGGCTCCGTAGGAGACCACGTTCATCCGCGAAAACATATACTCCAAGTCGCACACGTATTCAGAGATTCGCGCAGCGGAAGGAAACTCAGGGAGCATAGGTAGCTCCTCTATCTGTGTGCGCACACTGAGGTCAGTCTCATAGACTGGGAACGTTTTCTCCACCCTCTGGGGTACCTCTGATCAGGTGGAACAGGTTTTCACAATCTGTTTCACCTGTTTTTGCAAAAATTTCTTTTTGCATGAGCGTTTCAACAGTGAGGATTTGGTGGCGACATCCACATGGGATTGGCCAGTCAGCAAAAGAAACTCAGCAAATTCTTCTGCCCATTCAGGCAGATTTTTGGGGTCGTACTCCGGCAGTTCTGGCTGGATGTTCGCCTGGGCAATAGGTCTGCCCGTCTTCCCACCCCCAGGAGTTAGGCCAGAAGGTGATACGCCGGCAAGAGGTGCCAGGCTGACAACCCTCTTTTCTCAGTCTCTGTCACAGGCACGTCCTGTAGTTCAGCCATAGGCACTGTCCTGGCACGAGGGTTAAAGAAGCTGGGGCAGGTGACCTTAGGCAACAGCCTTGAGACCCTTGATCTCTTAAGATCTTCGGCCAGGGTACTCAGTCCGGGAGAGGGGGAGGACAACTCTGGCTTGGGTAAGGGTTCTGCAATACCCAGTTTCGCCTTAATGGCCTCCAATAGGGCCGTCACATCTCGATCTTCTGATCCAGACAGAAGTTTGGCCAACAGTTCGGCCGTATGATCCAGGGCACCGTAGTTTGGCCTTGGATGATGTTGTTCCTCAACTCGAGTCGGGCCCACTTCGGGAGCCCTTGGGGTTGGACAACATGCTCTTGGATACTCGGGTCTCGGTCGTCTTGGCAGGGATGCTGTCTCGGCTCTGTCGGACGGCGGGCCAGAGTGTGTGTAAGACCCTAGGTCTTTACGTGGTCTGGATCCGTGTACTGTCAATGGCTCCTCCCCATCTTCTCCACGAATGGATTTGTAGTACTCCTCATGGAGGATGTATTCATCCATTTTCTTCCTCAGTTCCTCGTATTCCTCAGGGCCTCCAGTCGCTGTTGAGGATGATGCCGGACTGGCGGATCATGAGACTGAGGCTGCTACTCGCCTGTGGAGATGATGCAGGCTGTCTCCACCGTGGGCCGCTAAGGTCTCGGTGGTAAGGATTGTTTTTTCTTCCGCCCTTCTGCGTTCTCGATCTCCTTGGGACCCAGATTCGCCACTGAGATGTGGAGCTCGGTAAGGTGGCTCACTCATAGGGTGGGCCATGCTGCCCATTTGTACTTGGACAGTTTTTATGGGCCAGGTCCTTACGCTTGGCGTGGACATGATGAACTTGTTGTTGGGCTTTGTGTGCTGCACTTCTTCTCAGGGTCGGTTCCAAAGGTCACAAGGGACTGTCACTGCTACCGGAAAGATGTCCTTGATTAATGCCCTAGATATTTTGATGAAATCCTGCAGTTTTTGTAGTTGAAAACCCAAACCAAAGCAGCAAGTAGAGCAAGAACAGGATGTGGATCGAATCAATGATTTGTTTTGGAATCCAGTGTAACACAGAAGGGCTGCAGATAGACAATGCAGGTATAAACACAAAGATTCAGTCACAAATGGATAATACAAAGGATTTTATATGAAAATTCGTCTGACTCTTGCCTCCAAGATAGTGGTAGATACAATTGAGTATAGGGGTCTTGGGGTGTGAGATCACTAGGCTTAACCTCCAAGGCCTAAAGCATGAAATGCCTATATTATTTCGGTATATCCTCCATGAAGGAAGGTACCTCCGCTCGGTTGAGTGGTAGGGGTGAACTTCATGGGGGGCTGGGGTTACAACCCTAGTAACTTTGAGAAAGTGTACCAAAAGCTTCAAAAGAGTGATAAAAATACTTAAGTTAGTCTTAGCATCAACAAAAGGGTTTTAAGGGGGGCTTGGCCTGGATCAAGCCCTCCAAGAAAGACACGGCAGTGACTTTTTCTTACTCGTCGTGGTGCTTCAGATGCGGCTGAAATTTTGGTGGATGATACCTATGGATATGAGAAACAACCACACGAAGTATGAGCCAGAAACTCAACGCTGGTGGCCGGGAACGGGTGTAGCAGGTGGCGGACCTCAGTTTCGAAAACTGCAGTTTAGGGCCAAGAGCAGCCATTTTTGGGCCAAAACAGCCCTAGAACCCATTCAAAACGGCCAAACAAAGGGAAAGTGTGGGTACACCCCATGTGCGGCTTGACTTTCCCATGCAAACGAGCCCCTTGCAGCCCTCTAACTCCACCATGTGTCCCGGAAACCGCCCAAAAAGGTGCCCAGAAGCATGAAATTTTGTGCAGGTTTGCAGGCGACAGCCACAAACCGAGAATAGGCCATATCTTTGGCTACATGGCTGGAAATGCGATTCCGAGGGCACCTAGTCCTGCCGCAACCGCCCACTTTTTGTGGTTTCCATGCCTCAGAATTGCCCAAATGGATGCCTAGACCCCCGTACCCAGGCCCACTGGGCTCCGGCAAGCTGCAAGCTCAAGCCCAAGCAGGTGGGTGCCCAAATGCATCAAAATGGTCCAATGGCGCAGAACAATGACTTTTCTCGAAAATGATCCTAGACCATGTGTGATGCTAAAGCAAATGTTGTTGGACTGTTTTGAGCTTGTGGTGGCCCATTTTGGTCCTCCAAAAATCCCAAAATGCCTTGAAGATGCGCTGTTTTGGGACCAAAAATGGGTCGAAAATTGGTCAAAAACGCATTTTTCAAAAACTCATTCCACACCATTTGGGGTGCACAAACGGGTGAAATGAGCCTATTTTGAGGCCATTTTGGGGCATTTTGGCCTCCACAAGTCCACAAAAGCTTGAAAGTGGGCCTTGTGGTGAAGGGGATCACTTGCAGGCTGATTCCACTTTGTCAACGGCCTTCAATGTGTGACTCATTGGTGTCCCTCACCATTCATATCTAATGTTCCTTCACCCACCAGCTCGGTCCCAATATTCGGTCTTGATTAGGGTTACACACTTCATCATGTTCAAGGTTCCCTGGAGTAGATCAAATCAAGGGAAACCGCGAAAAGGTTTTTGTTTTTAGCTTTGCGTACATACATTTGGAGACAGCCTTGGAAACGTTCCCTTTTCTCTGTGAAAATACGATTTCCAACGTCAATTAACGAATAATTTGCTTTTGTACATTCAACCACGGTCGGTATGCCCGCGTTTACGCGGGCTTCAGCACTAGTATCATATTTGATTGTGTATTGTATTGTTGGTCGTCGTCCTGTTCGCAGTTGCCCGTGCGGTGATTTGCGCTGCTTGGCGGCTGCCACCTGCTGCCTTGCATCTCCCATGTAAGGCATTTTTAACTGTCATGAGGCCATGCAAAGCAATGAAGCAACATTAAAACATGAATCTTGACACCCACACGCCGTTGCACGAGTTGAGCGCAAATGTTTTCTTTCGACAAAAATATAGTGTGATTTTATTTGAAACATATTTTTCTTAAACATTCAAAGTCTCGTAACGTAGTGCGGCACAACGCAAAGTTTCGGCGCCGTTCGTGGTCTTTGTCCTTCGTTGTTTTCATTCTCGGTTCACACCTACACACAAGTTTCGGACCTTTCCAACCTAGTACTGTATTTAATTCCCTTGTGTCGTCGTGGTCGTCGTCGTTTGCAAACGCGGTCGCCTATGGGGCTCTATGTTGACGGTCGTCCTTTTCGCAGTCGCCCGTGCGGTGATTTGCCCTACCTGGTGGCTGCAACCAGCCGCCTAGCATCTGCCATGTAAGCCATTAAAATTTAGTCAAATAAGCTAAGTAGTGCGCGTCTGAGGCTTTTAGTAATTCGGTACTCGTAGGTCAGTAAGGGCAACAGAACAGCGACATTTGGTGCAGCGGCACCAAACACAGCAGAAGCTACGTGTTTGCACCGTAAGAAAACATTTTTCATTTTCAACTAGCCTTTGTAGCGCATCATTGAGCAATGGGTCCCACGTTGAAGTAGAATGCCCTCAATGACGGTTGGGTGCAATATGGTACTTAGTTCAGTTTGTTGGTCGGATTCCGGAGACGCTGTAGCTGTGAGATTCAGCCACCTTCCGTATGCCCGCGTTTACGCGGGCATGAGCACTAGGTCGTCCTGCGATAGAACAGTGAAAATAGGTGCAGCGGCACCAAACACAGCAGAAGTTACGTGGTTGCACCGTAAGAAAACATTTTCTGTTTTCAACTAGCCTTTGTAGCGCATCAATGACAAATTGGTCCCATATTGAAGTAGAATGCACTCAATGACGGTTGGGTGCAATATGGTAGTTACTTTAGTTTGTTGGCCGGATTTGAAGAAGCTGTAGATTCAGCCAAGGTTGGTATGCCCGCGTTCACGGGGGCTTTAGTCAGGGTTCACGTCATCGTTCCAAACGCGGTCGCCTGTGCCGCTCTGTGTTCATGGTCGTTGTCCTGTTCCTAGTCGCCCGTGCGGTGATTTGCGCTACCTTGCGGCTGCAACCAGCAGAACAGCGACATTTGGTGCAGCAGCACAAAACACAGCAGAAGCTAGGTGTTTGCACTGTAAGAAAACATTTTCTGTTTTCAACTAGACTTTGTAGCGCGTCATTGAGCAGTTTGTCCCATATTGAAGTAGAATGCACTCAATGACGGGTGCAATATGGCACTTAGTTCAGTTTGTTGGCCGGATTCTGAAGACGCTGTCGCTGTGCGATTCAACCACGGTCGGTATGCCCGCGTTTACGCGGGCATCATCACTAGGTCGTCCTGCGACAGAACAGTGACATTTGGTGCAGCGGCACCAGACACAGCAAAAGCTACGTGTTTGCACCGTAAGGAAACTTTTTCCGTTTTCAACTAGCCTTTGTAGCGCAGCAATGACTAATTGGTCCCATATTGAAGTAGACCGCACTCAATGATGGTTGGGTGCAATATGGTACTTAGTTTAGTTTGCAAGCTGGATTCGAAGAAGCCGTAGATTCAGCCAAAGTCGGTATGCCCGCGTTTACGCGGGCTTTAGTCAGGCTTCACGTCGTCGTTCCAAACGCGGTCGCCTGTGCGGCTCTGTGTTCATGTTCCTTGTCCTGTTCGCAGTCGCCCGTGCAATGATTTGCGCTACCTGGCGGCTGCAACCAGCAGAACAGCGACATTTGGTGCAGCAGCACCAAACACAGCAGAAGCTACGTGTTTGCACCGTAAGAATACATTTTCTGTTTTGAACTAGACTTTGTAGCGCGTCATTGCCCAATTGGTCCCATGTTGAAGTAGAATGCACTCAATGACGGTTGGTTGCAATATGGTACTTAGTTCAGTTTGTTGGCCGGACTCCGAAGACGCTCTAGCTGTGAGACTCAGCCACGGTCAGTATGCTCGCGTTTACGCGGGCATCAGCACTAGTACCATCTTTACTTGTCTTGTGTATTATTGGTCATCGTCGTTCCAAACGCGGTCGCCTGTGCGGCTCTGTGTTCATGGTCGTCGTCCTGTTTGCAGTCGCCCGTATGGTGATTTGCGCTACCCGGTGGCTGCAACCAGCCGCCTGGCATCTGCCATGTAAGCCATTGAAATTTAGTAAAATAAGCTAAGTAGTGCGTGTCTGAGGCTTTTGAAATTCGGTACTCGTAGGTCAGTAACGGCGACAGTACAACGTCATTTGGTGCAGCAGCACCAATCACAGCAGAAGCTAGGTGTTTTCACCGTACGAAAACATTTTCTGTTTTCAACTAGACTTTGTAGCGCATCATTGAGCAATAGGTCGCATGTTGAAGTAGAATGCACTCAATGACGGTTGGGTGTGTTGGAAATCTCATTTTCACCACACGGAGTGTTTTCACCGCAAATAGGGAGCGTTTTCAATGCCATGTCCAAATATATGTAGGCAAAGCTAAAAAAAAAAAGTTTCACGCGGTTTCCCTGGAATTGATGTACTTCAGGGAACCTTGAACATGTTGAAGTGGGTAACCCTAACCCCAACCCTAAGCCTAGCCCTAACCAACCCTAACCCTAAGCATATCCTTACCCCTAACCCTAAACCTAACGAACGTTAGAAATCTCATTTTCACATGAAAAACAAAGTGTTTCTAATGCTGTGTCCAAATGTATGCAGGCAAAGCTAAAAAATAAAACTTTTTTGCAGTCTATCTGGATTGGATGTTGCATTTTACGCCTAGACCCCAATACCTAGGTGCACTAGGCTGCGGCAAGCTGCAAGCTCAAGCCCAAACAGATGGGTGCCCAAATGGGTCAACAGGGTCTAGTAGGGGCAAAAAGATGACTTTTCTAAAAAATGATCATAGACCATGTGCGATGCTAAAACAAGTGTTATTGGACCGTTTTGAGGTTGTCATGGCCCATTTTGGTCCTCCGAAAATCCCAAAATGTCTTAAAAATGGGCTGTTTTGGGACCAAAAATGGGTCAAAAATGGGTCACAAACGCATTTTTCCAAACTTCATCCTAGACCATTTGGTGCAGACGAACGGGTGAAATGAACCCATTTTGAGTCCATTCTGGGGCATTGTGGGGCATTTTGGGGCATTTCGGCCCCTCAGAAGTCCAAAAAGCCTTGAAAGTGGGCCTCGTGGTGATGAGGTTCACTTGCAAGCTGCTTTCACTTTGTCAAGAGCCATCTATGCGTGGATCATTCTTGATGTCTCTCACCAGTCATAGCCGATGTTCCCTCCCCCACCAGCTCGGTCCCAAAATTCAGTCTTGATTAAGGTTAGGGGTAGGCTCAGGGTTGGGGTTACGGTTACACACTTCTTCATGTTCAAGGTTCCCTGAAGTACATCAAATCCAAGGGAACCGCGTGAAATTTTTTGTTTTTAGCTTTGCTTACATATATCTGGACACAGCATTGGAAACCCTCCCTTTTTTCCGTGAAAATAGGAATTCCAGGGTTAAGTAACGAAAAAATTGCTCTTGTACATTCAAGCCACGGTCGTGTTAGTGGTCGGTATGCCCGCGTTTACGCTGGCTTCAGCACTAGTACTATATGTAATTGTGTATTGTCTTCATGTTCGTTGTCGTCCTGTTCGCAGTCGCCCGTGCAATGATTTGCGCACCAGCCGCCTGCCATGTGCAGAACCGAGAAGGCAGAGAGAGAACAACCACGACACCACACAGCAACAAGGAAAACACCACAGCACACGACAACGCACGACGGCACCACACACAGCGAAACACCACACAAAACAGCACGGCGACGCGGAGCACCCTGCGACACCGACAGAAAGGGCGTGGCCAATGCCAACGGGGGACGGCCAACGGCACAACAGACGAGCACACCACCCAGCAAGGCACCCGCACAACAGCACGGTACGGCGCAGCAAAACACCGCGCGCCGCACAAAACAGCCCACACCCAACCGCAGCACCACAGAACAAGACGGGCACCGCATACCACCACGAGCAACCGCCGGGGGGAGGGCGGGGGGGAGGGCACCAGCGCGAGCCGAGGGGGGGAAAAGAAACCCGCCCCGCCATGAGGGGGGCCGCGCACCAGCACAGCAACAACCCCGGCCAGGCAAACACCACAGACAACCAACACCCGACAACGCCAGTTGTACGGCGGCGTAGACAACAGCGAACCAACAAGAGCAGCCGGGCATCCAGCCGGCTACAACAACACGAACCGAAACCAGAACAGGCCGACACAGCACGCCCCACCAAGGGGGGGGTCACGCATAAAAACAGCACGCCCCAACAGGCGCGGGGGCACGCACCAACACAACACCAACCCCGGCCAAGCCAACAACACAACCGCAACCACAACCCTCCAGCAGATGACGACAACCCAAACCACACACCACCACCGCGGCGGGGAGGCACCGACACGGCACGCCCCACCGAGAGGGGGGCCACGCACCAACACAGCATGCCCCACCACGAGGGGGGCCACAAACCAACGCAGCACGCCCCACCAAGGGGGGGCGGCACACACCGACACAGCATGCCCCACCATGAGGGGGGCACGCACCAACACAGCACGCCCCACCAAGAGGGGGACCACAAAACAACGCAGCACGCCCCACCATTGGGGGGGCCACACACCAACACAGCACGCCCCACCATCGGCGGGGGGCACGCACAAACACAGCACGCCCAACCATGAGGGGGCCGCGCACCGGCACAGAACCCACCCCGGCCAGGCGATCAGCACAACCACAACTGCAACCCAACAGCCGACCACACCCACCCGAACACGCCGACCGTAAGGCGGCGAAGACAACACGGAACAAACAAAACAAGCCGCGCATGGCGCCGGCCAAAACACCACCACAAGCACCACCAACCCGAACCCAACGCCGGCCGCCAGGCGGCACACACCACAACAACCCAAGCCAAGCACCACCACACCACGCACAACCACCGCGACGGACAGGCACCAACACAGTACGCCCCACCATGAGGGGGGCCACCCACCAGCACAGCACGCCCCAGCATGAGGGGGGCCACGCAGCAAAGCAGCACGGACGACCATGCGGCGGGCCGCACGCCAGCACAGCACGCCCCACCTTGGGAGGGGCCACACACCGACACAGCACGCCCCACAGTGGGCGGGGGGCGCGCACCAACACAACACGCCCTACAATGGGGGGGGGCAAGCACCAACGTAGCAAACCCCACCAAGAGGGGGGCCACGCACCCGCACAACACCAACTGAAGCCGGTTTGGACCCCCGTGGCCATTTTACGGTCACTTGCAGTGTGTATCTATGGGCGGGCAAGCCGCCATCGGCTGATATCATACTCTCCCTTCCACCTGACCTAACCTGATGTGAAAGTGTGATAGGCTTGGCCATTCCAGCTATGAGCGGCCATATTCAATACCGAGGCGCCGCCGGCTGAGATTTATATATCAGAATATCAGGTATCAACAGGGTTTTTTTATCATAATGTTTCCGTAATTCTTCAGCTATCCGTTCTGATAGTCAATGTATCGGCGACTGTCAGTTTGCTCGCTATTTTGCGGTAACCGATTGATTAACTGTTCTTTCCAGATATTTTAGCAGAAACCCCGATGAAGGGTTAAATTTCATCAGAAAAGGGTTCGTTGCTTCCGCAATTTTCATGTTATACACCGGCAAAATTAATCAGATTTTTTCAGACATTCAGAATCGGATTTTTGATTTCGAGGCCGCCGCACTTGATATGATGAATTTCGAGTGGTCCTACATTTTTCCCCGATCACGAATCAACCTTTCTTTTGTTGTCTCCTTCATTTTTCTTGGAGATATAGGCGAAACAAAATTGATTCGTGAGGCCACTTTGAAAAGTTATATCTCCGGCTCACGGCGAGGAGTTACAATTTTGAGATATGGGCTAGAATTGCCTTGGTCTCAACTTAATTTAGGAAGCGTCAAACGCCTTTGATGTGTACACATGCCTGGTGTAGCAAGGGATAATGGCCAGGAGGGTAGAAATTGATAAATAACCCTTGGACCATGCAACCGAATATTTTAATGCGACTTATGAGTGTACCGCATGAGTGTTGGTGTTGCATAGAAACTTTTTTTGGGTTCCTACGTATTTTTAAGGTGAAGTTATGGCCATGGAGGGTCATGACATACCATGGTGGGAGTCATTTTTGAGGCTACGTGTTATATGGATGGTATGTGCTTCGCTATGCTCACGCCCATGTTATATATCTCCGTTTGTAGGAGGATATGTGGAGTCATACGTGGCAATGGCTTTGCCCATGTCCCAATGGTGAGCTCCATAGCGCTAGATCAAGTCTACCGCACATATAGTGCATGTGGGAAGGCTCACGGAACAACCCACAAGCGCCGCTACCAATTTTCCCATTTTCACGGTGCGTGTCGGGAGGAGGTTTGAAGGTGATCCTATGCGTCCATGTGGGGATCCAAGTGGGGGGATTGTTCACAAATGGTCCCAAGCGATTGTGTTTTGAACCATATGTTGATACCATGGGTGAGCGAAGTTATATACTATTGTGACTATCTTGAATTTAGCAACATTTGCATGTTTTTGACCTCATTTTATGCTCATTTTTGTATTTTATGTGCTCAACTGGTCGGCTAACAGTAAAGTGCCTAGAGATCCGTGAACTATTGTATGTTGCTTATATGTTGGCATGTGCCTCGGTGTTGCACCTCACCGTATGCCAGATCACGTGGTCACTTTGGCGTGGCACACGAGGCCTCAGAAATTTAGGTCTCAAATTCGTGAGTTGACTTGTAAAGCATGGCATGTATATATCCTGAGGGGTTTGAGAGCCAATGTTGGGATATTCTTGGGCATGGACTTTTGGTCTATATCACCCTTGTAAACTACGTTCCGGTTTGACACATGCATCGAGCATTCGAATACTTGGCGTATGCATTTTTGAGTATATAATTGAATTTTGGGCATTATTGTGTGATTTGCCTAATTTTGCTATGTTGTGAGGTCATCCTCATGGGGCAATTCTCCAAGCCCAATCAATCCCAAGTCCAACCAAGGTTATGTCAGGGTAGGGCATGGTCCTGAGTGCCACTCTAGGCCATGACACCCCACCTCCCCTATTGGGCTAGGGTTTAGAGGCTTGGGAGTGAACACATTTTTGGGGTTTGTGTAGTGACGTTTGACACATGGCATTTAGCCATCTTATTTGACTGGGTTCAGGGCATCATGTTGGCGAGTCAAGGGAAGGTTCTGAGTCCAGGGAATGAGGGGTCTATGGCTGTGATTGTGTATGTTTCCATCTTTCCCGAATTTTGCTTGATTTGTGTTCATATGCCAATTTCAGGGCTTCTTTTTCCATTATTCTATTGGTGCAATTCTATGTACATGCCCAACGCCCGTGTCTCCGTGTGCACCGTGAGACGACCGGCGCGTTGAAAGGAGCTGTTGAGTGTCAACGCGGGACCTCAAACACTCTTGGAAGCCCCCAGTGTGGATCATTTGGGGTGGAGCTATTGTACTTGGGAGTTGATTATTGCAAGGGATCAGGATTTGTGTGACGGAGCCATATTTTACTATTTTTTGTGGGAAACTGTGCAGCATAGGGCAAGATCATGCAGAACCTGGTGAGAAGCAAAACCATAGGAGTGACAGGAAATGGTGGAAGGGGTACAGCAGGGGCCGGTCCTGGTAGAGACCTTCTTTATGGTAGCAGAGGATTACCTACCCCCTACCGCCGCACCGGGGACTTGGGGCCTCATGAGCCCTGGCCAAGGACGCCCGGGGTGCAGATCGCTGAGTCTTTGGAGTCGACGCCGGACTTGGAAGCCCGAGAAGAGCGAAGATGCTCAGGACGGAGAGGCCTTGCAGGACATGGGCTAGACATGGAGGACCTGGCCTCCATGTGTGAAAGGCTATACCGCAAGGCTTGCAATCTCCGCTCCGCTGCGGAGGAGTTGGAGGAGACTGGCAGCAACAGCAGAGCCCGGCGTTACCGGAAGCGCGGGTCCCCAAAACCCGCGGCGGAAGCCAGGGCAATGGAGATGGATCCCAGCCAGGTCAGGCTGTGGTCAACTGCAGATTCCGAGGGGCATTCCGATGGCTATCGGACCGCTTTCCCTTCGGAGTTGGAGCAGATGGCCATACTGCCCACAAGGGCGCACACGGCCCCCGAACCCAGCCTGGAGCATGACGCCGAGGCGCTGGAGAGGCCTACCAGAGCCAGAACGGCGCCTTTGGCCCGGCACACGGAATCAAAGCGGGATAACATGGGCGACACACCCATGGCGGAGGAGTCCGGGGCGCCGGGAACCGTGGGATGCGCCGGATGAGGTGGAAAGCACGTTGAGTGCCAATGCGAGCACGTATCCTTCCTCATCGGCAAGTACCCAAAGATGGGGATGGACGCCATCGTGCAGCACCTCGACCGCCTGGACAACCAGAAGGACAGCCTAGAGGAGGACATCGCGGGGATTCTGGATGACCAGTCGGAAGCGGAGAGAGACATGGCGGAGCTGTGAGCGGAGCAGGACCGGTACCAGGAGAAGCTGGAGAAGGCCCTGCAGAAGCAGGAGCGAGTGGTGGACAGCCTCCGCCACCTGGTGGAGGACATGTCGGGACGCCTGAAAAGGCTAGAGGAGTTACAACCCCTCGCCTCGGGTCCGGAGCTCCCGGCAAGGCCGGCAACCGCAGAGCTGGTGGGGCGCGTTAGGACCCTCAGGAGCGCCATGGATAACCCCATGGGCGGCCCTGCAGAGGCACCATACGCGCCTCCGCGTGTTGACCCGGGTGCGCTGCCGTTTGTTCCCATGTTCAGCGAATCCATAATGCTCCGGGAGCATACGGCACCGGCTGGGTCCATACGGGAAGAGCACGCAACCACGGACCTGAGGAGCCTGACGGTACAGATGTCCAATGCCGCCCAGGATCCACCGACCACTACGACTGCCCATGCAGTTTATGCGGAGGAGGAGATCCATACCATGCAGGGGCGAACCATGGGAAGGGCCGACGACCATGGTCGAGGCCATCCAGGCGGAAACCTGTGGGTGAAGGGCCCCACTACTGGGATATGGACAGCCGATGGAGCAAGTCCTTCCCGCATCCCAAACCCCATGGGTTCAGGCCCAACTGGACCGCACTCCATGGAGGAGAGGGATGTACGGGGGGTGTACTCACAGCCCCCGGCCACAGGTGGTATCCGTCTCGGTGGAGTGGTGGCTGCAGACCTCGGAGACGCCATCAGGATTGACGACCTCAGGGGAATCAAAATCCCCTACCACGATGGCAACCCCTCCAACCTGGATGACTTCATCCTGGATTGGGAGGACTTCGCTGAGGAGGCCGTCGGCGAGATGAAGGGAGCGCCAAGGGACAAGTGGGTATGTCGGACATTCCCACACAGGCTGGCGCAGGACCTGAAGGAGGAGCTCAGGGATCAGATCCGCGAGGGATTGATCCAGACGGAGCAGGCCTGCCTCCAGTGGCTGGAGGACGAGGAGCGAGTGGACGCCCCTAACCAGAAGTTGGAAGATTTGTGGTCCATTCCGCTGCCGCTGGAGCGCGGGGAATTGAGGGTCCGGGAATGGAATCGGTACATCCGCAAGTACCGAAGAAGCCTCAAGCTGGTGGAGGACTGGAATGAGGCCAGTGAGATCGGACACCTGCTGAAGGACGTCCTCCCCGGCCACTGGAACAGAAGGGTGGAGGATGAGGAGAAGAAGAGAGCAAAGAAGCGCGTGGCCGTACGGATCATGGCATCGGAGGACACCCACGCCGGAATAATGGAGTTTCTCCGGCGAAACCTCGGCGAGCCCAGCCGAATGTTGGGATTGAAGAACGCCGTCTATGTGGAGGTATTTGGCGACACCATGGGGCAAAGGCTGATGCGCCTCAACAACGCGGAGTGGAGGCGCAGAGAGCCGCCGAGGATGCAGGTCATCCTCGCCCGCATGAGCCTGGACGAGATCGTGAAGTACATCACGGTGGAGCTGAAGCTCAACGCCAAGAACGAGGCTCACGTGCAGGATCGACAGGGCCAAGGACATCGAGGTCATCGGGAAGATCGCCAACACCGAGAGGTCAAGGGGGACACGGTCGGCACCGCGGAGGAAGGGAGTGGAAGCGGCAAAGATCTCTGGACCGCGACCACCCGAGAGGATCATGAAGAAGCCCACTTCTTCGCGTTCGTAGCGCACAATATGAAGGAGCATGGGCAGGACAGGTCCAGGTAGAACCCCCTGGATCCAAGGACCAAGAACGGCAAGGAACCGCGGAGGATCGGGAACCCGCCGCTCTCGTTCCGCGAGTACAGATCACAGCACACCGGTTGCTGGGTCTGATACGGCAAGGGGAACAACCATGCACATGACCACCGGCATGGCAAGGTATATGAGGATGACAAGAAGACCTACTTCGCCGCCCATCCCGACAAGAAGCCCATTGAACAATGAATTGCCGATTGGAAGGCGAAGGGCGGAGACGGTGGAAAAGGCCAAGGAAAGGGCCAAGGGAAAGGCGGAGGAGAAGGCTATGGTGGAGGACCCGGCCCAGACCGACGCGTGAGGTCGATCGAGGAGGTTGCTGAGGACATGTTGAGGCCGTCGGAGGAAATCAAAGCCCAGCAACGTGGTGGACAAAGTCTGAGCGGATCGCAGCAGGAGGGAGCTGCGGCAGGTCTAGAGGAGCCCCCACGGGAGTGAGAACCCGGAGGTATCTCCTCCGAAAATCAGTGAAATCCTAGAGAAAGCGAAGGCACATCGGGTGCCGAAGAAGGCTCCAGAAGAGCAAAAACCACTGAGTTTCGCCACTCCCAACCCCATGAGCGCCCTGCGAAGGGAAGTGTATGTTGGCAAGGGACGTGGTAAGAAAGAAGGATCGACCACGGAGAGCATCATGGACGGGCAGGACCAGCCCAGGATCTACACAATCCGTGACCATACCCTCGAAGTCCTGATGCACCCGGATGTGCTAGAGTTGCATGCCGTGAGAGTCGTCCATACACCGCAGGGTGACGAGCGGCAGTTGCACTTGAAGGTGCGTGTACGGTGCGGACAAGAGGAGAAGGTGGTGGATGTGTTAGTGGATACGGGTGCCCAGGTGAGCTTGGTCCGGAGAAGGTTGTTCAAGGAGGAATCCCTGCAGCCCAGCCCAGCCCAGCCCAGACGTCTTCGCTTTCCGGGATGCCCCACGTTTGAGGAAGTGTAGGAGGCATTGGCATCGAGGAGACTCACCCTGGCACAGGCATTGGGGTTTGAAGAAGTGGGGGCCCATGTATTGACATGGCTCCCTGGAAAATACCAGACGTACGGTGGAGAAGATCGTAGTGGATAGGGCGAAGGGGATCCTGGTCATAACCGGCATAGGATCCACCCCATGTCCGCTGGAAGGTCTCAAGTCGACGCTTGATTCGATCACCCTGAACGAGATGTCATTCGGGCCAGAGGAGGAGTTGTTCATCGACGCCAAGGGTTTATCAATGCCCTCCCCGTGTCAAGCGTGGGGTACCAAGGCTTTCCTGGTGGATGGGGCGCAAGCCCAGCCCACGGGTGATGAAGCATTCATCCGTAGGGTTGAGGCGGTGCCCGTGCGGGTCAAGTTTGAGCCCAAGGAGGGGACAGATCAGCCAATGGATGGCATTGACGTCCTGTCCCACGCCGGGATCGACCACGTCGTCAACTACATGCGGATGGGGATGCACGACCGTGTGGCAGCCAAGAAGGGGCGGGCCATGGTCACATCTCTGCATTGGTGGGATGACAAGATGTTGGTCACCGGCAAGTACGAGAAGGATGAGTTCCTGGCGAGGGTTATGGATCACATCGCGGACCAATATGATGGTCCGGTTGGGTCGGACCCGCCGATGTAGGATTTTCCAAGAATGGGGGCCAGTAGCGACAGGAACCAGGCCGATGCCGCAAATTTCCGAAGATTATCGGTGGGAAGCGCGCCCCAAGACGATGAAGACGGCATATCGGACGAGGAGAAGTCCGATTCGGACCCGGAAGAGGCCTATACCGCAGTGCGGTTGGTTGTATCGATACCGCAGCAAGCGGCAGAAGAGGCCCAGGAGAACCCGAAGGTCGCCAAGCTGAAGGAGAGGCTGATCAATGCCTATCCGCAGCTATTCAGTGGCGTCGCCAACAAGAACCCTCCAGATCGTGGGAGGTTTGGCACAGCGAGGATCAAGCTGAAGCCGAACCCCAAGATCTATCGTCATCGGGAGTACCGACTTCAGGGCGATCGGGCCGAGGCCATGAAGAAGTTGTTGGCCGAGTTTATTGAGCGGGGCTGGATCGAACCCTCCGACAGTGAGTGGACCAGCCCAGCCTTTATCGTGCCCAAGAAGGAAAAGGGCGAGTGGAGGTTGGTGGTTGATTACAGAGGTTTGAACGAGCAAACCGAGCACAACTCGTACTCGCTTCCTCTGATCAACACCATCCTCCAAAAACAACAAAAAAAGCGGATCTTCACGGTGTTAGACCTGAAACACGGCTATCACAGATGCCGCTACACCCGGACTCCAGGCCCTGCACAGCGATGTGGACGCCGCTGGGGCCCATGCAGTAGAAAGTGGTGCCCACGGGCGCCAAAAATGGCAACGCCGCTTTTCAGCGCATGATGGAGGACCTACTCGGTCCTGTCCGGGGCTGTGCCGACCCCTTTGTGGATGACATCATCATCGGGTCCGGCACGGAGGACATGACTGAGGACGGGCTCATCGAAGCGCATGAGAAGGATCTGCGCCGAGTGCTCAGCGAGCTGGACAAGCACAACATGGTGTGCAAGCCCACCAAAGCCTCGCTCTTCGTGAAGGAAGTGGAGTTTGCTGGTCACGTGGTTGGTCACGGGCAACGCCGTGCCATGCCTGGGAAGCTGGCGTCTCTGCACCACTGAGAGAAGCCCCAGACTATCAGCGAACTCCAATCCTTCATGGGGTTCTGCAATTACTATTCGGGTATGTCCGGATGTATGCAGAACCATCGGGCCCGCTGCACAAAATGCTGCAGGTGGGCAATTTGGATTACCGGAAGGGGAGCAAGAAGAAGCTTGCCTGGACCCCTGAAGCCGAAGATGCGTTCAGCCGCCTGAAGGAGCGACTCCTGGGGCAGCTCTGGCTATTCCTGGTTGACCCGGACAAGGGATTCGTGCTACGGACGGACGCGTCGGACTATGCTGTAGGGGCAGTCCTCGAGCAGGTCCGGGACGACGGGTCGCACGTACCCGTGGCGTTTTGGAGCCGGATCCTGGCCGAGGGCCAACGTGGGACCTGGACCGCGAGGGAGAAGGAGATGTACGCCATTGTTTGTGCGCTCAGGAAGTGGTCTGGCCACATCGGATTGCAACCGGTGGTGGTTTGCACAGACCATCAGTCCTTACAGAGCTGGCACAAGGAGCACGTCGACACCCCCTCAGGACCGGCGGCAAGGAGGGCCCGGTGGCACGAGATGTTCGCCAAGTTGGACCTCAGCGTCATATATGTCCTGGGGAAGGACAATACTGTGGCAGATTGCCTCAGTCGATGGGCCTACCCCTCGGGCAAGGCATGGACGGACGTATCCAGCCTTGGGGACGCCGAGGAGACTGAGGAGGCCAAGCGCATCATCGAGATGGAGAAGGCCATGGAGCAAGACGGGGTCAAGTGCTTTGTGGTGATGGCAAACCGTACAGACCTGGCCAAGTTCCAGGGCGCCCGAGTCCAAGCTTTTCGAGAGGAAACGCTCGAGCAATGGATGGTGTCCCCTGTAGAGCTAGTCAGGCCGGTGCTCACAGAAGACTGGTCGGATGACAATGCGGCATCCGACCACTGGAGCAGGTACTGGAATGCCGTGAGCGCCCCGTCGGACGACGAATGGCCTGAGGGCTTGACCGAGGATGGGGACAAATTATTCGTCAAGGAGAAGCTATTGGTCCCTGAGAACCAAATGGAGGAGCTCATTGACCACTGGCATAACGCCCAGCTCATGCATCCTGGTCAGGACAAGATGCAGCAGGACCTGGAGTGGCGCTTCAAGTTCCCACCGGGGTACTACGCCATCCTGGACAAGTACTGCAGCGACTGCGCCGTGTGTCGGCCACGAAAAGCCCCAACCATTCCACGGCAGGCGACCCGGTGTATACGGCTGTACGGGAGGCCCCTTTGCGGTCCGTGGCCATGGATGTATTTGCCATGCCTGAGGTCAGCGTGGAAGGTCAGACGTACAACTGTGTCATCCTGGCGATGGATAGACACAGCGGGTATATCGTGGCGGTCCCTGGCAGGAAGTCCAAGGAGAAGGACAAGAAGGACAAGCATGGAGTGGGTCTGCAGGCCAAGACCGTCCCTAATGCCATGATCAGGCATTGGCTGACAGTTTTTGATGTCCCAGCTGTCATCTGCAGCGATCGGGGCAGTCAACTTTTTGGGACGTGGTTCAAGACGATGTGCAAGCAAATGGGGATTCGGCACGCCAAGACCGTGGCGTACCACAGTCGGTCGAATTGCCGGGCTGAGGTGGCCGGGCGGTAGATGTTCGAAAGGTTCCGCCAGCTGCACATTGACGAACCGGGCCGGAATTAGTATAATTCGCTGTGGAGAGTACTCCAGGCGTACCACGACCTTCGGGGGCCCACTGGACTGTCGCCCCATCGTATCCTGTTCCTACGGGATCGAGTGTCACACACTCTCCCGTGGTTGAACCATGGCAAAGTGGCCCGGGATGCGAGTGCTATGATGGCTGAGGCGGACGACACGGCGGCCAAGGTGTGCAAAGCACTTTAGGACGAGCATGAGAAGAGGGCCAAGTACTTCAAGCAGGGAAAAGTCCAGAAATATGCTCTCAGAGACACCGTATGGGTGGAGCGGCACCACAAGGATGTCCTGTCCAGGCATCTGCAGGCGTCTTGGGATGTGCCGGGGGTAATCGTTCGGAAGGTCGGGCAGGATGTGTATGCGGTTCGTGTGGGGGATAACAAGATCCTGGACCGCGACCATACCCAGCTTCGTCCCCGAGCACCAGACCCCAGCGGACGTCCCGTCACCTTCGAGTTCACAGCCGGCGATGTGGACTCGGATGACAAGGGTGAGGACGACGACTTCACTGCCGAGAGGATCCTGACGGACAAGCCAGACCCGGGGACGCCTGGGGGGAGGCTATATGAAGTCCGTTGGAAGGGATTTGCCGCATCCAGGGATTCGTTGGAGCCTCCGAGCAGTTTTGTGCTGAGGTATACCACGGTCTGGATGGATTATCTAAGGAGGAAGACCATTTCTTTGGATGTCAAGGACGTGTTGGTCCATTTGGTGGCTGCAGCAGCGCCGTGATGTATCCACCTTCGCATTTTTGTTTGTTTTTGTGCTTGGGAGACGGGTGAGGGCGTTCATCCGGGGACGTTTGGGCCTTGATTGGCCATATACCCCCTTCACTCGGTCTCCACATATATATTTCATTGTGGTATACGTATTTAGATCGATCGCGACGTTTCTCTATTTTTGATCCCCTTGGTCCATGTTGTAGATCACGAGGAGACCGGATATGGCAGAGGGCACCAATGGTGTGTGTCCTCACCCCTCCATTGGGGCATGGGGGACGCCTACGCCGTATGTGGGGCCTCCATGTGTCCTTGGGACATGGGGGGGGGGGTCGGAGCCCATTGGGGTCCTCCCGTCCTCTCTTCAATGACTTCCGAGCGGATACAACGCTCTGAGAAGGGGGATGAAGCCGGTTCGGACCCCCGTGGCCATCTTTGGGTCACTTGGGGTGTGTATCTATGGGCCGGCAAGCCGCCATCGGCTGATATCATACTCTCCCATCCACCTGACCTAACCTGATGTGAAAGTGTGATAGGCTTGGCCATTCCAGCTATGAGCGGCCATATTCAATACCGAGGCGCCGCCGGCTGAGATTTGTATATCAGAATATCAGGAATCAACAGGATTTTTTTATCATAATGTTTCCGTAATTTTTCAGCTTTCCGTTCGGATAGTCAATGTATCGGCGACTGTCAGTTTGCTCGCGATTTTGCGGTAACCGATTGGTTAACTGTTCCTTCCAGATATTTTAGTGGAAACCCCGATGAAGGGTTAAATTCCATCAGAAAAGGGTTCCTTGCTTCCGCAATTTTCGTGTTATACACTCGCAAAATTAATCCGATTTTTTCAGACATTCAGAATCGGATTATCGATTTGGAGCCCGCCGCACTTGATATGATGAATTTCGACCGGTCCTACATTTTTCCCCGATCACAAATCAACCTTTCTTTTGTTGTCCCCTTCATTTTTCTCGGAGATATAGGCGAAACAAAATTGATTCGTGAGGCCACTTTGAAAGGTCATATCTCCGGCTCACGGCAAGGAGTTACAATTTTGAGATATGGGCTAGAATCGCCTTGGTCTCAACTTATTTTGGGAAGGGTCAAACGCCTTTGATGTGTACCCATGCCTGGTGTAGCAAGGGGTAATGGTCAAGAGGGTAGAAAGTAATATATAACTCTTGGACCATGCAACCGAATATTTTAATGCGACTTATGAGTGTACTGCATGAGTGTTGGTGTTGCATAGAAACTTTCCTTGGGTTCCTACGTACTTTCAACGTGAAGTTATGGCCACGGAGGGTCATGACATACCAGGGTGGGAGTCATTTTTGAGGGTATGTGTTATATCGATGGTATGTGCTTCGCTATGCTCACGCCCATGTTATATATCATCGTTTGTAGGAAGATATGTGAAGTCAATGGTGAGCTCCATAGTGCTAGACCAAGTCTACCGCACATATAGTGCGTGTGGGAAGGCTTACGGAGCGACCCACAAGCGCCACTACCAATTTTCCCATTTTCGTGGTGCGTGTCGGGAGGAGGTTGGAAGGTGTCCCTATGCGTCCATGTGGGGATCCAAGTGGGGGGATTGTTCGCAAATGGTCCCAAGCGATCGTGTCTTGAACCATATGTTGATAGCATGGGTGAGCGAAGTTATATACCATTGTGACTATCTTGAATTTAGCAACATTTGCATGTTTTTGACCTCATTCTATGCTCATTTTTGTATTTTATGTGCTCAACTGGTCGGCTAACAGTAAAGTGCCTAGAGATTCGTGAACTATGGTATGTTGCTTATATGTTGGCATGTGCCTCGGTGTTGTACCTCACCATATGCCGGATCACGTGGTCACTCTGGCGTGGCACACGAGGCCTCACAAATTTAGGTCTCAAATTCGTGAGTTGACTTGTAAAGCATGGCATGTATATATCCGGAGGGGTTTGAGAGCCAATGTTGGGATATTTTTGGGCATGCACCTTTGGTCTATATCACCCTTGTATATTACTCTCCGGTTTGACACATGCATCGAGCATTTGAATACTTGCCGTATGCATTTTTGAGTATATAATTGAATTTTGGGCATTATGGTGTGATTTGCCTAATTTTGCTATGTTGTGAGGTCATCCTCATGGGGCAATTCTCCAAGCCCAATTGACTGCAAGTCCAACCAAAGTTATGTCAGGGTAGGGCATGGTCCTGAGTGCCACCCTAGGCCATGACACGCCACCTCCCTCATTGGGCTAGGGTTTAGAGGCTTGGGGGTGAACACATTTTTGGGGTTTGTGTAGTGACTTTTGACACATGGCATTTAGCCATCTTATTTGACTGGGTTCAGGGCATCATGTTGGCGAGTCAAGGGAAGGTCCTGAGTCCAGGGAATGAGGGGTTTATGGCTGTGATTGTGTATGTTTCCATCTTTCCCAAATTTTGCTTGATTTGTGTTCATATGCCAATTTCAGGGCTTCTTTTTCCATTATTCTATTGGTGCAATTCTGTGTACATGCCCAACGCCCGTGTCTCCGTGTGCACCGTGAGACGACCGGCGTGTTGAAAGGAGCTGTTGAGTGTCAACGCGGGACCTCAAACACTCTTGGAAGCCCTCAGTGTGGATCATTTGGATTGGAGCTATTGTACTTGGGAGTTGGTTATTGCAAGGGATCCGGACTTGTGTGAAGGAGCCATATTTTACTATTTTTTGTGGGAAATTGTGCAGGATAGGGCAAGATCATGCAGAACCTGGTGAGAAGCAAAACCATAGGAGTGACAGGAAATGTTGGAAGGGGTACAGCAGGGGCCGGTTCTGGTAGAGACCTTCTTTACAACCCCGGCCAAGCAAACAGCACAGCCCCAACCGCAACCCGACCCGGGCGCGACCAACCAACACCGAAACGGGCAGGACAACTACATGAACAACATCCGACCGTGCAAGCGCCCGCAGCAGCGCCAAGGAACCAACGTCGAACAAGCCGACCATGAGGCGGCTAACACAACCGTGCACCAACAAAACCACTGCAGCGGCCACGACAGGACCATAAACAGACCACACGCAAGCCGTCCAACGCCAAACTAGCCAGGCATGCAGGGGTCGAAACGGGAACGGCGTCCAACGGGCTGGCGACACCGTGGTGCGCCACGCCCGCCGTCCACCATACCCACGAACACCACAGAACACCGCAACTCTACCATTACGAACGCCACCAACCAACGTTAACAAACTACACTACACTACACCTGGACAAACCGAAAGGCAACTAACCAGCACCGACATGGACGTGCCGGCTACACAAACAACATTCGGCGATACAACCACGGGCAGCAGCGCGACGGAACCCACACAAACCAAGCCGACCATGAGGCGGCCAAGACAACCGCGCACCAACCACACCGCAGCTGCAGCCGCCACTTGACCGTAAACAGACCACACGCAAGCCGGCCAACACCAAACCAGCCAGGCGTGCACGGGTCGAAACGGGAACGGCGTCCAACGGGTTGGCGACACCGTGGTGCGCCACGACCGCCGACCACCATACCCACGAAAAGAACAGAACACCGCAACTCTACCATTACGAACGGGACCAACCAACGTTAACAAACTACACTACACTACACTTGGACAAACCAAGACGCAACTAACCAGCACCGACACGGACGTGCCGGCTACACAGACACCATTCGGCGATACGACCCCCTGCAGCAGCGCCATGGAACCCAGGCAAACCAAGCCGACCATGAGGCGGCCAAGACAACCGCGCACCAACCACACCGCAGCTGCAGCCGCCACTTGACCATAAACAGACCACACGCAAGCCGGCCAACACGAAACCAGCCAGGCGTGCACGGGTCGAAACCGGAACAACGTCCAACGGGTTGGCGACACCGTGGTGCGCCACGCCCGCCGACAACCATACCAACGAACAAAATCGTGACTCTACCATCACGCAACCGACCAACCAACATAAACAAACTACGCTGAACCGTTCAACGACCGACCAACCAACCGCAACGACCTACTTCGAAGCCCCGGCCCCCCGGGAGAGCGCAAGCTCGAACGAGTCAGGAGGCGTGAGTGTGCGCCACGGCATGCAAGTCCCGTAGCACGTGCTTCTTCAAGTCGCCTCACGCCTACTGAAAACCAACCCAGGTGGGGATGCCTGCAGGACAGGGCCTATGGCCCGGCTCCCGGCCCCTGGGCCCAAGAATCCGGAGGTTGATGAGGATGTGCGATCGGACCCTCCCCGGCGTATCATCCGCCCGAAGGAGAGGAATGTGAGACTTCGGTCAAACATGGGTTACCTCTCTGGGCAGAACCCGCCGTAGGGTACTGCTCGCGGCGACCGCGCCCTTCCCCCATGTGGAGTGCCGCTTTGTGGGGGCACGTGCAGTAGGGCCGAGGGTGGGTGAGCAAAAGCCCCTAGGTAAGTCCCCCCTGCGGGGCAGCCCTAGTCCCGAGTCGACCTACCTACCTACCTTCAGCACTAGTACTATATGTAATCGTGTATTGTCTTCATCTTCGTCGTCGTCCTGTTCGCAGTCGCCCGTGCAATGATTTGCGCACCAGCCGCCTGCCATGTGCCATGTAAGGCATTCAAAGTTAGTAAAATAAACTAAATAGTGGGCGTCCGAGGCTATTACTAATTCAATACTGGTAGGTCAGTAACAACAACAAATCAGCGACATTTGGTGTTGCGGCACAAAACACAGCAGAAGCTACGTGTTTGCAGTAAGAAAACATTTTCCGCTTTCGACGAGAGTTTGTAGCGCATCATTTTGCATTTGGTCCCATGTTGAAGCAGAATGTACCTTATTGACGTTTGTGTGCAATATGATACTTAGTTAGCCGGATTCACCAGAAGCTGTAGATTCAGCACGGTCGGTATGCCGGTGCTTACGCGGGCATCTCCTCTATACTACATTCAATTGTCTTGTGTCTTCATGGCCGTCATCGTCTCGTTCGCAGTCGCCTGTGCTGTGATTTGCGCTACCTGGCGGCTGCAGCCAGCCGCCTGGCATCTGCCATGTAAGGCATTAAAATCTAGTAAATGAAACTAAGTAGTTTGCGTCTGAGGCTATTAGTACTTCAGTTCTCGTAGGTCAGTAACGGCGACAGAGAAGAGACATTTGGTGCAGCGGCATCAAACACAGCAGAACCTACGTGTTTGCACAGTAAGAAAACATTTTCCGTTTTCAACTAGCCTTTGTAGCGCATCATTGAGCAATGGGTCCCATGTGGAAGTAGAATGCACCCCATGACGGGTGCGATATGGTACTTAGTTCAGTTTGTTTGCCGGATTCTGAAGAAGCTTTGGATTCAGCCACGGTCGGTATGCCCGCATTTACCCGGGCATCTTCTCTATTACTATACTTAATTGTCTTGTGTATTGTTGTTCGTCGTCGTCCTGTTTGCAGTCGCCCGTGCCGTGATTTGCGCTACTTGGCGGCTCCCACCTGCTGCCTGGCATCTGCCATGTAAGGCATTTTTAACCGCCATCAGGCCATGCAAAGCAATGAAGCAACATTAAAACATGAATCTTCACACCCACACGGCTTTTAGCTTTGCGTACCTACATTTGAACACAACATTGGAAACGCTCCTGTTTTTCTCTGTGAAAATATGATTTCCAACGTTAAGTACTGAAAATTGTGCTTTTGGACATTCAGCCACGGTCGGTATGCCCGCGTTTACGCGGGCTTCAGCACTAGTACTATATGTAATTGTGTATTGTCTTCATTTTCGTCGTCGTTCCAAACGCCGCCGCCTGTGCGGCTCTGTGGCCGGGCCGCCGGCTGGCGACTGGCCATGCCAGGCAGGCCTTCAACCGTCAGTAGTAATTCAAGCAAAAAAAAAGGGTAGAAGCATTTGACACCAAAGAAATTATACGAGTATATGCGGAATCAAATTCTACGTAATTTGTGAGACTTTTCCTAGGTTAAAATCTTTTCAACATCTTTGAGTTCTAAACTCAATGCAAACAACGAAGCAGGCAACAACGCAAGTTTGACATGCAAGGGTCTTCGTCAAGCGTTCTCCGTTGCCCTTCTCCTTCTGTATGTGCCGCAGATGTCCTCCTTTGCTTTAGCTACAACAATCCAACCCAAATGAGCCAACAACCCATCTGCCTCCCCCTCGTGGCCTTGACAGACCGCGTGGCGCGAGCTGCCGAGGCCCTGAGGGAAGAAAGAGACCGCTGTGGCTTCGAGGTATGCTTCCGGCGTCCACCATGACCCGTGTTTCTCTTCCCAAACGCGTTCCCGCATATCGGTCGTTTTGCGCTGCGCAGAGCATTGTATGATATGTAGTTTCACAGTACGGAAAATGTACTAAAGTGCGGCGCCTGTACGGCTCTGTGGGCTGGCCGACTTCATGGTCGTCGTCCTGTTTGCAGTCGCCCGTGCGATGATTTGCGCTACCTGGCGGCTGCACCCGGCCGCCTGGCATCTGCCATGTAAGCCTATTAAAATTTAGTAAAATACACTAAGTAGTGCGGGTCTGAGGCTTTCAGTACTTCAGTAACCGTAGGTCAGTAACGGCGACAGAACAGCGACATTTGGTGCAGCGGCACGAAACACAGCAGAAGCTACGTGTTTGCACCGTAAGAAAACATTTTGCGTTTTCAACTAGACTTTGTAGCTCATCATTGAGCAATTGGGCCCATACTGAAGCAGAATGCACTCAATGACAGTTGCGTGCAATATGGTACTTAGTTCAATTTGTTGGCGGGATTCCGAAGACGCTGTAGAGTAAGAAAAAGTGCTTTTCCTTTGCTTTGAGGCATACTCTAGTTGTATTAGAAATGCACTGAGCATCCATGCATTTTAATCTTAGTATTGGTCCCACCAAAAGGGGTGATAACACATTTTGACCTATGGAACCAAACACCCAATCAGGATATGGAGTGGACCCCTTAATCCCCTTTCAATGTGAAGCTATTCATCTTTTCCTGAGTTGACTGAGCACTGACATACCTAAGGTAGAGCCTATGAATTTATCTATGTTTTTCCATGAATTCCTAGCTATCCTAGTGGTATGCACCCTAGGGGGCTGGGCACCTCTTTTTGAGAGGTCCTGGGTTCAATTCCCGGTCAGCCTAGCTAAGTAGGAAGATCCCATGTGACATGGCAGTGACCTCATCGCCACATGCCCTGCCACCTCAGCACATATGGGACCCAAAACAAAGAGTGCACATCTCCTGAGATGGCACTATGAAGAGAGAGTGACCATGAGGCAGTTTTCTAACTCTTTTCCAAAACATTTCAGCTATCTTTGTGAATATGCATTCATTTGTGACCTGAGTTGCGGTTTCTGTGAATATCCAATCATCCTTCACTGTTTACACTGCAGCCCTTCATGCTTTGAGCCTGAATTCTCTTCTCGTTGCATACTTCTGGCTTGGGTTATCCTGGATTGACTCTTTTGACTCTATCTCTGCAAACAAAAGGTTTTCATCATCCAAAACAAGCAGCAGGAAGCCCTACAGCAACAGCAAGCAGCAGGAGAAGCAAAAACACAGTGCTGAAACCACTTTAAACCTTTCTGGTAACAAGAGGCAGCCTGTCTCTTGCACCGGCAGCGACCCCGCGCCGTACAACCAGTGCTCCGAGTACAGGCAAATATAAGCAGAAGGGCGGACTAAGATGGATCCAAGAAAGGAGGACGCCGACGTGAAGACAGCGCCAGCTCCTGAGGCACCGGCAAGGCCGGCACCTGGCGCTGTACCTTCGGCGGAGCCCTTACATGGGCCAGTGGATGCGGCTGACGACTCCCTGGATGGCCTCCAGACGGCCTTCGGGGCCCTGTCGGTCGAAGAAGTGGTCTCTCAGCTTCAGCCTGTGAAGAGGAAGAGAGAGAACGAGAGCGAGAAGGATGCTAGAGAAGGAGCAGACGAAGGAGAGGAACAAGGGCAAGACCCGACGCATGACCCTACCTTCGAAGGCGCACCAAGTGCTTCTGGCCTCCACGCATCACCCTCTCCTTTAACCACCACACTCCCAGCCGCTGCAACATCCACTTCCTCAACCAACCCGCCTATGGCAGAGGGCACAGGCTTTACTGGCATGCCTCCCTACCCCGCCTATGGTATGGGCCCACCTACCACTGCGCTCCATGAGGCAACTACTGCCAATGAGCCTGTGGCTTCCAGCGCTGCGCCGCGATGGTATGCAGCTGATTATCCCCATCCACTACACGCTACTGGAATTTATGTGGATGTTCCTGGGTATGCTCCTGGGTATGCACCTGGGTATGCACCCTTGAGTGGGTTGAGGAGAGGACCCGAATCTCTTGGAGGCAGGAGTAGAGGATCGGGGAGATCCTCCAACAGGTCCCTGACGCGGTCGGAGATCAACGAGGTGCTCCGAGGAGCCACTTCAAAAATCGTGGGCGATCTCACTCAAGAGATCAGAGAGAAGCTGGAGCCCCTGATGATCCCGCCCCAAACGTCACCTATCTCGGTGGAAATGTCACCCCACCGAGTACAGGCTAACCACCTGACGGCAGGGTTCACAAATACCCTGGGGAGCCTGAGGAGCAGACCGATGCCGACGCCTGCAGCAGTACCGAGAAGTCCCTTCGTGCCGAGAACGGCCCAGCCGCCCTACAGCCACGTGACGAACTTGACGAGGGCCGAGCTGGACCGGCTGGGGCTGACAGCCCTAAGGGCAATGGTGGACGTGGAGCCTTACGGCTCCAGTGATCTAGGCGGAGAACCCTCCGACGACGAGCCGCCGTCGACGGATTCTTCTTCGCCCTCGGAGGACGATGACCCGGAGGACCCCGAGGATCCAAAGGGTAAGAGGAAGAAGAAGAAGAAGAAGAAGACCCGACGCCCTGAAGGACACCGAGCTCAGGAGGCGAAGGCTATCGCCACCTCCAAGATAGTGGTGAACCTGCCTGAGTTCACAAGCAAGGACCTCAGCGAGTTCGCTGAGAATTTTGGCCGGTTCCTACGACTGACCGGCCAAACCCACGCCAGTGGGCGAGTGAAGTGCGATCTGCTCCTGCAGTGCTGCAAGACCAAGTACCTGGAGAAGCAGGTCAGGCAGATCGTGACTAACTCCGCCACCTTTGCCGATGTGTTGGTTGCCTTGGAGAGGCAGTACCCGACCTACGAAACCGACCTCTCCATCAGAATCGAGATCCAGAACCTACCCGTGCTGCCCAACAACCCCAAGCCTAGCAGGGTATCTGAGCTGTTGGCTGATGTGGATCACTGGGCTGGACGACTGACGCCCGGCTCATACAGCAGCGACGACCTGCTATTCTGGTTGGTGGCCAAGCTCCCCCCAGAGCTATGGGACGAGTGCCATTTGACGGCTGAGCGCAAGGCTAGATCCCTCCACTACGAGGATCTATGCGTGCTGCTCCTGGAGATGGCGCTGGAGAAGGAGAGCGACCAGCACTTGAACAACTACCGTCCTGGTGGTGGAGGTTCTGGAGGCAAAGGGTACCAAGGGTCCTGACCTGGGCAGGGGACTAACCCCAAACACGCCCACGCCCGCATGATGGAGAACGTGCAGGAGCTATTCTGGTGTGATGCCAGGGACGAGCAGGGCCACCTGCAGCACGCCCCTGACTGCGAGCAGCGAGACTGCTTCGTAGTCCAGGGGAAGCAGCAGGAAAAGAACACCGACGCCAAAGCGAAGCTGCCGGATCATTACCGTTGCACCATCACGTGTGCATTCTGCGGTAAGCGGAAGCACTACGAGGATGAGTGCTACCATAAGCAACGCCTATCGGCGAAGCTTAAGGGTGAGGATCCTGGCAAAGGCTCAGGCAAAGGTGGAGGCAAGGCCAAAGGCAACGACTCCGGCAAGGGCAAGTCGAAATGACGAGGTCAAGGGCAAGACAAGGGTCAAGGTGGACGAGGAGGAGGCGCTAACCGCCAGCCCGACAACAAAAACAAGGACAAGAACGGAGGCAACCCCGACCCTAATCCAGGGGGGAACTCCGAGCCCTCTGGAGGGCAGACTGGTCCTACCACACGCTCACAGACGCAGGCCCAGCAAGAACAAGGAGCCAAGCGTGAGCATGAAGGTGGTGACGACGGCAACGCTAAGAAGAGGAGCCGTTTCATGAGGATGGCCCGCAAGTTGCGGAACAAGGGGTTCGAGGTGACTTGTCCCGCGGAGTTCTGACGGGGACGCTCTGGTGGCACCCAAGACCTGGTGTTTTGGGTACGTATCCGACTAGGGGGACGTGAATACCTGGGGGTACTGGATACTGGCGCCACAATATCTATAGTGGCCAAGAAAATTTTACCTTGTGGGAGCCTGAAGAACACCATGACCACCGCTGCTATACGCATGGGGCATTGGACATGTGGTGCACAGTTGCGGGGACTGTGAAGTGGAGGTACCTATGGGCTCCAGGACTTTCGCCCATCGGTTCTATGTGATGGACACTGATGCCTTCGACTTTGTACTGGGGACTGACTTCTTCGTGCAGCACTCCCAGATACAATCCCTGACGCTGCAAGCGCCCTACCTCCTCTACGTGGACCACGGCAGTGGCAGAGAGTCTGTGCCACTGGAGCACTCGGAACATACCTCGAGTCACCTGAGGCTATCGAAGGAGGAGCCCTCTAACATGATGGCGGCCTCCAAAACTGAGGACTATCAACTATTGGGGGAAGTCCTAGACCAAGGTCTGAAGGAGTTGGGTTACTCTCGAGAAGACCTGAGTGCGGAGTTGTTCGCCAGCGACAAGCAACATGTACTGGACCTTTACTGCAGCAAGGGGAAGAACTGCAGCTACAAATTTTACTGGCCCTCTTTCGGGATGGCCTACGGGAACCCCAGATTCAGTGAATCGGGGAAGGTGCTGACCAAGGTGGCCTTGGAACGTTCCCGTATGGTCCTGTGTTCCCCCGATTGGGGAGCCCATGGGGGCAACGAGTACTGGCGAAACCTCCTGGACAGGCTGACTATCAGCTCTGTAAGTTTGCGATCTACGTGCCTCTGGGGCGCAAAACGCCTATTGGGAAACCCGGATGGGGGAGTATGCTTAGCGTGGTGGACGGAGGTCTTACCTCCATTCCCTGGGAGGAACTGGACCCGACTCTGGTCCAGGCTATACAGTGAGAAAGCGATGGACTCGCCTTGGGTGACTTGAAGGATCGCCTACGACCTCAAGATGCTGTTGAGACTACACCCGGAGGAGATGAGTACGTCGTGACTGACACCAACACCCCCAACTCTCCCTGCCGTGTACCTGTTCCTGATGGAGTCTCTGAGTGTGGACTATCTGAGCTACCCAGCTCTATCCACTCAGAAGACGAAACTGAGCACGACGCCTTCTTCGTGCAGACCTGTGTGGAGGAAGTGGAGAACGCCGAGTACGTCGCCCCACTGAAACCCCTACTCTCCATGAGGGTGGAAGACCCCGTGGACGAGGAGCTGGACCCTCGATCCAGGCTCAGGGGGTATGTGGATCCCAAGAGGAAGTTGGTGGCGAAAAAGCTATGCTACGCGAAGCCTACCCGCAGCTCATGGCCACTGAAGCAAGGACGTATGGGAGACCTATCCCAATTGAAGGAGGACCTCGAACAGAAGATCACCACCTGGCAAGGGGAGGTAGATCTCAAGCTCATGAAGAGCGTGTGGGGCGCCCATGTGAGGACCCCAGAGGAGGACGACCTCTCGGAGGAATGTGTATGTGAACCCCCTCGAGCGTGCCTATGTTGCCATCGTCCATAGGAGATGGTTGAACAAGACCTTCTATATGCCTACCAAGGGCTGAAGGATACTACCACGGGCGAAGAGTCGGTGGAGGACCACCTCCCGACGTCTATTACCCAGGGGGCAAGCAACTTACACTCTGACGAGGACATGGAGGACAAGATCAAGATATTGGACCCGAGGGTACAGAAGCTTATAAGGACCTATCTGGAGGTGTTCGGAGAACTACCCCCTCTAGCCTCATGTGACAAGCTGGTACAGATGGACCTCAAGCTGAAACCCAAGTTCGTGGGTCACAAGATCCGGAGGAGATCCTATCCAGCTCCTAAAGAACAGGCCGACGAGATCGAGGGACAGATACAAGAGTGTATCGACGCTGGCCTAGTCCTGGAGTACAAGGACGGGGACTACCCCCTACACTGCAGCCCCTGTTTCCTGGTGGCTAAACCTGGGTCTACAGCAAAACGGCTGGTAGTGGACTATGGAGAGCTGAACAAGAAGACGCTGAACCACTCAGGGTCCATTCCCAATATGGAGTCTACCCTGGAGAAGATAGCCTCCTGTCGCTACAAGACCAAAATGGACAACCGAAGCGGATTCTGGCAAGTGGACCTGACGCCCAACGCACAGGAACTACTTGCCTTCATCACCCCTCAGGGGAGGGTGTTCAAGTGGAAGGTCATGCCGTTTGGCGTGGCTAACGCACCCGCTCTATTCCAAGAGCTGATGAACAAGATCTTGTCCATCCTCCGAAGGAGACCTAAGGTGCAGGAGCTCATATCCCGTGGTGCCCAGATGGAGCCTCACATCGACGATGTATGCCTTGGGACCAATACCCAGGAGGATCACCTAATCCTCTTGGGTGAGTTCTTTGCGGTCTGCCAGGAGAACCACACTCGACTCAAGCTTGAGAAGTGTGAGTTCATGCAGGAGACCATGCAGTACCTGGGGTTTGACGTTGGCTATGGGTTGTGGACCCCAGCGGCCTCTAAGGCCAAACCCCTGATGGACGCCAAGGTACGACACAAAGACCCCAAGAAAGGACTTCATGATGTACGCAGTTTCATTGGGGCGTGCAACTTCCATCGCCGCCATATCAAAAACTTCACCTATACCAGCGCCGTACTGACGGACTTGATCAGGAAGAGTACTACTTGGCGCTGGGGCCCACAAGAACAACAAGCGTTTGACGAGCTCAAAGACAAGGTAGCCAACGCTAAATGCTTGGGCGTGCCTAGAGCACAAGGGGAGATTATCCTGGTGACCGACGCCAGCAATGTGGGCGGTGGTGGAACGTTGTTCCAATGGCAAGCACTAGAGAAGGAGGAGTTCGACTCAGCCATTTCCCAATGGGGGACTGAAGGTCTCAACCGAGATGGAACCCTCAAGCACAGCTACCCTGACGACAAGTGGGTCCTAGTACCTCTGGGCCACTGGAACTGGAAGTGGAACCAGGCCAGGGGGAACTACTCCACCTATGAGCAGGAATTGCTCGCGGGTATGCTGGTGCTATCCTCACAAGCACAACTGTTGGGGAGTAACCCTGTGGTCTGGCTATGCGACCAAGAACCGGTCCGCAGTTTCCAGAAGGGTCCCCCACCTGAAAAGGCCAAGCTACGGCGCTGGTGGACCTACCTCAGTCAACTACGGCTGACGGTACACCATATCCAGGGAGTGAAGAACGAGTGTGCCGACTACATCAGCCGCAACAACTTCGACGCCCTGATTGGTGCCCGGTCTGAAGCGCTGGCTAAGGAGGCGTTCAGCCGTATGGACGTCCACTTGGACCTCAACATGACTATGATACGCCCCCTGGATGGACGCCAACAATCAGAGTACCTGAAAGAGTTCGGGGATATCTACAAGCGCCTGGAGAAACGCCTTGAACCCCTCCTGGTCAACCAAGACCAGTGGAAGAGGGACAAGAGCTACCTATGGCACGAGGACCGTATCGTGGTGCCTAGTGACCGAGTCCCAGCGCTGCTGAAGTGGACCCATGAGTCCAGTGGTCATGTGGGTGCTGACCGCACCCTGAGGCTGTTCAAGCAGTGGTTCCACACTACGTGGACTGACGACCAACTGCGGAAAACCCTCCAGCCTATCGTGGACAAGTGCCCGTGCAGGTCCTGTAAACCAGGGGATATCAGGGACAGAGGTCTCTACTCGACCCTGCCCATTCCACACTGTGCTAACAGTGTTCTATACGTGGACTACACGGAGATGCCGAAGTTCGGGGGCTATGACTTCGCCCTCGTGGTAACCTGTGGGTTGACCAGGTTTACCAGGGTGTTCCCATGTACCAAGCACATTACCGGGGAGGAGACTATCAAGATACTCCTGGAGGAGTGGTTTTGTGTCTATGGGGCGCCCAAGGAGATCAACTCCGATGAGGACGTACGAGTACGCTCAGATACTGGCTGGTACAAGACGGTCCTGAGATCCCTCAATGTCCAGGTGTCTACGTGGATTCCCTACTCCCACACGAGCAACCCCCCATGTGAGCGACAGATCCGTGTCCTGAAGGAGAACGTACGGATATGGTGCAAAACTGAACGCACCAGGGACTGGGTGAGACTACTCCCCGTCATATCCTTGATGATGAACTCCCAAGAGAGTTCAGCTACTGGCTACTCGCCCCATGAGCTATTCCTCGGGCGCCCGGCGTGGTTCCTACATGCCCCCTATCCAGAGGACACCCATTCTTCTGTGGGTGAATGGGTCCAAGAGCAACAAGCGAAGGTGGACAAGGCCAAGGCTATGCTCCAGAGAGTGAGGGAGCGTCAGTGGAACAAGAAGAACAAGCACCGAGTACCGGCCACCTACCAAGAGGGGGACTGGGTGCTGGTGCACCACAGTCGACTACCCGCCTGGCCACGCTCTACCAGCGATGACCCATACTTCGGGCCGTACAAGATTCTATCTGTGAATGGTCACCGTATCACTGTGCGGTGTTCTCCCCGACTAGGGGGGACCCTGATGTGCGCTGCTCAACACCTGAAGCGCTACCATGATCCTGAAGACCTCTGTGGGGAGGAGTGGGAGCTGAACGACGAGGAAATCGCCGCTCTGGACCTACAAGGGGCTGCCAGCCCTATGGAAGTTGAAGGTGAACTCCCCGACATGAACGCCGAGGAGAAGGCTAAGGAGGGCTTCTACCTGGTGAAGTCTGTCCTACGCCACCGCTATCGCCAGGGTTGGCGCTTCCTCACCCTCTGGGAAGGGTTTGGAGTCGAAGAGGCCACCTGGGAGCCCTTCTCTGCATTAGTTCTACCGGAGGGACGCCTAAACTCAGTTCTGGTTGACTACTTGTCCCAGAACAACCTTGGTGAGTTGCTGAGGCTCGCTGAGACGCTTGCCTCCAAGACTAAAGCTAGGGACTGAACCTTACCCTTACCTGCCAAAGCGTATGTGTGAGTGTGCTAGTCCTAAGGTCCTGAGAGCAAGCCGCAGAAGTGGTGTCCTAATTATACCCAGGTCTGCGCCCTTGCTAAACCTGGAGAGTTGGCTTATTGATGCCACGGGCTACGCCCCGGGTCTCCCCTCCCCTAAGCGCCCAATTTCTGTGCCGGCGCAAAACCTTTGGGGAATACTCAGCGTACTAATCCAGGTATTGTTTTCCCTACCTATCTGTCTACTACAGGGAGGGGTGACGAAAAGCTATGAAGGCATGAAAACGCCGTTTTGCTATGTGGCTGAAAACACTGACCTAACGACCTAACCACTGCCAGAGCCCACCAACCCTGCTAAAATTGCAGGAAACGGGTGGGACAGTGACACACGCACTACAGGTCCTACACACCCTACAGTGGCACCATCCTGGTGGGCGAGCACTGGGGCAACTGGCTCAAGCCCCCACCCTAACCCTAACCCTAACCCTAACCCTAACACTCTACTGGGCGTTGCGATGACAAAGGTGTCGTGGGTCCTAGCGACCCTCCTGTGAAATGACAAGAGAACACAGCGCTGCTAAGCAACTGTAGCCTAACAGGGGACGCCACAACGCGTTTCCCCTGCTAGGGCTTGGAGGGAAGAGGTGCTCTTGCGTGCACGGCGCAGATGTCGATGGAGTGGGACTCCCTGCTCTGCCACAGGCAGAGGGGAGTTACTTGTTTGTGTGATCTGCGCCCTTGTTTAGCAGGGCATTAAAAAATGCTGCTGCACCAATCACCCTACCTGCCCACCTGTAAAACATGGGCAAATGAGAGGGCGTTTGCGGCGGAGGAACCAAGCCACACTCCAGGTATTATACCCTTCTCAGTGTGACCTATAATACACTGTCCGCAAACACGCTGGTGAACCAGCTACCCTTGTCAAGCAAGCAAGCGTTAAGGGACTCCTCAGGCTCTCTTAAAGAACGTACCGAGGAGCCCCTGGGTAGCCTAAACAAGGTTTACCGTGCGCACTTTGCGTGGCCTACCCCTTAATGCGTGTGTGAATGCGCGAGTATGCAACAGTACCGCGGGCAATCCTGCCCATCTGAGCGTCAATCACGAACTCTACCAGGGGCTGGCCCCGCCTGGGCTTACTCACCTTACCTACCGCTGGAGAGAGAGAGCAAGTGGGGCGCACGCGGAGAACGTTGCTATGCACTTGTGTGTATGTCTAATCACCCTGATCTGACCGCTAATCATCTGCAATCTTTCTAATCAATCCCTCTATCGCGTTCTATCTTTGTTAGCGCTGCTACAAGGCTCGTTCACGGAGACACGAGACGAGCAATGTGTATGCGGCATACGAGACGAGCATACCTGTAGTTTATACCTGATTCATTGAAGTCTTTTTCGTTGATTGTCGAATTCTTGAATTTTCGAATCTTCTATTAGTGTGGGTGGAATCTGTATGTTTATTTATTAATGTGTGTCTCGTCATTTTCAAGACTACGTGAGACATACGTTTATAATTCCATTATTTCTCAATTTTCCAGCGCTTCGCTAGGAGCCGCTCCTGCGCGCCGCCATTTTATGCGTATGAATTTCTGCATTTAAAAAATCCAGAGATGACTATAATTTCTATAAAAATGTGCTTCTGATGCACAATTGGATTCTGCTCAGGTGTGTCGTTTCAGAAAAATTCTAGGCCGTCATTTGACGGATTTTGGTGTCAGCGCTTCGTTTTTGCGTGGATTCGTCCATAATTCTCCCATTCCTGCCTCTGCAGATACCCACACGCAGCCTCGCTGAGTAGGCCGTGTTCGGGTAGAAACGCAGGTGCCTGGAGAGACTGAGCAGAACCCAAGACCCCACCAAGGGGCAATTTAATTTTTTCGAGACTACCTTCGCCCTAAGACAGGTCACAGGTCGCCAGCAGGTTTACGAGAACCCATGCGAGTGTGTATAATGTGTCTTGCGTTGGGTTTGTGTCGACGCTGCGTCTTGGAGGGAGGGATGCATATGCACATGTCTTGGCATGCTCCCATACTAACCCAACCAAGCCACAGGAGCCCCGGCAGCGCCATGAGCGTTGAGTCTTCTGTAGGAAATGATACAATCAGAGCAGCAAAAGGACGCCAGCCATGGTGAGCGCCCACTTTTCAGTGTGAGGGAAACTGTAGGTATTTTAAAGTAGATGTGGAAACCAAGGAAAGGCCAAGAAAAATTCCCTTTTTCCTAAAATGCGACAGTGGTGGCCACCACAGCACAAGGGGGGAGTAAGAAAAAGTGCTTTTCCTTTGCTTTGAGGCATACTCTAGTTGTATTAGAGATGCACTGAGCATCCATGCATTTTAATCTTAGTATTGGTCCCACCAAAAGTGGTGATAACACATTTTGACCTATGGAACCAAACACCCAATCAGGATATGGGGTGGACCCCTTAATCCCCTTTCAATGTGAAGCTATTCATCTTTTCCTGAGTTGACTGAGCACTGACATACCTAAGGTAGAGCCTATGAATTTATCTATGTTTTTCCATGAATTCTTAGCTATCCTAGTGGTATGCACCCTAGGGGGCTGGGCACCTCGTTTTGAGAGGTCCTGGGTTCAATTCCCGGTCAGCCTAGCTAAGTAGGAAGATCCCATGTGACATGGCAGTGACCTCATCGCCACATGCCCTGCCACCTCAGCACATATGGGACCCAAAACAAAGAGTGCACATCTCCTGAGATGGCACTATGAAGAGAGAGTGACCATGAGGCAGTTTTCTAACTCTTTTCCAAAACATTTCAGCTATCTTTGTGAATATGCATTCATTTGTGACCTGAGTTGCGGTTTCTGTGAATATCCAATCATCTTTCACTGTTTACACTGCAGCCCTTCATGCTTTGATCCTGAATTCTCTTCTCCTTGCATACTTCTGGCTTGGGTTATCCTGGATTGACTCTATTGACTCTATTTCTGCAAACAAAAGGTTTTCATCATCCAAAACAAGCAGCAGGAAACCCTACAGCAACAGCAAGCAGCAGGAGAAGCAAAAACACAGTGCTGAAACCACTATAAACTTTTCTTGTAGCTGTCACATTCAGCAACGGTTTGTATGCCCGCGTTTAGGCGGGCATCTCTTCTATCTACTATATTTAATTGTCTTGTGTATTGTTGGTCGTTCTCGTTCCAAACGCCGTTGCCTGTGCACCTCTGTGGGCTGGCCGCCGGCTGGCGACCGGCCCTGCCAGGCAGGCCGTCAACCGTCAGTAGTAATTCAAGAAAAACAAAGATGAAAGCATCCGACACCAACAGAATTTTACGAGTGTATGCGGAATGAAATTCTACATAAGTTCTGAGGTTTCTGCTAGGTTAAAATTTTTCAACTTCTTTGAGTTTTAAACTCAATGCAAACAACAAAGCGAGCAACACCGCAAGTGTGACATGCAAGGGTGTTCGTCAAGCTGCCTCCGTGGCCCTGTCGTTGTTAATGTGCGGTAGTTGTTCTCCTTTGCTTTAGCTACATCAAAAACCAAAATGTGCCCACAACCCATGTACCTCCCCCTTGTGGCCTTGGCGCACCGCGTGGCGCTAGCTGCCGAGGCCCTGAGGGAGGAAAGAGACCTCCGTGGCTTTTAGGTATGCTTCCGGCGTGCACCACGACCCCTGTTTCTCTTCCAAAACACGTTCCTGCATATCGGTCGTTTTGCGCTGCGCAGAGCGCAGAGCGTTGTAGGATATGTAGTTTTACAGTACGGAAATATGCGTAAGTCCGGCGCGTTTTTCTGGGAGGAAATACCCAAACTTTGTCCATTTAATTTGTCAGGCGCCAATACCTAGTGCCCTGGGCATTTGCATTGACCATCAACCGGTCTCAAGGCCAATCTTTTGACGTCTTTTACATGAGCCAGTGTTTGCCCATTGGCAATTGTACGTTGCCTTGTCCCGTCCCACGGCAAAGAATGGTATTTGGGTCATGATTGGTGAGCGTGCCTGGGGAAATTTGGATGAAGCCCCAAGCACACCTAACATTGTATGGCCAGAAATCCTATATTAACCGGCTTACCGTGGCTTCTTGTCTTGCAGCTGTGCTCACGTTTATGTACTTTGTAACATTTGCAAACCATTTTATTCGCATAACGTATCTTAACAAAACAGCAAACAAGTTTTTTATCTGCACGATTCATGATGTTCGTTTCCTCTCAAATACATTCGAAACCAATGAACCCCGAAAAAGGTTTTTCCTTTCTAGCCTTTTTTGCATGCATTTGGACAGAACATTTGAAACACTCTGTTTCTTATGTGAAAATGGAAAATCCAACGTTACGGTTAGTTTTAGGGTTAAGATTAGGGTTCCACAATTCATTATGTTCAATGTCTCAATGTATAGCGGTAAGGTTATGCTTGGGGCTAGGGTTGGTTAGGGTTACGCTTCGGGTTGGGGTTAGGGTTACACACTTCATCATTTTCAAGGTTCCCTGAAGTACATCCAAACCACGGAAGCCGCGTGAAAAGTTTTGTTTTTGGCTTTGCCTACATATATTTGGACAGAGCATTGGAAGCGCTCCCTTTTTTCGGTGAAAACACTCTGTTTTTTATGTGAAAATCAGAAATCCAACGTTACGGCTAGTGTTAGGGTAGAGATTAGGTTTCCACAATTCATTATGTTCAATGTCCCAATTTATAGGGGTAAGGTTGTGCTTAGGGTTAGGGTTGGTTAGGCTTACGCTTCGGGTCGGGGTTAGGGTTACAAACTTCATCATGTTCAAGGTTCCCTGCAGTACATCAAATCCAGGGAAGCCGCTTGAAAGTTTTTGTTTTTAGCTTTGCCTACATATATTTGGACACAGCATTGGAAACGCTCCCTTTTTTCGGTGAAAGAAAAAACTTCTAACGTTAAGGAACGAAAGATTTGCCCTTGTACATTCAGCCACGGTCGGTATGCCCCCGTTTACGCGGGCTTCAGCACTAGTTTTAATCAGGTTTAACTACTCGTTAGCCCGCGAAAATGCGCGGGTAGAAAATTTGGTGGTAGGAGTCAATTTGTTTTAGTAGATGTTGTTGGCCTCGGCGTTTAAGTTTATGGCTACATTTCGATTCAAATGTAAATCCTACACTAATCGTACACTGATGGCAACATTTTGAACTCACGGCTATACTTATGGCTACCTTTTGCTCTCATCGCCACACTTAGGGCTACATTTTTTGCGCACCGCTACTCTCAAGGCTACACTCCAAACTCATGGCTACACCCATGGCTACATTTTATGCTCATGGCTCCATTTTACACCAATGGCTACTCGTACGGCTATATTTTGCACTCATAGCTACACTCATGGGAACATCTTACACTCAGGCATACGCCTACTCATGGCTTAGGTCATGGCTACATTTTACGCTCATGGCTACACCGAGTGTTACAAATTACATTCATGGCTACACTCACCCATGGGTACATTTTGCACTCCTGGTGGTAGGTACAGTTACTTTTACAGTTACTTTTACAGCATACTCTTTACATGATACCTTTTACAGGATGGCATTTACACGTAGGGCTACACGTAGGGCTACATTACACACCAACGGCTACACTCATGGCTACATTTTACACTCATGGCCACGCTCAGTGCCCCATTTTACCTTCATGGCTACACTCACCCATGGCTACATGGCTGACAAAGGGCGGTGTATGATGTGGCGACGGAGCATGGACAGGTGGTCATCATCAACTGCCATGTCCCACATGGGAAGAGGGTCAAGGAGTATGGGGCGCAGCTGAGGATGGGGTACATCAGGGCGCTAGAGAGGGGGCCCGTCATCGTGGTTGGGGACTTCAACTAGGATCCCTGGAGGAGAGGCGCGGAGACGGAGGTGGACCACGAAGTGCGGATGTTCGTGGAGGAAATGAGGCTGCAGGATTTGTCATACAGTCGGGCCTGAGGCCACTCGCACTACCCGGCACCGGAAGGCAGCACGCCGTCGCGGATAGACGCGGTGTACGGGGACCCCAGGTGGGTCAAGGGGGTGACGGCGTGGTATATGGTGGTGCCGGACGAAATGCAGGACAGGAAGGGGCATTGCCCCATGATGGTGACAGTGGACGTGAAGGCGGGGGAGCCAGGGGACGACGAGGAGGATGAGCAGGGGTCGGACGAAGAAGGAGTCAGCCTGCCGCCGAGGGTAAAGTGGCCGGAGGAGGGGGACGAGAGGTGGCAGCAGTGGGGGCAGCAGGTGCATGTCGAAATGAGGAGGGGGAGCCATGTGCATCAGGCCATGAGGAGCGCAGCGAGAGTATGCGGGTTTAACAGGCAGGAGGGGGAATCGCAGGCACAGCCCAAGCTGCAACGGCTGGTAGCCACCCTGAGGAAGCGGCAGCATGAGGAGGTCGAAGGGAGTGCACAGGCAGAGGGAGCGGAGTGGCAAGCAGAGGTGGCACAAGCAAAGAAGAGGGTACGGGCGGCGAGGAGGGCAGTGGAGGAGGAACACGAGAGGCCATACCAGAAGGTGGTGGCGGAACATGAGCGGCACATTGAAAGAGCGGTGCCGTACAAGTCGCTGCGGTACATCAGGGAGCTCGCGGAGGCTGGAAAGCCTCAAGGGATCCGGGCGGTGAGACTGCAGGATGGCAGGGTCTCCGGCAACAAACGGTAAGTGCTGGAGGAAGTGGCACAGAGCTTCAGGAGGCAGCACGACCAGGGGCAGCAGGAGCTCAGCGGGATCACGCGGAGGATGGTAAGGGCGTTGCCGAAAGTGTTCACGGCGGAGCAGAGCGAGGACATACACCGCAGGAGGGTGACGCTGGGGGAAATAAAGGACGCAGTGCCGGCTCGTAAGAGAAAAGAGAGCCCGGGAGTGGACCAGCGGGTGGCGGAGGCATACCAACAGCTGGAGGCGCCGGAGCTGGATGGTCTAGCGGGGAGGGTCACGGAGTTGTTGCGCACAGGCGAGCCCCCAGCGGAATGGGGGGGCAAGGTGCGGCCCCTGTATAAGAAAGGGGATCACCTCAGGCCGGGGACTTGGAGGCCCATATGCTGTGCCGTGACAGGCCAAGCTGGTGTGGATGGTGATTTTCGGGAGGATACGGCGGCGGCTGTATGCAGCGGGAATCATACCGGACAACATGTGGGGGTCCGTGCCGGGCAGGTCCACACAGGAGGCAAGGGTCCTGTACGACATGCACCTCGATGATGAGGACCTAGAGGCATTCATGGCGTCTGTGGACGTGAAGGGGGCATTCCCGAACACGCCACATAGGCTCATAGAGGAGGTATGGCGGCAGCTAGGGCTCCCGTACGGTGACTTCGTAGGGAAGTACCTGCGCTCAAGAAGGTACACAGTCGCCACGGGGAAGGGGTGCAAAGAGTGGGTAACCCCAGGTAGTCGTGTGCCAAAGGGCGGGGTGGAGGGCCCATTCCTGTACATGCTGGCCATGCTCCCCACTGATGAGTTGGATAGCGCGGGAGTATCCGCAACTGGCGAGGGCACCACACACGTCGCCGGCGCAGGCGTATGTGGATGATGCGGTGCCCATGGCGCGGGATCAAAAGGCCTAAGAGCTGGTGCAGGACCTGATGCAGAGGTACGGGAGGGAGAACCACCTTGTCTGGAGCACAGAGAAGTCGGCGGTTCTGTGGAGGCGTGGCGAGGGTGGTAGGTCGCTGGATGTGGGGGACAGAGTGGCATGGCTGGAGAGGGCAGAGGAAGCGGTGGTGCTGGGACATGTGCAGGCCATGGAGGCGGGGGGCGTCAGACTGCCCGACAAATTACTCAGGGGGTTCAGGGCGATGCTGGTAGTCCTCCGGCATCACCCCCCCGTCGGTACAGACGACCCTGTAATATCTACGGGCGGTGCTCAATGCGGTGATAGGATACCACTAGATGCACCTCCCGTACTGGAGGCGGCAGTTAGAGGTGGTAGAAGGGGAAGTGCGGAGGCTCATCAGGGGGTATGAGGGGATACCCACGGAGGTACCGTGGTGTGTGTTGCGGTCGCCGACGGCTTACTATGGAGAAGGGATGCCCACGGCGGGGGAGGCGTACAGGGCACACACGGCGAGGACGCTAGGCAGGATGTGCCACAATCAGGATGAGGTGGTGCAACGGGTGTGCTATCACGCGATCGCGGAGGTGCAGAAGGAGGAGAACATGTGCCCGCGCTATGTGTGGCACCGACGAAGGCGGTTGGCGGCGGGGAAGAAGGAACACATGTGGCGCGTCCTACAGGCGGTGTGGCCGGGGGAGGAGCACATGTTGGCGACCAACAGCACGTCCGGCACGCGTCGACCGATCCTGGTACTGGACACAGATTCCGGGGGGGCGGCGCATGGAACCGTACGTTGGGTCAGGAAGGAAGGAGTGAGTATTGAGGTGCTGCACGTGCGCAGGAAGGATATGAAGGAGTACAAAAAAGCGGGCCTGCACCACGCGGAGTTCTATGGCGACTGCAGGATAGTGGAATGGGGACTATACAAAGGGATGATGAGGAGAGCGCGAGGACAAGAAGACCGCGCTAGGTGGGACAGGAGGATGCGAAAAATTTGCGCGCTGTGGGGGAACAAGGGGACGAAACCAAGGCGCCAGAGGCGTGCTGAGGCACAACAAGAGAGGCCGGTGCTGGACAGAGAAGAGAGGGACAACGCCAGACCGGGCATACTGTTGTTTGCGCCACTGGGACTCAAAGGGCCGAGGGGGAAGGTGCAGAGTACGAAAGGGCAGTGGTACGATGTCCATGCGGATATCTTCAGGAGAGACAACATCCCGGAGGGGACAGGGCAGGGGGACCAGTGCTGGAGATGCCCCAAGGAGGCTGGGCAGGTCCCGTGGCCAGTCCTGAGGATGACGGCATGGGCGTTCCCGACCGCGACCATACGCACTATGGACGCCAGGGGACAGTGGTAGGGCCCGGTACTGCGTCTGCCCAAGGAGCTGCAGGAGGATGAGGAGGCCTAAGGGGGGCTGGAGTTCTGGTGAGGAGAGGAGCAGGAGGGGAAGAGAACAGGGGTCCAGATGGGATGGGACACAGTGCGAGGACTGCAGGAAGAGTATGAAGGGGTGGCGGTGAGTTTCCGGATGACAGGCACAGGGCGGCCCGAGGAGGAGGCGCCCATAGTACCCGTGGGCCACAAGTGTGGAAAAGTGCGAGGAGGATCAGACTGACGGTCGACGGGTTGCCAGCGGACAGGGTATGGTACTTGGTTCTGGTACAGACGTACCTGGAGCAGGGCAGGGCGAAGGGAAACAGGGCATGGTGTCATGGGAGGGTGGTGAAGAAAGGGTGGTGAAGAAAGGCTGGAAGGCCAGGACGGACAATAAATGGGCAGTGTACAGGGGGGTGAGAGAACTGAGCATCGATGATGGTGTACGAGAGTATGGCATCGGGAGGCACAGAGTGTACTGCCAGTACCCGAGGGAGGTGGTGTGCATACCAGAGCCGACGGAGGAGAGGGTGGTGCTCTTTCTGGACGGGTCCGGGGCGGAAGGACAGCAGCCCATGGCGGGGGCAGCGGCTGTAAGGGTCAAGGGGGTGGGACAGCTGACGGAGAGCGTGGTGGAAAAGATGGTGTACGGAGCAGCGTCCCATGGAGAGGTACAAGCGGTGGCGGATGTGGTTGGGAAGATAGGGGAAGAAGTACAGGAAGTGTGGATGGTGGTGGATGCTGAGGCGGACATGGCGTCCCTCAGGAGACTAGCCAGCAGGCCACTGCATGAGGCCCTGGGCACGGGGCTGGCGTCGCAGGTGTACGCGATATGGCACGGGCTGGAGATGAAGAAAGTGCCCCTGCTCATACACCTGGTGAAACAGGAGTCACACCGAGCGGGAGGGGGGAATCATGAGGCGGATGGGGCGGCGCAAGCAGTGGACAAGGAGCAGGAACCAGAGTGGAAGGTGCCAGAGAGAAAGGAGCACCTCCACTTGGTGCATATACCTCCAAGAGTTGGGGAAGAAGAGAAGGCCAGGTGGGTGGTGGAGGAGGACAGGGGCAAGCGGGAACTAAGAGTGTATCCGCAGCCGGTGCACATAGTAGCTCAAGTACGAGGGGGGCCGGAGGTGGTAGAGCTGAACGAGTACTTGGAGGGCAAGGTGGGACAGCAGGTCCACTACCCCAATGTGTTGAGACCGGAAACGCTGCCCAAAAGGATGCAAACCAGACGACTGCAGGCAATCACAGGGCAGGTGCCAGTGCGGGAAATAATCATGAGGTGGTACAGACATAAGGGTATGGACCTCCTGGAGGAGTACATGAGGTGGCACTGCGGCCGAGGGCAAGAAACATACAGGCACTTCATGCGGTGTGAACAGTATAAGGGGATCGAGGAGCCACTGGTTCGGCATGAGGACATCCCGCTGCTCAAGAAGGGTGAGAAAGGCAGAAGCGCGATGGAGAGGGAGCTGGCGAAAGAAGGGCATCGAAAGGGGTTGTGGCACATGGTGATTGTGAAGTCGCTGTGGCGGGCACTCCAGGAGCATACAGTGGCGCCGGAGACCATGGCCCACAGGCTGTTGCGGCGTATGGTGGAGCATTTACAGGAACGCATGGCGTGCAGAGAGGCACAGTTGGAGGCGCGGGCGGAAGACATGCGTGATCCGGTCACCAAACGGGTGGAGATGGCATTGATTAGGTACAACCCACAAATCACGGAGATGGAAGTCCGGAAGCAGCCCGACTGGCGACCAAGGCGGTCGGAGGCCGGTGAGGAAATGGAGGAAAGAGAGGGATAAGAGCAGAGGGAGCGCCTGATGGCGCGCAGACGAAAGAGAATCCGGCAGATATGAGGGCAGGACGGGTGAAGGGTGTCGCCTCAAAAGGGGACAGCTGGGGCCGCCGGGGACCAGAGCGAAAGAGGAAGCAGTGTGGCCCGTCACTCTGACTGGAACATCCGGGACTGGGCGCACTGAGCCACTGAGCGAACCCAGGCGCAGAGCAGGCCCCGGGGGAGCGGACCGGGGCGAGGTGGCGAGTTGATGGCCCAGCGGGCACAAGAACGGGGAACGCGAGGCGAGAAGAAGGAGCACGTACCAAGAGACACACGCAGACAAGGGGAGCGTGGCAAGGGGTGCGGGGACGAGGACGAGAAGGCCCAGCACGAGGCCAACGGCCGCCTGGAAGCGTCCACAGTACGCAGAGGCGTGGACGGGGGAGAGGAAAAGCGGTGGACCAAGAGCACAACACACCTACGGCGCGCGAAGAGTGGCACCAAGGGGGTCGCTCGGTGTAGGTCGCGGGTAGCGGGGGAAGCGGCGGCAAGGCTCAGGGCTCAGACACAATGCCATGTTAGCAGCAAGATGTCCCACAAGCCGATGCAAAGCCAGTCGCCAGCAGCGGAGGTGGCGCCGCCGCTGCGAGCAGTGAGGGGGTACGGGGGGCCGGGGCTGGTGGGTGTGGGGTTGGAGGTGGCCCGCATGCGGGCGGACTCAGCCCCGCAGCCCCCCCCACCGACGTCCTCGGCGGCATCCGCGGAGGTGTCGTCACCCTCGTCTCCGGAGAGTCCCGAGACGGTCCAGCGGGAAGGGCCTCGAGCGAAAGGGCAGCAGAGGAAAGAAGAGGCCGCGGCAGGGATAGGGGAGGGAGGAGACAAGGGAGGGCAAGCGGAGGCGAGTGGAGGGAGAACAGAGGTGGTGGCAACGGAAGCTGAGGGGCAGGGGGAGGGGCAGGGGCAGCAAGCAGTAGTGAGGCGGCGGGCGGACCCGTTCAACATGGCAGAGTTGATGGCAGGCGGAGATGTCGGGCGGGGAGAGTCGGTAGTCGACGACATCCTCGTGGTGTCGGAGAGCGAGGGGGAGGGGGCCGAGGAGGATGGCAGTGAAGGGGGGCGCAGGGCGGCCGACGGCGCCCAATGTGCCGGCGGCTGCCATGAAGTCCATCCTTCGGAAGTGCGGAGGAAGGAGGAGGACAAGGGTCGACGAGGACAACCGGTGGCGGGAGCGGCAGGGAGCGGGGACAGCAGTGTGCGCACCGGAGGGAGGGGACGGACAGGCAAGGGAGTGAAAAGGGCAGGCGGGGACGTCGCGGGCTAGGCATGCGACGGGACACCAAGAAGGGAAAGGAAGAAAAGGGGGCGGACAGGGGCGAGAGTGGCCGCAGCCCGAACGCTCGTTCAAGCAGCCGCCGCCGGGGTCGCCCCCACAGGTCAGTGCGCCGGTGCGGGTGGAGGAGGAGAGGGGGGCGCGCCGCCAGCAGGCGGCGCGGTACGAGGCGCTCGCGCACGTGGAGCGCCAGCGCCATCGCCACCAGCCCCCGGACCCGGAACCGGACAGCATCTACCGGTTGAGGATGGGGTCAGGGAGGACAGGATCAGGGCGCCAGGGAGGGCTGGAGGGGTTGGGAGGGGAGCAGAGCGGACAGCCCAGTGGCGGAATGCGGAGAGAGGGAGGCAGGCAGAACAGAGCAGCGCAGCGGCAGAGGGACAGCGCGGCCAGCGGGAGGGAGAGTGAGAGAGTGGGAGCCAGCAACTTGGACACACAGGCAGCGCGGTGCGGGGCAGGGGTGCGTGACAAGAAGAAGGCGGTAAGGGCAGGCATGGTGGGCACGGTACGCAAGGGAAAGGAGCGGGACAAGAAGGGCTCCAGGGAAAGGGACACGGGAACGCGGGACTCCACGGAGTAGGCAGCAAGGGGCACGGGGCAGCGGGGCAAAAGGGCAAAGGGCAAAGGAAGGAGGCTGGCCATGGGTACATGGGCTCACCGGTGTTCCCAGGGAGGGGATTGGGATGGTGGGGAGGTGTAGTCCCGCCAGCCATCCCGCCAGTTATCCCACCATTCCCACCGCCACCTTAGCCTGCGATGGGGATGATGTACCGACCCCCACCGGCGTACCCGGGCGTGCCGGCGCAGGCACATGTACAGCAGCGCCCGCAGGACGGTGGGACGACGTGGGGGGCGCAGGGAGGGAAGGGAGAAGAGTACAGGAGGGCATGGGAGAGGATAGGAGAAGCAGAGAGGAGCCTGCAGGAGAGAGAGGCAAGGGTCATGGGAGGGGCGGACAGGGTGGCGGAGGGGAGGACGGAGGGGACAGGCAGGCCGCAAGGAGGGGAGGCGCAGGCAGTGGAGGAGTGCAGTGGGCGTGGAAGGACCTTCGGAGAAGGCAAGAGAGGGTGGAGAGGGCGGAACGGGAAGGCGGAGGACACTGGGAGGGAGGGGGGCAGGGGGGTTGCCCCCCACTGATGCCATTCAGGCGGCCAGCTATCCCGCCGGAGCAGGAGAGTGAGATGCAGGAGAGGGCATGGAGGCGGATCAGGGGGGAGGCAGCAAGGCTGGCGGAGAGGGACAGGGAGGTGGAGGCGCGGGAGCGCAGGGTGAGGGAGGAGGAGGAGGCGGTGGCCCGGTGGGCACAACGGGTCCTCCCGGACCCTGAAGGGGACACCCCCTCCACGGATGTGGAGGGGCGGTCGCCGTCTGGGAAAAGCGCCAGGGAGGAGGAAGAGGAGGCTGGGCAGGAGAGGGGGAAGCGGCGCCGGGGGGAGGAGCGGGGAGCAGGGAGAGCAGAGGGGGCGCCGCGGCCTACCAGCCCCATCCCAGAGCCGACGCTGACGGACCGAAACTCGGAGTCGCCACCGCCGCGGCGGTATGCGCCGCCGTCCGTACAGAGGGGGCCCGGGACGGTCGCGGGGTGGATGGCGGGGGACGTGGCGGAGCTGGTCCGCTACGTGAAGTGGGCAGGGAGGACGAGGGGAAGGCGGGAGAGGCGGGGGACCCACCCCTTCAGCGACCTGGTCGGCAGGGCACGGAGGCCCGGGGAAAGGGGGCCTGAGATGGATGAGGGCCGCTGGAGGAGGATGCTGGAAGAGGCGCTCCCGGGGGTGAGCCTGGACTGTTCCCAGGAGAAGGGGAAGAAGCCCAGGGTTCGGATGGTGCGGGAGCTGTTGCAGCGGGAGGGGTGGTACGTGGGCGAGGCGTAGGACAGGGCGGGAGCCGGACCGAGGTGCGCCAGGGGCCAGGGGCCAGGGGAGTGCAGGAGGGACGGGCAGACAAGAAGCGAGGAGGGCTGCAGGAGAGGAGGACTCCGGGAGTCGGCGAAGGTAGGGGATGGTAAGGGGGGGGTGTGAAGGACACAAGGAGACGAGGAAGGGCGTGGAGGGGTGCAGGTGGGCAGGAAAGGGCAGGGACACGGCCGGCGGTAGAGGGGGATGTGGTGATGGCAGACACAGATGAAAACCGCCAGCGGAGGGAACTGTGAAGCCGGTTTGGACCCCTGTGGCCATCTTTGGGTCACTTGGGGTGTGTATCTAGGTGCCGGCAAGCCACCATTGGCTGATATCTTACTCTGCCATCCACCTGACCTAACCTGATGTGATAGTGTGATAGGTTTGGCCATTCGGGCTATGAGCGGCCATATTCAGTACCGAGGCGCCGCCAGCTGAGATTTATACATCAGAATATCAGGAATCAACAGGGTTTTTTTATCATAATGTTTCCGTAATTTTTCCGCCCTTCGTTCTGATTGTCAATGTATCAGCGACTGTCAGTTAACTCACAATTTTGCGGTAACCGATTGGTTAACTGTTATATACAGATATTTTGGCGGAAACTCCGATGAAGGGTCAGATTTCATCAGTAAAGGGTTCGTTGCTTCCGCAATTTTCATATTATACACTCGCAAAATTAATCAGATTTTTTCAGACCTTCAGAATTGGATTTTCGACTTCGACATCGCCGCACTCGATATGATGAATCTCGAGTGGTCATACATTTTTCCCCGATCACGAATCAACCTTCCTTTTGTTGTGCTCTTCATTTTGCTTGGAGTTATAGTCGAAACAAAAGGGATTCGTGAGACCACTTTGAAGAGTCATATCTCCGGCTCACAGCGAGGAATATCAATATCGAGAATTGGGTTAGAACTGCCTTGGTCTCAACTTAATTTGGGAAGCATCAAACAGCTTTGGTGTGTACACATGCCCGGTATGGCAAGGGATAATGGTCAAGAGGGTAGAAAGTGATATATAACTCTTGGACCGTGCAAACGAATATTTTATTGCGACTTTCAAGTGTACCGCATGAGTGTTGGGGTTGCATAGCAACTTTCATTGGGTTCTTACGTATTTTTAACGTGACGTTATGACCATTAAGGGGCATGGCATATCATGGTGGGAGCCACTTTTTGAGGGTAAGTGTTATATGCATGGTATGTGCTTCGATATGCTCACGCCCATGTTATATATCTCCGTTTGTAGGAAGATATATGGAGCCATACGTGGTAAGGGCCTCGCCCATGTCCTAATGGTGAACTCCATAGCGCTAGACTGAGTCTACCGCTCATATAGTGCATGTGGGAGGGCTTACGGAGCGACCCGGAAGCGCCATTATCAATTTTCCCATTTTCGTGGTGCGTGTTGGGAGGAGGTTCCAAGGTGTCCCTATGCGTCCATGTGGGGATCCAAGTGGAAGGATTATTTGCAAATGGTCCCAAGCAATTGTGGTTTGAATCATATGTTGATACCATGGGTGAGCGAAGTTATATACTATTGTAATTATCTTCAATTTGGCATTAGTTGCATGTTTTTGACCTCAATTTTTGCTCAGTTTTGTGTTTTACGTGCTCAACTGGTCGGCTAACAGTAAAGTGCCTAGAGATCTGTGAACTATGGTATGTTGCTTAGATGTTGGCATATGCTTCGGTGTTGTATCTCACCATATGCCGGATCACGTGGTCACTTTGGCTTGGCACACGAGGCCTCACAAAATTAGGTCTCAAACTCATGAGCTGACTTGTGAAGCATGTCATGTACATAACTGGAGGGTTTTGGGAGCCAATGATGGGATATTCTTGGGCATGGACCCTTAGTCTATATCACCCTTGTAAACTACGTTCCGGTTGGACACATGCATGGAGCATTTGAATATTTGCCGTATGCATTTTTGAGTATATAATTGATTTTGGGCATAATGGTGTGAATTGCCTGATTTTGCCATGTTGTGAGGTCATCTTCATGGAGCAGTTCTCCAAGCCCAATCAATTCCAAGTGTAACCAAGGTTATGTCAGGGTAGGACATGGTCCTGAGTGCCACTCTAGGCCATGACACGCCACTTCCCCTATTGGGCTAGGATTTATAGGCATGGGAGTGAACAAATTTCTGGGGTTTATATAGTGACTTTTGACACATGGCATTTAGCCATCTTATTTGACTGGGTTCAGGGCATCATGTTGGTGAGTCAGGGGAAGGTCTTGAGTCCAGGGAATGAGGGGTCTATGGCTGAGTCTGTGTATGTTTACCTCTTTCTTCAACTTTGCTTTATTTGTGTTCATATGCCAATTTCAGGGCTTTCCTCTTTGTGCAATTCTTGTACATGCCCGCCACCGTGAGACAACCGGTGTGCTGAACGGAAGCCCGCAGTGTGGATTGGGTTATTGTTGTACTTGTGGGATCTGGTTGCTGTTCAGGGTTGAAGGAGGATTGTATTTTCTATATTTTTGGATTTTGGACCCTGGATTTTGAGGAATGCAATCGTTGATCCAGAGCAAGTCAGCAGGGGTAACAGGCGGAAGGGGCACAGCAGGGGCCGGTCCTGGTAGGGACCTTCTTTATGGTAGCAGAGGCGTACCTGCTGCCGATACTTACCGCCGACCCGGGGACTTGGGCCCCTATGAGCCCTGCCCAAGTACACCCCGGGTGCGTATTGTGGACTCGGTGGAGACCACGCCGGAGAATGGAGCCAGAGAGGAGCCGAGACGCTCAGGAGCATGGCGAACTCCGGAAGTTGAAGCCCGAAGAGAAGTACGACGTTCGGGAAGAGGAGGACTTGACATGGAGGACCTGGTCTCCATGTGTGAGCGGCGCTGCCGAAAGGCATGCAACCTCCGCTCCGCCGCGGAGGACTCTGAGGAGACCTGCCATTCAGGCAGCAGTGGAGGACGGGCCCGGCGCTACCGGAAGCGCGGGTCACCCAAGCCCGCAGCAGGGGACGCCAGGGCTATGGATACGGACCCCAGCCCGGTCAGGCTGTGGGACTCCGAGGGGCATTGCGAGGGCTATCGGACAGCTTATGAGCAACCTTTGTAGTCGGAGGAGACGGCCAGACCACCCACAAGGGCGAACACGGCCCCAGAACCCAGCCTGGAGCATGACGCCGAGGCGTTGGAGAGGCCCGCCAGAGCCAGAACAGCGCCTGTGGCCCGGCACACGGAGCCAACGCGGGATAGCATGGGCGACACACCCATGGCGGAGGAGTCCGAGGCGCCGGGAACCGCGGGATGCGCCGGATCAGTTGGAAAGCAGGCTGAGTGCCACTGCGAGCATGTGTCCTTCCTCATGGGCAAGTACCCAAAGATGGGAGTGGACGCCATTGTGCATCGCCTCGACCGCCTCGACAACGCGAAGGACGGCCTAGAGGAGGACGTCGCCGGGATCCTGGATGACCAGTCGGCCGCGGAGGGAGACATGGCGGAGCTGCGAGTGGAACGGGACCGGTACCGGGAGAATCTGGAGCTGGCCCTGCAGAAGCAGCAGCGATTGGTGGACAGCCTCCTCCACCTAGTGGAGGACATGTCGGGACGCCTGAAAAGGCTAGAGGAGCGACAGCCCCTCACCTCGGGTCCGGAGCTCCCAGCAGAGCCAGCAGCGGCAGAGCTGGTGGAGCGGGTTAAGACCCTCCGGAGCGCCATGGATAAACACATGGGCGGCCCGGCAGAGGCACCCTATGCGCCTCCGCGTGTTGACCCAGGTGCGGGGCCGTTTGTTCCCATGTTCAGCGAATCCACAATGCTCGGGGAACACACGGCACCTGCCGGGTCCATGCGGGAAGGGCACGCAACCACGGACCCGAGGAGCCTGACGGTACTGATGTCCCATGCCGCTGCCCAGGATCCACCGACCACTACGGCTGCCCATGCGGTTTATGCGGAAGAGGAGATCCAGAGCCAGACCATGCAGGGGCGAACGATGGGAAGCGCCGACGGACGTTGTCGAGGCCATCCAGGCGGAATCCTGTGGGTGGAGGACCCCCATTCGGGGATATTGACAGCCGGTGGAGCAAGTCCTTCCCGCATTCCAAACCCCATGGGTTCAGGCCCAACTGGACCGCACTCCATGGAGGAGAGGGATGTACGGGGAGTGTACTCTCACCCCCCGGCCACAGGTCGTATCCGTCTCGGTGGAGTAGTGGCTGCAGACGTCTGAGACGCCATCAAGATTGACGACCTCAGGGGAATCAAAATCCCCTATTACGATGGCAACCCCTCCAACGTGGACGACTTCATCCTGGATTGGTAGGACTTCGCCGAGGAGGTCGTCGGCGAGATGAGAGGGGCGCCAAGGGACAAGTGGGTATGCCGGACATTCCCACACAGGCTGGCGCAGGACCTGAAGAACGAGGCCCACGTGCAGGATCGATAAGGTCATGCACAACGAGGCCACCGAGAAGATCGCCATCACCGGGAGATCCAGGAGGACACGGCCAACTCCGCGGAAGATGGTAGTGGAAGTGGCCAAGACCACCAGACCGGGTCCCGGGAGGATCACGAGGAGGCCCATTTCTTCGCGTTTGTTGCGCACAACGTGAGGGACCATGGGCAGGATCGGTCCAGATGGAACCGGGTGGGACCCAAGAAGGATCGGGAACCCACCGCTCTTGTTTCGGGAGTACAGATCTCAGCACGACGGCTGCTGGGTCTGTTATGGCAGGGGACACCACAATGCACATGACCACCGTCATTGCAAGGTGTATGAGGCGGACAAGAAGGCCTACTTCGCCGCCCACCCCGAGATGAAGCCCAAGGAGCAGCGGATTGCTGATTGGAAGGTGAAGGGCGGAGACGGGGGAAAAGGCCAAGGCAAAGGCCAAGGGAAAGGCGGAGGAAGAGGTTATGGTGGTGGACCTGGCCAAGACCGACGAGTGAGGTAGATCGAGGAGGTTGCTGAGGACATGTTGAGGACGGTGGAGGAACTCAAAGCCCAGCAACGTGGTGGACAAAGTCCTGGCGGATCGCAGCCGGAAGGGGCTGCGGGAAGTCAAGTCTAGAGCAGCCCCCACGGGAGTGGGACCTCGGAGGTCTCTCCTCCGAAAATCAGTGGAATCCCAGAGAAAGCGAAGGCACATCAGGTGCCGGAGAAGGCTCCAGAAGAGCCAAAACCACTGAGTTTTGCCACTCCCAACCCCTGGAGCGCCCTGCCAAGGGAAGTTTATGTGGGCAAGGGACGTGGCAAGAAGGAAGGAACGACCACTGAGAGCCCCGTGGACGGGCAGGACCAGCCCAAGATCTACACCATCCGTGACCATACCCTCGAAGTCCTGATGCACCCGGATGTGCTAGAGTTGGATGCCGTGAGAGTTGTCCATACACCGCATGGTGACGAGCGGCAGTTGCACTTGAAGGTGCGTGTACGGTGCGGACAAGAGGAGTTGCTGGTGGATATTTTGGTGGATACGGGTGCCCAGGTGAGCCTGGTCCGGAGAGGGCTGTTCAAGGAGGAATCCCTGCAGCCCAGCCGTAGACCGGTACGCCTGAAGGTGGCCAATGGAGAGATTATGGGTGGTGGCACCCATGAGGCCACTATCAGTATGGAATTCTGGGAGCATGAGCGCTTGAAACGCCCTGATTTGGCGAAGAGAAGCACTCTATCCGGGAACTTCTATGTGGCCGACATTACAGATTTGGATATGATCAAGGGGTATGACTTCATGGTGGGAAACGCCATTGGAGCCCTTCCCCATTGTGCAACGCTGGTCCGGGAGGATGATGAATGCCTCACATGGCTGTCCACGGACTATGCATGCGGATCATCCCAATGGAATGCTGAGGAAGAGGATCGGATCGTCCAAGCGGTGCAAGCTGTGGGTGCCAAGTGCAGAGGAGACCGCGGAGTTCAGCTCACGGAGTATGGAATGGCGCCGCAGGTATATGACAGGATGATCCAGACGCTGGGAGCCGAAGCGCCCGAGACGGACGTCTTCGCCTCCCGGGATGCCCCACTTTTGCGGAAGTGTAGGAGGCATTGGCATTGAGGAGACTCAGCCTGGCACAGGCATTCGGGTTTGAAGGAGTGGGGGCCCATGTATTGGCATGGCTCCCTGGACAATACCAGACGTACGGTGGAGAAGATCGTAGCGGATAGGGCGAAGGAGATCCTGGTCATAACCGGCATAGGATCCACCCCATGTCCGCTGGAGGGTCTCAAGTTGACGCTGGACTCCATCACCCTGAACGGGATGTCATTCCGGCCAGAGGAGGAGTTGTTCATCGATGCCAAGGGTGTATCAATGCCCTCCCCGGGTCAAGCGTGGGGTACCAAGGCTTTCCTGGTGGATGGGGCGCAAGCCCAGCCCACGGGTGATGAAGCAGTCATCCGTAGGGTGGAGGCGGTGCCCATGAAGGTCATGTTTGAGCCCAAGGCGGGGACGGACCAGCCTATGAAAGGCATTGACGTCCTGTCCCACGCCGAGATCGACGACGTCGTCAAATACATGCGGATGGGGATGCACGACCGTGTGGCAGCCAAGAAGAGGCGGGCCATGGTCATATCTCCGCATTGGTGGGATGACAAGATGTTGGTCACCGGCAAGTACGGGAGGGATGAGTTCGTGGCGAGGGTCATGGATCACATCGCGGACCAATACGATGGTCCGGTTAGGTCCGACCCGCCAACGTGGGATTTTCCAAGAATGGGGGCCGATAGCGACAAGAACCAGCCCGATGCCGCAAAGTTCCGAAGATTATCGGTGGGAAGTGCACCCCACGACGATGAAGACGGCATATCGGACAAAGAGAAGTCAGATTTGGACCCGGAAGAGGCCTATACCGCAGTGCGGTCGGTTGTATCGATACCGAAGCAAGCGGCTGCAGAGGCCCAGGAGAACCCGAAGGTCGCCGAGCTGAAGCAGAGGCTGATCAATGCCTATCCGCGGCTATTCAGTGGCGTTGCCAACAAGAACCCTCCAGATCATGGGAGGTTTGGCACAGCGAGGATCAAGCTGAAGCCGAACCCCAGGATCTATCGTCATCGGGAGTACCAACTTCAGGGCGATCGGGCCGAGGCCATGAAGAAGTTGTTGGCCGAGTTTATTGAGCGGGGATTGATCGAACCCTCCGGCAGTGAATGGGCCAGCCCAGCCTTTATCGTGCCCAAGAAGGAGAAGGGCGAGTGGAGGTTGGTGGTGGATTACAGGGGTTTGAACGAGCAAAACAGGCACGACTCGTACTCGCTTCCCCTGATCGACACCATCCTCCAAAAGCAACAGAAAAAGCGGATCTTTACGGTGTTAGACCTGAAACACGGCTATCACCAGATGCCGCTACACCCGGACTCCAGGCCCTGCACAGCGATGTGGACGCCGCTGGGGCCCATGCAGTGGAAAGTGGTGCCTACCGGCGCCAAGAATTGCAACGCCTCTTTCCAGCGCATGATGGAGGACCTACTCGGTGCTGTCCGGGACTGTGCCGACCCCTTTATGGATGACATCATTATCGGGTCCGGCACGGAGGACATGACTGAGGACGAGCTCATCGAAGCGCAAGAGAAGGATCTGCGCCGAGTGCTCAGCGAGCTGGACAAGCACAACATGGTGTGCAAGCCCACCAAAGCCTCACTGTTCGTGAAGGAAGTGGAGTTCGCGGGTCACGTGGTTGGTCACGGGCAACGCCGTCCCATGCCTGGGATGCTGGCGTCCCTGCATCACTGGGATAAGCCCCAGACCATCAGCGAACTCCGATCCTTCATGGGGTTCTGCAACTACTATTCGGGCTATGTCCGAATGTATGCAGAACTGTCGGGGCCGCTGCACAAGATGCTGCAAGTGGGTAAGTTCGATGGCCGGAAGGGGAGCAAGAAGATGCTTGCTTGGACCCCTGAGGCCGGAGATGCGTTCAGCCGCCTGAAGGAGAGACTTCTGGGGCAGCTGGGGCTATTCCTGGTGGACCCTGACAGGGGATTCGTGCTACGGACGGACGCCTCGGACTATGCTGTAGGGGCAGTCCTCGAGCAGGTCCGGGACGACGGATCACATGTACCCGTGGCGTTCTGGAGTCGGACCCTGGCCGAGGGCCAACGCCGCACCTGGACCGCGAGGGAGAAGGAGACATACGCCATTGTTTGTGCGCTCAGGAAGTGGTCTGGCCACATCGGAATGCAACCGGTGGTGGTTTGTACGGACCATTAGTCCTTGCAGAGCTGGCACAAGGAGCACGTCGACACCCCCTCCGGACCGGCGGCAAGGAGGGCCCGATGGCATGAGACGTTCGCCAAGTTCGACCTCAGCGTCGTATACGTCCCGGGGAAGGACAACACTGTGGCAGATTGCCTCAGTCGATGGGCCTACCCCGCGGGCAAGGCTTGGATGGACATATCCAGCCATGGGGACGCCGAGAAGACCAAGGAGGCCAAGCGCATCATCGAGATGGAGAAGGCCATGGAGCAAGAGGGGGTCAAGTGTTTTGTGATGATGGCAAAGCGTACGGACCTGGCCCAATTCTGGGGCGCCCGCGTCCAAGCTATTCGAGAGGAAACCCTCGAGCAATGGATGGTGGCCCCTGTAGAGCTAGTCAGGTCGGTGCTCACAGAGGACTGGTCGAATGACTATGCGGCATCCGACCACTGGAGCAAGTGCTGGAATGCCGTGAGCGCCCCGTCGGACGACGAATGGCCCGAGGGCTTGACCGAGGATGGGGACAAACTGTTCCTCAAGGACAAGCTACTGGTCCCAGAGAACCGAATGCAGGAGCTCATTGACCACTGGCATAACGCCCAGCTCATGCATCCTGGTCGGGACAAGATGCAGCAGGATCTGGAGTGGCGCTTCAAGTTCCCACCGGGGTACTACGCCATCCTGGACAAGTACTGCAGGGACTGCGCCGTGTGTCGGGCCACGAAGAGCACCAACCACTCCACAGCGGGCAATCCGGTGTATACGGCTATACCGGAGGCCCCTATGCGGTCCGTCGCCATGGACGTATTCGCCATGCCGGAGGTCACCGTGGAAGGAGAGACCTACGACTGTGTCATCCTGGCGGTGGATAGGCACAGCAGGTATGTCGTGGCGGTCCCGGGCAAGAAGTCCAAGAAGAAGGACAAGAAGGACAAGCATGGAGTGGGTCTGCAGGCCAAGACCGTCACCAACGCCATGATCAGGCATTGGCTGACGATTTTTGATGTCCCAGCTGTCATCTGCAGCGATCGGGGCAGTCAATTTGTGGGGACGTGGTTCAAGACGATGTGCAAGCACATGGGCATTCGGCACGCCAAGACCGTGGCGTACCACAGTCGGTCAAATGGCCGGGCTGAGGTGGCCGGGCGGCAGATGTTCGAGAAGTCTCGCCAGCTGCACATTGACGACCCGGGCCGGAACTGGTAAAATTCGCTGTGGAGAGTACTCCAGGCGTAGCATGACCTTCCGGGACCCACTGGACTGTCGCCGCATCGTATCCTGTTCCTACGGGATCGAGTGTCACGCACTCTCCCGTGGTTGAACCATGGCAAAGTGGCCCGGGATGCGAACGCTATGATGGCTGAGGCGGACGACACGGCGGCCAAGGTGTGCAAAGCACTTCAGGACGAGCATGAGAAGAGGGCCAAGTACTTCAAGCAGGGAAAGGTCCAGAAGTATGCTCTCCAAGACACCGTGTGGGTGGAGCGGCACCACAAGGATGTCCTGTCCAAGCATCGGCAGGCGTCCTGGGATATGCCGGGGGTAATCGTGCGGAAGGTCGGGCAGGATGTGTATGCGGTTCGTGTGGGAGATAACAAGATCCTGGACCGCGACCATACCGAGCTTCGTCCCCGAGCACCAGACCCCAGCGGACGTCCCGTCACCTTGGAGTTCGCGGCCGGCGATGTGGACTCGGACGACAAGGGTGAGGACGACGACTTCACCGCCGAGAGGATCCTGGCGGACAAGCCGGACCTGGGGACGCCTGGGCAGAGGCTTTATAAAGTCTGTTTGAAGGGATTCGCCGCATCCAGGGATTCGTGGGAGCCTCCGAGCAGCTTTGTGCCGAGGTACACCACGGTCTGGATGGATTATCTGAAGAAAAAGAACATTTCTTTGGATGTCAAGGACGTGTTGGTCCATTTGGTGGATGCAGTAGCACCGTAATGGATCCCCCCTGGCATTTTTGTTTGTTTCTGTGCTTGGGAGACGGGTGAGGGCGTTCATCGGGAGATTTTTCGGACTTGATTGGCCATATACCCCCTTCACTCGATCTCCACATATATATTTCATTGTGGTATACTTATTTAGGTCGACCGACGACGTTTCCCTATCTTTGATCCCCTTGGTCCATGTTGTAGATCAAGAGGAGACCGGATATGGCGTAGGGCACCGATTATCAGTGTCCTCACCCCCCCCTTGGGGCGTGGGGGACGCCTACGACGTGTGTGGGGCCCCCATGTGTCCTTGGGACATGGGGGGGGGGTTTTGGAGCCCATTGGGGTCCTCCCGTCCTCTCTCCAATGACTTCCGAGCGGTTACAACGCTCTGAGAAGGCGGGTGAAGCCGGTTCGGACCCCCGTGGCCATCTTTGGGTCACTTGGGGTGTGTATCTAGGTGCCGGCAAGCCGCCATTGGCTGATATCATACTCTCTCATCCACCTGACCTAGCCCGATGTGATAGTGTGATAGGTTTGGCCATTTGGGCTATGAGCGGCCATATTCAGTACCGAGGCGCCGCCAGCTGAGATTTATACATCAGAATATCAGGAGTCAACAGGGTTTTTTTATCATAATGTTTCCGTAATTTTTCCGCCCTTCGTTCTGATTGTCAATGTATCGGCAACTGTCAGTTAGCTCGCGATTTTGCGGTAACCGATTGGTAAACTGTTATTTACAGATATTTTGGCGGAAACCCCGATGAAGGGTCAGATTTCATCAGTAAAGGGTTCGTTGCTTCCGCAATTTTCATATTATACACTCGCAAAATTAGTCCGATTCTTTCAGACTTTCAGAATCCGATTTTCGACTTGGACATCGCCGCACTCGATATGATGAACCTCGAGTGGTCACACATTTTTCCCCGATCACGAATCAACCTTCCTTTTGTTGTGCCCTTCATTTTGCTTGGAGTTATAGTCGAAACAAAAGGGATTCGTGAGACCACTTTGAAGAATCATATCTCCGGCTCACGGCGAGGGATATCAATATCGAGAGTCGGGTTGGAACCGCCTTGGTCTCAACTCAATTGAGGGAGCATCAAACGCCTTTGGTGTGTACACATGCCCGGTATGGCAAGGGATAATGGTCAAGGGGGTAGAAAGTGATATATAACTCTTGGACCGTGCAACCGAAAATTTTTTTGCGACTTTCAAGTGTACCGCATGAGTGTTGGGGTTGCATAGCAACTTTGTTTGGGTTCCTACGTATTTTTAACATGAAGTTATGTCCATGGAGGGGCATGGCATACCATGGTGGGAGCCACCTTTTGAGGGTATGTGTTATATGCCTGGTATGTGCTTCGATATGCTCACGCCCATGTTATATATCTCCGTTTGTAGGAAGACATATGGAGCCATACGTGGCAAGGGCCTCGCCCATGTCCCAATTATGGACGCCATAGCACTAGACTAAGTCTGCCGCTCATACAGTGCATGTGGGAGGGCTTACAGGGCGACCCACACATGCTATTATCGATTTTCCCATTTTCGTGGTGCGTGTTGGGAGGAGGTTCGAAGGTGTCCCTATGCGTCCATCTGGGGATCCAAGTGGGGGGACTGTTTGCAAATGGTCTCAAGCAAGTGTGTTTCGAATCATATGTTGATACCATGGGTGAGCGAAGTTATATACTATTGTAATTATCTTCAATTTGGCATTATTTGCATGTTTTTGACCTCATTTTATGCTCATTTTTGTGTTTTACGTGCTCAACTGGTCGGCTAACAGTAAAGTGCCTAGAGATCTGTGAACTATGGTATGTTGCTTGTATGTTGGCATATGCTTCGGTGTTCTATCTCACCATATGCCGGATCACGTGGTCACTCTGGCTTGGCATACGAGGCCTCACAAAATTAGGTCTCAAAATCATGAGCTGACTTGAGAAGCATGTCATGTACATAATTGGAGGGGTTTTGGAGCCAATGATGGGATATTCTTGGGCATGTTTTTTTGGTCTATATCACCCTTGTATACTACCCCCTGGTTTGACACATGCATGGAGCATTTGAATATTTGCCGTATGCATTTTTGAGTATATAATTGATTTTGGGCATAATGGTGTGAATTGCCTGATTTTGCCATGTTGTGAGGTCATCCTCACGGGGCAGTTCTCGAAGCCCAATGAACTCCAAGTCTAACCAAGGTTATGTCAGGTTAGGGCATGGTCTCGAGTGCCACTCTAGGCCATGACACTCCACCTCCCCTATTGGGCTAGGATTTAAAGGCATGGGAGTGAACACATTTTTGAAGTCCGTGTAGTGACTTTTGACACATGGCATTTAGCCATCTTATTTGACTGGGTTCAGGGCATCATGTTGGTGAGTCAGGGAAAGGTCTTGAGTCCAGGGAATGAGGGGTCTATGGCTGAGTCTGTGTATGTTTATCTCTTTCCCCAACTTTGCTTTATTTGTGTTCATATGCCAATTTCAGGGCTTTCCTCTTTGGTGCAATTCTTGTACATGCCCGCCAGCATGAGACAACCGGTGTGCTGAACGGAAGCCCGCAGTGTGGATTGGGTTATTGTTGTACTTGTGGGATCTGGTTGCTGTTCAGGGTTGAATGAGGATTGTATTTTCTATATTTTTGGATTTTGGACCCTGGATTTTGAGAAATGCAATCGTTGATCCGGAGCAAGTCAGCAGGGGTAACAGGCGGAAGGGGCACAGCAGTGGCCGGTCCTGGTAGGGACCTTCTTTAACTGGGTCCGCGGCGGAAGCGGATGAAGCGGCCGAGTACGGGAGCGCCGACGGGTGCGGACGGAGCGGCCGGGCAGCGGGATGCGGGAAGTGACGTGCGTACCGCAAACAGTGCAGCTCAGAACGAGAAGCCTGACATGATGCTGAAGTACAGGTGGAATGGGGTACTGTACTGGTGTGCTGGTGGAGTACGACGAGCGGCGGTACAAAGCCGGGCTGCATTGCCAGGAGCGCTGGCGGGGATCCTAAGCATGGGGTCGTGACAGTCGCAACGGCCAGAGGTGACATGGAGCACCATCGTTGCTGCTCAGAGAGCCGCCTACGAGGGCTGCAGCGGCTACTGTGGACTACTGTTCACTCGTGCAAGCAGCGTGAGGGACATCACGGTCGTCGGATCCCAACGGCCAGCGTCTAACCCGTCAACGAACAGGGCCACAATCCAGTCTGCAAGTAAACACCCCCGCCCTCAACATGAACCCATGGCGTCCCGGATGGGGAGAGAGTCGGGGAACGAAGGCAAAGCACACGGATAGGTGAGCCACCAGGGAAAAGGGTAGGAAGGACAGAGAGGGGCAGGGGTAGAACACGTGGGTGGCACACACGAGGGACAGCACGGCAAAGGCAGTGAGGGCGGTCGGAAAATTACAGGCAGGACCCGCAGAGAGACAGCGAATAGGAGGGGAGACATGACGTGGCAGGTGGTGGGGACACGGGGCGGCGGGACAGGGGTAGCGCAGAGAGGAGCAGCAGGCACACGCAGGGCGCGGTTGAGCAGCGAAGAGCGCGACAGGAGGAGCACCTAAAAAAAAAGAAAAACAAAACACCAAAGCGGGTCAAACAGAGGGGACAGGGCCGCGCGGGATGAGGGGGAAGCGGGGGGCCAACAAACGCACAAAGGTACACTTCGTCTCGCGCAGAGAAACGCCATGCCGATTACCCGCATTGAACCGTACCGGCCGCCCCGCCCAACCATCAGAGAAATAATGGAGGGGAGGCCGGCGGGGACAGACGACGGGGGAGTCCCCTTGAAGGGGTATCTTGGGAGGCCGCCCAAGATCACCTACAGGTCGGAGGACAGGGCGGAGGCCCTGAGGCGCGTGAGAGCGCGTGAGATACAGCCCTGGCGCGGGGACGACCAGCGGAGAGCACACGGAGCAGGAGAACAACAGTGCGAGGGCGGACAAGAGACAGAACAGAGGGGAGGGAAGAGAGGGGAGGGAGGAGAAAGACGCGAGGGAGGGGCGCCCACCTGGCATGGCCGGGGACCGCCAAGGGCCACGCCCCAAGAGGGCGGTGGGACAGGAAAAGAGCACCGAGGGGAGCCGTGACCAGATGACCTGTGCAGTGCTGATGTGCGTGCATGCAGGGAGGAGGGAACCACAAGGCAGGATGCACTGCGGAAAAGGGGGGGGCAGACCAAAAAAAAAACAAAACCCCACAGCACCACCGGAGGGCGTAAAGCACAGAGCGAGCAGGCAGCGGGGGAACGGGAAGGAGCAAACGGGCAGAGGAGGGACCGCGGGTGGCGCGAGAAAAAAAAGCAGCAACAGCAGGTGACCAGGTGGAGAAAAGGCACGGGTACCGGGGCAAGCGGGGGCCAGAAAGAAGGACACACCACGGGTCCTGAAGCGGAAGGGGGTGGGAAGGGAGCGACCAGTGCTAGGCACACGAAACGGTCCCCGGATGGATGAGGATCCAGTGGGCCCGCGCCAAAGGGTTGCTGGCGGCCCGGTGGGGTATAAACACGGGATGATGGGAAAAGGGGACGGGACAGAGAAGGGCGTGCGGCTAGGGCCGTACAACGGCCGCAGGAGAATGGAAAGGCGCGGGACGCGGGAAATAGGCCGAGAGGGGTGACGGGACGTGACACAGGGGAAACGGGAGGGGGGCGACCCGTGCTACGCGCACGAAACAGTCCCAGGATGGAAGAGCATCCAGTGGGCCCGCGCCAAAGGGTTGCACGCTGCCCGGTGGGGTATAAACACGGGACGATGGGAAAAGGGGACGGGACAGAGAAGGGCGTGTGGCTAGGGCCACACGACAGCCCCAGGTGAATGGGAAGGTGCGGTGCGTGGGGAATAGGCCGAGAAGGGTGACGGGACGCGGCACAGGGGAAAGGGGCAGGGGCGGGAAGGGAGCGACCCGTGCTAGGCGCACGAAACGGTCTCAGGATGGATGAGGATCCAGTGGGCCCGCGCCACAGGGTTGCTGGCAGCCTGGTGGGGTATAAACACGGGATGAGGGATGGGATGGGGCCGCACAACAGCCCAGTGGGATAGGGAAACCACGAGACGCTGAGAATGGGCCGGTGACAGGACGGCAAAGGGGAACGGGACATGGGATGGGATGGGAGACCGAAAGCGCCAAGCAACAGCCCCGTGGGACTGGGAAACCAGTCGCCATGCAATAGTGACCCATGGGCCAAGCATGGGGAGCCTGGCCACGGGAAGTCGGGAAATTGCCTTGAACTACGGGACGGCCGTGAGGTGTCCGCAGGGGTCAGGGTTGACCCTGAGGTCACCGGGTAAATGGCCTAAGTACACGTAGGTTCTTGCGTGAGCGGGACCTGGAGAACGTGGAAAGGGTCGCCCTCTGGCCTCCAGCCGCGGATGGGCGACACCCAAGTGCATCCGGGAGCCGGGTGGGTACTCCAACCCGTGAGGGATGGGGAGTGGTGGAGTGTGGTTGACAGAGAGAAATGCTCCGCTGTCGGCGAGGGCTATCCACAGGGAACCCGCCTGCAGCCGCCCAAAAGGCTGTGCTAGGGGGGGAAGGCCGGAGGATCCTTCGATGGGTGACCGGAAGGAGCTGAGACCGTGAGGGCAGCGAGTGAAGAACACCTACCGCGGGTCATGCCCCAAGGGAACCTGCTTGAAGCTCTTGGCCGTGAGGTGAGAAAGGGGTTGCCAGGGGAACTGATGCTGGAGAGCTCTCCTTCCCGCCAGAGGCGGCCACCATGTAAAACAAGCAAGGAGATGTCAGATGAGGCTGCGGACGCGGCCGCCCTTACTTACTTACTTACTCCCTGAAGTATATCAAATCCAGGGAAGCTGCTTGAAAGTTTTTGTTTTTAGCTTTGCCTACATATAATTGGACACAGCATTGGAAATGCTCCCTTTTTTTGGTGAGAATAAAGCTTCTAACGTTAAGGAACGAAAAATTTGCCTTTGTACATTCAGCCACGGTCGGTATGCCCCCGTTTACGCGGGCTTGAGCACTAGTTTGAATCGAGTTTAACTAGCCGTTAGCCCGCGAAAATGCGCAGGTAGAAAATTTGGTGGTAGCAGTCAATTTGTTTTAGTAGATGTTGTTGGCCTTGGCGTTCAAGTTTATGGCTACATTTTGATTTAAATTTAAATTCTACACTAATCGTATACTGATGGCAACATTTCAAACTCACGGCTATACTTATGGCTACTCTTTGCTCTCATGGCCACACTCCGGGCTACATTTTATGCGCTCCGCTACTCTCAAGGCTACATTCAAAACTCATGGCTACACCCATGGCTACATTTTACGCTCATGGCTCCATTTTACACCAATGGCTACATGTACGGCTACATTTTGCACTCATGGCTACACTCATGGGTACATCTTACACTCATGCCTACGCCTACTCATGGCTTAGGTCATGGCCACATTTTACGCTCATTGCTACACTGAGTGTCACAAATTACACTCATGGCTACACTCACCCATGGGTACATTTTGCACTCATGGTGGTAGGTACAGTTACTTGTACAGTTACTTTTACAGCATACCCTTTACATGATACCTTTTACAGGATGGCATTTACACGTAGGGCTACACGTAGGGCTACATTACACACCAACGGCTACACTCATGGCTACATTTTACACTTATCGCCACGCTCAGTGCCCCATTTTACCTTCATGGCTACACTCACCCATGGCTACATTTTGCAATCTTGGTTGCAAATACAGTTACTTTTACAGATACAGTAACCGCATACGCTTTGCTCAAAGTTCAATGATACATGATAGCTTTTACATGCTCGCTTTAAGGCTTCGGTTCCCAATTTTGCATTTGTGCTTCAGGGTGACGTGGTCAATATCACATGTTGTGTGCATCACGAGTGTACTGCACCAATGATGCAAGAAGGCCAAGAAGTTAGTGAAACATCTTTGATGTAGAGAACCTTTTACACTCACGGTTGCAGTCAGTCATCGCTACACGTGCCACCTTCCGAACGAAGCCGCGCACGGCTACGGCCAGGCTAGCCCTGGTATTTTCAGAACATAGAGCAATGTGAGGTGCAACCTTTTTTTTTTGGTTAGAGTTGGGTTAGCGTTCCTTACATTGAGGGGTCTTGCGCGCCTTGAGGAGCTTCCGAACCCTCTGCTTTGCGGTTAGGGGTCGTGGTCCTCGAGGCTCAGCCTTTCTTAGGCGTCGCGGGGGAGGAGGGTCTTGGGCTTGGGCTTGGGCTTGAGCCTCACGAAGAGCTTCGCGGCACGCTGGAGCCTTTGCCAAGTTTTTCGCGATCGAAGGTAGTGGGGTTGCGAGGAAGTGCTGCAAGGGCCCGAAGAGGTGCTCTTGATGCCGGGGATGGCAACTGAGGTGGCGGGGAGGGCGGAGATGGCAGCTGAGGTGCCGGGGACGGCAGCTGAGTTGACCTAGAGATGTCCGATGGCAACCGCATGGGATGCTACAGAACCTTCTTTGGCCTCCATTCCCATGGGCGGGTGAATGGATCCACCTCACTTTAGGGGCTACAGCTAAAGGGGACGAAGCTAATTGCAGACATGAGTACCTGCGAAGAGCAATGGGTGCACTGGACATGGGGGTATTGCACCAGTGATGCAATGGGGGCAGGAAGTCCGCTCCAAGCTGATACATGTCGAACATGGAGGAAACTTCAGGGGATTTGCAGAAATTGACTGACACATGTGTCATGCAGTGCGGGGCTGGCGCCGCCGACAGCATCGACAGATAGCGATAACAGGTGTTTCTGGCAGTAGTTATAGGAGGTTAGCGCCCGCATCGCCAACTGGACTACCAAGCTCAGCAAAAATGCAACTGTACTGCACACCGCTCGCGGCGCCTCGAAAATGCACATCCATCTGTGCGATCAGAAGAAAAATCCTCCCTTGTAGCATAATTTCTTTCTGCGATGCGCACACGCGCGCCGCCGCCAGGCCCGCGCCTTTACACGACGACTAGTCTGAAAATAATAGAAAGATTACTGATGATATAACGATACGCTTGTTAAATTGCGTAGTGATTGCATGGTATTTAGATTGCCTGTCCTCATCTGTTGTGGGGATGCATTGCAAATGACAAAATAGAATGTCACCCCAACAACAGCTCAATCAACTAATCAGCTGTATAGTTAGTTTCAATTCAAGCTCATCAAGATGCAACTTTGACAATCAGTGCAAGTTTTAGCTTTGCTGTTAGAAGTCTACTGTAGATGCCACTAGTGTAGATGATACTAGCACAGATGCCACTACTATAAATGCCCCTAATGCTGCCTGAATGCAACTTACAATCCACAAGTAGGTCAACACTTCTTGTGCCTTTTTTGACTGATAAAACAAGTGAGCACAAAGCATATGACCTTAACAAAATACCTTCAACTTTCTCTGCTTCAAACTCCTCCTTGATGCAGCTATCACTTTCACAATTAAGCTGAATCTATCTTTGATGCCACCAGTCTCATCTCAAACCAATTCACACTTTACCACAAAACACTCCTTGTGCCTCTTCCACTCAACTGCTAACTAAGTACAAATCACACAACCCTAAACTAACTACAAGATGAGCTCATGGGTTTCAAACTCCTTCCTGTTGCGGTTGTCACTTTCACATTTAACCTAAATCTACCACTGATCCTTCCGGTGTCAGCTCAATCCAACTCACATTCCACCACTAAACACTCCTTGTGCCTCCTCCACTCAAGTGCTAACCAAGTGCAACACAACTAGAACAAGCGCTCGCCATTTTAACATTGCTGCCAAATCTTTTGCTATCGCCCCTATTGTCAAATGCCACATTGCCAAATGCCATGAGACAGTCTGAATGCCAGCACAGGCAGAAAATATTCAGCCCAAACAAAGCTATGAGGCCTTAAATCGGGAGCCCCCTGGTATATTTAATACCAAAAGCCGCTTTGTGGCATTTCCGGCTCCAAAACGTTGTTCGCTGCAAAATGCCACAGCGCGGCTTTTGGTAGACAGAAGAGTTTGTGTTGGTGCTGAGTGTGCTCTTGTATGTTCGTGATTCTCGGATGGGATTTCTGCATGTGTGCCATTGCAAGGAGGAACAACACCCGGCGTTATTTTGCTCATCCCGCTGATTGCCCCAGCCTTCCTACCAAGGGGCGAAACTAGCCATGGTCCGAGCGGCTAGTGGGTGGAGAACCGGGAGCGAACCTCCCCTCCTCCAGGTTTTTCTTTCGTAAGTCCTAATAACATAGCACCCGGACAGTTTTGGGCATGATTGATTTGAGATGCGGTGAGGGCAGGCCGAAGAAAGGGAAGTGAGTGTCGCAATTTGAGCCTCAATGTTCATCAATCTTTGATAAATCAGCCAGTCCAGGTGGTGGCACAAATGGAACCGGGTAAACAGGTTGGGGTTGGGAAAGAGTAGGATTTGGGGGTTGAAAAAAGCTGAGAGGAGAAGGAGATGGTTGGTGGCGGCTCCGGAACTGAGTGTGAAGGTATTGTAGGGAACAAGACATGTGGTGGTGGTGCTTGACAAGATGTTGGTTCAACGGCGAGATGTTGCGATGCGGTGGAGGGTTGGGTTGGTTGTGTTGTTTTTTCCCCTTCCCCTCTCCTTCAGCTTCTGGTGGTTGCTGCAACTCGTGCATTCTCTTGGCTCTTCCTCTTGAGAAACACACGTTTATGGTTCCTCAACGATTACCGATCACGACTAGTCAGGCCATTCCCCAGCCATCCTAGCAAACAGCGCACCAAAATGAACCAAAATGTGTTCTTTACATCAGAAAGCCATGGAAAAAGTGGAAATCTTTTTGGTGCTGTGATATGTGGGGATTCGGTGTGTGAATCTCAAGTCATATTCCTCTACAAAAGCCCCACGAAAGCCCCCCCCTTTCGTGTTGGCTTTAGCACAAATTGTGTTCAAAAAATGGGGGCTTCACCGAAGGGGGTTTTATGCGAACGACCAGGAAAGAATGTGCAGCTGCCGGGCACTGAGTTCACTGTGGTACAGTAAAATGTCCAATACTCCAGTGTCCATAATAGAAGTCCCTGGTCGCTTACTTATGTTTGGGGTTTTGAGCCAGCCCTGGTCTCTTATTGTGACCCTGGTCGCGGATCGGAAGCTTCGTCGGTTTGATTCCTGCTTGCCTCAAAGCTTGATGCGCTGCTCTGCTTGCGCCAGATCGACCCGGTGAGCGCCAGCGATCGCCAGATTCGCCAGATTGATCCGGCGCCGGATGCTGCGCTCCAGGCCATTTGCGCTGCGGAAGTTTGACATGGAGCCCATGATCCTTGGCTCGGATCAAATGCCTGTACATCGCAATGAAAGTAGTAATGAAAAAACACTCTCATTCAAAGGGATCGATGCTTTTCTAAAGGAGAATCATGCATTGTCCCATGAAAGGATGATACTCATGACAACGGGATCTTCTTCTCCCTTTTTGCCTCCTCCCCCATTTGAGTTGCTTCTCAAGGGAATCGGATCGCGAACCCATGTTGCTTAGCGACCGAATTCGGGCATCACTTTCCAATGCGCGGAGAAGGGGAGCTACCGGGTGGCAAATGTGCTAGCCTTCATTGACAAGTTGCGCAAGCCGTCCTTATTTGCAAAGGTGTTGAATATCTATATGTTGGATGATTACTCGGCCCACTTAGATGCAAGTGTGTGGAAGAATGATGTAGTTTTACGAATCGTTATTTCTTGTGTTGTTGCTCATGCATTGCATGCTTGGTTGCTCGTCTCTCCTTCGATGACAACCCGGTCTCTCATTACGAACCGGGTTGCCAACATGAGGTGCCTGATGGCAACCCGGTCTCTGATTACGAACCCGCTTGCCAACATGAGGTGCGCGTGCAAGGCGTCCGAACACCCACCCAGGTCTCTTATTAGGGACCGGTCTTCTATTGCGGACACTAGAGTAATGTCCCAGAAAAAAGTCTTGTAATGTCCCAAAGAGGCTGAATAATGTCCCAAGACTTACAATTTCGAAGTCTTGGGACAAGTCTACTAATGTTCCAAATTGATCCCTCAACTGTCAAGTTTCTTACAATCTTGTTACGGCTTTTCCTCTGTGCTCCACTTGCTCTCGGATCGCAGCAATTGCCCGAAGAAGCGGGTCACCAAGGGGGGGGGGGGGCGCCGCGCACCCGGAAGAAAAACATTCTAGTTTTCACAGGGGGGGCGCGGAGCGGCGAAGCGCCTGAAGAAAATCACCTCGCAGAGGTTGTTAGATCAAAGCTAGGCAGGCGTATATAGGGGAAAACGCCACATACCCCCCCATTAACCCCTTGTAAAAACATCATTTTGTCCAAGAAACTCATCCAGAAACCCTCTAACCCCCCCACTTGAAACCCACGTTTTGAGGTTTCGAGAGACCGGGGGAAATTGGGAGGGTTGGGGGGTGGGTGGGGGGGTCAAAAATGTCGAAAAAATGTCCCCCCTTTTTTTGGGTCGAAAATCATCAATCTTTTGGTTTTTTTCGATTTTGAGCCGAAAAACTGTTTTCGGGTCCCGCCTCCATAGGGCTTGTATGGGGCGGAGTGGGACAAACGCTTATGCAGTTTATGCAATTGTCAGCCATTTTTGCTATGTTGGCGGATGTGGCGACCTCGGTGACCCGGTGGTTCCTACTCTGAGGGATGTGAGTGGGGATGTTGTGACAGTATATGCCTACTAGGACGACAAAGGACGTTTTTGCAGTCTCTAGCCTTGCTTAGGGCCCGTCAATGCCGGTGCCAAAGACGCGAAACGGCTGTTTCCACTAATAATGGGCTAGTGAATGGGTTGGTACACAACCTGCTTATGCAGTTTTTCATCCTGGACAGATCAAAAATCGAAGGTTTCGAAACTGGTTTTTTTGATATTGTGACCATTTCAAATGATCATTCAAGGTATGCAAAACATGTTTTAGGCTGTATTTACGTGTTTTCACCATTTTTTGCTATTATGTCCAGGGGGGGAGGTCTCTCAAGGGATTGGTACACTACCTGCTCATGCAGGTTTTCACCGTTTGCAGGTCAAAAATCGAAGTTTTTGAAACTTGTTTGCTTTTGATATTCTGACCACACCATATGACCATCAAAACTATGTAAAGCATGTTTCAGGCCGTATTTACATCTTTTTCACCCTATTGGGGCATTAGTTCGGGGGGAGGGGGTTCTCCCAAGGGATGGGTACACAACCTGCTTCTGCACTTTCTCACGCTGGGCAGCTCAAAACTTGAGGTTTTCGAAACTTGTTTTTTTTATGTTGTGACTACACGATATGACCATCCAAGGTATGTAAAGCATGCTTTAGGCCGTAGTTACTTGTTTTTCACCCTATTTGGGTATTAAGTCTGGGGGGGGAGGGGGGTCTCCCAAGGGATCGTACACATCTCGTTTAGGCTGTTTTTGAGCCTGGGCAGCTCAAAAATTGAAGTTTTCGAAACTTGTTTTTTTGATATTGTGACCACCTCAAATGACCATCCAACCTATGTGAAGCATTGTTTAGGCCCAATTTCCCTGTTCTTTCCCCTACTGGGGTATTGGACGGCGCTGGCGGTCAAAGGGGACTGGTACACAACGTACGTATGCAGTTTTTCACCATGGGCAGCACAAAAATTGAAGTTTCTGAAACTTACTGTTTTGCTATTGTGATCACCTAAAACGACCATTCCAGCCAGGTAAAGAATATTTTAGCTTGTATTTATATAGCTTTTACCCCATTTACGGTGTGTGTTGCTTGGGATAGAATCTCTGCGAGATTGTCTTGCCGAAGGCAATAGAATCACCTCTCAGAGGTCGTTAGATCAAAGCCAGGCAGGCGCATATTTGGGGAAAACGCCACATACCCCCCCATTTTGGCCTTTTTGGGCCCAATCGCGTACCCTACCCCGAAGGGTTGAATTGTTAGTTGAACCCCCTGTAAAATCATTTTTTTGTCCAATAAAGGCATCCCCCAATGAGCTTTTGGTTCGGACCCCCCCGGACCCCCCCGACTTGAAACCCATTTTTTTGAGATTTCCTGAAGGAGGTGGGGGGGGGCTGGGGGGGGGATCGGGGGGGGGGGTCAAAAAATGACCACCCTTTTTTTGAGACGAAAACACGAATCTTTAGGTTTTTTTCGATTTGGAGCGCAAAAAGTCTCTCCGGGTCCCGACTCTATGGGCTTTGCACGGGGCGGAGTGGGACGAGCGCTTATGCTGTTTCTGCACGTTTCAGCCATTTCTGGTATGTTGGCAGTTTTGGCGACCTCGGTGACCCCGTGGTACCCACTCTCAGTGGGAATGTGGTGACAGTGTACGCCTAGTAGGATACAGAAAGACGTGTTTTGCAGTCTCTGGCCTTGCTGAGAACCGGTCACCACCCGTGCCAAAGACCCGAAACGGCTGTTTCCACCAATAATGGCCTACTAAATGGGCCGGCCCACAACCTTGGCCAGCTCAAGAATCTAAGTTTTCGAAACATATTTTTTTCATATTGTGATCACGTGAAATGACGTTCCAAGGTATGTAAAGCATGTTTTAGGCCGTATTTATGTGTTTACACCCTTTTTGGATATAAGGTCACGAGGCGGGGGCCCCCAAGGGATTGGGACACAACCTGCTTATGCAGCGTTTCACTCTGGACAGCTCAAGAATGGAAGTTTCTGAAATTTGTGAAGCCGGTTCGGACCCCCGTGGCCATCTTGGGGTCACTTGGGGTGTGTATCTATGTGCCGGCAAGCCGCCATTGGCTGATATCATACTCTCCCATCAACCTGATCTAACCTGATGTGATAGTCTGATTGGTTTGGCCATTCCGGCTATGAGCGGCCATATTCAGTACCGAGGCGCCGCCAGCTGAGATTTATATATCAGAATATCAGGAATCAACAGGGTTTTTTTATCATAATGTTTCCGTAATTTTTCCGCCTTTCGTTCTGATGGTCAAGGTATCGACGACTGTCAGTGGGCTCGCGATTTTGCAGTAACCGATTGGTTAACTGTTATTTCCAGATATTTTGGCGGAAACCCCGATGAAGGGTCAGATTTCATCAGTAAAGGGTTCGTTGCTTCCGCAATTTTCTAAATATGCACTCGAAATTTTAATCTGAATTTTTCGCGATGTCGAAATCAGATTTTCGACTTCGACATCGCCGCACTTGATTTGGTCTTCTTCGAGTGGTCATAGTCCTTTCCCTATGCCCAAATCAGGTTTCCCTCATACTTGCCACCCATTTGACTTGGAGATATGAGGGAAACAAAAGTGAATCGTGGGACCACTTTAAAGAGTCTGAGGAAAGAGAATAAGGAAGGTTGCGTTGCAAGCGCCTCAGTCTCAACTTATTTTTAGTAGGGTCCAACACCTTGAGTCGTCACACTCACTCGTTGTATCATAGGATCATGGTCAACATGGTACAAACTTGTTTCTAACTTGTTGACCATGTGTCCGGACTTGATATTATGACTTTCGAGTGTAGCGCATGAGTCTCGCGGTTGCATAGCATCTATCCCTAGGTTCCCACGTCCATTTAACCCAAAGTTATGACCATGGAGGGGCATGGCATACCATGGTGGGAGCCAATTTTAAGGGCTATGTGTGATATTGGTAGTATATGTCTTGATATGCTCACGCCCATGTTATATATCTTCGTGTGGACGAAGAGATGGGGAGCCACACGTGACAAGGGCTTTGCCTATGTCCCAATTGTGGAATTCAAAGCGCTAGACTAAGTCTACCGCGTATGTATTGCTCATGGTATGTTTGGCAAAGAGATCCATGAGTGCAATCCCATTTTCATGGGGCATGTAGATATGAGTGGCGAAGGTATATCCATGCGCCTGATTGGGGATCCAAGTGGGGGAATTGTTTGCAAATGGTTCGAATCATTTGTGTATGGAACCATGAGCGGATATCATGGGTGAGCATAGAGATATACTATCATGACAACTTTGTATTTGGTCATATTTTCATGTTTTTGACCTCAATTTTTGCTCATTTTTGCGTTTTGTGTATTTACCTGGTCGGCAAACAGCAAGAAGCCTATGGAGAGTCGAACCATGGTATGTTGTTCATATGTTGCCATATGCTTTGGAGCTGAACATCACCACATGCCGGATCGCGTACTCCATTTGGCTTGGCGCACGAAGGATTACAAGAATTGGTCTCAAGATCATGGGCTGACTTGGGCTTTCCGTGGCGCCCATATCCGAAGGGGTTTCGAGGGTAAAGTGGGGATGTATATGGGTATTGACATTTGGTCTCTATCCTCCATGAATACTAGACTTCGATTACATGCACGCTCTGAGCCTTCGGATAAGTGGTAACTTCAATTTTTGAGCATATATCTGATATATGGCCAATATGGTGTGAATTGGCAGTTTTTGGCATGTTATGAGTTCAAACCCATTGGGCATATCTCCAAGCCCATTTGACCCCAAGTCCAACCAAGGTTATGTCAGGGTAGGGCATGGTCCAGAGTGCTACTCTAGGCCATGACACGCCACCTCCCTCTTTGGGCTAGGATTTAGAGGCTTGGGAGTGAACAAACTTTTGGGGTTTGTGTAGTGACTTGTGACACATGGCATTCAGCCATCTCATTTGACCTGGTTCAGGGCAATATGTTGGTGAGTCAAGGGAAGGTCTTGAGTCCAGGGAATGAGGGGTTTATGGCTGTGAATGTGTATGTTTACCTATTTCCCCAACTTTGCTTTATTTGTGTTCATATGCCAATTTCAGGGCTTTCTTCTTTGGTGCAATTCTTGTACATGCCCGCCACCGTGGGACGACCGGTGTGCTGAACGGAAGCCCGCAGCGTGTATTGGATTGTGGATTGGGTTATTGCTGTATTTGTGGGATCTCGTTGCTGTTCAGGGTTGAAGGAGGAATTTTTTTTCTACATTTTTGGATTTTGGACCCTGGACTTTGAGCAATGCAATCGTTGATCAGGAGCAAGTCAGCAGGCGGAAGGGGCACAGCGGGGGCCGGTCCTGGTAGTGACCTTCTTTATGGTAGCAGAGGCGTACCTGCTGCCCCTACCTACCGCCGACCCGGGGACTTTGGCCCCTATGAGCCCTGCCCAAGTACGCCCCGGGTTCGTATTGTGGACTCGGTGGAGACCACACCGGAAGTTGAAGCCCGAAGAGAAGTACGACGTTCGGGAAGAGGAGGACTTGACATGGAGGACCTGGTCTGCATGTGTGAGCGTCGCTGCCGAAAGGCATGCAACCTCCGCTCCGCCGCGGAGGACTCTGAGGAGACCTGCCATTCAGGCAGCAGTGGAGGACGGGCCCGGCGCTACCGGAAGCGCGGGTCACCCAAGCCCGCGGCAGGGGACGCCAGGGCTATGGATACGGATCCCAGCTCGGTCAGGTTGTGGGACTCTGAGGGGCACTCTGAGGGCTATCGGACAGCCTATGAGCAACCTTCGGAGTCGGAGGAGACGGCCAGACCGCCCACAAGGGCGAACACGGCCCCGGAACCCAGCCTGGAGCATGACGCCAAGGCGTTGGAGAGGCCCGCCAGAGCCAGAACGGCGCCTGTGGCCCGGCACACGGAGCCAATGCGGGATAGCATGGGCGACACACCCATAACGGAGAAGTCCGTGGCGCCGGGAACCGCGGGATGCGTCGGATCAGGTGGAAAGCACGCTGTGTGCCACTGCGAGCATGTGTCCTTCCTCATGGGCAAGTACCCAAAGATTGGGATGGACACCATCGTGCATCGCCTCGACAGCCTGGACAACGCGAAGGACGGCCTAGAGGAGGACGTCGCCGGGATCCTGGATGACCAGATGACCAGAGGACATGTCGAGACGCCTGAAAAGGCTAGAGGAGTTACAACCCCTCGCCTCGGGTCCGGAGATCCAGGCAAAGCCGACAGCGGCAGAGCTGGTGGAGCGGGTTAAGACCCTCAGGAGCGCCATTGATAAACCCATGGGCAGCCCTGCAGAGGCACCCTACGCGCCTCCGCGTGTTGACCCGAGTGCGCTGCCGTTTGTTCCCATGTTCAGGGAATCCACAATGCTCAGGGAACAGACGGCACCGGCTGGGTCCATGCGGGAAGGGCACGTAACCACGGACCCGAGGAGCCTGACGGTACAGATGTCCCATGCCGCCCAGGATCTACCGATCACTACGACTGCCCATGCAGTTTATGCGGAAGAGGAGATTCAGAGCCAGACCATGCAGGGGCGAACCATGGGAAGCGCCAACGGACATGGTCGAGGTCATCCAGGCGGAAACCTGTGGGCGAAGGACCCCAATACGGGGATATGGACGGCCGATGGAGCAAGTCCTTCCCGCATTCCAAACCCCATGGGTTCAGGCCCAACTGCACCGCACTCCATGGAGGAGAGGGATGTACGGGGAGTGTACTCACACCCCCCGGCCACAGGTGGTATCCGTCTCGGTGGAGTGGTGGCTGGGGACGTCGGAGACGCCATCAGGATTGACGACCTCAGGGGAATCAAAATCCCCTACTACGATGGCAACCCCTCCAACCTGGATGACTTCATCCTGCATTGGGAGGACTTTGCCGAGGAGGTCGTCGGTGAGATGCGGGGAGCGCCGCGGGACAAGTGGGTATGCCGGACATTCCCACACCGGCTGGCGCAGGAACTGAAGGAGGAGCTGCGGGATCGGATCCGAGAAGGACTGATCCGTACGGAGCAGGCCTGCCTCCAGTGATTGGAGGAGGAGGAGCGGGTGGACGCCCCGAACCAGAAGCTGGAGCACTTGTGGTCCATCCCGCTGCAGCTGGACCGCGGTGAGTTGCGGGTCTGGGAGTGGAACCGGTACCTGCGGAAGTACCGACGGAGCCTCGGGCTGGTTGAGGACTGGAACGAGTCCAGCGAGATCCGTCACTTGCTGAAGGACGTCCTCCCCGGCCACTGGAAGAGGCGAGTGGAGGACGAGGAAAAGAAGCGAGCCAGGAAGCGGGTGGCGGTGAGGATCATGGCGGCGGAGGATACCCATGCGGGTATCATGGAGTTCTTCAGGAGGAACCTGGGCGAGCCCAACCGGATGTTGGGACTGAAGAACGCCTTGTACGTGGAGGTGTTTGGAGACACAATGGGGCAAAGGTTGCTGCGCCTCAACAACGTGGAGTGGAGGCGCGGGGAGCCGCTGAGGATGCAGGTCATCTTCGCCCGCATGAGCCTGGACGAGATCGTGAAGTACATCACGGTGGAGTTGAAGCCAAATGCGAAGAACGAGGCCCACTTGCAGGATCGACATGGTCATGGACAACGAGGCCACCGAGAAGACCGCCATCATCGGGAGATCCAGGAGGACACGGCCAACTCCGCGGAGAATGGTAGTGGAAGTATCCAAGACCACTCAACCTGGTCCCGGGAGGATCACGAGGAGGCCCACCTCTTCGCGTTTGTGGCGCACAACGTGAGGGACCATGGGCAGGATCGGTCCAGATTGAGCTGGGTGGGACCCAAGAAGGGCAATGGGCCAAGGAGGATCGGGAACCCACCGCTCTCGTTCCGGGAGTACAGGTCTCAGCACGATGGGTGCTGGGTCTGTTATGGCAAGGGACACAACCATGCACAGGACCATCATCAGTGCAAGGTGTATGAGGCGGACAAGAAGGCCTACTTCGCCGCCCACCCCGAGATGAAGCCCAAGGAGCAGCGGGTCACCGATTGGAAGGGTAAGGGCGGAGACGGGGGAAAAGGCCAAGGCAAAGGCCAAGGGAAAGGCGGAGGAAGAGGCTATGGTGGTGGACCTGGCCAAGACCGACGAGTGAGGTCGATTGAGGAGGTTGCTGAGGACATGTTGAGGACTTTGGAGGAACTCAAAGCCCAGCAACGTGGTGGACAAAGTCCTGGCGGATCGCAGCCGGAAGGGGCTGCGGGAAGTCAAGTCTAGAGGAGCCCCCACGGGAGTGGGACCTCGGAGGTCTCTCCTCCGAAAACCAGTGGAATCCCTGAGGAATCTGAGGCACATCGGGTGCCAAAGAAGGCTCTGGAAGAGCCAAAACCACTGAGTTTCGCCGCTCCCAACCCCTGGAGCGCCCTGCCAAGGGAAGTACATGTGGGTGCGGGACATGGCAAGAAGGAAGGAGCAACCACGGAGAGCCCCGTGGATGGGCAGGACCAGCCCAAGATCTACACCATCCGTGACCATACCCTTCAAGTCCTGATGCACCCGGACGAGCTAGAGTTGCATGCCGTGTGAGTCGTCCATACGCCTCATGGTGACGAGCGGCAGTTGCACTTGAAAGTGCGAGTACGGTGCGGACGAGAGGAGAAGGTGGTGGATGTCTTGGTGGATACGGGTGCCCAGGTGAGCCTGGTCCGGAGAGGGTTGTTCAAGGAGGAACTCCTGCAGCCCAGCTGGAGACCGGTCCGCCTGAAGGTCGTCAACGGAGAGATTATGGATGGTGGCACCCATGAGGCCACTATCAGTATGGAATTCTGGGAGCATGAGCGCTTGAACCGCCCTGATTTGGCGAAGAGAAGCACTCTATCCGGGAACTTCTATGTGGCCGACATTACAGATTGGGATATGATCATGGGGTATGACTTCATGGTGGCAAATGCCATTGGAGCCCTTACCCATCGCGCAACGCTGGTCCGGGAGGATGATGAATGCCTCACATGGCTGTCCACGGATTATGCATGCGGATCATCCCAATGGAATGCTGAGGAAGAGGATCGGATCGTCCGAGCGGTGCAAGCTGTGGGTGCCAAGTCCAGAGGAGACCGCGGAGTTCAGCTCACGGAGTATGGAATGGCGCCACAGGTGTATGACAGGATGATCCAGACGCTGGGAGCTGAAGCGCCCGAGACGGACGTCTTCGCTTCCCCGGATGCCCCACTTTTGCGGAAGTGTAGGAGGCATTGGCATCGAGGAGACTCAGCCTGGCATAGGCATTGGGGTTTGAAGGAGTGGGGGCCCATGTATTGGCATGGCTCCCTGGACAATACCAGACGTACGGTGGAGAAAATCATCGCGGATAGGGCGAAGGGGATCCTGGTCATAACCGGCATAGGATCCACCCGATGTTCGCTGGAGGGTCTCAAGTCGATGCTGGACTCCATCACCCTGAACAAGATGTCATTCGGGCCAGAAGAGAAGTTGTTCATCGACGCCAAGGGTGTATCAATGCCCTCCCCGGGTCAAGCGTGGGGTACCAAGGCTTTCCTGGTGGATGGGGCGCAAGCCCAGCCCACGGGTGATGAAGCATTCATCCGTAGGGTGGAGGCGGTGCCCATCAAGGTCATGTTCGAGCCCAAGGAGGGGACGGATCAGCCAGTTGATGGCATTGACATCCTGTCCCACGCTGAGATCGACGACGTCGTCAAATACATGCGGATGGGGATGCACGACCGTGTGGCAGCCAAGAAGAGGCGGGCCATGGTCACATCTCCGCATTGGTGGGATGACAAGATGTTGGTTACCGGCAAGTACGAGAAGGATGAGTTCGTGGCGAGGGTCATGGATCACATCGCGGACCAATACGATGGTCTGGTTGGGTCGGACCCGCCGACGTGGGATTTTCCAAGAATGGGGGCCGATAGCGACAGTAACCAGCCCGACGCCGCAAATTTCTGAAGATTATCGGTGGGAAGTGCACCCCACGACGATGAAGACGGCATATCGGACGAGGAGAAGTCGGATTCGGACCCGGAAGAGGCCTATACCGCAGTGCGGTCGGTTGTATCGATACCGAAGCAAGCAGCTGAAGAGGCCCAGGAGAACCCGAAGGTCGCCGGGCTGAAGGAAAGGCTGAACACTGCCTATCCGCGGCTGTTCAGTGGCGTCGCCAACAAGAACCCTCCAGATCGTGGGAGGTTTGGCACAGCGAAGATCAAGCTGAAGCCGAACCCCAAGATCTATCGTCATCGGGAGTACCAACTTCAGGGCGATCGGGCCAGGGCCATGAAGAAGTTGGTGGCCGAGTTCATTGAGCGGGGATGGATCGAACCCTCCGACAGTGAGTGGGCCAGCCCAGCCTTTATCGTGCCCAAGAAGCAGAAGGGCGAGTGGAGGTTGGTGGTGGATTACAGGGGTTTGAACGAGCAAAACGAGCAACACTCGTACTCGCTTCCCCTGATCGACTCCATCCTCCAAAAACAACAGAAAAAGCGGATCTTCACGGTGTTGGACCTGAAACACGGTTATCACCAGATGCCGCTACACCCGGACTCCAGGCCCTGCACAGCGATGTCGACGCCGCTGGGGCCCATGCAGTGGAAAGTGGTGCCCATGGGCGCCAAGAATGGCAACGCCGCTTTCAAGCGCATGATGGAGGACCTACTCGGTCCAGTCCGGGAGTGTGCCGACCCCTTTGTGGATGACATCATCATCGGGTCCGGTACGGAGGACATGACTGAGGACGAGCTCATCGAAGCGCATGAGAAGGATCTGCGCCGAGTGCTCAGCGAGCTGGACAAGCACAACATGGTGTGCAAGCCCACCAAAGCCTCACTCTTCGTGAAGGAAGTGGAGTTCGCGGGTCACGTGGTTGGTCACGGGCAACGCCGTCCCATGCCTGGTAAGCTGGCGTGCCTGCACCACTGAGAAAAGCCGCAGACCATCAGCGAACTCCGATCCTTCATGGGGTTCTGCAACTACTATTCGGGCTATGTCCGAATGTATGCAGAACTGTCGGGGCCGCTGCACAAGATGCTGCAAGTGGGCAAGTTCGATGGCCGGAAGGGGAGCAAGAAGAAGCTTGCCTGGACCCCTGAGGCCGAAGATGCGTTCAGCCGCCTGAAGGAGCGACTCCTAGGGCAACTGGGGTTATTCCTGGTGGACCCGGATAGGGGATTCGTGCTACGGACGGACGCCTCGGACTATGCTGTAGGTGCAGTCCTCGAGCAGATCCGATCGACGGGTCACACGTACCCGTGGCGTTTTGGAGTCGGATCCTGGCCGAGGGCCAACGCCGCACATGGACGGCGATGGAGAAGGAGACGTACGCCATTGTTTGTGTGCTCAGGAAGTGGTCTGGCCACATCGGATTGCAACCGGTGGTGGTTTGCACGGACAATCAGTCCTTGCAGAGCTGGCACAAGGAGCACGTCGACACCCCCTCAGGACCGGCGGCTCGGAGGGCCCGATGGCATGAGACGTTCGCCAACTTCGACCTCAGCGTCGTATACGTCCCGGGGAAGGACAACACTGTGGCAGATTGCCTCAGTCGATGGGCCTACCACGCGGGCAAGCCTTGGATGGACATATTCAGCCATGGGGACGCCGAGGAAACCGAGGAGGCCAAGCGCATCATCGAGATGGAGAAGGCCATGGAGCAAGAGGCGGTCAAGTGCTTTGTGGTGATGGCAAACCGTACAGACCTCGCCAAGTTCCGGGGTGCCCGCGTCCAAGCTATTCGAGAGGAAACCCTCGAGCAATGGATGATGGCACTTGTAGAGCTAGTCAGGTCGGTGCTCACAGAGGACTGGTCGGATGACTACGCGGCATCCGAGCACTGGAGCAAGTACTGGAATGCCGTGAGCGCCCCGTCGGACGATGAGTGGCCTGAGGGCTTGACCGAGGATGGGGACAAACTGTTCCTCAAGGACAAGCTACTGGTCCCTGAGAACCGAGTGGAGGAGCTCATTGACCACTAGCACAACGCCCAGCTCATGCATCCTGGTCGGGACAAGATGCAGCAGGACCTGAAGTGGCGCTTCAAGTTCCCACCGGGGTACTACGCCATCCTGGACAAGTACTGCAGCGACTGCGCTGTGTGTCGGGCCACGAAGAGCCCCAACAACTCCACAGCGGGCAACCAGGTGTACACGGCTATACCGGAGGCCCCTATGCGGTCTGTGGCCATGGATGTATTCGCCATGCCTGAGGTCACCTTGGAAGGAGAGACCTACGACTGTGTCATCCTGGTGGTGGATAGGCACAGTAGGTATATCGTGGCGGTCCCTGGCAAGAAGTCCAAGAAGAAGGACAAGAAGGACAAGCATGGAGTGGGGCTGCAGGCCAAGACCGTCGCTAATGCCATGATCAGGCATTGGCTGACGCTTTTTGATGTCCCGGCTGTCATCTGCAGCGATCGGGGCAGTCAGTTTGTGGGGACGTGGTTCAAGACGATGTGCAAGCACATGGCTATTCGGCACGCCAAGACCGTGGCATACCACAGCCGGTCGAATGGCCGGGCTGAGGTGGCCGGGCGGCAGATGTTCGAGAAGTTCCGCCAGCTGCACACCGACGAACCGGGCCGGATTTGGTATAATTCGCTGTGGAGAGTACTTCAAGCGTATCACGACCTTCCGGGACCCACTGGACTGTCGCCCCATCGTATCCTGTTCCTACGGGATCGAGTGTCATGCACTCTCCCGTGGTTGAACCATGGCAAAGTGGCCCGGGATGCGAACGCTTTGATGGCTGAGGCGGACAACACGGCGGCCAAGGTGTGCAAGGCAGTTCAGAACGAGCATGACAAGAGGGCCAAGTACTTCAAGCAGGGAAAGGTCCAGAAGTATGCTCTCCAAGACACCGTGTGGGTGGAGCGGCACCACAAGGATGTCCTGTCCAGGCATCGGCAGGCATCTTGGTATGTGCCGGGGGTAATCGTTCGGAAGGTCGGGCAGGATGTGTATGCGGTTCGTGTGGGGGATAACAAGATCCTGGACCGCGACCATACCCAGCTTCGTCCCCGAGCACCAGACCCCAGCGGACGTCCCGTCACCTTCGAGTTCACGGCCGGCGATGTGGACTCGGACGACGAGGGTGAGGACGACGACTTCACCGCTGAGAAGATCCTGGCAGACAAGCCAGACCCGGGGACGCCTGGGGGGAGGCTTTATAAAGTCCGTTGGAGAGGATTCGCCGCATCCAGGGATTCGTGGGAGCCTCCGAGCAGTTTCGTGCTGAGGTATACCGCGGTCTGGATGGACTATCTGAAGAAAAAGAATATTTCTTTGGATGTCAAAGACGGGTTGGTCCATTCGGTTGCTGCTGTAGCACCGTAATGGATCCCCCTTGGCATTTTTGATTGTTTCTGTGCTTGGGAGACGAGTGAGGCCGTTCATTCGGGGATTTGTGGGCCTTGATTGGCCATATACCCCCTTCACTCGATCTCCACATATATATTTCATTGTGGTATACTTATTTAGGTCGACCGACGACGTTTCTCTATCTTTGATCCCCTTGGTCCATGTTGTAGATCAAGAGGAGACCGGATATGGCGTAGGGCACCAATTATCAGTGTCCTCACCCCTCCCTTGGGGCATGGGGGACGCCTACGACGTGTGTTGGGCCTCCATGTGTCCTTGGGACATGGGGGGGGGGGTTTGGAGCCAATTGGGGTCCTCTCGTCCTCTCTTCAATGACATCCGAGCGGTAACAACGCTCTGAGAACGGGGGTGAAGCCGGTTCGGACCCCCGTGGCCATCTTGGGGTCACTTGGGGTGTGTATCTCTGTGCCGGCAAGCCGCCATTGGCTGATATCATACTCTCCCATCCACCTGATCTAACCTGTTGTGATAGTGTGATTGGTTTGGCCATTCCGCCTATGAGCGGCCATATTCAGTACCGAGGCGCCGCTAGCTCAGATTTATATATCAGAATATCAGGAATCAACAGGGTTTTTTTATCATAATGTTTCCGTAATTTTTCCGCCTTTCGTTCTGATGGTCAAGGCATCGGCGACTGTCAGTTGGCTCGCGATTTTGCGGTAACCGATTGGTTAACTGTTATTTCCAGATATTTTGGCGGAAACCCCGATGAAGGGTCAGATTTCATCAGTAAAGGGTTCGTTGCTTCCGCAATTTTCTAAATATGCACTCGAAATTTTAATCTGAATTTTTCGCGATGTCGAAATTGGATTTTCGACTTCGACGTCGCCGCACTTGATTTGGTCTTCTTCGAGTGGTCATACTCCTTTCCCTATGCCCAAATCAGGTTTCCCTCATACTTGCCACCCATTTGACTTGGAGATATAAGGGAAACAAAAGTGAATCGTGGGACCACTTTAAAGGGCCATATCTACGCGCGAATGTGAGGAAAGAGAATAAGGAAGGTTGCGTTGCAAGCGCCTCAGTCTCAACTTATTTTTGGTTGGGTCGAACACTTTGAGTTGTCACACTCACTCGTTGTATCATAGGATCATGGTCAACATGGTAGAAACTTGTTCCACACTTGTTCACCATGTGTCCAGACTTGATATCATGACTTTCGAGTGTAGCGCATGGGTCTTGCGGTTGCATAGCATCCTTCCCTAGGTTCCCACGTCCGTTTAACCCAAAGTTATGACCATGGAGGGGTATGGCATACCATGGTGTGAGCCAATTTTAAGGGCTATGTGTGATATTGGTAGTATATGTCTTGATATGCTCGCACCCATGTTATATATCTTCGTGTGCCCGAAGAGATGGAGAGCCACACTTGACAAGGGCCTTGCCTATGTCCCAATTGTGGAATTCAAAGCGCTAGACTAAGTCTACCGCATATGTATTGCTCATGGTATGTTTGGCAAAGAGATCCATGAGTGCACTCCCATTTTCATGAAGCATGTAGATATGAGTGGCGAAGGTATATCCATGCGCCCGATTGGGGATCCAAGTGGGGGAATTGTTAGCAAATGGTTCCAATCATTTGTGTATGGAACCATGAGCGGATATCATGGGTGAGCATAGAGATAAAATATCATGACAACTTTGTATTTGGACATATTTTCATGTTTTTGACCTCAATTTTTGCTCATTTTTGCGTTTTGTGTACTTACCTGGTCGGCAAACAGCAAGAAGCCTATGGAGAGTCGAACCATGGTATGTTGTTCATGTGTTGGCATATGATTTGGAGTTGAACATCACCATATGCCGGATCGCATACTCCATTTGGCTTGGCGCACGAAGGATTCGAAGAAATGGTTTCAAGATCATGGGCTGACTTGGGAAGGGCGTGGCGCCCATATCCAAATGGATTTCGAAGGTAAAGTGGGGATGTACATGGGCATCTACCTTTGGTCTCCATTCTCCATGAATGCTAGACTTCGATTACATGCATGCTTTGAGCCTTCGGATAAGTGGTAACTTAATTTGGGGCATATATTTGATATATGGCCAATATGGTGTGACTTGGCAGTTCTTGGCATGTTGTGAGTTCAAACTCATGGGGCATATCTCCAAGCCCATCCGACTCCAAGTCCAACCAAGGTTATGTCAGGGTAGGGCATGGTCCTGAGTGCTACTCTAGGCCATGACACGCCACCTCCCTCATTGGGCTAGGATTTAGAGGCTTGAAGATGAACACATTTTTGGGGTTTGTGTAGTGACTTGTGACACATGGCATTCAGCCATCTCATTTGACCTGGTTCAGGGGAATATGTTGGTGAGTCAATGGAAGGTCTTGAGTCCAGGGAATGAGGGGTTTATGGCTGTGAATGTGTATGTTTACCTCTTTCCCAAACTTTGCTTTTTTTGTGTTCATATGCCAATTTCAGGGCTTTCTTCTTTGGTGCAATTCTTGTACATGCCCGCCACCGTGGGACGACCAGTGTGCTGAATGGAAGCCCGCAGCGTGTATTGGATTGTGGATTGGGTTAGTGCTGTATTTGTGGGATCTGGTTGCTGTTCAGGGTTGAAGGAGGATTTCATTTTCTATATTTTTGGATTTTGGACCCTGGACTTTGAGGGATGCAATCGTTGATCAGGAGCAAGTCAGCAGGGGTAACAGGCGGAAGGGGCACAGCGGGGGCCGGTCCTGGTAGGGACCTTCTTTACTTGTTTTCTTTGTTGGACTATTGGACCCGCGCGCGTCGCTGAACAGCGTGGAAAGAATAAATTGGAACGAAGAAAACGACGCACCAAAAGAAAAAATAAACGCAGAAATCGTTTTTACTGACCTCAAATCCCCCCGATGAATTTTTGCGCCGCTGTTTGGCGAGGTTAGCAGAGAAATCCATACAACCAGACCACAACGAGAACAGAGGGGAGAAACAGACAAGACAGTGCAACCCGTGCGTGCCCCAAAACACCTAGCAAAGTGCGTGTCGTAGGACTAGTCCAATGGAGATTGGACACGAAGAGCAACGACGAAGAAGACAAAAGCTATGTTCCGACGCGGCGAGGTATGGAGCCGCCGAAAGAAGGCCGCGCCACAAGCAACTACCAAACCAAAGCAGCACGGGGACAACGCGGAGAAAGACAAAGTGAAGACCTCGTGACTCAACTACGGGTACGGCACGGATAAACATGGTAAACAAACACAAGTAAAAGCGCTTACTCTTGGGCGCCGCCAAAACCAAAGAGTGGAGTCACCAAATGAAAAGGCGAACTCAAGACTAGACTAGACTAGGGTGCGGCAAGGACAAACAAAGTAAACGCCAAACAAACACAAGTAAATGCGCTTGTTCTTGGGCGTCGCCAAAACCAATGAGTGGAGTCACCGAATATAAAGCATAGCACGCTAACAACCGAAGGAGCCTCTCCTCTCCCCTTGTTCATTTATGCCACATGGTGCCTACCTTGAACACGGAGCCAACCGACATGACAAACACCACGGAGCAGAGCAAACACCGGACATGACGAAGAACCGACGAAACAACACGCCGCTAAACAACACGCGGCAACGACACAACACCAAAGAAACACGAGAACACCGCGCAAAACGACTAAAGAACGAGTACAAGGCCACGCTACGACACCGGCAAGGAGGCACAAGGCTAACAGACACCAAACAACCACACATGAAGGCGCATGCACGGGAGTGCCGCCAACAATCAAAGAGTGAAAACGCCAAGTGTAAAGTGTAACACATTAACTACCGGTGCAACCTCTCGATCCCATATCCATGGCCAACAGACCAAATGGTATGGTACACCCCGCGGAGCCAACCGAAGTGATCGGCATCACGGAATGGAGCACGCGCCGAAGATGGCGGATAACCAATGGCACAACACGCCGTGAGCCAACGCACGACAACAAGACATGACGCTGGGTATCACAAATACACATACACGGCTCACACCACCGTACAACGCCACACAACAACGCAACAACACCATGTACCGAGACGAAACACATACCCAAACACCACACAACACCGATCACAACAACACAACGCGGCAGAACAAAACACCACAACGAACACGCCACCACAAGAACGCGCGAAAACCGCGACAAACCACGCCACACGACATCACCCATCGGAGCTACATGGCACCATATTGGAGCTACGTAGCGCAACCAACAAGACAAAACCACAACACCACGCAACGCCGAGACACAACACACGACAACAAACCCAACAACACGGAACACAAAACCACAACCAACGGCAAAACAACGGTGCCCAACACAACGTGTTATACAACGCAACATACCGACAAACAACAGCACACAACATCGAACAACGGTACCTGACTCCACACACCAACATCCAACCCAACACACCAAAACACAATGCGACAACACAGCACACCACAACGCAACGCACGCCAAGACACATAACGCAACAAGACAAAACCCAACACCAAAACAACCCCAACGCGACACGCGAAAACGGACACCACGAAACACACAACCCAATACGCGCACGCAACGGCACACGGCACAACGGAGCAACGCAAAGGTGGGCGCAACACGGGGGACCCACCTGGAACCAACACAAAACACGTCGCGCCACCACGCACCACAACCGCACACTACTACACACAACGTCAACACCACCACCAACAACAACCGGACACAACCATATACCAACCCCACGACATGACCCGGCACAGCGCAACACACTGTGACGCGCCACAAAATACCATGGCAACACGCGGTACCGTACCAAGAGACAGCACTCGACAAACACCGGCGTTACCCAACAACGGCACACAACACACGACACCACAACCCAACGGCAGCCACAGGACACCACACAACACAGCGCAATGCTACACAATAAGACCAACAACAAAAACAACTTAAACCGCGGCATGGCACAGCCAGCGCCCGGCACCGCAGGACACCACCTGACGCGACACAACGAAACAGCACAGCACACACTACGACACGACGCAACGCCACGGCCACACTACGCCGCACAACCCAACGCCGGCCAACACGGCGCTACAAGGCAACACGAATACGCAACGCCGCGCCACAAACCACAAAAAAAAAGGCCGCGACCCGACGTGACCTGACCCCACATCTTATGTGCCGCAGGACCTCCACATGGCTGCTGCTGACCGACGATAAGGAGCGCCATTTGTACCGTGCAATACAGCAGGCAAACAAGATACGCCGACACCAAGGGCAAGAGGTATGCCACCTACGAATCCTGTGAGGTGCACACACGCATGCGACAACACGCGGCAAAAAAATGGGAGGTGCACGTACAGGCGAACCCTCCACACCCACATACGTGACACGCAAGAAGACCACACACGCAATGCAAACACAGGACACGATGGAGCAGGGGCACCAGGACGACGACGCCCGGGGGAAACCCGCAACACCGAGCACGCCATCAACAACCACCCAAGGCGGGACACAACGCCCGACCGGACCCGATGATCTCGGAGACCCTGGAAGCCGGAAGCACGCACCAGGCACGCCACACCCACATCCCACCCACGCGGTACACGGCGAACGCCAGGATCCAACGACCCACAACCACACGAACTATGACCCGAGCACCGCCGACACACCCGAGCCCCGGGGAGGGGAGACAACACGAGGGGGGCGACACGACGGTAACTGGAACCAGAGCCAGACCAAACCCTATCACAACGTACCGACTACAGTGCCACCAGTCGGACCGCAAGTACCGTGACACGCCAGCGTACCCCGAGCCAGGACCGCACGGAGTATAGCCAAAACACATACTACAACCACATAACACGGGGAGACGCCTGCGACCCGACACAAGAACCGGCCCCGTCACCGCACACAGACTACAGCGACCGAGCCACGAATCAATCCACAAACGCCGCGCCGTGCAGGCGTACACTGAGCCCCAACCACACAGAATACAGCGCCCAAGACACGGACCATTGCGGCACACCTCACCACGAGGCGCCGCACTGCGACAACCGGGACGAATCCCCGGGACCAGGGCCACAAACGGAGACGATGGCCGCGGTGATAACACAACCAAGCCCACCGGAGGACCAGACACACAAAGCACCGCTATCCGTGTCCAGTGGCACCTCCGGCACCGCGATGGACATCCACTCCCAACCACCCACCTCTCGGGAGGCCCATGACCCACCCCTGGAGTCACTGCCTAGTGGCCTCGACATCTCCACGAACCGCGACCCCATGAACCTGGACAACGACCCACTGCAGGACAGCATCCAACGCGTGCTGCAAGTGGCAGCCGACGCGCGCCAACAACCCACATGGAGCCTATACCGGGCACTCAACGAAGCAGATCAACGGATAACAAGCACAGGAAGCAACCGAGACCCAGGTGCATACATCCAGGAGCTGCGGAGAGACATACACCACGCCCAGCAACAATCACCGGAAGGAGTGGTGGTACAGGGACGAGAGACCAAAACTGGAGCGTGGACGAACCTCACCCGGCCCCCACACGCGGATGAAGCCCTGGATTTCATCCAGGAATACGACGCCCCGCCGCCAGCAACCCTCGAGGAAACAGCGGAGGCTCTCGTCCTCACCCTACACAGTTGGACACGGGGCCACACCATCGTCCTGCATGACAAGACAGGGCCCCCCTACGCACGCACTGCGACATGCTGACCAAGCATTGCGGCCACGGGAGAAGCCCACCTGGAATGGAAGCTGGAGCGAGAAGATGGCGAGTACACCCTAGTGCACGCCACCCGGCACGGACATAGGGAAGAGAAGGACCCTACGCCCGAGCCTGCCGCGACCCCCCCACCGAGACAAACCCCCCGACACTGGACCCTGTACCGACAGCTGGCCCATGCCCGCACCCTAGCGGAGCACAGTATCCGGCCGTACACGGAGGTTGCATACGTGGAACGCATGCTACAAGACTGGACCAAGTACAAAACAGAGGTCCTGGAGGGACACACGGGCCCGCGGGGCGCCACGTCTCGCACCACGTGGGACGACATAGTGCCGGACAGAGACATCGGAGCGCTGGCTACGACCGTTCGAGCCACGTTCGGAGACGGCTCCAGACCCGACCACCCGTTTGGAGACAACAGAAACCCCGCCATCACGAACGCCATCCTGGCCTACTACAGCTGGTCCACTCAGCAAAGCATCCACCTCCACAACCCGCACGATGACCAACGCGAGTGGCACCCTATTGGGCCACCAGCGCTGGAGTTCTACCTGCACGAAGATGCGGCCACCGGAGCACACAACATCACCAGCCTTCGACCCACAATACCACAACCGATACCCCCCAGTCCTACGAAACCCCAAACGCCCACGCGTCACGAACACAGGCCCCCCCAAACAAGGACACAGCCCGGCAGCCCACGAAAAGGCCGAACCTCCAACGCCACCACAACCGTCCAACAACTCAACAAGCCTCTAACCTTGCGTCACGTCCCAGACAACTACCAACTACCCCAAGGGGGGAACCACACAAGCAGCACGGCAACGACATGGCGACTACCGACAGGCACCATCGATTGGAAGAAAGTTGTAAGTGCGGCTAACCCCCATCTGCTCAGATTTTAACAGATCTGCCCCACATTGGCTACATTTTGGTCATTTTCTCTGCTTCGGCGGAATTGCCGACTCGCAGCTCAGTCTCAGGATCAGACCTATATATTTCTGATGTGCCGGATCTGATTCCGCGGTCCATTCATCGTAAATCCGTCGCGTTCCGATCATTTACTTGGAATCGCCAATTGCCGCTGATGCACGCCCGAAGCCAAATCAGCCAAATAATTTTTCACAATCGGATTTATATAAATCTTTTCAGACAGATATGGACACTCAGATGTACTTAGGATAATCCGCATCAATTTTCTTCATAGACTGGGATTTTCTGCCGGATAACAATCAGCATGGATCTTGCTTCCGTTGTTGCTGCTCTCGCCTCTGTTGGTGTCCGCGTATCCGGTTCTACCCCCAACAGCAGCGTTCAGGTCGACTCCTCGCGTGCCTGCCCCACTGGTCTTGCCGGCCCCGAGCCCTCCGGCACCTTCCACGACCCAGGGCAGCACTTTCATGGTAGCAGAGGCTACCTGAATGTTGCTTCACAGCCCTTCAGTCCACAGCCCGCTCCCCAGTACGGCCCCGTAGACCCCGCCGCTTCTGGAGAAGTAACGATTACGCTGCCATGGTGCTGCGCGAACGAGGCCTTGAGAGGAATGCCTTGCGCAAGCCCAAGCTGCCCAAGAAGGGCGCACATCAGCAGCTGTGGAGACCCAGATTACCATTATGATCCCAGTCGAAATTGGCCATCGAGCAGCTGGAATCCGCCGGCCTACGCCGATGGCAACGCTCCGGTGGAGCTTACGGACCTGGCAGGTACCAACCTTCCTTACGGAGGTCCAACATTCGAGACCATTGACGCCGATCTGAACGACATTGAGATGGGTGGTCCAGGTGAGGTACCTAGCTATAATCGACCAGCCTCTTGGGCACACTGGGGCGACCATTTGTCCCCAGAAGTGACCCGTAACCTTGGGGCCCTTGAGGCACTTTGTCTCTTAGCCACGTCTAAGCTGATCGGACAAGAAAGAATCGCCTCTGATTTTTTAATGGAATATTTTTTCCTTCTTCAGGACGAAATTAATACCAGGATGTGGTGCCGTTCTCAAGAAGATGACTCTTTTGCCATTTTTTTGCAGATCTGGAAGGCAAGCCCCTTCCCGAAGGAGAAGGGCACGGCACCTGTTCCCGGGCCCTCCGCCCCTCATCCCCCTGTTTCCATCCGCGACGATCTAGCCGCCGCGGTTGAGGAGGGAATTTTAGAGGCGGCCAGGCAGGCAAGCCTGGAAATCAGGGCTGAAGGAGCTCCCCAAGTGGACTCCTGGCTGCGGACCACCGAGATCAGCGGTCCGACAGCCTGCTCAGGCCCTTCAGGACACGGTATGTACTGTCCTGCCGACTGCTCCTGCAGATTTCAGCGAGATGCTGAGCTCCAAACGCTCAAAGATCAAATGCACCTCATCATTGAAACGCTGGGAATAAAAAATCTTTTCAAGACGCACATGCGGTCTGAGGGCGCCTCATCGGTGGAACAAGCAACAGAGCCGTCGGAGGAGGCGACGGAAATTTTTTCAATTGCTCCTTCGGTGGACTCCAGGACCACCGACGCAAGGATCAGCAGGACCAAGCTAAAGGAAAGGGTTAAAATCTGTCGTTCTGAGAGTAGGACGGCGAAGGCTAGGACTGAGGCTCAGAATGCCAAGCGAACTGCCTCCCGTACTGCCCCTCCTGCTGCTGATTCCAATACCTTAGCCCAGCTGTTGCTCGCCCAGACCCTCGCCGGAGCTGGTGTGGCGAATGATGCCGCCAAGGTGTCTGCCATTACGGCCGGTGTTGGGCTGGATTCGCTTCTTAATCCTCCTTCCTTGCGACTTCGTCAGGTTGCCAAGCAACCGAAGTATAATGGGAACCCCTGACGTTGGCCTCAGTTCCAACGGGAATTTAAACTGTGTGTTAAGACTCAAAAACTCCAAGATGATCAGTTCCTGATGGCCCTCTTGGATTGCCTTGAGGGAGCGCCGGCCAACACTTGGCTCAGGACTTGGTGTGATCGTGAGGATACAAGTTCCCCCCTTACCGTTGATGAGGTGTGGGAACAGTTGGTGGTACGTGGATCCCGGCCGCCAGAGGACCATTACCATCAAATGTTGAAGAATTTTCCTTCATTCTCGCGATTAATCTTGCACGAAGTGCAAGACAAGAGACAGCGCTTCTGGAACTTAGTGGAAGAAGCTGAACATTCAGGCGAAAAATTTTCTAGTGCGGAGCTGAAAAATCTGATTTTTGACAAGATCCCCTCAGAAACTGCCGCCACCCTTCGGAACAAACAGTCCGAAGAAAAGGTCAAGACCTGGTGGGCGGAGGTGGAAGGCTTCGATGCCTCTGCCAACAGGTTTTCAGTCAGGGAGGCACTTCAAAAGTGCTCCCCCACGTCCTTCTCCAAGGTGAAATTCACTGAGGAGACGTGGAAAATCAAGTTTAATGAACACGAGGATCGGGACTTGTTTGACCAAGTCCTCAACAGGGGAGTAAGCCTCCATGGCCATCGCCTGATGGCCAAAAACTGGGTGTTTTCGTTCACCCTAAAGGAACTCTGGGAAGAGGTTGAGTGGCTCGCCGACGCCGCCAATCAGAATTTCCATGAGGGTCTTGGGGGAAACAATAATACCCAGCAAAACACCCAAAATGGGGCCCAAAAGGGCAACGAAAAGGTGAATGACACCCGGAATGTTCAGGATCACTGTAGCATCTGCCTTCTTTTAGGTTCTACGAACCGAGCTAAGACGCATTCTACTGGTAATCACCGATGGTCTCCTTACGATCACAAGGTGATTGGTGAAAATATCAGTAATCCGCAGAACTCAGACAGGAATGACAGACAGGTGCATGGTGGGAAAGCTGGAAAAGGGAATCCGACCCCCTCTGGTGGAAACAAAAATCCTGGAGGCCCTGGCGGGTCCCAGGGCACAGGAAATCGGACTCCATCCGGCTCCGGTGGGCAGCCGAACGGCCAGAAAAATCCCAATAGCAACGCCGGAGGCGGAAATCGAAATCCAGGCCAAACCCCTCAATCCGGTACAAACAAGGGAAATGCTCCAGGATCCCAGGGTAAAGGTAAGGGAAATCCTTCGGGAACCCCTTTCTCTGGTAAGGGCAGAGGGCGTGGCGACGGTGGAGGTCCATCATCCGGCGGCCGTGGCCGTGGACGTGGAAAGGGCAACCATCGTGTGGATCAGGTCTCAGGTGCAGATCAGGTGTCCGATGCGGATCGAGATTACGTGGAAAATGCCTTGAATCCAGCAGATGATCCGCTCCAAGATGAGTGGGTCGACGAATCAGGGTGTGTCCACAATGTTACCGCAGCTACTGGAGGTCAGAACGCCTAGGGGAGCCACGAAAATTGCCCCTCCCCAGGCGATTTCAGGCATGATCCCCAGATTCCATCTCGGCCACTACTTGATGTAGGGTCGCTTGTCTCCTCTCCCCTGGATCCGGCAGCGGATCCTTCTGTTGTAGTGGACGAGGTTGGTGTACAGTCCAAGCACAGGGCTCGTCAGTTTGTCACAAAGCTGTGGGTCTCTGATTGCAAGGGCAACTTCCACCTCGCCACTTGTTTGTGTGACAATGGATCGGAGGTAAATCTCCAACCCAATTCTTTCTTGCCTGACGACTGAGTGCTTGATTCGCTTTATCCTGTTACCCTCGAGGGAGTTTCTGGACACTCTCTCGCAGGTGGGCAACGCGGTTGTTATATATCAACTCATTTGGTCGCTCAAGACCTTTGGGAAGAAGGCAATGTGGAGGAAGTTATCATTAAGGATGACTACTTCTATCGTGCCGACATAAAGTATGACCTTTACTTGGGCCATCTTTGGCTTAGCAAGAACAGGGTGGCGCCCGTAGGTCATCGGCGTTGTTTTTTGCTGGAGTCAGGTCCCTTGGAGCGTCCTGAATTTCGTTTTTTGCACGCAGGGTTTAAAAGTGCAGAAGAATTTTTGAAGCGAAAGGTTACACCAAAATTGGGCGAAGATGTCACCATTGCAGAGGTGAATGGGAGTGCCGATTACTCCCGAGAGTTAGAATGTCTTCGTAGGGACTCCGAGCCACGACGCCCTTCGCGCTGGCACTCTTCATCCTACAGAGTTGTCGACAAATGGCGCGATACAATTTGTGAATATTTTTATGAACACCATTCCTTTTGGCCACAGTATGATGCCTTTGCTAACCGCGAGAACAAGCGCTTTGACAAGCACTTTCGCGACGCTTGGACCCATAAATGGGACAAGAAGTTATGGATTAATCCTCCGTTTCACTTAATCCAGCAGGTCATCCACAAAATCAAGCAAGATAAAACCCAGGCGATTTTAGTTGTGCCCTTGTGGGACGACAAGCCTTGGTTTCAGGAATTACAAGACATTTGTGTAGATTACATCGAACTTCCCAGGAAGATTAAGCTGTATGCCAGGGACGACACAGGTCCCCTGCCACAGCGGTCCTGGAGTTCGCTTGCATTCCTGGTGGATGGAAAGCTTTCTGACTCTGACTCTGCTGATTCTAGTACTGATTCCTGTGTTGGGTCTGAATCTGAGGTTGAGCGTGGTACTGACGATGAATCTATTTTTTCTGATTTTTGTCCGTCAGATGCCCAAGGTGATCCAACGTCAAATGGATCCGCCTCGTCTCCCTCTTCCCCAATACGATCGACATCGAAAAGAATCTTCAGAGCACGGGCGAAGAGAAATTTTAAATCGCGCCGCAAATTCAGAGTTTTTTATGAAAAACCCCGTGTGGAAGCTTTCATAGATCCTTTTGAGGAGCTGGATCACGAAGAGAATCTCTGGAATGTCGACACTCGACCCACCTATCTTCAAGAGGCAGTTGATACGGACCTTTTTAGGGACATCCGTAAGAAGATTCTTCCTGCCAAGGCCGAAGAAATCGCCAAAGTTTTTTCGACAGTAATTCCTGGCGATCAGGTGGACACTGAGTTGTGTTCCAAGAAAAGAGACAAGATTTTTGAGGAACGGAAGGACACAACCCTTTCGGGGAAGTTGATCAAAGACCCCCCTGTCCGTGGGCAGTTCGGTGAAGCCTTCATCGGGCTTCGTGAAGGTTACAAGGCGAAGAAACAGCGTCCTTATGAGAACCATGGACACAAACATGAGATACTCAGAAAAAAAGTCGAGAGAAATCTCAGGGAATTTGGTTGGCTTGAGGGTTGTATGACCAGCGAGTGGTGCTGCTCACCCTTCACAGTCCTGAAGCCGCCGCCTGCAGACCAGAACACTATTGATGGTTGGCGAATGGTTGTTGATTTTCGCAACCTCAACGCCGAAACCAAGGCGGATTCACACCCCCTGCCCCTCATTGAGGAGGAAATCGCCAAGAGGGCAAGAGGTCGTTTGTTTTCTGTGCTGGATCTCCGTCACGGCTTTCACCAAATGCCGTTGAGGAAGGACAGCCGACCTCTCACCTGTATGTGCACGCCATGTGGCCCAGTCCAGTGGACGGTCATGCCCATGGGCCTGAAGAACGCCCCTTCGAAGACTGGCACGGGAATCGAACTCAGGTCGTCGAGTTGTTAGTCAAGTGTTTTACCGCTCAACTATGCTCCAGGGATAAAAACACATGCTGTTGGCGCGGCACCACCCAATCTCTTAGGCTCTGCCACTTGCCCCCAGTGTGTTGATATCCCCTTCCTCGCTTCGTCGTCCGTTGTTCTGTCTCAGTCCGGTGGTGTATTGTAGGGCACCATCCCCCTTGGTCGTCGCGGCTTTGCTCGCTCCTGTCTCTTCTTGATTTAAGTGCCTCGGATTAAGCTGTCGTTGTAATCGCCGCGAGGACAAGCGGCTATTCGACAGTTGCAGTACGAAGACTGGCACGGGAATCGAACTCAGGTCGTCGAGTTGTTAGTCAAGTGTTTTACCGCTCAACTATGCTCCAAGGATAAAAACACATGCTGTTGGCGCGGCACTTCGTTTTTTCAAAGAATGATGGAGGATGTGCTTTTTACAGCTCATCCTGAGCTTCGTGCCTTCGTGGGTGTGTACATAGATGACATAATCATCGCGACAGAGGGGGAGGGACTGACGGAAGCCGAGCTGGTGGCCCTACATGAAAAGCAGCTGAACCAGGTTTTGGACATTCTTGATGCCAATCAGCTGATTTGTGGGCCAAAGAAGGGAAAACTATTTTTAAAATCAGTCGAATTTTGTGGTTCTCTCCTTGAGAATGGCACCCGACGACCCAGTCCAGGGAAGCTCGTCGCTATTCAGAAGTGGAAGCGCCCTGAGACGATCACGGAATTGAGAGGATTCCTGGGTTGTTGCAATTTTTACCACACTTTTGTGCCGAATTATGCCAAATTTGCTGCCCCCCTCACTGAATTTTTGAAGGTAGGGAGAGATGCGGGCAAGGCAGGTTCAAAGGTTCGTGTCAAGTGGACTGACGAGTGCGAGGAGGCCTTCCATCAATTGAAGGCGGCCCTCTGCGAAGTCGCCACGTTGCATGTGCCAAAATTCGACCGACCCTTCTACATAAGAACCGACGCTTCTAGGTACGCGATCGGAGCTGTCCTTGAACAGGTTGATGAAGCCACAGGTGATCATTACCCTCTTGCATTTAGGTCTCGGAAGCTAGCCCCACGCCAAATGCAATGGTCGCCGCGTGAGCAAGAAACCTACGCCATAAACTGTGCTTTGAAAAAGTACCAATTGTGGGTTGGCACCAATCGAGTCGAGGTCCTGACAGATCATCGATCTCTGGAGTATTGGGCCACCGAACACATTGATACTGTCGCGAGCCCAGCTGGTCGACGGGCCAGATGGCACGAATTTCTCAGTCTGTTTGACCTCCATGTGTCGTATTTGCCTGGAAAACACAACACGGTAGCGGATGCTCTGAGCCGATGGGCTTACCCCGCTTCAGAGGGGCTGCAAAGTACCAACATCCATGGTACGGAGCAGGACCGCCACGTCGTAATCGAGTGGGATCAGGAAGAAAAAAAGGTCATTCGACGTGAATGCATGCAATGCACTGTTAAACAGCACACATGCCCGTGTCATGACATCACGGCCTTTTCAGATCCGGCGCATGCTCATGAGATTATAACCAAATCACTGAAAGTCGTGGAGAAAGTCACCGATCCCTCCTCAGGGAGTGTGAAACGGTTTGAGTAGACCCGACCAGTAAGTGGATTTCGGTTGATCCAGGGCATTAAGCGTCGAGATCCGGCCAAAACTCCACCCCTGCCAAAAGATTCCCTGATCATCCGTGACTGGACGTCCGATTATCTGCACGATTCCATGTTTAAAGAGGTCTTTGAGAATCTCAAATCCAAAGATGCTCACAAGGATGGAATTTTTGCTGAATATTCGTTGGATGGGGGGAAGCTGTGGATGGAGGGTAAATTGTGCGTACCAGACGCCCTTGCCCCCCGAGTGTTAAACTGGTGGCACAAATGGGAGTCCCCCCACGCACATGGCCGTAGATTATGGTCAATGATTAAACATAGGTTGTTTGGCTCAAGGCTATATACTCATTGCATGAAAGTAGCCGCTGGATGTGCCCAATGTGCTGTCTCGACGCCCCCCAGCGCGAAGAAGCACGGCCATCTGAGGCCACATCCTATTCTGGAGCGCCTGTTTAACAGAGTCACCAGTGATTTTTTCTATCTTGGTGAACTCCACGACGAAGAGTGCCATTGGACCAACAAAAAGGTCAATGGAGTGCTCCTTATTCAGTGCCGTCATTCCGGCTATATTCAGGTGTTGCCTTGTAACATCGAGTCGATGACTGGCAAGGCTGTCGCCAAATGGTGCGCGCAGACCTGGATGGGAGGTTGGGACGTCCCATCCGAGGTGGTTACGGACTCAGGCAAAGAGTACACCTCCGAATGGTGGAGATAATTATGTGCTCGCCTTGGAATCCACCACCTCAGGTGTGAAATCCACTCGCATCGAGCGCTGCCTGGCGAAAGAGCCGGCCGCTCTGTTATAGATATGCTTCGTAAGGAGCTCGCGAGTGAGAAAGATTTCCATTGGCTTGAAGTTCTCTTCGCATTGCTTCGCCGTTACCACAACACGCCTTTGTACCATGGCCTTTCTCCAAATGAAATTGTCTTTGGACGAAAGAAGTGTTGGTGGAACATGCCGTTGAATAATCCTCGCCCTTGTAAGGATGCTTCGTTGTTTTTGGACGAAATCCAACGAGCAGAAAAAACTGTCTCGAAATTAATCGACAAGCATCAAGCTGACTGGCTTTGGGTCCAGAATCAAGGCCGAAAAAACCCCCACAATTTTGAAGTCGATGATTGAGTTTGGCTTCGAAAATCCGAAACCACCCTGGACGGAGATGATAAGCTTCTTCCCTTGTGGGAGGGGCCATTCGCTGTTACAGCGCGTCTAGGTGAGAACAGGTGGAGGATTCGTGTGGATGTCAGCAGGGAAATTGACGTTTCGGGCGATCGCCTCAAGAGAGAGATCCCCTCCCCCAAGCATCGGGTTAAACCCCTTTTTTGGACTTCGAAATTTTTGTCCGATCGGGTCATCGAAGGGGGGAAGTACGAACTCAAGAGGATTTTAGAAGCAAGACGTGACGGAAAGGGCGAATGGGAATTTCTATGTGAGTGGAGGGGCTTTGATTCCAGTCACAACAACTGGGAACCAGCCCATTCTTTTGTCCATGGGTACACCAAGGGGTTCATCGACTTCCTCAAAAAGCACCCCGAAATTGGCGTACTCCTGACAGACTGTCTGTCGAAACCAGACAGACAGGTGGAGAGCGACGGAAAAAGACCTGTGGTGAATCGAGATCCAGCCTTTTACGGCCCTCAGCACCCACATTCCAGGGCTGATCCGTCGATCCCCCCTCCTGCGGTCAGGCCAGCCCAGGAGCCAAATGAGGACCAAGCTTCGAGTTCGGCCCCTGATTTGCAGCGCCCAAGCCGTACAAGGGCCCGACCAGACAGGTTGGTGGTCACCTGTATTCGTGCTTGGCCGAATTGAGGGAGATCCGTCGTGACTTGAGTCGCCGACGCCATAATCTGGGTAACAGTTGTCTAGTCCAGGGCGTCATGGCACTCGTCGCTAGGGCTCAAGGGTGTAGGTTCGAAACCCTTGCATGTCCAACTCCTACAAAAGCTCCAGCCTCGCCCCGTCGACCACTTATTCCAATGTGAGTGTTCTGACGACTTGAAAAAACCACATTCTGCTCAATCCACTGTTCATTCTTCCTGATTACATCATGATGTGGAGAACTGCGAATGTTTGATAATTTGACGTCATTCAACTTTTCTTTGGTTTCCGTTCGGTAGACAAGGCGTAGATACGCTGCCGAAAGCCACGGAGTGTGCTGCCGTGTCCAGAAAAAACCAAACTCAGGCTTAATTCAGGCAGATTCGGGGTAATCTTGTCTCTGTTGGTCTGTGCATCCTTGGAATTTGGCTACTCGTGCAGATGGAAGCAAATGTACATAGTAAAAACGCCGGCCGGCGACATTCACCCCTACAGGCACCCCCTGTAGTACTGGCTGCACTAGATGCGACGCCAGGAACTCAGATCTTACCTTCATTTGCCGTGATGCTGAAGCCAAAGTCCAGATTCAGATCCAGATTCCTTGAATTTACCTTGAATTCCTCAGGTTTGTCCATCATTCTGCCACTGTTGCACAAAACCCCGACGTCAATTGTTCAGACAACCTTCACATAGGAGCTCTAGGGACTTCTTACAGCAACCTCTGAAGTCCGTAAGCTTCGTTGTATTTTTGGCACACGCCAATTTGAGCTCAATCCGACCTGAAACTGTCGAAAATGCTGAATCCAAGTGTCTTGTGGGACTCAATCCAAAGATGGGCCTTTTCGAAGTCAATTGACACCACCGCCACTGTAAATAAAGGACTATTCGGTGTCTCTCAGTTATATACTGTCAGTAAAGCGCCTTCAGCGAACCTTCGGCGCGTTACATGCCAAGGATCCAGGGCCATCATGTCTCATCATGATGCATCATCACATGATCCAGATTTTCATGGAATCTGTTGGATGCTCGCGAACCACCGTGCCGGAAAGCACAACTCAGCTGAATAAACGACAATATATATTAACTCTAGTCTAAACGAAAGTGTTAGTAGTTTCAGTTCTAGACATTCCGCTTCATTTCACCTTCATCTTAGAGAATTTGTTGATTTTAGGACAGTTTAGATTGATTTCCTTGTCATCTCCTCTCATTCCTCGAAGATCTGTGTACAGATAAGTGAACAGAAAAACATCCCTACCATCTGTGGTTCACTTAGGGCCTGTAGACTACATTTGTATTTGTTTTCCCTCTCTGTGATTGTTTCATCTCCTTCATCTCTGCTCAATTTGTTTCTCAATCTTGCTGAATTTTGTGATCATCCACCAGATGCGCCAAATCTGAAGCACATGCTGCACTTTTCAGAACGAGAAAAGCGGGAGTAACACGATGTAGAGTACGTGGAGGACACCGTAGCGTGCCCGCGACAGCTAAACTGTGCCAGAGCGCCGAGATGTCACTCCATTTCTTGATTCCCCCACTCAATCCATCAATAATCTACCTCATTCTCAACCAGGGCATGATTTGGTATCGATTTTCGATACGTTTACATGCTTTTTAGCCCTTAACCTAATGTTTTACTGCACGGAGGACTGTTCGTCACTCTTCATTCTGTCTCATTTCAGGTTCATCCATCCTGATTCAGTGCCAATTCAGCCCAAATCAGGTCAGATCAAGCAGATTTCGCCCCATCGAGGCTACATTTCTATTTTTTTTCTGGGACTTACGCGCACTACGTTCTTCGTTGACGTAGCGACACACCCCAGTGTGTTTTTGGAGGGGGAGTGTAAGTGCGGCTAACCCCCATCTGCTCAGATTTTAACAGATCTGCCCCACATTGGCTACATTTTGGTCATTTTCTCTGCTTCGGCGGAATCGCCGCCTCGCAGCTCAGTCTCAGGATCAGACCTATATATTTCTGATGTGCCGGATCTGATTCCGCGGTCCATTCATCGTAAATCCGTCGCGTTCCGATCATTCACCTCGAATCGCCAATTGCCGCTGATGCGCGCCCGAAGCCAAATCAGCCAAATAATGTTTCACAATCGGATTTCTATAAATCTTTTCAGACAGATATGGACACTCAGATGTACTTAGGATAATCCGCATCAATTTTCTTCATAGACTGGGATTTTCTGCCGGATAACAATCAGCATGGATCTTGCTTCCGTTGTTGCTGCTCTCGCCTCTGTTGGTGTCCGCGTATCCGGTTCTACCCCCAACAGCAGCGTTCAGGTCGACTCCTCGCGTGCCTGCCCCACTGGTCTTGCCGGCCCCCAGCCCTCCGGCACCTTCCACGACCCAGGGCAGCACTTTCAAAAGTCCTCCCACAGATAGCAACAATGGCATCCATGCGCCTCCTTACGCCACACCAAGTACACCTAACGCAGGCCACGCACCTCTTTCTAACCACCCAGGGCACGGCGACCATGGAAGGCACGGCCCTGGTCGACGACGACCAGACGCCCCAGGCGAGACCCACACAAGCGATCTGGATAAACGCGACAACGGGTACCGACATTACCGTCGACCCCAACCCGGAGTGGATGGCCATCCACTACACCCTGCACTGCACCAAGGACGACCCCACGCTGACAGATTGGCAGACAAGGTGGGCCGCAGAAGCCAATCGCCTCCACGAGGTCGCCCTTGACGACACCCTCACGCAGACGACGGAACCCGCGGGACGCACCGCCCAGGCACACCGGGACCCCACCAAGCACACCCTCTGGCACTACCCCACTACCATACACCCAGAGGCGGTAACCCAGATCAAAGAGACGCTCTCTCTAACCCTCCCGGACACCCACAACGCCCACCAGCCGGGAAAGTTCACGGTATACTGGAACTTCCCAACAGACACCGGCATGGTGCCCCAGGTCGCTGAGCCCCCACTACCCCCTACCGTCACGGCACTCGCCAAGGCGGCTCAAGCCATGGCGCACAGGGAAGGTGCCCCACAGGACTGGACACCGAACGTCCTTGTCGAACAACGCACCCACCACAACGCCAACAAAGCACAGCAGGCTGGACGCCAAATACACCCGCCATTGGACGACAAAGACGGTAACCTCCAACCCCACAGCCCATGGATGGTACACTTCATACTGGAAGACCATGGGGACAAACGAAAGGGCACGAAAGTACAAATCACTCACGCCCTGGCACACACACACCTCAACTACACCGTCCCCACCTCAAATGCACTAGTCACCACGGCGAGGCACGGAAGTCCACGTACAGATTGCAGGCCGACACCGAGGGCACGGCATACACAGTGTACACTTGGGCCATGTACGGGGACCTACCGGCCCCCATCTGGCACCCGGACCCGTCCTGGCACCAACCTCTCCACGGGAGACGAGTACCACGCCAGAGTGTCAAGTCAGCGGGGAACACCGCCGCCGGAACCCACGACAACCCACCCCCCCTAGACATCACTTAGACGGCTCAAGTTGCATGGTCAAAAACGAAGGAAAAGGTAGGAAAATGACATGTTTCCAAAGGCATCGAAAAATAGTTGTTTTGGTGGATATTATAAAAGCGTCGCAAACAAGTATGGTGGATTAAATATTTCTCTAAGAATGATGTGTCCCATGGGCGAGACAGGGAAAAGTATTGTTTTGTGACTATTCTTTGCGCGAGGCCTCGCGCAACGACGTTCATTTGCGTCAGATTAATGTGCTACAGCACGACGCATTAGGCAGGTTGTCGAAAAATGGAACGCTGTCGTAATTATACACGTAACTTAGTAACATTATCAGGATTGCGTGATAGAGGTAGATCTATTAACGAATAAACTGCAACAATGGTGTACCCAAGAATCTTGAAAAGTATAAATGTGCTGGAACAAACTGCAGTTTCAAGCGCGAGGCCTCGCGCATGGAACGGCGCATGAAAAACATTAAAGTTTTGGTGATCATTGCGCGAGGCCTCGCGCAATGGATCTCATAAGCGCTCATAGAAACAAAAAATGGACAGATCCACCAGCTACACAGTATGTACGTTCCCTTGATGCGGCGCTGCTGCATGGGCGCCCATACAGGTCCCGCCGGCATCTCCGGTTTTCATACTGTGGTCACCACTGACTTCACTGCCCAACAGCGATGGTAGTGCGCCGCAACTGGGTACCACAATCAGGATTAACTAGTGAAATGTGGGATCACCAGACAGTTACAGGTAACCGAAAATGGTGCATGCGACAAGCAAATCACAGAATAATCGGTCGCGCATTTTGACCAATCAACTTGAGCCGCCTAAGCATCATAAACTCCGCCCTCGCCAACGCCAGAATGCCTCTCATAGACACGGGGTGCCCTACCCCGGATGACACCACCCACCGCCGAAGGTGGGGCACCATCAGAAGGACCCTACACCACGACATCGACCGCGACCAGGCACCCTGGATCGATCAGGGCCCTGTCACCATCAGGGTGGGGGGGTGGTTGAACACCCCAAGCCCCAACAAACTACGCAGGGTGGCGGGGCCCTACATACTATATCCAGTACCACACGGCATGGATAGCCCCTGCCCGGGGCTGACACCCGGGGACCCCCCCTGCGGCCACCCCTGCCCCCACGCACTGTTCCAATTATTGCCCCCACAGCCCGCCCCACTCCCAGGTATATACCTAAACACGATAACAGGCGCCAAAGGAGTATACCTCACGACAGGCGACACCGCGGGCCAAGCTGTCCCTCTCGATCAGGTAAACCACATGGCCCTGGGGCCACAACTACCCAACGCAGACAAACCGCGGAACCCGTTAGCGGGACGCGGCGCACGCGAAACCAGACCAATGGACCCAAACGCCCCAGGCCCCGACAGGGCGCTACTACACCTCACCATGAAACACACGGCCCAACTCCCGACCACCCTGGCGGGAGAAAAGTACTTCATCGTGGAGGGACTGACGGACGATGTCATCACCCTGGCAGCCAACACCCTGGCGGCCACCACGAACGCGTGGGACGTCGCCGTGGGCCACCCCACGGCGCGTAAGGACAGGGTACAGGGCACAGAAGACACCCTGACGCCGGACCTTATGAACAACCCGGTGACCCTGATCAGTCCACCAGAACAACACGACCGGAAAACCAAGGGTCCGAAGGTCACTGACTGGGCGGTCCTTAATGACAAGCCCCCGGATACCCCCACGGTGACACTAACGTGCCACCAACACACATGGTGGGTGGCGCGGTGGAATGCCACGGGCACAACAGACAGGGTCCACACATTCACACCGGCAGCAAAGCCGGCGACCCCACTGGCACTGGGGGACCGTTTTAGCCACTCCACCCACCACACCAACCACCCCAGGGCGCACTGGCTAGCCCTCAAACCGGCGGTGCACTGGACAGTGGATGCCCCAGCCACAGACACCACGCTACCCGAGACATGGCTTACACTCACGCACAACCTGGCGGCCTATGTGCGGAAGTACGGGACAGCACAGGCGCAGCGCTGGATGTCCTGGCCAACGAACACGGAACGAACTATCAAACTCCGTACCACCAGCCTACAAGAACACACGAATCGACTTCGGGGTATGCACAGGCCGCAGGAGGGACAGGGATCGGCGTACAGCATATTCTGACGCGACGCACCGAAGCCAGCCCCCTAACCGGCGCCAGAGCAGCCCCAACCCAAACCGAGGCCCCGCCCGGGGGGAGCGGACGCCTCAGCCCGCAGGGCCAAACGGCCCAAACCGGAGCCCAAAGTGGCCCCAGCACCGCCGCCACCCGATCCGCAACCGAAGCCGAAGGCCCCAGCATGCCCGCTTTTCACACGGGCGGAATGTGCCGCCATGCACCCCGAATGGCCAGACGGCGCAGAAGTACAAGGAGTATACGGAACCACACTTAAGGGGCAACTAAAACAATTCGTATGGTTCGAGGGCAAGATACAGGGCAGACTGGCCACACCGGGCCAACACGGCAACCTACAGTTGAAAATCAAGTGGCACGCACTCCCAGATTGGGGCAAAAAAGTGGAGACCTCAAACCTCGAACTCTGGGACGACAGACAATACCCGGAGTGCCCGGTGCAGCTCCGCACATCCGCCAACCAGGTACCACCGGGCACCGTCTGGACGGGTGACGTGCCGCAGACATGGCTCAAGGAACCGGATATACCAGAGGAAGAGAGGATGGCCGCAGCAATCAACCACAAACTGCGACTGGGACAATGACTACTACCACGCCGCGCCGGGGACCCCCCAGGGGCCACCAACACGCGCGCCCCCGAGGTCACAACTGCGCTCGTCACTCTCATGTCCCTCAACGAACCAGGCGCCCTGTACGACGCGACCAAAGCGCTGGACCTACAAGACGTACCCATCATGGCGAAATGCGACCCGGACGCCATGGTGTGGCAGGAGCAGGCCCTCAAAACCCAGACAACCCACCCCAGCTTAACCCCCATCCTCACCAGGACGGGACACCAACACCGCACCACATGGGTCGAGGGGGTTCCCATGTCCCACAAAAGTGAAGTCCAAGTACACATCCACCACCACCTGGCGGTGGAAGGCCGCCTAGCAGCATACAAACTGGTAGGCCCAACGTGGCAACTGAATGTCATCAACGTGCACGTCCCCTTTGGAGACGCCACGGAGACGTTCCTCGAACATCTCATGGAGGCCTACCGACAACTTGCCATGATGGGCCCGACTGTCATCATAGGAGACTTCAATGCAGCCCCATCAGCGGACGATCGCGGAGGACGACCGACGCCCGAGGACGCAGCGGTACAAGTGGCCATGCAACATCTAGGCCTGCAGGACCTCACAGCCTCTCTACGAGGCCAGCCCTCACACAGACCACCACAACCTGGCGCGGCAGATTCCCGCATCAACCTCTGCTACGCGGACTCGGCACACGTCGAGGTGACGCGGGTGCAATACCACGACCTGCCATCCAAGATCACCAGACACCGACCCCTGGAGGTACAAATCAAGGTGCTTCAGGTACCCCCGGCCTCCAGGGATGGCATGGACCACGAAGAACAACCACCCATCCAACCGCCTGGAGAGAACGACACCCACGGATGGGTAGCATACTACCGCACGGTACAACACATCCTGGGCCAGCAAGACAAAACGGACCTCAACCTCGCCTTGCGACAGGCGGCCACGGCATGCGGCCTCAGCGGGCAGCGCAAAACACAGGACGACGCCACCCCGCATCAAGACCTACGATCCCTGGTCACAACCATATGGCACGACAAGCGAGCACTGCACACGGCAATGCACTCACATGACCTGCAAGCCCAACATGACGCCCAGGAAATCGCAGCAAGACTGGAAACCGCACGCCAGCAACTCAGAGAATGGCACGTCCGCCAGGCGAAGGAGCTGGCGCAAGAACAACAGCGCTACTTCCAAAACCCCAAACCCTACAAATCACTGAAACACGTGGACCAGGTCCTGGGGGAGACAGGCCACCGAGGCATCAAGGCGGTACGCCTACAGGACGGCACAGTGACCAACGATCCCAAGGTGGTCCTCGAAGAAGTCCTCAACAGCTTCCTGCGCCAGCACAACACTGAGGATGGCGAACTGTCAGCATACACAGAGGAACTGATATCCCACCTGCCGAAACTCTACAACCGGACACAGCGACGAGACATGCACCGAACCCCGTTCACCATTCGGGAGCTCGATGAGGTGTTGTACAAACTACAACCGGGGAAAACTCCGGGAGTGGACGGACTCCCGGCAGAGCTCTACCGTAGACCACCACTGAACCTGAAAAGACACTTAGCCGCGCGCCTGTGGGATATCGCCATCGGGAAAACGGACGTGCGACCCGACTGGGCGAACCTAGTACACCCGCTCTATAAGAAAGGCGACTGGGCGAACCCTGACAATTGGAGACCCATCGTGTGCGCCACCACGGAGGCCAAACTCATATGGATGCTCATCCTCAAACGGGTGGCCCCGGCAGTGTACCGGGCTGTACCGCCCACCATGTGGGGGGCCATACCGGGTAGATCACCGTTGGAGGCCATATTTATGCAAGATGCCGTGGTGGACATGGACCCGATCAGCCTCATCATCACATCCCTGGACGTCAAGGGGGCCTTCCTCAACACCCAGCACCGCCTCCTACGGGCCGTCTGGGAACACATGGGACCCCCCTTCCAGGGCTTCCTCCAAGCATACCTCGCCACCCGCATGTACGCCGTGAAAACCGACATGGGCACCACCCCATGGATCCACTGCACCAGTGGGGTCCCACAAGGGGGTGCGGAAGGCCCATTCCTCTTCCTACTCGTCACCCTCCCGCTGGCGTTTTACATCTGACGCACGTACCCGGACTTGGCACCATATCCCCTACGGACCACGCTCCTAGCGTTTGCGGACGACATGGCGGTGGTGACCGCCACCGCGCGCCAACCCCTGCCGACCACCCCGGACCCCGCCAGAGCCACCGGGGTCCTCCACATCGTCACCATCTATCTGGAGGGCAATCAGCTGCTGGTACACAACGTCAAATCTGCCACCATGGTACACAATGCACCGCCGCCACCCCTCCGCCCCAGGGACCCGCCCATGAACCCAGTAAACACGACCACCTACCTAGGAGTCCAGCAAGCGGCCACCGCAGGCGGGGTCACCCTACCGCCAAACCTGTTACGGCAGCTGACAAGGACACTGGTTATAGCACGCATCACAGCACTCTCCAACCAGGCCCTGGCATACTTCCTACAAGCCGTGCTCAACGCAGCTATTGGAATCCAAGCCTTGCACCTAACGCACCCCCAACACATGCTACAAGCGGCCACCACCACAGTACGACGAGCGTGGACCATCCACAGCCACCTCCCCACATCACTGCCTGCAACGGTGCGTGCGGCATCGCCACCGTACTACAGAGACAACACCGACCACCTCGTGCACAACGCGTACACAGCTCACACTGCGGCCCACTTGCATCATCTCATGCACAATCACGAGCCAGAGGTACGGGAAGTCTCCACGCTGACGCTGCGGGAGGCCCAGTACCACCGCAACACCTGCCCCCAATACATACTTCACGAGCGGGGTCTCCCCACCAAGGTGGGGACCCGCATATGGAACCACCTACAACTCCTACTGCCCCACCACAACCACGTCATCCAAAGGAACCATCGGTGCAGGGAAGCCGGCCCTCTGGCGGTCCTTCACACCGATGTGGGGGGGGGACCAACGGGTAGCACCACCACTCTGGACCTGGTGGGCACCACCCTCCACCTCGTACGGGTTCACCCCGAACCAGATGAAAGCCCTCCAACGAGTGGGCACACACCACGTCCCATTCCTACAACACCCAGAGTGGCCCAACAAATCACTCCTGGAGAACCACATGCGCAGTGCGGCCACCCAAACCGGGCACCCCCAGCCAACAGATGGGGAAGTGCGTGAGGCGTACAACCTGTTTTGGAACACGCACAAACGACCACTGCCACGGAGCCCACCGCAAGGGAACCAAGCCCACCACCGGCCACCGGAGCAAGTGGAATATGTACCCGGCACCACGGTACCAGCGGTACTCCTCCTAGCACCCAACAGGCTAAAGACCACATTGCGGCCGGGCAAAGCGGGGGGCAACCTGTGGATGCTACCGCCGCCTACGGCGCGCCCCTTCTGTCTGCCGCCACTATCGCAGGACAAGCTGACGGGCACCCCCACCACTTGCTGGCGATGTGAACCCCACGCGCTGGCGACCCCATGGCCCCTCCCCCAGTTACTGGCGCGCTACCACCCCATGCCAACGGCCCACGCTACCCCGGAACAGCACCGGTGGCTGCGCACACACTTTGAACAGGCCGCAGAGAGTGACACGGCCACAGTGACGTGGGACCCCAGCACCAAGGCGGAGTGGAGATGCAACAGGGGCACGTGGAACACCCAGCACCCAGCCATCACCTTCCCGGTGATAGCCAAGCACCGCAGCACCACGCCGGAGGCCCCAGCCTACCCGGTCAAACACCGATGCTCCCAAGTACAGGACTGGCAGACGGTCGAGTGGACCACATTCCACTGCAGACAGCATACTTACTCCAGTACGTGTACAGCTACCTGACACAGGGCCATGAAAGGAACAATGACTCTGTCCGCATGAACCCGGCGGCAACCGAGATCATCCGCCAGGGGGCCGGGGTGTATGCTACCCGGAGACTCCTACCGGACACCAACACGCCGTGGGCCACCACGGAATGGGGGGCACACATCCATGCCTACCAACCAACGATGCCGTGCCGCCTGCCGCACCCGGACAACCACACCACGATCATCTTCGCGGATGCCTCCGGCACTACAAGCCTCACCCCGGCGGCCGGGGGGGCGGCTTTAGAGTTGGAAGTCGACACGACAAACCGACTGCACCAACGCCACCTCACGGGGGCTACCATCTTCGGGGCCTCCTCTCACGGAGAACTGAAGACGCTGGCGATCGTCGTGGACGCCGTCAATGACACCCACCAAGCGCCGCGTGACCAGACGCACCATGTGTGGGTAGTAATGGACGCAGCGGTGGACTTCCAAATCGTCCGCAGGCTGGCGCGGCAACCCCTGCACAAGGCGACTGACTCTAGCATGGGTACCCAGGCCCTACACCTCTGGACAGCCCTGAGGCGCCTCCCCAAACACGTCGTCCTGCATCTCGTCAAACAAGAATCTCATCGGTATAGCCTGGGCAACGGACACATAGACCTGCACGCCCACAACCAGCTTGCCGAGCACATGCCGGACGGCAAGGACCCACCGCTACGAGACCACATGCACACACACCTCCAGCACCTGCCACCCATCACACGCCCCGGTGAACCACCAGCCTGGGTGCCAGACGATCGCATCTATAACGACACGGGGAGGGCATACCACTACCCACAACCCATCCGCACCATTGCGCACATTCGGGGCAGTCAAGCCCACAACGCCCTTTTGAGCCGTCTCCAACACGAAATGCGCACCGCATTGTACTTCTCGGCTCTGGACCCATCCCTAATGCCGGTGCACGTGCAGGCACGACGTGCCCAGCTCTTGCTCGAGCAGCTACCCCTTCTAGACAGGGTGGCACGCTGGTATGCCCGGCGAGGTATAGACATACCCCCGGAATACACCATATGCCCCTGCCATCTCCAGCAGCCAGAAACATGGGAACACTTCAAACGCTGCCCATTAGCCCAAGGGGACAACCACCTGGCCACGTGGGCACCAGAGAACACCATCACACAACACACCGGATGGGGACCGGCCACGCCACCGGCAAATGAAGTTCAACGCCTGATGCGGCAGCCGGAAATCAAGGAGGCAGTGCTCAGAGGAGCGGTGCCACTCCAGCTTTACAGGGTCGTCGCTGACCACGCCCCAGAACCCAGGGCCACAATACGTCACATGCAGCTCACCCCCGTCAAAAGGCCGGACGCACAGCTGCAGCACCGCGTCCAAGTATACACACAGGAAGCACAACAAACATCCCACGACCGCCGCACGTACTATAATCTCCTCATCCACTACCAACATGCGCAACCTAGCGACTGGCCACACGCACGGGCCCGCGGCAACAGCCAGGCACCTACCGTAGCACCGCCCGGAGCGCGCGCCCCCTCCCCTGCAGTGGCTTGATCGTCCTGCGAACGACACCTCTCCTCAGGATGCCCGAAGGTGAAGCACCGCATCCACGGCCGGGGAACCCATGCGGGGTCTGCATGGAGGTGAACGACGGCGACGGCAACCCCCTTCGCGGGCATGACCTCGGCTGCGGCGGCACGGAGCAGCTGCACTGGTTCTGCAGCCCGTGCATCGCGAACTTGTGGTGCCCACTCTGCCGGCGACCGCACCGACTCTGCACGGCTCCGCCGCCGCGCAAAACGCAAGACGAAGACCTCACACTCCAGACGCTGCGGACTCTGATCCGGCAAAACGTCTGGAACGACGGCGCGGGGGAGGACAGCCGCGACGCCGAGTGGTTGGACGTCCTCACAGACGAGGACCCAGCGACACCCCCCCCCCCCGCCCCCCCTGGCGCGCACCAACCTGGGCGCTGCCAGACCCGGACGCGGACCCCACGGTTTACGTCCCCGACCATGAGGACTAAAACGACGCGCCACGGGGCAGTCTGCCCCCCATCGTCAACCTGCCCGGCAGTTGGGGCTACGTCAGCCCCACAAAGCACAACAACTACCGCAACATCGTCGTCACCCTCACCACCCGCCTCCCGATCGCCTTCAGCTGGCTGGTGGGAGACGCGGAATGGGCGATGGGCATCGCCCGCGGCGCCCATGGCGCCGAGTCGGGAGATTTCTTCCACCGCGGCGGGGCCTTGACCCCGGGGGCGACCGGGAGGCTGATGGCGGCCTACCTCACGCGGAGGGGCATACCCCCTCCACGCAGCCCCGAATCGCTGATACAGCGCACCCTGCAGCCGCACGTCCCGCCACCACAACCGGGCACATACGGCAATGCAGCGGTGGCCAGGATGATGGCCAGAAGTACCCGGCTTGACGAGTCATCCTACTCCCCCCGGAAGACAACCGCAACCATCACCACCCCCCCGCCCCGATCCCGCGCCACGACAGCAACTAGGGCCACGAACGTACGGGCCCGAACGTCGTCCGCGACGTCCCCCACATCCCCCGACCCATCCACCTCCGCCCCCCCCACACCCGCCGCCGAACCACACCAACAACACGCCGCCGACGCCACGCGGACTACTGGCGGTCCGGCACCATCTAGGGCCGGCACACCACAGAGCCCCCGAAAAGAGCGTGCGTCCAAACGGGCGGCGCAACGACAACCAACACGACACCACGCGGCCACAAGGAGCCGGGGACACCTAGCATCACCTGCCAGGAGCGGAGCCCTACCCGGCCCCATGAATACGGGGGCGGTGGGTGTCCAGCCCGGGCAGCCCCCCAACACTGCACACCCGCACAGGGTACCGGCCCCAAGCCCCACAGGGAGCCCGCAACCCCTAACACCACCCGTCGCGCCTGCGCACGGCCCACGGCCGGCGGCCAGCCAAGCGGCAACAACACAGGCCCACCCAGAACCCCGCCCGCACGGTGGCGCACCTGACCGGCCGGCAGCGGACCCAACGTACACGCCGAGCGACAACCTCCCCACACGGACACACACCGCTACACCGACGGACGCCACCACCGCCCGGCCCTCCGACGCCGGGCACCCCCACACCCACGGCCCCACCGGGGGTCAAACCCCCCGGGCTTCAGCAACGTCCGGCACGGAGGACATACCGGCCACAACGCACGGCGGGTCGGTGCCCGGGCAGCACCACGCCCCACCAACCAGACCACCGGCACGACCGGCAGAACCGTCATCTCCCGGCCGCCCGGCCCCCGGCCCAGGCCCTGGCCCGGATCCGCCACGCACCGCCGCCCCGGCGGACGCCCCGCAGCCCGCGGACCCGGGGGGCCTACCCAAGCCGCCACCCATGGCGGGAGGCCACGCCCGGGCGGCACCGCTGCCGACGGACGATGGTGCGAACCGCCTACACCGCCGACCCAACCGCAGCGCGACGCGCCCGCGCTGGACGCAGAAGGACTGCAGAGACCCCCGCAACGAACGCCGACACCAGCACCAATGGGGGAACCTGGCAGGGGAACGGACCCGACATCAGTGCGGAGTGCCGACCTGACGAACGACACGGCACACGGAGGAGACGAGGCATTGGCAGATGGCCAGCCAGAGGCGGAACCCGGGGGGCAAGCTCCGGACACGGGGTGTGCAGACGGCCCCCACCGGCCCTCGACCACGGATCACACGGGCGCCACCCCCCAGGTACACCTGGCGGCCCGCGCAGACACAAGCACGCCAGGGGAGGCGCTGCCGCGAGATCCACCGGAAACCAGCGCGGGGTCAGAGGCCCGGGAAACCACACCCGACACGCCCCAGCGCGCGGACGAAGGAGGAACGTCACCCAGCAGGCACAACCGCGACAACGACTCCTTCCATGCCTTCATGGACTCCTGGAGCAATGACCCCCGGGCGGTCCCAGCACCGGAGATGCCACGCGTCCACTCGGAACCGCAACGGGACCAGGCGGACGATAGAGCCCTCACGGTGCCGCGACAAGCGCACCTCCAGCGCGACTACACCACCCTCCGGCAGATTGCCGCTACGGGCGAGGGGCAGAGGACCGCAAGCAGTGCGGCGGACCGGACTACGGACGAGCGCAACGCCCCGGGTGAGGGCACGCGCGTGGAGCGGCCACCAACTCCGCGAGTGAGCCTGTCGCCCCACTGCCGGGGCCCCCCCCTGCCCTGGGGGCGAGGACACCTGGACTATGCACGCTTGGAGGGTGACACCGGCCACCCCAGCGAACACGCAGAGCAAGAAGCGACCCAAGACCTAAGCTTCTGGATCCCCAGGCTTGTCACAGGGGAGCAGCTCGAACTGGCGGTCCAGACACGATGGGCACTTCGTGGTCCCGCCACCTCGCGGAGGGAACACGCACCATGGCAGACGTCACATTTGGTCATCGGACAGGGCACACGCCCCCCGCCACCATGGACCGCCCCGACCAATGGCGCTATGTGGCCACCCGGCTCATGGCGCATATGGGAGCCTACAGCCCAGATGAAATGAACGGACTGCACTGGCGGTGGCACCAGCGCGCCGCCCTGCGCATCCGTGCGGCCATGCAGGACCATAATATCTGGAACATCCTTGGATCACCGGGCCACCAGGAACACGCCTCAGGCCACCGGCGGCCGCGGTCCCAAGACGCCGCGGGGCCCCCCAGACAGGCGGCACGCCGAAACTCACCGAACCCACCCGCGGGGTCCACCTTCCGGTAGGGGTTCCCCCTCTGGCACATACAGCAGCCCCCTGCGGCCGTTCGCCCCACGGAGGAGCCCGGGCAGTCCCCACGCCTCGAGGGTGCAAGGCGACACGCCGGAGCAGCGCCAAGAAACGAGGCACCCTGGCCGATCCCGTCCCCTCAGCCGCACGCCGCCCCCCACAGCGCGACGAGTCGTCTTCAATGAGGATATGGACAGGGACCACGGGGGCCCCCGCGACCCCAAAGCTCGGCGAACATCATCGACCTCCGACCCCAGACGCCGGTCCAAGAGGCCCCGCACGGAGCAGACGCACATCCCCACCATTCTCACGCCGGCCGAGCGCGAGCGGCAAGCAACGCTTCAAGCGGACCCTCGCCAGACGGCGGGCAAAACGTCCAGCTCATCTGCAACCTCCCTCCCGAGTCAGCGGCCGATCCGCTACCGAGAGGACCACACGCCACGAACAGGCGACCAAGGGAGCCCGCGCCCGACCCCAGCCCTACGCAAGGGGCGGGGGGGCAGCCCTCCCCGCAGTCCAGAAGCCGCCAGGCCACGGAGGGCACGTCGCGGCAGCCGAACACGACGCGAGCGGACCAAGGGCGGACACAGAGATGACGGGGACCTCCAGCCCCCAGGAGCCCGCTGGCCCGCTGCCCACCGCCACGCCCTGCTCGATGCCCCGGCAACGGGAACCCCCCACGGAGTACGTGCCTGGGGGTCAACCGGGCGCCACTTCACGGCACCCCTCTCCGGCCGACGCGGCACTGGACAAGAACCGGGTCACCATGCCCCCCCCGCCCCCCCGACCGCCACAGCAACGGGGCACGGATCCCTTCGACGACGCGGAACTGAAGGCGCTCTACGACATGCACGCTTCCACGCCCTCGAGCGAGCTGGTGGCCACCCTCCGGGAACACCTCCGTAACGTCGACCCGAACAGGCTTTTCGCCGTAGTCTCCCTGCCACATGCCCCGACAACCCAAATCTTTGTGCGACAGCTCCAGGCCCTCGTCACCCCCGGGACACAGGTCTCTGACGACCTCATTGAAGCATGGATCTGGTGGTTCAACACCCACCAACGGCCCGAGGGGGCGTGTGGGTCCCACACCTGGGCTGGGTACACACGCTCATAGCGCCACCGACAGACCCCAGGCCCGCACCCACCACCGGAGGCCGGGAGCGGGCCGCCCCGCAACCGAGACCCGACAACCTCCGTATCCCACCGCACGAGGGCCTGGAGGCATGGGAAAGCGGGACCGCCCGTAGCAGGAGGCACAACCTCACGAACCTGACGGCGCACTACCCGGAGACGACGCGCGCAGCACCCCCGCCGTGCGAACGTGACCCCAGTACCATCGCCATGATCGTGTTGGAGAATGGCCACTACTATCAGGTGCGGATCATCCCGCACCCACAGGACAACCATTGGAGCCTGGAGGCCGTCGACTCCATGCTCCGGGCGACCACGGGCCTGCCGGACAACCCTACCCCCCTGCTCCCAAAACAACCCCCGGACCCCCTGACGGCCATTGTGTCGGGGGCGGCAGGCACCTGGCACCCAGGCCACGCCCTCTACTGCCTCTGGCGCTGGGCGTGGCGCCGCTGGCCGCACACCACGGCGTGGTCAGAGGCGTGGAGATTCTACCTCGACAGCCGGCAGCAGATGGAGGCCATCCCGGAACCGACGGCAGAAACCCCCGCTGAGCCCAACCTATGCCCCGTCTTTGCGATCCACCAGATCCGGGCACTGGCGCTGGGTGGGCAGCTGCAGCCCGCCATGCGCACTGAGACGGAGGCCCGGGCGGCGCACGCGGCCCTGGTGCACGAGATCTTCAGTGCCCTCCGCAGCAACCCTTGTACGATGTACGGGTAACCCCCCAGGGCCCTGACCCGCGACCAACCACAGGACCTGCAGCAACGACGCACGGCCGCACGCGCACGGCACGAGTCCCACACCAGCCACGCGCAGGGAAGAAACGGCGCAGCGGACCCGGGACCGCCTCCTCCCACCAGAGGGCCGGACGATGACCGTCGCGCCAGCGGCAGCGGGGTCGGCCATGAACCACAACGACCCCGACTGGGCGGACCTTGCCCAACACGACCCCTCGTACAACCCAGCAACGCGCGGCCGTGCAACATGCTACGGCACCGGCCGTCGGCCAGACACACCAGCGGGGACGGCGTCCACCTGCCCAGCACGCACAACGGACACCCAAGGAGTGGAGGCTAGCCTTAGCGGCCCACGGTGTCGGACACAAATGCGACCCCAGCGACCTCTTCCCACATCCCCCGGACGAGGGCCGCACTTCCCAGACCTCAGCAACCCGCCTGCAATAAGGAGATGGGGCAGCGCCACACCCGGGACCGCCATCCAACCTGACCCTCCTCTCCCACGTAACGGGTCCCCGAGGGGCCGGGCAAAGGGGCCAGCCACACACACGCAGCCCGCGGCCGAACCGATGACCACGGGGGTGTTGTCGAACAGCGCACGCCACCGAATCCAGGCACTGGTGAAGCGGTACCCAGAACCCCATGGCCAGGTTACGGCATACAACCGGTCTCCGGTCCACTAACCCCATGTACAGAAGGGAAGACCGGTCTCCGGTCCACTAACCCCGTGTACGGAAGGCGCCCATTGATGCCCGGTGCGAGCCCGGCAGGAGCGTGTTCCGTGCCGTAAAGCCCCGCATCGGCAACCGATGCACCGCCAGCGGAGATTTGTGTATCAGAATATCAGGAATCCACAGGGTGTTTTTTTCATATTGTTTCCGTCAATTTTTACGCTTCCGTTCTGATACTCACTGTTTTGACTGCTGGCGGTTGGATCGCGACTTTACCGTAACCGCCAGTTTAACTGTTTATAATGGAAATTTTAACGCTATCCGTGACGAAGGCTCTAAAGTCTTCAGGAATTGCGTTGATGCATCCGCAATTTTCACATTCTACACTCGCAACCTTAATCCGAATTTTTCAGGATGTCGAAATCGGATTTTCGACTTCGACATCCCCGCACTTGATTTGACTTCTTTCGAGTGGACCTATGTGCTTCCCTATGCACGAATCAACTTTCCTTTTATCTTGCCCTCCATTTGTCTTAGAGATATGGGCAAAACAAAGTTGATTCGTGAGGCCACTTGTAAGGGTCATATCTCGTGCCGCTCGCGAGGAATGACAATAAGGAAACGTGGAATGTATTCACAATACTCCCGGCGTAATTTAAGAAGCATTATATGCCTTGCGTCTCCACACGTGCGCGCTAGTGTAATGGATCATGGTCAAGAGGGTAGAGTTTGCGTTATAACTCTTTGGCCATGATATTGCGTGCGTTAAGATAACTTTCGAGTGTAGCGCGCAAGTGTTGGTGTAGCATATGAACTCTTCTTGAGTTCCTATGAGCGATTGAAACAAAGTTATGCCCTTGGAGGGGCATGACATATCGTGGGGGGAGCTACCTTTTTGGGCAATATGGAGTATGTGCCTTGTGTTGTGTTGCGTGCCCATTTGGCGGGTCCATCGCTCCAAGCCAAGCCCGCCAATGGACCTCATATTGTGCAACCCCATTCTCCATATTCCCTACGATCAATTGCAAGCCTAACCTCCGTGAAGGGAAGCTTGTGTGGCGTTCCCGAAGCGATGCGTTGGGAGCAAGGTGTGTGTTTGGCAATTTTCCATATTTTCATGTGCCCACTTGGGAAGTAGCGCTCGTAACCTTTCAAAGCGCCCCAAGTGGAGCACATACGTGGAATCGAAGGTCATTGGTGTCAAGTTATTGTGTTTAGAAGGATTAGTTGATTGCACGATCCAGTCCGAAGATATTATAATATAATGGTGCACCTCTCAAGGCACTTTTGTGTATCTTTGTGCCAATTTTGCCGTTTTTGGCCCGTCATGATGTCAAGTGGCGACCGTGTATCTCAATGTTGCGCTCAATTGACATCATGACCCAAGTATGTTATGGAGAGACATACTTCAGTGCCCAACATATCTTGGACCCGGCGAATAACTCCTCTTGGGCTTGGCATACCGTGGCCGCCATGTTGGCGATTTGGGACTATCCCAAATCATGGGCTCACTTGGCGACCCTGCCATTCCCAATACCGGAGGAGTTGGGCGACGCCCAAAAGATATGTTGGACACATATGACTTGATACCAATCCTATGGCACACTCTGGTCCAAGCCGGGCATGTGCCCCATATGCCCCAACCATGAGTGTGCCCATTTTTGGCCATTTTGAGCAATTTTCCACTTTTGCTGCCCGCCGTGCACTATGTTCTAACCCTCGTGCACGCCGGACGCATGGACCAATGGACCATATATGACATGGTAATGGTCCCCATGGTCCAGACACCACGTGGGCGAAGCGGAGCCACCTTCGCTAAGGTGCTAGCCCAAAGTGAGTGTGGGCAATTTTGCAATTTTGGCATTTGTGGACCCAATTGGGATCGTCACCACGCCGAGTGGCATGAAGATCTATGAGGGCCAAGTGCATGGCAGTCTCAGTTGGACTCCTGGTGGATCGCGTATGGAATGGCGGATCCGATCTCCAAGCCGACGTGGAGATATACTATTGGGAGCACACCAAATTTTGGCTCATTTCAAGCAGCCAAAATGACCCCCTTTTTGGGACCCCAATTTCCCCCTTCCGTGTGGTCAATTGGCGGCCCCATCCCTCTATGCCAACAGGGAGCCCGGACCCAAATCCAGGTTGTACACTCAGATGAAAGTCCTAGGTCCTGCCTCCTAACCTGTGAGCTGTTGGCCTTGCCCTGGCCGGGCGAGCCGCGCGTGAGATTGACGCCAGTTTTGGTGATTTTGGCATCATGACCCCACTTGACGAACACGTGGTGCCCTGATGCCGGGACCTCAGAGGGAATCAGGTGGAGTGAGGGCTCCAACGAGTTCGTATGCGAAGGGCATAGGGTCAGATGCCTCGTCCCTACCTCTGGCGGGTCCGGACGAGGGGTCAATTTTGGAGCTTTTCAAGCTAATATCAGTTTGGGCTGAAACAGCCCATTTTCAGCTACCACCTCCTGAGGGATAATGGCGGGGCCATATCTCTGGCTCAGAGAGGAGTTGAAACCTGCCGTTAAGGGAGCATGGGGAGCTTTTGGCGGTTGGCCTTGGAGCTGCTTGGTTCCGAGAAGCTCGCCTGTGGCTGGGCGGCACACCTCCCCTTTTGGCAGGGTTTCAGGGTCCGGACTGAGCAGGGCATGGGTTGTGTTTGAGCCCCCGCCCCCACCCAGCCACTGAGAGGGTCGGACCTGGGATTGCGATATAAGTTAGGATGGAGTGTCTATTGTCCTGTGATGCCCTTACCCCAGTCCAGTCTTAACCCCATGTGTACATATCCTGATGTGTTGCTGTACATACTTTCGTTCCCTTGTTGCAGAGTGGCAAGGATCCTGAAACGCTTTGTCACATGACACGAGCGTATTGATGCCCTTGTGAGCGTAGTGCTTTGCCTGCCTGCTCACTTGTGCGTGTCACCGCAGCGTCCCGTGGCCGGCCCCCCACGGGAACGCGTCAAAAGCGTTTCACCGCCGCGGGGTGACCCAGCCCTCGCGTGCCACTCGGGGCCACCAACCCCGAGCAGCGCGGCGCAGCAGCTCGCAGCTCGCAGCTCGCAGCGCAGCGCAGCACCTCGCAGCGCAGCGCAGCGGCTCGCAGCGCCGCCCAGCGACAGCGCCAAGTTCGTCACGGAGCCCGCAGCGCCGTCCAGAGCATCGCCCTGACCGCGCCGCGACCGTGAGGGAGGTTCACAGACCAGACCCATCGGCCGACCAGCAAGGCCGCGTTAACCATCTCCACAACCACCGGCTGACCAGCACCAGCCGCACTTCCAATCCAGTGCTGCAGCACCCGCATCAACAACCATCACCAGCTCCGTTGAGTGGAACGAGTGCACACCAAGGACCTCAAGACCAACTACGCCCCCCGCTGCCATGGTAAACTGGCAAGAAGCGGGCAGGACGTGGCCGCGGCCCCACCTCCATGCAGCGCGCCTACTGCGTGGGTTGGTTTGGGACCAGCACTACCGCCACAGCCACCCCCAGTGCGAAGGCGGCATGCCCGGGAGCTTCCAGCTCCGCACGGACATCGCCCCCGACCGCCTGCAGGCCGTGGAGGACTGGCTGCGGGCGGGAGGGTTCGCCTTCCGCTTCCAGCAGAGGCGCTGGAGGACGTGGACCCGGCCGGACAGGCCTGGCGAAGGCCTGCGCCCCGACGGGATTGAGGAGGACGAGGAGCCCAACGTGTACCCGTCGGGCGCCTCGATCAATGTCTCCATGTGGGACATGATCGAGAAGAACTTCCCGGAACCGGGGAGCGAGCGCAGGCTGCAGGGCAGCAGCAGCGCGTCTCCGGGGAAGGAAAAGCGGTCCGCCGGGGACAGGAAGCGAGACCGGACGTAACGAGAGTAGCAGGAGTTCCTGGCCGCCGAAGCCGCCCAAGGCGCCAAGGGCGGAACCCCAGCCCCCAGTCCCCAACGGGCCAATGGTGGTCATCACCCCGGCCACGCCACCCTCGGCGACTTCATCCAAGTCGCCAGGCAGACCAAGGCCAAGCCCCGTCCGCTGCTCCTGAGGCCCCAGCAGGCCCCAGCAGGCCCCAGCAGCGACGTGGAGTCGGCCCACCGCGGGAGGACGCCGGCCGACCAGGCCAGCTCCAGCAGCAGCGTCGCTCCCGACAGGGACGTGGCGCGCGCCTGTGAGCGCGCCTGTGGGGTGCCCTGCAACCTTCGGGTTGCCCGACAACGGGCCAGGCAGCACAGCGCTGCCGTGGAGGGCGCCGTCGGCATCGCCCAGGAGGAGGCTGCGGAGTGGGCGCATGGCATGGCCATCCACGCTTGGACCGTGGCGGCCATTGCGGCCGGACTCACGGCTGTAGCCGCCCATGGGGCAGCGACTGCCCAGGTCAACGGTGAGTTGGCGGCAGCCGACGAGCAAGCCCGCCTGACGCAGGAGGCCATTGCCTGCAAGGAGGCCGAGGTGAGGGCGCTGGAAGAGGCGCTTGCCCAAGGGAGGGCAGAGAAGGAGGCGGAGGAAAGAACCCACGCTGAAGCGACGGCTAAGGCCCAGGCTGACGCCGCCAAGAAGGACGCCATCGAGGCCGCGCGACGGAAGGTCGCTGAGGAGAAGGCCAAGACGGAGGCGGAGCTGGCGGCTTTGGGACCGCAGAAGGCGCGGCTGCAGCAGGCCCGGGAAGCCGAGGCGGCTCGTGCTCGGGAGGAAGCCGAAGTGCGGGCTGCCGCAGCCACCGCCGCCGCAATTGATTCGGGCCCCGCGTCGTTTGACGTCATCCTGACGCCAACCTGACGCTAAATTATCCTGACGCCTTCCTGACGCCATCCTGACGCCTTCCTGACGCATTCTGACGCATCCTGACGCGCTCCTGACGCCTACACCTCTACCCTGACACACATGTGACGCTTGTGTGACGCCATCCTGACGCATCCGGACACCATCCTGACGCCATCCTGACGCCATCCTGACGCATCCTGACGCATTCCTGACGCCATTGGACTATCCTGATGTTCCCTGACGCCATCCTGACGCCATCCTGACGACATCCTGATGCTGTCTTGACATTTTCCTGACGTCATCCTGACGCCATCCTGACGCATCCTGACGCAACCTGACGCCATCCGTGATACATTCCTGACGTCATGCTGATGCCATCCTGACGCCATCCTGACGCAATCCTGACGTCATCCTGACGCATCCTGACGCATCCTGACGCGCTCCTGACGCACTGTGCCGCCCTTGAAGCTCCAGGCCCAGTTGGAGTACCTGGGTGCCACCCTAACCCTAACCCTACCTACAATTTTTGCAAAAATTATCCATTTCAACAAAAAAAAACAGTTTTGCGCACCATTGCACCTACCCTTACCCAATATGGCAATGTAGCATGCAACCAAAACACTTCAAATCATCAAACAGAATCTTTAGAGTAAATTGCAAACGATCATTGTTAGCAAAAATGGACATTTCTTATCTTTGCACCTTCCTTACGGTGCCATTCCGCAAAAACATGTTTTCTCCCCGAACGGCCATCCTGACGCATCCTGACGCCATCCCGACGCCATCCTGACGCCATCCTGACGCCATCCTGACGCCATCCTGACGCCATCCTGACGCTATCCTGACGCCATCCTGACGCCATCCTGACGTCTTTACGTCGCAGGGCCCGAATCAAATGGAGGAGGCAGAGGCCAAACTCCGCCGCGAGACTCCCCCGGGAGGATCACGAGTGGAGACCCTTCGAAAACCTTTCGAAGGGGACGCCTCCTCCAAGATGACGCTGGACGAGGCCGACACGGGCAGCAGTGGGAGCAGTGGCCCCACCGCCCATCGACGGAGGAAGGGCAAGGGGAAGACCCCCGAGATGCCGCGGAGGCCAGCGGGTGGACACCCCCACGACAGTGACCCCTTCTTCACCGCCAGTGACGGGGATGAACGAGGCCGCCGACATCGCCAAGTGGTGGCTTGGACGGGCGGAGGAGGCGGAGACGTCCCCATGGAACCGGAAGGTGAGGATGAGGATCTCCCTCCTCCCTACCGGAGCTCGGAGTCTTCCGAGACCGAGATGCCCAGGTGGGGCGACATGGACGAGGATGACGCCATGGACTTCGGCATCACGAAGAAGCGCCCATCCTCGGACCCACCGAGGCAACCCGGCGGAGACCCACCGGGACCCCCTGGCGGAGGACCATCAGGACCCCCTGGAGGACGCCCACCAAGTGGACCCCCTGGAGGCGGACCACCGGGCGGGGGAGGGCCCCCTGGACCGGGCGGACCCGGCAGAGGCCCTCCTCGAGGACCCCCTGGGGACCCCGACGACCCACCAGGGAACGACGACCCGGATACCACCTGGCGGTGGATTGTCTACCTCCGCAGGAGGGTCTTTTCCCTCGAGTGCGAAGTAGACACGGGCAAGGGCGAGATGGCTCGCATCTCCAAGGTCGCCGCGCGCGCGCAGAAAGAGCTGGACATCGCCAGGGTCGAGACCAGGCAGCTGAACACGGTCATCAGTGGCCTGCAGCAGAGGCTGGACGCGCTGGAAGCCCGTGGGAGCGTCGGCAGCGACAACCAACCCCTGGAGTCTGGCTCGTCGGACGACGGCTGGGGAACCGGACCAGGTCCAGGCAGACCCCACGCCCCCGGCGGAGCCCCCAGGAGTCGCCCCAGCGCCAGTGCCCCCTCTCTCACCGCCCCCTCTCACCACAGCGCGGGCCGCCGCAACGAGCGCGTACCGCCCGGCAGTGGCAGTGAGGATTGGCGTGATGAGTGCCTCAGCGCGGAGTACCGCAGCCGCCGTGCCCCACCGCGGACACCGGTACGCCCCCGGCGCCCCGCACCAGCCCCGGAGCCAATCCAAATGGCTGGTGGACGTTATGGTGGACTCAGGGATGAGGTCCCCAGAGGAGACGTGGAGTGGGATGTCGGCGAAGGTGAGGATGTGGACCTGGACCTTGAGGAGTTCGACATCAGCCCGCCGCGTGGTGTACGACAGGAGGCCGCTGAACGCAGCCGCCGGCGCCGTGATGAGGATGCGTACATGGAAGGAGTACGGCGTGAACATCTAGGTTCAGCGTACATGGAGGAACCGCGGCGTAGCCACAGGGATTCCATGGAGGAGATGGACGTGGCGGCCGTGGGAGTCCGTGGGCGAGGCCGATGGGAACCTCGGTCGACCTCGCGGCCGGCGTTCATGGCCTCTAAGGCCGGGGATGCCGCCGTGTGGCAAGACTTGAAGGACATCAAGCCCCCCATGTACGATGGCAACCCCCTCAACCTCGACCGCTTCTTGGAGAAGCTGGACGATTGGGGGCTGACCGTCACTGAAGACCTGCCTCCCGCGGATGCGGAGAGATATGTCTTCAGACGGTTCAGGTACCGCCTGCCGGAAGTGCTCGGCGAGCTATACTTCGTGGCGACCAAGGAGGAGAGAATCAAGACCCTCAGGGAAGCCAAGAAGTGGCTCAACGAGCAGGAGCGGGTGGACGCTCCGCAGGTGGCTGCCAAGCGCTGGAAGTCCATCAAGCTTGAGCATGATGGACGGGAGATCCGCCTACGAGATTGGCGAGACTTCCGAGGGAAAAACACCCTCTTCCGCCGCAACGTGGAGGATTGGAACGAGGGTGACGAGCAGGCTCGCCTGCTCTCCATGCTGCCCGAAAGCATGGATCAAGAGGGTCAACAAGGAGGAATCCAAGAGGGCCAAGTCCAACCACACGGTCAAGATGATGCTCCCCAAAGAGTATCATACGAACGTGGTGGCTTGGACGAAGAAGAACGTGGCCCGGGATGTCAAACGGCACTCCCTGCGGAACGCTCTCCTCATCACCGTCTCGGGCGATCGCGAGAAGACCGCGATGTGGCGCCTTGACGAGTGTGAGTTGAGCGGCCAGACCATCTGTCTGCAGCCCATCCCGGCGCGGATGAGCTGCGACGAGATCCTGGAGTGGGTTGGCGAGGAAGTACTCAAGGAGTACCGAAACCTCCACCACACCCGCGGATTGAGGCCCGGCGACCGCGACGTCAACTACGTTGGCGAGGGACATGGCGGGGAAGCTGCCATGGACCCAGCGGGAGCCGGCAGCGATGAGACTCTCGTCGACGATGACGACGACGATGAGCCCGCCGAAGTGGCTGTGTGTGCTTTCGTGCCCAAGAACCTGAGCGCGGGGAGCAAGCCGAAAACTGGAAGCCCCTGCAGCAGGGTTGGAGGAAGCAGGAGAAGAGGGACCCTCGCCGCATTGGCGACCCTCCGCTGTCCTTTGGGGAGTTCATACGAGCTCACCCTCAGGGCTGTTGCGTGTGTTATGGGAGGAAGCGAGGCTTCAACCACGACCACCGAACATGCCCCGTCCACAAGGCCGACACAGAGGCTTACAAGAAGGCGCACGGGTCGAAGAAGCGTGCGCCCGCGGGTATCCGGGAAGCCAAGGTGGAGGTGGACAGGGACGAGCTCTCCAAGCTGGTGTTGCAGGGGACCGAGTTGGCCAAGGAGATCCAGGAGATCAAGACCCCAGGTCGGACAACAAGAACAAGGAGAACAACCAGAATGACGAGAACAAGGACAGGGACAAGAACAAGGGTAAGAAAGGGGGAAGGAAGAAGGGCGTCAACGAGGTTGATGCGGAGGAGAACACCCCTTCCTGCACAACCAACGCCCCCTAGCGGAGCCCCTGCAGCCAAGGGCCCCAGCTAGGGCGGTCGCAGGATGGTGACGTGGGAAGCGCCGAACCATCCCAGTCTGGAGTCGATAAGCACAAAGGGACTGCCGCGGGCGGAAGGCCCGGTCCGGCACCCAGTCGCGGAGGCGGGGTGAGGGCAAGTGAAGGCACGAACCCTTGCACCCGTCCTTCCTTCGCGACCAAGAATGTGTTTGATGTACTACAGGATCTATCCGAGAGTATAGGAGGATCACCCGGACCGCAGCTGGATGCTGCAGATGGGCAGCCTGAGCCCATTGTCCACGACCTGCACCAGTCGCTTGTTGAGCTTCTGGAACAGCCGGAGATCCTGAGTTTGCACGCCGTGCGCCGTGTCGGTCGCGAGCGGCAGTTGCATCTTAAGGTCCGTGCCTTATGCGGGGAAGTGGAAAAGGTTTTCGACGTGTTGGTCGACACGGGAGCTCAAGTCAGCTTGGTCAAGGCTGGCCTACTTCCACCAGAGTGTCTGACCGACAGTCGGAAACCTGTCAGGCTGAAGGTGGCGAACGGCCAGTACATGGTGGGAGGCACGAATGAAGCGGCCATGGGGCTGCAGTTCGTGAACCATCGTGAGCTGAGCCGCCCAGACCTCGGCAAGGAAATCCTCCTGCACGGTCGCTTCTACGAGGCCGAGATGGACTGGGACATGATGTTCGGGTACGACTTCATGATGGACACGGACTCCGGCGTCCTCCCAGCCCAGGCCTCCATGAGCCTGTACCAGGACGACCAACTCTCGTGGCTTTCGTCACCTGAGCACCATGTGGAATGCCAATGGATCCACGCCGAACGCGATCAGCTCGAAGTAGCCGCACTGGGCACTGAGCCAACTGGGCCAGCAAACCAGAAGTACGGCGTAAGGCCGGAAGTGGCGAGCCGAGTGGTTGCGGACCTGGGAGCTTCGGATCTGGCCCTGGATGCGTTCTCATCAGGAACCTCCGCCCATCTTCGGGTGTGTGAGAAGTACTGGAGCGCCCAGGACTCCGCGTGGAAGAAGCACTGGGGTCCGCATCAGGGCTTGATGTGGATCCATTGCCCCCGTAGGGACATTACAAGAGCGATAGCGAAGATTCGCAAAGACCGCTCCAAGGCAGTGCTGGTTGTTCCTATGGGATGCACCGAGGAGGAAAGTACCCGACATTGGGTAGCCTCATTGACCAACATGACCTTGAACAAGGTCGTCCTGACGGCTGGAGAGAGTGTCTATCAGGGCGCTAAGGGACGGCCCATGCCACCCCAGAGATGGCCAACAGAATTCCACTATGTGGATGGGGGCCTTGATCAGGCCGACGTCACGGACCTCGTGTGTGTCAACCGCATCATAGCAGACCCCTGGCGGCAATGCTTTGCGGTTCCTCCTGTTGACATCGAAGAATCGGAATCGGAAGACCCCCTCACTGATGAGGAGTGGGATCTGGTTCAGGGGTATATGGATCAGCCCTTTCACGACTGGGGAAACCAGCGTGAGGGCAAAGACCAGGACAAAGCCTGGTGGGAAGTGGACTCGATCGTCTCTGGTTCCTACGATGGAGATACCTTCGTAAGGAGGGTACTGGACCACCTGTCCAGCCAGGACGAGCCAATCGGGGGTAACCCACCCACCTACGGCGATCTATTCCGAGGCAAGACCAGAGATGGCCCTTTCGGCCACCTGGGAAGACCGCCTGAGCTGAAGACGAGCGGAGTAGCTACCCCTCAAGTAAGCTCCGTGGTTCAAGTGCCCGGAAAAGCCAAGGCGGAGTCCGACGACTGCCTCAAGATTCAGGCATTGAGGGCCAGGCTGAAGCAGAAGTATGGGGATACCTTCTTCAGCGGAAAGCCTGTGTTTCCTCCAAAGTTGCGTGGACCGTATGGCGAGGCGAAGATACGACTGAAGCAGGAGCCCCGTGTGTATCGGCGCCGGGAGTTTGCCCTGAGGGGCGAGAGGAAAGAGGCCATCGAGAAGATCCTCCGTGACTTCATCCAGAGAGGCTGGCTCGAGCCGTGCCACTCCGAATGGGCCTCTCCGTGCTTCGTCGTCCCCAAGAAGGTTGCCGGTGAGTGGCGGCTCGTGGTCGACTACCGCGGCCTAAACGCCCAAACGCAGCACGACAGCTATACGCTGCCCCTCATTGAGGATATGCTGCAAAAACAACACCGGCGGAGGATCTTCACGGTGATTGACCTGAAACATGGTTATCATCAGATGCCTCTCACCGAAGAGTCCCGTGCCTGCACAGCCCGGGGCACTCCACTTGGACCTCTCCAGTGGAAGGTGATGCCCATGGGCGTTACCAAAGGCAATGCAGCCTTTCAGCGGATGCTGGAGAAACTGCTTGAGCCGGTGCGTGACTGTGCGGACCCCTCTCGTGGACGACGTCATCATCGCGTTTGGGGACCCCAGTATGAGCTACGAGGAGCTCCTGGAGGCACATGAGAGGGACGTCACTCGAGTGCTGGACCTTCTGGTTCGGCACAAACTCACGGGCAGCAGTGACAAGGCCATCATTGCGGTAAGCGAGGTGGTCTTCGCTGGCCACGTAGTCGGGAACGGGCAGCGAAAGCCCATACCTGGCAAGGTGGCTGCGATTGAGCACTGGGAAAAGCCCAAGACGGTCTCTGAGCTACGGGCGTATCTGGGCCTCTGCAACTACTACTCGGGGTATATCAAAATGTATGCCGAGTATGCAGCCCCCATGACGACCATGCTCAAGGGCAACCGAGAGGAGACCAAGAAGGGGTCCAAGAAGGCTCTGGTCTGGACGGCTGAGTCCGACCGTGCCTTTGAGGGGATGACGCAGGCGCTGCTATCCGGAGTGGGTCTGCACCTCGTGGATCCCGACCGAGGGTTCGTCCTGCGCACCGACGCTTCCGACTACGCCATTGGCGCTGTGTTGGAGCAAGTGCTTGACGACGGGAGGCACATGCCCGTGGCCTTCTGGAGCCGAGTCCTGGGGGAAGGCCAGAGACGGACGTGGACGCCCCGTGAAAAGGAGGCGTATGCCATCGTCATGGCTCTCAGGAAATGGGCCGGGTACATAGCCCTCCATCCCGTCACCGTCTGCACTGACCATCAGAGTCTGCAGTCGTGGCACAAGAAGCACGTGGACACCCCCTCAGGTCCCGCCTCCCGACGGGCAAGATGGCATGAGACCTTGGCCAAGTTCGACCTCACGGTTGTGTATATTCCTGGAAAGGATAACACCGTGGCGGACTGTCTCAGTAGGTGGGCCTATCCCGCCAGCAAGGGCATGACGGATATCTCTGCCCATGGCGATGAGGCTGAGACCGCTGAAGCCAAGAGGATCATCGAAATGGAGCGCCTGATGGAAGAGGAGGGTGCTAAATGCTTTGTCGTCATGGCTGCAGATGCCCCCCTCGCGTCGAGGGTGAGCAGAGCGGTCAGAGTACTCGCCCCTGATGGAGCTGAGTCCGACAAGCACCTCTTCCCGGAGTCTTGCCTCCAGGACGACTGTACCGAGAGACTACGCCAAGTCTGAGGCCTTTGGCGCCGAGTATAGGGCTGTCACCGACCCTGATGACGGGCAGAAGTGGCCAAAGGGGCTGACTGAGGAAGATGGCAAGCTCTACCGGAATGGTAAGCTGCTAGTACCAGAGTCCCGGGTGCTCGAGCTGTGTGAAGCTTGGCACCACCACATGCTGCACCCAGGGGTCAAGAAGCAAGCTCTTGACATGCAGCGTCGGTTCGAGATCGACCATATCGTTCTCTACACCGCCATCAAGAAGGTCAGGAAGGGTTGCTCGGTCTGTCAGGCCTGCAATCCCGATAACCGGAACGTCAAGGGGGAAGCCCAATGGACCCCGGTTCCTGACCAGCCCATGGAGAGCGTGGCCATGGACGTCTTCTCCATACCCGAAGTGCTCATTGGCAAGGAGACCTTTGACTGTGTGGTTCTCTGTGTGGACCGCCACAGCGGCTACGTTGTAGCCGTTCCAGCACGCAAAAAGGGGTTGCTTGCCAAGGAAGTGGCAGTCATGATGATTCGTCATTGGCTGACCGTCTTTGACATCCCCCGCACCATTTGCAGTGACCGAGGGCCCCAGTTTACTGGTGGCTGGTTCAAGGCTGTGTGTTCCCTCATGGGGATACGTCATGCCAAGAGCGTCGCCTATCTCAGCCGGTCTAACGGCCGTGCTGAAGTGGCTGGACGGCAGCTGTTCGAGAAGCTGCGCAAGATCCACATCACCAATCCACGTCGGAACTGGTTTGAGGAGATGTGGCCTGCTCTGAAGGCCCATCATGACACCCCCACGCCGGGCGGTTTGTCCCCTCACCAGATTCTGTTCGGCAGGGACCCCCTGGGTAGGGGACTTCCCTTGTCTGGTGATGGCATGGCTATGGATGCCAAGGATTTCTTCGCGCGGCAAGAGCAAACGGCGCGGGACATCCGCCAGCAGCTCGAGAAGGAGCATGCTGAGCGTCAGAAGTCCGCCCCGAGCTCGACAGCGCAGAAGTTCAGGGTGGGAGACCCGGTGTGGGTGATCAGACCCCGCCCTATGGGCACCCACCGCACCAAAACCTGGTTCACACCCGGCGAGGTGGTCCGCAGGATTGGTGAGGACACCTACCGCATCAAGGTGGGTCACGGGCAGCTCCGGGGGCGCCACGAAAGTCAACTCCGTTTGCGGGAGCCCGACCTCCGTGGCCAACATGTGACCCTGAACTATGCCGCACATGAGGGTGATTCGGACGACGAATATGCTGAGCAGGACGACTATACGGTCGAGAAGATCAGGCGTCTTCCTGTCCACCCTCCTGCATATGCCTTATCCTAACCAGGGCGTGGTTTGGCACTCTGTCCAGAGTTTGTTTACACGCCTGTTTACCTGATTATTGCTTATCTTTCCTGCCCTCCAGGATATGTGCATCTGTATGTTGCTGTCTTCAGCCCATCACCGGAGTGTGGACTGATTTTCCCCTCCGCAGTGATGCGAATCGTATACGCAGGCGCCCTGAGCGCCGCTTACATGCTTTTACTGCAGGTCCAGCCTGGACCAGTACCTAAGTACATATTCTTCTGTTTCAGTGCCCGTGATACCGTGTGCCCTATTCGCTGTGATGTGTGGAGATCCTGATGGCGCCAGGCGGGAGGCCCAGTTGCCTGACTACACTCCCAGCGGTCCGCCACTGTCAGTCCCAGTGTGAGCCTACCGATTCGCAGACGCACTTGCAGTCGGATGGCGGCCTCCGGTGCTCCTGACCTCGATCAGTCTGCCTGGGAAACTGGTGGTTTGAGGAGTCGACGCCTCCGCCCACACTGCCGCAAGGCCATCACCGCCACGGACGAGCAACATGGTATGAAGGGACAAACGAGGGGGAACAAAAAGACCACCGAGGTAAAGCACAACACAAAAACGTGCCCACCGCCCACCCGCACGCCCGCTTATGTAGGAGGCGAAAAAGAGCGAAAGGGGACAAAAGGTATGCCGCCGCATGCAAACGAATAGTAGGCAAGCCACACACCGCCACCAAGAACGCAAGTATGTTACCATGTCGTGCCACGTCGCCAACCGCGGAGTTGCGTTGGTTAGAACACACAAATAGCCAGGGAGGGGGACACGGGGAGCATACACACAAATAGCATAGCGCCGACGTGTGCCGGGTCCCAACAAACACACGTGCATTCACCCATGTTCCCTTCCCCTCACAGGTCCCGAGTACAAGCGTATGCTCGTGTCTGCGTCGTCCGGGCGCTAAAGTAGGGTTGTCTTAGACGCTTAGGCAAGTATTGCGTCGTGCCGTCGTCACACATAAGCGAACGCCCGGCAAGGCGGGAGGACTAAGACACGTTAAGGTAGTGGGGAAAGAAGCAGGTATGTTGCATGTCACGCCGCGCATGCGGAACAGGCAACGAGTAAAGGTAGCGTGGAGACAAGATGGGAGCAAGTGGGGCGATAAACCTACGCGCAAGCCGGTCGCACACGCATGTCGCATGACGTACCAGCCAGCTCGAGGTGCCGTGTCGCGACAAAACCGCCGCCTCCGCACGCCCGTATACGCTCCCTCCTCTCCCTACGCAGGTTCAAAGGAGGAAGCCCGGGCCGACAAGGAAAAAGACAGAGACACACAACAAAGCGGAGGCAGGGAAAAAGTGCACGCCAGGGAGAGGGGTAGAGGAAAGGGTAAAGAGCAACGAAGCCGCGAAAGGAACAAGGGGTAGCCAGCGAACGAGCAAGGGGCGCACACAGGGGAGGGGACACGGCGGGCACACGGCGAGCACAACACAGCACCGAGACACCGGAGAGGGGAGCACCGGAGGACCAAGGGAAGAGCAGCACCACGCACCACGACACACACGGCACAGACACCACATACACCGCACACACCCAACGAACCCCGGCAACCCACCCAGCAGTGGGCGGGCAGACGGGAGACGGACAGCGGCTGACCCCAAGCGCCCCTCACAATGGTGGAAGGCACCCCCCCCGGGGACGCCCTTCCGCCACCCCCACAGCGAGCAACGCCGGCCCGCAAGGGCGCACGCTGTGGGGCCGGTGCTGGGTCCCCACGCCCACACCGACCGCACCCGGGACACGCGGGTCGCGGAACCCTGGCTGCACGCTCCGGAGGACGGGCGGCCGGGGGAGGGATAGCGCCTGGCACCAAGCGCCCCTCACAACCTCGGAAGGCAGCCCCCCCCGGGGACGCCCTTCCGCCACCCCCACAGTGAGCAACGCCGGCCCGCAAGGGCGCACGCTGTGGGGCCGGTGCTGGGTCCACACGCCTGCATCGACCGCGCCCGGGACACACGGGTCGCGGAACCCTGGCTGCACGCTCCGGAGGACGAGCGGCCGGGGAAGGGACAGCGCCTGACACCAGGCGCCCCTCACAACGGTGGAAGGCACCCCCCCCGGGGACGCCCTCCCGCCACCCCCACAGCGAGCAACGCCGGCCCGCAAGGGCGCACGCTGTGGGGCCGGTGCTGGGTCCACACGCCCGCATCGACCGCACCCGGGACACACGGGTCGCGGGACCCTGGCTGCACGCTCCGGAGGACGAGCGGCCGGGGGAGGGACAGCGCCTGACACCAGGCGCCCCTCACAACGGTGGAAGGCACCCCCCCCGGGGACGCCCTCCCAACACCCCCACAGCGAGCAACGCCGGCCCGCAAGGGCGCACGCTGTGGGGCCGGTGCTGGGTCCACACGCCCGCATCGACCGCACCCGGGACACACGGGTCGCGGAACCCTGGCTGCACGCTCCGGAGGACGAGCGGCCGGGGGAGGGACAGCGCCTGACACCAGGCGCCTCTCACAACGGTGGAAGGCACCCCCCCCGGGGACGCCCTTCCGCCACCCCCACAGCGAGCAACGCCGGCCCGCAAAGGCGCACGCTGTGGGGCCGGTGCTGGGTCCACACGCCCGCATCGACCGCACCCGGGACGCACGGGTCGCGGAACCCTGACTGCACGCTCCGGAGGACGAGCGGCCGGGGGAGGGACAGCGCCTGACACCAGGCGCCCCTCACAACGGTGGAAGACACCCCCCCCGGGGACGCCCTTCCGCCACCCCCACAGGGAGCAACGCCGGCCCGCAAGGGCGCACGCTGTGGGGCCGGTGCTGGGTCCACACGCCCGCATCGACCGCACCCGGGACACGCGGGTCGCGGAACCCTGGCCGCACGCTCCGGAGGACGAGCGGCCGGGGAAGGGACAGCGCCTGACACCAGGCGCCCCTCACAACGGTGGAAGGCACCCCCCCCGGGGACGCCCTTCCGCCACCCCCACAGCGAGCAACGCCAGCCCGCAAGGGCGCACGCTGTGGGGCCGGTGCTGGGTCCACACGCCCGCATCGACCGCGCCCGGGACACGCGGGTCGCGGAACCCTGGCTGCACGCTCCGGAGGACGAGCGGCCGGGGGAGGGACAGCGCCTGACACCAGGCGCCCCTCACAACGGTAGAAGGCACCCCCCCCGGGGACGCCCTTCCGCCAGCCCCACAGCGAGCAACGCCGGCCCGCAAGGGCGCACGCTGTGGGGCCGGTGCTGGGTCCACACGCCCGCATCGACCGCACCCGGGACACACGGGTCGCGGGACCCTGGCTGCACGCTCCGGAGGACGAGCGGCCGGGGGAGGGACAGCGCCTGACACCAGGCGCCCCTCACAACGGTGGAAGGCACCCCCCCCGGGGACGCCCTTCCGCCACCCCCACAGCGAGCAACGCCGGCCCGCAAGTGCGCACGTTGTGGGGCCGGTGCTGGGTCCACACGCCCGCATCGACCGCACCCGGGACACACGGGTCGCGGAACCCTGGCTGCACGCTCCGGAGGACGAGCGGCCGGGGAAGGGACAGCGCCTGACACCAGGCGCCCCTCGCAACGGTGGAAGCCACCCCCCCCGGGGACGCCCTTCCGCCACCCCCACAGCGAGCAACGCCAGCCCGCAAGGGCGCACGCTGTGGGGCCGGTGCTGGGTCCACACGCCCGCATCGACCGCGCCCGGGACACGCGGGTCGCGGAACCCTGGCTGCACGCTCCGGAGGACGAGCGGCCGGGGGAGGGACAGCGCCTGACACCAGGCGCCCCTCACAACGGTGGAAAGCACCCCCCCCCCCCGGGGACGCCCTTCCGCCACCCCCACAGCGAGCAACGCCGGCCCGCAAGGGCGCACGCTGTGGGGCCGGTGCTGGGTCCACACGCCCGCATCGACCGCACCCGGGACACACGGGTTGCAGAACCCTGGCTGCACGCTCCGGAGGACGAGCGGCCGGGGGAGGGACAGCGCCTGACACCAGGCGCCCCTCACAACGGTGGAAGGCACCCCCCCCGGGGACGCCCTTCCGCCATCCCCACAGCGAGCAACGCCGGTCCGCAAGGGCGCACGCTGTGGGGCCGGTCCTGGGTCCACACGCCCGCATCGACCGCACCCGGGACACACGGGTCGCAGACCCCTGGCTGCACGCTCCGGAGGACGAGCGGCCGGGGAAGGGACAGCGCCTGACACCAGGCGCCCCTCACAACGGTGGAAGGCACCCCCCCCGGGGACACCCTCCCCCGCCACCCCCACAGCGAGCAGTGTCGGCCCGCAAGGGCGCACGCTGTGAGGCCGGTGCTGGGTCCACACGCCCGCATCGACCGCGCCCGGGACACTCGGGTCACGGAACCCTGGCTGCACGCTACGAAGGACGAGCGGCCGGGGGAGGGACAGCGCCTGACACCAGGCGCCCCTCACAACGGTGGAAGGCACCCCCCCCGGGGACGCCCTTCCGCCACCCCCACAGCGAGCAACGCCGGCCCGCAAGGGCGCACGTTGTGGGGCCGGTGCTGGCTCCACACGCCCGCATCGACCGCACCCGGGACACACGGGTCGCGGAACCCTGGCTGCACGCTCCGGAGGACGAGCGGCCGGGGAAGGGACAGCGCCTGACACCAGGCGCCCCTCACAACGGTGGAAGGCACCCCCGCCGGGGACGCCCTTCCGCCACCCCCACAGCGAGCAACACCGGCCCGCAAGGGCACACGCTGTGGGGCCGGTGCTGGGTCCACACGCCCGCATTCACCGCGCCCGGGACACGCGGGTCGCGGAACCCTGGCTGCACGCTCCGGAGGACGAGCGGCCGGGCGAGGGACAGCGCCTGACACCAGGCGCCCCTCACAACGGTGGAAAGCACCCCCCCCCCGGGGACGCCCTTCCGCCACCCCCACAGCGAGCAACGCTGGCCCGCAAGGGCACACGCTGTGGGGCCGGTGCTGGGTCCACACGCCCGCATCGACCGCACCCGGGACACACGGGTCGCAGAACCCTCGCTGCACGCTCCGGAGGACGAGCGGCCGGGGGAGGGACAGCGCCTGACACCAGGCGCCCCTCACAACGGTGAAAGGCACCCCCCCCCGGAGAGGCCCTTCCGCCATCCCCACAGCGAGCAACGCCGGCCCGCAAGGGCGCACGTTGTGGGGCCGGTGCTGGGTCCACACGCCCGCATCGACCGCACCCGGGACACACGGGTCGCAGAACCCTGGCTGCACGCTCCGGAGGACGAGCGGCCGGGGAAGGGACAGCGCCTGACACCAGGCGCCCCTCACAACGGTGGAAGGCACCCCCCCCGGGGACGCCCTCCCCCGCCATCCCCACAGCGAGCAGTGTCGGCCCGCAAGGGCGCACGCTGTGAGGCCGGTGCTGGGTCCACACGCCCGCATCGACCGCGCCCGGGACACTCGGGTCACGGAACCCTGGCTGCACGCTACGAAGGACGAGCGGCCGGGGGAGGGACAGCGCCTGACACCAGGCGCCCCTCACAACGGTGGAAGGCACCCCCCCCGGGGACGCCCTTCCGCCACCCCCACAGCGAGCAACGCCGGCCCGCAAGGGCGCACGCTGTGGGGCCGGTGCTGGGTCCACATGCCCGCACCGACCGCACCCGGGACACACGGGTCGCGGAACCCTGGCTGCACGCTCCGGAGGACGAGCGGCCGGGGAAGGGACAGCGCCTGACACCAGGCGCCCCTCACAACGGTGGAAGGCACCCCCGCCGGGGACGCCCTTCCGCCACCCCCACAGCGAGCAACGCCGGCCCGCAAGGGCACACGCTGTGGGGCCGGTGCTGGGTCCACACGCCCGCATCGACCGCACCCGGGACACGCGGGTCGCAGAACCCTGGCTGCACGCTCCGGAGGACGAGCGGCCGGGGGAGGGACAGCGCCTGACACCAGGCGCCCCTCACAACGGTGGAAGGCACCCCCCCCGGGGACGCCCTTCCGCCACCCCCACAGCGAGCAACGCCGGCCCGCAAGGGCACACGCTGTGGGGCCGGTGCTGGGTCCACACGCCCGCATCGACCGCGCCCGGGACACGCGGGTCGCGGAACCCTGGCTGCACGCTCCGGAGGACGAGCGGCCGGGGAAGGGACAGCGCCTGACACCAGGCGCCCCTCACAACGGTGGAAGGCACCCCCCCCGGGGACGCCCTTCCGCCGCCCCCACAGCGAGCAACGCCGGCCCGCAAGGGCACACGCTGTGGGGCCGGTGCTGGGTCCACACGCCCGCATCGACCGCACCCGGGACACGCGGGTCGCAGAACCCTGCCTGCACGCTCCGGAGGACGAGCGGCCGAGGGAGGGACAGCGCCTGACACCAGGCGCCCCTCACAACGGTGGAAGGCAGCCCCCCCCGGGGACGCCCTTCCGCCACCCCCACAGCGAACAACGCCGGCCCGCAAGGGCGCACGCTGTGGGGCCGGTGCTGGGTCCACACGCCCGCATCGACCGCACCCGGGACACACGGGTCGCGGAACCCTGGCTGCACGCTCCGGAGGACCAGCGGCCGGGGAAGGGACAGCGCCTGACACCAGGCGCCCCTCACAACGGTGGAAGGCACCCCCCCCGGGGACGCACTCCCCCGCCACCCCCACAGCGAGCAGTGTCGGCCCGCAAGGGCGCACGCTGTGAGGCCGGTGCTGGGTCCACACGCCCGCATCGACCGCGCCCGGGACACTCGGGTCACGGAACCCTGGCTGCACGCTACGAAGGACGAGCGGCCGGGGGAGGGACAGCGCCTGACACCAGGCGCCCCTCACAACGGTGGAAGGCACCCCCCCCCGGGGACGCCCTTCCGCCACCCCCACAGCGAGCAACGCCGGCCCGCAAGGGCGCACGCTGTGGGGCCGGTGCTGGGTCCACATGCCCGCACCGACCGCACCCGGGACACACGGGTCGCGGAACCCTGGCTGCACGCTCCGGAGGACGAGCGGCCGGCGAAGGGACAGCGCCTGACACCAGGCGCCCCTCACAACGGTGGAAGGCACCCCCGCCGGGGACGCCCTTCCGCCACCCCCACAGCGAGCAACGCTGGCCCGCAAGGGCGCACGATGTGGGGCCGGTGCTGGGTCCACACGCCCGCATCGACCGCACCCGGGACACACGGGTCGCGGAACCCTGGCTGCCCGCTCCGGAGGACGAGCGGCCGGGGGAGGGACAGCGCCTGACACCAGGCGCCCCCCACAACGGTGGAAGGCATCCCCCCCGGGGACGCCCTTCCGCCACCCCCACAGCGAGTGGCGCCGGCCCGCAAGGGCGCACGCTGTGGGGCCGGTGCTGGGCCCACACGTCCGCATCGACCGCACCCGGGACACACGGGTCGCGGAACCCTGGCTGCCCGCTCCGGAGGACGGGCGACCGGGAGAGGGACAGCGCCTAACACCGGACGCCCCTCGCAACACTGGAAAGCGCCCCCCCGGGGATGCCCATCCACCACCCCCACACCGAGCAACGCACCAGCGCACCAACGCACCAGCCACGGGACATCCGCACCCCGCCCCCTGCTCTTAGACACAGCGACACAGCAATGGCGGAACCCGCGGCACCACGCAAGACACGCCCCCGATCTCCGACGCTGGACGAAGCACACGAGGTCAGCAGGGCGCTGGGACTCAGAGACGGCGAAGGAGACCCCCCACAAGGGGACGCGGGCACGGACTCCGACCTGGAGGCATTGCCGGAGCCCCCCACGGGAGACGCGCCCGCGGAACCTGCGCCGCCGGCGGGCAGCGTACCCGCGATCTGCCCCGCGTGGAAACGGGGCCATTGCACCGGCGAAGGCTGGTGCCCCAAACAGCACCCCCAGCCCGGCCCCGATGACGGAGCGTTGCCCGAGGTGAAACCCGCGGCCGCACGCGCCGCCCTACGCTACGGGGTGACGCAGGGCTGGATCCTGGATGAGACCGCGCGCGGCAGCGTGAACATCCAGGAGGCCGTCGACCGAGTCACCCACGCGGGACAGGCGGCAGTGGCCCTGCACACCCGGGGCCGCCACGGTGGACCCGCAGAGGGGATCATTGTAGATCCCTCGGGAATGGTGCTGGTCCTGGCGGCGGACATGGTCCGAGGGGTGCTCCACGCGTCCAGCGTGCGGCGGGCGTGCCCACAGTGGACCATCCAGGTGTACACCCCCCCGCGGGCGTGGCCCTTTTCCACATGGGCGGTGCTCGCCGTCATGTGGCACCTGGCACCAGAGGACGCCCCCACAGGGACCGCGGAGGACATCGTCCGGGAACTCCACACCTGGCCGGCCGACCAGGAATACCCCTGGCGCAGGCCCCAGGGGCGGCCTCCCGGTGGCACCAGCGGCAGAGGGGCTCAGCCTCGCGGCAACCCTCCAACGGCACCCCGACAAGTATGCACGCCACTTCCTGCAGACGGGCACGGTCCCGGCCACCCCGCCAGACTCCGAGTGGCGATGGGAGGCGGAGGTGGCGCAACCGCTGCCGGGCCCCTGGACCCTCCCGTTGTGGTACTTGCCCATGGGCACCTTGGCCCACGCCACCCAGGCCGTCAAGGGGGCTTTCCCGCAGCCGCTCCTCCCCGGCGTGGCCCTGCTCCGCAGCCTGCAGGCGGGGTTGCCTGGTAACGGTGGAAGGAAGGGAAGGGGCGCTCGAGCCCCTATTTCCCCATGGTCCAAGGCCAGGCACTGATCCACGCCGAGGGCATGGGGACCGTGGAATGGGGGGCGATTGTGCCCGGCGGGGCGTGCAGGTGGATCACGGCGGCCGCCCCACAGCCCGTCCGATCGCTGCCGGCGTGCCACCGCCTCCTACGGATGGTCCCCTCTTTGGCCCCCCAGCACGCCTTTACAAGGGACGTGTGGAAGGCCGTACTGAGCCACACCAGGGAGTGGCTAACGAACCCGGGTACGCGGTACCCGCCGGGACCGGTGCTCGAACAGCTCACGGCCCCCACACCCGGGGTCCTCCACGCCCTACACAGGGCGTCGGCCCTCACGAAGCAGCTCAACGACGAAGTGCTGGACCTGGCGCTGGAGCCGCTGCGGGTGCTCTACCCGCAAGCACACATCCCACCCGCGGGCACGTCCAACCGCCTAGGCCGCCTGGGGTTGCAGCGCCGCGTTGAGGCCGCGCACCCAGGAGGCGTGGTGGAACAATGGCTAACGCTCCGCAATCAGTCCACCGCGGAGGGCCACTGGTACCTGCACCAACTCCTCTTCCAGCCACGGGCAGCCCCGGAACACCGCCGGCAAAACCCGTACCACACGCACCTGGAGCGCCGAGGCGCGCAAAACTACCCGCAGCCAATCCCGCCCGCCCTCCCGCCGGGGCAGGGCCCGGAGGCGCTACAGCAGGGCCCCCAACTCGACACCGCCACCACGGTACAGCAAAGGGGAGGCGACGACGCGAGTGGTGCCGAACCGGACTGCACGAACTGCGGAGCAGTGGCCTGGATGGCAGCCTGCAGGCACCTCACCCGAGATACCACGGGACTCCGGCAGTACAGACCCACGGACCGCACGGCGCTGGCGTCCGCGGTCGCGGCCGTCACCATGGGTCCAGTGGCGGCGTGGCCGGCACAACTGCTGCCCCACGTCCCCTGCCGCGACACGCGGCCCCGACGGCCGGCCGCGACGCACGAGCCGACGGCACCCCTCACGGCGGAGCAACTATACGTCGTCGCGGCGGCGTTGCTAGCAGACGGCGGGGAGAGCTTCGTCCATTACCACGGCCCGGCGCAAATTGCGGGATGCATACAAGGGCCCCAGCGCGATGCACCAGACCCGTGGCATGCCACACTCCGCGGGCGCACCCGCGTCTGGGGTGCGGGCGATGGCGCACCCCCGCCCGGGCCTAGGCAGGGGGAGGCATCATACACGGCCACGCCGGAGGGTACCAGTCGCACGTCCTGGCCGGAGGCCGATGGACGGTTTGGCACAGCACCGCCAGGCAGGGGGCTTTCCCGCCCCTGCCCCACGTCGACTGGCGACAGGGGCCCACCCAGGCCTACTATATGTCGGCGGACCCCTGGCCGCTGGCGGTCCTGCTACACACTGTCAGCGCCCCCAACAAGAGGCAGGAACCGGGGTGGGTCAACCCCCCCACACTGGTGTGGAGCCCCGACCAGGAGGAGCATCTACGGACCGCGTGGCAGGGAGACGCCATCAGGGCCACGGACGTCCCGGACCTCCACGCGGGGCCCATCACGCACGCCCGCCCAGCGGCCACCCTGGCGGTGGCCCAACGGGGACAGCAGAACCCACAGTGGGTGGTCTGCATGTTCAGCCCCGCGGACGCGCACACCGTCGTCTGCGACCCCGAACGCCTGCCGGGGCCCGAAGCCGTGATCAGCGTGGCAGACTGCACCCGCATGATCATCAAGGCGCTGCGGGAGGGCGAGCACCACGCCCTCCTGCTCCAGGTCAGGCTGAAGGACAACGCCCGGGCGGCGAGGCCGGGAGTGTGGCCGGCAGCGGCGCACCCCGCCGACCTGGAGCTCCAGCTGGCGGTCCCGACCACGGTGTACGGCTGGCTACAGGCCTTCCACGACCTGCGATGGAGGGGCAAACCCGACCGCCAAATGGGCTCCACGCACTGGCAAACGTGGCTGCAAGCAGACGCGCAGCGCGATGCCGCCCGAGGCCTCGGGCCCGCGCCCGCGACGCGAGCCCTCGATGCGGCAGCCCCGGGCCGCACGCTGGCACCACACACGGTGCCGCTGGCCAACCTGCCCTTCGAACCAGCGGCAGAGGGCGCCATTCGGAAGTCGGTGCAGCTCCCCCCGGCGCGAGGGGCCACGGAGCCGACGAAATGCCCCCTGTGCGCGGACAAGTACTACACCAGCGGGGCAATGCTGGAACATCTCGCGTGGCACGCGGTGCACGCTGCGGCCCCGGCGGAAGACGAGGAAGCGGCCGCCAACATCCTGCAGGGGAGAGCACGGAGGTCCCCTTGGCACGCCCCGTACACCTGGCGCCCCCTGCCCCAGGCAGCCGACCACGCAGATGGAGGTGAGGAGGCACCCGGAGCGGCCCCGGGGGCCGGCGGTGCGGCCCCATCAGGGTCCATGTCCATCCCCGCGGGGCTGGCCCCCCTGGCCCCCCTGGCTCCCCCGGTCCCCCGGGCCTCCCTGTGGGCCCCGCTGGGAACGGGCTCAGCGGATGCGGCGCACCCAGATGCCCTGGCGGCACCAGCGAACCTGGCGGCGATGCCGATGCGGGATAGCTGACTCCAGGAGGACACGACGGGCGACTCTCTGTGGCTCCTCTCGTGGAACCTGCGCAACGGCCTCGTGCCGCCAGACCGGTCCCTCCGGGACACACTCCGGCGGCGCCGGGGGCCGGCGGCCTGCACCGACAAGGAGCACCTCATCACCGGCATGCTGCCCCAGGAGGGGGGCTTTGCCATCATGCTCCAGGAAACGGGGATCGCCACCAGGGCGCAGGAGATGCACGTGGCCGCGGCGCTCCGGGACAAGGGGTACACCGCCTACTTCAGCAGCCGGCTGGCGGAGACGGGGGCCACCTCCACCTCGAGAGGGGGGGGCCTCCTCACCGCGGTCAGCAGCAAGTACGTGGCGGAGCACGAGGTGCTCAGCTTCACGGAAATTGTCCCCGGGAAGGCCGCGGCCCTGGAGATCCGCACGGACGGGGGAGGCCTCACCCTCATCAACGTCCACGGGCCGCAAGCAGGCTGCTCCCCGTGGGCGAGACAGGCGGCGTTCTGGGCCGACATACAAATGTATGCCACGGCACGCAGCCTCGGCGGGAGGCACCCGGTGGTCATCGCCGGCGACACCAACATCTACATGGATGTCCCCGCCAACCCGGCCACGGAGCATTTCCGAGCGGGCTGGGAAGCCTGCGGCTTCCGAAGAGCCGCGGCAGGCGGCGAGGAGGACATGACCCCCACGCTCCACCCGTCCCAGCACAGGGTGGACACCTTCCTGGTCAACGAGCCCCTCCTGCCGTGGTCCCTGCGGGAAAGCGTCTGGGCTCGCGGCATGGCACACCCCGAGGTGGTCGGCTCGGACCACCTCCCGGTCCGCCTGGCCCTGCCGGGTCTCCTCAGCGCAGCGGGACGCGCGGCGATGCCCATTCCCTACAGCCACACGGAGGGCGGCCTCCTCCCGTACGACGCCGAGGCCGCGCCGGTCCAACAATGCCTGTGGGCGGCGGTCACCACCGCGCAGGATGAACCCTCCCTGGCGCCCTGGCTGGGTCCCGCAGAGCAGCACGACTACGGGTCCATGCCCGTGGCCGCGGTGGACAAGGTGTTCGAACACCTCCACGCGACGCATGACGCCCTGGCGCGCGTGGTGGGACGCCGGCAGCCGTCTCCGGCGGGAACGGACCCGGCGGAGGGGGACCGCCCGGAGAGCGGAAAGCAGCTCCAGGCAGCGGTCCTCCGCTATGACACCCTGGCAGCGCGCGCCCCGGCAGCGTACCAGGCGGACGCGGCCAGGCATGGCATCCGGTCCGAGGCGGCGCTCCGGCTCACGGAGGAACTGCAGGGTGTCTCGCCCGGGTTCCGCCCGACCACGCAGGGCTAGCTACAGGAGGAGCTGGAGAGGCAAGCAGCCGCCCTCGAGGAGGACATTCGCCAGCTCCGCGCCCTCCTGGCGGCAGACCGCAAGCGCGCCATCAAGGACTTCTGGCGCCGCCACGCCCCCGACATCGCCCAGCGATGGAAAGCCGTACGGGGAGCCATAGAGGTAGAGGCCCCAGGCCCGTCAGGCCTCTGGAACGTGCGGGTTCCCAACACCCAAACGCTCCTCACGGAGGCCCACGACGTGATGTTCGCAGTTCGCGCCTTCTGGCGAGAACTGTATGACAAACGCCCGGTGGACCTCCCGGGTTTCCAGGCGGTCCTCGGCCGCCACGTCCCCCGGGTCCCTGAGGGAGCCTGGACACAGGTCCAGCAGTACTCCATGCAGGACCTGAAGTCCGCCCTGGACAAGGCCGATGGCAAGGCCCCAGGTCCTAACCACGTGGAGGCCCGCTTCATAAAGGCCCTCCCGGCACCCGTCCAGTGGCTCCTGGTCCACTCCTACCGGGCCATCCTCCGCGGCGCCCCGCCGCCGATGCACTGGAGGGACGCGCACATCTGGCTCAGCCCCAAGGTACCAGGCTCTGCCAGACTGGAGGACTACAGGCCCATAGCCCTGGGCCAGCTGGACATGAAGCTGCTCACGGACCCCCTCACCCAGCGCATCATGGAGGTGCTCACACGGCACGGAGTGGTCAGCGACTGGCAGCAGGGGGCCCTCCCTGGCTCCAACACAGGCCCCCCGCTGTTCATGGCGCAGCGGCAGCTTCAGCGGGGAAGGCCCAACTACGTCTTCTCCTTCGACGCCCGCAAGGCCTTCGACACCGCCCCACACGGCGCCCTCCACCTCATCCTGCGCCACCTCTCCGTGCCGCCGGACGTCATTGACCTCCTGCTCTTCCTCCACACGTGCGCCAGGCTGCGCATCGTCACAGCACACGGGCTAACGCAGCCCGTCTACATGCTACGCGGCGTCCGGCAGGGCAACCCCGAGAGCCCCCTGCTGTACGCGCTCCTCCTGGAGCCCCTGCTCAGGGCACAGGGGCACCGCCTGCGCCCGCCGGGAGGGGCCGAGCACGGCCTCATCCAGGCCTATATCGACGACCTGCTGGTGGTGGCCCACACGCTGCAGCACTTCGTCGAGGGCGTGGAGGCGGTGGCCGCGTACCTGGGGATGATGGGCATGGAGCTCAACCCCCGCAAGTGCGCCATGGCCACCACGGAGGGGGTCCCGGGCCTGCAGCTGCGCCTCTGCCCCCACCTGGAAAACCCGTGGTACTGGGTACCAGCGGCGGACTCCGTCCCCTACCTGGAACTCCAGCTGCAGCCGGACGGGGAGTTCTCCCTGCAGCGCAAGCACCAACTACGCCTGGCGGCAGTGCACCACAGGTGCCTTAACACCCTCGCGCCACCGCAAGTGGTGCAGGACGTCATCCTGGCGATCCTCGGAGGGGTGACGCAGTACGTCGCCCCTTTCATCGCCGACGACTCCGACACTGCACGCCACCTGGACCACATCACGGTCCAGGTCGCGAAGGACAGGGCGCGGTACGCCTTCGACGCCTCCCGGGACAGCCTGCAGGATGACTGGACCCTGGGGCTCACACGGGTGCCCACGCGGTGCCAGCAGGCAGCGGTGGCCCTCGTGGGTACACTCGTCCACCACCGCGCAACCTCCGTGCGCGCCGAGGTCACCAAGATGTTCTGGGAGATAGCCGGCGCGCACGGAATATGTCCCGAGGTGCACTACCCCGTCCCGGAGTTCGCAACTCTGGCGGGAGGCGACTGGGTCCACCGCATACCCCGGGCCCTGGCCGCCCTGGGAGTGGGGATGTACAACCCCATCGCGTGCCCCAGGGCGGCTCATGTCCAACTGCAGTCCCTGCCGGGCAAAATCGTCACGCTGCGCACCGCCAAGCTGCGACACCGCGACACGTGCCGCCTGACGGTGCCACACACAACGACGTGGCATGGGCACCACGGGCCACGCCACCCCTTCCCCGACAACGACGATCCGTGGCCGACGGCGGTGCGGGAGTGCCTCAACCAACGCGCCGATGAACACCTCCATTATTGCCGCCGTGAGCAAGAGCCCACCAACCACCCCGGGTGGTGCGAAGCCCTAGCCCACCTCTTCCACACCACCGGCACACGGGACCCCCGCCTGAGACTCGTCCACCCCACGAGGGCTAAGCAGGACGCCCACACCGGCCCACGGGTGACCCCGGACGGCCTGCACCTCCACGTCGGGGGCTACCGCCGCCGGGACGGCCTGTCCCCCCCCACGCGGGGGGCGGCGTACCACCCGCCAGCGGCCCTCATGTACATCCTCCGCGACGTACTTGCGGAAAGCGAGCACCAAGAGCCTAACGCGGACGTGGCGTGGCCAGAGCCCTTACGCCCCCGGCCCCACGCGCCGACGCCGTTGTGGCTGGTGACCACGGACGACCAATGCACCCAAGCGACGGGACAAGCGCAGCTCCGGGCCGAGTGGGTAATAGTGCAGGTGGGGGCAGGCCAGCCCGAACCCCGTGGGCTCCCCCGTGGCACCGCCCTGCTGGTGGCTACGGGGGTGCCGCACGACCCACACATGGCGGTGCACGTGCTGGAGGACCGTCCGGAGGACACAGGACAACTGGTGGTGCACCAGCGCGGGGGCCCGGCGTGGCTCAAGGAACATGTGACGGCGCTACGGTCCTGGGCAAGCACGGTCGCCGGAGCGGAGATCCGGCTGCACGACCACCCGGCGATCAGCCCAGGCGACACCAGGGCGCTGAGCGTAGACCAACTGACCCCCAGCCACCCCGACGTCTGGTGGCACTCCACCGACCTCAACGCGGGGTGGCTCAGCCCCACCGGATACTACTGGATCCCGGAGGCCTGGGGACACACCTCCTCTGACGCGTCCGGGGGCGGACCCTGCAAACACGCCACGAGCGTCGCTCTCGCCGCCGACCTCACCCGCACGTGGGCAGTGGCCATCTCGGGCACGGTGCCCGACGGGGAGGGGGTGGCCGCCTCCCTCCCCCTACATTACGGTGCACACAGACCATGGGTCCACACGGTGGACGCCGAAGTCATCCTCCACCTCCTGCGGCACGCAGATCGCGAGCGAACCACGGGGGTCCCCGCGGGCGCAGCAAAGGTGGTCAATCAGATGCCCCTGAGGTGGCTCCGGGACGGCCTGTGCGCGCGGGGGCAACACGCCGGGCACCCGTTCTGGTACGTCCGAGCCACCTCGCACCACAGTGACGCCCTACTGCACAAGGCGGACTGGGCGGCGTCCCAGGACACCGTCTTGCAGAATACGCCCCCGGACCCTGGCCACGCCCAACTCATTGTCGCCGGCCGTGACGGCCATCTCGATCTACGGCCCCCCACGATGCGGGTGCTCGGCGAGGTCGCGCAACGGGCGCAGACGGACCATGCGCTGACGCACCGGGGACACACACCTTTGGGCGCGGCCCACGCCACGGCCTACGTCCACGCCCGGGACCTCACCGCGGCGGCCACCAACCGCCGGGCGCTGCGGGCCCGAGACGGCCACACGCCGGTGCAGCGCAGGCTCCGCGTCCGGAAGGAGCGGCTCTCCGGCGTCGCCATCGTCCCGCAACCGTGCCTTTTCTGCGGCGGCCCGGAAGAGACCCCGGTGCACATGCACGTGGGTTGCACCCACTCGCGGCTCCTCTGGCCCCACTACCGCCAGGCGGTACAGGAGGCGGCCCGCCACCTCCCACCTGGGGACAAGGCCCTGTGGGTGGCCTCGTGGCGCTCCGCAGGCGCCATGTGGACGGAGGTGTTCTGCTCCGGACTGGTGCCCGAGGACGCGGAGGCGCAGCTCCGCGCCATAACCCGATACGACTCGCCGGGAGGGACCTCAGTGGACGATTTCCTCCACCACATGCTCCGGCTGGGGGACTTCGCGTGGGAGCTTCGCAACCACCGGCTGGAGCAACTCCTCCACGAGCCCCTAAGCGCGGCGGCCCGGGCGCACCGGTGGCTCACTGCGGCGGAGGGCGACCACCCTCCCCCTCCCCCGCGCCCTGACAAGGACTTCGTAGCCTCCCTCCGTGTTGTGAATGGCACTCTGGAGTGCCGACCCCAAGAGAGCCCCCACCCGTATCAGGACCTGCCGGGGGGCTTCTCGAGGCACCTACAAGACGCCCTCTTCCCGCCGTGGATCATCGGGCGCGGCTCCATGACCGCATGGGAGGTGCGCATCGTGGGGGAGGAGTGGGTGCGGGAGTGGGGCCGGTGGTGCGCCGCCACGCGCGCCCCGGAGACCCCTGCGCAACGATACGCCGCCATCCCGCTCCAGGGGTGCGGGCCGGACACCCGGCCGAGACCCACCATGATCCGCGGGGCGGGGCCTGACCACCCGTGGGACGCCGCGACGGGGGAATGGCTGCAGGGGGCCCCGGAGCCGCAAACGGGATGGACTGGGGACGTATCCTCACTCGTCCGGACGCCCGTCCCACCCCGCATCGTCCTTCACACCGCCAACGTGCTCCGGGCCACGGAGATACGCACGTGGGGACACGCTGCGGCCACCGTCCGGTGGCACCCCCCAGAGGACGGGGCCACCCAACTCACCGTGGCGCACTTCAAAGCTTGGGGGCCGGTGTACGACGACGCCCTGTCCCAGGTGGGCGACACCCAGGGGCCCTTGCTCCTCATGCTCCCCACCGGTATCGCAGCCGCGCTGCGGCAGGAGCTAGACGGCTGCGAAGGGCTGAGAGTGGGGTGGGAGGCAGTCGCGGACGGCACCCTGCTGGCCCTCCTCCACAGGGACGCCGCGAACGGGTGCCAATGGGACGCGCTGACGCTCCACCTCACCGGGCGCCACGTGTACATGGCGAGCTCCCCCCAGGGGCACCCCCGCCCGACGTGGGACGACCTCATCGCCGCCTTCCACGACCACGGAATCCACCCCGGCGACACGTGGCAGGAGGTCCAGCGGAAGACGCTTGGCAAGGACTACCGGCGCCGCGTCCACGCCCGCCTACTGGAGATCCGGGACCCCCTCCGACAGAGGTGGGACGACCTCTGGCTCCGCCGTCTCGACCCTTGGTCGCCGCCCTCCCACCTCCCACACACCTGCCGACTCTGCGGAGAATGTGACACGGTGTCCTCCGCAGCATCGACAGGCGCCAACAGGTGCGCGCGGTGCACCCAGGTAGCCGCGTGCCCCTGGCCCGAACCTCCCGCAGGCCCGCGCAGGCGCACAGAGGAGGAGGCCTTGCGCCGGCGCATCGAGGGGGCACACAGCCCCTCGCACGAACAAGCGGGCCCCGCGGGCGCTGCCCTTCTGTGGATCCACGTAGACCTGCGGGACCCGACATCCGTTGCGCACCTGTCGCACGTGTTCGCCCCCTAACCCCCACCCGCCGCCGCCCTTTGCAGAGCCCGCAGCACCATGCCGCGCCGACGGGGGGATGGGCCGGGGCACACCAAGGCCCGCCGCAGAGCGCAGGAGGCGGCCGTCCGGGGCCTGGTGGCGGACGCGGTAGCGGAGGCAAAAGAAGCGCACGCTGCCGCACGGTGCGACCTGGAGGGCAGTGCGAGGGCCTTCCTCAACGAGACCGCCCTCCCGGCCGTCCGCGCCCTGAACGGAGCGGGGGCCCCTACGCTGCTCCCGGCAATGCACCGGATCGTGAACGCCATCCGGCCGGGGCTCATCAGCCCAGAAACGGCCCTCTACGGGCACTGCATGGAGTGGCGCGAGTCCAATCGGTCGGGCCGGCCCCTGTCCATGGGGGACACCCTCCGGCTGACGGGAGCGGGGTCTGCCATGTCCCTCCGCAGTAGCGCCCCAGCCCTGCTGCACGCCCTCAGGACGCGCTACCCCGGGGACGGGGCCCCGTACCTGAACCAGGCGCGGGCCACGTACCCGGGGGGAGTGTCCGAGCTGGATGCGGCGCTCCACCTTCTACACCCGCCGGACGAGGACCTGGAGGTGGGCGAGGTCACGGTGTTCGTGGAAGGCGCGGACGAGGCGTCCGCCCGCCCCCGGCCGACCAACTTGGTGTATGACGGCGCCGGGCCTACCCCCCCGTACGCCGTCGTCTATGAGGCGTTCCCCAGGGAGCCCACTTGGTGCCCCGCCCTCCCACCGGCGACGCACGCGCCCCGCGGCTGGGCTAACCCAGACCTGTCCCCCCCCCTTTCCAGGACCAGGGGTGCCCACCACAGGGGGCAGGTCCTCTGGCAAGAGTGCCCTGGCACCCCCCTCCTCCTCCTCGTCGTCGCGACCCGCAGGGGCCCGGGGCGGATCCTGGGGATCACCCCCACCCACCTCTATGGGGCCACACCCGTACCCCGCCCCCCCCTCCCGGCGCCCGCGGCGCGGGACGGAGTACAAACCTTCCTGCGCACACAGGAGGTCACCGCCGTTACGGGGGTCCACCTGGTGCGGCTGCCCCCGACACCGCTCGACGACCCCCGGGGGCCCAGGGCCCTGGGCCCCGCCCCAGACTGGGAGCTGTGGCGCGACGCGTGGGCCGCGTGGCTCCCCCGCCTCCCCCCCCAATGCCGGTGGATGGCCGCGGACCCCCGGCCGTGCGGGGCTGACGCCACAGCCGGCCCCCCACCCCCTCCCCCCCTCCCCCCCGCAGAGCACCACACGGCACTGCCCACGGCACGGCACTGATGCACCAGGAGGTAGTGGGAAGGGCGCGCCTGCCACCACGCATGCCTACCAGAGTAACAGTGATGGCAGACTCCGATGGGTCCCTCGGGCGGGACGACCGCCACCACCGCCGGTCCCGCTCCCGCTCCCCCGTCTCCTCCCCGGAGTGGACGGGGGAGCCCCTCGCTGAGCGCGAGGAGCGGAGGCTGGCGGAGGCGGCGTTGGTCGGGCCGCCGCCGCCGGCCCGGGAACCTGGGCCGGCCGAGACGGCCGCCCCTGCCGCCGAAGCGGGCAGCCCCGCCGCCCCGCCCCGCCCAGACGCGCAGGAGGCGGAGACCGCGGCGAGCCACGCCGCAGCCCCGGCCGCGGCCCCCGGCACGCCGCCGACAAGGGGGGCAGCCCCGGCGCAGGAGCCGGACGCATCGCCGAGGGCTGCCACAGCCGCACAGGAGAGCAAGAAGGGCGCGCGAGGGGTTGCGACAGACCCCGCACGGGCCGTGGGCGCCTCGCTGGCGGCCGCCGCGGCAGCAGAGGAGAACGAGGAGGGCGTGCGAGGATTTGCGACCGCGGCCACGGGCGCCTCGTCGGCGGCCGCCACGGCAGCGAAGGAGAGTGAGGAGGGCGCGCGAGGGGCTGCGGCCCCCGGCACGCCGCGCAAGCGGGGGAAGAACCCCGCACGGGCCGCGGACGCCTCGCCGGCGGCCGCCGCAGCAGCAGCAGTGGGCAGGGAGAGCGCGAAGTACCGCGCCCACGCCAACCCCGCCCACACCCACACCAGCCCCCCAAAGCCGTACCCCCCCAAGCCCTTCCCCCCGGGGCGGGAGCGGCACGTCCGCCCCCCGACGCGCGAGCGCTCGCCGCCGGGCGTCACGCTGCCGCTGCTGCAAAGGCAGCGGGACGCCCGGCGAGTGGTCCAGGAGTGGCCCAGCGGCGGGGGGGGGGGGGAGCAGCGGACGGCGCGACAGGCAGGGGGCAGGGGAGGGGTCAGGGCACGGGAAGGGCGCGCAGGGGCGCGGGCAGGGAGCCCAGGTGCAGGGGGCGGGGCGAGGGAAGGTGGGAGAGCGAGCGGGCCAGGGCGTGGTGGACGAGAGGCGGGACCCGCGACACGGGCAGGGGGCCGGGGAGGGGCCAGGGCACGGGAAGGGTGCTCAGGGGCGCGGGAAGGGTACCCAGGTGCAGGGGGCAGGACGAGGGGGGATGGGAGAGCGAGCAGGCCAGGGCGTGGGGGACGAGAGGCGGGACCCGCGACACGGGCATGGGACTGGAAAGGGGCCCAAGGGCAAGGGCAAGGGCAAGGGCAAGGGCCCCAAGGGACAGGAGGGACGGGGCATGGGAGCCCAGGGAGGAGGGCGGGGCGAAGGGAGGGGGGCAGGTGGGGGGAGCGCCCCCGCAGCCGGACGTGCAGCCGGTGAGGTGCATCCCCCCCGGCATCCAACAGATGCCGGCACACCACACCCACCACCACCACCACCACCACCACCACCACCTCTACAACATCGACCCTGACGCCGGCGAGCTCGTCCCCCCCCCAGCCCCCACGACGCCAGCACCAGCAAGCCCCCCCCGCGCCGAGGGCGGAGCCGGCGCGGATGGCCTCGGCGGAGGGGGGACGGGGCGCGGCATCGGCGCCGCAGGCGCAGGGGCAGCGAGGGGAGCCGGCACGGGGGGCGGAGGAGGGCCGGCCATGGGACCGGGACTGGGGCGCAGTCCCGGACCCGCTGGGGGAGGAGACCCTCCCCCTGGTGGGGGAAGTGTACGGGTGGTTGTGCTGGGCCAACCAGGGGACCTCCAGGAGGTCGCAGAACTGGCCCTTTGACGCCGTGCTCCTCCTGAGGGACGGAGGACACCGAGAGGCACCCCTGGGGGTGTGGGCGGCCCGAGAGGACCACGAGAGGGTCCTCAGGTCAGTGATCCGGGCGGCGTGGCCCGACAGGGAGCCGACGTGGCCGGCCTTCCTGGAGGGGGGAGCGGTGCTCCGCGTCACGGATGCGGACGCCAACAACTGGCTCCCCCGGGCTTTGCGTAGCGCCCTCGCCCACTGGCGCTACCGCCGGCACAACCCGCCGCCGCCGCAGCCCCAGCCCCCACACAAGCGGCAGCGCAAGTGAAGGCCCAGACAGCGGTTACGGGAGGGTTGGGGGGGGGGGATGGGCCCCCTGACCCACGCCCCCCCCACGGTATGGCACGACGTGCGAGGGCGCGCCACCTCCCGCGGGAGGGAGTGCGGAGACAACGAGCGCGGGGAGGAACCTGCTGCCCCGCAACCCGCTAACCACTGACCGCTAACCCTCACGGCCACCCCCGGCCGGCCAGCGCCGCGCGACAACGGCCGGGGGATGAGGGGCCCCGGCGAGGGCCTACGCGAGCATCCGGCTCTCGATAGGGGGGGCGGGTGAAGGGCGTGACCCCCTGGCCGATGGCTGGCCCCCGGGACCAGGACCGCCATGCCGCCCCCGCCCCTCCCCCCCGGCCGACGAGAGGCATCACCAGGGGGCAAAAGGGCCCCCCCCAACCCACCCCCCCCCCCCGCACAGACCCGAGGGCGGGCGGGGAGGCGGCCCCCCCACCCCCCCACCCCGCACCCACCACAGCAGGGGAGCCACAGGCGCGGCCCTCCGCCCCCCCAGGGCCGGGGGGGCGCCCCCCCCTCAGGGGGAACGGCGGCGCCATAAGGGCAACGGCGACTGGGCCTGCTCCCGCGAACCCACACCGGCGTGCCGGAGCAATGCGCACAACGGAGCAGGAAGGAGGCCGCGCCCCACATGACCCTCCCGTAACCACAGCCCACTCCGAGGTGACAGAGGGGGGGTTTCAAGACAGATGGGGCCCCCAGGGGGGCGGTCCACGGGCCGCCCCTCACCCCCCCCAGCCCGGGGCGGCACTTCAGCCCCGACCGCACGCGCGCGCCGGAAGGGAGCGCGCCGGCGACACGGAGAGAGCCAGGAAGGAGAACCACAGGCCGCTGCCTGGAACGAGAGCAGGGAGGCCGCGGCGCGACACCCCCCCCCCCCCCCCCCGCCCCCCCACCGGCCCGCCAGCCGCGGGGGCCCCGGCCCCCACCCCCCGAGGCAGAAGGGATGGACCCCCCCCGCCCGAGAGGGGAGCCGGAGTGTGACCCGCCCCCCCGCCCCAACCGCCGGCTCACATGGGGGCCGCGAAGGACATGTGGGCCCACGCCTGCGCATCGGGGCGCCGCGCAGATCGTGCCCAGAGAAGCCGGGTGGGCGCGAACCGGAATGGTATGGGGGGCCACGCCCCCCATGGACAGCACGACACCAGTGACGCCCGCTTTGTTGCCTACCCAGGGAAAGCGGCGCGTCACCTCCCGCGGGAGGGAGTGCGGAGACAACAAGCGCGGGGGGAAACCTGCTGCCCCGCAACCCGCTAACCACTGACCGCTGACCCTCACGGCCACCCCCGGCCGGCCAGCGCCGCACGTCAACGGCCGGGGGATGAGGGGCCCCAGAGAGGGACTGCGTGAGAATCCGGCTATCGGTAGAGGGGGGCGGGGGAAGGGCGCGCCCCCCCTGGCCGATGGCTGGCCCCCGGGGCCGGGACCGCCAAGCCGCCCCCCCCCCCCTTGGCCGGCAGGAGGCATCGCCAGGGGACCGAAGGCCCCCCCCCACTCCCCCCCCCCCCCTCCCACACAGGCCCGAGAGCGGGCGGGGGGGCGGCCCCCCCACCCCCCCCCCCCCCGCACCCACCCCAGCTGGGGAGCCACAGGCACGGCCCTCCGCCCCCCCAGGGCCGGGGGGGCGCCCCCACCCACAGGAGGAACGGCGACACGGTAAGGGCAACAGCGGCTGGACCTGCTCCCGCGAGCCCACGCCGGCGTGCCGGAGCAACGCGCACAGCGGAACACGAAGGAGGCCGCGCCCCGCATGACCCTCCCGTAACCACAGCCCACTCCGAGGGGACAGAGGGGGGGTTTGCAGGTCAGCTGGGGCCCCCAGGGGAGCGGCCCACGGGCCGCCCCTCACCCCCCCCCACCCCGGGGCGGCACTTCAGCCCCGACCGCACGCGCGCGCCGGAAGGGAGCGCGCCAGCGACATGAAGAGAGCCAGAAAGGGGTACCGCAGGCCGCCGCCCGGAACGAGAGCGGGGAGGCCGCGGCGCGACATCCCCCCCGAGGCAAGGGGGATGGGCCCCCCCCACCCGAGAGAAGAGCCGGAGTGTGACCCGCCCCCCCGCTCCAGCCTTGTCGGCCCAAATTTCAGCCACCACAAAGCGAGGGTGCAGGCCGTGGGCTGGTCCCCCTTGGGGACCAGGAAACAGGGGAGCAGGCCTTTTGCTGCCCCCCCCCCCCCCCCCAACAGAAATGGGGCCGAAAGCAGGCCCAGCACAGCCCCCCCCCCCCAGCATGCCCTCGCACCCCCGCACCCTCACTGCAGGCCGTCACATGGTGATCAAGGTCCCTCCCCTCACGGACAGGGAGCGGACGCCGAACGATGGGTATGTTGGGATCTGGGACCCGCATGGTAACCCAGCAGGTGGTCCTCCTCTCCCAAACAAGTGAGCAGGTAGACCCAACCACCACTACCCACCCCCCCCCCCAGCCTGCCCCCCGACGGGAGAGGTGCACGGAGTCGGCGCCCTCAGGGCCTAAAAAGTGGAGGCTGTGAAGGGCTCGCAGATTGACTGCTGTGGGTATCCCTTGAGCGGCCTGCCTAGAGAACCTCCAGGTGTGCGCGTGCCCCTCCAACTTCATCACAGACGCCTAGGCCAGCACAGGCCCGTGCACTCCAGTTCAGTTGTGGGCGACCCCTGGAGGCCAGACAGCCACCTGCCGACCCCTGCCCCCCCCTCCCCCTTCCAAACGGAGCGGTCACTCGGGTGGTGTGCCCTCTGGGCCCCCCCGTTTACGCGGGCAGTAGCACCGCCACCCAGGCCCCGAGCCCGGGCAGGCTCCAGGGCAGGGCAGCGCTCAGCGCGCCCTGGAGCCCCTCCTCCTGCCGTCCCTCAGCGCCGTGGGCGGATGGTCCAGTCCACGACAACACCACCAGTGCCTAGAGCAGTCAGGAGGTGTGGACCCCCCCAGTCGAGCGCCCAGGGAGCGCGCCCCCGTGCCTCATGCAGTCGTGGGGCCGCTGGCAGCATGTCAATGACCGGGAGGCGGCGTGTCCAGTCCGAACACTCCCCCGGCGGGCTCAGCGTCAGGCTCCCATGGCCTCCCTGCCGGGGCCTGGAGCACCAGGCATCACACAACCCCCCACACGCCCCCCCCCCCCCCGACGCGCCTCCACCACAAGCAGCCAGGGCCCGGTGGTGGCGGACCCTGGTTCACACCCGACGACCACACGAACAGCCGGGACGCCACTACAAGCGGCGACACGGACGGACCAAGCCGCAGCGGGGGAAACCAGAAACACTGGAGCGGCACCGGCGCCAGCGGGCAGGGCCAGGCGCGGCGCAGCCGTGTGACCCGTCATGCCCTGCGAGCGCCACCAGCATGCACGCCCCGCCCTCCTGCCCCGCGCGCGCCACACACACAGGCACGGCGGCATCTCCCTCCCGTGTGTGCCACCACGGGGTACGGGGGCGGTCAACAGTCCGGCAGGCCTTGGGACCGGACAACCGCGATTCGCCTAGCCCAGTCGTGTCGGCACAAAGGCGAGTGCTGACCATGGGCCAGGGCGTCCGGCACAGGCCTTGACCCAAACCAAACCAAACCCCCGCTCCAGCCGCCGGCCCACATGGGGGCCGCGAAGAACAAGCGGGCCCACGCCTGCGCACCGGGACGCCGCACAGAACGTACCCAGAGAAGCCGGGTGAACACGAACCGGAGTGGTATGGGGGGCCACGCCCCCCATGGACAGCACAACGCGTTGTTGCGTGCCCAGGGAAGGCAGAGGGACGGAAAGAGGCAGAGCGACCCCCCGCCCTACAGTCAGTCAGCGATCCGGCGGTGCTACTGTCCGCCTCTTACCCCTGTGCACGTCAGTCGGCGATCCAACGGTGCCGCACCCCACCCAGCCCCCTCCCCCCCTGTCCCGACCCCGTGCACGTGGACTGGGGCCTCCCGGCACGCGCAACACGCTTCACAACGCACAGCCCCACCCTCAGGACTGGATTCATAGCCGACAACACCCCTAAGTCACGTAAGAGACTCCCGCGGCCCAGTAGTGAGAGCGTCGGTCTTCAATCGTCCAGTGCGGGGGTTCGATCCCGGGCGTTGGTGCTCCTGGGATCCCTGCACGTAGAGCTCTCTAGTTGGCGACGTGGGAACCACCCCCCCCTCCAGCAACTCGCGCCACCACCGATACCGGTGGATCGGGTGGAGGTCTCGTTCGTTTTACCCCCCACCCAAGAAAAACAAAACACATGGGAGCCAGCCACCCCTGCAGCAGTGCGCACCGTCACCTGTACTCGAACAGGTCGATGGGAGGCCTCGTCCGGTATTCGAAGGGATCGGTGGGAGACCACCGATCCCGGGGTTCGAACCAGCTCCTTCGCGGCGCGCGCCTGGTGCGCTACCTCCGGGGCGGCTGCCTTCTGAGATACACTGGCACCCGGGTCACACAACAAACGCGCCCGCAACCCCCTCCCCCTGTGCTAAGAGTAAGCCCGCGGTAGGGGTGCTCGGCTGGGCCATGAACCGGAACATTGGTGCACCACTCCAGCCACGGTCACCCCAACCCCCCCACGCATCCCGCGGGGCGAAGCTCCGTGCGCATCAGGCTCGTCATGGGAATCCGGCGGGCCGGTGCCTGGACACCAAGTCGACACCTCTCTCCCCCCCCGCGAGAACAGAGCGGGGCCCCCACAACCGCACGCCCGCGCCCACAACGCAGACCCCGACAGCCCACCCAGTGGACGGGCAGTCGGGGGAAGAGGAGCGCAAGACCCTGAACGCCCCACGCAACGGTCGAAGGCACCCCCCCGGGGACGCCCTGCCGCCGCCCCTCCAACCCCAAGCCAAGTAGGGGGGAACCGGGACCGGACCGCCCCCCCCCAAGCACGCCAGACGGACCACGGGACCGGGGCAGGACACAGGGAGGGGCACGGACCACATGGAACGGCCCTACCAGCGCCCAGTGCCGGGACCACGCGAGATGCGCGCGCCACACCACCCAGCGGGGAGCGGACACCGCGAGAGCGCGAGCGCACACACACGAAAAGGACACGCGGGGACCACCAGAAGGGCAACCGGACCGGAACACGCGGGGCGGGAAGGGGGAAACGGGAGAGACACAAGACCAGGTACCGGCCCGAACCCCCCCGAACCGGCCGCGAGCGCCGCGCACACACAGACGGGACACTGCACCCGCCAAGGCAGTAGTGGCGCACAGCGCCACGCCCCAGCCCCTAGGCTAGACAGCCTCCGCGCCAGCCCAAGGGGGTCCCATTGGCGACAAGCCAGTAGCACGGGCCCGGCGGCGCCGGTGCCCCGGGCGACCACGCATTAGGGGGGCGACGCAGTGGGTAAGCGCCCGCGGCCACGGCTGCGAATTGATGCACTGACCGGGGAGTGGCGAAACGGGGACGCCGGGGAAGGACGGGGCTCCGAGCTCTGTGAACCCGGGCGACTCCGCCACCAGGCAGGAGGTGCGTCTTGGAGGGTCCCCCACTAGGGCCCGGTGGGGAGGATATCACCTGGCCCGACCAGGTGGCCCCCCGGGGCCGAAAGGCGTCTAGTACCCGCAAAATCAAACCTCAAACCTCAAACCTCCGCCCACACTGCATGAGGACTCCCTCATGTATGGCCTTCGTGGTAATAGGGCGAGGGAAAAGACGGCCTTGATGCCCGATCCCTTAAGGAGGAGCTCCTTTAAGATCCCTTAAGGAGTTCGGCTGTATCACTCTGGACTCGCGTCGTATGGATATGGACATGGTGCGCCCAAGGAAGGACCCGTGGGGACTCTCCCCAGTCGGCGGGCCTTGGGAAGCTTGGGGTAGCCTGATGGATCTTTGTGGTCGCTCTCGACCTGTGGGACCACCTCGGTCGTCGTGTGTCGCCTATGTTGGCCGTGTATGCCACTGCCAATGTGGTGGTGACCATGGCAGCTGGCACCCGGTGCGCCTGGTATGGGTTAACGGGTCCTTTGGATGCCGAACAATCGCCGCCAGGACCCGGGACTTGATACTTGATACTATACATGCGCTACAAGCTTTTACAGCATCATACCTGTCTGACTGTGAGATTTGACAGCCTAACCTGCGAATCAGCCTGAAGTGAGGATGTGACACCCCCCCTTCAGGGGTTGGTCCTGGGTACCCGCTGCCATGCTTGGATGTTATCGAGCTACCCCCAGGGTTTGCTCTCAGGAGGGGGGTGAAGCGGTACTTAGAACCCCATGGCCAGGTTACGGCATACAACCGGTCTCCGGTCCACTAACCCCATGTACGGAAGGGAAGACCGGTCTCCGGTCCACTAACCCCGTGTACGGAAGGCGCCCATTGACGCCCGGTGCGAGCCCTGCAGGAGCGTGTTCCGTGCCGTAAAGCCCCGCATCGGCAACTGATGCACCGCCAGCGGAGATTTGTGTATCAGAATATCAGGAATCAACAGGGTTTTATTTTCATATTGTTTCCGTCAATTTTTACGCTTCCGTTCTGATACTCACTGTTTTGACTGCTGGCGGTTGGATCGCGACTTTACCGTAACCGCCAGTTTAACTGTTTATAATGGAAATTTTAGCGCCATCCGTGACGAAGGCTCTAAAGTCTTCAGGAATTGCGTTGATGCATCCGCAATTTTCACATTCTACACTCGCAACCTTAATCCGAATTTTTCAGGATGTCGAAATCGGATTTTCGACTTCGACATCTCCGCACTTGATATGACCTCTTTTGAGTGGACCTACGTGCTTCTCTATGCACGAATCAACTTTCCTTTTATCTTGCCCTCCATTTGTCTTAGAGATATGGGCAAAACAAAGTTGATTCGTGAGGCCACTTGTAAGGGTCATATCTCGTGCCGCTTGCGAGGAATGACAATAATGAAAACGTGGGATGTATTCACAATACTCCCGACGTAATTTACGAAGCATTATATGCCTTGCGTCTCCACACGTGCGCGCTAGTGTAATGGATCATGGTCAAGAGGGTAGAGTTTGCGTTATAACTCTTTGGCCATGATATTGCGTGCGTTAAGATAACTTTCGAGTGTAGCGCGCAAGTGTTGGTGTAGCATAGGAACTCTCTTTGAGTTCCTATGAGCGATTGACACAAAGTTATGCCCTCGGAGGGGCATGACATATCGTGGGGCATATCGTGCAAGCGTAACCTTCGTGAAGGGAAGCTTGTGTGGCGATCCCGAAGCGATGTGTTGGGAGCAAGGTGTGTGTTTTGCAATTTTCCATATTTTCATGTGCCCACTTGGGAAGTAGCGCTCGTAACCTTTGGAAGCGCCCCAAGTGGAGCACATACGTGGAATCGAAGGTCATTGGTGTCAAGTCACCGTGTTTAGAAGGATTAGTTGATTGCACGATCCAATCCGAAGATATTATAATATAATGGTGCACCTTTCAAGGCACTTTTGTGTATCTTTGTGCCAATTTTGCCGTTTTTGGCCCGTCATGATGTGAGGTGGCGACCATGTATCTCAACGTTGCGCTCAATTGACATCATGACCCAAGTATGTTATGAGGGTACATACTTCGGTGCCCAAGATATCTTAGACCCGGCGAATAACTCCTCTTGGGCTTGGCATACCGTGGCCGCCATGTTGGCGATTTGGGACTATCCAAAATCATGGGCTCACTTGGCGACCCTGCCATTCCCAATACCGGAGGAGTTGGGCGACGCCCAAAAGATATGTTGGACACATATGACTTGATACCAATCCTATGGCACACTCCGGTCCAAGTCGGGCATGTGCCTCATATGCCTCAACCATGAGTGTGCGCATTTTTGGCCATTTTGAGCAATTTTCCACTTTTGCTGCCCGCCGTGCACTATGTTCTAACCCTCGTGCACGCCGGACGCATGAACCAATGGACCATATATGGCATGGGTGTTATGGGTAATGGTCCCCATGGTCCACACACCACGTGGGCGAAGCGGAGCCACCTTCGCTAAGGTGCTAGCCCAAAGTGAGTGTGGGCAATTTTGCATTTTTGGCATTTGTGGACCCAATTGGGATCGTCACCACGCCGAGTGGCATGAAGATCTTTGGGAGCCAAGTGCATGGAAATCTCAGTTGGACTCCGGGTGGATCGCGTATGGAATGGCAGATCTGATCTCCAAGCCGGCGTGGAGATATACTATTGGGAGCACGGCTGATTTTGGCTCATTTCAAACAGCCAAAATGACCCCATTTTGGGACCCCAATTTCCCCCTTCCGTGTGGTCAATTGGCGGCCCCATCCCTCTATGCCAACAGGGAGCCCGGACCTAAATTCAAGTTGTACGCTCAGATAAAAGTCCTAGGTCCTGCCTCCTAACCTGTGGGCCATTGGCCTTGCCCTGGCCGGGCGAGCCGCGCGTGAAATTGACGCCAATTTTTGTGATTTTGGCATCATGACCCCACTTGACGAACACGTGGTGCCCTGATGCCGGGACCTCAGAGGGAATCAGGTTGAGTGAGGGCTCCAACGGGTTCGTATGTGAAGGGCACGGGATCAGTTGCCTCGTCCCTACCTCTGGTGGGTCCGGACGAGGGGTCAATTTTGGAGTTTTTCAAGCTAATATCAGTTTGGGCTGAAACAGCCCATTTTCAGCTACCAACTCCTGAGGGATAATGGCGGGGCCATATCTCTGGCTCCGAGGGGAGTTGGAACCTGCCGTTGGGGGGGCATGGGGAGCTACTGTTGGTTGGCCTTGAAGCTACTTGGTTCCCAGGAACTCGCCTGTGGCTGGGCGGGTTTCAGGGTCCGGACTGAGCAGGGCATGGGTTGTGTTTGAGCCCCCGCCCCCACCAGCCACTGAGAGGGTCGGACCTGGGATTGGGATATAAGTTAGGATAGAGTGTCTCTTGTCCTGTGATGCCCTTACCCCAGTCCAGTCTTAACCTCATGTGTACATATCCTGATGTGTTGCTGTACATACTTTCGTTCCCTAGTTGCAGAGTGGCAAGGATCCTGAAACGCTTTGTCACATGACACGAGCGTATTGATGCCCTTGTGAGCGTAGTGCTTTGCCTGCCTGCTCACTTGTGCGTGTCACCGCAGCGTCCCGTGGCCGGCCCCCCACGGGAACGCGTCACTGGCGCTGGGCGATTGACGGCAACCCGCCGTCCGCACTGAGGCGGAGACCCGGGCGGCACGCCCAGCCCTTGTGCACGCAAACTTCAGTACCCCCACGGCGCCCCGGTGCGACGCATGGGACGCCCCCCCAGGACCCTGAGCCGCGCCTGGCGACAGGTCCTACCGCAACGACCCGGTGGCACACAGCCGCGCAACACACCCCAGCAACACCTGACGGTCCGACAAACCGACGAGAAGGACGTCAACATGCCCGACACATGCAACAGATGCCCGGAGAGTGGAGGCCAGCCTTCGCAACCCGTGGTGTCAAGCACGCACGGGAACCCCACGACTTCCTCCTACAACCGGCCGGGCGAGGGCCACGCTTCTCGGACCCCGCGACCCACCTGCAGCAGGGAACGGGGCGGCGCCACGCCCGGACCCGTCCACCCGCCTCACCCTCCTCTCCCGCGGCCGGGCCGATGACCACAAGAATGTTAACGAACCACCGGCCAGAGTATTACCGTCCAGGGCGAGCATCCGGAGATAAGTGCACTGCAGGGACCAGCGCGCACCTCCGCCGGGGAGTTGAGCGCCTGGGACGCGTAAGGTTACGACACGTATAACCTATGCGAATGGTACGAGGGGCACACCCCCCGCAGACAGTTAACAGCGTCCATGAGAGGGAGGGGGGCTGCAACACTACCCGGTACTCCTGTCCTCCACAACCCTACCCGGGGCATGCGGGGGGCCACAAGCTCACCACACGGGGCCGGGCCGACCCCCCTGCCAACAGGCACGGGTGTGTTACGCCGAGCCCAATCCGCCACGTCAGACAGAGCGTCCCGACACCACAGCACCAGCCGAACCACCCTAACCATCCTAGCCACCACACCCGGCACCATGACACAGACACGCCATCCGAATGACCCGCAACGCACAACACGAAAAGGCGCACGGCAGACAGACAGGCACGAGCACGAGCACAGCACCACCGAGCTGGAGCAGCGCCCTGGGGCTCCCATGGGGAGCACAGGGACACACCGAGGGGGACCGGCGGGGCCTTGCCACCAACTGGGGCTGTACATATGAGTGGCACAAGCGAAACTGGAAGTACGGCTACGGAGCACCGCGAAATACCGGGTAATGGATTGTGCATGCAACACTGCCAGGGCGGGGCAGGGAACAGGGTACCGACAGGGGGAAAAAACTTTTTTACAGCGGTCTGACCACTTGTCATGGCTTTTCTCCCCCGCGGCGGGCGGGCGGCGCACAGTACAAACGTACCGTGCCGGCCCCACACACCTGGCACCGACCAACATCGCAACAAGCGGCACACCCGCACACAACAAATCCGACTGCGCGAACGCCAGCTGCGACGACAAGGAACGAACGCCGAACACACCAACCAAGAGGCGACTAACACGACCACACACTGCCAGAACCACTACAGCGGACGCAACGTGACCGTGAACAGACCGCGCGCGCACCGACCAGCGCCAAGCTGACCGGGCGTGCATGGGCCGGTGCGAGAGCAACGACCAACGAGCTAGCGACACCGTAGCGAGCCGCGCCCCCCGGCCACCATGGCCACAAGCACAGAGGAACACTGCGACTCTACCGCTGCGGACGCGGCCCACGAACGTTCCTAAACTACACCACACGACGCTTGTACAAACCAAGACGCCACAAACCGACGCAGACACAAACGTGCTGGCTAAACGGGCAGGATTGGACGATAAGACCACCGGCAGCAGCGCAACAGAACCCACACGAACCCGGCCGACCATGAGGCGGCCACGACAACCACGCACCAACCACACCACAGCTGCAGCGACCACTTGACCGTAAACAGACCACACGCAAGCCGGCCAACGACGAACCACCCAGGCGTGCACGGGTCGAAACGGAAACGACGCCCAACGGGTTGGCAACACCGTGGTGCGCCACGCATACCGACGATCGTACCCACGAACACAGCAGAACACCAAAACGCTGCCAATACAAACGCGACCAACCAACGGTAACAAACTACACAACACTACACTTGGACAAACCACGACGCCACTGACCAGCACCGACATGGACATGCCAGCTGCATGAACAACATGCGGCGGAACGACCACCGGCAGCAGCGCAATGGAACCAACGCAAACCAAGCGAACCATAAGGGGGCCAAGACGACCACAAACCAACAACACCGCAGCTGCAGCCGCAACTTGACCGTAAACAGACCACACGCAAGCCGGCCAACACGGAACCAGCCAGGCGTGCACGGGTCGAAACGGAAACGGCGCCCAACAGGTTGGCGACACCGTGGTGCGCCACGCCCACCGACGATCATACCCACGAACACAGCAGAACACCACAACGCTGCCAATACAAACGCGACCCACCAACGGTAACAAACTACACAACACTACACTTGGACGAACCACGACGCCACTGACCAGCACCGACACGGACATGCCAGCTGCATACACAACATGCGGCGGAACAACCACCCGTAGCAGCGCAATGGAGCCCACGCAAACCAAGCCGACGATGAGGCGGCCAAGACGACCGCGAACCAACAACACCGCAGCTGCAGCCGCCACTTGACCGTAAACAGACCACCCGCAAGCCGGCCAACACCAAACCAGCCAGGCGTGCACGGGTCGAAACGGGAATGGCGTCCAAAGGGTTGGTGACACAGTGGTGCGCCGCGCCCGCCGACGACCATGCCCACGAACAAAACTTGGCTCTACCATCACGCAACCGACCAACCTACATTAACAAACTACACCGCAACCGTACCATACGACCGACCAACCGGCCACAACGGCCTACTTCGAACCCCCGGCCCCCCGGGAGAGCGCAAGCTCCACCGAGTCAGGAGGTCTGAGTGTGCGCGACGGCATGCGAGTCCCGTAGCACGTGCTTCTTCAAGTCGCCTCACACCTGTTGAAAACCAACCCAGGTGGGGGTGCCTGCAAGACAGGGCCTTTGGCCTGGCTCCGGGCCCCTGGGCCCCAGAATCCAGAGGTTGATGAGGATGTGTGGTGGGACCCTCCCCCACGTATCATCCGCCCGAAGAAGAGGAATGTGAGACTTCGGTCGAACATGGGTTACCTCTCTGGGCAGAACCCGCTGTAGGGTACTGCTCCCGGCGACCGCGCCCTTCCCCCATGTGGGGGAGCCGCTTTGTGGGGGCACGTGAAGCAGGGCCGTGGGTGGATGAGCAAAAGCCCCTTGGTAAGTCCCCCCTGCGGGGCAACGCCAGTCCCGAGTCGACCTACCTACCTACCTACCTTGTTTTCTTTGTACTTGTGATCACCTGACATGACCATCCAAGGTAGGTAAAGCATGTTTTAGGCTGTATTTACGTGTTTTTCACCCTATTTGGGTATTAGGAGAAAGATGTCCTTGATTAGTGCCCTATAGATTTTGATGGAATCCTGCAGGTTTTTGATGGTGAAATCCCAAAACCAAAGGAGCAAGTAGAGCAAGAACAGGATGTGGATCGAATCAATGAATAGTTTGAAATCCAGTATAACACAGAAGGGCTGCAGATAGACAAAGCAGGTTTGAAGTACAAAGACTCAATCACAAATGGATAGTACAAAAGATTTCATGTGGAAACTGGCCTGACTCTAGCCTCCAAGTTAGCATCAAGCACTTCATGTGCACTCTTTAGGATGAAATGGAGCTGGTCAGGAATGTGGGGCATAGGAGTTAGGCCAGACACAGATTATGACTTGGCCAAGCAACTAAACTCAGAAACAGTTAAAAGGTAGAACCACAATAAGTGATAGCAACAATTGAGTATAGGGGTCTTTGGGTGGGAGACCACTAGGCTTAACCTCCAAGGCCTAAAGCATGAAATGCCTATTTTATTTCGGTATATCCTCCATGAAGGAGGATACTTCCGCTCACTTGAGTGGTAGGGGTGAACTTCATGGGGGGGCTAGGGTTATAACCCTAGTTACTTTGAGAAAGTGTACTAAAAGCTTCAAAAGAGTGAAAAAAAAATTCTCAAGTTAGTCTTAGCATCGACAAATAGGTTTTTAAGGGGGGCTTGGCCTGGATCAAGCCCTCCAAGAAAGACATGGCAGTGACTTTTTCTTACTCCCCCCTGGAGTACTAGTTAGCTAAGCTAGTAGCACCAAGGAAAAAGACTCAAATATTCCCAAAGCTACCTCACAAAATGCATTAAACCTACCAAAAAATTCTCATTGGTTCATAGAAGTTTATCACACTGTAGGTGCCATTGAAAAACAGTGTAATGTACCCTGACTGATGACCCTTTGATGCGGCATTCCTCAAAAAACGCCAGCGTGCGACGAAACCTTTTGGTAAAAATTTGGGGGTAGTGGGGTTTGAACCCAGGACTCCCTCCCTAGAGTACACATGCTTGCCCACTAGGGTACAGTGGAGGGCGGAGCAATACTCCCAATGGAGGACACAAATCTCCAGGAGCTGAGAGAAAAAGTAAATGAAACTGACAGGGAGTGAATCCTGTGGTTTAGCGAAAGGTGTAGCAATTTAAGAAGTCAAATCGCCAAAAAGTGACGAAATCAGGCGAGAAATCGTCATTTTTACACCAAAGCCCAAAGTCGCAGACAAGCGCAACAGAACCAGACTCCAAAAACAGGGTTGCACAAGCGTAAGCCGCTCTTGAAAAAGAAGGTATGAGCCGTAGTTTTTAAAGTTCTAAAGGAAATTCTTGCACAGTTGCATCAAAAGTTTCATAAACGTTAGGGAGAAGTATCTAAAATCAACCCACACCACAGAGCAGGTGGACAACGCACCTCTCAGGTATGCCAGTGTCAATTTACACGCATGCATTGCTTTCATGTTGGTTGCTTCGTTAAAACGTTAGGGTTGTCAACGCTGTGTTTGCTGGGGGTTCGGCTGCTCCTCTCCTTTGCTCTGCACAGGTCAAAAAAGGGATGAAAGGTATGTGATGCGAATGGAGGGCGCAGCGCGCACGTAGGGGTAGAATATGCGCTGTGCTTGCGATGCATGTGCCTAATTGAGGCATTCACACACTGTGGCGCTTTCCCTGTACCCCAATTCACCCTTGTTCTCTCTTCACAGGTAAGAAAAGAAAGTGCTTGCTCGTGTTTGTGTTGCCGTAGCGCTAAAGTAGGGTTGCTTAAAACGCTTAGACTTGTTGTGCGCTGTGCAGTGCGCCACTCGCTCTCCTCTTTCTGCATGAAACCCGACAAGGGAAGCATGCATGACACACAGTGCTTCAATCGCTTAGGGTGGTTTATAATTCGCCATAGGTTTGTTGAATCGTGTAGGGTTGTTTGTCGCTCGTGTTTTCCTCGGCATTCACATGATGCGTTGTGGATAAGGTACGTAAGCCCAGGAGGAGCTCACCTCCTGGTTGAGTCAGGCTTGTGATTGGTTACGTTGGGTCAAATTAGGTAACAACAGCAGGTAATGGAGAGGTTGTGCATACCTGTGCATGCATATGTCGCATCAAAGGGTAGGCCACGCGAAGTGCGCACGGTATAACCCTTGTTTAGGTTACCCAGGGACTCCACCCTACGTTCTTTGAGAGAACGGGTGGAGTTCCTTAAGCTTGCTTGCCTCTACTGAGGTTCAGCAACAGCGTATTATAGGGCAGCCTGAGAAGCGTATAACACGTGGAGGCTGTCTTGGTTCCTCAGTCTTGAACCTCAGTCATTGGCCTTTGCTTTACAGGTGGGAAGGTAAGGGTGATTGGTGCAGTCCCACTTTGGCAGCGCTAAAATATGCTGCGCGGATCACAAGAACAAATAACTGCAACACAACCAGGAGTGGTGAGTGCAGTCCGACTTCATTGCCATCCACGCTGTGCACGCACGCTGAGCACTCCCTCCCTCCAAGCCCTGACAGGGAAACGCGTAGTGGCATCTCTGTTAGGGCACAGCCGCTTAGTAGCGCTGTGTTCTCTTGCTTTCTCACAGGAGGGTCAGTAGGACCCGTGACTCATTCAACAGCAACACCAAGTAGCGTGTGTAGGTGTTAGGGTCAGCAGGCCTGGCAGGAATTGAGTGCAAGTGATGAGTGCTCACCCTGCCTTCGAAGGCCGGTGCTGGCGTTAGTGAGTGTATTGTAGTGGTGTCTCCTGTCCCGCGTGCTTTTCCACGTGGGCAGGGGAGTGTGTCAGCTGTTGGCCTTTAGCAAAAATGTACGTTTTGTATGCCCTTAGCACACTTCGCCACCGCTCACCTCTAGTAGGTAGGGCTTTTGCCGTCTTCCCCCAAGGATAGGCGCGAGCACAGAAATTGGGCGCCATAGGAGTGGTAATAGTAACTGACTAGGACCTTCGGTCCGACATCAGCGAAGAACGGTCTCCGGGAGCCACGCCGGGGAGAGAAGTGATACACACACAGACATACGTAGCACACTTAGGGGTAAGGTAAACCCTGTAAGGAAGGGTGGAAACCCATGGGTCTGGACCAATCAGAGGTCCTAACTGTAGGCTCGCTTGTCCCCAAGGAGGGAAGGCACACCTTGCCTCATAACACCTTGCTTATCATTCCCCCCTGGTATAGTAAGCCATCGTTCTTCGTTGGCTCCCCAAGGTCATTACATCTGGGCAGTTCCCATGCAACACATGGTCAACAAGGCATACACTCGCTGGGTGGCTGCAAACCTGATAAGCGGCCACCTGGTCCACGCTGGAAACCATAGGCATGGGACTGCAGGGCACAGACAGGGTCAGTGCAGTGCTCAGTAAGCATTGGTCTGTGAAAAACCAATGGCCTTCGGCCAGGGAGTGGTTGTCACGGGGGGCTAACGGTCCTGTCCTGCGATGCAATGCGGGGCAACTGTGAGAACTGCTCTTACACCCATACACAGGCACGTCTGCACAAGAGTGCTCACTGCACCTGTAAGGTTAGATCACAGTCAGTAGACTGACACAGGGAAAATTAGTTTTTCTTTTTACGCTGGGACAGAGTCTCAGCACGGGTTAGTAGCTGCCCCTCGTTGTTCTCAACGACGTAGGAGCGGAGGATGGGGTTGATACTCCCATCTGGTTGTACGAAGGCTGACATAGGTTCCCGGGTCGCCTCACATAACCCATAGCCATCCCACAGGGTTAAGAATTTCCAGCCGTGTTTATACTCGTGGCGAGCAATACCTGCAACAGCGTAGTAACCATCGACTGGCATGTCATCGCCTGTAATCTCTTCGAGTGCGTTTGCCTCCTCTGGACTGGCAGCGTTCTCTAGGTCTATACGCTCGACCTCAATGTCGCTGAGGCGCCACTCATCCCAGGACAAATCGTCAGGGGAGTGATAGTGCCTCAACTGTTTAGGTGCACATAGCAGTTCACCACCTAGACGTGGACTGCACCTGACATGGATCCTGGATCCATCTATCCTGATGATACGATAGGGCCCAAAATAAGGGTTCTGTAGGCAGTTACGTGGCCAGGAGGGTAGGCCTGAATGGTGAACCAAAACAAGGTCACCAACCTTGAAGCTGGGAGGTCGCCGTAGGCGGTTCTGTCGGCTCAGTTCACGGTTGCGAATGTGTCTCAGGTTAGTCCCAGCCTGGTTAGCCAGAGACTGCTTGTGTTCCAGCGGATCTCCCACAGGGCTCTTGAAGTCCTCAAGAAAGGGGGTTTTGAAGAACCAAGCAGGTCGTCCTCCATGGAACAGTTCCTGGGGGGTGAAACCCGTAGAAGAGCTCCGCTCTGAGTTCATGGTCAGCGCTGCCCAGGGCACTAGGTGTACCCAGTCCTTGGTACGCTCCTGTTTCATCAGGATTCTTAGGTTTTCTCCACCACACGGTTCTGTCTCTCACAGAGAGGGTTAGATGTGTGGGTATAGGGCACACCTGTGGTTACCTCCACGTTGAGGGCATTTAGCACTCGTTTGTACCACGCAGTGTCACTGCGGATGCGTACATCTTCTTCAGACTGCACCTGCTTGGGTGCTTCATAGGGTTTGAACCATTGTTCGACCAACATTTTTACAGTCTGCTGACCTGTGATTTTCTTATTGCAATGGAACACACGGGTGAAGCGAGATAGGCCACAGGTGACCACTAGGCAACTATCATAGCCGCCGAAGCGTGGTAGGCCGTGGATGAAATCCACATAGAGAAGAGAGTTAGCACAATACGGTATGGGTAAGCTGGAAGTCAGGCCCCCATCCCTACTGTCGCTCTGCTTGCTGGCATGACAGCCACAAGCATCCAAAATGGTCCGCATACGAGACCTCAGTTCAGTCAGGGTTAGACTAGAGTAGAAACACTCAGGGCAGAAGGCCACTGAGGGAGTAGCTCCAGTGTAGCCAGAACTGAGATGAGACCACTGTATGCACCCATCCAGCCGTGCCTCAGGCACAACAATACGGTCCTCGTAGAAGAGGTACTGATTGTTTTTATACCACTGGTGCCCGTCAAAGACACGGGGTTTGAGACCAGTGCTGAGGGTTTGGAGAATTTCTTTATACTCTGACTGATAGTCGGTTAGACTCCAACCCTCCAAAATTCCAGCAGTGCGCATGGACAGGTCAAGTTTGACATTCATACGCTGCAAAGCCTCTTGGGCGAGCGCCTCAGAGCTCTCACCTATAAGCGCATCGAAGTTATTGCGCGATAGGTAGTCAGACAGTTCATTTTTTATACCGGGGATATGATGAACTGTCAGCCCTAACTGGCTCAGGTAAGTCCACCTTCGCTTTAGTTTTGCTTTCTCCGGTGGTGGGCCCTTCTGAAAAGACTTCGCAGGTTTCTGGTGACATAGCCAGACAATAGGGTCAGATCCCAGGAGTCGGGATTGTGACAAAAGCACCAACCTACCGGCCAGGAGTTCCTGGTCATAGGTGCTGTAATTGGAACGCGCTTGGTTCCATTTCCAATTCCAGTGTTCCAGTGGCACCAGCCGCCACTCACTGGTAGGAGAGTCATGTTTCAACGAGCCATCACGGTTCAGTCCACCAGTACGATAATGGCAGTGGGTTAGTTCAGCTGCGTTCAGCTCCTGCCATTGGTAGATCGTTCCACCCCCCCCTACATCACTGGCATCAGTGATCAGGACTATCTCGCCCTTAGGGCGGGGCACTCCCAGGCAGTTGGAGGAGGCAATTTTCTTCTTCAACTCCTGGAAACATTCCTCCTCTCTGGCGGTCCACCCCCAGGGAGTAGTTTTCTTGATTAGGTCAGTGAGGGGGGCAGGGGAGTAGGTAAAATTGTGGATGTGACGCCGATAGAAATTACAGGCGCCTACAAAACTCCTCACGTCGTGTAGACCCTTCTTAGGGTCATCGCGAATCTGCATGTCCTGTAGGGGCTGCATCTTAGATGCAGCTGGTCTCCACCAGCAATACCCCACGTCGAAACCCAAATATTCCATCTCCTCTTTCATAAACTCACATTTTCCGAGTTTGATTCGGAGATGGCTTTCTTGACAAACAATGGAAAATTCACGGAGGAGAAGGACATGGTCCTCTTGGGTATTAGTGTCCAAACTCAGGTCGTCGATGTGGGCCTTCATTTCTGCACCCCGAGAAATCAACTCCTGTACTAGAGGCCTGCGCCTCAGTATGTACAAACGTTTGTTCATTAGCTCCTGGAAGACCGCTGGGGCAGTAGCCTCCCCGAAAGGCATGACCTTCCGATTAAAGACACGTCCCTTAGGGGTTATAAAAGCCAGCAGCTCCTGAGCTGCGGCGGGTCGGTCCACCTGCCACAAACCAGAGCGTTTGTTCATTTTGGTCTTCTACCTGCATTTGGCAATACGCTCCAGGGTATTTTCTATGTTAGGAATACTCCCTGAGTGGTTCTGGGTTTTGTTGTTGACCTCACCATAGTCTACAACGAGTCGTAGGGCAGTCGACCCTGGTTTAGCAACCAAGAAACAGGGACTGCAGCGATGGGGCTAGTCCCCCTTCTTATATTCTTCAACGAGGCCAGCATCAATACATTCCTGGATCTGGCGCTCGATTTCTTCAACCTGTTCTTGCGGATCGGGATAGGGACGACGCCTCACTCGCGTTCTTTCAAATTCAGGTTTCAGTTTCAGGTCCATCTGGACAAGTTTTTTACAAGAGAAGGGGGCCGGCAAGGCGCCGCACACCTCCTCATAGGTTAGCAGCGGTTTCTTCAGTTTGGGGTGAAGGTTAAGACTCTTGAGTTTCTGCAGGATATCGTTCTCAGCATGGGGGTTGCTCTTTCCATGTTCTTTCTTTTTCTGCCGGTCAGCAGTTTCGGCAGGTACAGAACCATCGTCCCACTCAGGGGAACATTGCTGCCCATAGTGCAAAGAATACACTAGCGGTATCTCAGGATCAGGCAGCATATAGGAATCATCGTCCTCCTCTGACCAGATGGAGGATTTCCAGGTCTGTCTGAGGTATTGTAGCCGCTCTTGGCGCTCAATACCTTCGGCCTTCAGGTACAACAGCCATCGGATTTCCTGAGTGTCATGCTCAGACAGTGGCATGTTATTAGAAGCAGGCCGCGCTAGAGCGTCAGGACTCCGGGCCACGGGTTCATCTGTGTGGATAGGCTGCATGTGTAGCACTGGCTTCCCAACAGGGGAAGCGGGTTCTGAGGTTGACTCTAGATCTACCTCCTCCAGCAACATCTGGGCCAGGAAGGCACTGTGTTTTAGGTCAACACAGCTGGGATCAACAGGAGGGATAGTGCTGGCGATCTTAGACAGTTGGTCGTCAGCATCCTCCTCAACAGCTGCAGGTTCCAGATAGCCATCAGGAGATTCACACACTGTAAGTGTGGCAGAGAGGTGCTTAGGAGATCGATTTTTGAGATCAGAAAGGGTCAGGTCACAATTTTCGGCCATGACCTCTTTCAGTAGCAACTGCTCCAGGTCACACAGGGGTACCGGACTGAGAGATCCATCAACGATGGATAGGAAACTGGGCCACTCAGGGGCCTGCATAGCTGTGTCTGAGTGCTCAGGCACATAGATGGGACCATCAGGGAGTTGCACTCTTCCCACGGTGATTCGATCTAGCATACAGCGCCAGTAAGCGTGTTCACCAGAGCAGCCTCAGTCAGGGGTGCACATGACAACCCTTCCCCCCTCATAAGCGATTTTGGTTAGAACCTTCGCGAGCAGGGAGAAGGGAGGGTTAGCATACGCTAGGCCCATTGCTTTCAAGTAGAAACGGAAAGTGTTGTTTAAATGTTTCGAGCAGTACAACTGCATGATGTGCTGTTGTTGGCTCGCAATCAGTTCCACCTGGATCTCAACCAGGTTTAGGTGAAGGGCCGCCAGTCGATTTTCAAGAACGTGACGGGTCAATTGGTAGTTTTCAGTACGATAGTTAGTGTTGGATGCGTAACGCAGCCCAGACGTTTCGTCCTGACAGCTCCAAAGGTACGGAGAAGAGCCCACTGCCAAAATTGCAGTGCAAAGAATGGGGGCGCTGGAGAGACAGCATTTTTACCAGGGGGTTTTATTGGTAGGAAGTCGCTACCAATGACAATGTCAAAGGCCTCTGCAGTGTTGGGTCACAGTTTCGTCGCCCAGGCATATAGTCACATCGCCCCCCCCGGAGGAATGGATGGTACGCCCATCCCCTACTCTTATGGCCACGGTCTTAGTTTTCTTGAATGTTTTTGGCAGGCGCCGGGCCACTATGGAAAGTGTTGCACCGGTGTCAAGCACCGCTGGAAAAACTTGATCCCTGATTTTCACCAGGATCCAGAAAACCAAGTCCTCCTCTTCGGAGCCGCACCCCTACTCCTCATCAGGGAAATTGACATCCACCCCTGCAGCCATGAGGGACTTGGCCAACCCGGCCAGTCGCCTCTTCTTGGAGTTATTCCCCTCAGGGAAAGCAATATCCCCCTGTGGGCGCTTCTTGGGGTCACCTGCGGCAGGAGGGGGAGTAGCAGCGGACGCTGATGAGCACCTCTGGGGGTAAGGGAGTCCACCTTTGCCACCCCCCTTGCCACCTCCTTTACCACCTTTATCCCCCATTCTGGGGGGTTTTGGTGGGTGTTTGGGTCTTCTGGCGTTCAGCCTCCTGCCGCTTGAGTTTATCACTCGCGTTTCTTTATGTGACATTCGTCTTCGTAGTGACGACGTTTGCCACAATAGCCACAGGTGATGGTACACCTGAAACGATCCTGATGGGTCACAGTTTTCCCATCTTTGGAATGCTGTCGTCGTTTCATCTGCAGCATACAGCTACTGCGGTGGTCGCAGTCAGGGGCATGACAAGTTCCCCCCTTGTCATTGACAGGCTTACAGTAAAACAGAGGGGCCGTACCTGCATCAGGTTTAACCTCATTCATGGCACGTAGGTTACCCCTTCCTTTACGTGCTCCCTGGTTGGTGTTAGTGGGATTTTCAGGCCCCTTCTCTTCGCCACGTTCGAGGGTAGGGGTGCCACCTCGACCCAAGTGCTTCTCGAGGAATTTCTCCATGTGGGAGTCAATCTCCCCCTCAAGAGCTAGCTCAATCAGCAGGTCCACCAGTTTGTAGTACGAGTTGGTCCGGCTTTTCCTCTCAGAGGTAGCGCGGCAGTCATCCCACGTACCTTGGGGGATCTTACTCATGAGCCACAGATGGGGCTCAGTGGCTCCATAGGAGCCCACGTTCATCCGTGAAAACAGATACTCTAGGTCGCACACGTATTCAGAGACTCACGCAGCGGAAGGAAACTCAGGGAGCATAGGTAGCTCCTCTATCTGTGTGCGCACACTGAGGTCAGTCTCATAGACTGGGAATGGTTTCTCCAGTCTTTGGAGTACCTCTGCCCAGGTGGAACAGGTTTTCACAATCTGCTTCTCCTGTTTTTGCAAAAAACTTCTTTTTGCATGAGCGTTTCAGCAGTGAGCATTTGGTGGCCACATCCACATGGGATTGGCCGGTCAGCAAAAGAAAGTCAGCAAATTCTTCTGCCCATTCGGACAGATTTTTCAGGTCGAACTCCGGCAGTTCTAGCTGAATGTTCGCCTGGGCAATAGGTCTGCCCATCTTCCCACCCCCCGGGGTTAGGCCAGAAGGAGAAGGAGATACGCCAGCAAGAGGTGCCAGGGCTGACAGCGCTCTCTTCTCAGTCTCCGTCACCGGCACGTCCTGTACTTCAGCAATTGGGACTGTCCTGGCGCGAGGATGAAAAGGGCCGGGGCAAGTGACCTTGGGTAGCAACCTCGACACCCTTGATCTTTTGCGATCATCAGCCAACGTGCTCAACCCGGGTGAAGTTGAGAGTAGCGCTGGCTTGGCTAAGGGTTCAGTGATACCCAATTTAACCTTGACAGCCTCTGACAGAGCTGTCACATCCGGGTCTTCCGATCCGGATGGAAGTTTGGCCAAAAGTTCGGCCGTACGATCCAGAGCCCCATGGGTGGGCTCTGGGCGAAGAGGATGCAGACTCTTTTCAGGAGCCATTGAAGTTATCGGCAGGTCTGGATGCCATGCTCTTGGGTGCTCGTGTACTCTTGGTCACCTCCGTAGTGATACTGTCTCCGTCAGGTCTGTAGATGGCCCAGAATAAAGGAAGGACCCCATCTCAGTTTGGGGCGGCGACCCGAGGGCATCAAGAGGTATTTCTCCATCTTCTCCTACGGTGGACTTGTGGTACTCCTCGTGGAGCATGAACTCGTCCATCCTCCATCGTAGGTCCTCTTGTTCTTCAGGACCACGTCCAAGTACGGTAGAAGACGAGGCCAGACAGGCCGACAGGGCCATGGAGGCTTCGACACGCCTGCGGAGCCTTTGCAGGCTGTCTTCACCATGGGCCGCTAAGGTTTCCATGGTTAATGGGGTTCTTCTGGGCGGATTTAGTTTCGCCCTTCTGTGCTCTGGATCTTCCTGAGAGCCAGATGCTGCTCTGAGTTGCGGTTCACTCTTTGGGTGGGCTACACTGCAAAGTTGTACTTGTACACTTCTGATCGGCCAGGTTTGGGAGGACGGTTCAGTGGACATGTGCAATGTGCTTTTCAGTGTGCTTTTCTTGTGCTTCTGCTCAGAGTCGGTTCCAAAGGTTCTCAGGGTTTGCCTCTGCTACCCGAAAGATGTCCTTGATTAGTGCCCTATAGATTTTGATGAAATCCTGCAGGTTTTTGATGGTGAAATCCCAAAACCAAAGGAGCCAGTAGAGCAAGAACAGGATGTGGATCGAATCAATGAATAGTTTGAAATCCAGTATAACACAGAAGGGCTGCTGATAGACAAAGCAGGTTTAAATACAAAGATTCAATCACAAATGGATAGTACAAAGGTTTTATGTGAAAGCTGGCCTGACTCTAGCCTCCAAGTTAGCATCAGGCACTTCATGTGCACTCTTTTGGATGAAAGGGAGCTGGTTAGGAATGTGGGACATAGGAGTTAGGCCAGACACAGATTATGACCTGGCCAAGCAACTGAATTCAGAAACAGTTCAAAAGTAGAACCACAATAAGTGGTAGCAACAATTGAGTATAGGGGTCTTGGGGTGGGAGAGCACTAGGCTTAACCTCCAAGGCCTAAAGCATGAAATGCCTATTTTATTTCGGCATATCCTCCATGAAGGAAGATACCTCCGCTCACTTGAGTGGTATAGGTGAACTTCATGGGGGGGCTAGGGTTATAACCCTAGTTACCTTGAGAAAGTTTACTAAAAGCTTCAAAAGAGTGATAATAATACTTAAGTTAGTCTTAGCATCAACGAAAGAGTTTTAAGGGGGGCTCGAGCAGGATCAAGCCCTCCAAGAAAGACATGGCAGTGACTTTTTCTTACTTTAGGTCAAGGGGGGCAACTCTCCCAAGGGATTGGTACACAACCTGCTTCTGCATTTTTGACACGAGGCAGCTCAAAAGTTAAAGCTTTCGAAACTCATTGTTTTGATACTGTGGTCACCTAAACTGACCACCCAAGATATGTAAAGCATGTTTTAGCCCGCATTCATGTAGGTTTTACCCTATTTTGGGTGTGTGTTGCTTGGGGTAGATTCTCTGCAAGGTAGACCTGCCGAAGGCAATGGAATGTTTTCACAAAGTATGGTTCTCCCAAGTAAAAGTCTAATAATGTCCCGAATGTTCCCAAATGGTGCCACATAGGAAAGTCTGGTAATGTCGAAAATGGGTGGCACCGAAGTGTACTAATGTCCCGAATGGCTTGATTTTGTCTGGGAAATTATTGGACATTTTACTGTAATGTCCCAAATTGATCCCTCAACCGTCATTTTTCTTACCATCTTCTTACCAATTTTGCTTTGTGCTCCATTTTGCGTTCACATCACCGCGATCCCGAAGAAGGGGTTCACCAAGGGGGGGGGGGCGAAACGCACCCGGAAGAAAAATTTTCCATTTTTCACAGGGGGGGGCGGGGCGCGAAGCGCCTGAGTATGAAGTTTTTGGAGTTTTCACAGGGGGCAAGGGTAGCAAAGCGCCCGAAGAGAATTTTGTCAAAAAGTATAGTTGTCCCGAGAAAAAGTCTAGCGGTGTCCCGAATGTTCCCAAATGATGCCCACTCAGGAAAGTCTGGTAATCTCCCAAATGGGTGGCACCGAAGTCTACTAATGTCCTGAATGGCTTGATTTTGCCCGGGACATTATTGGACATTTTACTGTAGGGGATTATCCATGGTAGGAAAGTACTTCGAATTGCCGCACAACAGTAAAAAGCAGCCCGATTCCACGAGGGTTAACTCGCGTCCGGGAACCCACCGGTAGCTGGGTGGCTTGATGTCGTGAGCTACAAAGCGCCACAACAAATTGTTTTCCTTTTGGTTTTGCAATATGACTAACGAGGGAAGTGTAAGAAGAGACGCTCAAGCCAGTCAGGACCTCTTGTGGTGAGGGTTATTCTTCGGGTGTTCCAAACATATCTTTGGATTTTGGAGGATTCAAGGCCCTTTCACACTACTGGTTTGGCTTTGCACTCAGCTTCTGTGTAGCCATTATGATTGAAGAGTTTGTGTTGGTGCTGAGTGTGCACTTGTATGTTGGTGATACTCCGATTTGATTTGTGCATGTGTGCGATTGCAAGGAGGAACAACACCCGGCGCTATTTTAGTCATCCCGCTCATTGCCCCCACCTACCTACCAAGTGGAAAAACTAGCCAAGGTCGGAGCGGCTAGTGGGTGGAGAACCGGGAGCGAACCCCCCCCTCTTCACTTTTTGGCACGATTGATTTGACATGCGGTGAGGGTAGGTGGAAGAGAGGGAAGTGAGTGTGGCAATTTGAGCCTTACTGTTCATCAATCTTTGATAAATCAGCCAGTCCAGGTGGTGGCACAAATGGAACCAGGTAAACAGGTACGGGTTGGGAAAGGGTAGGATTTGGAGGTTGAAAACTGTTGGGAGGAAGAAGAGGATGGTTGGTGGTGGATCGGAAACTGAGTGTGAAGGAATTGTAGGGAAAGAGACATGTGGTGGTGGTGCTTGAGAAAGTGTTGGTTCAACGGTGAGATCTTGCGATGCGGTAGAGGGTTTGGTTGGTTGGGTTGTTTGTTGCGCCTGCCCTCTTTCTTGTCTTCTGGTGGTTGCCTGAACTCGTGCATTCTCCTGGCTCTTCCTCTTGAGATACACACGTTTATGGTTATTCAACGATTGCCGATCACAACTAGTCGGACCATTCCTCAGCCATCTTAGCAAACAGCTGCGCACTGTCGTTGTATTTCACATCCAACTTGTGGAACGATTTGATTTCATGTGGGCTACATGGTTGACCTTTCTTTACTAAGGTTCCTTTTGTTCGCGTTCTGTGCTCTGTTTCGTCATTAAATTTAGTTCGGCTGTTGTGCCTATTGCCTTTCAAAGATTTTATTGATGCATCATTCAACATTGGAGGGTCTCCTTGTCGATAAACTCACACATAATTGGTTCCTATCGACAAATGTTATTGTAATGGGTTCGAGGCTGTTGTCCTCAACACCCAAGGGTGGAACAACAAAAAAAACGCGAGTATTGTGCACAGCAAGCGTACGATGAAGATAGATAGCCATAGTTTTGCATGTGCAATTTTGGAGGGCCCTTGGGAACCAAAATGTGTTTTTAACATCGGAAAGGCATGGAAAAACTGGAAATTTCTTTGGTGCTGTGATGTGTGGGGATCGGCTGTGTGATTCTAAAGTCCAATTCTTCTACGAGGGCCCCATGAAAGCACCCCCCTTCCGTGTTGGCCTTAGCACAACATGTGTTCAAAGAGTTGGGGGCTTTGTAGCAGAAGAGGGCTTTGTGCGGACGACCGGGAAAGAATGTGGAGCTGCCGGGCACTTAGTTCACTGTGATAGGGGACTATCCATGGTAGGAAAGTACTTGAAAGTGCCGGAAACAGTGTGCATAGACCCAAAAAAGCAGCCTGATTCCAGGAGGGTTGACTCGCCGCCACGCAGCTAGCGCTGGGTTCCCGGCAGCTAGTTAACCCTCCTGGAATCAGGCTCTTTTTGGGATCTGCTGACAATATTCATTCTGACAGAGTTGGCGAGTTATGGTCAGAAACCCTAGCGCTATTCCCTCCAATAATAGGGTGAATCCCAGGGAGTCCTAGGGACTTCAAAGTATTTCCCCACCACAGTGAACGGCTTGCTAGCTGCCGTTTGAGGTCGGCCTGTCCAATCACGCGCAACTAATGCAATAGTGCATGGGACTCATACTTTTTCCCATTACAAAAATGAACGTCAAAATTGCGCGTATTGTGACGCAAGATTTTAATAAAATACTTATGAAACATCAAATTGATCAGATCAATGATCAGAAGTCTGAAGTCTGTCTTTTTGATGCCCCATTTGAACCCCATTTGCGACCTGCTATGACTTGTCCAACTCAAACAAAGTAGATGGGCATGTGTTACGATGCTCTGGATGGTCTGCGGTGCATTTGTTATATCGGTCTGAAGTTTCACTTTGCAGCTTTGTTCAGATTGTGCCAGTGATTCCCTTCCCTTGAGTCATTCCCTCCTCATGGCACATCTCATGTCATGTGAATTCTGTTTTGCAACTCATGCAACTCACGTAACAATGGTACGTCCCCTGTCACCATGTATTCCATCAAGACTAGGAACAACCTCGCGTGGTATGTAGATGTGCGTCTACTTGCTTGGTGATGCCCTTTCTCCAAATCCAGGCAGCATCGTGCTATTTGCTCACAATCGAACTGGTAGGTGCACTTGCGTTGGAAGCTTCCATGTTCCTTTCATGACAAGGCACCTTGGTTATGCACGGGACCCTTGCTTCTGTTTGTGGAGTGCAAAACGGGCTGGCAAATGGGTACTTTTGCCCACATTAGACCAGAAGACTTTCCCTTGCATGATGGGCACAAGGGCAAGAAGTTTTGTTGCACTGAGCATCGGGCTGACATGATTTTAAAACTGGTCCAATTCGTCGCTCCGTTGCCTTCAAGGAAGAGGGGTTGGTTAGAGGATGCTGCTTTGCCACCTTCAACAGCGACTAGAACTGCAACAACAACAAAACCACTTCCAAATGGCTTTGAAGAAAGGTTTGTGATATTGGGCGATGCATGTGTCAAATCTCCTTCTAAGCAGGGTGGTCATGAACTTTGTTAAACCGTCGCCTAAGCACGTTCGTTCTTCCGTTGAAAGAAATTTCTTAACAAGCAAACCCTCAGCAAAAGAGCCGTAGTGGGTCAGTTGGTGCCCTGATTAAGAGGTTTGTGACCACATTTGTGGGTAGTTTAAGTGCTTTTTTGACTTTCTGCGAATTTTTTAACAAGGTCGTTCGTTGTTTTATTCGTTCGTTTGTTAGTTTGCCTCAAAAGATTAGCAGGCAATGTTTGTTAATGACAACCCTGCTTCTAAGTATGAGGATAAGATGGACTCCCATCTTTGCACACGAACGAATGCGAGCCATTTGACGTTGCCCCCCGGAGTTCTTCCTTCCCCTCCCATATTTATCGGCACACAATCAAATCTGGGTTCCGTTGTACATTCAATGCCCTGCCGATGTGTTTGAGAAACCTCAGTTGAAAATTTGTGCCCCCACGCGAATCAACGCGGTCAACCGCCTTCCTGACACCATGTTCCGGTACAGCCGTGCGCGCGTAGCTGAGAATGAGCGCACAAGGTTCTTGCTCATGGAAGCATATATATTTGTCGACCTTGGTGATTTTCGTGATAAGGCTTATATCCATTAGACTAACCATGGCCCTCACCTTAGGGAGTTTGCAAGCCTCATTGAGGGTGATCCGGAAAACAGCCTCAATACTACAATGCAGATAAGGCGGCATTCCCCTCAGTGACGCGCCATGAAGAGGAGTGTAGGGAGAAGGTAGCGCAGTGAGATGCAACAATAGTTGCCGCTCTTGATCAATGTAGCTTGTTGCCTAACCCCACTTCTAAGAAGTTGGCTGTAGATGTCTTGAAGGGTGCCATTAAAGCGATCAGGGCAACTTCAACATTTCAGTATGCAGAGCTGAGGGTCGGAGGAAACAGTGCCTCTTTGTTGGCCCTGGTTGAGGCTGCCCGGGAACGTTATGAAGCCCAAGATCTATCTTTTGTGTACAAAGCATGATTGGAATGCCTTTATTGAGGTGGCCTGTGGTGCTATATGCTTCCGACAAGGCAACATGCGGTCTAGGGTAGGGTTGTACCTCTGTCTGAACAGGTCCAAACAGGTAGGAGGGAGACAGCCCGAGGGCTCACAGAGGTCATGAACCGTGGATTTCGCGTACACCAGTTTGCCTTATCAATTCTACCGGTGCCCGGATCTTCCACGTCAAACGGCGTACGGGAAATATACACGTAGCAGTAGCCTGAGTTATGAGCCTTCGGATTTTCGGCCTCCCTAGGCAGCGGTTGGACAAGCTGAGTTTGAGGCGAGTTTTGATCACCAGACAGGGAGTAGCTAAGTAGACATAGCGCATGGACATATGTGTAGACATACTGACACAAACACACCATTTTTAGACTGCTTTTCCGAAAAGGCCCAAAATGGAAGCTGCATATGCAAAAATTTGAAACCGCGCACCAAGTTTTTATAACCGCGAGCAGCAGCGGCATCATCTGCATTGCTTTTCAGCGGCAAAATGGGAGACTCCTCACGTGAGCCCGACTAGTCCTCTGACTACGAGCCATTCCAAGAACCATCTGCGGCATAAATGTCAGCAGGCGATCAAGAAGCCCCTTGATACCTCCATGAACCATCTGCTGCAGATGAGTACGACAACGTCAACAATGGATCCTGGGGTGAGTCGGATGTGCAAGAAGAAAAGTCTGATGATGAAGGTGAGGACTTGAAAGATATCCCCAACAAAAGAGGATTGGGTCCCGCGCCCTGGTATCATCGCTGGCTACAATTGTGATACCGCCATTGCGATTGTGCTTCACTGGGCCGCTGATATTGGCCTTGTTTTTAGCCGTCGAAGCTCCTCTGGCCAAGTATACTTTTATTGTAAACGTGTTGGGCGGGTGGCTCAAAAAAAGAAATAACCCGCGGAAAGAGGGATTGACCCAAAACAAAGCCACACCCGCGCAACCACAGAAGCCCAAGGATAAGTTGGCAAAAGCTCTTTTGGTCTTCAAAAATCGAAATAGATGGACAGAACGAAGGAGCATTGGGTTGCGAGCCAGTGTGCTCTCCTACTTTACCACAACCATCCCACCCAAACCCCCCAGGATCTACGCATGATCTTAGATCTACGAAGGTCCTCTGTGCCCCCCTGCAACATTGTACAGTTCATGCGTGCGCGCGGATAGCACAACATCACCGTGAAAAACCTACACACTATTTTCCAGGACCACGGGTACAGCTCCTCATACGATGCGTACAAACGCCTAACCCCCCTCGAAATAAAGCGTGACGTAGAAGGTTGGTACCTGGATTAAAAACAGGATGGCGACGGGCGCCTAAGCCATGTGTTTTGAATGTTGAAGGAGCAAATCACATTGGCACGGCGACATTGGCACGGCATTTCTCTTACCTCCTCGTACACGACAATACGTACCAAAGCAACTGGTAGGATTTGACTGAGGGCCTTTTCGTCGGGGTGGACAATTTTGGCCAGTCCCTTTTGTTGGTGCAAGGTGTGGTTCCGGTGAAAAATCCAGACACTTGGAATACCAATTTTCTAATTGGTTCGCGGCTGTTGGGATGGCCCCTGTCGTGCTCCTCAAGCACTCTTGTGTCAAGGCAAGTAACGCGGCTAAAACAGTTGTCGCCGCTTCTAAACACTTTTGGTGCTATTCGCATATTGCCAAAAAGTGTGGCAAAAGGCTTGAAGAGTAAGCTTTGAGATGAGGCTTTCCAAAGACTTGCGGCGCAAATGTTCTGTGCCCACTGCGAATTGTCCATCACTGCCTTCCGTGCCATTTCGGTGTAAGTGCTGTGCCGGTGAATGGAGGGGCCGGAGGACTCAGGGCTCCCTAGACCCGGTGTCCAGCCTTGTAGGGATGCGACCTGGATGGGTGTTCCGGTGACTGAGGGGACCCCAATGGGGGTGAGGGCAGCGAGAACACTACACAAGTCCATGCTCATATTACCCAAGGAAAAAGCCCATTGTGCATAGAAAATGAATGCTGATGAAACTGAATACATCTGATTGCCTGAATCTGTGTTAATAGATTTTGTAAATCCGATTGTGAAGAAATATTTGGCCAATTAGGGTCGGGCACACGCACCAGCAGCAATTAGAGATTCGGGCCAAATAAACGGATCGCGCAAGATTTTGCAATGAATGTACAGCGGATCCGACTCAGCAACATCTAAAATACATAAGTCAATCTCTGGCAGTGGTCTTGGGTTGGCAGTAGCGCCAATATCTCTAAAATGGGGAAAATGTAGCCAATGGGGGGTAGGTCTTTGATGATTGGAGCATATGGCGGTTGGCTGCACACTACCCCCACTCGAAAAACACGATGGGGTGTTGCACTAGGTCAACGAAGACCGTAGTACGGGTAAGTCCCAGAAAAAAATAGAAACCGGAGGTTAATATAGCCACAATGAGACAAATTCTGCTCGATTTCACCTGAACAGAGCTGAATGGGAGATCATTTGAGCTGGATTGACCTCGAATGAAGCAGCATCAGGAGTGACGAACGGTTCAACGGACATAAAAGCATATGATTGAGGGTTAGGAGACATGTAAACAGATTGGCGAATGAAACCAAACCATGCCTTTGTTCACAATGAGGCAGATTAGTGCAAGATTCAGTGTGGGCCTCACTAAGATGAAGTGAAATGTCTCGCGCTCTGATCGTCTTTGTTCTCGCAAACACGCTACGGCATCCTCCATGTACTCTGCATCGTGTTTGTCCCCCTTTTCTTGTTCTGAAAGCATCAGCATGTGCTACAGATCTAACACATCTGACGGATTTTCACAAAAATGAACAAGATTCAGTCTCAATTTGGGCTGAGATGAAAGGAATAAACCAGCCAAAGAGAGGGAGAACAAAGACAAACATGGTCTATAGATCCTACGTGAACAGAAAAACATCAGCGTCGACAAGGTTAGGCTAAGCCGTAAACAGATCTTGGACGAATGAGGGGAGATGACAAATGAAATAACCCAAATTGTCCTATAATGGACACGTTTCCGCGGATGAAGGTGAAATGCTGCGGAACGTGTGGGACCGAAAGTACTACTGCCTTTGTTTAGACATAGATGAATATTTAAAGTCCTTCGTTCAGCTCAGTTGTGCTTTCTAGCACGTTGGTTGGCGATGCATGTTGGTTTGATGCATGTTGACGGGACATGATGGCCCTGAATCATTGGCTGGTAACACGCTGGAGGATAGCAGAGGGCGCTTTTCTGACAATAAAGAACTGTGAGACACCAAATAGACCCTTATTTTTCGTCGCACTGATGTCAATGGACCTGGAGAAGGCCAATCTTTCGACTGAGTCCCACAAGACACTTGGATTCACCATTCTTGACCGCAAAATGAGCCATGAACCTCACATTGGCGTGTGCCAAAAATACACCGCAGCTTACGGATCTCAGAGGTTGCTGTTAGAAGTCCCTAGAGCGGTTGTACAAAGGTGGTATGAACAATTGACGCCTGGGTTTTGTACAACAATGGCAGAATGAAGGACAAACCTGAGGAATTCAAGGTAAATTCAAGGATCCTGGACCTGAATGTGGACTTTGGCTCCAATATCCAGACAGATGAAGGTAAGATCTGAGTTTCCCGCGTTGCATCTGATGCGGCCAGAGCTACAGGGGGGGAAAGTCCCCGCACAGCGTTTTTATATGTACAATTGCTTCCATTTGCACGAGTACCCAAGTTTCCAAAGGTTCACAGACCAAGGGAGAAGATTACCCCAGATCTGCTCAAAATACGCCAACCACCAAGTAACACATAAGGCACCCTCGCCTTCGGCAACACCAACGCCACCAACACCCACGGCACTATCCACACCACCACCAACCCCACCAACGACGAGCCGAGGTGCCGTCACCTACAACGCCCCCAACACCACCACCACGGCCCCGCCACCTAGGGCAACCCCACCAAGGACGCCAGCACGGCTAGCGAACGAACGCCACCGAGCCCTCAGCCAGGAGAGGCGAACGCCCGCACCCAGCAACACCCGAACGGCCACGCCCAGACCCAGGGCCAGGAACTGCGACACCCGCACCGCCGCCAGCACCCAAACCGAACACCACAACACCCTCACCAACGGGGACGCCCGGAACCAACAACGGACCAACAGCGGCCAAGTTACACCCAAGGCGTTCCAACCGCGCCACCCACCGGCCCGCACCCAGAACCACCACCAGCACCAGCAACAGCCACTGACAACCCACACACAGACCCACACCAACCACCAGCAGCATCAACAACATCAGCGACACCGTGAACCATAGCAGCGCCCGCAACGACCTCACCACCGGCACCACCGACGGCGCCACCGGCAGTGCGACCTCACCGACAGCAACCCGGAGCATCCCCCATCCCGCGTCCCGGTGAGACACCATCGGCAGCAAGGACACCGAGGGGGCCAAGGCCAACCCACCAGCCAACGACGCACGTGGGAACCTCCGCCAGGAGTGGCGAGGTCCCCCCTCCGCCGTCAGAACACCGCCAGGGCAGCACTTACAACACCCTACAACGCCAACACACACAGCTCCCCCGGCAGCACCCCCACCAACGCCAACACCGGCACCACCGACAGGGGCAACACGGCGACACCACCACCCAACCGCAGCAAGGTCACCCTAAACCGCAACCGCAGCAACACCTGTCACTACGGACCCACGGACAGCCGACACCACCAGGACCACAGACCGGCCAAACACCACCCACGAATGGCACGCCCGGAACCACCGAACACCAGCACACAGGCCACCGGACCACCGCGAGACACACCACCGCCCCTAACACCCCTAACACCACCACCACGACCCCGGCACAGAGTAACACCTAGGGCGCCCCCATCGACGACACCACCCAGGACGCCACCACGGCTGGCGAACAAACGCCACCAGCGCCGCCCACCAGGCCCCCAACCAAGGGTAGAAACAACAACGCCACACGCCATCGCACCCACCGCATCGAAATCACCCGGAGCAACGTCAACATCAACCAGGGGTCCCCACCACCCACCCAAGCAGCACAAAACACCACAACAACACCACCACACCCTCACCACCAGCGACACCACCGCCAGCACCCTCCGCCAGGAATGGCGAGGAGAAGGCCCAACAGCGCGGACCCACCCAACGTCCCCGGCACCCTCACCATCGGACCGTCACCACCGGCGCCGACCCCCAACACACCACCGTCACCAACGCCACCGACCCCGGACGCAAAAATCACACAGCCCGCACACACGGCACCAGCCAGAGCAACGCCGACACCACTCCCGGCCAACTCACACGAACACCACCGGAAGCACCACCGTCGACCGAACACCACGGCGACCCCAGGGTACGAGTCCCCCCCACCATCTGCACGGCCAGCGACGCCGTCACCGGCACCAACCGGAACACCGACAACGACAGCCTCACCAACAACCGACACCCCCCTACCGCTGCCACCCACCAGTCACGCCACCCGCCGTCAAAGCCACCCACCAATGCCGCACCCCGAACCACACTTACACCCGAAACCGGCACCAGCACGCCCGGCCGAACCGTCAATGGCACCACCGCCATGGCACCGCCTACGCTCACCACCGCCACCACCACCCCACGCGAGACCAGGAACCCCCGCCGTCGCCAACGGCCTCAACGAGCACCGACACCACCAGCACCACCACCGCCGGACAGGGACTACCCACAAACCAGGAACATCTCCACCACCAACAACCAATACACCACCCGCGGCACCCCACCATCGCCGACACCACCACGGCACCCATCACACCTCCACCACCGGAGGCGACGTGGGCCACACCACCCGTCAACTACAGCACCCTCGCCACCACCGCCACATCCGGCCCACGAACGTTACCGCCGACAACACCACATACGCCCATACGTCACCCACGCCATGCTCACCGACCATCACCTCGTCATCAGAGACACCAACACCACCGGCGACGACGACAGCGACAACAGCTGACCCACCAGCTAACCACCATCAACCATAGCCCAGCACCAGCTTCATCTACTCTAACGCCCATACCACCCTCGCCAACAGCGCCGCCACCGACACAACCATCCACTCCGGCGCCCACACCACCCTCACCACCAACATCACCAACACCACCACCCCCAAGGTCAGGGCCCGCGGGAAACAGAACGGCAGAGCGAGCACGCCACCACCCGCACGCGTCGCCCACCCTATCGTACACCGCTCCGCAACACGCCCCCCCCCGCTTCCCCTGACAGGGCGTGCGCTCCAGCCCACTGCTGGGAAGACGACTTCGACATCCTCCCGGCCATCCGACACCTACTGGCAGCCACGGCCCCGCGCCCACAAGCCCACCAGCAACCCACGGAACCGCAAGAGCCCGACCACCCCATGCCACCACGCTCCATATCCCCTGCGTCCACCGCAGACCGGAACGCGGAACACCAGCGAGAGGAGCCCGACCCCGGCCGCGCCGCCACGCCCCCACCGCCCCCCCCCCCAAAGGACATCTACGCCACGCTGGCCACCACCCTAGCCCCCATGGACGCCGAGCAGTACTACCAGTCCGTCCAACGAGACCTCCCTGAGGACCACGCGACCCTCCAGGGGTGGAAGCAGGAGAAAAGGTACGACAACGAGTGGGGCACAGAGGAAGACCTTCTCTGGGACGACACCTGGAAAGGCAACGCGGACACCTTCCTGGAGGCAGCAGCCGAAACCTACCCCCGCCCGCCCGGGGACACCAGACACGGCCTCCACGCCCTCCTAGCGTTCCACAGCTGGAAACACCGCCACACCGTCACCCTCCACCCCCTCGACCACAATCCGCACCGATGGACACCTGAAGACGATGCCACAGCCACCATCACCGTACAGCAAAGCCCCGAGAACCCGGAGGAATACCACATCACCTGGGACGATCCGGCACCCCACCCCCCCGCCTCCCCCACCCTCCCAGATGTCTTCGCCGCCATCAGTGCAGAGCTCCAGGAGGCCAAAGCCCCCCACCAACTGGACGAAGACATGCCCCAGGCACCATCACCATCAACCACACAAGACCAACCCCACACAGAGCCCCTCATCCACCCCATCACCACAATGGAGCTCCCCCCACAACACCGCACCACCCCAGACCGAAACGGGTTTCGAGACCTGCCGCGGGAATGGGCGGTCCACAACGGCACACTCCGATGGGACGAAATCACACCGGGCCTCCAGGCCATCCGCCTCCACTCAATCGCAGAGCCCACCACCACCTGGGCACTACCGACGGACCGCCACCACCTCCTCCTCACCGTCCAAGGCGATGCCACGATCACACCCACGGAAGGAGACCCCGTAACAGCAGCCGCCACCCACGCCGTCCACATACCCCCGCAAGCATCGTCGGCACCTATGACGGTGCATCCAGGCCCCACCCCTTGGCAGGCCATCGTCGTCACCTACCCCGCCCCCAATGACCACACACATACCTGGCAGCAACGATGGGAGGACATCCGAGGGGACCTCCTCCAAGAACACCTAGGGCTCACACGCACCCACCACACCCTACTACCGGTACGAGGAGTAGGCCAAGCGTCACACGGCATACACGCCCCGGGAGTATGGGCCTACGCCACACCCATAAACCCACAAGCAGCGGAGGACATCAAGACCGCCCTATCCATCCAGCAAGCCCTTACCCAAACCCCGCACCGCAACACCCAACGAGGCTACACAATTTGGTGGGCGTACCAAGACCATGACACCCTCACCCCCCAACCGGGGGCCCCCCCTCTAGACACCAACACCACCGCCCTCCTCCAAGCCGCAACAGCGGCAGCCACACAGGTAGGGGCCCCGGAAACCTGGGGCCCACAATACCTGGTCGAAACCAAAGTGGCGCCCCACGCGAAGGGCCAAGACAAGCCCCCAACACCGAAGCCGCTCCACCCCCCGCTCAAGCTAGACCCGACGGAGCACACCCCCCAGGATGAATGGGCGACCCACTACATCATCCCCCACACCACCACCCGCAAGAACGACGCCGCCAAGATCACCGTCACCCGCCACCTCCCCCACACCACACAGGTGTATGAGCTGACGGCCCCCAACGTCCTCGTCACCCGTCGCCGACACGACGAGCGATACACCATACAGGCGGAAGGGGCCGCCGCGACCACCCTGTACACATGGGCAACACGGGGGGACCTCCCACACCCCACCCTCCACCACGCCCCCTCCTGGCCCACCCCCTTCCACACAGCGGACCGCCCCAACAAGAAGCCCAAACACACGGGTGTACACACCCACGCCCAGGAGGCCCAGCACCGACACGAAGCGAAGCGCAAGGCCCGCACCCTCCACGACGACCACACCATCCCCCGCATCGGCGCCCCCCCCGCCAGGGTATCAGATACCACCCACAACCGCACGATCACAGGCATCACCACGGACTGCCTGAACCCAGCGGCATCGCGGGCAGACGCCGTATGGATCAGCGAAGGGCGCTCCCACACACGGGAGGTGGCGCGCCTCCACAACATCCAACCCCACAAACTCCAGCGCGCCGTTGGACCCTTCGCCGTACACGTCACCCCGTACGGCATCGACCACCCCCGGTGTGAGCACCATGACCCGCCCTGCTCCACCCCATGCACCTCGCCCCTCCGCCAACCGCTGCCGGCCCCCACCATCACGGGCAACATGTACCTGGGCACCGTACCGGGAGACCCGGGCATATACATCCTGCCCAACAGGTCCAGGGAACACGCCATCCCCCTCCACTGTGTGGAATCCCTCGCCCTGGGACCACCCCCACCAAAACACCAACACCAACACATCCCGGGGGACAAACGGACACAGGCCCCAGACGGGGGAAAAGGGGCCCACCAACGCGCCCTGGCCCACATCACCCTCCACCCCGCAGCCCACCTACCAAAGGACTTCGGCACGGAGCGCCACATCGTCCTGGAGGGCCAAGCCCACCACATCATCACCGCCGCCCTGTACACCCTCGCCGCCCACGAATGCCACTGGGACCCCACAACCATCCCAGCAATGCCCCCACCGCCCCAAGGCCCCAACGATCCCGTCACCCCCTTCCACATCGATCAACTCCTAAGCCGCAAGGCCCCCCCAAACCTCCACCCCTCCAGGATACCACTAGCCATTGCATCGTGGGACACCCTGGACACCCCCCCCCAACAACCCGCCATCCACATCCTCAAAGCGGACACCCAATGGTGGGTCCTCCACTGGGCACACGGAGTCCTCATGGCGGCCCAGGCCTATACCCCGGAAATGGACCCGGAAGACCCCCCACGGGGCCAGCAGCGACTCCTCCAAGCCACCACCCTCACAGGCCGCGAAGGCGCCCCCTGGGAAGCCCTCCACACAGCACTCTACTGGGCTCAAGGCTCCCCCAAAGGCCCGGACACACCGGAACCCACAGAGGCCTGGGTCAGGCAGGCCAAGGCCATGAGGAACTACCACCTACACCACCCCTTCGACGACAGCCCCGCCGCACTGCCATGGCCAACAGATCCCCCGGAGACCGTACGCAAGCTCGCCGACATCGTACGCAGCCACGCGAAAGCGAAAATGCAAACACCGGCAGAACCCCCACTGAGGGATCCAGACCAGCAAGCAACGCACCCCTTCTTCCAACCCCATGCCCCCCCAGCCCCGCCACCTCCAGTCCCACCCAAGCGAACGAGACGACGAAAGGGCGCACCCGCCCCCAGCCAAGCCGGAAAAGCAGCAACCTCCCGACCCCCCGCATCCCACCCGACCCACCCGACGAACCCAGACCAAGCATCCTCGTCATCCTCCCTCCCACCACTACCACCGCCCCACCCGGACCAGGCATCCTCATCATCCTCCCTCCCGCCACCAACACAGGCCCCGCCCAAAGCGTACCCAGGGTTCGAAAAAGGTGCGAAGGTCCAACAGCCCTTCCGCAACGACCACACAGGCGACTGGATCTGGTGTGAGGGCACGATCCAGTACCGCCTCAAGGGACAAGGGGACAACGGGGGGCCACAGATCCGGGTAATCTGGCACCGCCAAAAAGAGCTAGACCAGGGCAACAGCGCCCCGGACAAACCACTCGGCGACACCCTGGAACTCACCAGCGCCCACCCCATCCGGCTCCGCACCGAAGAGAACAAGGCCCACACAGGCACCAAATACACTGGGGAGCTCCCCCCGGAGTGGAGCCAAGGCCTCCCCCCGCCGCGCCTACCCAAACGCCCACAAACCGGCAAAAAGTCCCCAACCCCCAGTCCCCCTCCCTGACGGGGCAAGGGCCGAGGGCACAAGCCTCCACAGCCCCGGCCCGCCCCCACCGAGGCCACCGTCAACCTCCTCGACCTCAACCACCCGGCCGTCACATACTCCAAGGACGCCACAACCGCCCTCCAAGAGCTCCCGATGGCACAGGGGCCGGGGTGGGTCCCCCACCTCCTCACCTTCCAGGAACAAGGCCTACAGCGCGACGACCCCCCGGAAACCACCCCCATGTATACCCCGGACCAGAAAGCGTACAAATGCTACTGGCACAAGGGGACCCCCCTATACGCCCAAACCGGCATCCACGTCCACCTCGTCCACCACCTCAGCATCCCAGGGAGGCTAGGTGTCTATGAGGTCGTCGGGGACGGATGGCAACTCAACGTCATCAACACCCACGTCCCCTTCGGCGAAGCCACGGAACCCTTCCTCCAGGCCCTGGCCGAGGCGTACCGCCAAATGGCCATGCTCGCCCCCACAGTCATCATCGGCGACATGAACGCCGCCCCCACCCCAGCGGACCGAGGAGGACAGGCCACACCCCAGGACCAAGCAGTCCGCGACACCATCGAAATGCTGGGGCTCGTGGACCTAACAGCCAGCCTCGAAGGCCAACCATCCCACTTCCCCCACCAAACGGATGCCGCCCCATCCCGCATCGACGTATGCTATGGCGACCCCACCACCATCATCCGAGCGGAGGCCCGATATGGACCCCTCCCGCTGGGACCCACAGGCCATAGCCCCCTGCACATCCGCCTCACCATCCCCAACCTTCCCCCCAGCCCCCCAGAAGATGCGGACCAAGGCCTACCACCCCCCCTGAAGATGCCCCCGCTGCATGACAAGCACGCCTGGTCCCAATATCACAGGGCCATAGACCGCGCCCGGCGCATCCAACCAGACCCCACCGACCTACTCACAGCCATGCGCACGGCCGCCGTCGCCTGCGGCTTCCAGCAACACCCCCACACAGACGACGACCAACCACCCACGGCCCTGGGGGACATGCTCCATGACCTCTGGCATGCGAAGCAACAACTGGCGACCCTCCTCCACACCGACACCCCCCAAACCCGCCGCCAGATACACCACTGCAGGACACACATAGCCCAAATCAGGGCGGACCTGCAGCGGTGGCACATCCACAGGCAACAGCGCATCGCCCAGGAACACGAACGGTATGCGCAACACGAACTCCCCTACAAGGCCATCCGCCACCTCAACGACGCCATGACCGATACCGGCCACCGCACCATCACCACGGTCCGGCAGGAGGACGGCTCCCTCACCAACGACCCAGCCACAGTGCTCCAAGCCACCCAAGACAGCTTCCTCCGGCAACACACCCCCACCCAAGACACACTGGACCCGGACACCCAGGCCAAAATCGACCGCCTCCCTCGGGTCTTCAACCACGCCCAGAGGAGGCACCTGGAAAAACGCCCCTTCACCATCCACGAAGTCCGGAAGGCCATCCACAGTCTCCGGCAACACAAAACCCCAGGCTACGACGGCCTCCCTGCAGAGGCATACTACCACCTCCCCGCCCACCTCCTCCGCGTCCTCGCCCACCGCCTCTGGGACATCGTCACGGGGCGGACCCCCCTGCCACCAGACTGGGCAAACGTTGTCCGCCCCCTCTACAAAAAAGGGGACTGGGCGAACCCGGACAACTGGCGCCCCATAGTCTGTGCGGTCACGGAGGTCAAAATCGTCTGGACCATCCTCCTGCGCCGCATCCGCCCCCACCTGGACCCCCACATACCAGCGAGCCTCTGGGGGGCCATCCCAGGCCGCTCCCCACACAAGGCCATCTTCCTCCAGGACACCATCGCGGACATGGACCCGGTGGACCTCATCATCGCCTCCCTCGACGTCAAGGGAGCCTTCCCGAACACCCCCTGGCTCCTTCTAGAAGCGGTGTGGAAACGCCTAGGCCTCCCCTTCTACAACTTCACCTCCGACTACATCCGCACCCGCAAATACACAGTCCGCACAGGAGCAGGCCTCACCCCCTTCCTGGAGCCAGGCAGCGGGGTCGCCCAAGGGGGAGCAGAGGGCCCCTTCCTGTACCTTCTAGTGACGCTCCCCCTGGCCCTCGCAATCGAGCAGGATTACCCGGCCTACGCACCCTACCCCCTCCTCTCCCCCCTGGTCGGCTTCGCGGACGACACCAACCTCACCGTCGCGCACACCCCACACGACCCCCATGCCCCGGACCCCGGACCAACGGTCACCCAACAGGCCAACGACTTACTGGACGTGACCGTCTCCTACCTCTCCCACAACAACCTCATCGTCCACCCCACAAAGTCAGTGGCCATGATCAAGGGGTCTGCCACACCTCCCACCCTGGGGCCACAAGGGCCCCCCATGCAAGTCGTGACGACCACCACCCACCTGGGGGTAGTCCAGGCCGCCAACCCTGAGGACGCCACCCTCCCTCCCAAGTTGCAGTCACACCTCGCCCATCTCCCCAGATATGCGTCCCCGACCGCCAAGGCCCTCTCCCTGTCCCACCAGAGCCTGGCGTACTACCTCACCGGGGTCTTGAACGCCTCCATAGGCTTCCAAGCACTCCACCTAACACACCCCACCACCGCCCTCCAGCCGGCCACACGCGCCGTGACCAAGGCATGGGCAGCACACGGGGGCTGGCCCACCTCCATACCCACCCGCGCCATCCGAGCGGCATGGCCCCACTATGGAGACGCCATAGGGGACGAGGTGAAAGCGGCCTATACCAGACACACCGCCCTCCTCCTTCACCGCATGACCCACAACCACTCACCGGAGGTCCGCGAGGTCACCGCCATCCGCCTCCAAGCCGCACAACGGGCCCGCAACACATGCCCGCGCTGGGTACTCCACCAGACGGGCATGCCCACCAACATGAACACCCGCCTGTGGAACCACCTGCAGCTTCTGCTCCCATCCCCACACCACGCCATACTCACCAACCACACGTGCCCGGAGAAAGGGCCACTAGCGGTCCTCTGCGGGGACCTCCACCACCACCCCAAGGGCACCATCCACACCATAGACCTTGTCGGGGCCTCCATCACCGTAGTATACGTCACCCTCGCCCAAATGCGGGTCCTACACCACAGCGGGGCACACCACATCCCCTTTCTACAGCTTCCCGAATGGCCACAATACCGCCTCTTCCACCACTACCTCACACAGACGGCACGAACAGCGGGACACACTCTACCGGGCAGCAAAGACATGCGCAAAGCCTACCGAGAATTCACAAGACAACACCCGCGACCCATCCCAGAGACACCCCCCTACGCACCCACCGGATCGAAACACGAACCCGTCCCCCCAGTAACGGGCCCAGTCCCACCACTAACCCTACTACTAGCCCCGAATGAAGCCAAACCCACGCAGACCACCGTCATCCACCACGGGGCAAAATGGCGCATACCGAAACACCACATGACCGCCCGAGACCTACCAAAGGTCCCCCAAGATTCCCAGAGCATGCCACGCACATGTTGGGCCTGTGACCCCGAGGCACCAACCGCACCATGGCCCGTGCTACACCTCATAGCACGCCACCACACCCACCCCACGACCCACCTACCACCACAGGCCTACGCATGGATAGCCCCATGGTTCCACCGCACCGACACTAACCCCACGGTAGCATGGAACCCCGACCACGCGCCCAAATGGCTCTTCACCACTACACCCACATGCCCCCGCCCCGACCCGGCAGGGGTCGCCATCCGTTACAGCATGTACGAGCCAGGCAGAACGGGCAAACACGAGCACCCCTACTATCCACTCCACCACTCCTGCCACACACCGGAGCACCGAACACAAACCCTCACATGCCACGACCTAAACCCCGACACAGCCTACATCCTCCACTACATCTACTCCTACCTCACACAAGGACAGCCGGAGCAGGGACTCATAGCCCTGTCCCCCCAAGCAAAGCACATCATCTCCAAAGGAATAGGGGTGTACGCCACCCCCATCCTACAGCCCACAACCCCAGTAGCCCACCTCGCCACGGGCCTTGCCATATACGCCTACCTGCCCATGAACCCATGCCGCCTCCCACAACCATCACCGGCGGACCGGCTCTTCTTCACCGACGCCTCAGGCGAATCCGCCCTCACGCCCATCACCGGGGGGGCCACCCTGCAACTAACCCACACCGGGGAACACTACCACATGGACCACCACACGGGCCACACCACCTATGGGGCCTCTTCCCACGGGGAGCTAGGGGCCATGGCCGACGCCATCACCGAGGTCGCGGCCCACCTACCCGCCCACTCCCCGCACATCGTCCGGGTCTGGTTCGTGGTAGACGCCACTGTCGACACGCACCTGCTCCTCCGCATAGCAAGGCAACCACTTCACAAAGCAACCGCGACGAGCGTCGGCACCCAGGCACTGCTACTCTGGAAAGCCCTACGCAGCCTTCCCCCCTACGTCCAACTCCACATCGTGAAACAGGAGTCCCACAGGCACCAATACGGAAATGGTAAGGTCGACAACCAGGCAGTACACCAGCGCACAACACACCTACCAGCCCTCCAGATCCCTGACCTCGGCCGCAACCACACACACCTCCAACACGTGCCCCCTGTACCCGAGCCCCATCAGACCCCGGACTGGGTACCAGAGGACGCCCCCTATTCCTCCCACGACAGAGCGTACCACTACCCCAACCCCGTCCAACATCTCGCCCGCGTGCTCGGCGACGCAGACAGCCGGGCGCACATCCAGGAGCTCCAGGACAGACTGCAAGTCCCCCTCTACCACTCAGCGCTCCGCCCAGCAAACGTCCCAGCCCACCTCCAGAAACGACGCATCCAGCTCCTCAGGGAGCAACTGCCTTTCCTCACCAGGGTCGCCAGATGGCTCGCCCGCAAGCACATCCACGTCCCCGACAAACACACCCGTTGCCCATGCGACCACACCACCCCGGAGGACTGGGAACACTTCAAGAAATGCCCCCTCCATACAGACAGGGACACCCTAGTGGGCTGGTCCCCGGCGGAAACCCTGCGGCAACACGAAGGATGGCCAGCCCACAGCCACGCACACCAGGCCACCGAACACCTCTTCCGGGACCCCCTGATCAAAGAAGCCACCATGAGAGGGGCAGTGACACAGGCCCTGCACCGACACCTCACCAAACACACGGAAAGCCCCATGGAAGCAGCAGCACACCTCCAGCTAGAAGCGGTCCGCAGAGCAGCAGCCCAAATGGTACACCGCAAACACCTCCTGCTAACACACGCGGAACAACTCACCGACCCCACCGCCAGGGAACACATGCAGCGTCTCATCCATTACCATGCCGTGCATGACCCAGACGTCCACTAACCCGCTCCGCGCCCCGCACGCGCCCCCCGTCTCCATCCACAGGTCTCCAAGGCACCACCACAGCGCCCCGAGACCCGTCTCGCACCCAAGAAGCCACCCGGCACCGCCCAGTCCGGCCGAACCCAGCCAGGGCCAACCATCCATCGACGTAGACGCGCAAGACCCCGGCAGCCCATCCAGCCCACCCCCCCCGGACCCGGGACACCCTCCCCTCACACCGGCCACCATCCGCGACCCCGACCTCCTCCGAGCGACCCTCCAAGACAGGGCCCCGACCACCCCCCTGGGCTGGTACCGCCTACAAGAGGACTGGACCAAGCTCACCGTCAAAGCCCTCCGGGACCTGACCACCCCAGGCAGCGGCCTCCACGAGACCATAGTAGACCTCGTGCTCTGGCGAGCCCGCAAACACACCCGGGGCCAGCCCATCTGGATCCCCCCCATCGAGTGGGGCCAGGCCCTGACGCACGACACCGGCAGCAACGTCACGCGTCGAGGGACCGTACGCCTACGGCGGGCCCAAGCGGAGACGGACCACCCAGCGGACCCGAACCACCCGGAGCAGTGGGAACAGGCCACCGCGCCCAACCGCGACACCGCCCTCCGCGCCGCCGGCCTCCGCACCCCGGACGACGACCTCCCCCCCCCACCTACAGACAGTGACCACCCCCCGCCGGAGGTCTGGGTTACAGTCCTCGAGCGCGGCCACTACTACGTGATAGCCGCTATGGCTACGTCCCACGGCCCGCAATGGATCATCCAGGGGACAGACACCATGTTCGCCCCGGAGACCGCCCCACCAGGGGCAGTGGGGGACCCCACCACCCAGCACAGGATCCTCAGGGGTCTCCTCCAGCCAGGGGACACGCCCCCAGCCCGCGCCCTGGCCCAAATCACCTCAGGGAAGGCGGGCTACCACCTGGGATTGTCCATGCTCTGCCTAACCCACTGGATCCAGCGCCACTGGCCACCCACGGGGACCGTGCCCTGGGTTTGGGCCATCCCCACCGCCCACACACAAGTCGAAGCAGGCCCGGACACACGACCAAACCCCCCCCCCAGGCCGCAGCAGTCCCTCACCTGCGGGTACCACGCCATCCACAGGGTCCTCAACCGCGCGGGTCTTAGCCCAAAGCTAGCATGCCCCCTTCCCACCACTGACCAAGAGGTCCACCAGATACGAACGCTCGTCTGCGAAATCCTTGCCGCGGCAGCAGAAGACGGCAAGCTTCTCCTCCAAACCGCCCGGCCTACAACTGCCCACGCAAGCGCGCAGCAAGCGGACACATACACCGGCGCAGCACAACCCCCCGCACAATCCCCGCCCATGCCCCCCCCCTCTCGCTGCTCAACCGGAGACCCACACACGCCCACTATCGCGCGCACCCCCGGGCCCCGCGACACGGGCCTCCCCCACCCGCCCGAACACCAGCACACGCCCGCCACACACCCACCCACCGGCCACCCTTCACCGCCCCCCACACTCGACAACCCACACACACCCGCCAAGGGGAGCCCCACGCCCCGCGGCACGCCCACCCCACCCAGTGGCCCGCCCACGCCCCCCACACACACCCCAGAGGACCCAGGCCCACCCCCCCCGGCCCCTGAATGCAGCCCACGCGAACTGTTCCCCCCCGCTGACACAAACCCACACGACCTCGCACATTGCAGGACCCGGGCCCAGCCGAGCCCAGAAAGAGAAGGCCGCAGCCCCGCGCCTCCCTCCCCCGCCGCAGCCGACCAGATCGGCCCGCCGGGCCGCCAGGTCACGACCGGGCCCCCCCAGCCGCCCGCCCCCAACCTACAACCCGGGGACATGCCCTCCATCCTCCCCGCCGTGGCCGCGGCAGAAGCCGCCGCCCGCAAGCCCGCCCGCATCACAGCCCAACCCGCGTCCACCACCTCCTCCTCGTCCTCAGCCTCGTCCACCTCCTCCACCCCATCCTCCGACCACCCCCTCCCCGCCAAACTCATCCTCAAGGCCACGGCGAAAGCCAAAGCCGCGGCCGCACGCACCAACCCCCCAACCCCCACACAGGCGACTCAGGCACCCCGGCAACCCACCGGGACGACCCCCGACCCGGCATCGACGCCCTCACACCTCCGGACAGAGGTACTCCTCAACCTGGAACCGGACCCCAACCCCAAACCCGACCCCAAACCCAAACCGGACCCCAACCCCAAACCCAACCCCAAACCCAAGCCGGCGCCCACGCGACCACACACAACACCGCATACGCAACGACAGAAAACCACCCGATACCACCCCCACCCAGGCCCTCGCCCAAGCCAGGACCCCCCACCCACCACGACCCGCGCCCCCCTCCCGCCGGCACCCACCACCACCGCGGAGACGGCCACCCAGCACGACCCCCTCCAAACCCTCGTCAAAATCCCCGTCATCAAACGCCCCGTCATCCATCCCCCACAAACCACCACCACCGCCGGCCAAACCGACCCAGGGACGTGGGACCCCTCAACCATCGTCACCGTCAAGCCCGCCCCCCAACCCTTCCTCCATGCCCACCACATAGTGCAGCCCCGGGGACTGCCCACGATGCCCAACCCCCCACCCCCACAAGGGGGACCGGAATACCCACAAGGACTCCATGGGCCATACCCGCAACACCAACCCCACCACTACACACACCACCACCACCAGCGGCCCCACCACCACCACTACCAACACCAGCCCCACCACTACCACTGCCCACCGCCCTACCCCACCGGGCCACAACCCCCCGTACACCAACAGCACCAGCGGACGGGATGGCAGCCGCCGAACGCCCCGCTCGCATACCCACCCCCCCCGTACCAGCCACCACCCCCGTACCAGCCGTACCCCCGCGGCCACCATCCGATGGCCGAGGGGGCCCCATGGACGACGGGGGATCTCCCCCCCCAACCAGCACCGCGTGACGCCCCGTACCCCCCCGGCCACCATCCGATGGCCGAAGGGGCCCCAAGGACGACGGGGGACCCCCCCCCCCAAGCGGCGCCGCGCGAGCCCCCCCAGAGGCCGCCGACGCTTCCGGACTGGCCCGACTGGAGCGACGAGGGCCGGTCCCGCAAGCGGCGGCGCTCCCGCTCCCCCCCCGCACGGCACACTCGCCCACGGCGCCCACACTCCCACCGCGCCTCAACCACCCACTCGCGCCGCTCCCGCTCCCCCAGGTACCACCACGACCCCCAGGGACCCCGCTCCCGTCGCTCCCGCTCCCCCGGGCACCACCACGAGCGGCACCGCCGCCCCATGTCCCCCTCCCCCTCCCCCCAACGGCCACCCAGCCCCCGCCACCACCACTCCCGCTCCCCCCGCCGCCGCCCCACGTCCACCTCCCCCTCCCCCCACACGCCCCGCCGGGCTCCCCGTTCCCCCCGCCACCCGTACCCATCCACCACCCCCAGCCCCCGTCACCACCACTCCCGCTCCCCCGGACGCCACCGAGCGCGCCACCGCCGCCCCATGTCCACCTCCCCCTCCCGCTCCCCCCTCCGCCCGTACCCGTCCTCCACCCCCAGCCCCCGCCGCCGCCGCTCCCGCTCCCCCAGCCACCGCCACCCCCGCCACCACCTCAGGTCCACATCTTCCCCCCGCCGCTCCAGGACCCCAGGCACGGACCCCTCCCCCCCCCGGGCCCCCGCCAGCCTCGCCTGGTGGTCTCTCTCCGCTCTGCAGGAGCTCCGCCGCTGGGTGAAATGGGCCGGGGGAGCGGGAAGACACAGAGGGGTGCACACGGTGCATACCTTCGAGGAGGTGCGCACCCGCACCCCCGCAAACCCCAATGAGGCCGCCCCGGAGACCATCATGCCGCAAGCGGCATGGGAGGCCCTCCTCCGCGATGCGGTCCAGGGCCTCCGCCCCCCCTACACCCCCCAAGCCCTCCGCCGGTGGCTCCAGGCCACCGACCCCCAAGCCTGGGCCACCGGCGCCCCCTCCCCACCCCGCCCCTCCCACCACCACCACACCAGGAAGGGGCAGGACAAGGGCAAGGGAAGGGCAAGGGACACCAAGGACCACACAGGCAAGAGGGCACGGAAGGGCCCCAAGTGAGGGCAGGCACACGCAGGGACAGGGCGCCGGAAGCGACACCACAGGGGGTCAGGACACCACCCAAGAACCAGGAAGGAACGGGAACGGGGACCAAGACACGGAGGAAAAGGGCACCACGACAGCCCCAGAGGACACGGGACCAAGGCACAGGCCCCCAGGGAGGGCAACCCCACGGACCGTCACGCGACCACACCATGGGCTATAAGGGCCGGGCTGCGCTACCGTCGCGGTTTGACGCAGAGTATTGCTACGGGGGCTTGATCTCGGCTGGTCTCACGTCCGTGAGGGCGTCCGTCACCAACCTGTTGCGTCCAGTGGAGGAATGGCACTGCGGCGGCGCACCGATCCCGTCCATGATGAATATCGAGCATCGCAAGGGGAAACGAAACGCTGTGATCGATCGCGAAGGCTTTGGTGCTGCTGGACGGTGCCCCCCTTCAACGCCATCTCCGAGCGCCGTGAAGACTGGAAGTACCAAGAATACTACCGATGCCCCGGACCCCAGCAATCCAGCACCGGAGATATGGACATCCCCCTGACCCTACAGTGTGAGCTCATCCCTGCCGGCGGCACCGACCCGGACCCTGCCAGCGCAGCCGAGCTGCAGTGAAAGCCATTCGCCACTCAAACAGCGTTCGGAAGCCACCTCCACCGTCCGACTCCTGATGTCTGTTTGGCTGCCTTGGAGAAGGAACGCTTTTCCTACACCCCGAGTACACCTGCCTGTCTGCGAGGCCCGGTGAAGATTGAGTCCGTGGGTGAGAGTCAGTGTGCACGCCCCAAGGACACCGTGATCATTCAGCAGAATTTCCCGAAGACCTAACCGACCCACACAGGCCAGGCTGACCTCCACTGACCCACCGCGGCACCACGCGAGACCACGGCACACCACACCACAGCGCGCCACAGAGCAACGCACCACAGCACGACGCGACGCGACGCGGCACAGAGCGGCACAACACGACACAACTGACCCTAACCTGAGGGACTAACCGAAGCCAGCCACCGCACACCCGGGAAGGCGCCGCGCAACCACGCCACACACCGGCACCACAGGCCACACACGGGACCACAGAGCGCCAGGCGACAACGGTGACGGACCACCCAGAAGATTACAGCCGGCACCGCGGAGGGGTAAGGACACGAGCAACCCCAGCCCCCTAACCCAAAACCACAAGCAGCCGCCTGGCGCAGCCGCCCAGCCGGCAGAGCCAGGACCTAACCCAGCAAGAAGGGGCGCCGAGCCCACAGTGTACAGAGCCCACCCGACCCATGGGGCCGGAACATGGCCACACAGAACCCAACTGAAAACAGCAGCCCGGAAGACAACACTGAATACAGGCCAGTGCGTGCGCCAGCCCAGGGAAGGCAGAGGGAGGAACAGGCAAGCCCCCCCCAAAAAAAAAAAAAAAAAAAAAAAAAGGGAGGGGGGAAGGGGAAAAGGCACGAAAACAGCCCACAGCCGCCCAACCACCCGCGAACACCACCACAGGCGGCCAGGCCCCCCCCCCAGAAAAAGAAAAAAAAAAAAAAAGGGGGACCCCCGCAGAGGCACAGGCGAACCACCCACCCAAAACCGGCAACACCAAGCCAGTAACAGCGGACCACGGGGAAAAGGGACAGAAAAAAAAAAAAAAAAAAAAAAAAAGAGAGCCACCAGCCCAGCCCGAAAGAAAGGGGATGGAGGGACAGGGACCACAAAGCCCAGAAAAAAAACAAAAAAAAAAAAAAGAAAAGAAAAAACCAAAGCAAAAAAAAAAAAAAAACACACCCCGACAACCCAACCAAGACGGACTGGGCACAGGCGAGACCCGGGCCCGGCACACACGCCCACACCGCGCGCCGGAACCGGAAACGGCGGGGGGCAAGCGGGGCGCCCACGAAACCACACACGTCCCAAAAGCAGACCGAAACCGAAGCCCAACCACGAACACCACAAATAGCCGACACTAGGGGGACAACACCACAAATCGAGCCCAAAAACACCCACCCTAAACCCCAGCCAGGACAGACGGGGTTGACAAAACCCGCACCCAACCGCCAACCGGACCCAAACACAAACACCACACAACAGTAGGAAACCCAGTGCCCACAGCCCGGGCACTGAGGCAGCCCGTGCCATGCAGGTGACCCGGCCAAACGAGATCCGGAGCCCGGGGGTAAGGCTGCATCCTAAGGCCTGCGCTGCTTTGGGACTCGAGGCGGAGCGTGCGACACCCAAGCGCCTCGGAACCCTAGTACCAGGAACGTGCATGCACGCCTTGGGAACGGGATACGCCAGGAAGTCCGGTGAACCCCTAGGGTTCCGCCCAAAGGAGGGGACGTGCGCAAGCACGGGGGCACACCCTCCCGGCGAGACAAGCATGTCACGCTGGCGGCGATCAGCCCTCCCGGCGTAGCCCGGGGCCGCTTTGTTGGGGGCCAACAGTCAGGTCTAGCGGGAAGTAAGCCGCCTCCCCTCTTCACGCGCGAAGCCTCTTCCTGTTCGTCACAGGGGCGACGCCAGGGGGAACCATGGGGCGCCTCTCCACGACCGAGTGCACCTACCCTACCTACCTACCTGCTCAAAATACGCCTGCGTTGCTTTGTCTCTGGACACGGCAGCATATTCTGTGGGCTCCGGTTGCGTTTCTACGCCTTGTCTGCCTAACGGGGGCCAAAGAAAAATTCATCGACGTCAAATTATCAAACATTCTCAACTTTCCACATCATGTCAAATTCAGCAGAAATGAACAGTGGATTAAGCAGAATGCAATTTTTTGGCGCCGTCATGACACTTGCATTATAAAATAGTGATGCAGGTTTGAATTCGCACGAATTTGCTCGAATTCGAATTCGCCCCGACTTCGCACGAATTCGTGGACCGCTCCGAACTCAAATTCGCAACTTCAAATTCGAATCCTCCCTGATTCGCTTGATTGAATCCATAGGCACGTACAATTTACCTTCTAGGTTGCAATTCACCTGTTTACATATGGGTATGCCACTACCCAGTACCATATCGCATTGTTTTCGAAAATGAGTACGCAGGCACCGAACAAGAAAATCAACGGCTCAATCGAAGCAGAATCATCGTAGTTTACATTGTATCAAGTCCAAAAAAATATTGCATCGCACAGTTCAAAGTTAGTTTTTCATCTGGAGTAAAGACGGCGCACGCGTGATCATTTTGCCGTCACCTGCGAATTCGCAGCGCGAATTCGCCCCAAATTTGCAGTACTAACAATTTCAGGCCGAATTCGCAGCGAATTCGCGCTGCGAACGAATTCGCAGCAAATTCGGCGAATTGAAATTGAATTCGCTGCGAATCTGCATCCCTATTATAAAAAGTGGTCTGCGGGCCAAGGCCTGAGCTTTGGAAGTAGTTTGACAAGCAACGGGATCGAATCTACACACTTGTGCCCTGGCGACCAGTGCCCTGACGCCTTGGACTAGACCAAGGTTAGTGTAATTAAGGCGTCAGCGACTCAAGTCTCCACATTCTTCCATCATTTAGGCCAAGTGCGAACGCATGTGACCACCAATCTGCTTGGGTGCTGTAAATAAGCTGCAGAACTGGAAGCCCGGTCGTCATTTGGCTCCTGGACTGGCCCGACCGCAGGAGGGGGGAACGGCGGTTGGACCCTGGAATGTGGCGGATGAGGGCCATAATTGGCTGGATCTCGATTCAGCACAGGTCTTTTTTCGTCATTCTCCACATGTCCGCCTGGTTTGGACGCACAATTCATTAGCAGTTCACCAATTTGAGAGTGATGCTTGAGGAAGTCAATGAACCCCTTTGTGTATTCATGAATCAAATAATGAGCTGGTTCCCAGTTGTTGTGACTGGAGTGAAAGTGCCTCCACTCACATGAAAATTCGCAATCCGCTTTTTCGTCGCGTCTTGCCTGCAGAATCTTCTTGACTTCATACCTCCCCCCTCGGATGACTCAAACCGACAAAAATTTCGACGTCCAATAAAGGAGCTAGCATCCCCGCTTGGCGGAAGGGATTTCTCTGTTGAGGCGGTCGCCGGCAACGTCGATTTCCCTGTTGACATCCACACAAACCTTCCACCTGTTCTCCTTCAGACGCGGTGTGACAGCAAATGGGCCCTCCCGCAAGGGGAGTAGCTTATCATTTCCGTCCACAGTGGTATCGGACTTTCGGAGCAAAAGTTGCTCATCCATCTGAAAACTGTGTGGTTGTATTCGGCCCTCTTTTTGACCAAGGGCCAGTAAGCTTGATGCTTATCATTCAATTTAGCGACAATCTTATCTATGAATATCGAAGGATCTTTGCAAGGGCGAGGATCTTTTAGCGGCATGTTCCACCAATACTGCTTTCGCCCAAACACAAATTCATTGGTAGAAAAACCATGATAGAAAGACATGTTGTGGTAACGCTAAAGCAAAGCAAACGGACTCGCAAGCCAATGGAAGTCCTTCTCACTGGCGAGTTCCTTACGGAGCAAAGTTATCAATGAGCGGCCGGCTCGTCCGCCTGGGAACGCCGAATGTGAGTGCATTTCACTTCTGCGGTGATGGATTCCAAGGCGGGTACAACGCTCTCTCCACCATTCGGAGGTGCACTCCTTGCCTGAGTCCGTAATCAACTCGGATGGCATATACGAACCTCCCATCCATGTCTACGGGCACCATTTGGCGGCAGCTTTGCCAGTCGTCGGCTCGATGTTACAAGGCAACACCTGAATGTAGCCGGAATGATGGCATTGAATAAGCAGCACTCCATCCACTGGCACCCCTCATCGGCAAGTTCACCAAGATACAAAAAATCCTTGGTTATTTGGTTAAGGAGGCGCTCGGGAATAGGATGTGGCTTCCCATGCCCGTGCTTCTTGGCGCTGGGGGGTTTTGAGACAGCACATTGGGCAACTCTGGCAGCTACTCTCATGCAACGAGTGTAGAGCCCTGGTGCCAAATAATGTATGCTTAATAATCGAGATTAATATGCGGCCATGTGCGTTAGGGGAATCAAACTTCTGCCCGCTGTTTAACACTCAGGGGGCCAGGGAGTCTGGTACGCACCATTTACCCTCCATCCACCACTTCCCCCCATTGAACGAATATTTGGCAAGGATTCCAGGCTTATGAGCATCCTTTCATTTTAAGTTTTAAATAACTCCTTTAAACATAGATTCAATCATATAATCGTTGGCCCAGTCTCAGATGATGACAGAATCTTTCGGCACGGCTGGAGATTTGGCCGGATCTCGACGCTTAATGCCGTAAATCAAGGAAAATCTACTTATAAGTCGGCTCTACTGATAAGGTTCACACTCCCAGAGGAAGGATCGGTTGTTTTCTCCACAACTTTTAGGGATTTGGTGATAATCTCATGGCTATGCGCCGGATCTGAGAAGGCCGTCACTTCATGACACCGTACTGCATGCCGGCTGACTGAATACTGCATACATTCACGTTGGATTGGCTTTTTGCGTCTTCATCACACTCGATCATAGCGTGACGGTCCTGCTCGGGTCCATGAACGTTGGTACTTGGCCGCCCCTCTCAAGCGGGGTATGCCTAGCGGCTCAGAGCATCCGCTACCTTGTTGTGTTTGCCAGGTAAATACGACACACGGAGGTGAAATAGACTGAGAAGCTCGTGCCATCTGGCCGGTCGGTGAGCAGGGCCAGAGACTGTATAAATGTGTTCGTTGGCCCAATATTCAAGAGATCGATGATCCGTCAGGACTTCGACTGTGTTGGTGCCAACCCTCGATTAATACTTTTTCAGGTCGCAAATTATGGCATAGGTTTCTTGCTCGGGCGCCGACCACTGCATCTGGCACGGGGCTAGCTTCCTCCACCAGAATGCGAGAGGATAATGATCACCGGCGGCTTCATCTGCCTTTTCAAGGACAGCTCAGATCGCGTACCTAGAAGTGTTGGTTCTTATATAGACGGGTCGGTCGAACTTCGGGACATGCAACGTGGCGATTTTGCAGAGGGCTGCCTTCAAATGATGAAAGGCCTCCTCGCATTCATCAGTCCACTAGACAACCACCCTTGAACCTGCCTTGCCGGCATCTCTCCCTACCTTCAGTATTTCAATCAGGGGGGCGGCAAGTTAGGCATAGTTGGGTGCCAAAGTCTGGTAAAAATTGCAACAACCGAGGAATCCTTTTAATTCGGTAATAGTCTCTGGGCGCTTCCACTTTTGAGTAACGAGGAGCTGCCCCGGACTTGGTTGGTGAATGCCACTCTCCAAAAGAGAACCGCAACATTCAACGAATTTTACAAATAATTTTCCCTTCCTCGGCCCACAAACCAGCTGATTGGCGTCCAGAATGTCCATTACCTGGTTCAGCTGTTTTTAATGTAAGGCCGCCAGCTCCTCTTCGGTCAGTACCTCCCCTTCCCTCGTGATGATTATATCATCTATGTGGACAGAAACAAAGGCACGAAGACCAGGATGAGCTGTAAAAAGCACGTCCTCCATCATTCCTTGAAAGAATGAGGGCGCATTCTTCAAATGCATGGGCAGGAACATCCACTGGACCGGGCCACATGGGGTTCACATACAAGTACGAGGTCGGCTGTCCTTCCTCAACGGCATTCGATGAAACCCGTGACGCAGATCAAGCACAGCAAATAAACGACCTCGTGCCCTCTTGGCAAATTCCTCCTCAATGAGGGGAAGAGGGTACGAATCCGCTGTGGTTTGGGCATTGAAAGTGCAAAAAAAAACAGCCATTTGGCAACCATCTATGGGGTTTCGATCTGCAGGCGCCGGTTCCGGAACTGTACAGGGGGCACAACACCACTCGCTGGTCATACCTGAAGCGGTACTGTGGAGCCTCGCGGAGCGTGAGGCCTTCGACCCTTGAAACTCACGGAACACTGCGCTGAACTTGTTTCTTTGATCTCTGCCTTGCACTGATTTTCCCTTTCGTGCACCACTATTTTGACTGCCATTTTGCTATCACAGCTTGTCTTGGCCTTGCTTTGCTTTGATGTGAGAAAAACAAGATGCTGATCCCTTGCTTTGCTTTGATGTGAGAAAAACAAGATGCTGATCCCTTGGTGTTTCTGCATACTTTGCAGCCGCACTCTTGGTCCTGCTTTGCTTTCACGTGAGAAAAGCTGAACACCTTACGAGCTTTTTGAACCACAGGTAGATTTTGATAATAAAATATCCTGCTGCTCGTTGCATGCAAACATACAAAACCCTTTGATCGTCCAAGCCTTGCTGGCACCCAATGGCAAACGCAGCGCACCAAATCCACAGGAGGTCTGACCTGTATCGAGGGTTTCTTTTAGTGAATCCATCATAGGCTGAGACCTTCCAGTTTTCAGCTTCCACAATGCTGAGCGCCATAGGCCAGTAGCCGTAGGCCCTCAACTAGGGCTCTCTTGCCACGATGCTAAGCGCCGCCGGTGTATTTCACGACCTTTGGCCCTCAACGAGGGCGTTGCTTGCGTCCACGATGCCCTGGCATGCTGCCCCACGACGAGGGATGCGGCGTTCAGGCCAGTGTCCGCCTACAAAAAATTGTGAGAACCTTGGACGGTCCTCTCATATGACACAAACCTGAACTTCAACGACAAACAGATTCCGTAACGAACAGAGTTCACATACACGACGCAAATCGCATATATTATCCTACAGAATTTAGCTATATAAAAAATAAAATGCCAAAAAAAAGCATGTAACGGCAGCTATTGGCTGCCTTCAGTCACTCTCCTGATGCAATATTGCGTCATTTGCATGGACTTCGCGCTATGCGCCAGAAGCCTTCGCGACGCTAAGCTCTGCTACAAAAATGCAAACGCGGGGATCGTTACCGATTCCGCTTCACGCCCCTTCTAAGAGCTTAGCCAGGTTGTCGGCCGCGAAGACGAGCTTCTCCAGCGTTACTTGGCGACTCTCGCTGAGACCTTGGAGTTTGAACGAAGGTCTGCGTCGACGTTGTCCCCTCCGACGCATCATGGCCTCCGTGCAGCACAGATGCTGGCCTTGTGCACCTTTCTTCACCGCGCGCTGTAACTGTGGACCATGGTCGGGAGCACCCATACTGTGTACACGCTGGCACGGAACGTGTACCCCTCGAAGGATTCATAATCTACGGTTTTGTTGTCCACTCCACACGCGGCTGCTTGCAACATATGATCGAACGCGTCTAAGGCGGCTAGACGCTCCTTCAGAATTTTCTTGAAGCGGTACCGTGGAGCCTCGCGGAGCGTGAGGCCTTCGACCCTTGAGACTCACGGGACACTGCGCTGAACTTGTTTCTTTGATCTCTGCCTTGCACTGATTTTCCCTTTCGTGCACCAGTATTTTGTCTGCCATTTTGCTATCACAGCTTGTCTTGGCCTTGCTTTGCTTTGACGTGAGAAAAACAAGATGCTGATCCCTTGCTTTGCTTTGACGTGAGAAAAACAAGATGCTGATATGTTTGTATTTCTGCATACTTTTCCGCCGCACTCTTGGTCCTGCTTTGCTTTCACGTGAGAAGAGCTGAACAGCTTACGAGCTTTTTGAACCACAGGTGGATTTTGATAATAAAATATCCTGCTGCTCATTGCATGCAAACATACAAAACCCTTTGATCGTCCAAGCCTTGCTGTCACCCAATGGCAAACGCAGCGCACCAAATCCACAGGAGGTCTAACCTGTATCGAGGGTTTCTTTCAGTGAATCCATCATAGGCTGAGACCTTCCAGTTTTCAGCTTCCACGATGCTGAGCGCCATAGGCCAGTAACCGTAGGCCCTCAACGAGGGCGCTCTTGCCACGATGCTAAGCGCCGCCGGTGTATTTCAGGACCTTTGGCCCTCAACGAGGGCGTTGCTTGCGCCCACGATGCCCTGGCATGCTGCCCCACGACGAGGGATGCGGCGTTCAGGCCAGTGTCGGCCTACAAATAGTTCTGAGAACCTTTGACGGTCCTCTCATATGACACAAACCTGAACGTCAACGACAAACAGATTCCGTAACAAACAGAGTTAACATACACGACGCAAATCGCATATATTATGCTACAGAATTTAACTATATAAAAAAAAATGCCAAATAAAAGCACGTAACGGCAGCTATTGGCCGCCTTCAGTCACTCTCCTGATGCAATATTGCGCAATTTGCGTGAACTTCGCGCTATGCGCCAGAAGCCTTCGCGACGCTAAGCTCTGCTACAAAAATGCAAACGCGGGGATTGTTACCGATTCCGCTTCAATACAACCCTTAAGCCATCCAACTTCCTTGAGATTCCTTTCAAATATCTTTCTGACTATCTCATGTTTCTGTCCTTGGTTCTCATAGCGACGCTGCTTCTTTGTCTTGTACCCCTCAGGAACCTCGATGAAAGGTTCAGCGAAATGCCCACAAACAGGGGGGTTCTTGATAGGCTTGCCTTCAAGCGTTGTGTCCTTGTGTTTATCGAAAATCTTTTCCCTTCTTTTTCCAACACAACCTGAGGTCCACCTAAACACCAGGAATACTGTCGGAAAAACCCTGGCAATGTCCTCTGCCTTGGCGGGAAGAATGTCCTTTTGGACGTCTCAAAAAAGGTCTGTATCCACTGCGTCTTGAAGGTAGGTGGGTCGGATGTCGACATTCGACGGATCATCTTTGTGATCCAGCTCCCGAAAGAGATCATTAAAAGCCTCGACACGGGGTGTTTCGTAAAAAAACTCTGAATTTTGGCGGGGTTTAAAAATTTCTCTTCGCCTGTGCACTAAAGATGCTTTTCGATCTTGTTCGTATTGGGGAAGAGGGATACGACGCGCATGCATTTAATGTTGGATCACCTCCTGCATCTGATGCACCTGCCTTCATCATCAGTACCACGCTCAACCTCAGATTCAGACCTAACACAAGAATCAGTAGCAGAATCGGGAGAATCAGAGTCCGAAAGCCCTCCATCAACCAGGGATGTGAGGGAACTGGACGACCGCTGTTGCAGGGGACCTGTGTTGTCCCTGGCGTACAGCTTAATCTTCCTCTGAAGCTTGATGTAATCAACACAAATGTCCTGCATTTCCTGAATCCACGGCTTGGTGTCAGACAGGGGCACAACCAAAATCGCCTAAGTTTGATCCTGTTTGAGATTATGGATGACTTGCTGGACTAAGTGAAACAGAGGATTGATCCATAACTTCTTGTCCCATTTTTGGCCACAAGCGTGGTGAAAAACATTTCTAAACCGCTTACTTTCACGGTTAGCAAATGCATTCTACTGGAGGATAAAAGAATGCTGCTCAGAAAAATATTCACAAAAAGCATCGCGCCCTTTGTCGACAACTCTGTAAGATGATGATTGCTAGCACAAAGGGCGTCATGGCTGGGTGTCCCTACGAGGATGTTCCAGCTTCTGAGAGGACTCAGCGCTTTGATCCACCTCAGCAATGGTGACATCGTCGCCAAACTTTGGAGCCACCATTTGCCTCAAAAGTTCTTCTGCACTGTCGAACCCTGCGTGCAAAAAAAGGAATCCAGGGCGGTCCAAGGGACCGTATTCCAGCAAAAAACAACGCCTATCAGCTACTGGCACCACCCAGCTCTTACGAAGCCATTGATGACCCAGGTGAAGATCTTCATTTTGGCACAATAGAAGCAGTCATCCTCAAGAGCAACTTCCTCCACCTTGCCGGCATGCCAAAGATCCTGAACGACCAAATGGGTGGATATATAACAACCGCGGTGCTCGCCTCAAAGAGAGTGTCCAGAAACTCCCTTCAGGGTGAAAGGATGGGGCAAATCAAACACGCAGTCATCGAAGTGGATTGGAGATTTGCCACCGATCCATTATCACACAAGCCAGTGGCGAGATGAAGATTGCCTTTGCAATCAGACACCCACAGCTTTGTGACAAACTGATGGGCCCTGTACTTGCAATGTACACCCACGTTGTCCACTGCAACAGGAGGATCGGTTGCTGGATCCAGAGGGGAGGCTACAAGCGACCCTACATCAAGCAGGAGTTGGGAAGAAATCAGGGAATGCTGCGTGAAATTGCCTGGGGAGGGGGGATGTTTCCTACCCCCCCCAGCCGTCCTGACCTCCAGCGACCACATCTACTTGGTGAATGTGGCCGCTGTTGTCGATCACTCGTCATGAAACGGGTCATCTGCGACATTCTTGAATTTTTCAACATAATCTCGGTCAGCATGGGACACCTGATCAACACAACCATTGCCAGCGTTTCCACGGCCACGGCCGCAGGATGACGGCGTTCCACTTGTGCCATGCTCCTTGTTCTCAGCTGAGGGGGAGGTCACAGGCGGTTTAGACCTGCCCTTGACATGGGATCCCTGGAGACTTCCTCTTTTTCAGGCGTATTGGTGGTTTTGACCTGGATTTTTGCCCTCGTCACCGGATGGGCTATTGGCATTTTTCTGGCCACCTGGCTGTGCACCTGAGCCGGATGGGGCCCACTTTCCTGTGCCCTGGGAACTGCTTCTGCCCCCTGTGATTTTGTTTCCACCGAAGGGGGGCTGATTCTTCCTCCCAGCCTTTCCCCCCGTGCACCTGTCGGGCATTTTTGTCTTCATTCTGAGGGGGATTACTGACATTTTCCCCGATCATCGTGTGATCATGAGCTGACCACCGGTGACTCCCCGTAGAGGGAGACTTTGCTCGGCTGTTAGAACCGAGCAAGAGGCAGATGTTGCACTCCTGCGGAACACCTTTCGTGTCATTCACCTTTTCGGTGCTTCCGTTAGCGTCCTTTTGTTCATTACCCTGGGTATTTATACCACTCCCAAGGCCCTCATAGTTATTTTGATTGGCGGCGTCACCGAGCCGCTCACCTCTTCGCGGCGTTTGTTTCGGGTGTACAAAAACACCCAATTTCTTGCCCTGAGGCAGCGTCCATGGAAACCTACCCCTCGGTTGAGGACTTGGACAAATATGTCCCGATCCTCGTGCTCATGAAGCCTGATATTCCAAGTTTCTTTGGTGAATTTCCCCTCAGAAAAAGACGTGCGAGAGCACTTTTGCAGAGATTCCCTCACAGAAAATTTATTGGGGGACACCCGGAAGCCTTCCACCTCCGCCTACCAGGTCTTGAACTTTTTGCTCGGACTGTTTGTTCCGAAGGGCGGCGGCTGTTTCGGAGGGGATTTTATCAAGAGTCAAAATTTTCAATTCAGCATTCGAGACTTTTCCTCCCCAGTGATCAGCCTTCTCAACGAAATTACAGAAGCGCCGCTTCTTGTCCTGAACCTCATGGAGGATTAATCGCAAAAATGAAGGGAAATTCTTTAGCATCTGGTGGTAATGATCCTCTGGCAGGCATGATCCACGTACCTCCAGCTGTTTCCACACCTCATCACAGGTAGAGGGGAGGCTTGTTTCTTCACGATCACTTCAAGTTTGAAGCCAACTGTTGGTGGACGGTCCCTCAAGGCAGTCCAAGAGGGCCGTCAAAAATTGATCTTCCTCAAGTTTCTCAGTTTTGGCCCACAGCTTGAACTCTCGTTGGAATTGAGGCCAACGCCGAGGGTTCCCACTGTGCCTAGGCTGCTGGGCAACCTGACGCAGTCTCGGAGAAGGTGAGTTCAGAAGACCTTCCGGCCCTACACTTGCAGTAATCGCCGAGAACGTTGCGGCATCATTAACCATACCGGCTCTGGCGAGGGTCTGGGCGAGGAAAAGTTGGGCTAAGGTGCTGTCGTCAGCAGATGCAGGGGCAGTACAGGAGGCAGTCCTCTTAGCATTCTGTACCTTTTCCCTGGCTTCTGCCGTCCGACTCTCCGAACAAGTAGTTTTTACTCTCTCCTTGTGTTTATTTCTGCTAATCCGAGCATGGGTGGAGTTAGAGGTCACCAGAGGCGCGATGGAAAAAATTTGTATTGCATCCTCGGATGGCCCCGTCTCTCTTCCCACCGACGAAGCTCCTTCGGACCTCATATGGCTGTTGAAAACATTTTTCATAGCAAACAAATGCACAATTAAGGTCATGTGATCTTTTAGTTCCTGAAGCTCAGAATCTCGGTGGGCGCGACAACAACGAGCGATAGGGCAATACATTCCGTGCCCTCCGGGTGCTGGACAGGCAGTAGGGCCACATAGCCCCGTAGACGTTAACCAGGACTCTACCCTTGGTGCTTCTTCGGTCTAGATCTCGAGTCTGGCCTGTTGTGCACCGGACAGGATGCCTTCCTCGACCGCTGCAGCTGATTCGGCCTCAGTATCTTGGTTGGGAAAGGTGGAATGTGTGACAGAGGGCCGAGGAAGAGGCTCTGGGGTCTTCACCTTAGGAAAAGAAGTCGCATTCCATACCTGATGGAACACATTTCTCACCTGGTTTTCTTCCCACTCACGGGAGTTCCGATCAGAAATTTCTTCACAAATGAAATTAAAGAATTGCATTCAAAAATTAGAATCGTCATCTTCCAAACGTCGAAGACACTCCTGAGTCGACCAATACTCAGTTGAGAATTTGGCGTCTCCTTGGGATAAACTCGGTTCCAAGGAAGCGCATTCTGCAGGGCACATTGGCTCAACCACGTCACCTGGTCCACTCATGTCAGAGTCCATCAAGCTCACCCTGAATTGCTCCAATGGAGTAACGGAATGTGGGACCGTATTCTCTCCAAGCTCATAGAGACCTCCGCCGTCAACAGGGACTGTTTGTTATCAGCTGTCCGCCCGGGGAATTTCGACTGAGATCTTGAAAACGATGACCTCTTTGGCAGGCAATTGTTGCTCTGGCTGGACACTGTGGACTACAGCACGGGAATGCTTGTAGCGCTTTGGTGGTGCAGCACAGGGGGAGTGGACTAGTTACTTCCCGCGTGCCTCTAGCTTTCATTTCAGTTCCCTGAGGGCCTAACAGAGTCGTGAGTCATGCGGGAACAACATTCAGGTAGCCTCCGCTACCATGTAAGTGCTGTGTCAGCTAAATGAGGGGGCCAGAGGGCTCAGAGCTGGCTAGACCCGGTGTGCAGCCTTGCGAAGTGCGACCCGTATGGTTGTTCCGGTGACCGCGGAAACCCCTCTGAGGTGACGGCAGCGAGAACACTAGAAACGTCCATGCTCATATGACCCAAAGAAGGCCCAGTCTGCATAGAAAATCAATGTGGATGGGACCAAACACATCTGCCTGCCTGAATCTGTCTTCAAAGATGTACATAAATCCGATTGTGAAAAAATGTTTGGCCCATTTGGCTCGCACACAGGCCCTAGCGGCAATTGGCCGTTTCGGCTAAATGATCGGATCGCGCCGGCTTCTGCAATGAATACAGAATGGACAGCGGATATGAGTCCGGTACATCAGACATATATATGTCAGTCTCTGGGAGTGGTGTGGCCGTCGGCAGTAGCGCCGATGTCTCTAAAGTGGCGCAAATGTAGCCAAATGGGGGGTAGATCTGTGAAGATCTGAGCAGATTGGGGTGAGCCGCACTTACATGGCGATGGTATCCTTGCGGATCCGGAGTTCGCTGCCGCACGGTACTACCCTATTCCTACTTCGGGGGTGACAAGTTGCAAACGTCGGCACGGGGTGTCCAGCTGGGAGTGTTTAAAAGGTGCATTGTCTCCACCCAAGACTCTGAGGGCATCCATCATTGGACCAAGGAGGGCCGCTTGAACCGGAAAAACAAACTATGCCAATCGTTTTACGCTGTCATGGATATTGTGTCAGAGCTCATTGTGCGGGGGTCGAGATGGGAAACAAGGACAACCATTTTGTACAGACAACATCATCAACTCATTGCAAAGATGTTTCCCCAACCTGATGCGGCCCTGAAGGAACGTCTCACGACGTGGGGCCCAGGGGAGCAAGTGAAGCAGATGGCTGTGGTCCAGGAATACCATGTTGGACAATGTCGAATACAAGATTTGGTTCAGCCCCTCCGCATTCACGATGCCTACCCGGACAATAAATCGGTTGTTGACCAACTACTGGAGATGGATCCTTCTTCTATTGCCAATAAGCCGGCTCCAAGTGTAATGTTTTTCAAAGTTTCCAAGCTGAACGGGACCCATCTGCACTTTGTCCATCTCACCAACCCGGGCGAGGTTGCTGTGGAGGGGGATGGGCGGATGATTACCTTGAACCAGGATGTTCTTTGTACATGCGGCTTCAATGTCATACTTGGGCTGCGATGTAGGCACTAGTCGGCCGTCCTCAGAGTCTAGTTTTTGCGGGCTTCCATTTGGGTCTCATACACGCCCAATACTTTTTGGACGACCCGCCGGCCCATGACAACTACCCCTTCATGCAAAGGTTCACCTTGGTGTCTCTCAGATAGGCCAACAACCAACCCTGCACCCGTTGTTCCGCAGCATGAAGTGCTTGAAACGATTGCCCCTGGGGGACGGAGGGCTACATCTACTTTCATGAGGGAGGCCAAACTTCAAAACTTCCCTATCCACTGCAACCCAAGCTCTTAGGCGGGAATTCGAGGACATTGGTATCTCAGCCACGGAACTGTTTCAGGATGCTTGGGCCACGCTTCAAACATTCCAGCGCAAAAGAAGCCTTTTTGCCCTGAGGTAAAGGCAGCGATCCACCCAAAACCACCTGCCAAGCCTTCTAAACGGAAGGCCACTGAAGAAGGCATGGAGGGCAAAAAGGAAAAGAATAATACCCCTGCCTCCGTACTCAGTCCTGACAATGTATTTGCTGCATTGCCCTAAACCCACGTTACCCACAAAGCTGCCCAGGGGCGCCTGACCTCACTGTGGTGTGGGGGTGAAACCAGGGGGGGTCCCCCCCGGGCTAACACGCAATCTGGGGGGTGCCCTGGTCCAGCCGCGGCGGCCAGGGCACAGGATCGCGCGCCCCACCCCTCGCCGGCCACCGTGGGAAAGCCACGATGGCACAGGGCGGGCTCCACCGGGGGGTGGCGGTATGCGGGAGTAGCCCGGGTCCCCCTGTGACCCAGCCCTCTCCAGGGCTCGTGTGCGCTCCCCTGCCCCAACCCACTGCACCTTGTGTTCTGCACAGGTACATCGTGGGGTGGGGATATCGTCCTTTCCGGCGCCCGTCCGGGCCAGGGGCACAACCAGTATGGCTTTGGCTTTGGGACCACCGGGGCCCCCTCCGCTGAGGGGAGGGGGCCTCCTTTGCTTTCGGACACCAAGGCCCCCGCCGCTGAGGCGAGGGAGCCTCCTTCGCTGTGGGATCACCAAGGCCCCCGCCGCTGAGGCGAAGGGGCCTCTTTCGCTTTGGGACCACCGAGGCCCCCGCCGCTGAGGCGAGGGGGCCTCCTTCGCTTTGGATTCACCGAGGCGGGGGGATGCGTGTCCCCTCCGCAGACGTGCGGCACTGCGGATTGGGGGGACACGACCGGAGGGTTAGAGGATGGCCCCGCGCACGGACACCTTCGGCAGAAGTGCCGTGCGCCGGGGAAGGGGGGGGGACCGGGCCAGGGACCAAGCCCCCGTGATCCGCCGGCCAAACGCCGCCCAGTCGGTAGTACCTGGCGGCTAAGGGCCCACACCCATGAGACTGCGTCCCCCTTCCCTTGGGGGGGGGGTGGACCGTGCCGGAAGTGGAGCCGGCGCTCCGCCTCGCCCCCCATTCCGTGCCCCTGGGAGGGGATCCGGCTACGTTTAGGGCAGGTGCATGCACGTAGCGCGGACCAGGGGACAAAAGGAGAAGACGAAGAGGAGAGCCGCCGCCATGATGCTTAGCCGGACAGGTTGGGGTGAAACCTCCCTCCCGGTCGCTTTCCAGACCGTGGGGGGCCGGCGGGCACCATGGGGATGTGCCGCGGGGGCGCCCTACCGGGGGACTGCATCTCCCCCTCCATCTCTTCCTCCTCCACGTTCCCCTTTCGCTCCTTGTACCACTAACCCCTGTTGCGCCCGCGGAAGAAGACCCCGATTTGATTGTAACCCGACGTGTGCCCACCCCCCTCTCCGTTTCAAACGGCCCCATTGCTCCCGGCGGCGTACCCTTATGCGCACTCGCAACGGTCTCAGCCTTATCCAGTGGCACTCCCCGAACTTGTCTCCAAAGCTGCATCAAGCAGGCAACTGCCAACTCACGGCACCTCATTGTGTTATCCCCTCACGGTCTCTAACCTTCTGGCCCAAGGATCTCAAGTCCCCCTTCCGCCCACCATGCAGTGCTTCGCTAAGTCAAGATTCTCTCCAACTACGGATGCCGCATATTCTCCAAATACTCAGCCTCGTGTCTGCATCGGTTCCACAACTCAAGAAGGCTCAGGGAGGCAGAGGCAAAGGCAAAGGCAATCCCAAAGCTGGTAGTGCATAATTGTGTGTGGTGTGGCGCAAAGACAAGGGGAGCGCTCCTTTGGTTTGTTGGCTCGTTGGCAGGTGGTGCGTTGAGGTGATCAATAGGGTTAGAGGTAACACGTGGTCCCTTACTGCACCAATCCCCCCCCCCTGAAATGGATGGAATACGTCCCGTCTTGGGAACCAACGACAAGGGGCGCGCTCCCAATGTGTCTCATGTCCCTGGCACGTCTCGGGTAGATGTCATGCATGGGGTTGGAGGACACATCTGAGCCCGTACTGCAGCCATCCCCCCCAAAAATGGGATGCAATACATCCTCTCTTGAGGACCAACAACTAGAAGCACGCTCGCATCCTTTGCCATGTCCTTGGCACATGAAGGGTAGGGGTCATGCATGGTGTTAGGAGACACATGTGGGCCCGTGCTACACCTATTTCCACCGCCAAAAGCATGGAATACTTCCACCCTTGGGGACCAACAACAAGGGGCGTCCTCCTATCATGTCCCTTGACCTTAGCAGGTGAGGGGTAGGTGTGATGCGTGAGGTTAAAGGACACATGTGGGCCCGTACTGCACCGAATGGATGGAATACGTCCCCTCTTGCGGACCAACGACAAGCGGCCCCCCTGCATCATGTGCCATGTCCTTGGCATGTTGGGCGTAGTGTTGTGGTTTGACCTGGGAACCGTCCTGTTTCTCAAAAATCCCAAAATACGACAAACCTCTTCCTGCGCAGGATCTTTAGCCGGAGCACCGATTCATACACACTTCAGAAATTCGAAGACAAAATCCCTGCTCAAAGATATCGAGGTATTATACAGCACTTCGTTCACAGCAACTGGCATCTCGATGCTTCAGATGTATTCACAGACTGCAGTTCGATTGCGACTCGCTCGCTCGCTACGCTGCTGCAGCGCGAAACCATAACACTTACCCCCCCCTTACACCTCTAAGAGGTCTCAGTCTTCCGGGTCTGCGTCACACTGTCGAAACTGAATATACAGGCCCGAGGAAAATTTCTTTTTCTGGATCTCGACATGTGCTGGCTTCCTGAATCATAATAGTGGTTGAAATCCACAGACTGGGATCCAGTGTATGGCATACCTGTCCTCAGCGCCTGACTCAAACGCCGTGTTCGACTTTGCCACCAGCTGCGTCTTGGCGGAAGCTGCAGAAGAGAACCTCGCCAGGGACATGCACGGGCGCTACCCACAGCAAGGCTGTGGGCTCGTTGAGATACCATAACATTGGGCACAGCTGTCGAAGCTGAGTGGCCAGCAAACAAACAACCAACAGGACTATACATCTGTCGGGTCGACAGGGCATATTAAAGCAGTCGACACCATTAATGGCGTCCTGACTGTCAAATCAGCCATTACTTGGCACTCAGACTGCCAAATCAGCCATTACTTGGTATTCCCACTGTCGAACAAGCCATTACTTGGCATTCGGACTGTCAAATCAGCAGTCCCTACCCCACTCAATTGTGGACGAGCCATTCACCTGAAGTCGACATACTTCGTGCATCTCCTTCAGCGTTTCGACGCTAGCCATGAACTTGAAGGTCTCATGGCCCGTATAGTGTCGACAAACATTGCTCTCGAGGGCACGTTTCTGAATCAGCATACTAGATCGATGGTTGAGCAATCGAAGGTTGGGATCGCCAGGCCAGCCGTAGATGGGGCACTTGTACTGGAAAACGAAGACATGCTCACGGGGAGGAGCTCGAAACTGACCCTGTCCTAATGTGTGCGACCTTGTCTTGAAGAAATCCCAAAGGTTCAACGGCTGCCAGATGGCAGGGTTCCACAAATCCATTCGATTGGTGGTCTGGAAGGACAACGCATCATTTCTACCGGTGGTCCATTGATATGTTTGCTTCGAACCAGTAGAAGCGGCCATGCCCTGGTAGAACTGACCAAGTCGCGTATCGACTCACCACCACGGCGTGCCGGCAATTGGAACTCTCCGAGCAGCGATGATGGCACTGTCGTTGTGCACCCAAGGACGGAGGGCATATCGGTCGATGATCTCGAGACTGCTTGTTCAAGAGTTTGCTTGGAGTCCACCAAGGTGTTGATGCACATACTGGCTGTCAGAAGGAGCGCCCTGCAGAGCCAATTGAACCGCTTCTGTAGTCACAAGGCTTGAAGCCGTGTCGACAATGGCCGCCTCGACGACTTGGTCACGGCAGCTAACCTTGCAACCATGGGCAGCTTTGAAGTCATCATGGATTGGCTTGAGGTACTTGAACATCGGTACATCGCAGTGATGTTAGTACACGTTCAAATCCGCCGGCAAGAACTGGTGGTCGGCAGGATCCGGATCGAAGGGGTCGCTCGCGGGCGAACCGCTGGACTCGAGCTCCTCCCCTTCAGCGACAAGAACATCTCTTCCAAACGGGATTTTCGGGCGCCAATACCGTCCAATTTTGTATCCACCTTCGAAAGGGGACATGAGATACTTCGAAGTACCCAGACGTGGGGTCATTGCAGCGGCGTTCTCGAAAGGAAAAAGGTTGGGGTACTCCTTGTTGGTAGAATGGAGGCGGCCAACTCTTCGAATTTCGTTATCGAAGTCCTAGTACCTGATTTGTCCAGGACCAGCCTGGTAGATCGTCGCCAGCTGGACCAAATTGATTGGGGCTTTTGGTGCGACGGCATCATAGGCATACGGTCCAGTCGACTCTCCTACTCGATAGTGTTTCTGGAGCTTGACCATGAGGTCCTGGGTTCGGACTGGGGCGCACCCGTACCTCTTGTACTCGAGTCGAGAGGTACCTCGTAGGCTTCGAAGTTGGTGCCGTCGAAGGAGCAAGTCGACCTTATACGCGAGAAAGGGGGCTCGGTCTTCGAAAAGCCAGTCGTTCGTTTGGCAGACCTTCTGAAAGTCTGGAATGAGTCCAAGGATCGAAATAGCGGAGGGTGCTGACCGGCGTATCTTCGCTAATGTCCAGAAACGTCGGTACCTGAAGAGCAGGTCGATTCCATCAGCGACATGCATCAGGTCGCCGATCCCACAAATCTCTCGATGCATGCGGTTCAGGCGTGCAATTTGGTTGGGCAGGTCGGTCTCGACGAGATTTTTCCTGAATCCCCAGTCGAGTTCTTCGTTGCATTTTGGCCATTCGACCAGGGCATTTTGAAAATTCTGACATGCCACTTCGATCTTCATGTACCACTGGTAGCTTGGTGCGCTGCCAGGGGTTCCGCTTTCGTCGATGGCCGTGTCGGGAGCGCCTCGCATCGTCTCATAGGGGAACGGCGCTGTCTTACGCCAGCCGTCTATGTCGACAACGTTGCGCAATTCGTGAATGGCGCCGTTCACCTTCGACACAACTGCCGCGTGATGTGTGCTCAGAATTTGATGGCCTCCTCGTTGACTGGCCATGGTACTCGACGCGATGACGAGCACCTGCGGGTTGAGCTTGGTATACTCTTTCGCAAGTGGGTCGTCTTCGTGCGTCCCAAATCAATAGGGTGGCTTCATTCCGAATGTGCCGGGATGCTCGAGTTCGTTCACAGTCTGGCTTCCATGTTCATATTGCTCGTTCTAATATGGCTGCCACAGCGGTTCTGGTCAACGAACGGGATCGTAGCTGGGCGGTGGAGTCAACCAACTCTGTGTTGCGTACTATTTGTCCGCGTTGTCATCGATGTAGGTATCAGGTAGCTCTTCGTAGGCGTCATCGGCATCTTCTTCTTCAAAGTAGGAATTGAACTGGTTCGTTCGAGTGGAAGCTTGGGTTCTGGAGTCGTTGGACAGCCATGATTGGTCCACCCGTGATTCGTCGTTGGGGGCGTTTGGCGCTCCTCTCCACGAATCGTTCTTCCATGACATTTCGTTCTTGGACATGTTCGGCCTTCCCTTCCACGTGTTGCCGGTCCATGATGATTGATTCCATCCAGACACTGAGCAGAGCAAGGATATCAGTCGCGTACCCCGTGTAGCAAGCGAGATCCTCATCAGGATCGAACCACTCTGGATGTGAATGAACCCATTCCTCCCAAGAATTGGAGTGTATATCAGGCTCTTCGAGGCTTGAGCACTGCCCTCGATGGTCTTTGGCGTTGTTCCGGGGAGGGTACCCGTACAACTTGCAAAATTTCGGGTCAATGTCGGTTGGTAGTTTCCCCTCCCAAGTCGATTCCAGGATAGGCCAATTAGCCAGGGCTTGTTCGAGCATCTTCAAGCCTGTGGTGGCTCCTGACATGACGATTCGACCACTCGGTGCCACTCCGGCAAATGTCACGCGGTGATTACGGTCCGGCTGCCCCACGACCGTCTTCGGCACAGACCTCGTAATGGTCAGCGCTGTGTTTAATTTTTCTTTTTTTTCTGTCTACTTTTTATATATGCTTTTGCATATTTTATTATTGTTTGCGAGCTTGGAGACAGAGCGCGCTGCAAAGCGCGAGACGCGGTCGCCAGATGAGGGATGTGACCGTCAGCATTGAATACAGAGTTTATGAAACTCACGGATTTATTGTAAAAAAGGGCTTTTGAACGCTGTAGTTATAATTATTGCGAATGCCCGAATTTATAAAGACGATTCTCGAATGTTGTAGAGTAGATCGTTGACGAAAGGGCCAGGTGCATGCCCTGTTCTTTGTATGTTACGTGTCTGCAGGTATGTGCCAGTGGTGAGGCCCGGCAAGGGTCTATGAATCTTTCGTACAATGGGTATGGAGAACCTTACGCAGAAGGATGCAAAAGACGACATGAAACGTGTTGAGCTTGCATGCCACTGACGGGGTTCAGGTGTTGCTTGCAGGATTTTTGGATAAAAGCAGCATGGCTTTTCCGAAACAGCAGGTGGAGATCAGCGGAACAAACATGGAGTGAACAAGTCCACGTGGGAGAGGAACAAAGAAGTTCCACCCGAACAGGTCCCAAAGGGAAATGGGTAGGTATTGAACTCCGACAGTGGAGAGACCCAACCCTCCAAGGAGCCGCCGGTCAACTCCAGCTTCCGGGAAAGGGCCGCCAAACACCAAGACCAGGAGAACCCAAGGGGCTAGGGCACTGGCCCTGTTACAGAAAGATTCATAATTGGTCTTGCAGGACGGACGGACGGACAGACGGACGGACGGACGGATGGACAGACGGACGGATGGACAGACGGACGGACGGACGGACTGACGGACCAACGAACCGACGGACCGACGGACCGACGGACCGACCGACCCACCGACCGACCGACCGACCCACCGACCTCATAGTCTTGAACGCACCTTGCCCAGGCCGCACCGCATGTCAGACGACAACGATGACTTTCATTCTCTACTGCCCAGCTCAGATTTGAGTGCAACGAGTCCATCGTCGCGTACCCAGTGGGAGTCACGCAGCGCTGCAACTACTGAGGATGCGCGGAGCAACAGCAATCGAAGTCAGGACAACTTCAGCCAAGTGGATTACGAACACCAGTCCGATGACAGCGCAGCCGAGAGAGATCCCTGGTGGACGGATTTGGATGAAGCAACGCTGCAGGAGCTCTTCGAAACCAGTAGAAGGGAGTCAATGGGAATTCGCGCGGCGAGTGAAGCAGGATCAACGAGTTCAGAATCCGTTGAGGATGCAGCAGACACCATGCAGCGACTATCCATGACGGTGCCGCTGTGGGCACCTATTGTTCAAATGCCTGAGATCCCGGAGGACCAGCAGCATACTCGTGATGCAGCGGGTCACTGCAAAATATGTGGTCCAGATCTGTTCTACATGTGCCTGCACATGTGCCAGCCATCGAAGTGTCCGTTGAGGAAGGGTTGGTAGAAGAAAGTCGTCGCCAGCAAAGTCTTCGTCAGCCACACAGACCAAGCACAACGTCCTACGCCACAGGGACTTCGTCAAACCTGGGGAGCAAGTACTCCGGCGTGAGGAAGGGGCGTCCACGCGTGCCGGCTGCCGAAGCGACGTATGAGCGACGTTGGAGTGGATATGATGGAGTGATGTGCGTGAACGGCCGGTTCGAAGGTCGTCGGTTCACTTCTAAGATGGGGGGTGAAGCCGGTCCGGCTGCCCCACGACCGTCTTCGGCACAGACCTTGTAATCGTCAGCGCCGTGTTCAATATTTCCATTTTTCCCGTCTACTTTTTATATATGCTTTTGCATATTTTTTTATTGTTTGTGAGCTTGGAGACAAAGCGCGCTGCAAAGCGCGAGACGCGGTCGCCAGATCAGAGATGTGACCGTCAGCATTCAATACGGAGTTTATGAAACTCACGGATTTATGTTATAAAAAGCCTTTTGAACGCTGTAGTTATAATTATTGCGAATGCCCGAATTTAGAAAGACCATTCTCGAATGTTGTAGAGTAGATCGTTGACGAAAGGGCCAGGTGCATGCCCTGTTCTTTGTATGTTACGTGTCTGCAGGTATGTGCCAGTGGTGAGGCCCGGCAAGGGTCTATGAATCTTTCGTACAATGGGTATGGATGAACCTTACGCAGAAGGATGCAAAAAACGACATGAAACGTGTTGAGCTTGCATGCCACTGACGGGGTTCAGGTGTTGCTTGCAGGATTTTTGCATAAAAGCAGCATGGCTTTTCCGAAACAGCAGGTGGAGATCAGCGGAAAAAACATGGAGTGAACAAGTCCACGTGGGAGAGGAAGAAAGAGGGTCCACCCAAACAGGTCCCAAAGGAAAATGGGTAGGTATTGAACTCCGACGGTGGAGGGACCCAACCCTCAAGGAGCCGCCGGACAACTCCAGCTTCCGACAAATGGCCGCCAAACACCGAGACCAGGAGAACCCAAGGGGCTAGGGCACTGGCCCTGTTACAGCGGGAGGACACACCTCCTTTGCCTCCTTTCGACGAGGGCTCCCCTTTGCCTTTCGAACTTCCGGCGTACGCCACCCGGCTGTACTTCGGCGCTGAGAACGGGTCCAGTGATCGACTTGGTCGGGCTGGCGCTGACGCAACTGATCAACAGCAGCGAGCTGAGGTCGATCTCCCTCGGGCTTCGGCACCATCGCCGTCTCCGTCAACAGCGTCGGTGATGTCGTCAACATCGATGAAATTCGACGGTGATGCCTGAGCGGGCGGAGGTCGAGAGGAAGTTCGGGATGTCCGGGGAGTAGAACCGTAGGCTGAGGCTCCAGTGGTCGACCTGGAACCCCGCATGAGTTTTCGAAAATTCACGCTGCAAAGAGGTGAGGTTACTCAAGGTGGAGTCCAAGGAACTCAGGGTACACTGCATCCTCCTCTGGAGCTTTACTCTACTCCCAAGACCACGTGTGGTCATCCCATTCACAGCGGTACAGGAATGTGCGGCGCTTTCCAGATCCCACTTGATGTCGAGCCAGAACCTTAACACGTCAAGGGGAGTCTCCAGTCTTGACAGGCGGCATCGGGAATTCCAAAACCAGCCTTCCCTCTCGATAGAAGTAGGGCTTTATGCTGTCTTGCTTAAAAAATCGGAACCCATAGAAGGGGGCAGGGATGTCAAGTTTAATGTTTTCGCCCTTGTTGAGTACCTCCAGAACTTTGTAAGGGCCGCACCAGACAACATCGAGGTTCCCTTTGTGTCAATGTTCGGGCACTAACACCCACCATCGCTCCCCAACCTCAGGCACTCGAACGTGTCGGTCTGTTTGCAGGACCACATGCATCTGGCGTCGACGTTCCTCAGCAAGCATTGCACGCACAAAATCGAAGGTAGGCTCAGATCGATGCATATAATCGTACACGGCAGAACGTTCATGCGCGTGAGAAGTCATTCCGGGAAAATCCAATGGAAAATGGACTGTACGTCCCTCATCCATCTCAAACTGAGATAGTCGAAGATTGTTGGACGTCAGGTTGTTAAACTGAATCTCCGCGGGAAGAAGGTCCACATCCCACTCGTTGTTACCGAAGATGCCGTGTGTACGCAAGCGTTGAAGGATTGACTGGTTGCTGCGCTCCGCAAGGCCGTTGTCTCGAGGGCGGTTGGCCACCTTTTGGTGCATCTCGATCTTGAAACGCTGTGCCAACTCTTTCGACGCCTGAGACTCGAACAACTTGTCTCGATCGGAAACAATTTGCCGGGGGCATCCTTTGAGTCGAATCAATTCACGCAGGAACACATAGACAAGGTGGTTGGCTGTCATGTCTTTGCGGCATGGGATGAACATTCCACGTTTGGAGATTCGATCGACCACAGTCATGGTAGCGTCATGGCCTCTGGTGGTCGACGGCAATCCTGAAACCCAATTGACAGACAGGCTATGCCACTTGGTGTCGGGCACCTACAAGGGCCTGGGCTGTCGGGCGGTGTCAACACGCCGTGACTTAGCCGCTTGACACACATCGCAGCTCAAGATGCAAAGCTTGACGTAATGTGGAAGATGCGAACAGACACAATCCTGTTTGATCAACGCCATGGTACGAAGTACTCCTGAATGGCCGTAAAACTACGAAGTAGGTAGGTAGGTATCTTCAGGAACTCGGGATGCCTCCTTAGACATTGCACGAAGAAGGTCTTACCAAGGGGACGTCCTGTCCCCCCCACTGCCCTAGTTCACGTCACTCTTAAGCCGCTCCCGCAGGTGCTTGGGAAGGCAGTGTCGTGGCCACCCGGTCCAGGTGTCCCAGGTGGGAGGTTGTCCACACATGTGTCCATAAGTAGGGCCACATGCCCCCTCCTTTGAGCGGCAGCTCTGAGGGCTGCCCAGCTGTGTGGAGTATCTCTCACCCAAAGGGGTACTGCTCCCGCTGGTCTACGGTACGACCGCCTGACACTTATGGCTTGAGTTGCGGGGCCTCTCTGCTTGGCAGGCGAGCCCCACCTGGACTTTCTACCGGCTCGCCTGTCACCAGTTGCTTCCATGGCTCCGGGTGACGTTTGCCATGGTTCCCGATGCAGCCCGGCCGGGCTCGGACCAGTGGCCTTGGGGTACCGCCCCTGCTGCTGGCCCGGTGGGTTGGCTGGGTCGCCCCAGTGCGTCCGACACATGGGGTGTTGGTTCTCTCCTGTCCCTCGGCCGCCCTACATGTGCACGTGTGTGCGGTGTCACGGGCCACATGGCACCAGTTCACCGGTGTGCCCGCTCGGTGCGTTGCTTTGCGTGTGCAGTGTCCTGGGCCACTTGGCTCCTGTTCACCAGTGTGCCCGCATGGTTTGTTGTGTTGCGTCTGCGGTGTCCTGCGCCACTTGGCTCCTGTTCATCGGTGTGCCCGCTCGGTACCCTGCTTTGCTGCTGTGGTGTCCTGGGCTACTTGGCTCCTGTTAACCGGTGTGCCCGCTCGGTGTGTTGTGTTGCGTGTGTGGTGTCCTGGGCCACTTGGCTCCTGTTCACCGGTGTGCCCGCTCGGTGCGTTGTTTTGCTTGTGCGGTGTCCTGGGCCACTTAGCTCCTGTTCACCGGTGTGCCCGCTCGGTGTGATGTGTTGCCTGTGCGGTGTCCTGGGGCACTTGGCTCCTGTTCACCGTTGCCCCTGCCTGGTTTTTTGCTTTGCGTCTGCGGTGTCCTCGGCCACTTGGCTCCTCTTCACCGGTGTGCCTGCTCGGAGTGTTTTGTTGCGTGTGCGGTGTCCTTGGCCACTTGGCTCCTGTTCACCAGTGTGCCCGCTCGGTTAGCTGCTTTGCGTGTGCGGTGTCCTGGGCCAATTGACTCCTGTTCACCAGTGCACCCCCCCAGTGCGTTGCTTTGTTGGTGCCGTGTCCTGGGCCACTTGGCTCCTGTTCACCGGTGTGCCTCCTCGGAGCTTTGCTTTGCGTATGCGGTGTCCTGGGCCACTTGGCTCCTGTTCACCGGTGTGCCCGGTTGGTGTGTTGTGTTGTGTGTGCGGTGTCCTGGGCCACTTGGCTCCTGTTCACCGGTGTGCCCGCTCGGTGTGTTGTGTTGCGTGTGCGGTGTCCTGGGCCACTTGGCTCCTATTCACCGGTGAGCCCCCTCGATGCGTTGCTTTGCGTGTGCGGTGTCCTGGGCCACTTGGCTCCTGTTCACCGGTGCGCCCGCGTGGTTTGTTGTGTTGCGTCTGCTGTGTCCTGATCCACTTCGCTCCTGTTCACTGGTGCGCCCGCTCGGTGTAATGTGTTGCGTGGGCGGTGTCCTGGGCCACTTAGCCCCTGTTCACCTGTGTGCGTTGTGTTGCGTGTGTGGTGTCCCAGGCCACTTAAATCCTGTTCACCGGTGTGCCCGCTCGGTGTGTTGTGTTGTGTGTGCGTTGTCCTGGGCCACTTGGCTCCTGTTCACCGGAATGGCCGCTCCATCCGTTGCTGTGCTGGTGCGGTGTCATTGGCCACTTGGCTCCTGTTCAGCGGTGTGCTCGCTCCGTGTGCTGTGTTGTGTGTGCGGTGTCCTGGGCCACTTGGCTCCTGTTCGCCGGTGTGCCCGCTCTATCCGTTGCTGTGCTGGTGCGGTGTCATTGGCCGCTTGGCTCCTGTTCAGCGGTGTGCTCGCTCCGTGTGCTGTGTTGTGTGTGCGGTGTCCTGGTCCACTTGGCTCCTGTTCACCGGTGTGCCCGCTCCGTCCTGTGCTTTGCCCGTGCGGTGTCCTGGGCGACTTGGCTCCTGTTCACTGGTGTGCCCGGTCGGTTTGTTCTGTTGCGTGTGCGGTGTCCTGGGCCACTTGGCTCCTGTTCACCGGTGTGCCCGGTCTGTGTGTTGTGTCGCGTGTGCGCTGTCCTGGGCCTCTTGGCTCCTGTTCACCGGTGTGCCCGCTTGGTGTGTTGTGTTGTGTGTACGGTGTCCTGGGCCCCTTGGCTCCTGTTCACCGGTGTGCTCGCCTGGTGTGCTGAGTTGGGTGTGCGGTGTATGGGGCCTCATGGCTCCTGTTCACCGGTGTGCTTGCTCGGTGTGTTGTGCTGTGGGTTGCGTGCGCGGGGCGTTGCTGGGGGTCGCACACTCGTCCATCCGGACGGCGGGTATTCGCAGCCCGCAGGGGCTGGGTTCGCTGCCGGGCGCGCACTCGTCCATCCGGACGGCATCTGTTCGTAGCCGGCAGGGGCTGGGTACCCTCCAGGCGCGCACTCGTCCGTCCGGAAGGCGGCTGTTCCGTAGCTGCCACGGGCTGGGTTCGCTGCCGGGCGCGCACACGTCCGTGCGCACAGCAGCTGGTGTTGCTTGGCACCTGTTCTCGTGCCGTGGTTCGTAGCGTGTTGTGCGTGCTCGCCGGGTTTGCGGCACCCGGCGGCCGTTGCTGCTTGGCACCTGTCCGTGTGCCTTGATTCTGGCCGGCGGCGTGCCTCTCTGGCGTGCCTCGTGGCCCCGCGTGGTGCGCTGCGTCTCGTCCGGTCCGGTTGCTCTCCGTGCTCCGGTCGGCTTTCCCGACGCTCTCGTGTCTTTCCCCATCCCGGGGGCTTCCACCCCCGGCTTTACTGGGTGGCTGCGCGGGGCACGCGGAGGCCGGCTGAGAACGGGGTCGTTGTGCCTGCCGCTGGCCCCTGCCGAGGCAGGGGCGCTGGGCTCGCTCCGCGTCGTACGGGCTCGGGGGTCCGCGATGGGGTTGTCCCTGGCGCGTCCCTCCGGCGTCGGTCTTGGGCTGCGTGCGCTGCGGTGGTTTGCGCGTGTGGACCCAGTCACTGACGCGTCCGAATTCCCGTACCGTCCGTCGGTCTACGGGGGACTCTGCTGGTGCACCGGGGCTGTTTCCTGTGGACGCCGACACCTCCCCTTGCGGGTCGGAGGACGCCACACCTGGGTCCTGTGCGTGTGTGCGTGTGCTTGTCTGTCCTGGCCGGGTCGGGCGGGCCGGCCTCCCGGGCGCCTTTTGGTGTGCCTCACCCTTTCCTCTGGCCGCTCTGTCTCTCCGCTTTGGTCGGCCCCCTTTCAGCTGGGGTTGCCCCTTTCTTGGTCCTTTGTTTGCCCCCCTGCCCCCTTTTTTTTCTTTTTCTTCTTCCGCGCGCCTCTTTTGTCTCTTGTTTTCTTTGGTTTCCGGCCCCGGGTCCCTTGGGCCTTGGCGCTTTGGTTTTCTTTCCTCTCCCCCCCGGCTTGTGGTTCTTTTTCCCTTTTTTTTCATTTTTCTCTATTTCTGTGCGCCCTCTTTGTCTCTGGCTTTCTCTGGTTTCCGGCCCCGGGTGCCCTGGGCCTTGGCGCTGTGTGATGTTTGTTTTGTTGGCCTCCCGCTTCTCAGCTCTCCCTGCGCTCTCACCTCGTTTGTGTTTCCCGCCTCGCCGTTGGCTGCTCCCTGGTGGTTGCTGCCCCCTCCCCCTTTTCTGTCTCGCGGTTTTCGTCACTGCCGCTCGGTGCTCTGTTTTGTTTTCCCTCTCTTTCGTTGTGCGCCCCCGTTCTCTCTGGCTTTCTCCGGTTTCCGGCCCCGGGTGCCCTGGGCCTAGGCGCTGTGTGTTGTTTGTTATGTTGGCCTCCCGCTTCTGGGCTTGCTGTGCGCTCTCGCCTCTTCTGTGTTTCCCGCCTGGCCATTGGCTGCTTGCTGGTGGTTGCTGCCCCCCCCCCCCTTTGTGTCTCACAGTTTCCGTCGCTCCCGCTCGGTGCTGGTTTTTTTTTCCTTCTTTCGTTGTGTGCCCCTGTTGTCTCTGGCTTTCTCTGCTTTCCGGGCCCGGGTGTCCTGGTCCTTGGCGCTGTGTGTTGTTTGTTTTGTTGCCCTTCTGCTTCTCGGCTCTCCGTGCGCTCTCGCCTCTTTTGTGTTTCCGGTCTGGCCGTTGGCTGCTCCCTGGTGGTTGCTGCCTCCCCCGCCCCCTTTTGTGTCTCGCGGTTTTTCTCGCTGCCGCTCGGTGCTCCGTTTTTTTTCTGTTGCTTTGCCCCTGCCTGCTTGCTTGGCGCTCGTCGGCGGTTCTCGCCGCCTGCTGCCCCCCCCTCCCCCAGAGCGTGCGGCGTGCCTTGTGCTGTCTGGTGTTGCCGCGCTGCGCTGCCCTTCCGTCAGGTGTTTTCCGGTGTTGTGTTGCCGTGTTCCGCGCTGAGTGCCGTGCTGTGGTGCCCGGCCTTGCTCTGTTGGTGGCTGCTGCGCGCTGTGCGGTGTTTGTTTGGGTGTTTGTTTGTGTATGGTGCTGCGCTGTTGTTTGCTGCTGCGTGTTGTGCCGTGTCTCTGGTCGTGCCGTCCGGTTGGGTTGTTCGCGGTGTGGCTTGCTGTCTGGTTTTGGTCTGCGTTGCCGTGTGCTGTGCTGTGCTGTGTGTCCCAGGGTGCGGTGCTGCGCCGCGCTGCTGCGTGTTGTGCCGCCCGGTGTTGTGGTGTTGTGTGCTGTGTTGTTTTGTTGCGCTCGTTTGGTGCCGCTGCTTGTTGTGCCGTGCCCTCTGGCGCTGCCCGTCGCCCTGGGGCCCTGTGCTTTGCGGCGCTGTGCTTTGCGGTGTTCCCCCGCGCTGTCCGCTCCGTGCTGTGTGTGTTTTGGCGTGGCGTGCTGGTGCGTGCTGGTGTTCGCCGCTGTGCTGTGTGCTGTGTGTGTCCTGGGGTGTCGTGCTGCGCGTTTCTTATCCTCTCTGCTCTGTGCGGTGCCGTGCTTCGCTGTGCTTGTGCGCTTGCGTTGTGTGTGTGGTGCGTGCTGTTGTTGGCGCCTGATGCTGTGGTGCGCTGCTGTGTGTTGTGCCGTTTCCCTTGGTGTTCTGTGGTGCGGTGCTGCGTCTGCTGGCCCGTGGTTGTCTGCTGGTGGTGTGTTTCGGTGTCGGTGTCCCTGTCTGGCCGCGTGGTCTGCTTCCCTGTGGTTGGTGTGGTTTGCTGTGGCACCCTGCTTCCCTGTGTCATTTTCTGTTGTGCTCTCCTGTCGTTTTGCGGTGCTGTTTGTGCTTGCTCTGCCCTTCTGTGGCCTGTCGTGCTGTGCTGTGCTGTGCTGTTGGTTGTCTGTGCTGTTCTTTGCCCAGGGGTGGTGTCTGTGTGCTGTGGTGCCCTTTCCTTCCCTGCCGGCACGCACAAAAAGATTAATTATTACCCTGTGTTACCCCGCACCTGTCTCTGTGACGATGGTCCACGTCGCTGAAGAATCTGGTCTCGCCATTCGCCGCTGTGTTGCTGATCCCCGGGGTTGTCTTTGATGGAGTCGTCTTGTTCGTCGTCTCTTGAGTTGATGGTTGGGGGCCAACAGTCAGGTCCAGCGGGATGTAAGCCACCTCCCCTCTTCACGCGCGGAGCCTCTTCCTGTTCGTCACAGGGGCGACGCCAGGGGGAACCATGGGGCGCCTCTCCGCGACCGAGTGCACCTACCTACCTACTACTACTTGAGTTGATGGTGTCGTCTTTACTCGAGTTCGACTCGACTTGGCGGGCCTGCAGCGAGACGGAGGGCAAAAACGGCGAGGATGGGGCGGAGATGCGAAGGTGAGGTACATGAAGAAAACAATAAACAAAGCTAGAGGCGAAAGTTCAGGGGCGTAGCGTCCCAGAAAAATATTTTTCCGTATTTACGCGCTGCTCGCGGAGCGTTTTTCTTTACGTATACGGCGTGTAAGAGGGCAAGGGGCACGGCGTTCTACTCGTACGTTCGCTACGGTGCTTACGGCGTGAACTATTAAGACCGAGAAACCTTTCCGTCGCTTTTTAACGCGTTTTGCAGCGCGCTTTTTTGCCTAGGCGAATTTTATGCTATTTAGCTATTTTTTCAGCTATTCAGAAAATTTTTCGTCGTGTTTTACTCTTCTCTTGGTTTTCAACTCGCACTCGTGATACATGGCCACAATCGAGGTGACGAGTGTTCGAGGAACAAGCACATGCTTGCACATTGAGAAACATGTCCTTGATTTATGCCCCAGATATTTTGATGAAATCCTGCAGGTTTTGAAGTTGAAAACCCAAACCAGAGCAGCAAGTAGAGCAAGAACAGGATGTGGTTCGAATCAATGACTGGTTTTGGAATCCAGTGTATCATAGAAGGGCTGCAGATAGACAATGCAGGTTTATACACAAACATTCAATCACAAAAGGATAATACAAAAGATTTCATATGAAAATTGGACTGACTCAGGCCTCCAAGATAGCAAAAAGCACTTCATGTGCACTCTTTCCGGTGAAATGGTGCTGGTTAGGAGTGTGGGGCATAGATGTCAGGACCACACAGAAAAAGACTTGGCCAAGCAACTGAATTCAGAAACAGTTACAAAGTAGGACCACAATAAGTGGTAGAAACAATTGAGTATAGGGGTCTTGGGGTGGGAGACCACTAGGCTTAACCTCCAAGGCCTAAAGCATGAAATGCCCATTTTATTTCGGTATATCCTCCATGACGGAAGGTACCTCCGCTCAGTTGAGTTGTAGGGGTGAACTTCATGGGGGGCTACGGTCACAACCCTAGTTACTTTGAGAAAGTGTACTTTGGGCTACAAAAGAGAGATAAAAATACTTAAGTTAGTCTTAGCATCAACAAAAGGGTTTCCAGGGGGGCTTGGCCTGGATCAAGCCCTCCAAGAAAGACATGGCAGTGACTGTTTCTTACTCCCACCTGGAGTACTAGTTAGCTAAGCTAGTAGGACCAAGAAAAAAGGCTCAAATATTCCCAAAATTACCCCAGAAAATGCATTGGACTTACCAAAAACATCCTCATCAGTTCATAAAAGCCTATCACACTGTAGGTACCCTCGAAAAACAGTGTAATGTACCGTGACTGATGTCCCTTCGATGGGGCATTCCTCAAAAGTCGCCAGCGTGCGACAAAAACGTTTGGAAAAATTTTGGGGGTAGTTGGGTTTGAACCCAGGACTCCCTCCCTAGAGCACATATGCTTGCCCACCAGGGTACAGTCGACCGCTCTGATGCGGACAGCTATCGCTGTATAAACAGCGTTTCAGTAAACGTCCTGACCAAGGGCCAGGGCGGAGCAATACTCCCAATGGAGGACACAAATCTCCAGGAGCTCGAAAAAATAGAAAATGTAACCAACAGGGAGTGATTCCTGCGGTTTAGCGGAAGGGGTTGCAATTTAGCAAGTGAAATCGTTAAAAATCGACGTAACCTGACGGTAAATAGTCATTTTTAAACATAACTCAAAGTCGCAGACAAGCGCAAAGGAAGCGGACTTCAAAAACAAGGTTGCGCAAGCGTAAACGGCTTGTGGAAAAGAAGGTATGAGCCGTAGTTTTTAAAGTTCTACAGGAAATTTTGCACAGTTGCATCAAAATTTTTATAAACTGCAGAGAAAAGAATTCAAATTCAACCCACACCACAGAGCAGGTGGACAACCCACCTCTCAGGTATGCCAGTGTCATCCCACACGCATGCATTGCGTTCGTGTTGGTTGCTTCGTTAAAACATTAGGGTTGTCAGCGCTGTGTTAGTTGGGGGTTCGGGCGCTCATCTCCTTTGCTCTGCACAGGTCAAATCAGGAATGTAAGGTAAGCTATGCGAATGGAGCGCGCAGCGCGCACGTAGGGTTAGAATATGCGCTGTGCTTGCGATGCATGTGCCTAATTGAGGCATTCACACGCTGTGACGCTTTTTCTGTACCCCGACTGACCCTTCATTTCTCTTCACAGGTAAGGAAAGGAGAGTGTTTGCTCGTGTGTAGCCGTAGCGTTAAAGTAGGGTTGCTTAAAACGCTTAGGCTCGGTTATAACTCGCAATAGGGTTGCTTTGCGTTCGCTTCACTTCGGCATTCACACGATGCATGGTGAGTAAGGTAGGTTAGCCCAGGAGGAGCTCACCTCCTGGTTGAGTCAGTGATTATGGTTCCGCCTCCCTTCTCTGCGTGCACACGATGCATTAAAGGGTAGGCCACGCGAAATGCGCACGGTAAACCTTGTTTAGGTTACCCAGGGGCTCCGCGGTACGTTCTTTAAGAGAACCTGAGGAGTCCCTTAACGCTTGCTTGAGGCGTGTTTGAGGAGAGTGTATTATAGGTCACACTGAGAAGCGTATAATACGTGGAGTGTGGCTTGGTTCCTCAGACACAAACACCCCTTCATTTGCCTCTGTTGTACAGGTGGGAGAGGTTCAGGGTGATTGGTGCACGCAGCAGCTGCCTTTGGCGGCTACCCATTTTTCTGCCCCAGCCAAACAGGGGCGCTGATCACACAATCAATTGACTGCGCCTCAGCCAGGAGTGGCGTAGGCAGTTCGGATCCATTGACATCGGCACTGTGCACGCAACAAGAGCACACCTTCCCTCCAAGCCCTAGCAGGGAAACGTGTTGTGACGTCCCTGCTAGGCCACAGTTGCTCAGCAGCGCTGTGTTCTCTTGTCTTCTTCACAGGAGGGTCAATAGGACCCGAGACATCATTGACAGCAACGTCCAGTAGCGTGTGTAGGGGTTAGGGTCAGCAGGCCTGGCAGGAGTTGAGTGCAAGTGATGAGTGCTCACCCTGCCTTCGAAGGCCGGTGCTGGCGTTAGTGAGTGTTGTGTAGTGGTGTCTCCTGTCCCGCGTGCCTTTCCTCGTGGGCAGGGGAGTGCGTTAGCTTTTGGCCTGTAGCAAAAATGGGCGTTTTGTATGCCCTTAGCACACTTGGCCGGCCCGCCCCTCTAGTAGGTAGGGCTTTTGCCGTCTTCCCCCAAGGATAGGCGCCAGCACAGAAATTGGGCGCCATAGGAGTGGTAATAGTACCTGATTGGGACCTTCCGTTCGACGTCAGCGAAGCCCGGTCTCCGGGAGCCACGCCGGGGAGGGAAGTGAGACACACACAGACATACGTAGCACACATAGGGGTATGGTAAACCCTGTAAAGAAGGGTAGAACCCCATGGGTCTGGACCAGTCAGGCGTCCTAACTGTGGGCTCGCTTGTCCCCAAAGGAGGGAAGGCACACCTTGCCTCATAACACCTTGCTTGTCATTCACCCCGGGTGTAGTAAGCCACCGTTCTTCGTTGGCTCCCCAAGGTCATTACATTAGGGCAGTCCCCATGCAACACATGGTCAACAAGGCATGGGTCTGCAGGGCACAGACAGGTTCAGTGCAGTGCTCAGCACCTGTCAGTAGACTGACACAGGGAAATAGGTTTCGCTTCTTACGCTGGGACATAGTCTCAGCACGGGTCAGGAGCTGCCCCTCGTTGTTCTCAACGAGGTAGGTGCGGAAGAAAGGGTTGATACTCCCGTCTGGTTGTATGAAGGCTGATATAGGTTCCCAGGTCGCCTTAGATAACCCATAGCCATCCCACAGGGTTAGGAATTCCCAGCCCTGTTTATACTTGTGGCGAGCAATACCTGCAACCACGTAGTAACCATCGACTGCCATCTCATCGCCATTCATCTCTTCGAGTTCGTCTGCCTCCTCTGGACTGGCAGCGTTCTCTAGGTCTATACGCTCGACCTCACTGTCGCTGAGGCGCCACTCATCCCAAGACAAGTCGTCAGGGGAGTGATAGTGCCTCAACTGTTTAGGTGCACACAGCAGTTCACCACCTAGACCTGGACTGCACCTGACATGGATCCTGGATCCATCTATCCTGATGATACAATAGGGTCCAAAATAAGGGTCCTGTAGGCAGTTACGTGGCCAGGACGGTAGGCGTGAATGGTGTACCAAAACAAGGTCACCAACCTTGAAGCTGGCAGGTCGCCGTAGGCGGTTCCGTCAGCTCAGTTCACGGTCACGTATGTGTCTCAGGTTAGTCCCAGCCTGGTTAGCCAGAGACTGCTTGTGTTTCAGCCAATCTCCCACAGGGCTCTTGAAGTCCTCAGGAAAGGGAGTTTTGAAGAACCAAGCAGGTCGTCCTCCATGGAACAGTTCGTGGGGGATGAAACCCGTCGAAGAGCTCCGCTGTGAGTTCATGGTCAGCACTGCCCAGGGCACCAGGCGTACCCAGTCCTTGGTACGCTCCAGTTTCATCAGGATTCTTAAGTTTTGCTCCACCACACGGTTCTGTCTCTCACAGAGAGGATTAGACGTGTGGGTATAGGGCACACCTGTGGTTACCTCCACGTTGACGGCATTTAGCACTCGTTTGTACCACCCAGTGTCACTGCGGATGCGTACATCCTCATCTGAGTGCACCTGCTTAGGTGCTCCATAGGGTTCGAACCATTGTTCGACCAACATTTTCACAGTCTGCTCACCTGTGATTTTCTTATTGCAAGGAAACACATGGGTGAAGCGGGATAGGCCACAGGTGACCACTAGGCAACTATCATAGCCGCCGAAGTGTGGTAGGCCGTGGATGAAATCCACGTAGAGAAGAGAGTTAGCAGAATAGGGTATGGGTAAGCTGGAGATCAGGCCCCTATCCCTACTGTCGCTCTGCTTGCTGGCATGACAGCCACAAGCATCCACAATGGTCTGCATACGTGACCTCAGTTCAGTCAGGGTTACACTAGAGTAGAAACACTCACGGAAGAGGTACACTGAGCGATTAGCGCCAGTGTGACCAGAACTGAGATGGGACCACTGTAGGCACCCATCCAGTCGTGCCTCAGGCACCACAATTTGGTCCTCGTAGAAGAGGTACTGATTGTTTTTATACCACTGGTGCCCGTCAACGACACGGGGTTCGAGACCAGTGCTGAGGGTTCATACTCTGACTGATAGTTGGTTAGACTCCAACCCTCCAGGATTCCAGCAGTGTGCATGGACAGGTCAAGCTGGACATCCATACGCTGGAAAGCCTCTCTGGCGAGCGCCTCAGAGCTCTCACCAATAAGCGCATCGAAGTTGTTGCGCGATATATAGTCAGACAGTTCATTCTTTATCCCTGGAATATGATGCACTGTCAGCCTGAACTGGCTCAGGTAAGTCCACCACCGTTTTAGCTTTGCTTTCTCTGGTGGTGGGCCCTTCTGAAAAGACTTCACAGGCTCCTGATCACACAGCCAGACAATACGGTTAGATCCCAGGAGTCGAAATTGTGACGAAAGCACCAACATACCGGCCAGGAGTTCCTGGTCATAGGTGCTGTAATTGGAACGCGCTTGGTTCCATTTCCAGTTCCAGTGTCCCAGTGGCACCAGTCGCCACTCACTGGTAGGATAGTCATGTCTCAACGAACCATCACGGTTCTGTCCACTGGTACCATAATGGCAGTGGGTTAGTTCAGCGGGGTTCAGCTCCTGCCATTGGTAGATCGTACCACCCCCCCCTACATCACTGGCATCAGTGAACAGGACTATCTCGCCCTCAGGGCGGGGTACTCCCAGGCAGTTGGAGGAGGTGAAGCAGGTCACAACCCTACCCTGGCATTTTACCCCTAAGGGAGCATTATTTGGCCCTATATATGGGATATATGTGGGATAGGGTATATCATATTCCATTTCCTTGTTAGGAATATAGGATGTGGGATAGATAAGGCAATCATGGATGTTTAGTAGTTATATCAATTAGTGGATGATAGGGTGGATTTCTCATATGTGCATATCAGGTATTTCATTGGCTATGTGTACCATATCTGTTTGCAGGATACTATTCAGTCAACACTATCGTGATGTCTCCGGTGCCAAGCAATGTTGCTGCCCATGCCACTGCGACCTCTGCTCCTGACCACCCGGTCTGGTTTCATGGTAGCAGAGGCGAAAATTTTTCGTCTCTGTTGGGCGCTTGGCATCGCGGAAAGCGATCGGTCCAAGATTTCGTGGACCAAATTCAAGTTAAAATCTCTTCCCCGGGAGGGATGGCTGAGGGTGTCCAGGTCCCCACTCTCAGGACCTCCTCGGCCCTGACCCCATCGACCGGGCAGGGGCCGCAAAAACGGGCCAAGCCCCAAGTGGCTACAAATCCTAAGTTTCCGAAATCCCCGAATGTTCTCATCGGGGCCCCCCATCCTCGAAATCCAGCTGGTGTACCTGGGATGGTTGGGGGGGAAATAGACGGCCACCCTCAGGGAGCGATAAGAGGACCACAATCGCCTATTATGGGCTCGGGAACCGTTACTAGCGCCGAGAGTCGGGCAGTAATCGACCAATTTACTGGGGTGATCGAGCGTACGAACGCTGCGCCCTCACGCGCTGCCGACTGGGGTACGATGGCTTCGCCAATGGGGCCAATCGTGGTCGACTCTGGCACTCCTCCGTCGCTAGGGGGGTTGCCAGAGCCTCAGGTCAGAAAAAACCTGTTTGCGGCAGGGCCCATCAGCCCCATTGTTGACCAACTCGACGCTGACAACCGTCGAGTACTCGCGCTCACGCCTGATCCCCATGGCCATCTGGGTCCGGCTCGAGAGGCCGTGGCCCTGATCCGGCAAGCCCTGTCGGGGACTAGGCAGAACCCCACTGTGGTGGAATCGTCGCCCACTCCAAGAAGTGGATCGCGGCGGTTTCCCTCCCTGGTGGAGGAATCTCCTGCCTTGGGAGCGTATCCCAATCCCCCGAGCAGATCCAGGCTAAATCCTACGATCATCGAGGAATCCTCCACGCAAATCGAGGAGGATGAGTGTAACCAGTGGTTCCCCCTGGCGGTGGAGCAGTGGAACGACGATGAGGAGGAGGAGATTGGAGTGTTGGAACGTCATGAACTCCATCATTCCCCTATTTCCGTTGCCTCGTCGCCTGCACCTCCTGAACCTATGTCAGGGACCAGGGATCGCCCCATGCTTGTGGAAGAATCCCCGGCCCCCCACTACATCACGGTGGAGGACTCTCCGGCCCCTCAGTTCATTGTTGTGGAAGAGTCCCCGGTGCCTATGAGCGGGGTCAAAAACCGCCCGTGTCTTATCGTGGAGTCTCCGGAGCCTACGGAGGACCGGGCCGGTACTACATCTTCAGTGCCTATGAGTGGCACGAAAGATCGTCCATCCCTAGTGGATGATTCTCCGGCAATGCCGAAGGTCAACAATCTGTGCTGGGGGGGAGGGAATCAGGTGGAGGGAGGTTCAGCAACCCTCCCAATAAATTTGGTCTCTCCCCCCACAAATACATCTCCTACGGAGGACCCCCAACTGCCCAATTGGGGGGGGGATCCAGCGGTTGCAACGGGATCGGAGCCTGTTTTTGCTTCCCATCCGAGAACTCGATCACCTATGGTGGTTCATGAGTCACCACAGTATATTGTGGTGGACGATTCCCCGCCCCCACCGCCGCGACCGAATACTGTTGGTCATGTTCCCCCTCCGCCGTCACCCCGCCACCGCCAGGTGGCTTACATCGAGCACGTGCAAGGAATCCCGCACCTGGTTCGGCCATCTAGTGGTGGGGGTTCGGGGGGGGGACATCCCTCTAGTGGGGGGGCGCCAGCACCTGTTGCTGCGCGCCCCACACCCCCGTCTCGCCCTGCGGGGGGGCCCTCTGGTCCCTCCGTGGCAGGGGGGGCTGCTGGGGGGGGCGGTGGTGGGTCATCTCCTCCTCGTGGAGGGGGGGGTCCATCTTTTCGACATTCTGGGGGCCCCACTCCTACACGGGGGGAGGAAGACCTACAGCACACCTGTGGCTGTCCCCGGTGTGTGGTGCACTACGAAACGTGCATCCAATCTCTGATGGCACAGGTGAGGGACCTGCGAAATCAGAATCTGGAGTTGCAGCGATCCCATCAGGAACTTTCTCAGGCAGTAGCCTCTACCGTGGGCATCAGTCAGTCCTACGGGGACCGGATGACCCAAATCTTGTCTACGTTGGCTAAGTTTGACGCGGTGGTTCAGGGCTACCAACGGGATTCTAAAGCGGTGGAGGCTAGTGTGTCGGATCATCTTAAGATGTCCAACGGCAACACGGCTAAGTGCTTTAGCGCAGTGGAGTCGCTCGCTACACGTTACGCCGCCGTTGCATCTAGGATCGATGCGTGGGACCACTGGTACTCCACGCCTGCGGAACCCGTTACGGTGGTCCCACCCCCGCCATCGGCGCCTCCGCCCGTTCCTGATCCTACACCGGCGGCGCCTACGGCGCACATGAGCGCGCCATCCGGTTCATCCGGTGGTGGGTGTGTCCTTCCTTTCTCCGTCCACCCATCCCACGATTGCATCTACCATCCGAACGCTTGTCCGGATTCGGGGTGGCCGAGGGGGGGGGAAGAACACCACGAACACCCCCACCCCCAAGAACCTACATCGTGGAGGGGAATCGCCGAAAAGCAGAAGGAACGTGCTGTTCCCGAGTGGAGGGCGACGCCTAAGGGCGAAGAACACCCCACGGAGCCTACGGCCCCGTGGGCCAATGAAGAGGAGAACACCTCTTCGTTGGGGAACATTAATCCCCTCACGAAAAATGTTTTCACTTCCCCTGGGAAACCTTCGTACACGCCCCCTCATCCTACGGATACGTGTACAGTCTCTCCAGTGAAAGTTGCACCAAGTGCAAGTGGAGGTGCACCCCCAACCATGGCTCCCCCTGCTTACCACCCGTACCAAATGCCTATGGTGCAAAATAGTTACACCAAAGCGGTGGAGGATAGTGATATCCCTAAACCGCAATTTAATGGGCAGCTAGAGTGCTACGACGAGTGGGTGGAGAAGCTTCAACAATGGTTGGGGGGGTGTGATACCATGTACCGAAAGGCCAACGAGGCAAAAATGATTTTGAGTACCTTGCCCCCATGGCTAAAGGCGATCATCAACGCCCGGGTTGCCGAGGCCACCCACCACACACGCACGGCCCCCACCCTCAAAGAGTTGTGGGACTTTTTGGAACAACGTTTCCACGAGTATGACCCCTCAAGGGGTGATGAAAGGTGGCGAGCCCTCACCCCCAGGGTGGTTAGAGGGCAAGTGACCCTCATCGACCTCGAAGATTTCTATGCTCGTTGGCAACGTTTGTTGCCTCTGAGCAATGAGACTCGTCCCCACGTGATCCGGGAGCAGCTCCTAAGCAAGCTCCCGTGGATCAAGGAGAAGGTCGTCAAGCAAGAGGCTAAGAATAGCCCAGACAGCTATGTGGTGGATTTTAGTGGCCTTGACCCTTCGCCGGGTCGCGCCCCATTCGAAAAAGAACTCAGGAAATATAGCGCTCAAGCTTGCACTACGGTTCCTGAGATTGTTTCCTATTCGGGGCCGGGGGTGATAGTTGACTGCAAAGACCCGGCTCTCCAGGAGTGGATCTTGAAACTCAACAACACACCTCACACACGCGGCTACACTATGAAAGTGGAGCAACGTAGGCCTCGTTTGAAGCCTGCGGAAATCTACGCCCTTGCCCATAAAAGCGTGTCAGAGAGGGAAGCTCTCGAACGCCTTAATAAAGGAGACAAGACGACGGTGACGTACACTCATCGCCCTTCTCACAATAAAACCGCGGTGCATGCGGTTAATGCGGAGGCTACGGCGGACCCTGACACCTCCGAACCCGCTGACACCTCCGTCAACGCCGTGGGTCACTCTAAACCTCCGGCGAAGAAACCCGTCGACCCCGGGGCTAAACCGCCACCTACCTTTTGGGTTCCGTGTTCCAAACATTGGAAAACACGTAAACAAACGGAGATGGACATGTCTTGGATTGATTGGGGTGCCACCAATACCACCCTTTGGACGTGTAAGCCTAATTCTCCGTGCAATGACACTCATTGGAACATTGCGGGTAAGTCTAAAGGTGGTAAGCCTAAGGGTGGCGATAAGGGTGGTGGTGGTGATAAGGGTGGTGGTGGTTATAAGGGTGGCGGCGGCAAGGGCGATAAAGGAGGCAAGGGAGCGCCGAACGGGCGCGGACGTTGGTAGAGGTGCCCAGAGGCGCCCCCTTCGAAAGAAGAAAACCTCGGGCACCCCTGTGACACTACCGTGGCTCTCGTTCCATCGAGAGTCATGAAGGGGCATATAGTGACTAGTGAGATTCAAACCGAACTTTCCGTTCAGGTTGTTTTGCCCAATGGAGAACGCAAGGCCCTCCGTGTTTTGGTGGATTTTGGGTGCCAAGCGGTCGCTTTGGCCAACCCCAATGTTTTTGGAGACCAACTCTCCGAAAAATATGAATCCCCCCAACGGAGGCGCCTACTCCAAGCAGATAATGAGACGCCTTTGCCAGGGGGGGACGAGCAAATAGACGTCAAAATTCAATTTACGGGGGTTGTGGATGGTAGTGTTTCACTTCCTCGTGTTGCCCAGTATGGCGTGTCCCCGTACCTTGTCCCGAATTTACCTTGGGATATGGTTTTGGGGCACCCATGGGGTTACGAACATTGTGTGAGCCATTTTGCCCGTTTCAATTGTTTGTACTCTCACCATCCAGTGCACTCCCGTTTTTGGATTGAGGACTTCCGTGAGGCTCCACGAACCGGCAAACCATTTTTGGTGAAACCCATTCATGGTAAGGTGTCACGTCAGTCCGTGTGGGGCCTAACCGTTCCAGTCATTGGGGCGGTCGCTCCTACGCACCCTGCCCCGGCCATTGTGGTTACGCCCCCTGGTGGCGAACCGCCTAACCGTGTTGAGGCCGAGAAACACATATCCTATGCCTTGACCGCTTCCTCCGTGGCCCCCGTACAGGACCGGGCTTGTGCTTTGGAGCTCGTTGAATTTGCTCCCGAAACCCTTGCCCGTGATGTTCTACCTACGCGGCGTGATGGGTCCATGTGGACCCAGTCTGACTATGGCCTCACGCCATATTGGGCCGCACGTGTCAAAAAACAATTTGGCAAAAACCCCGACGTGGACGCCTTCAATAGGGTCCCGGGTATGGCTCAGGCTACCCGTTGGGTTTCGCCGCTTGAAGATTTCTTTTCCACTCCCGCAGACCCCTCCAAATTATATTGGATGTGCCCTCCCTATCATCGGTTTTCCGATTGTGTTCGGAAAATTCGGCAAGAAAAACTACGAGCCATCGTCGTAGGGCCGAAGTGGACACATAGGGAGTGGTGGAAACCCCTTATGGAAATTACTTTGCAAGGGTACCACCTTCCTGGGCCAGAGACTAAAGCCTGTCTCTATCAGAATGACCACCTCACGCCCCTTCCTCAACGGGGTTGGTCCACGGTGGCGCTATACGTGGACAGTGGTATTGCGGAGGAAAATTTGGCGGCCACTAAATGTCATGTGGCCTCCGTTTTGGCACCGGCCGTCTCTAACCCCGACACGGATGGCGAGCCGGGCATGACCTCGGAGGAAGAGTCGGAGGATGAAAGGGTGCCTAACCATTTGGCTTCGGTGCGCACCCTCACGTATCAGGCGACCCATAAAAAACTCCTCGCACCCGTTACTCTTGATCCTACCCCCGAAGATTTGGAGGCACAAGAATGCGTGCGTTCACGCATTGCGAAAATTGAACGAGAGTTATTGGGTGGGGGGGCCACTACCGTTAAGCGTTACCGAAAACGTAAAGGCGCCACACGATTGTTGGCGGCTTCTCGTGTGGGTGGCGTTGTCACCACCCAAGAGCCTATTGTGTCTCCGGAGGTGGAGCTCATGAGGAAACGCATTCTCGCGGACTACGAGCGGGATGTTTTTAGTGGGGAGGTTCGTCTCCGTCCGGACCAGGAACACCCTAAGGTCCGTGGTACGGAGCGGTTGGGGTTTGCTAAACTTGACCTATACCCGAACGCCAAACCCAAGTCCGTAAAACCTATACGGTTGGTGGGGGAGCGTGCCGCGGCGGAGCAAGAAATAGTGGAGGACTTTTTGGCTCGTGGCTGGATTGAGCCGTGCCCTGCCTCCGAATGGGCGTCCAACGGTTTCGTTGTGCCCAAGAAAGAGAAAGGAAAGTGGCGCCTCGTGGTGGACTACCGCCAACTCAATGAGGCTACCTTGCCCGACGCACACCCCCTCCCCCTCATTGAAAACATGTTGGAAAATCAATCCAAACACAAGATTTTCACTATTGTGGACTTGAGTAAGGGGTTTCATCAAATTCCCCTTCACCCTGAATCCCGGGCTAAGACCGCCATGAATTTGGCGGGTAAGCGATACCAATGGCGTGTTATGCCTATGGGTATCAAGAATGGGCCCGCTATTTTTCAACGGGTCATGGACCATGTTTTGCAGGGTTTGGATTGTGCGGACGTATATATTGATGATATTATTATTGGTTCCTCCGGTGCGACGGAGGAGGAGCTATTGGCTAACCACGACCGCGACGTGCGTGCCGTGTTGGATAGGCTACGAAAAGAGGAGTTGGTTGCTTCGGTTAGCAAAACCGATTTCTTTGTTCGTTCGGTTGAGTTTTGTGGCCATGTGTTGGAAAATGGCACACGCCGGCCGGCGCCAGGGAAAATGTTGGCCTTTGAGCGTTGGGACAAACCGGATAATGTTCGGGAGCTCCGGGGGTTCTTGGGGCTCGCCAACTATTATTCGGGCTATGTCCAACACTACGCCTCCATAGCTACCCCTTTGATTAATATGTTGAAAGATTTGCCTAAGCATAAGAATGGCAAAAAGATAGGCCTAACATGGAATGCTTCGGCTAACGAGGCCTTTTTGAAGCTCAAGCGTGCTATTACGGATATTGTTCCCCTCCAACTAGCCGATTGGGATAAGGACTTTGTCCTCACCCCGGACGCTAGTAATTGGGCGGTGGGGGCGGCCCTACAGCAGGAAGGTCCCGATGGTGCCCTACGCCCCCTTGCCTTTTTCTCCCGCAAATTGTCAGGCAGCCAATTGAATTGGAGCCCTCGGGAGAAAGAATGCTACGCCATAGTGGCGGCGCTTTTGAAATGGCATGGTTGGCTGGGAAACAAGCGCGTGGAGGTCCGTACGGACCACCGTAGCCTTGAAAATTGGGCTACGGAGGACCTCAAAACCGTGGGGGGTCCCTCTCCACGCCAAGCACGTTGGCATGAATTGTTCTCTAAATTCGACCTCCATGTGGTTTACACTCCGGGGCCAGTGAACCCCGTGGGTGATTTCTTGTCCCGTTGGGCTTACCCTGCTAACCCGGCGTTGGGTGATGTGTCCATACATGGGACGGCCCAAGCGGCCGGGGATGTGCGGGACATGATGGCGGCCGAGAAGGAGGAACTTCTCGCCCGCCCCCTTGTATTTAGGGCGGTTGTGGCGCCCGTTGTTACTAGGTCCAAAGCGGCGCCTCGGGCTCAAGGGGCACCCGCGTGTGATCCACCCCCTCTGGCTTCGCCTCCAGTGGGGGGGGGGACGAAGCAAAAGAGAAAGCTTCGGAGACTGGAGCGAATTGTCAAGATAAAAAAATCTTGGAAGTCCCACAAAAAAGCAACTCCTATACATGGGGAGGATGCTCCCAATGTTTTTGAGATAAATTGGGCTAAACACTACCCAAATTGTCAACGCTACAAACAAATGTGGCAAGATGCCTTGAATGGGAGCTTCCAAGATGGAGTGAGGTTGGTGGATAACAAGCTCGTCCGTAATGGACGGTGGTGTGTTCCTACGCCGCTAGTGCATCGTTTGGTAGCCGAATACCATGATGCATTTCACTTAACTACCTCCAGTGTGGAAAAACACTGGAAGAAAATTAACCATGGCGTGGAAGGTGAGGGGTTGTACAAAGCAGTGGAACCGCAATGTCAAACGTGTCCCTCATGTGCCATTCACACGCATGACACCAAGCGCAAGCAAGGGTACATGACCCCTATGCCTATACCTATGGAGCCCATGGACTCCATAGCGCTTGATGTGTTTCACTACCCTTCCACCTCCCACGATGGAGAGGTGTATGACCGAATGCTCCTATGTGTATGCCGGCTTTCCGGCTACCTCATCGCGATCCCTATTCCTAAACCCCGTCATGGAGACAAGGATGAAGGGCTGACGGGGAGAAGAGCGGCCCATTTGGTAATGGAGCGCTGGGTGGATAGGTTCGGAGCCCCTCGTGAAATATGCTCCGACCGTGGGCCACAATTTGTGAGCCAATATTTCCAAACCCTTTGTTCTAAGATTGGTGCCCGCTCGACTATGTGTCTCGCGGGTAGGCACCAAGGTAATGGCAAGGCCGAAAATACTGGCAAGCAGCTAAGGCGTGCCGTTGCTAAAGCCATTACCTTGAAGAAAAAGAGAACTAATTGGGTAGAGGTTTTGCCCGCCGTTGTACGAGCGTGGCATGAGACTACAGGTCCTTCAGGTTATACACCTAACGAGATTGTGTTTGGTAAACACAACCGTACTAAGGGGCCTCCTCTTGCCGAGCCTAAGGGGGTGGCCCAAGACGCCGCTCACTACTTCCAACGGCGTGAGGAGCTTATTGCTCTTGCACGGAGGGCTATGATTCAAGTGCAAGAGACAATGGCTCGTAAGTATAATAAGAGTAGGAGGATGTCCCCCAATTTCTCAAAAGGGGACCGCGTATGGGTCCGTCGCCAACGCAAGAATCTTGGCGATAAGACTTGTCCCTATTGGGATGGGCCCTATGAGGTTGTGGCCAAGAAGGCGCACGACCTCTATGTTATTCAAGTGGACCAACGGAGGTTAGTTGACGTCCACGTTGATTGTTTAATGAAAACGGTCAACTCCCCTCGCTCCCCCGTGCCTCTAAATTACACGGAGGAGGTTGCTAGAGTGCCCTCCCAGTTTGAGGAGGACACCTATAATGTCAAGAAGATATTGAGTCACCGTACTTACCGCAGGAGACTTCTCTTCAAGGTGCGGTGGGAGGGTTATACCAAAGATTGGGATACCGAGGAACCCGTTGAAACCTTCTTACCGTCCTACAACAAAGTTTGGAGAGATTACTTGCAGAAACAGAATCTCACCCAAACCGTTGACATCCTTGCCCACCCTGGTGGACCGCTCTCATGAGCGTGCCACGAAAAGAAAACCCTAACCAATATGGATATATTATTGTTTGGGGAAGGGAGGAGAGAGCGAGAAGCGGTGGGAGACAGGAAAGAAGATGTGCATGCACGGCGCGCTCCTCGGTTACAAAAATCCCCACCGGAGCAGGGCGGTGGGTACCGCAGGTTTACCCCACCGTCTACCTCTCTCACCGCTAAAGGCTTGAGAGTCCTTGGGGTGGGGTGGCGTGGCATATAGCCTGGGGCGGAAGTGGGACGTGTTCTTTCGGGGGTCTTAATGCCATTCAAACCCCTATCCTTGGGTCTTACTGGAGCACTCCTACCACCACCAGGACTACTGCCGTCAGTCCTGCCCACGATGACGCCCCCTGTCAAGGGTGCTAACAACGTGGCAAGCACTTCCCGAAGACTCTGCCGGGTTGTGCGCATGGTGGTGTTTGCAAGGTTTCGGAGTGCCGCCCTGTACCGAAACCACGACCCCACGACCGTCCCTGACCCGTGACCCAAGCCAACGAGCTAAATCATTTGCTCAAAATGGCGAAGGCTTGAAAACTTCGTTGGGTTGGCGGGTACAACCCATTTTCCCTTTTTGTGTTGGGCGTGATGGTTTTCCACCAATTTGTTCTTGTCCACACGAGGGTAGGTATACAAGGTACGAAGTACTCGTGTGGCTCACATTACGTGGAAAAAATTTCGTGGCGTGCAAAATTGCCACTACATACGGCGAGGACTTAAGCCTAGAGGGAGGGGTCGTCCTCTACAATACAAGTACTCTAATATGAATTGCAATGGGTGCCTTTGCCCCGTCACTCTATGAGTGGGTGGGGTCTTCAAAGGCAGAGAGTGGCGTTGCGGATTTGGGCCGTCTCCGCCGCCTGGGTATTCGTCCCCGGTCGCTATGCGTGCCCGCGTTGGGAGTGGGTACCCTCCATTGCCATTGCATGGGGCTGCATGCTGGCTGGGTGTGCTCTTCATGTCCTTGATGAATTTCGCGGGGGAATTCCTGCCTGCAACGAGAGGGAACAAACAATATGATGAAAAGGGCGAGTGTGCACATGCATATGTTTATGAGAGAATATGTATATTAATGTTTTCTCTAGAGTTCCCCACGAGTGGACTTGGATTTCCACAACACCCGAGGGGTCCTCTATCCCAACACCCAACCAAACGGGTTGGGATATGGGCGTGGCATTTTTCTTTATAGAGACCCGTGCGTGGACTTGGATTTCCACAACACACACGAGTCTCTCTGTCCGAGACACACCAAAACCGGGTGTGCCCGTGGCCAATGGTAGCGTGTGTGTGCGCATGCCATTAATTTAGTTACGGGATTATATGGTTGCCTATTACGTTGGTTATCACCCGCCCCCCGAACAAGCAAGACCTAGGTTGACGCCTACCTTTGGGGTTTTGTAGCCGTGTACACCGGCCCAAGTTTACACACGGAGGTGTAAACATGAATCCGTCATACACGGTGTAGAGGGGTTGGGGGAGTAAAACTCCTTCGGGGCGTGACATCGTGCCCCCGGGGAGAAGAGTGGGCTGATTCACCAGCGGGACCGTACAGGCGACCTCCCCAATTTGCGACCTGGAGGTGACCCCCTGCGCTACGGCCCGCCGGTTGCACACCCACCGACAAAGGTAACACGCAAGCTAACCTAAGTGTTTATACGCACGCCCCCAAGACACACACGAACACCAAGCAACAAGGTGGCGTATCTATACACGTGTTCTATTGTGGATATGCTTACTGTTTGTTGTGTGTACGTGAGTAGTTTGTGGAAGCTCTTGCACGTGCCGTATGTGTGGAGTGCCACGATCACGTGCCCCAAGGCCGCCACCGCGAGACCCACACTCTGTGATGCCCTCCGGGCGAGTGTGTGCCCCCGGGCCCTGCCAATGGGTGTGCGCGCACAAGTGTGTCTTGTGTTTGTCGGTGTGCATCGCTCTATTATGTGTATATATGATATATATACGTAGTATGGCTCCTAGGTGAGGGGTTAGCAGTGAGGTCAGGTTATTATTACATGGTTATGAGGTTTGTCTATTTAAGTGTGTCTACTCACACCCTCATCCCTTCTCCGTACCTCCTCCTTTACCCTCTACGTGGTGCATCACGTGTGACACACTGTAAAACGTATTTTCAAAACACTTGTACGGTGTTTTGTCGTGTGCTTTCCAAGATCTTTTGTACCAAAATCCCAAATCTTGATTTCAAAGAACTCCTGGACGACCCACAATACCGAAGACGGCGCAACCCAATAGCGAAGCAAATAGCTGCAATACGACTTTTCTTTATAGTCCAGAAGTACTGAGCGATCTTGCCTCTTGCTGAGATCGCAATAATCCCATTGCACACTAAAGACAAAAGACACTCAGAAAGTGTTCATGCATGCATTCGCACATTACATTCCTACAAAATCAGATCTTTTTATAATAAAAATCAGTGCTTTTCCGAAAGAAAACAATGCACAAATCAGTGCGCACGCGTGCCATGCAGTGCCCAAAAAGCGGCATCTGCACCGCAACGCGACAGGATAATATATGGGTTTATGTAAAATACATGTGTCAGTACAGCCAAGTACTGAGCACGATACCTTAATGACAAAATAGCAGTAAACATAACGAACCGAACCCTAGGGAAAACACAGGCTTTCAGGCTTGTCCTGTCCTGTCCTGAGCTCCCCTTTACACTCCCCCCCCAAGCCCACACATACCCTGATGTGTGGCTGAGACCCCAAAACAAAAGGGTGCGAAGGGCTTTACCATAGGGCTGGGAAAAGCTCAGACAGAGCTGGGTGGGTGTAAAACGCAAGCACCCAAAAGGCTGCCTTGCATGTTTACACTCCCCCCCCAGGCTCAGCACTCCCCAAATGAGTTGCTGACCCGAGAAAAAAAAAAATAGCAAAACATGCAGGCTTTAACCTACAATACAGTACAATACAGATATTACTGTCTGTGATCTGGCTATTTCTACCCATTCCAGGTAAAAACAGCTACTATCTATGTGCAGATCATGCTAGTGGAATACCACTGATACCATAGATAGCTTTACCCTCCTGAAAGGGATTTCTGTCACAAAACAGTGCCCTAGGGGAGTGGTGCAGTGGTGTTTCAACCTATACCCACTCAACCTCCTCAAAGGGTGTAAAAACCTGATAAGTGCTCCTGGCACACAACCTGAAGTGCTCATGGCACAGATAAAATTTAGTATAAAAATACTGAAAGAAAACCCCTGCTTTTTCCAACAAAAGCAGAAAAACAAACCGGAAAACCACTCTGCTTTTTCTCCAAGACAGAAGCAGCTGAAAAAGAAAAAAAAGACACACTGCTAACAAGCAGGCAGGTGCAAAGCAAAACAGAATTGCAAAACTGAGTAAACCAGAGTTCACTCAAAGTGTAAAGCAGGGTGTATCCCACCACTGCTCATTGCAGATCCAAAATAGTATCTACAACGAAAAAGAAAGCAAAGGCACATGTCAGTGCCAGCAAACAAGGCGCTTGGCGCCCAAGAAGAGGCCAAAAAAGACCTCGTTGACATACTGAAAATGTACATGCCAGGGAATCTAAATCAGATTCCTGCATATATGCAGCCAAACAGGCTTCACACTGTGCAAGGCACAGCGGTTGGAAAAACAAAGCGCTCACAGCGCCAAAGACTGATAACACAGAGCGCTGCAAGCGCTCGACATACGCGCAAGTTACAGAGCGCTCTCAGCGCTCAAAACCTAAAGGAAAGGGTTGTACTTATCTTCCTTGGAAGCCAAACGCTGGCCCCACTCTGACCGCGGTGGGCAGGAAGTTCGACACCACTTGAAGGCCTCCTTGTTTTCCACTTTGGAGACCAGAACGTCAACCAGTTCACTGAAGTACTGGGCAGCTCTTCGTCTTTGAACGGCTTTGCCTGCGCGTCGTCCTCTTCTTGGCTTGCCCTCACTGATGACCTCCTGAGATTGTTCGGCCACCCAACTTCCCACACCTTTTTCGAAGCTTGTAGAATTCGTCACTCGGTGCTCCTTTCTTCGTTTCCAGGGCTATTTTTGTGACCCATCGGCGTTGGCCTCTTAGCTTGAGCTGCATCGTGACTCCTTTTGGTCTTGAGTTGACGAACTATTTTTTGTGGCTCTGAAAGGCGTAGAAGGAAGCGGACTTCTCAACAGCGAGACGATACTTTGTAGTTTGTGCAGCGCAACTTCCAGCGACGACTCCAATTTTGTAAACACACGTGAATACGCATTGTTCTTCGTCGGCGCTGTCTTTGACTTGTGTGGAACTGCTTTCGTCCTCCACGGCAATTCTTCACTTTGTACGCCGTGAACCACGACCTTGTTGTCGGCGCTACTCAACTGCACCATGAGGGCATGGAAGAGACCTTGAAACTTGTACCCGAAATTCGCATACAGCTTGGCGAACGTGAATTCTTGAGCACACCTCAGCTGTTCCCGCACGCGTCGTTCCTCTCTCTCCAGATCCTGCAGTGACGGCGACCGTGATGGTGCAGGCCCTCTAGGCGGAGGCGGTGCCGGTCTTCTCGGCGGCGACTGCACGAGCATTGTTGACAGCGAGCTGGGATGTTTTACGGCTATGGTGGTTAGCGCTGATGTTGAGGGAGCGCTCATGGTGTCTCTGTGGGCTTGCTAAATCTGCAGCTGGGCGGCGGCTATTGCGATCTTATTTTCAAAACACTTGTACGGTGTTTTGTCGTGTGCTTTCCAAGATCTTTTGTACCAAAATCCCAAATCTTGATTTCAAAGAACTCCTGGACGACCCACAATACCGAAGACGGCGCAACCCAATAGCGAAGCAAATAGCTGCAATACGACTTTTCTTTATAGTCCAGAAGTACTGAGCGATCTTGCCTCTTGCTGAGATCGCAATAATCCCATTGCACACGAAAAAAAATAGACACTCAGAAAGTGTTCATGCATGCATTCGCACATTACATTCCTACAAAATCAGATCTTTTTATAATAAAAATCAGTGCTTTTCCGAAAGAAAACAATGCACAAATCAGTGCGCACGCGTGCCATGCAGTGCCCAAAAAGCGGCATCTGCACCGCAACGCGACAGGATAATATATGGGTTTATGTAAAATACATGTGTCAGTACAGCCAAGTACTGAGCACGATACCTTAATGACAAAATAGCAGTAAACATAACGAACCGAACCCTAGGGAAAACACAGGCTTTCAGGCTTGTCCTGTCCTGTCCTGAGCTCCCCTTTACACTCCCCCCCCAAGCCCACACATACCCTGATGTGTGGCTGAGACCCCAAAACAAAAGGGTGCGAAGGGCTTTACCATAGGGCTGGGAAAAGCTCAGACAGAGCTGGGTGGGTGTAAAACGCAAGCACCCAAAAGGCTGCCTTGCATGTTTACACTCCCCCCCCAGGCTCAGCACTCCCCAAATGAGTTGCTGACCCGAGAAAAAAAAAAAATAGCAAAACATGCAGGCTTTAACCTACAATACAGTACAATACAGATATTACTGTCTGTGATCTGGCTATTTCTACCCATTCCAGGTAAAAACAGCTACTATCTATGTGCAGATCATGCTAGTGGAATACCACTGATACCATAGATAGCTTTACCCTCCTGAAAGGGATTTCTGTCACAAAACAGTGCCCTAGGGGAGTGGTGCAGTGGTGTTTCAACCTATACCCACTCAACCTCCTCAAAGGGTGTAAAAACCTGATAAGTGCTCCTGGCACACAACCTGAAGTGCTCATGGCACAGATAAAATTTAGTATAAAAATACTGAAAGAAAACCCCTGCTTTTTCCAACAAAAGCAGAAAAACAAACCGGAAAACCACTCTGCTTTTTCTCCAAGACAGAAGCAGCTGAAAAAGAAAAAAAAGACACACTGCTCACAAGCAGGCAGGTGCAAAGCAAAACAGAATTGCAAAACTGAGTAAACCAGAGTTCACTCAAAGTGTAAAGCAGGGTGTATCCCACCACTGCTCATTGCAGATCCAAAATAGTATCTACAACGAAAAAGAAAGCAAAGGCACATGTCAGTGCCAGCAAACAAGGCGCTTGGCGCCCAAGAAGAGGCCAAAAAAGACCTCGTTGACATACTGAAAATGTACATGCCAGGGAATCTAAATCAGATTCCTGCATATATGCAGCCAAACAGGCTTCACACTGTGCAAGGCACAGCGGTTGGAAAAACAAAGCGCTCACAGCGCCAAAGACTGATAACACAGAGCGCTGCAAGCGCTCGACATACGCGCAAGTTACAGAGCGCTCTCAGCGCTCAAAACCTAAAGGAAAGGGTTGTACTTATCTTCCTTGGAAGCCAAACGCTGGCCCCACTCTGACCGCGGTGGGCAGGAAGTTCGACACCACTTGAAGGCCTCCTTGTTTTCCACTTTGGAGACCAGAACGTCAACCAGTTCACTGAAGTACTGGGCAGCTCTTCGTCTTTGAACGGCTTTGCCTGCGCGTCGTCCTCTTCTTGGCTTGCCCTCACTGATGACCTCCTGAGATTGTTCGGCCACCCAACTTCCCACACCTTTTTCGAAGCTTGTAGAATTCGTCACTCGGTGCTCCTTTCTTCGTTTCCAGGGCTCTTTTTGTGACCCATCGGCGTTGGCCTCTTCACTTGAGCTGCATCGTGACTCCTTTTGGTCTTGAGTTGACGAACTATTTTTTGTGGCTCTGAAAGGCGTAGAAGGAAGCGGACTTCTCAACAGCGAGACGATACTTTGTAGTTTGTGCAGCGCAACTTCCAGCGACGACTCCAATTTTGTAAACACACGTGAATACGCATTGCTCTTCGTCGGCGCTGTCTTTGACTTGTGTGGAACTGCTTTCGTCCTCCACGGCAATTCTTCACTTTGTACGCCGTGAACCACGACCTTGTTGTCGGCGCTACTCAACTGCACCATGAGGGCATGGAAGAGACCTTGAAACTTGTACCCGAAATTCGCATACAGCTTGGCGAACGTGAATTCTTGAGCACACCTCAGCTGTTCCCGCACGCGTCGTTCCTCTCTCTCCAGATCCTGCAGTGACGGCGACCGTGATGGTGCAGGCCCTCTAGGCGGAGGCGGTGCCGGTCTTCTCGGCGGCGACTGCACGAGCATTGTTGACAGCGAGCTGGGATGTTTTACGGCTATGGTGGTTGGCGTTGATGTTGAGGGAGCGCTCATGGTGTCTCTGTGGGCTTGCTAAATCTGCAGCTGGGCGGCGGCTATTGCGATCTTATTTTCAAAACACTTGTACGGTGTTTTGTCGTGTGCTTTCCAAGATCTTTTGTACCAAAATCCCAAATCTTGATTTCAAAGAACTCCTGGACGACCCACAATACCGAAGACGGCGCAACCCAATAGCGAAGCAAATAGCTGCAATACGACTTTTCTTTATAGTCCAGAAGTACTGAGCGATCTTGCCTCTTGCTGAGATCGCAATAATCCCATTGCACACGAAAAGACAAAAGACACTCAGAAAGTGTTCATGCATGCATTCGCACATTACATTCCTACAAAATCAGATCTTTTTATAATAAAAATCAGTGCTTTTCCGAAAGAAAACAATGCACAAATCAGTGCGCACGCGTGCCATGCAGTGCCCAAAAAGCGGCATTTGCACCGCAACGCGACAGGATAATATATGGGTTTATGTAAAATACATGTGTCAGTACAGCCAAGTACTGAGCACGATACCTTAATGACAAAATAGCAGTAAACATAACGAACCGAACCCTAGGGAAAACACAGGCTTTCAGGCTTGTCCTGTCCTGTCCTGAGCTCCCCTTTACACACACATGCTAAATTAAGCATCCACACGGACACGGCCCTTGGCTGAGCCGTGCCCGTAGCATTTAGCCACAGCCGTGGCTGGCTTCCGACACCCCACAGATCCATCTTTTTTGTGTGTCGGTTCAGTTTGCAAGTGGGCCTTTGGCTAGGCCTTGTCTGGGAATTTACAAGCAAGTGAGCAAGCAAGCTTACATCTTACAAGCAAGAACTCACTCGTTAATGCAAGTGTTAAATCAAGCACATCAAGAACATCAAGCACATCAAGCCCTCATAAATTGTCTAAAGCACGAAGGTGGAAGTTGTGGGCATTGTACCCGTGTTTATCTTTGTGCCTAGTGTTTTAAGCGGTTCTTTTACCCTGAGGCCATCGTGACCTCTTTCCTCTAATTAGTGAGGAGTACAGGCGCCCACAAAACTCCTCACATCGTGTAGACCCTTCTTAGGGTCATCGCAAATCTGCATGTCCTGTAGGGGCTGCATCTTAGACGCGGCTGGTTTCCACCAGCCATACCCCACGTCGAAACCCAAATACTCCATCTCCTCCTTCATAAACTCACATTTTTCAAGTTTGATTCGGAGATGGTTTTCTTGACAGACAATGAGAAATTCACGGAGGAGAAGGACATGGTCCTCTTTGGTATTAGTACCCAAACTCACGTCGTCGATGTGAGCCTCCATTTCTGCACCCCGAGAAGTCAACTCCTGTACTAGAGGCCTGCGCCTCAGTATGTACAAAATTTTGTTCATCGGATCTTGGAAGAGCGCTGGGCCATTAGCCACCCCGAAAGGCATAATCTTCCACTTAAAGACACGGCCCTTAGGGGTTATAAATGCCAGCAGCTCCTGAGCTGCAGCGGTTAGGTCCACCTGCCAGAAACAAGAGCGTTTGTCCATTTTGGTCTTGTACCTGCATTTGGCAATACGCTCCGGGGTATTTTGCATGTTAGGAATACTCCCTGAATGGTTCTGGGTTTTCTTGTTGACCTCACCATAGTCTACAACCAGTCGTAGGGCAGTCGACCCTGGTTTGGCAACCAGGAAACAGGGACTGCAGCGATGGGGGTAGTCCCCCTGCTTATATTCTTCAAAGAGGCCAGCATCAATACATTCCTGGATCTGGCGCTCGATTTCTTCAACCTGTTCCTGTGGAGCGGGATGGGGACGACGCCTCACTCGCGCCTTTTCAAATTCAGGTTTCAGTTTCAGGTCCATCTGGACCAGTTTTTTACAAGAGAGGGGAGGCGGCAAGGCGCCGAACACCTCCAAATAGGTTATCAGCAGTTTCTTCAGGCGGGGGTCAAGGTTAAGACTCTCGAGTTTCTGAAGGAAATCCTTCTCAGCATGGAGGTTGCTCTTTCCATGTTCTTTCTTTTTCTGCCGGTCAGCAGTTTCGGCAGGCACAGAACCATCGTCCCACTCAGGGGGACATTGCTGCCCATAGTGCAGAGAATACACTAGAGGTATCTCTGGATCAGGCAGCGTATAGGACTCACTGTCCTCCTGAGACCAGATGGAGGGTTTTCAGGTCTGTCTGAGGTATTGCAGCCGCTCTTGGCGCTCAATACCTTCGGCCTTCAGGTACAACAGCCGCCGGAGTTCCTGAGTGTCATGCTCAGACAATGGCATGTTATTAGCAGCAGGCCGCGCCAGAGCATCAGCACACCGGGTCACGGGTTCACCTGTGTGCATTGGCTGCATGTGTAGCACTGGCTTCCCAACAGGGGTAGCGGTTCAGAGGTTGACTCTAGATCTACCTCCTGTAGCAACAGCTGGGCTAGGAAGGCACTATGTTTTAGGTCAACACAGCTGGGATCAACAGGAGGGATAGTGCTGGCGATCTCAGACAGTTGGTCGTCAGCATCCTCTTTTACAGCTGCAGGTTCCAGATAGTCATCGGGAGACTCACACCCTCTAAGTGTGGCAGATAGGTGCTCAGGAGATCAATTTTTAAGATCAAAAAGGGTCAGGCCACGATTTTCGGCCATGACCTCTTTCAGTAGCACCAGGTCTAGGTCACACGGGGCTACAGGATTCAGAGATCCGTCGACGATGGACAGGAAACTGGCCCACTCAGTGGCCTGCATAGCTGTGTCTGAGTCCTCAGGCACATAGATGGGGCCGTCGGGGAGTTGCACTCTTCCCACGGTCATTCGATCTAGCATACGGCGCCAGTAAGCATGTTCACCAGAGCAGCTCCAGTCAGGGGTGCACATGACAACCCTTCCTCCCTCATAAGTGATTTTGGTTGGAACCTTCGCGAGCAGGGAGAAGGGAGGGTTGGCATACGCTAGGCCCATTGCTTTCCAGAAGAAACGGAGAGCATTGTTCAATTGTTTCGAGCAGTACAACTGCATGATGTGCTGTTGTTGGCTCGCAAACAATTCCACCTGGATCTCATCCAGGTTTACCTGAAGGGCCGCCAGTGCATTTTCAAGAACGTGACGGGCCAATTGGTAGTTTTCAGTACGATAGTTAGTCTTGTATGCATAGCGCAGCCAGGACTCTTTTCGTCCTGACAGCTCCAAAGGTACGGAGAATAGCCCACTGCCAAAGTCGCAGTGCAAAGAATAGGGGCGCTGGAGAGACAGCATTTTTGCCTGGGGGTTTCTTCGTAGGAAGTCGGTGCCAATGACGATGTCAAAGGCGTCGGTGTCCAGCACTCTGCAGTATTGGGTCACGGTTTCGTTGCCCAGACATATAGTCACATCGACATCCTGCAAAGAATGGATCGTACGCCCATCCTCTACTCTTATGGCCACGTTCTTAGTTTTCTTGAAAGTCTTTAGCAGGCGGCGGGCCACTATGGAAAGTGTTGCACCGGTGTCAAACACCGCTCGAAAAACCTGATCCCCGATTTTCACGAGGATCCAGAAAACCAAGTCCTCCTCTTCGGAGCCGCCCCCCTACTCCTCATCAGGGAACTTGACATCCACCCCTGCAGCAATGAGGGACCTGGCCATCCAGGCCAAGCACCTCTTCTTGGAATTATTCCCCTCAGGGGTAGCGTTATCCCCTTGGGGGCGCTTCTTGGGGTCACCTGCGGCAGGAGCGGGTGTAGCAGCAGGAGTGGATGTAGCAACAGGCGCTGATGAGCGCCTCTGGGGGTTAGGGGGTCCACTCTTGCCACCCCCCTTGCCACCTCCTTTACCACCTTTATCCCCATTCGGGGGATTTCTGGTGGGTGTTTGGGTCTTCTGGCGTTCAGCCTCCTGACGCTTGAGTTTATCACTCTCGCGTTTCTTGATGTGACATTCGTCCTCGTAGTGACGACGCTTGCCACAATACCCACAGGTGACGGTACACCTGAAATGGTCCTGATGGGTCACAGGTTTCCCATCCTTGGTATGCTGCTGTCGTTTCAGCAGCAGCATACAGCTACTGCGGTGATCGCAGTCAGAGGCATGACAAGGCCCCCCCTTGTCATTGACAGGTTTGCAGTAGAACAGAGGGGGTGTACCTGCATCAGGTTTAACCTCATTCATGGCACGTAGGTTACCCCTCCCTGTACCACCACCCTGGTTGGGGTTAGTGGGACTTTTAGGCCCTTTCCCTTCGCCACCTTCGGGGGTAGGGGTACCATCTCGACCCAAGTGCTTCTGGAGCAATTTCTCCATGTGGGAGTCATTCTCCCTCTCAAGAGCCAGCTCAATCAAGAGGTCCACCAGTTCATCGTACAAGTGGGTCCGACTCTTCCCCTCAGGCAATCATCCCACGTACGGTGGGGGATCACACTCATGAGCCACAAGTGGGGCTCAGTAGCTCCGTAGGAGCCCACGTTCATCCTCGAAACCAGGTACTCCAAGTCGCACACATATTCAGAAATTCGCGCAGCGGATTGGAACTCAGGGAGCATAGGTAGCTCCTCTATCTGTGTGCGCACACTGAGGTCAGTCTCATAGACTGGGAATGTTTTCTCCAACCTCAGGAGTACCTCTGCCCAGGGCGAACAGGTTTTCACAATCTGTTTCACCTGTTTTTGCAAATATTTCTCTTTGCATGAGCGTTTCAGCAGTGAACATTTGGTGGCCACATCCACATGGGATTGGCCAGTCAGCAAAAGAAACTCAGCAAATTCTTCTGCCCATTCGGGCAGATTTCTGGGGTCGAACTCCGGCAGTTCCAGCTGGATGGTCGCCTGGGCAATAGGTCTGCCCGTCTTCCCACCCCCCGGAGTTAGGCCTGAAGGCGATACGCCGGCAAGAGGTGCCAGGGCTGACAGCCCTCTTTTCTCAGTTTCTGTGACAGGCCCGTCCTATAGTTCAGCCATGGGCACTGTCCTGGCACGGGGGTGAAAGGGGCTGGGGCAGGTGACCTTAGGCAATAACCTTGAGACCCTTGATCTCTTAAGTTCTTCGGCCAGGGTACTCAGTCCGGGAGAGGGGGAGGACAACTCTGCCTTGGGTAAGGGTTCTGCAATACCCAGTTTCACCTCAATGGCCTCCGATAGGGCCGTCACATCTGGATCTTCTGATCCAGACAGAAGTTTGGCCAGCAGTTCGGCCGTATGATCCAGGGCACCGTAGGTTGGCCTTGGATGATGTTGTTCCTCAACTCGAGTCGGGCCGACTTCGGGAGCCCTTGGGGTTGGACAACATGCTCTTGGATACTCGGGTCTCGGTCGTCTTGGCAGGGATGCTGTCTCGGCTCTGTCGGACGGCGGGCCAGAGTGCGTGTAGGACCCTAGGTCTGTACGTGGTCTGGATCCGTGTACTGCCAATGGTTCCTCTCCATCTTCTCCACGAACGGATTTGTAGTACTCCTCATGGAGGATGTATTCATCCATTTTCTTCCTCAGTTCCTCATACTCCTCGGGGCCTTCAATCGCTGTTGAGGATGAAGCCGGGCAGGCGGATCGGGCAACTGAGGCTGCTACGCGCCTGTGGAGATGAGAGAGGCTGTCTCCACCCTGGGCCGCTAAGGCCTCGGTGGTAAGGATTGTGTTTTCTTCCGCCCTTCTGCGTTCTGGATCTCCTTGGGACCCAGATGCGCCACTGAGATGTTGTGGAGCTCGGTAAGGTGGTTCACTCATAGGGTGGGCCATGCTGCCCATTTGCACTTGGACAGTTCTGATGGGCCAGGTCCTGACGCTTGGCGTGGACATGACGAACTTGTTTTTGAGCTTTGTGTGTTGCACTTCTTCTCAGGGTCGGTTCAAAAGGTCACAAGGGACTGTCTCTGCTACCGGAAAGATGTCCTTGATTTATGCCCTAGGTCTTTTGATGTATTCCTGCAGGTTTTGTAGTTGAAAACCCAAAACCAGAGCAGCAAGTAGAGCAAGAACAGGATGTGGATCGAATCAATGATTGGTTTTGGAATCCAGTGTACCACAGAAGGGCTGCAGATAGACAATGCAGGCTTATACACAAAGATTCAATCACAAAAGGATAATACAAAAGATTTTATATGAAAATTGGACTGACTCAGGCCTCCAAGATAGCAATAGGCACTTCATGTGCACTCTTTTGGGTGAAATGGTGCTGGTTAGGAGTGTGGGGCATAGATGTCAGGCCAACACAGAGAATGACTTGGCCAAGCAACTGAATTCAGAAACAGTTACAACGTACGACCACAATAAGTGGTACAAACAATTGAGTATAGGGGTCTTGGGGTGGGAGACCACTAGGCTTAATTTCCAAGGCCTAAAGCATGAAATGCCTATTTTACTTCGGTATATCCTCCATGAAGGAAGGTACCTCCGCTCAGTTGAGTGGTAGGGGTGAACTTCATGGGGGGCTACGGTCACAACCCTAGTTACTTTGAGAAAGTGTACTTTGGGCTACAAAAAAGAGATAAAAATACTTGAGTTAGTCTTAGCATCAACAAAAGGGTTTTAAGGGGGGCTTGGCCTGGATCAAGCCCTCCAAGAACGACATGGCAGTGACTTTTTCTTACTCATTGTCGACAAGTGGAAGAACTTGCCATCATCGAAGGACAACTTGGCGTCTCGGAGTTGGTGTCGTGCCGTAGGGCTTCGAACTGCGACTTTGTAGATGTGTCTCGTACGTGGGCTTTCTCGATATGCTGCTGCCCACACAGCTGTGGAAGTCAAATCCTTACACTGATAGTGTCGTTGTATTCGACAGTGTGTACTGAAGCAGTAGGTGGGGTGCCCATGCTTTTGGCTCCTTATTGCCCAGATATTGTGAAGATTCTGTGTTTTGACGCTTTGCCTCACTTCACCAGTTCCGTTGCTACGGCCCTTGAAGTTCCTGCAACGTTTTTTTCGAAATCCCTGATTTTTCGCAAAATCTCTTGAGATTTGTCAAACTCGGAAAACCCCCTTTTTTCCGAACGTGCAAGCGCCTCCAGTAGCGCCCCAACCCCACTCTTGGTCATCCTTCAAGGCACAGAGCGATACACGAGAAGCACTGAAGTCACTTCTGTGTCAGTTGTTCCCACACGGTTCTCCATGTCCATTGCTTGGCTTAAATCATCGTAGGACCCTTGCATGGTCCCATACATGACACAGTCTGGTGTCCTGTGCACAGAAAGGGCAGGGTGTTTGGTCTCTGTGAAGCACAGATCCCACGCATGCCCGCAACTTATGCTACACGCTTGGATGAACCCGTCATAATAAAAATTCGTGATCTGCAATAAAAATTTATTGTAAAATCACTGCCTTTTTGCGGTCTTTCATGCCTGGTAATTGTAGCCTGCGACAATCTGGCGCTTAGCGGCAGCGTTCCCGCTGCCTGTCCGCAGGCTCCAAGAGGTCTACGGAGTACCTAGGGTACATTCATCCATCCGAGAAAACACCCGATGAGTGGCCTGTTCTTGCGCAATCGTGGACAGCCCACGATTTCGCGTGACCCCTCTCCTTAAAAGGCTTGCTAGGCTGATGGCGGCCCTGCAAGCCCCACGCGTGGATGTTTCCTGTGCATAGCTTACACGCGCCGACGCCTCTGCGCGCCAGCAGTAAAGAGGTTGGGTGCCCAGCGAGAACGCTGAACCACTGATTGCACTTAGTGGCGCAGACATCTAAATGCTTGGGCTTCACCACCAGGGACATGGCAGATTAATAATAAATTAATGCCGGCCGAGTAAAACAAAAACAACGCAGCGCGCTGGGGTCACACGCTGGTCTCACTGGACTGGCCACTGAAGAGCGTCAGCGGCGCTCCCTGACTGGTTACTTACGTACCAAACCTATTCGCACACCCTGCCTCAATGCGCTTAGCGCGTCCAAGCGCACAGGATCTGCCACGATGCTGTACTCAACGTTGTACAGCTAGGGTCTCGTTTGCCTCGATGCTGCAGGCTGCCTGGTCTGCAGCGAGGGCTCCCATGGTGCCTCCGAGGCCAGCATTACTACAGTGGGCGCAGAACAGCCGCGTCACACGGGGGGAATCGCTGACGATATTCACGAGCGACGGCTGAGTCTCGTGTCGTGTAGACCCATTGGGTGGAGGGGTACTGCGTAAGCCGGCGCAGCAACGCACCTCCATACAGCCGCGACGCAGTTATTGTCCTCGGGCGCTGCACTGCGGATCGCTGGGCGTCTCTGCCGCAGTGCCACTCATGTCACGCTACATGGGACCTGCCGCACGGTACGATGATTTTGAAGCGGTAGGTGGGGTGCCCATGCTTTCGGCTCTTTATGGCGGAGATATTGTGAGGATTCTGTGTTTTGACGCTTTGCCTCACTTCACCAGTTCTGTTGCTACGGCCCTTGAAGTTCCTGCAAATTTTTTGTCGAAATCCCTGATTTTTCGCAAAATCTCTTGAGATTTGTCAAACTCGGAAAACCCTCTTTTCTCCGGACGTGCAAGCGCCTCCAGTAGCGCCCCAACCCCACTCTTGGTCATCCTTCAAGGCACGGAGCGATACACGAGGAGCACTGAAGTCACTTCTGTGTCAGTTGTTCCCACAGGGTTCTCCATGTCCATTGCTTGGCTTAAATCATCTTAGGACCCTTGCGCGGTCCCATACATGACACAGTCCGGTGTCCTGTGCACAGAAAAGGCAGAGTGTTTGGTCTCTGTGAAGCAAAGATCCCACGCATGCCCGCAACTTATGCTACACGCTAGGATGAACCCGCCATAAGAAAAATTCGTGATCTGCAATAAAAATTCATTGTAAAATCACTGGCTTTTTGCGGTCTTTCATGCCTGGTAATTGTCGCCTGCGACAATCTGGCCCTTAGCGGCAGCGTTTGGGCTGCCTGTCCGCAGGCTCCAAGAGGTCTACGGAGTACCTAGGGTACATTCATCCATCCCAGGAAACACCCGATGAGTGGCCTGTTCTTGCGCAATCGTGGACAGCCCACGATTTCGCGTCAGTACCTTTAAGATTCGACGGCTACGGTGTGTTCCGTCCAATCTTCGTCAAGGGAACTGGCTGTAGTGTACCATCTCGGTGGCGTCGACAGCGGATCACTTCTGTCAAGGTCGGGGCATATCGAAGTTCTTTGCCAAAAGTGACTCGAAGGGGGCGGTCCATGTGTATGTCGGGAAGGTCGTCGGCGTCAGTTGACATGTCTGGTACCTCATTGCCAGCATCGTTGAGATGTGCTTCAGACTGGTGTGAATCCTCCAGTGGGTCGTTCGACGGCAGTGGCTCCAGTTCCTCCGGCTCAACAGCTTGCTCAGTGTCGAATTTGAGGGATGGTTCTGCGTCTCCGTCAACATCAGGTCCCTTCCCCACGGAGCGTCCGCTTCGGAGTGACACGTACAGGTGATCGTATGGCTGGGGCCACAACTCATCATGTGAGAACGAGTACTCGAGCACATGTAGGAACTCGTCGATGGTTTCTCCTTCAGGCGAATCCCAGTTCTCGACCAAAGGTACCACGAAGGCCCGTGTACGTGTAGCATTCTCGATGTCCATCAGCGATCGAGAAGTCAGGCGGGAAGAGGCGTCCGCTGCTGGATTCTCAAGACCCGGTACATCCACAATGTGAGGTTGTACTCCTCGAGGAACTGGGACCAACGTGCTTGTTGTGGTGTCAGTGGTTGAGGACACGTCTTAAGATAACGAAGGCTTTCGTGGTCACCGTACGTACCGTAATTTGCACACCACACCTAGTTGAACGCTACTCAACCCCCTCCTCAAGCGGTTCAACCGCCCTCCAACCCTATTCCAATCATATGGTGCATTTCAGATTTTCCCGCATTTTAAATTGGGAGCCACCTCTGTGTTGCGCACCGACTACTTGTTTCTACCGTGGCAACCCATGGGATCCTGAATATTGTGCAAGTTGTCTGAGTTTATCAACCCCCTAGTGTATGCCTAGTTCAAGACCCCGGTTAAACCACACGCCACGCGAGCATCTTTTAGGACAATGAGAAACATGATATTGTGTGTTGGTGCAAACCCAAGAAAGAGGAAAACAGTAGTCCCTCACACTATTGTTGAACTTTAAATCATGGGAGATCCAAAACCTTGGCAGGAGCATGTTTGTTTGGGCAAAATGCAGGATTTTGTTGGCGCGCGCTACCATCCGTTCAAACGGTGTCAACCGCCGAGATTGCATCGGTTGAACCGGTTGCACCGCAGTTGAACCGCCTAGCTCGCGGCGTGGAGCATAGCGTGCACGAAGGGCGAAAAACAACAGAAAATGCGCACTAATGAAGAATATGTGTTCAGAACGGAAAGTTCAACTCATGCATACGGCGTTGCAAGACGGCGGGCACTTTGTCCCATGCCACACCCGTACACATCAGAATGGCATACCCCTTTCCGCGCCACGGAAGTGGACAATGAGGGCGCCACGCATTGAATATGACACCATAGCGCGGATCCACAATGTGACCCCCTACAAGACCAATTCCATACAACACAATCGGTTCTCGTGTCGGCCCATGAGCATGGATTAGCCCCCCCGTCGAAAATTCCCCCACCCCTCAAAGTTACCGACGCACAACTCCGCACTAAGTGCAGACTCATCCCCAAGGTGAACGTGCAACGTCATTGGGCGGTGGCCGTCCCCATGCACGATTGCGATGGCGGTCCAGGAGATGCCGGGGAATATTCCCCTTAGATATGTATTGAGAGACTTTACAAAACCTGCATTGCGCTCCGTTGCGGCGCAAAGGGTGACGGTGGTGCAGAATGTGGGATACCCACGCACAGCCCCAAAGACTTGTCGGCGGTAACGTGTCCCATGCTTCCCCTTTGTCAACCATCCCTTTAGTTTACCTATCGCGCCGGCGAGTCATTTGGGATCCCACAAGTGCGGGGTCCCTTGCGTGGGCACCAACACGGCAGCACTTGATGACCTTGCAATGTCCCCACTCGGCATTGGCTTGGCGTCACCGTCACCACCTGTTGTGTCCTCGCCACTCGTTGCATTGTCCCCACTTGTTGTATTGTCTCCGCGCGCCTCGCCGGAGGTTCCTTCTTCCTCCATGAACTTGTTCAAGCTCTCCGGGAACTCCTCGAACGACTCGCTTCGGCAGCCCAAGGGACTCTCGGCGTTGGTGAAGCCCAACATTTGACAGGTACTCCCGGATCGGGGTGATTGCTCCACGACCATTGGCGCGCGCGCGCAGACTCGTTGTTGTGCCACACCCCCGCAACCACCAAGTCCTTGGGGTTGTCTTCCGAACAGCAATGGGCTCCTCGCCACACCCCCATTGTCAATCTCCTTGAGGGCTCCGTATGGCATGCGCTTCGAACGGTCACACAATGCATTGACGACGTCTTCGTTCTGGGGGGTTGTGCCAAACCACTCGTCAAGCGGTTGCGGTGGCCAACGGCCTTGAACCATGATGCCTGGCCCCATTTTGTCAACCACCAGCATATCATTTGGCACATCCGGCGCTATTAAATACAAACAAGTAGTAGCACGATTGCAAATCATCGTCATGCACGGAAGAGAGTGCGATGCGGGGAAACCGGTTCAACCGCATTAGAAAGCGTTACAAACCGGGCCGGTTGAACCGGTTGAACCATAACAATTGCGGTTTGAACCACACAAAGCGTACGAGCAGCGCTCCGCATACTTGGAGCACCTCCTTTGGCACTATTGGCGCCGTGGTGTGTCCCACGCTTGCGGAACCCGCAGCGAACACTTTTGCCGGCCCTGCCTCCTTCCTTTTTTCATTGCGTGCTTCGAGGTTGCCCGTCACCGGAGATGGTTCTGCCATAGGTGAATAGCGAAGGTGGCGTTGAGCAGCACTCAGCGGAGCGCTGTTCATCCCACAAATTGAGTGGTAGTTCATCAAGTGGTTTGAACCAGAATTTGCATCCTGTGCCAGAGACGTGCCCACAACTGCGTTCACGGGTGGATCCCAAGGTCCATGTCGATTCCTCTGCAACGCCAAGATTCAATTGCTCCTTAATCTTGTACAAAGCATAACGTCCTTCCTCCTTCAACGTCATCGCCCCACTCTCTCCTTTCTTCCCAATGCACAACACCTTTCAAAGAGACCAGTTGGTCTCTGAGAGGCACCGTGTTGTCCACCGCCACGACGTCTCACGCGCAATGTTTTGCTCACGATTCTTGTCCATCCACCTTCAAAGTGCGCGCTTGTGGAGGTAGGCTGGCGTGATATCCTTGAGCCAAGCCCATTGTGGTGTGGGTGGTGCACGGCTAGCATCCGGCCGGGCATGTTGGTACTTTAGAACCTCCTCACGGACCGGGAAATCCAACACCCATGCCTGCTCCACCGGTGCATCTTGCGGGACGTTGGGCGCGCGGCCAGGTGGCAACTTTGGCGCCGGAGAGGGGTGGCTTTGACTTGGCGAAGGTGATCCACTATCCCCTTCCACATTACAAGGTTGAGATTGTGGGGCTTGTCCAGCCTCTTGTTGAGCGAGGAAACGTTGAAATTGTTTGAATTGAACAAATTGTTCCTCGAATCGGCACATGGGTGCACCCGCCATCAGTAAACAGAAACAAGGCGGAGCGTAGAAGTGGTTCAACAGGGTGCAACACACTAGGCAACCGGGGCAACCTCGTGGTTTCCATGTGTTTCAGCGGTTCAACTTACGGTTGAACTCCACGATGAAAATTGTTACGGACCACCGAACCATTGCACGGCAAAAATTCAAGGCAAAGGAGTCACGTGACACGCAGAAGACGAACCATTGTAGCATTTGTTCCCACCTCTGACTCCGATTGTTCGCCATCCGCTAATTGTTGGAGGTGGATCGCACCATCCTTGTTTGGCCGTCCGTCCCAACGCCGGAGTTCTTTATAAAGGAACGCTCGCTCATGAGCGTGGTTGAGGAGGCATTCGTCGTCCCCATCTACATTCTTGCCACCACCTCCATTGACACTCTTCCCGAGGAAGCCATCCTTATGGATGTAATTGATGGTCTCGACAATATCACCGCAAAAGGTTGCGGCACCCCATGGGCGTATACTAGTGAACACCCTTTTGGCATCTTTGCGAAGACAAAGTAAATATGGGGACCTTACGGCGGGGCATATTATACGTTGAAAACGCTTGGGAACACCAGCGCAGTTCAACACTCCAGGTTGGAATTCCCAGCGGTACATATGGGTTAGTAAGACGGACATTTGCTCAACGACGGCGCGCGCTTGTGATGGAAGTTTCATTACTTTCGCGATCACACTCCTATTTGTGGGCAACCGCCACACCTCCTCACCATCCGGTGAGCTCTTGCCTTTCAATGCTATGTTGGTCTTAGCCTTATGGAGCACCTCTTGTGCCTTGTTCCTTTGGTGTGGGGTTAGGCGTGTTTCATGCACACGAAGGAACTTCGTAATATACTTCCCCATCCCAATAAGTGAATGCAACACGCACATCACAACAAAATGATGACGGTCATCGATGTGCAAAAGTGGCTCCTTGGTGCAACCGCGGGCATCCAAGGCAGTTGCACCAGAAGTGTACAAACGGCGTATTTTTTTCGGCCTTTGTGGTACAAGGAACGTCCGTGTCAGACCATTTTTGAAGCTCACGGCACCATGTGGCAAACAAGTACACACTACACACACAAAATAGGTGCTCAAACCCAAGAAATGGCGTAGCCATGGGGAGTCACCTCCTATTATAACACGTGCACGAACGTACTACCTGCGCAATACAATATAACCCGTATCGATGATTTTCTGGATCTTGCTCAACGTGCCGTGAAGTAACGCACCTAGTACATCACCATCACTCTCTTTGCAAAAGGCAAGATCGAGAGTCCATGTGTACCCAGGTGTGCGCGCTTTTGCCATGTGGTTCGTAAAGGTGATCGTGGTTTGTACCCACGAGCGTGAACCACATGGAAAGCCGTCATCCCGAAAAATAAGAACGTATATGGCTTCGCGAAAAATCGTTTCGTTGAGCACGCCAACTTGGGCAGAAATGTAGGGAAAAAGTCATCCCAGTTCCAGCGTACGGCAATGGTGCCGTGTGCCTTCGTTGCCGTTATTTTTGCTTAGACGCCAACCGTCCCCATGCCTTCTCCATGACCTCGTCAGATGGAAAGCAATGATGCCAAGTCGGATGTATGAGGCGACGTGCAAGCCCTTTCTTGGCGTTTAACCACTCAATGAGCCTTCGGTACCTATGTGCATAGCAAAAGCAGTTGAGATAGGTGCAACTAGTACACATGGTACAACCGCGTGGTTTTCAACATTCACACGCTTCACATTCAGGTTTGTAAAATGCGGTTTCGAGCCATGCATTGCACGTAAGCACCATCCATCACCATCATATGACACCAACCTTCAAGACTATCGCAATATGGAACGATAAAAAATACCGTAGCTCGGATAGTTCGCATGGTTCTACACAGCGTGTTCAACGCCTGAAGTGAAGGCGGTTGAACTATGGTTCGGAGCCACCTTCTTTTTGGAATGTTGAGGTCAAGAATAAGCCTCACGGCTTCTTGCCCATCGCGACGTCGTTTGGCCACGTGCCGTGATGAGCTTACCCGGGCGGTAATGCGGTCCCACAAAGCCATTCCATGTTGATTGCTCGTGAAGAGGTCCACTAGTGCGTCCTCGGCATGGGGTTGCGTTAATCCACCATATTTGGCGACCGGAAAATTTGCAGCATCATTGGTACTAGACATTCTGGTTAGAAACACTAATAACAAAGGTCGCACTGCTGTAATTCTACTAAGTAACATCAATTTTAATCCACTATCGCTGCCGTGCGCTGCGGCGCGCGCCGCCGCCAGCGCTGGCCTGTGGTTCAACCGGTTCAACCGGTGGTTCAACTGGTTCAACTACCACTTTTTACTCCAAAACGTGGTAAAACTGGTTCAACCGCCACTTGAAGAAAAGTTTATAGTGGTTTCAGCACTGTGGTTTTGTCTCTCCTGCTGCTTGCTGTTGGTGTAGGGTTTCCTGCTGCTTGTTTTTGGAGATGAAAACCTTTTGTTTGCAGAAATATAGTCAATCCAGGATAACCCAAGCCAGAGGTGTGCAAGGAGAAGAGAATTCAGGATCAAAGCATGAAGGGCTGCAGTGTAAACAGTGAAAGATGATTGGATATTCACAGAAACTGCAACTCAGGTCAAATCGGAATGCATATTCACAAAAATAGCTAAATTGTTTTGGAAAAGAGTTGGAAAACTGCCCCATGGTCACTCTCTCTCCATGGTGCCATCTCAGGAGATGTGCACTCTTTGTTTTGGGTCCCATATGTGCTGAGGTGGCAGGGCATGTGGCGATGAGGTCACTGCCATGTCACATGGGATCTTCCTACTTAGCTAGGCTGACCAGGAATTGAACCCAGGACCTCTCAGAAAGAGGTGCCCAGCCCCCTAGGGTGCATACCACTAGGATAGCTAGGAATTCATGGAAAAACATAGATAAATTCATAGGCTGTGCCTTGGATATGTCAGTTCTCAGTCAACTCAGGAAAAGATGATTTGCCTCACATTGAAAGGGGATTAAGGGGTCCACTTCATATCCTGATTGGGTGTTTGGTTCCATAGGTCAAAATGTGTTATCACCACTTTTGGTGGGACCAATACTAAGATAGAAATGCCTGGAAGCTCAGTGCATCTCTAATACAACTAGAGTATGCCTCAAAGCAATGGAAACGCACTTTTTCTTACTCCCCCCTTGTGCCTGGGTGGCCACCACTGTCGCATCTTCAGAAAAAAGAGATTTTTTCTTGGCCTTTCCTTGGTTTCCACACTTACTTTAAAATACCTATAGTTTCCCTGACACAGAAAAATGGGCGCTCACCATGGCTGGCGCTCTTTTGCTGCTCTGTTTGTAACATTTCCTACAGAAGACTCAGCGCTCATGGCGCTGCCGGGGCTCCTGTGGCTTGGTTGGGTTAGTTTGGGAGCATGCCAAAACATGTGCATGTGCATCCCTCCCTCCAAGACGCAGCGCGACACAAACCCAACGCAAGACACAATATACACACTCGCATGGGTTCTCGTAAACCTGCTGGCGACCTGTGACCTGTCTTAGGGCGAAGGGAGTCGTGAAAAAATTAAATTTGCCCCTTGGTGGGGTCTTGGGTTCTGCTCAGTCTCTCCAGGCTGCTGCGTTTCGGCCAGAACACGGCCTACTCAGCGAGGCTGCGCGTGGGTATCTGCAGAGGCAGCAATGGGAGAATGATGGACGAATCCACGCAAAAACGAAGCGACGACACCAAAATACGTCAAAAGACGGCCTAGAATTTTTCTAAGACGACACACCTGAGCAGAATCCAATTGTGCATCAGAAGCACATTTTTATAAAAATTATAGTCATCTCTAGATTTTCTAAATCCAGAAATTCATACGCATAAAAAGGCGGCGCGCAGGAGCGGCTCCTAGCGAAGCGCCGGAAAATGAAGAAAAAATTAAAAATTATAAACGTATGTCTCACGTAGTCTTGAAAATGACGAGACACGCATTAATAAATAAACATACAGATTCCACCTACACTAATAGAAGTATCAAAAATTCAAGGAATTCGAAAATCAACGAAAAAGACTTCAATGAATCAGGTATAAACTACAGGTATGCTCGTCTCGTATGCCGCATACACATTGTTCGTCTCGTGTCTCCGTGAACGAGTCTTGTAGCAGCGCTAACAACGATAGGACGCGATAGAGGGATTGATTAGAAAGATTGCAGATGATTAGAGGTCAGATCAGGGTGATTAGACATACACACAAGTGCATAGCAACGTTCTTCGCGTGCGCCCCTCACTTGCTCTCTCTCTCCAGCGGTAGGTAAGGTGAGTAAGCCCAGGCGGGGCCACCCCCTGGTGGAGTTCGTGATTGTGGTTGAGATGGGCAGGTTTGCCCACGCTACACGTGCATGCTCGCGCATTCACACACGCATTAAAGGGTAGGCCACGCGAAGTGCGCACGGTAAACCTTGTTTAGGCTACCCAGGGGCTCCTTGGTACGTTCTTTAAGAGAACCCAAGGAGTACCTTAACGCTTGCTTGCTTGACAGAGGTAGCTGATTCTTCAGCGTGTTTGCGGAAAGTGTATTATAGGTCACACTGAGAACCGTATAATACGGGGAGTGTGGCTTGGTTCCTCTGCCGCAAACGCCTCTTCATTTGCCTTTACTTTACAGGTGGGCAGGTAGGGTGATTGGTGCAGCAGCATACCATTTTTTTTCATGCCCAGCTAAACAAGGGCGCAGATCACACAAACAAGTAACTCCCCTCTGCCTGTGGCAGAGCAGGGAGTCCGACTCCATCGACATCTGCGCCGTGCACGCAAGAGCACCTCTTCCCTCCAAGCCCTAGCAGGGGAAACGCGTTGTGGTGTCCCCTGTTAGGCCACAGTTGCTTAGCAGCGCTGTGTTCTCTTGTTACTTCACAGGAGAGTCGCTAGGACCCACGACATGTTCTTCAACAACACCAAGTAGAGTGTGCGTGTAGGAGTGGTAGTCCTGAGTGGGGGCTTGAGCCAGTTGCCCCAGTGCTCGCCCACCAGGATGGTGCCACTGTAGGGTGTGTAGGACCTGTAGTGCGTGTGTCACTGTCCCACTTGTTTCCTGCAATTTTAGCAGGGTTGGTGGGCTGTGGCAGTGGTTAGGTCAGTGTTTTGGCCATTTAGCAAAACGGCGTTTTCATGCCTTCATAGCTTTTGGCCACCCCTCCCTGTAGTAGACAGATAGGTAGGGAAAACAATACCTGGATCAGTACGCTGGGTATTCCCCAAAGGTTTTGCGCCAGCACAGAAATTGGGCGCTTAGGGGAGGGGAGACACGGGGCGTACCCCGTGGCATCAATAAGCCAACCCTCCAGGTTTAGCAAGCCTGCAGACTTGGGTATAATTAGGACACCACTTCTGCGGCTTGCTCTCAGGACCTTAGGACTAGCACACTCACACATACGCTTTGGCAGGTAAGGGTAAGGTTCAGTCCCTAGCTTTAGTCTTGGAGGCAAGCGTCTCAGCGAGCCTCAGCAACTCACCAAGGTTGTTCTGGGACAAGTAGTCCACCGGAACTGAGTTTAGGCGTCCTTCAGGTAGAACAAATGCAGAGAAGGGCTCCCAGGTGGCCTCTTCGACTCCAAACCCTTCCCAGAGGGTGAGGAAGCGCCAACCCTGGCGATAGCGGTGGCGTAGGACAGACTTCACCAGCTAGAAGCCCTCCTTAGCCATCTCCTCGGCGTTCATGTCGGGGAGTTCACCTTCAACTTCCATAGGGCTGGCAGCCCCTTGTAGGTCCAGAGCGGCGATTTCCTCGTCGTTCAGCTCCCACTCCTCCCCACAGAGGTCTTCAGGATCATAGTAGCGCTTCAGGTGTTGAGCAGCGCACACCAGGGTCCCCCCTAGACGGGGAGAACACCGCACGGTGATACGGTGTCCATCCACTGATAGAATCTTGTACGGCCCGAAGTATGGGTCATCGCTGGTAGAGCGTGGCCAGGCGGGTAGTCGACTGTGGTGCACCAGCACCCAGTCCCCTTCTTGGTAGGTGGCCGGCACTCGGTGCTTGTTCTTCTTGTTCCACTGACGCTCCCTCACTCTCTGGAGCATAGCCTTGGCCTTGTCCACCTTCCCTTGTTGCTCTTGGACCCATTCACGCACAGAAGAATGGGTGTCCTCTGGATAGGGGGCATGTAGGAACCATGCCGGGCGCCCTAGGAATAGCTCATGGGGCGAGTAGCCAGTAGCTGAACTCTCTTGGGAGTTCATCATCAAGGATATGACGGGGAGTAGTCTCACCCAGTCTCTGGTGCGTTCAGTTTTGCACCATATCCGTACGTTCTCCTTCAGGACGCGGATCTGTCGCTCACATAGGGGGTTGCTCGTGTGAGAGTAGGGAATCCCCGTAGACACCTGGACATTGAGGGATCTCAGGACCGTCTTGTACCAGCCAGTATCTGAGCGTATTGGTACGTCCTCATCGGAGTTGATCTCCTTGGGCGCCCCATAGACACAAAACAACTCCTCCAGGAGTATCTTGATAGTCTCCTCCCCGGTAATGTGCTTGGTACATGGGAACACCCTGGTAAACCTGGTCAACCCACAGGTTACCACGAGGGCGAAGTCATAGCCCCCGAACTTCGGCATCTCCGTGTAGTCCACGTATAGAACACTGTTAGCACAGTGAGGGATGGGCAGGGTCGAGTAGAGACCTCTGTCCCTGATATCCCCTGGTGTACAGGACCTGCACGGGCATTTGTCCACGATAGGCTGGAGGGTCTTCCGCAGTTGGTCGTCAGTCCACGTAGTGTGGAACCACTGCTTGAACAGCCTCAGGGTACGGTCAGCACCCACATGACCACTGGACTCATGGGTCCACTTCAGCAGCGCTGGGACGCGGTCACTAGGTACCACGATGCGGTCCTCGTGCCAGAGGTAGCTCTTGTCCCTCTTCCACTGGTCTTGGTTGACCAGGAGGGGTTCAAGGCGTTTCTCCAGGCGCTTGTAGATATCCCCGAACTCCTTCCGGTACTCCGATTGTTGGAGTCCATCCAGGGGGGGTATCATCGTCATGTTGAGTTCCAAGTGGACGTCCATACGGCTGAACGCCTCCTTAGCCAGCGCTTCAGACCCGGCACCAATCAGGGCGTCGAAGTTGTTGCGGCTGATGTAGTCGGCACACTCGTTCTTCACTCCCTGGATATGGTGTACCGTCAGCCGTAGTTGACTGAGGTAGGTCCACCAGCGCCGTAGCTTGGCCTTCTCAGGTGGGGGACCCTTCTGGAAACTGCGGACCAGTTCTTGGTCGCACAGCCAGACCACAGGGTTACTCCCCAACAGTCGTGCTTGTGAGGATAGCACCAGCATACCCGCGAGCAATTCCTGCTCATAGGTGGAGTAGTTCCCCCTGGCCTGGTTCCACTTCCAGTTCCAGTGGCCCAGAGGTACTAGGACCCACTTGTCGTCAGGGTAGCTGTGCTTGAGGGTTGCATCTCGGTGGAGACCTTCCGTCCCCCATTGGGAAATGGCCGAGTCGAGCTCCTCCTTCTCTAGTGCTTGCCATTGGAACAACGTTCCACCACCGCCCACATTGCTGGCGTCGGTCACCAGGATAATCTCCCCTTGTGCCCTAGGCACGCCCAAGCACTTAGCGTTGGCTACTTTGTCCTTGAGCTCGTCAAACGCTTGTTGCTCTTTTGGGCCCCAGCGCCAAGTAGTACTTTTCTTGATCAAGTCCGTCAGAACGGCGCTGGTGTAGGTGAAGTTTTTGATTTGGCGGCGATAGAAGTTGCACGCCCCAATGAAACTGCGTACATCATGAAGTCCTTTCTTGGGGTCCTCGTGTCGTACCTTGGCATCCATCAGGGGTTTGGCCTTAGAGGCCGCTGGGGTCCACCACCCATAGCCAACGTCAAACCCCAGGTACTGCATGGTCTCCTGCATGAACTCACACTTCTCCAGCTTGAGTCGAGTGTGGTTCTCCTGGCAGACCGCAAAGAACTCACTCAAGAGGATTAGGTGATCCTCCTGGGTATTGGTCCCGAGGCATACATCGTCGATGTGAGCCTCCATCTGGGCACCACGGGATATGAGCTCCTGCACCTTAGGTCTCCTTCGTAGGATGGACAAGATCTTGTTCATCAGCTCTTGGAATAGAGCGGGTGCGTTAGCCACGCCAAACGGCATGACCTTCCACTTGAACACCCTCCCCTGAGGGGTGATGAAGGCCAGTAGTTCCTGTGCGTTGGGCGTCAGGTCCACTTGCCAGAATCCGCTTCGCTTGTCCATCTTGGTCTTGTAGCGGCAGGAGGCTATCTTCTCCAGGGTAGACTCCATATTGGGTATGGACCCTGAGTGGTTCAGCGTCTTCTTGTTCAGCTCTCCGTAGTCCACTACCAGCCGTTTGGCTGTAGACCCAGGTTTAGCCACCAGAAAGCAGGGGCTGCAGTGCAGGGGGTAGTCCCCGTCCTTGTACTCCAGGACTAGGCCAGCGTCGATACATTCTTGTATCTGTCGCTCAATCTCGTCGGCCTGCTCTTTAGGAGCTGGATAGGGTCTCCTCCGGATCTTGTGACCCACGAACTCGGGCTTCAGCTTGAGGTCCATCTGTACCAGCTTGTCACATGAGGCTGGAGGGGGTAGTTCTCCGAACACCTCCAGATAGGTCCTTATAAGCTTCTGTACCCGCGGGTCCAATACCTTGATCTTGTCCTCCATGTCCTCGTCAGAGTGTAAGTTGCTTGCCCCCTGAATAGACGTCGGGAGGTGGTCCTCCACCGACTCTTCGCCCGTGGTAGTGTCCTTCGGCCCTTGGTAGGCATATAGAAGGTCTTGTTCAACCATCTCCGGTGGACGATGGCAACATAGGCACGCTCGAGGGGGTTCACATACACATTCCTCCCAGAGGTCGTCCTCCTCGGGGGTCCTCACATGGGCGCCCCACACGCTCTTCATGAGCTTAAGATCTACCTCCCTTTGCCAGGTGGTGATCTTCTGTTCAAGGTCCTCCTTCAATTGGGATAGGTCTCCCATACGTCCTTGCCTCAGTGGCCATGAGCTGCGGGTAGGCTTCGCGTAGCATAGCTTTTTTGCCACCAACTTCCTCTTGAAATCCACATACTCCCTGAGCCTGGATCGAGGGTCCAGCACCTCGTCCACGGGGTCTTCCACCCTCATGGAGAGTAGGGGTTTCAGTGGGGCGCCGTACTCGGCGTTCTCCACTTCCTCCACACAGGTCTGCACGAAGAAGGCGTCGTGCTCAGTTTCGTCTTCTGAGTGGATAGAGCTAGGTAGCTCAGATAGTCCACATACAGAGACTCCATCAGGAACATGTACATGACAGGGAGAGTTGGGGGCGTTGGTGTCAGTCACGACGTACTCATCTCCTCCGGGTGTAGTCTCAACAGCATCTTGAGGTCGTAGGCGATCCTTCAAGTCACCCAAGGCGAGTCCATCGCTTTCTCGTTGTATAGCCTGGACCAGAGTCGGGTCCAGATCCTCCCAGGGAATGGAGGTAAGACCTCCGTCCACCACGCTAAGCATACTCCCCCATCCGGGCTTCCCAATAGGCGTCTTGCGTCCCAGAGGCACGTAGATGGCCTCATCAGGCAAACGAACAGAGCTGATAGTCAGCCTGTCCAGGAGGTTTCGCCAGTACTCGTTGCCCCCATGGGCTCCCCAATCGGGGGAACACAGGACCATACGGGAACGTTCCAAGGCCACCTTGGTCAAAACCTTCCGCAGTTCACTGAACCTGGGGTTCCCGTAGGCCATCCCGAAAGAGGGCCAGTAAAATTTGTAGCTGCAGTTCTTCTTCTTGCTGCAGTAAAGGTCCAGTACATGCTGCTTGTCGCTGGCGAACAAATCCACACTCAGGTCTTCTCGAGAGTAACCCAACTCCTTCAGACCTTGGTCTAGGACTTCCCCGAATAGTTGATAGTCCTCAGTTTTGGAGGCCGCCATCATGTTCGAGGGCTCCTCCTTCGATAGTCTCAGGTAACTCGAGGTATGTTCCGACTGCTCCAGTGGCACAGACTCTCTGCCACTGCCGTGGTCCACGTAGAGGAGGTAGGGCGCTTGCAGCGTCAGGGATTGTACCTGGGAGTGCTGTACGAAGAAGTCAGTCCCCAGTACAAAGTCGAAGGCCTCAGTGTCCATCACATAGAACCGATGGGCGATAGTCTGGGAGCCCATAGGTACCTCCGCTTCACAGTCCCCGCAGCTGTGCACCACATGTCCATCCCCCATGCGTATAGCAGCGGTGGTCATGGTGTTCTTCAGGCTCCCACAAGGTAAAGTTTTCTTGGCCACTATAGATACTGTGGCGCCAGTGTCCAATACCCCCAGGTATTCGCGTCCCCCTAGTTGGATACGTACCCAAAACACCAGGTCTTGGGTGCCACCAGAGCGTCCCCGTCAGAACTCCGCGGGACAGGTCACCTCGAACCCCTTGTTCCGCAGTTTGCGGGCCATCCTCATGAAACGGCTCCTCTTCTTAGCGTTGCCGTCATCACCACCTTCATGCTCACGCTTGGCTCCTTGTTCTTGCTGGGCCTGCGTTTGTGAGCGTGTGGTAGGACCAGACTGCCCTCCAGAGGGCTCGGAGTTCCCCCCTGGATTAGGGTTGGGGTTGCCTCCGTTCTTGTCCTTGTTCTTGTTGTCGGGCTGGCGGTTAGCGCCTCCTCCTCGTCCACCTTGACCCTTGTCTTGCCCTTGACCACGTCCTTTCGACTTGCCCTTGCCGGAGTCGTTGCCTTTGCCTTTGCCTCCACCTTTGCCTGAGCCTTTGCCAGGATCTTCACCCTTAAGCTTCGCCGATAGGCGTTGCTTATGGTAGCACTCATCCTCGTAGTGCTTCCGCTAACCGCAGAATGCACACGTGATGGTGCACCGGTAATGATCCGGCAGCTTCGCTTTGGCGCCGGTGTTCTTCTCCTGCTGCTTCCCCTGGACTACGAAGCAGTCTCGCTGCTCGCAGTCAGGGGCGTGCTGCAGGTGGCCCTGCTCGTCCCTGGCATAACACCAGAATAGCTCCTTCACGTTCTCCATGATACGGGCGTCGGCGTGTTTGGGGGTAGTCCCCTGCCCAGGTCGGGACCCTTGGTACCCTTTGCCATGACCTCCAGAACCTCCTCCTCCAGGACGGTAATTGTTCAAGTGCTGGTCGCTCTCCTTCTCCAGCGCCAGCTCCAGGAGTAGCACGCATAGATCCTCCCAGCTGAGGGATCTAGCCTTGCGCTCCACCGTCGAACGGCACTCGTCCCATAGCTCTCGAGGGAGCTTGGCCACCAACCAGAACAGCAGGTCGTCGCTGCTGTAGGAACCGGGCGTCAATCGTCCAGCCCAGTGATCCAGGTCAGCCAACAGCTCAGAGACCCTGCCAGGTTTGGGGTTGTTGGGCAGCACGGGCAGGTTCTGGATCTCGGCCCTGATGGAGAGGTCGGTTTCGTAGGTCGGGTACTGCCTCTCCAGGGCAACCAACACATCCGCAAAGGTGGCGGAGTTAGTCACGATCTGCCTGACCTGCTTCTCCAGGTACTTGGTCTTGCAGCACTGCAGGAGCAGATCGCACTTTACTCGCCCACTAGCGTGGGTTTGGCCGGTCAAGCGGAGAAACCGGCCGAAATTCTCAGCAAACTCGCTGAGGTCCTTGCCTGTGAACTCAGGCAGGTTCACCACTATCCTGGAGGTGGCAATAGCCTTGCCTCCTGAGATCTGCGTCCCTCAGGGCGTCGGGTCTTCTTCTTCTTCTTCTTCTTCTTCTTACCCTTTGGGTCCTCAGGGTCCTCCGGGTCATCGTCCTCCGAGGGCGAAGAAGAAGTCATCGACGGTGGCCCATCATCGGAGGGGTCTCCGCCTAGATCACTGGAGCCATAATGCTCCACGTCCACCATAGCCCTCAAGGCTGTCAGCCCCAGCCGGTCCAGCTCGGCCCTCGTCGAGTTCGTCACGTGACTGTAGGGCGGCTGGGCCGTTCTCGGCACGAAGGGACTTCTCGGTATAGGTGCTGGAGTCGGCATCGGTCGCCTCCTCAGGCTCCCCAGGGTGTTTGTCAACCCTGCCGCCAGGTGGTTAGCCTGGACTCGGTGGGGTGACATTCCCACCGTGGTAGGTGACGCGTGGGGCGGGATCATCAGGGGCTCCAGTTTCTCACGGATCTCTTGCGTGAGGTCGCCCACGATTTTTGAAATGGCTCCTCGGAGCACCTCGTTGATCTCCGACCGCGTCAGAGACCTGTTGGAGGATCTCCCCGATCCTCTACTCCTGCCACCAAGAGATTCAGGTCCTCTCCTCAACCCACTCAAGGTTGCATAGCCAGGTGCATACCCAGGAACATCCACATAGGTTCCAGTAGCGCGTAGTGGATGGGGATATTCAGCCGCATACCATCGCGGCGCAGAGCTGGTAGCCACCGGCTCACTGGCAGTAGTTGCCTCATGGAGCGCAGTGGTAGACGGGCCCATACCATAGGCGGGGTAGGGAGGCATGCCAGTAAAGCCTGTGCACTCTGCCATAGGCGGGTTGCTTGTGGAAGTGGATGTTGCAGCAGCTGGGAGTGTGGTGGTCATATGAGAGGGTGATGCGTGGAGGCAAGAAGCGCTTGGTGCGCCTTCGAAGGTAGGGACATTCGTCAGGTCTTGCCCTTGCTCCTCTCCTTCATCTGCTTCGTCTCCAGCATCCTTCTCGCTCTCTCTCTTCCTCTTCACAGGCTGAGAGACCACCTCCTCGACTGACAAGGCCCCGAAGGCCGTCTGGAGTCCATCCAGGGAGTCCTCAGCCGCATCCACTGGCCCATGTAAGGGCTCCGCCGAAGGTACAGTGCCAGGTGCTGGCCTTGCCGGTGCCTCAGGCGCTGGCGCTGTCTTCACGTCGGTGTCCTCCTTCCTTGTGTCCATCTTCAGTCCGCCTTCTGCTTATATGTGCCTGTACTCGGCGCACTGGATGTACGGCGCGGGGTTGCTGCCGGTGCGCAGAGACAGGCTGCCTCTGCTACCAGAAAGGTTTATAGTGGTTTCAGCACTGTGTTTTTGTCTCTCCTGCTGCTTGCTGTTGGTGTAGGGTTTCCTGCTGCTTGTTTTTGGAGATGAAAACCTTTTGTTTGCAGGAATATAGTCAATCCAGGATAACCCAAGCCAGAGGTGTGCAGGGAAAAGAGTTTTCAGGATCAAAGCATGAAGGGCTGCAGTGTAAACAGTGAAAGATGATTGGATATTCACAGAAACTGCAACTCAGGTCAAATCGGAATGCATATTCAGAAAGATAGCTAAATTGTTTTGGAAAAGAGTTGGAAAACTGCCCCATGGTCACTCTCTCTCCATAGTGCCATCTCAGGAGATGTGCACTCTTTGTTTTGGGTCCCATATGTGCTGAGGTGGCAGGGCATGTGGCGATGAGGTCACTGCCATGTCACATGGGATCTTCCTACTTAGCTAGGCTGACCAGGAATTGAACCCAGGACCTCTCAGAAAGAGGTGCTCAGCCCCCTAGGGTGCATACCACTAGGATAGCTAGAAATTCATGGAAAAACATAGATAAATTCATAGGCTCTGCCTTGGATATGTCAGTTCTCAGTCAACTCAGGAAAAGATGATTTGCCTCACGTTGAAAGGGGATTAAGGGGTCCACTCCACATCCTGATTGGGTGTTTTGTTCCATAGGTCAAAATGTGTTATCACCACTTTTGGTGGGACCAATACTAAGATAGAAATGCCTGGAAGCTCAGTGCATCTCTAATACAACTAGAGTATGCCTCAAAGCAATGGAAAAGCACTTTTTCTTACTCTTGAACCACCGAACGAGTGGCGTGCAATTTCCAGTACGTAGGGCAGTGTGCACATGCATCTGCTGTGGTCCTGGAAGTAGATGAAACCACTGCTTCAGAGCTAGCACGATGGCCAACAACTCCTGTTCTCGAATCGGGTATCGAGTTTCAGCAGATTGCATCTTCCGCGACATAAAGGCAATAGGTCGAAGATGTCCCTTGTACTTTCCATGTGCCCATCGCTGCGCTAGCGTGGCCCCCACGCAATCTTTTGAAGCATCCGTGGACAAGTGATACGGCTGTCGGGGGTCGATGGCACTGAGATGTGTCTCATTGATCATTGCTTGCTTCAGCTTGTCGAAGGAAGCTTGGTGCACAGCTGTCCACTCCCACTCAAAGTCTGCCTTAAACATCGCGGTCAGAGGGGCTGCAACAGCTTGGAATCCTTCGACAAACTGCTCTGGAAATCCACACAACCCAATAAATTGTCGAACTTCGTGGACGCTGGTTCTGCGGAGGCCAACCTCGAATGACCTTGATCTTTTCGGGGTCCATGTGTACTCCATCTTTATCGACGATGTATCTGCAAAAGGATACTGGACTCTGGAAGAATGTGGATTTACCGATGCAGGGAAACAGTTGGTGTCGACGCAGTAGTTCATATACCAAATCGAGATGCCGTTGGTGCTCCTCAGCATCCGTCGAGAAGACGAGGGTGTCATCGATGGACACCCGTACGAAAATCCCCAAGTGGTCTCGAAGGACTTCGTTCACCACGTGTTGGAATGTCGATGGCGCGTTACAGAGGCCAAAGGGCATAACAACCCATTGAAGGCGCCAAATTGTGTGTTGAAGGCGGTTTTCTCCACATCTTTGTCATGGATTCGAATCTGATGGAACACACTGACAAGGTCTATCTTGGAAAACACGATGGAACCCCCCAGTGTACTCAGTATGGATTGGATCGAAGGTAAGGGATATCGATCTCGAACAGTTCACGTATTCAACGCTCCGTAGTCGACGCACATACGCCATTTACCATTTGCTTTCTTCACCGTCGGCCAGATCGATGTAACTTGTCCAGCTATTGTCGAAGTTCATCCAGTTTGTTCGGGTCCATTTTGTAAGGGTGTACCCACGGTGGATTGTCTTCCGAATCAAGGCGTATTCGATGGTCTCTCCAAGGTCGATGCGGAGGTAGGTCTCCGAAGTCCGCTTTCTCCCGATCGTAGAGGCCTGCCCATTCATGAATTGAAATACGCAATTTGCGTCCAACAGGGTCAAACCCGTCCTTGTCACTGCTTTCTTGCATCTTGTACATTTGATCGACTGGCACTGCAGGTCTAGGCATGCAGCACAGAAACACTTGATAACCGGTGAGATCAGCTCGACGGATCTCCCGCTTAAGTTTCGGCAACGAGATGTACTCGATCTCCATGTCGCTGCACTCCTCATCGGTGATACCATCTCCCGTTGCGGACTCATCAAACGTGTCAGCATCGCTCCCGGCGCGTGTCGACGAGTGTAGGTCAGGGCGCCCCTTGGCATGTGGTGTAGGGCTTCCAACCGCACTTGCTCTCAAGGTACCGGATGGAAGTGTCGAAGGAAGATCCAACTTCGAAGCGGGTTGGAACTGCAGCTGGGTGGAAAGTCCTGACTCGTCCAAGGACAATCGGTGTGACCTCGCACCATGTCGTACGTCCGCATACCGTTCCTCCCAGTTGACAGTCGGATTATAGCTTCGAAGCCATGGTAGCCCAAGTACCACATCTGGCAGAATCTCCAAAACCCTGAACTGATGTCGAAAAATCAGAGTTTTTCAACTCGAACATAAGCTCTTGTGTAGTATCGCACCTCGACTTGGACTCCTCGGGCTGTTGAGACGTGTCCGGGGTTGGTCAGTTTGTAGAGGGGAAGTGACGCGCTCGTTGCAGTCTGCATTGACATGCAGTCACTCGTCGCTCCAGAGTTGACTAACAATTCAATGCTAGAGTCAAAAGAGGTAACAACGACGTGCGCAAATGCGCCCTCGAACCGTGAAAAGAGACGCATGCTCAGGTTCCGTTCCTTTGATGTTGACACAACCAGGTGTCGAATTCCTTTCGGGTTTGTTGGTACTGATGGCGGAGTTCAGCTCTTCTCGGGGACGTCCACCACCAGGTTTTCCAAGATGCTTGTTAGGCCGTCCTGGACCGATCTCTGCTCTTGAAACGGGATCCGAACCGTCCCTTACTGTCTCGACTCAGATCTCTTCGGGGCGTGCCTGATCTCGATTCTCGACGTTCTCTTCCTCCACATGGCGGTTGGTAGTTCAAACAGTTGCGGGGCAAGTGGCCTTGTTCTCCACAGTTGTAGCAGCGCCTAGTTTCTCGACCAACTTGGCGACTGAACCGATCATTTCGACGTTCGCCAATGTAGGCGTGTAGTTCTTCTCGGAGCTTGGCAATTGTATCGAGATTCATGGGCTCCGGCACCGTCAAAGCCATGGAGCCGCAGCTGGAGTCGGCATAGGATTGACGTGCAGTGTTGACATAGGATTGGAAGGAAACATTGTGGAAGTCGAGGTTGGCGGGACCATTATAGGCAGGGGTCTCGAGAGGGCAGCACCCGCAGTATCCGTTGTCCTTCTCAACGCGTTCTGTACCTCTTCGAGTTGATAGCCGGCCGCCATGTAGGCCTCTGCGATGGTCTCCACCAGCGTATCGAAGCCGCATGGTCTTCCAGAACGCCATTTCGAACGGATTTCAACGATGTACTGCCAGCGGACGGCGTCATTCGACAACCTATCATGAAATCGAGAGTTAACGAGGTAACCCATCTGGAGGTCACTGGTGTTAACCTTCGACTTGATGACGCAGTCCGAAACTCCTTCACGTAGTCTGCATGTCGAGGGATCTCACTTTCTCTCAAGGTCAACATTCTTGACAAGTACACTGGCTCATGGGATATGCAATCGAAGCGTTGAACCAACACACGCATGCGCTGGAACCAGTCATCTTGTACAACTTTCGTCAAACTGTGATAATACTCGACAGCATCGCCTTCAAGAAGGAACGGTGTGGTGGTGACCTTATCGACGGGTGAAGTGATATATTCGACAGTGCGAAGGCTCGCATAAGGTCGTCCTTCCAAGTTCGAAATTCTCCTGATCGTGGTTTCCCAGAAGATAATGGTATCAACTTGCGTAGGCGTCCAACACGACGTCCCAGGATCTCGAACCTTGGAGTACGAGGATACATGGCGTTCACTGGATTGGCTTGATTCATTGGATTGGCTAGATTCATCGACGGATCAAAGGGAGGTGCTTGTAGAGGTGGTTGTTGCGATGGATGATGTTGAGGCGGCTGATTGTTTGATGGTGAATACGGCGGAGAGGGCGAAGGAGATGGTTGTCGTTGTGGTTTCGGTTGAGGAATTTGTGATGGAAACCGGAAGTGACTCGAAAGTTGTTGACTCGAAACTTGTGCAAATCCGTTGAGAAGGGTATAGCATTGCGAAAGTTAATGTTCCAGGCGTCGAAGAACACTTACTGCTGCTTGTGTTGCATTCTCAGTCGAGGACTGCAAAATGTTGACTCTGTGATCAGTTGCCACAGTGGCATTTGCTGCTCATGTCTGCAACGCATTGATGCGCTGCTCCGATCCGATGACCTTGGCTTGAGCTTCTGCAAGCTTCTGCGACAAGCTGTGAAGATCACGGGATATGCATGGAAACCACTCGCTTCTTCGACTTGCGATGCGCTCTGCGATGAACCTTTCTAACGAACTCGAAAACTCGTTATGCAACGGTGAGTCGGATCAAAACAGGCAATCTCGGATGAAGTGCATCATAGCTGTGTCGTCAAAAGGTCGTTCCAATTCAAGTTGAACTCAAAGACGGTGTCCAAGATTGTAACGCAGAGGTCGACGATATTGATCTCCCCGCCACCTAGCTGGCTACCACTTGTTGTGGTGTGAGTTGGGAACTGTCCTGTTTCTCAAAAAACTCAAAAATACGACAAACCTCTTACTGCGCAGGATCTTTAGGCGGAGCACCAATTCATACGCACTTCACAAGTTCGAAGACAAAAACCCTGTTCAAAGATATCGAAGTATTATACAGCACTTCGTTCACAGCAACTGGCATCTCGATACTTCAGATGTATTCACAGATTGCAGTGCGATTGCGACTCGCGCGCTCACTACGCTGCTGCTTCTCGAAAACATAACAGTAGGGGTGATGCATGGGACTAGAGGACACATGTTGGCCAGTACTGCACCCATCCCCCCGCCCAAGTGGATGCAATCCCTACATACTGAAAATTGCACACCACCCGTTCTGTGATTCAAGGGGCAGTTGAAACAGTTTTACCAAATTTTTGCGTAAAATGCCGCGGTTGAACCAGTTGAACCACTGGTTGAACCGGTTGAACCACAGGCCAGTGCCGGCAGCGGGGCGCGCTGCAGCGCGCGCCAGCAATAGTTAATACAAATGGCTGGTACTTAGTAGATTTAGAGCAGTACAATATTTGTTAATATTTTTTGAACCACAATGTCCGGTACCAATGATGATGCAAGTTTTCTGGTGGACAAATATGGTGAATGTACGCAACCTTGTGCCAGGACGCACTAGTGGACCTATCAAATTGGCCGGCACATGATGCATGGTTCAAAAGAGTCAAGATGTCCCTGATGGTGACACCCGTGGAAAATAGTACAACAAGTAGTCTAAGAATTTAGCCAAAAGTTCAGTACGTGGACTGTTTCCGTCTCTTTCTGACAAAACCAAGAGGTGTCCATAAATGATTTCTTTCGGCCAAAACTCACTGCATTTTCCTGAAAGCCAGGAGTTTTAGCTTTTTCTACCATTTGTGATCTGTTGTCAAAATGACCACCTACCATTAATTGCTGCCGCCAACATTGCTCGAACTCTGTGTGGCACGCAGCACTACAAAAACCATTTATTTGACAGTGTTCTATGCGAGAGGCCTGGTGCATGAAGCAACACAACAGCGTCGAGAACCCAACACATGGTGAACCATGCCGCACAATATGACAGCAAAAAGGGCGTCGAACAACAATGTTGAGCGCGAGCCCTCGCGCATAATATATCAAAACAGACGAAGAAATTACTTTTTCTTCTGAGCAGTCGCCAATTTTGCGCCCAAAGATTTAACCAGGGACATCTTACCGTTTGGAGCTGGCTTTGCAGGTTGTTCTGTTGGTGCGGACTGACGGGCTGGCTGCTGGAATGGAGCTATGATGGTACCCCGGAGTTCCTCGGGCCTTGGTTTGTCTGCTGCCTTATTTGCCTTCTTGCCTTGGGAGTCTTCCTGTTCCTCGTCCTCTTCTTCTTCATCCTCCTCCTCTTCATCGCCCCCGTCACTATCTTCACTGGTGACTGGTTTTGCGGCTGGGGGCTTAGGATTTGGTGTCGGACAACCCCCCAGAACCCTCGCCTATGTCCTCCACTACTCATCCTTTACCTTCCTCTTCACGTCTCAATCTGTACTTTGTTTTTCCACAACAACTCCTCAACGGAAGTGCCCCGAGACGTGAGATCTTCCGGAACCATCAGGGAACTAGGCACATGTTTTTTGTTTTTTTGCGCCGACTAGATTCGGGCCACCTCGCCCTCCTGTCGCCATCCTGTCGCCTCCCTCTCGCCTCCCTGTCGCTGTTTCGGCACTTTCAGCCCCCTGTCGCTCCCCTGTCGCTTGCCTGTCGCTTCCCTGTCGCTGTCCTGCCGCTCCCCTGTCGCTCCCCTGTCGCTTCCCTGTCGCTTTCCTGCCGCCCTCCTGTCGCTATCCTGTCGCTTCCTGTCGCTTCCTGTCGTTTCCTGTCGCCATGCTACTTTTTGCCTGGCGCCTTCCTGTCGCTCTCCTGTCGCTCTCCTGTCGTTCCCTCCTGTCGCTCTCCTGTCGCTATTTCCTGTTGCCTCCCTGTCGCCCTCCTGTCGCTTGCCTGTCGTCTTCCTGCCGCCTCCCTGTCGCCTCCCTGTCGCCTCCCTGTCGCCTCCCTGTCGCCCAACGTGGTAACCTGTCGCTCTCCTGTCGCTTGCCTGTCGCTTGCCTGTCGCTTGCCTGTCGTCTTCCTGCCGCCTCCCTGTCGCCTCCCTATCGCCTCCCTGTCGCCTCCATGTCGCCCAACGTGGTAACCTGTCGCTCTCTTGTCGCTTGCCTGTCCCTTGCCTGTCGCTTGCCTGTCGCCTTCCTGTCGCCTCCCTGTCGCCTCCCTGTCGCCTCCCTGTCGCCCAATGTGTTACCCTATCCATGGAAAGCCATAGATACCTCAAACAGGCAGTTCGATAGTACTAAAAATGTTCTTTATTCATGCCAAATTGTGAGATCTCGCCTTAGCAAACCTCCCCAAAGGTGTGCAAAGCAATGATGCAAATCGTAGATCGATGGTTCAATCATTTGCATTGTTTGACAATCCTAAATTCCTAACACTCTTGGTTATCTACTATGCACATTTGCATGGCCGCTCAGCTGTAGGCTCGCAACCATTTTGCAAATCAAACTGAATCTGACAATTATGTAGTACACACGCCGCCAAGAAGAAGTAGGTCAACTCATTATATTCGTACGATCCACCTCGGCTCTTAACTCGATGAAAAAGACCAAACTTCTTGATGTTGGAGAATGCGTTCTCAATAGCAATGCGCTCCTAAGGTGCAACGATGAAAGAGCAATGTACTACACGAATCAAACGTACATTTATTTGGCTTTGGGCTTTTGCGTACTAGTACTTGCGTCCAAGAAATAGGACGAAAACTTGATGTTCCAAGCCGGGGTGTCGTACTTCGTGTACTTTTTCAACACCTCTTCCCGTAGCTTCTTGACAGCAGCCAGCCAATCGGCCGTATTCATCCCGCAATACTTTGCCCAAATCCTCTTGCCGCGCTCGCTGTTCACAATGATTGAGCCCAAGGCAGTTCGCGTGCGCCATGGGGCTGCATTGTTGACCAGAGCTGCCCATTGACCCAGGCCCATGCGCTTGCATAAAGCCAGCAGGTACTCTACCTCACTTCCTTCATACGCTCGGTTCACTGGAACCTCTTGTGGTGGGACGTCGGACATTAGTATGTTTCTCTGAAAATGCGTTGGTAAAAGCATTGCACACCACAATTTAGATGACTTGTCATTCCAACCCCAAGTAACCCAAAGCTATCATGAGCAAACAGACCGTACACCACAATTTAGGAAACTTTGGATTCCCAGCCCAAGCCCATAATGTGGCACAAAACCTGCCAAAATGTTGCTGTGGCATACATCACATGTAAAAAACACCGACGTCATTGTGTCACACATTGCTTGCCTTGTTTCCCGTCCACTGCATTTTTTGTGTCAATAGTGGTTCATCGCAATGTCGACTGCTGCAAAGAGGGTTCTCTATCAATGATACAGAGTCTGCGCTCAGCTCTGCAACACGTGCAAACCTAATGATGTGAGTGCTGACGCTATTCATGGTGCTTGTGATGACGCTTGTGCTACAACGGAATGACCAATTTTAGCCCTTTAAATTTGGGCCCTACCTCCATGAGGCAAGTTTTGCAACCGAAATTTAACCCTTCTACTTTGCATGTAAAACATTTTGAAACGCGCTACACTTTTTTTTATCCATGCCTTGCACTGTTCTTTCAATGATCCACTTAGCGTATTTGGGAGAATAATTTCCAAACCTTGAACACTGAACTGAACACTATTTGGACTACCACCCACCCACCCCATGCTACAACGCCCCCTGGGCCTGATGAAAAATGATCTATCCAAGGGTGGAGATCCATGTTACACCTAATGTTGGTCATCAGGAATGGTGGTCAGCATTGTAACACCACCTCTTAGATTTGCTCCCCCACTGGGCAGTGTGTGGAATCCCATGCATTTAAGACAGGGTCTTGGCGGTGGGCCTGAAAAGTTACTGTAAGCGGGAGAGATTACCCACCGTTTGGAACACTGGGGCATAATCTTTACCCAAGATATTTTTACCCAAACTGTACTGTTGCACGCACAGAAATACATCAGGAACACTGGGCCCTCTTGGCAAAACAGGTACTTGCCTTGACCACCAGGGCACCATGCAACCAGAAACAAAGCAGAGAGACATCCTTTGGCCTTGAATATGCTTCATGGTGCTGGCTGGGCCATGAAACATCACTGCCTCTTTGTGCACGCTCAAAGGTCCAACAAACAAACACTCAGAGAAAAGAGGGTGGTAGAAGTTCGATTGTGCTACACTCAACTTACCTTGTGGGTGCGTTTCCAAACAATCACCACGAAAAGGTGAGTTTGCGTTGCACACCCACTTCAGAGCAACCAAGTGCTCCTCTTATTACGATACCACACCGGCCCCCAGGCACTGTCCAAATTTCGGCACATCGTACACCCCTTCCCGTGTGCTTGAACACCAGTGCCAGATAGAGAAAGCTGGAAAAAATCCCCAAACCTCCACACGATCATCCGACAGAACAAAGGATGCACTTCCCCCCACAGCAACCATAGAAGTCCACAAAGCTGATAAAGTCCAAGGCTCTCGGTTGTCCCAAGGCAGCACAGGCACACACAGCCACGCGCGTGCCTGGCACTACGAAATGCTCGTCATCGTTAAGCTTTCAGGCAGCATAGGCGCAGTCAGCAGTGCAAGATCACAGTGATGCGCAAGAGTCTCAACCGTTGGCGATGGCGTCGAGCAGGCCCCGTGTGTCCTCTCGTGTGCGGCAAACTTGCAAATCGTTCTCAACGTTTTCCTTGTGCAAATCCTGAAAATGCACAAGTGCGAAGCACGTGTAAGCCCTCGACGCTACTACCCTCTGCGACATACATTCAGTTCTGCGCAAGCAGCGTCGACAGCATCAGCCGTTAAAGTCTTCAGATCGTCAAACTGCGTCAACAGACTGTTCATAATAGTCTGAGATAGTGGTTCATTGTTTGAAAGAGAGGAAGCGGCAAACTGAAAAAGCAGTGCACTTTGGCAAAGTGAATTACCTGGACTTGATCAACCAGTTGTGTGTTCTCAAACTGCTCCGTCAGTTGCTTCAGCGTGTCGCTGCAGGTTGAAGATTAGTGGGGTGCTGAGTTGTGCTGTGCTGTGCCGTGCGGTGCTGAATTGTGCTGTGCTGTGCCGTACGGTGCTGAATGGTGCTGCGCTCTGCTGTGCGGGCGTTGTACACACACACACACACACACACACACAAGTACCTTTTCTTTCTTGTTTCTTCTTCTTGCGGCCTTGTCTGAGATAACGGAGAGCATGTTCATAACAGAAACTATAAACAGAAAATGTGAAAAGAAGAGGACAAAAACGCAATCAGAAACAATTTTTGGATTAACTCAACGAAATGCTTGCATAAATAAAAGTTCTTGCTGTCGGGACGAGTTCTTGCTGTCGGGACCTGTCGGGGTCATTTCTGATCGGGAAAGTTTGCAGTTGACACTTATCTTTATCATTTAGTTCTCAGTTTCAGGCGAAATCTACCTGCGGAATGAATCGATAAAAGATGAAAATTCACCAAACGCTAAAAGTTTATCCATCTAACCATGAAATGACATCTTCATAAGAATCCAAATAAATGTAAAACATTGGTTCTCATTTTCGTTACATATATCCACCTGTATAAAAATCCATGTACTATTTTGTCCCACTTGTTGTCTTCCACAGGCCTGTCGCTCTCCTGTCGCACCCCTGTCGCCTTCCTGTCGCCTTCCTGTCGCAACAAGCGCTGATGGGATGCCCGGCCCGCCCACCCGCGACAAGACCCGGCGGGATAGTGGTAGTTACTAATATGTTTTTAATATGTTTTTAATAGGAGGGGCTAATATGTTACTAATATGTTTTTAATAGGAGGGGCATGGATATAGTTGAATTGCATTATGGCTCATTTTTATAGTCAAAATAATAATCAAAATAGACCAAAGAATGCATACTTCATAGCTCTTGTTCATTGTGATACAGATTGTGTTACATCACACTTTTGGTCCATACACTGATTTTGGTACACATTATATTATTCAGCCGAAAAAGAAAATGACGAAAATGGAAAAGAGCAACTATCATCACCACATGCTACTACACGCGCCCAAAACAATAGTTCTTGTGTTTCTGCGATCCATCATGAGAACAATACAACCTAAGCATAATATACATCGCAGCAAAAATTTACCCATTGGCAAAATTGGTATGCAATGCAATGCAAATGCAAATGCAGTTAGAAAGACATTAAAAAAAAAAAAAAAAAAAAAAAAAAAAAAGAATCCATGGCATTAGCTTTGTGACTAGGCTTGGGAAGGACTCGCTATGCTCCTCCTTCCCAAGCCTAGAAAGCCGAAAGTATCAAAAATTTTGGTACGTACCAACAAGTAAACATTTCATTGCGCTGATTTTGACCGAAAATCATGACCAAAAACCTGATTTTTGCGGAAAATGGTCATGAGCTAGACTATGATCATTCCTCGAATTCTATTACGATATGTCTTCACCTTGCAAACGAGCCAAACGGTTCGTTCCAACTCAACAATATGTTCGAGAACGAAGTCCGACAAATGGAAGCATAAACTATAAATTGCTACTTTTGACAAAAATGCAAAACCCCCAACGCTTATAAATCCGGGCCAACGGGGCTTCAATGGGCAAACAATTGACCTTTTGCATTCTTCTAGATCCAAATAACTCCATTATGCTTGGTTGAGGGCTTGGTAACATATGTGCTTCCTACTTGACTACGTGCCGACAGGTACACATTTTGCCGTGGCAGGGTACGCACAAGATACAACTGATTTTTGTCAAAAATGACCACCAAAGATGCAATTTTTGCGTGAAATGGGTGTGGGACGGCCTGTGGCGGGTCCTATTATCCTTTTAGGACATGTTCTCGGCTTTCAAACGATCCCAACACTTTGTTCTAACTCCACGGTATGTTGGAGAACGACCGCCAACAAATGGACCCACAAACCGAAAACGTCCATTTTTGACCAAAATGCCAAACCCCCGGCTCCCATATCTAGCGGTCTTTGGGGGTACACCAGGCAAACTAGTGGCCATTCCCCTCCCTCTAGGTCCAAACTACTCAAATATGCTTGGTTGAAGTCCCAAGGAAGCATGGGCATGCAACCGGAACACCGGGGGGGAGACCCATGATTTTGGTAGGCTGGTGTTGTGACAGCACCCAAAAACACAGTTTAAAAAGCACATATCTTTGAGTTTTCGCCCCCATGTGCTCTCTATAGAGGCCATAGGGACGTAACATTGCTTATACCCGTTCCATCGGACCCATACGGGACTAGTTTGCACAAAGGTTCAATCCCTAGGCCGGGATATAGCGCTTTGACAAGGCTGTACAATGGAGACAGCAACCTTCTCTAAGTACTGTTTTTTCTACCGTTTGTACCCTCTTTCTAGGCATCAAGAGGAGGCTGGAGTGGTCAACCTTGGGGATTTTCACATCATTTGGGTGCAAATGAACTTGGATTGTCACTTGGGTCGTTGCTAGACCCTCGTGGTTTCGCTACAATAGGCCTACGAAACAGGCCAAAATGGCCAAACTGAGCCTACTGTATAAAAACTTAAAAAAACCATATCTTTGGCCTACCGGCTCGAATTTTGATAAACCGAAAGCCAAATCTGGGTAGTTTTTGACGCTGAACACGAATATTTAGTCAAAACGCCGGCGTCGAACACGCTGCTGGCGGAAATCGACGATCGGTGTTCCGAAACAGTGATTCGTGCAGTTTTGCGAAAATCCGGTTTTACAGCATTATTGGGGCTTTAAAACCCTTCACATTCATGGTCTGAAATCGAATTTTCGTCAACTCTAGCTAGGTGCTGAGTTCAACAGGAGAAATGTCGGCGACAGCCATTGGTCACGCGTGCGCGCCGATTTTTCACCAGAAATCCGGATTCTGGCCAGTAAAAAAAAAGTCCCCTATATAACCACTTAGGGCCCGAGCTGCCATCCAGAAATATACCTTCGGTTCGCCCGGAACTTCATCCGTTGCCAACATTGAGAGAGCGCTACTCCGTAAACATAATCACCGGGGTCAGCTTTCCAACTGAGCGTCGCAGGCGGCCGCGGAGGCCCCTCCCCCGCGGCCGGACAGCGAACGGCGGGCCTTGCGGCCCATGGGCAAAAAAACACCCTGCCGCTCTCCTGTCGCTCTCCTGTCGCTCTCCTGTCGCTCTCCTGTCGCTTTCTCCTGTCGCTTCCCTGTCGCTTCCCTGTCGCCGCTAGCCCTGTTGCCCTCCTGTTGTCTTCCTGTCGCTTTCCTGTCGCTTATCCTGTCGCTATGTCTTGTTTCCTGTCGCTTCCCTGTCGTCTCCCTGTCGCCACCCTGTCGCCGCCCTGTCGCCCTCCTGTCGCCCTCCTGTCGCACCTCCCCTGTCGCCTTCGTGTCGCCTGCCTGTCGCTTCCTGTCGCTTCCCTGCCGCTTTCCTGCCGCTGGCCTGTCGTCTTCCTGTCGCCACCCTGTCGTCTTCCTGTCGCCACCCTGTCGCCTTCCTGTCGCTCCCTGCCGCATTTCACCGTCGCCTGCCTCGCGTGGCCCGAATCTACTGATAGAGAATTAAAATCCCTTCATATTCGTCGGGCAATTTCTGTGAAAACTGCAAAGCTACAGGACCTGGGTTTTGGTTTCGGCGCTGCCGTGAACAGGCGACGCGCCAGATCGCGCATATACAGGCAGTTGCTGCCCGCTCAACCAAAACCGCGGAACCCTGAACTGGCCTTTTCAGAAATTCAACCGAGGCCAGCGATATTGATCTGACTTCATTGCTGCATGCTTCAATCTCATGATTTTACTATAGAACCCAAAAACCACGAAGCAGTGAAGCCAAGTTTGAAAACTTGGCATCGACATGATGCCCAGGCAAAAAAAGATGCTAGGATCGTCAATTGGCCGAGCCAGCACTCTACGGTGCCTTTCTATCCCTTTGCCCCCCATTTGACTAGGCATGGCATGCCATTTTTAATGCATTTCGAAGGGTCACTTCAGCAGGGCATATCTTTACGCCACTGCATCTGGAACCTTTAGAGGAAAATGCATAGAAAGCCATAAGTGTCTATTCTTACTGTGCATTAACTGAACCTGTGAGGTGCAAGTAGATGTCAAACTATGAGTGATTTATCGAGCTTGAGTGATAAACATGGGATTCCAAAAGTACCATGAATTGTCCCATGAACAGAAAGGTATGCCTCTCTTCCCATGGTGTACACCGACCCAAAACATCTTTTGTCAATCTAATTTCACGTTTGGAAGTCATTTCATAACCATCGTTGGTCAAGCCATCCATGGTTGGGCTGCCATCTATGGCCCAAAAGGGCAATTTTGTGCCATGGTATGTACCCCCTTTGGGAGCCTTGTGCGCTAAGCCATTGTGTTGAACTTCCCTAGTTTTTGTCATGCATGTCAGTGCATGTCTCGAGTGCACGTATGCGTTCTTGTATTGAATTTGAGCCAATGGCTAAGCACTAGCTTCATTTGAATGACTTCGTCTTGAGCACACTTTTTTTCATGGGCTCAAACTTTGACATGATATGTCTGAGATATCATAGACACGGAACTCAAGTAAAGCTTGTTTTGTATGTACTGGAGGGGTAGTTTTCAGATATCGAAGAGTTTAGTCACGTTGAGGCTCAACGATCTTCTTTTTGTACAATATTTTGCGTCAATTGAAGCATTTTTCACCATGTCATTTATATGTCAATTTTCACTCATTTTTACCGAATCATGGGCTCACTTTCCGGACTCGGTTCTCAAAGCCCATGGAGAGTGTGAACCAATTTTATCTTTATGCATGTTCGAGTATGTGTCTAGTTTGCATTTCGCAGTTGTTTGTTTTAGTTGCGCTCATGTACCAAGTCTGATTATCAAAAAGATCAATTTCATTTTTGAGCTTTGAAATTCATGACCTCACTTGTGCTGTCAATGGAGATGGACTACCATGGAGTTTTGTTCCGAATGTTGGACCCATTGTGGTCTACTTGGTCGTTACTCTGCATATGTGGTCAAGTGTCTGACGCGTTGATGGTCGGCTGCTCGTTTTTGTTCAAACTTTTGTACGCGCATTTTTTATTTTATTTCATGCTCAGGAAAAATCGCACAGCATTCATGTCCAATTTTCCCCTGTGTATGTGCTTACTTGTTGAGCTCAGAGCTGTACGCCATTATAAAGTTTGACCCTGATATATCATTCTCAAAAAAGCCTGATTCCTCCACCTCACTAATTTCGTTTGTATGTCAAATTCTCAGCCGCTATATTCTCACACGAACCGGATTTCTAAAATGCTTTTGAGATCGAAAATTTCATGTGTCCACTTCAGAGGCTTGGTTTGTTGGGTTTTTTGGGTCATATTCCCTTGTTGCCTTACCATCATTCACTCCAGGGTGTCTACTTTGGCTATTGCGAGCTTTTGGGTAATGCTTCATAACAGACTTAAGTCATTTGAACCCATTTTGCCCAGTCTATGGCATACAGCTTTTACATGGCTCCAGCCAGGTCTATAGAGAGCCTTGAAAACCACCCTGTCATCGGGTCACTTTACAGTCTAACAGTAAAAACGCTATGAGAGGTTGGGCCTTGGGGTCTTCTCCTATGCTTCAATGGTGCTCTCTACTTGACTATGAGCATTTACGTGAAGCTTACTGGTACATCGGTTCACCATTTCGAATTTTCTCAGGAATTTTCTCAAAAATTCCTAATTTCACGAGGTCACTTCAGGTCCATGGCAAAGCTAGGCCACAGGTCAGTTTTGTGCCACCTCTTTGTCCATGGCCTACCAGCAGTGTGTGTGTGTCATATTTGGTTCATTTGGCTTTGGGCCATCCTTGAAGGATCGGTCGAAGGCCACATGTCAGTTCAACTTGGACTTGAATCCTGTGTGCAAAACATGCTCATGGAACGTTTTTGCGGTTACTAAAAATGACCTCAAAAGGTGTGTATTGGAGATTGTTGCTTCGCTCCGAAGCCACAGAGAGGTAGGGTCAGCCCCTCTCGGACAATCAACTTCTCCCCGAACGCTTCCTGCATGCACTTTACTGGACGTTAGGCTAGAATGTTTTTGGATTTACTTGCATTCTTTTCTCCCTTCTTTTTCACTGATGGGGAATTTCACCAAAGTGAACAGCCCATCAGACTAGATACAGTATCCTGGTATCATTGAGATAGACTAGGACATTTTGGTATCATGTTCCTGAATTGCTGCCCTTCGGATGCTTCGACTCAGATTTCTTTGAAACCCCTCTACTGTGGCTTGGGGACAGTTGAATGTCAGTGACCGCTGCTTTCTGGTTTTTCCTGCTTATGTGCCCTGATGCCTGCAGTATATCTCAGGGCCCATGTTGAGTTGTATCCTGCCCCCCCCTATGTGTGTCAGGGTGAAGGTCTTGGTTTCCCAAAACTACCCATGTTTATGTATGGGACCCTGTGCAATTGCTCTGACTCCCTTTGTGCCAATTTGTCTTGTGTACATGCTGTTCTTGTGGTTGCATGATGTATCTCTTTTCCCCCTCTTAGGTACAAAGAGGCTACTTTTGTGATTGCTGCGATCACACTGAGTCCCAGCAAGGTTGTAGACCTCTTGTCTAGTGCTCAGCCTTCGCTTCTGTCTCGCTCGACTAAGGAAAACACGCCCGCACCGGCCTTGCTTACACGCAAGTGGGTAAAAGAGCACCAGGAGTACCATCACAAAAGACTCCTAAGGGCTACACCGGAGCGGTGGTGCTCACAAAGACCCCCCCGACGAGGACGACCTCAGATTTGACACCTCCAGCCCGAGATGCAGGACCTGGACCCGTGAACCAGGGAGCTTGTCCCCTCCGTGGCAGCCCCCGCCCTCCACATCACCGGCTGCGGGCCCCATTGGTCAGATTCAAAAAGCAGCTCGGGGTCCGATGGGCGGCTGCCCCCGGCGTCCCGCGTACTCGCGGAACCAGGCCCCTACGCCTTCCCTGAGTGGGCTGAGGACCCCCAGGGGTGCCGCTGGCACTTCGCATAGAAGATTGAGCTCACCAACGACCTAGGCCAGCGGGCCTTCCACATGAGGTTGGCCACCTACGAGACCGTCAGCGTGCAGCAGCAGTGGCAGGAGCTTAACTCCTTGGCAAATCACTACAGAAGCTTCGCCGCCGAGTCTGCCACTGTGCAGCAGGAAACCATAGCCTTCCTCAGCGACCTGATTGGAGTCCTCCGCTCGCTCGCCCGGCACACCGACGCCGGGCTGATCCAGGCTTGGAACAAGGGGCACACCTTGCATCAGCGGGTCCGCCACCTTAATTACCAACTTGGGAGGCTCAGCAGGTCCAAGGATGAGCTCCAGGCCGAACAGCTGAGGCACCTCAGTGTGCTGACCGCCCTCGAAGTCCAACAAGCGAACGCCGCGGCCGCCGTTGTTGCCTCTGCAGCCCCCCCCCCCCCGACCTGGCGACCATCAAGGAGGCCATGGAGGTGGAGATCAAGTGCGCCATCGAAGTCCAGCTCAGCCCCCTCATCTAGCGGATCAACAAACTTGGGCAGCGAGAAGCCGAGCACCGTCGCGCTCTCCCCAAGTATATCAACGAGCTCAAGGCCACGATGGCGTCAGCCGTAGCTGCGACGGGTTCTACCGCTGGTTCTACAACGACTGCGGCAGACCCAACTGTCCACCCCCTCAATTTTCAGCTGGATGCCATGGAGGCAGAGCTGCAGCGAGTCCAGATCACCATTGAGACCGAGCGGCGCGCCGGATCCGAGTTCAGGCAAAGCATAGCTGATACCATCAGCCGAGTAAGGACCGCGACTGTGACACCAGCTCAGCCCCCCTTGAGCCCCGCCCCCGCCCCCCCGCGATTCTGATTGCCTTGCAGATCAGGCCAAGGCCCAAGGGGAACACCTGACCGCCTTGGAGAATCAGGTGGCAGGCTGTCACGAGCTTGTACTGGACTTCAAAAGACAGCTTGAGAGGCTGCAGGCTGGGGAGGGTGCCGACAAAGGGCCCCGAGAGTGTGACTCTGCCACTCATGGAGCCCATCAGCACGTACATACTCCAGAGCTCAGTGGCCTTTCTGAAATGGTTTGTCATCTTGCTGATGTACATACTCACATGTATGCGACGCCCCGTCCTCATGTGCATGTGATCCCACAGCCGTATGTACATACACATGTGCCTTGTGGAGCCACCCATGCAGCGGAGACATCAGAATTGACATGTTATCACCCCCCCCCAAGGTTCTACAGAAATCGGACCACCAGGGTATCAGCCACTCCATGGTCCCCCAAGTGCAGAAATCAGTTTCTCTTGACCCCTAAAGAAGGTCCCTACCAGGACCGGCCCCCGCTATGCCCCTTCCGCCTGTAACCCCTGCTGATTTACTCCGGATCAGTGATTGCATTCCTCAAATTCCAAAGGGTCCAAAGTCCAAAAATATAGAAATAAAATCCTCCTTCAACCCTGAAACAGCAACCAGATCCCACAAATACAGCAATAACCCAATTCACAATCCAAATCAGGCTGCGGGCTTCCGTTCAGCACACCGGTCGTCTCACGGTGGCGGGCATGTACAAGAATTGCACCAAAGAAAGAAAGCCCTGAAATTGGCATATGAACACAAATGAAGCAAAGTTGGGGAAAGAGGTAAACATACACATTCACAGCCATAAACCCCTCATTCCCTGGACTCAAGACCTTCCCTTGACTCACCAACATACTGCCCTGAACCAGGTCAAATGAGATGGCTGAATGCCATGTGTCACAAGTCACTACATAAACCCCAAAAATGTGTTCACCCCCAAGCCTCTAAATCCTAGCCCAATAGGGGAGGTGGCGTGTCATGGCCTGGAGTGGCACTCAGGACCATGCCCTACCCTGACATAACCTTGGTTGGACTTGGAGTCGATTGGGCTTGGAGAACTGCCCCATGAAGATGACCTCACAACATGGCAAAATCAGGCAAATCACACCATTATGCCAAAAAGTCAATTATATACTCAAAAATGCATACGGCAAATATCCAAATGCTCCATGCATGTGTCAGACCGGAAATTAATATACAAGGGTGATATAGACCAAAGGTCCATGCCCAAGAATATCCCATCATTGGCTCCGAAACTCCTCCGGTTATATACATGACATGCTTCACAAGTCAGCTCATGAGTTTGAGACCTAATTTTGTGAGGCCTCGTGTGCCAAGCCAAAGTGACCATGTGATCCGGCATATGGTGAGGTACAACACCGAGGCATATGCCAACATATAAGCAACATACTATAGTTCACGGATCTCTAGGCACTTTACTGTTAGCCGACCAGTTGAGCACATAAAACGCAAAAATGAGCATAAAATGAGGTCAAAAACATGAAAATATGTCCAAATACAAAGTTGTCATGATAGTATATCTCTATGCTCACCCATGATATCCGCTCATGGTTCAATACAGAAATGATTGGAACCATTTGCGAACAATTCTCCCACTTGGATCCCCAATCGGGCGCATGGAGATACCTTCGCCACCCATATCTACATGCCCCATGAAAATGGGAGTGCACTCATGGTTCTCTTTGTCCCACATACCATGAGCAATACATATGCGGTAGACTTAATCTAGCGCTTTAAATTCCACAATTGGGACATGGGCAAAGCCCTTGTCACGTGTGGCTCCCCATCTCTTCGGCCACACGAAGATATATAACATGGGCGTGAGCATATCAGGACATATACCATGCATATAACACATACCCTCAAAAGTGGCTCCCACCATGGTATGCCATGTCCCTCCATGGACATAACTTCACGTTAAAAATACGTGGGAACCCAAGGAAAGTATCTATGCAACCCCAACACTCATGCGGTACACTCGAAAGTCGCATTAAAATATTCGGTTGCACGGTCCAAGAGTTATATATCACTTTATACCCTCTTGACCATTATCCCTTGCTACACCGGGCATGTGTGCACACCAAAGGCGTTTGATGCTTCCTAAATTAAGTTGAGACCAAGGCAGTTCCAACCCAACCTTCCTTATTCTCTTTCCTCACACTCGCGCGTAGATATGGCCCTTCAAAATGGTCCCACGATTCACTTTTGTTTCCCTTATATCTCCAAGTCAAATGGGTGGCAAGTATAAGGGAAACCTGATTCGGGCATAGGGAAAGGAGTATGACCACTCGAAGAAGACCAAATCAAGTGCGGCGATGTCGAAGTCCAAAATCCTATTTCGACATCGCGAAAAATTCAGATTAAAATTTCGAGTGCTTATTTAGAAAATTGCGGAAGCAACGAACCCTTTACAGATGAAATCTGACCCTTCATCGGAGTTTCCGCCAAAATATCTGGAAATAACAGTTAACCAATCGGTTAACGCAAAATCGCGAGCCAACTGACAGTCGCCGATACATTGACCATCAGAGCGAAAGGCTGAAAAATTACGGAAACATTATGATAAAAAAACCCTGTTGATTCCTGATATTCCGATATATAAATCTCCGCTGGCGGCGCCTCGGTACTGAATATGGCCGCTCATAGCCGGAATGGCCAAACCTATCACACTATCACATCGGGTTAGATCAGGTGGATGGGCGAGGATGATATCAGCCAATGGCGGCTTGCCGGCACATAGATACACACCCCAAGTGACCCCAAGATGGCCACGGGGGTCCGAACCGGCTTCACCCCCCTTCTCAGAGCGTTGTTACCGCTCGGAAGTCATTGAAGAGAGGACGGGAGGACCCCAATGGGCTCCAACCCCCCCCCCCCCATGTCCCAAGGACACATGGAGGCCCCACACACGTCGTAGGCGTCCCCCACGCCCCAAGGGAGGGGTGAGGACACTGATAATCGGTGCCCTACGCCATATCCGGTCTCCTCTTGATCTACAACATGGACCAAGGGGATCAAAGATAGAAAAACGTCGTCGGTCGACCTAAATAAGTATACCACAATGAAATATATATGTGGAGATCGAGTGAAGGGGGTATATGGCCGGTCAAGGCCGAAAAATCCCCGGATGAACGCCCTCACTGGTCTCCCCAATCACAGAAACAAACAAAATGCCAAGGGGGATCCATTATGGTGCTACAGCAGCTACCAAGTGGACCAACACGTCCTTGACATCCAAAGAAATGTTCTTTCTCTTCAGGTAGTCCATCCAGACCGTGGTGTACCTCGGCATAAAACTGCTCGGAGGCTCCCACGAATCCCTGGATGCGGCGAAACCCTTCCAACCGACTTTATAAAGCCTACCCCCAGGCGTCCCCGGGTCCGGCTTGTCCGCCAGGATCTTCTCGGCGGTGAAGTCGTCGTCCTCGCCCTCGTCGTCCGAGTCCACATCGCCGGCCGTGAACTCGAAGGTGACGGGACGTCCGCTGGGGTCTGGTGCTCGGGGACGAAGCTGGGTATGGTCGCGGTCCAGGATCTTGTTATCCCCCACACGAACCGCATACACATCCTGCCCGACCTTCCGCACGATTACCCCCGGCACATACCAAGATGCCTGCCGATGCCTGGACAGGACATCCTTGTGGTGCCGCTCCACCCACACGGTGTCTTGGAGAGCATACTTCTGGACCTTTCCCTGCTTGAAGTACTTGGCCCTTTTGTCATGCTCGTCTGAAGTTCCTTGCCCACCTTGGCCGCCGTGTCGTCCGCCTCAGCCATCATTGCATTCGCATCCCGGGCCACTTTGCCATGGCTCAACCACGGGAGAGTGCGTGACACTCGATCCCGTAGGAACAGGATGCGATGGGGCGACAGTCCAGTGGGTCCCGGAAGGTCATGGTACGCCTGGAGCACTCTCCACAGCGAATTATACCAATTCCTGCCCGGTTCGTCGATGTGCAGCTGGCGGAACTTCCCGAACATCTGCCGCCCGGCCACCTCAGCCCGGCCATTCGACCGGCTGTGGTATGCCACGGTCTTGGCGTGCCGAATAGCCATGTGCTTGCACATCGTCTTGAACCACGTCCCCACGAATTGACTGCCCCGATCGCTGCAGATGACAGCTGGGACATCGAAAATCGTCAGCCAATGCCTGATCATGGCATTAGCGACGGTCTTGGCCTGCAGCCCCACTCCATGCTTGTCCTTCTTGTCCTTCTTCTTGGACTTCTTGCCAGGGACCGCCACGATATACCCACTGTGCCTATCCACCGCCAGGATGACACAGTCGTAGGTCTCTCCTTCCACGGTGACCTCAGGCATGGCAAATACATCCATGGCCACGGACCGCATAGGGGCCTCCGGTATAGCCGTATACACCGGATTGCCCGCTGTGGAGTGGTTGGGGCTCTTCGTGGCCCGACACACGGCACAGTCGCTGCAGTACCTATCCAGGATGGCGTAGTACCCCGGAGGGAACTTGAAACGCCACTCCAGGTCCTGCTGCATCTTATCCCGGCCAGGGTGCATGAGCTGGGCGTTGTGCCAATGGTCAATGAGCTCCTCCACTCGGTTCTCGGGCACCAGCAGCTTGTCCTTGAGGAACAACTTGTCTCCATCCTCGGTCAAGCCTTCAGGCCACTCGTCGTTCGACGGGGCGCTCACGGCATTCCAGTACTTGCTCCAGTGCTCGGATGCCGCGTAGTCATCCGACCAGTCCTCTGTGAGCACCGACCTGACTAGCTCTACAGGGGACACCATCCATTGCTCGAGGGTTTCCTCTCGAATAGCTTGGACGCGGGCACCCCGGAACTTGGCCAGGTCCGTACGGTTTGCCATCACCACAAAGCACTTGACCCCCTCTTGCTCCATGGCCTTCTCCATCTCGATGATGCGCTTGGCCTCCTCGGTCTCCTCAGCGTCACCATGGCTGGATATGTCCATCCACGCCTTGCCCGCGGGGTAGGCCCAGCGACTGAGGCAATCTGCCACAGTGTTGTCCTTCCCCGGGACGTACAGGACGCTGAGGTCGAACTTGACGAACGTCTCGTGCCATCGGGCCCTCCGAGCCGCTGGTCCTGAGGGGGTGTCGACATGCTCTTTGTGCCAGCTCTGTAGGGACTGGTGGTCTGTGCAAACCACCACCGGCTGCAGTCCGATGTGGCCAGACCACTTCCTGAGCGCACATACAATGGCGTATGTCTCCTTCTCCCTCGCGGTCCAGGTGCGGCGTTGGCCCTCGGCCAGGATCCGACTCCAAAACGCCACGGGTACGTGTGACCCGTCGTCCCGGATCTGCTCGAGGACTGCCCCTACAGCATAGTCCGAGGCGTCCGTCCGTAGCACGAATCCCTTGTCCGGGTCCACCAAGAATAGTCCCAGCTGCCCCAGGAGTCGCTCCTTCAGGCGGCTGAACGCATCTTCGGCCTCAGGGGTCCAGGCAAGCTTCTTCTTGCTCCCCTTCCGGCCATCGAACTTGCCCACTTGCAGCATCTTGTGCAGCGGCCCTGACAGTTCTGCATACATTCGGACATAGCCCGAATAGTAGTTGCAGAACCCCATGAAGGATCGGAGTTCGCTGATGGTCTGGGGCTTTTCCCAGTGGTGCAGGGACGCCAGCTTACCAGGCATGGGACGGCGTTGCCCGTGACCAACCACGTGACCCGCGAACTCCACTTCCTTCACGAAGAGTGAGGCTTTGGTGGGTTTGCACACCATGTTGTGCTTGTCCAACTCGCTGAGCACTCGGCGCAGATCCTTCTCATGCGCGTCGATGAGCTCGTCCTCAGTCATGTTCTCCGTGCCGGACCCGATGATGATGTCATCCACGAAGGGATCGGCACAGTCCCGGACAGGACCGAGTAGGTCCTCCATCATGCGCTGGAAAGCGGCGTTACCATTCTTGGCGCCCATAGGCACCACTTTCCACTGCATGGGCCCCAGCGGCGTCGACATCGCTGTGCAGGGCCTGGAGTCCGGGTGTAGCGGCATCTGGTGATAACCGTGTTTCAGGTCCAACACCGTGAAAATCCGCTTTTTCTGTTGCTTTTGGAGGATGGAGTCGATCAGGGGAAGCGAGTACGAGTCGTGCTCGGTCTGCTCGTTCAAACCTCTGTAATCAACCACCAACCTCCACTCGCCCTTCTCCTTCTTGGGCACGATGAAGGCTGGGCTGGCCCACTCACTGTCGGAGGGTTCGATCCATCCCCGCTCAATGAACTCGGCCAACAGCTTCTTCATGGCCTCGGCCCGATCGCCCTGAAGTTGGTACTCCCGATGACGATAGATCTTGGGGTTCGGCTTCAGCTTGATCCTCGCTGTGCCAAACCTTTCACGATCTGGAGGGTTCTTGTTGGCGACGCCACTGAATAGCCGCGGATAGGCACTGATCAGCCTCTCCTTCAGCTCGGCGACCTTCGGGTTCTCCTGAGCCTCTTCAGCCGCTTGCCTCGGTATCGATACAACCGACCGCACTGCGGTATAGGCCTCTTCTGGGTCCGAATCCGACTTCTCCTCGTCCGATATGCCGTCTTCATCGTCGTGGGGAGCTCTTCCCACCGATAATCTTCGGAAATTTGCGGCCTCGGGCTGGTGACTGTCGCTATCGGCACCCATTCCCCGAAAATCCCATGTTGGTGGGTCCGACCCAACCGGACCATCGTATTGGTCCGCGATGTGATCCATGACCCTCGCCACGAACTCGTCCTTCTCGTACTTGCCGGTGACCAGCATCTTGTCATCCCACCAATGCGGAGATGTGACCATGGCCCGCCTCTTCTTGGCTGCCACACGGTCGTGCATCCCCATCCGCATATAGTTGACGACGTCGTCGATCTCGGCGAGGGACAGGACGTCAATGCCATCAATAGGCTGATCCGTCCCCTCCTTGGGCTCAAACATGACCTTCATGGGCACCGCCTCCACCCTACGGATGAATGCTTCATCACCCGTGGGCTGGGCTTGCGCCCCATCCACCAGGAAAGCCTTGGTACCCCACGCTTGACCCGGGGAGGGCATTGATACACCCTTGGCGTCGATGAACAGCTCCTCCTCTGGCCCGAATGACATCTCGTTCAGGGTGATGGAGTCCAGCGTCGACTTAAGACCCTCCAGCGGACATGGGGTGGATCCTATGCCGGTTATGACCAGGATCTCATTCGCCCTATCCGCGATGATCTTCTCCACCGTACGTCTGGTATTGTCCAGGGAGCCATGCCAGCACATGGGTCCCCACTCCTTCAAACCCAAATGCCTGTGCCAGGCTGAGTCTCCTCGATGCCAATGCCTCCGACACTTCCGCAGAAGTCGGGCATCCCGGGAAGCGAAGACGTCCGTCTCGGGCGCTTCGGCTCCCAGCGTCTGGATCATCCTGTCGTACACCTGCGGCGCCATTCAATACTCCGTGAGCTGAACTCCGCGGTCTCCTCTGGACTTGGCACCCACAGCTTGCACCGCTCGGACGATCCGATCCTCTTCCTCGGCATTCCATTGGGATGATCCGCATGCATAATCCGTGGACAGCCATGTGAGGCATTCATCATCCTCCCGGACCAGCGTTGCACGATGGGGAAGGGCTCCAATGGCGTTGGCCACCATGAAGTCATACCCCATGATCATATCCCAATCGGTAATGTCAGCCACATAGAAGTTCCCGGATAGAGTGCTTCTCTTCGCCTGATCAGGGCGGTTCAAGCGCTCATGCTCCCAGAATTCCATACTGATAGTGGCCTCATGGGTGCCACCACCCATAATCTCACCGTTGGCAACCTTCAGGCGGACCGGTCTCCGGCTGGGCTGCAGGAATTCCTCCTTGAACAACCCTCTCCGGACCAGGCTCACCTGGGCACCCGTATCCACCAACACATCCACCACCTTCTCCTCTCGTCCGCACCGTACTCGCACTTTCAAGTGCAACTGCCGCTCGTCGCCATGAGGTGTATGGACGACTCTCACGGCATGCAACTCCAGCACGTCCGGGTGCATCAGGACTTCAAGGGTATGGTCACGGATGGTGTAGATCTTGGGTTGGTCCTGCCCGTCCACGGGGCTCTCCGTGGTCGCTCCTTCCTTCTTGCCATGTCCCATACCCACATGTACTTCCCTTGGCAGGGCACTCCAGGGGTTGGGAGTGGCGAAACTCAGTGGTTTTGGCTCTTCCCGAGCCTTCTTCGGCACCCGATGTGCCTTCGCTTTCTCTGAGATTCCACTGATTTTCGGAGGAGAGACCTCCGAGGTCCCACTCCGTGGGGGCTCCTCTAGACTTGACTTCCCGCAGCCCCTTCCGGCTGCGATCCGCCAGGACTTTGTCCACCACGTTGCTGGGCTTTGAGTTCCTCTAACGTCCTCAACATGTCCTCAGCAACCTCCTCGATCGACCTCACTCGTCGGTCTTGGCCAGGTCCACCACCATAGCCTCTTCCTCCGCCTTTTCCTTGGCCTTTGCCTTGGCCTTTTCCCCCGTCTCCGCCCTTCGCCTTCCAGTCGGAAATCCGCTGCTCCTTGGGCTTCTTCTCGGGGTGGGCTGCGAAGTAGACCTTCTTGTCCGCCTCATACACCTTGCACCGACGGTGGTCGTGTGCATGGTTGTTTCCCTTGCCATAACAGACCCAGCACCCGTCGTGCTGAGACCTGTACTCCCCGAAACGAGAGCGGTGGGTTCCCGATCCTCCTTGGCGCGTTGCCCTTCTTGGGTCCCACCCGGCTCCATCTGGACCGATCCTGCCCATGGTCCCTCACGTTGTCCGCCACAAACGCGAAGAAATGGGCCTCCTCGTGATCCTCCCGGGACCAGTGATCTTGGCCACTTCCACTACCATCCTCCGCGGAGTTGGCCGTGTCCTCCTGGATCCCCCGATGATGGCGGTCTTCTCGGTGGCCTCGTTGTCCATGACCATGTCGATCCTGCACGTGGGCCTCGTTCTTCGCATTGAGCTTCAACTCCACCGTGATGTACTTCACGATCTTGTCAAGGCTCATGCGGGCGAAGATGACTTGCATCCTCAGCGGCTCCCCGCGCCTCCACTCCACGTTGTTGAGGCGCAGCAACCTTTGCCCCATGGAGTCTCCAAACACCTCCACGTACACGGTGTTCTTCAGTCCCAACATCCGGTTGGGTTCGCCCAGGTTCCTCCTGAAGAACTCCATGATACCCGCATGGGTATCCTCCGCCGCCATGATCCTCACCGCCACCCGCTTCTTGGCGCGCTTCTTCTCCTCGTCCTCCACTCTCCTCTTCCAGTTGCCGGGGAGGACGTCCTTCTGGAGGTGGCGGATCTCGCTGGCCTCGTTCCAGTCCTCCACCAGCTTGAGGCATCTGCGGTACTTCCGCAGATACCGGTTCCACTCCCGGACCCGCAACTCACCGCGGTCCAGCGGCAGCGGGATGGACCACAAGTCCTCCAGCTTCTGGTTCGGAGCGTCCACCCGCTCCTCATCCTCCAACCACTGGAGGCAGGCCTGCTCCGTGCGGATCAATCCTTCCCGGATCTGATCCCGCAGCTCCTCCTTCAGGTCCTGCGCCAGCCGGTGTGGGAATGTCCGACATACCCACTTGTCCCGCGGCGCTCCCCGCATCTCGCCGACGACCTCCTCGGCGAAGTCCTCCCAGTCCAGGATGAACTCATCCAGGTTGGAGGGGTTGCCATCGTAGTAGGGGATTTTGATTCCCCTGAGCTCGTCAATCCTGATGGCGTCTCCGACGTCCCCAGCCACCACTCCACCGAGACGGATACCACCTGTGGCCGGGGGGTGTGAGTACACTCCCCGTACATCCCTCTCCTCCATGGAGTGCGGTCCAGTTGGGCCTGAACCCATGGGGTTTGGAATGCGGGAAGGACTTGCTCCATCGGCCGTCCATATCCCCGTATTGGGGTCCTTCGCCCACAGGCTTCCGCCTGGATGACCTCGACCATGTCCGTCGGCGCTTCCCATGGTTCGCCCCTGCATGGTCTGGCTCTGGATCTCGTCTTCCGCATAAACTACCATATTCGTCGGGATCGGTAGATTCTGGGCGGCATGGGACATCTGTACCGTCAGGCTCCTCGGGTCCGTGGTTACGTGCCCTTGCCGCATGGACCCAGCCGGTGCCGTGTGTTCCCCGAGCATTGTGGATTCGCTGAACATGGGAACAAACGGCAGCGCACCCGGGTCTACACGCGGAGGCGCGTATGGTGCCTCTGCAGGGCCGCCCATGGGTTTATCCATGGCGCTCCTGAGGGTCTTAACCCGCTCCACCAGCTCTGCCGCGGCCGGCTTTGCCGGGAGCTCCGGACCCGAGGCGAGGGGCTGTAGCTCCTCTAGCCTTTTCAGGCGTCCCGACATGTCCTCCACCAGGTGGAGGAGGCTGTCCACCACTTGCTGCTGCTTCTCCAGGGCCAGCTCCAGATTCTCCCGGTACCGATCCCGTTCCGCTCGCAGCTCCTCCATGTCTTTCTCCGCGGCCGACTGGTCATCCAGGATCCCGGCGACGTCCGTCTCTAGGCCGTCCTTCGCGTTGTCCAGGCTGTCGAGGCGGTGCACGATGGCGTCCATCCCCATCTTCGGGTACTTGCCCATGAGGAAGGACACGTGCTCGCAGTGGCACGCGGCGTGCTTTCCGCCTGATCCAGCGCATCCCGCGGTTCCCGGCGCCTCAGACTCATCGCCCATGGGCGTATCGCCTATGGCGTCCGTCTCCGGTCCCGTGTGCCGGGGCACAGGTGCCGTCCGGGCCCTGGCTGGCCTCTCCAAGCCCTCGGCGTCGTGCTTCAGGGCGGGCTCTGGGGCCGTATGCGCCCTGGCGGTCGGCGCGGACATCTCCTCCGACTCCGAGGGTGGCTCATAGGCTGTCCGATAGCCCTCGGAGTGCCCCTCGGATTCCCACAGCCCGACCGGGCTGGGGTCCGTATCCATAGCCCCGGCGTTCCTTGCCGCGGACTTGGGTGACCCGCGCTTCCGGTAGCGCCCGGCCCGTCCTCCACTGCTGCCTGAATGGCAGGCCTCGTCAGAGTCCTCCGCGGCGGAGCGGAGGTTGCATGCCTTGCGGCAGCGACGCTCGCACATGGAGACCAGGTCCTCCATGTCACGTCCTCCTCTTCCCGAATGTCGTACTTCTCTTCGGGCTTCAACTTCCGGAGTTCGCCATTCTCTTGAACGTCTCGGCTCTTCTATGGCTCCGATCTCCGGCGTGGTCTCCACCGAGTCCACAATACGCACCCGGGGCGTACTTGGGCAGGGCTCATAGGGGCCCAAGTCCCCGGGTCGGCGGTAGGTAGGGGCAGCAGGTAAGCCTCTGCTACCATAAAGAAGGTCCCTACCAGGACCGGCCCCCGGTATGCCCCTTCCGCCTGTAACCCCTGCTGATTTACTCCGGATCAGTGATTGCATTCCTCAAATTCCAAAGGGTCCAAAGTCCGAAAATATAGAAATAAAATCCTCCTTCAACCCTGAAACAGCAACCAGATCCCACAAATACAGCAATAACCCAATTCACAATCCAAATCAGGCTGCGGGCTTCCGTTCAGCACACCGGTCGTCTCACGGTGGCGGGCATGTACAAGAATTGCACCAAAGAGGAAAGCCCTGAAATTGGCATATGAACACAAAGGAAGCAAAGTTGGGGAAAGAGGTAAACATACACATTCACAGCCATAAACCCCTCATTCCCTGGACTCAAGTCCTTCCCTTGACTCACAAACATACTGCCCTGAACCAGGTCAAATGAGATGGCTGAATGCCATGTGTCACAAGTCACTACATAAACCCCAAAAATGTGTTCACTCCCAAGCCTCTAAATCCTAGCCCAATAGGGGAGGTGGCGTGTCATGGCCTGGAGTGGCACTCAGGACCATGCCCTACCCTGACATAACCTTGGTTGGACTTGGAGTCGATTGGGCTTGGAGAACTGCCCCATGAAGATGACCTCACAACATGGCAAAATCAGGCAAATCACACCATTATGCCAAAAAGTCAATTATATACTCAAAAATGCATACGGCAAATATCCAAATGCTCCATGCATGTGTCAGACCGGAAATTAATATACAAGGGTGATATAGACCAAAGGTCCATGCCCAAGAATATCCCATCATTGGCTCCGAAACTCCTCCGGTTATATACATGACATGCTTCACAAGTCAGCTCATGAGTTTGAGACCTAATTTTGTGAGGCCTCGTGTGCCAAGCCAAAGTGACCATGTGATCCGGCATATGGTGAGGTACAACACCGAAGCATATGCCAACATATAAGCAACATACCATAGTTCACGGATCTCTAGGCACTTTACTGTTAGCCGACCAGTTGAGCACATAAAACACAAAAATGAGCATAAAATGAGGTCAAAAACATGAAAATATGTCCAAATACAAAGTTGTCATGATAGTATATCTCTATGCTCACCCATGATATCCGCTCATGGTTCAATACACAAATGATTGGAACCATTTGCGAACAATTCCCCCACTTGGATCCCCAATCGGGCGCATGGAGATACCTTCGCCACCCATATCTACATGCCCCATGAAAATGGGAGTGCACTCATGGTTCTCTTTGTCCCACATACCATGAGCAATACATATGCGGTAGACTTAATCTAGCGCTTTAAATTCCACAATTGGGACATGGGCAAAGCCCTTGTCACGTGTGGCTCCCCATCTCTTCGGCCACACGAAGATATATAACATGGGCGTGAGCATATCAGGACATATACCATGCATATAACACATACCCTCAAAAGTGGCTCCCACCATGGTATGCCATGTCCCTCCATGGACATAACTTCACGTTAAAAATACGTGGGAACCCAAGGAAAGTATCTATGCAACCCCAACACTCATGCGGTACACTCGAAAGTCGCATTAAAATATTCGGTTGCACGGTCCAAGAGTTATATATCACTTTATACCCTCTTGACCATTATCCCTTGCTACACCGGGCATGTGTGCACACCAAAGGCGTTTGATGCTTCCTAAATTGAGTTGAGACCAAGGCAGTTCCAACCCAACCTTCCTTATTCTCTTTCCTCACACTCGCGCGTAGATATGGCCCTTCAAAATGGTCCCACGATTCACTTTTGTTTCCCTTATATCTCCAAGTCAAATGGGTGGCAAGTATAAGGGAAACCTGATTCGGGCATAGGGAAAGGAGTATGACCACTCGAAGAAGACCAAATCAAGTGCGGCGATGTCGAAGTCGAAAATCCGATTTCGACATCGCGAAAAATTCAGATTAAAATTTCGAGTGCTTATTTAGAAAATTGCGGAAGCAACGAACCCTTTACAGATGAAATCTGACCCTTCATCGGAGTTTCCGCCAAAATATCTGGAAATAACAGTTAACCAATCGGTTAACGCAAAATCGCGAGCCAACTGACAGTCGCCGATACATTGACCATCAGAGCGAAAGGCTGAAAAATTACGGAAACATTATGATAAAAAAACCCTGTTGATTCCTGATATTCCGATATATAAATCTCCGCTGGCGGCGCCTCGGTACTGAATATGGCCGCTCATAGCCGGAATGGCCAAACCTATCACACTATCACATCGGGTTAGATCAGGTGGATGGGCGAGTATGATATCAGCCAATGGCGGCTTGCCGGCACATAGATACACACCCCAAGTGACCCCAAGATGGCCACGGGGGTCCGAACCGGGTTCACCCCCCCGGGAAATACTCATCAGCACACAGATCAGCATCAGCCATAGTCCTCAACCCCCCCCCCCCCCCCAAGCACACCATTATTGTGCCGAGATGCGTCGCCCTCAGGGACTCCATCCTCCGCAATTTGATGATCAGGAAAACCTTGATCCCAGGGTAATCCTGAGGAGATAAGCAACCTGCTAAGGTCAGACCAGTAGGGCTTCCTGCTTGGGGTATGGCCCTTGCTGAAGTCCCTAATGACCCGGACCCCAGCCCCCCGGATAACCCCACTACCTTCAACCAATTTGGGCAACCACTGGAATAGGGGCCTACGTCCATCAGACCACCCCCCACCTGGACCCCACATCCCTTAGGCACCAACAGCAGGCCAACATCCGTCCCAAGAGGGATGGAAGGCATGAAACCTTGCTCCACTACATCCTGAAATGGAGAAGTTGGGAACGGTCAATGGGGCGTGCGCTTGGTGAGGAGGCCCGGATTGTGGAAATCCTGGCCTCCATACCCACGAAGATAGCCGTCCCGATTGAGGACCGCCATCTCCGCCGATGCCTCTCCTACAAGGAGGTAAAGGAGTAGGTGGAATGGGAGGCGAGGAATAAGACCAATGTAGAACTCTTCTGGGATGCGACTGTGGTGCCCACATAGGATTTTGTGACGTCCGAAAATCCGAAAACCCGTGGCATGAAAATAAAGCACCTTTTAGTGGTTAGTAGCATAAATTATATATCTCCTCTCATCCAAAACTGGTTTATGAAACATTTTTGGTCGCGAAACCATTGTTGATGATATAGGGTATCATCGAAAATGCGCATTTGGGTCATTTAAACCACAAATAATGTTCACAAAGAAATTCTTGACCTTTGGTGTTCTGGTGTAGTTGACGTTTTTTTGATGAGGAATTGCACATTTTGGTGCATATGGTTGCGGCAAATTGTGTTTTTGTGATCTGTGTGTCTCAAAGGCCTGCCTTTGCTCATCCAGCACCCCCAAAATGAGGGGGAGGGGGGCTTCAACTGCTAGTCTGAAGCCAAAAAGCTCAACTTTTGACCAAAAAAAACCATTTATGGCCGTTTTTGGATGAAAAACGGCACATTTTGGTTCATACGGAGGCTGTAAACTGTGTTTTTGTGATCCGTGCATGCCTATAACTCCTTTTCGGCATCAAGCACCCTCTAAATAGGGAAAGGAGGTCTTCAACTACTTGTCTACCGCCAAAAAACTCAATTTTGACCAAAAAACGGCCATTTTTGGCCGTCTTTTTCTGCAAAATGGCAAATTTCGGTGCATACGGATGGTGTAAAATTGTCTTTATGAGATCTGTGTGTCTTGGTAACCTGTTTTTCCGCATCCATCAACCTCAAAACAGGGAGGGGGGTCTTCAACTGCTTATATGACACCAACAAACTCGAATTTTGACCAGAAACGGCCATTTTTGGCCGTTTTTTGTAAAAAAAGGGCAACTTTTGGTACATACGGATGCTGTAAATTGTGTTTTTGTGATCTGTGTCTGCCTACAACCTGCTTTGAGGCATCCAACAACCTCAAGATACGGGGGGGGTCTTCAACTTCTTGTCTGACACATAAAAACTCAATATTTGACCAAAAACGGCCATTTTTGGCCGTTTTTTCTAAAAAAAAGGCAAATTTTGGTACTTACGGATGGTGTATATTATTTTTTCGTGATCTTTGTGTATGTACAACCTGCTTTTTGCATCCAGGACCCTCAAAAAAGGGGAGCGGGTCTTCAATTGCTTGTCACATATGATTTTACGATGTCGCCAGATCCCAAAACTCAGTTGCCGCAACATCGCAGAAACCGCCGAGGCCGCGATTTCCCGGGCCGCCGCAATCATTTTTGGCCGATTTTGTGAGATTTGTGCTAATTCTGTGCGCAGTTAAGACGTTTTAGGAAGCGCAATGCGTCAAGCACAACCATATGTTCCTCATTCATCCAAATGACGGCGATCCGATCAATGGTTCGGGAGAAATTCCCAAAATACCGCCTTTTTTGGCCATTTTTGGCACTTTTTCTCAAAGAAAAGGGCACAAGTAGACTTCGGGGAGGTGTCATGAGATTTCAAACTGGTCAAGCTTCTCCCTAAGGTTAGTTTGGCCTTAAACCACCATATGTGACCCTAAATGGTCTTGCATCAACATAATTGAACGGCGGGTGCCAAAATTGCCTCAAAACAGCCATATTTGCTCTATTTAACGTGTAATTCTCCTATAAGTAGATTTAGGGGAGGTATCATGAGATTTCAAATTGCTCAACCTTGTTCCTAAGGTTAGTTTGGCCTTGGCAAAACACCATATGTGACCCTACATGCTCTTGCATCAAGATATATCAACGGCGGGAGCCAAAATTGCCTCAAAACAGCCATATTTGCCCTGTTTGACGTCTAATTCTAGTATAAGTAGATTTAGCCGTGGTATCATGAGATTTCAAATTGCTCAACCTTGTTCCTAAGGTTAGCTTGGCCTTGGCAAAACACCATATGTGACCCTACATGCTCTTGCATCAAGATATATCAACGGTGGGTGCCAAAATTGCCTCAAAACAGCCATATTTGCCCTATTTAACGTGTAATTCTCGCATAAGTAGATTTAGGGGAGGTATCATGAGATTTCAAATTGCTCAACCTTGTTCCTAAGGTTAGTTCAGCCTTGGCAAACCACCATATGTGACCCTAAATGCTCTTGGCTCATGATTAATGAACGGTGGGTGCCAAAATTGCCTCCAAACAGCCATATTTGCCCCTTTTAACGAGTAATTCTAGTATTGGTAGATTTAGGGGAGATGTTATGAGATTTCAAGTTGTTCAACCTCGTCCCTAAGGTTGGTTCGGGCCTGGTAAACCACAAATTATGACCCCAAATGCTCTTTGCTCAAGATAAATGATCGGAGGGTGCTAAAGTTCCCTCAAACCTGCCACATTTCCAACCCATAATAATTGACGTAATTGAGGCAGTTTGAGAACATTGCCTGGCTTTGTGTGTGCGCTGCCATTGCTTCATTGCCCACATCGCACTCATATCATGTTTGTGACCTCACGAGGTATGGGGAAAATTTCATCCGGTTTCAAATTGGATTGTTGCCCATGTCATGCGTCTCGTTATGGGCAGATGAAATATCGCACACACAACACACAACACACACCACACGCACTCAGTGGAATGTACTAATGGGCCGGCCTCCTCTTCCATGGCACAAGCTATTGGACAAATCAAAGAAGAACTTGCAAAGCAAAAACCGTGCATTGCAACGCGCGTTGGATGGCAACCCAAAGAGCCGGCTTAGGCAATGTCCTGGAAACACTTGGTGGCAACAACCTCCCAAACAGTTGTATTTGCACTTTTGAACCCACAATGGTTGATTTCATTGATGTCGTTGTGCTTTCGTGTGATTTGGTATTGATGAAATTTTTCCCTAGAGCTCGGTTAGGCTTGCCAAGCAACAAATTGTGACCCTACATACCTTTTACTCAAGATAATCTTCCGGAGGGTGCAAAAAGTGCCCCTGAATAGCCATATTTGCACTTTTGAAGCCACAATTGTGGATTAGAGTGATTTCGTTGTGATTTCGTCGTGATTACCAACCCGAGTGATTTGTGGAACCCAACAAGACAACTCCATGCATGCACACACATCTGCATTTGCATATTGATGGTATGTTGGGTGAATTGTATGGGAATGCTTAAGTTCAACCCAGTGGTGGAGGACAGAAGCAACCGTTAGGGAGCTTGTGGGTCCATGCTTGAAATATCATAGTTGAAATATCACAGAGGAAATATCACAGTTGTGTCGGTCATTTTTTGCCCGCGTGTCCCATCTCTCCATTCAAGTGGTGGTTTGGCTTGCCATTGTGGTGGTTGATGATTCTGCTGCGGTTGCAATCCATGATGCATGATGCATGATGCTCCACTTCTCTTCTCAAAGCAATGTCGTCTATCCCGCAAATTGGCGGTACTCTTCCAGTGTTGGCAAGGGAGCACCTGTACATGTGGCTGCTGTGTTGGAGTTCCTGAGCAATGAGATGTTGGAGCTTGCGAGCAACGCATCAAGAGAAAACAAGAAGTAGCAACGTATCACGCCTCGGCTCTTGATGGTATGCACCGTGTGCCCCGTGCACATCCCATCTCACTGCATGCACGCATCGTGCACACTGCACGCACGCATGTATGAAGTCATGTCTGGTCTCCAGAGGTCAGCTGAAGCCCAAAGCATTGAAGGCTTTCGGCGGGCAGAGAGAGAGAGAGAGAGAGAGAGAGTCCTCGGTCCGTGAGTTTGTTGCATCAATTCACGTCCTGCATGCACGCATTGTGCACACTGCACGCACGCACTGTGCACGCTGCACGCACGCATTGTGCACGCTGCACGCACGCATGGTGCACGCTGCACGCACGCATTGTGCACACTGCACGCACCCACTGTGCACGCTGCACGCACGCACCCACTGTGCACACTGCACGCACGCATTGTGCACACTGCACGCACGCACCCACTGTGCACGCTGCACACACGCATTGTGCACGCTGCACGCACGCATCGTGCACGCTGCACGTGCGAGTGTTCGCTATTTGGGAGGCTTTCAAGGTGTGCGGAGTGCCAGATCCACAAGATCCTATGGTCTGGCAGGTTGTAGCATGGGAAGAGGCTGGTTGCTGCGTGCTGGGACCCAGAAAGAAAAGGGTGGCATTCCAGCGAATGAATCTGAAGTCTCGCTCTGTCACCCGGACCTTTTGCTCCATGTCAATCTGCAAAGCACTGTGGAGAGGCCAAGCCATTCCACCCAGACATGGGGGTAGAGCTGAGGATGCTGATGCGCCGCACTGCAATCAGCCACATGTATGGCTATCAATGTGAGGACACTCACACAGCGCAGCAAGTAAAAGCGACCCGACGGTGCACATGGCAAAGGCAATCATGCAGCACACCACACCAAAGGGCCCATACAGCGCTTTTTGGAAAATTGCCCTGACAGCCCGCTCGGTGAAGCTGCTCATACGGGGGTGACATTGACGTAAGCGGCTCACGTGGTGAAATAGCTGTTCAACACTTCCAATGGTGGTAGAACCAAGGGCGACAAGGGTGTGCTGTGTATGATTTTTATAATGGTAATGCCAGTCACAATTCCAAGTGTCTGAATTCCCTCGCTTCAGATGGGAATGACCATTACGGAGATCCACGACATCACGAAGATTGACAATTGGTTCCTGCAGCGCATTTTCATGATGCACACACATGCAGTGGCCATGCAGAAAATGCAGCTCGAGCAGTTTGATTACGACTTCTTCATGGAGGCCAAGTGTCTTGGATTCTCAGGTGCCTCCATCATACAGTGCCCATACAAATCGGGACGACAAACTCATGATGCCTGGAGTGCCTTTCAGAAACCAGAAGGAAACATTGGGTTCGGTGCCCGAGAGCCACTGCTGTTTTGCCACCGTTTGTCATGCAGCCCCTCTGCAAGTGCTCACCGGTCGTATCCCAGCCAGCAAATCGCACGCACCCACTGTGCACACTGCACGCACGCATTGTGCACGCTGCACGCACGCATTGTGCACGCTGCACGCACGCATTGTGCACACTGCACGCACGCATTGTGCACGCTGCACGCACGCACTGTGCACACTGCACGCACGCACTGTGCACACTGCACGCACGCATTGTGCACGCTGCACGCACGCATTGTGCACGCTGCACGCACGCACTGTGCACGCTGCACGCACGCACTGTGCACGCTGCACGCACGCACTGTGCACGCTGCACGCATGTTGAAGTTTGGCGTCATGGGGGCTGATGGGTGTTGTTGAGATGACAGCGCTGCTGTTGAGACGACAATGCTTTGTCTTTTTATCCGTGACACTTCCATAGTGCTCACGGAAGCTAACAAAGCAAGATGTTTAGCAGCATTGCATCAAACATCATGTGACAAGCGATTTGACATCGTTTTCCTTGAATTGGTGTTGTTATGCTTTGCAGAGAACCAGGGAATCAAGTTGGATGCAGATTTGGTGCGAAGTCTTCTTGGTTCGCGCCCAGAGCTGCGCACTGGTGCCGATTTGGTTCACCATCGTGGACGTTTCTTGAATCGTCTTTTGGAATCTGGTGACACGTGCTACAAGTATATGGGTTGTGCCAGTGGTTTGGCCGCTGCCAGTGTCATTCACGGTGGTGAAGGGCTGGTTGGTCCGTATTGTGGAGGTTGGCAACTGAACGCCATGGGCCTGGAAGAGAGTCGCCCGGACACACTGCAGTCTACGGCAGTTGAAAATACCATGTCAATGCGGATATTGAAAAACGGTAGCGTCTTGTTCAGACGCCCACCCAGCAAAGTGTACATTAGCTCCAGTGCTGCAATTATGTCGGGTACAAAGAGATGAAAAGAGATGTGTAGATAAGTACAGAGGCAGAGTATTTCAGTACAGGGTATTGTGTTGAGAAGGCACTTCTGCATTGGTGACAGGATACATGCAGTGCAAATCTGCGCAAAATTGGATTTTTAGACTGCTTTCTTTCTCCTATCCATGTCCCCTGTCACTGCATGTGGAGGAACACCATCAGCCGCACAATGTGGGATCTATCCACCTTCTCAAAGCTCCCGTTCATGTTGCTGTTTCCTGCCTCTGTTGTATTTTTTCTCCATTCATCATTCAGCTTATCTGCCTTTCTTCATCTTCGCTCCATGCAAGCAAAGTTGTTTCATTATATTGCTTTGCCAAGCAAGGCTTTGTGGTGCATGACAGGTTTTTTGGATTCAGAAGATTTCCAGCTGTTTTGTAACCGGTTGCTGTCGGTACCGACCCAGGAGGTGTGCTGTTTGTGAACAACGTTTCAAATTGTGCCACCCCTGGTTGTTTCGCTCCCTTCACTCACCAAAGGGTCACTCAGTGTCCTTTAGCCCTCACAGTGGTTTGATCCCCCCCCATCCCACCCATATTTGGTCGTGGAGAACCTCTCCTACAATTTTTACAATAACAGAAGTGCTCTGCCCTAAGGTTGTCGCAGCAGTTCAGAAAGCCCCCCCATCCCCATTTTCACCCCCCGTGCTGTATCTGCTGAAACAGACATTGCTGGAACGCACAGCTGCATTGCGACCATGTTAGCCACACCCTTCGTCATGGAGGTGTTTAGCGACTGGTTTGCGTGGAAGGTGCGTCTCATTTTGCAAACAGTCAGCTGTCACAACAAACCCAATTGTTTGCGTAGCATACAAATCACGCAAACACAACTTACAGCATCCGTATGCACCAAAAATTGCCATTTTTCATGAAAAAAACGGCCAAAAATGGCTGGTTTTTTGGTCAAAAATTGAGTTTTTTGGCTTCAGACAAGCAGTTGACGACCCCTACCCTATTTTGAGGGTGCTGGATGCGAAAAAGCAGGTTGTAGGCAGAAACAGATCACGACAACACAATTTACAGCATGCATGTGCACCAAAATTTGCCATTTTTCCATGAAAAATCGGCCAAAAATGGCTGTTTTTTTGGTCAAAACTTGAGTTTTTTGGCTTCAGACAAGCAGTTGAAGGACCCCCTCCCCCTATTTTGAGGGTGCTGGATGCAAAAAAGCAGGTTGTAGGCACAGACAGATAACGAAAACACAATTTACAGCATCCGTATGCAAAAATTTGCCATTTTTCATGAAAAAACGGCCAAGAATGACCGTTTTTTTTGCTCAACAATTGAGTTTTTTGGGCTCAGACAAGCAGTTGAAGACCCCCCCCCTATTTTGAGGGTGCTGGATGCGAAAAAGCAAGTTGTAGGCCCACACAAATCACGAAAAGACAATTTACAGCCTCCGTATGTTTCAAAATTTGCCATTTTTCATGAAAACACGGCCAAAAATGGCCGTTTTTTGGCTTCAGATAAGCCGTTGAAGGACCACCTTCCCCTATTTTGAGGGTGCTGGATGCGAAGACGCAGGTTAGAGGCACACACAGGTAACGAAAACACAAGTTACAGCCTCCGTATGTACCAAAATTTGCCATTTTTCAGAAAAAAAAACGGCCAAAAATGGCCTTTTTTTGGTCGAAATTGCGATTTTTGGCATCAGACAAGCAGTTCAAGCCCCCCCCCCCCCCTATTTTGAGCGTGCTGGATGCGAAAAAGCAGGTCGCAGGCACACAAAGATCACGAAAATACAAGTTGCAGCATCCGTATGCACCAAAATTTGCCATTTTCAATGAAAAAACGGCCAAAAATGGCTTTTTTTTCGGGTCACAAGTTAAATTTTTGGTGTCAGACAAGCAGCTAAAGCTCCCCCATCCCAATTTTGGGGCGCTAGATGCGAAAAGGCAGGTGGTGGGGACACATAGATCACGCAAACACAATGTGCGGCAACCGTATGCATCCAAATGTGCCATTTCTCATCGGAAATTGGTCAACTACACTAGAACACCAAACGTAAAGAATTTCTTTGTGAGCGTTATTTGTGGCTTAACGGGCCCGAATGCGCATTTTCTATGCTATCCACTATCGTCAACAATGGTTTCGCCACCAAAAATGTTTCATAAACCAGTTTCAGATGAGACGAGATGTACAATTTATGCTACTAACCACTGAAAAGTGCTTGTTTTTTCATGGCGCAGGTTTTGGGATTTTGGGACGTCATAAAATCCTATGTCCGACGTCTGCCACCAAAAAACTCAATTTTTGAGCAAAAAAACGGCCTTTTTTGGCCATTTCTTTTTCTAAAAAATGGCAAATGTTGGAACAGAGGGATGCTGTAAATTGTGTTTTTGTGATCTGCGTGTGCGCCTACAACTGGAACCAGACCGACTTGTCAGGAACAGAGGTTGCAGAGGTTGCAGTGGCATGGGCAGCAACGTTGTTTGGCAAAGAAGACATAACGATTGTGAAGAGTGAAGAAACAGATATGTTACACATACCTGATATGCACATATGAGAAATCCACCCTATCATCCACTAATTCATATAATTACAAAGGATCTAAGATTGCCTTATCTATCACACATCCTATGTTCTTAACAAGGAAATGGAATACAATGGAATATGATATACAATAGTCCCATATATAGGGTCATATAATGATCCCTCAGGGGCAATATGCTAGGGTACGGTTGTGACCCCCTAAACCCCCCCTCTTAAAACGACTGCCACGCTCAGGAAGTACATGCCGAAGAGGAACATTGCAGTCACAAAGCTACAAAGAACAGCAAATGCTAGGTTATCACCTGATCCCTCTCGTAGGAATTTGAACCCACGGTGACAATCTTGAAGCCGGCCGCATGGCCGCTGAGTTAGACCCGGTCGGTGGGAATCCTGAAATTCATTAACGGGATCCCGCAGGTCCCGCAATATTTAGTAGGCGGAATCGGGAGCTGTTGCGCGTAGAGTCTGGTCCCCACGTGTTGCAAATGGCATTGTGCGGTCCAGCAGCTTAAATTGGTAATTTTCCTTTAGAATCAAAACTAAAGGCAAAGGGAAAGCACACTTCTAAACAATTATGAAGGTAATGGTACCCGGAACGCGGTGCAACGCGAAAGTGCCAAAGTTTGAGACCTGAAAACAGTATTACTGACAGCCACAGGCGGGTGCGCACGTAACATAGACATGTGCCTGTAAAAGGGAACATGCATGAGGGTAAAGACAGAGGTCAGGGGAATAGGGACTCATACTGAGACAACCCTCGATGGCCATCGGCCAGGGGACTGTTGCCACGGGGGGCTCACGGCCCTGTCCTACAATACAACGCGGGGCAACAGTGGCAACGGTCCTTACAACCACCACAGTCTTTTTTCTCACAAACTTGAACAATGACACACTTGGACTGATGATATGTGCTGTGCCATTGCCCTGTGATGCGCTACTGTCTTGTGCTTGCCTCCGCCTTGCGCCACGCTTAGGCCACTAAAAGAACACGGCCACGATGGCCCAACAGTGCGCGCGGTAGCAACACCAACTTGGAGGAAAGAGGTCACAATGGCGTCATGATAAAAAAACAAGTGTGCACAATTCAAAACAAGGGCACGATGCCCACACGTTCCATCTCCCTGCTTCAGACACCTTATGAGAGCTTGCATGTGCTTGATGTTCTTGATGTGCTTGTCCCTAAACCTTGTAATAAGGGCTGAGCTCTTGCTTGTAAGATGTAACGATTGCTCGATCTCTTGCTTGAAAAGACACAAACAAGGCCTCGCCAAAGGCCAACTTGGACCGCGACCTGCCACACATACTGCATGTTACGACAACGAAAAACGGCTGAGGCGCCGTTGTGTGGACAGAAAAGCGACGGTTGTGGCTAAGCTGTCATACCCCGCCGTGGGCACGGCTCAGCCAAGGGCCGTGTCCTTGTTGTTTGCTCAATATTAGCATGAGTGTCACACGGGATGCACGACGTAGAGGGTAAAGGAGGAGGTACAGAGTGGGACTGGGGTGTGAGTGGACACAATTGAATAGACACACTGCTTGACCATATAATGATAACCTGACCTGACCTTCCAACCCACCATCTAGGACCCATACTACGTATACATATCATATATATACATGATAGAGCGATGAAGGCTAACAAACATAAGACACACTTGTGCGCGCACATCCAATGGCAAGGCCCGAACAACTCGCCCAGAATGGGTCACAGTGTGTGGACCTCGCGGTGGCGGCCTTTGAGCACCTGATGAGACACGCCCACACAAACAAGTGCTCCCACAAAGCACTGACGTACATACATCAAACGGTAAACATATTCACAATAGAACACGTGTACAGATATGCCACCTTGTTGCTTGGTGTTCGTGTGTGTCTTGGGGGCGTGTGTATAAACCGTTAGGTTAGCTTGCGTGTTACCTTTGTCGGTGGGTGTGTCTGCGGAGGGAGGTAAGGCAGGGGGTAACCTCCGAGGGACAATGTGTGGAGGTGTCCCGTACCCTCCCGCGGGGGTATAAGGCCATTCAGCCTCCCGCGGGCACAATGACACGCCCCGAAGGAGCATTACTCCCCTTCAACTCCCTTACACCGTGTATGACGGTGCATGTTTACACCTTGGTGTGTAAACTTGATGCCGTTGTACACGGTTACAAAACGAAACAACCTAGGTCTTGCTTGATTGGGGGGCGGGTGATAACCCGCGTAATAGGTAACCATATACTCCGATAACTAAAACAGTGGCATGCACACACATGCACGCAACCGATGGACACGGGGCAAATCCGGTTTTGATGCGTCACGGAGACAGTGGTCCGCGTGTGTTGTGAAAATCCAAGTCCACGCACGGGGTTCTATTAACAAGACGCCACCCCCATATCTGAACCTGTTTGGGTGGCTGTTGGGATAGAGGACCCCTCAGGTGTTGTGGAAACCCAAGTCCACACGTGGGGAACTCTAGAGAAAATATCAACACATATATCGTCTCATACATATATGCACACACGCACCTGTACACTCGCCCTTTTCGTCATATTGTTTGTATCCCTCTCGCTGCAGGCCGAGATAGCTCACAGGACATTCATCAACAACATTGGAAAAGCACCCAGCCAGCATGCGGCCCCATGCAAGGGCAATCAGGGGTACTCAGTGCCGACGGGGGCACGCATAGGAACCGAGGAAAATACCCAGGCGGCAGAGAGCGCAAAATCCGCAAGGCCGTAGCCTTTGAAGACCCCGACCACTCAAGGACTGACGGGGCAAAGGCACCCATTGCAATTCATATTAGCATACTGGTACATAGAGGACGACCCCTCCCTCTAGACTTAAGTCCTCACTGTATGTAGTGGCAATCTTGCACGCCACGAAACGTTTTCTTCATGTAGTGTGAGCCACAAGAGTACTTCGTACCCTGTATTCCGTACCCTCGTGTGGACCGCCACGCCCAATGCAAAAAGAAAAATGGGTTGTACCCGCCAACCCACAGAAGTTTGCAAGCCCTCACCAATATTTGAGCAAATGTTTTAGCTCGCTGGCTTGGGTCACGGGGTAGGGACGGTCGCTGGGTCGTGGTTTCGGTACGGGGCGGCACTCCGAAACCTTGCAATCACCACCATGCGCATGACCTGGCAGAGCCTTCGGGAGTGCTTGCCACGTTGTTAGCACCCTTGCCGGGGGGTGTCATCGTTGGCAGGACCCAGTCCTGGTCCTGGTATGAGTGCTCAAGTAAGACCCAGGTTAGGGGTTTAAATGGCATTAAGACCGCGAGAAATAACACCCTCCACTTCCGCCCCAGGCTATAGGCCACGCCACCCCGCCCCAAGCCCTGTCAAGCCTTTAGCAGTGAGAGAGGTAGACGGTGGGGTAAACCTGCCGTACCCACCGCGCTGCTCCGGTGGGGACCTTTGTAACTGAGGCGCGCGCCGTGCCTTCATCTCGTTGTATTGTCTCCTGCCGCTTCTCGCTCTTTCCTCCCTTCGCCAAACAATGATATAACCCCAATATTGTTTAGGTTTTTTATTCTTGGGGCGCTCATGAGAGTGGTCCTCCAAGGTGGGCGAGGACGTCAATTGCTTGAGCCAGATTCTGAGTCTTCAAGTAATCCCCCCGAACCTTCTTATAGGATCCCCAGTGGTCCAGCCCGACAGTTGTACCAGATGCGCAACATCTGAACTTGCAGCAAAAAGCGCACACTCAGAAACGAAAATTGTGTTGAGAAGTTAAGGGACGATGAAGTTCATTCCTGCAATACATGCGCACCTATAAAGATTTGAGAACTGTGCGTTTTATGTACAATGCCGGCAAACACTAGGTTTTTTGGTCCCTGGCAAATTGTTTCCAATGGGGAACAATTGGGTCTTGGGGTGAAATTGGTCGGGCGGCATTATTTGGTCAGCTTACCTTAGTTCGGTGCATACAGAACGCACATTCGTCGCCACATCAGACGCAGAGAGCGCCCACAAAGGGCATTTGGAGGCGCACCGAGGCGCGAGGGATTTCATAACACTTCTGCACTTCAGGGGGGGGTCCCCTACGAAGCCACGAACACCACACACATGCCGCCCACAGCGCGCGCACCGGTAAACAAGCGCCAAGTGGCCGCAGACACCACGCACGGAACACAAAGGGCGCGCGCACCGGTGAACAGGCTCCAAGAGGCCCCGCACACCGCACACGCACCCCCAGCTAGGGCAGCAGAGGGACAGGGCGCAACGAACCACACCCCCAGGGTCGGACGCACCGGGGCGACTGAGCCGACTCGCCGGGCGAGTGGCAGGAGCGGTACTCAAAGGCAACTGGTCCGAGCCTGGCAGGGCTGCATAGGGGACCATGGCAAACATCACCCGGAGCCATGGCAACAACCGGTGACAGGCTCGCCGGCACACAGCCCAGGGGGGGGTCGCCTGCCAAGCAACAGGGCCCCGCAACTGGAGCCACAGGGGTGAGGCGATCATAACGTAGACTTGCCGGAGGAATACCTCCTGTGGTGAGAGATACTCCACACGGCTGGGCAGCTCCCAGAGATGCCGCCCACAGGAGGGGGCATGTGACCCTACTCACGGGCACATGTGGGGACACCCTCCCAACCGAGACACCTCGACCGGGTGGCCGCGAAACTGCCCTCCCAAGCACCTGCGGGAGCGGCTTACCAGGCGCCTGGCCTAGGGCAGTGGGAGGGACAGGACATCCCCTTCGTAAGACCTTCTTCCTCCATGGTAAAAGGAGGCATCCCAAGCTCCCGAAGATACCTGCCTACCTACCTGCCTTGTACACCTACCTGCCTCCAAGTGCCTCTTGCGCTGCTCAAACAACCATGCACAGGCCCCCAGTGCTTGCCAATAAGCATTCATAGAGCACCTTCAGTTGGCAAGGTGACATGAACGATCCGAAAGGCCACCGGGACCTAAAAGGTGCGTTCCAGAGAGCACGAAGAATAAACAGCAACCCTGTAGGGCCCACCAAGAAATACCAGGACCCATTCCGAGAGCACAGGGAGTTGCTCCCCCCTCGAACCACCAGCCCCCCTCTTCTGCAGCAGTGCGTCCCTGGCGAATGCAGAAACCACAGCTGCATCAGCAAGATATTGGGAACAGAGGGGGTCCAAGTGTTAGATAATGGCCAACAGGGATGGAACAAAAAGGGAGAGCTGAGCGGGGCTGTGGTAACCAAGGAAGCGGACATGGCAACAGAAACGCAAGCACATGGGGGATTCATGACAAGCAGAATGTGTATGCGGGGATATATGAGGTTGAAGGGGACCACATAGCTAAATTCAAGTTCGAAAGAGAGTAGTTCTGGGGGGTTCTGGGGGATTGCGCCCTGCAGTCATGAACGTAGCCGGCCTACCCTCCGGGTGGGCAGCTGCGCCGCAAAGGGTGACCCGCATTTGTCACACGGGCATACACTAAAACAATGCCAGCTTGCCCAGGAAGGGGGTTACAGCCTTGCCCTTATCCATTTTTGCCGATAGGTATGCGTGCCACCAGCAGAAAATGTAGGGCAGTGACGGCTCCTAAAAATAAAAAACCAAGAAAAAGACGCACAGCCGTCAAAAATAAACAGAGAAATCGTTTTTTCCGACCTCCGAAACCCCCCCAAAAATTTACGCCGCTGTTTGGCGAGGTCGTCAAAATTAGGACACACACAGAACACCAAGAACAAGCGAGCCGCGACGACGAAGAAATTGAACATTGCGTGCCCCAAACCACCTAGCAAAGAGCGTGCCATAGGAGCTAGGCGACTTGTGCGCGTCAAAAAAAAAAGAGGGAAACAAAACAAGGGGAGAAACACCAAACCAAAAACAATGAAAGCAAGAAACAACACCACCCGCCCACGACCACGGACCACGGGGAAACAAAGGTATGACAAACAAGCACAACAAGTTACGACCCCATGCATCCTACATTTCCCCCGCTACACCTGCGTAGATGAGAAAACCAAGTATGTTGTGAAGGAGGGCGCCAAAGGGACAGCGCCGCACGCAAAAACGAACGACGCACCACCACACACGTCAAAAAGCATGCGCACAAACACAAACCACACCCATATATCCCCATTTCCCATCCGATCCCATCTGCATAGGCTCCAAGCACCGCGAGGTACATGACGCAAAAAAAAACGCAAAAGGTATGGGGCGGCCACGGACCATGGGGAAACAATGGTATGGCAAACAAGTATGTTAAAAATACGAAGGAGGGCGCCAAGGGGTCGAACCACGCGCACAAACGTACACAAAGCCGCAAGGTGAAAGAAGACGGAGACAAGGTCAAGGAGAAACATGGTATGAAACCCCACCCCGCCCCACCCACAAACACGCACACGCTCTCGCTATAGGGCATGGCCACGAACCACGGGGAAACAATGGTATGGCAAACAAGTATGTTAAAAATACGAAGGAGGGCGCCAAGGGGTGGAACCACGCACACAAGCATACACAAAGCCGCAAGGTGAAAGAAGACGGAGACAAGGTCAAGGAGAAACATGGTATGAAAACCCACCCCGCCCCACCCACAACCACGCACACGCTCTCGCTATAGGGGATGGCCACGAACCACGGGGAAACAATGGTATGGCGCACAAGTATGTTAAGAATACGAAGGAGGGCGCCAAAGGGACGGTCCACGCACGCATACACAAACGTACACAAGGCCGCAAGGTACAAGAAGACGGAGACAAGAACAAGGAGGAACATGGTATGAAACCCCACCCCGCCCCACCCACAAACATGCACACGCTCTTTCTATAGGAGAAGAAAACCAGAAGCTACACAAGGTATGGCAAGTATGTTACGGAAAAAAAAACAAAGAACAAAGGCGCCTTCCACGCCCTCTCTACAGGGAAAACGCAAGGCAAAGAGGTATGTTATCGAGGACGCTACAGAAAAAAAAAAAGGAGACACAAGGCACAACACGCAAAAACAACCAACCAACCCCCCAAAGGCCTGCACACGCTCTATCTCTACGGGGGGAAAAATGCGCGGTGGGACACATAGAGAGGTGTGTATTTCGCATTACGCACGCATACCACGCATTCTGCTACACGTCTACAGGACCTCTTCTATTGCTTTTCTTCTGCTTTTTGACCACGACCATGCCAACCGACGACGAGAACCAACCAAGGTATGACACACCCCACAAACCACACACCGCACGCACACACACGCACACACACGGCGACCACAACGCGCATGACCCCCGCACGCCACCCACACCAACACGAAGCGCCACACAACACACACACACACACACCAAGCCCAAGGAGAAGGCCACCCAGGGCCCCCACCACCACAACCACAGGACCCCAGCCAGGAGTGGCGGGGAACCACGCCCACGGCCCTCGGCCAGGAGTGGCGAGGGACCAACCACGGCATGCGGCGGCGGACCCCAGCCAGGAGTGGCGGGGCCCCGTAACCAAGCCCCTCAGCCAGAAATGGCAAGGAGCCAACCACCACCGCACAACGGCAGACCCCAGCCAGGAGTGGCGGGGCGCAGCACCCAGGTCCCTCAGTCAGAAGTGGCGGGGGACCCATATCACACACCAACCACAACCACACGAACACCAGCCGCAAGCCCCAACCCAGAGAGGCGGGGACAACAAACCACAGGCTACCGGCACACCACACACACGCAACCACGCACACCAGCGCACGCGGAAGACACACCCACCGCACCACCGCACCACACAACCAACAACGCGGACACCACAAACACACAACACACAACACAGCACGGCCACCGCGCGCAGCCACACACACCACAAACACACACATCAAGGAGCACCCCCACCCAGGGAAACACCCCACCGCAACCGGCAGGCCCCAGCCAGGACTGGCAAGGAGCCGCACACCACCACCGCCGGCGGACCCCAGCCAGGAGTGGCGGGGAACCGCACCCGGGGCCCTCAGCCAGGAGTGGCGAGGAACACCCACCACCACCGGCAGCGAAACACAGCCAGGAGTGGCGAGGAGTCGCACACAAGAACCCTCGCCAGGAGTGACGAGGGACCAACCACAGCACACACCAGCCAGACCCCCACCAACACACCACGCCATACCACACCGCACGCCCCCCCCCCCAACACACACAGACGCACGCGGAAGGCACGCCCACACCCGCACCACCATCAACATAGACACCACGAACACATACCACACACACCAGCACACACACCACGCGCACGCGCCGCGCCACAAGCACACACAACACGGGAAACCCCGACCCGCGGAAACACCCACCGCCGCGGCTGGCGGACCCCAGCCAGGAGTGGCGGGGAACCGCCCCCGAGCCCCTCAGCCAGGAGTGGCAGGGACCCACCAACCACCGCCACCAGCGGACCCCCCAGCCAGGAGTGGCGGGGAACCGCGACCGGGACCCGCAGCCAGGAGTGGCAAGCGACCACACACCACCGCCGCCAGCGGACCCCAGCCAGGAGTGGCGGGGAACCGCACCAGGGGCCCCTCAGCCAGGAGTGGCGAGGAGCATTCACCGCCACCGACAGCGAAACCCAGCCAGGAGTGGCGGGAAATCGCACTCAGGAACCCCCGCCAGGAGTGGCGAGGGACCGACCACGGCACACCAAGCACATCCACACCCACACCAGTGGCAAACCCCAGCCGGCCCCAGCCACACACCCACAACCACAAACACACACACACCAACACACACGGAAGACACACCCACACCCACGCCACCACCACGAACACACGACACACACACCAGCACAGACACCACGCGCGCACGCACCGCGCAACAAACACACACACGCCGAGAAACTCCCCACGCAACCCCACGGAAACGGCCACCATCACGGCCGGCGGACCCCAGCCAGGAGTGGCGGGGAACCGCAACCAGGACCACACCCAAGGGGGCAAGCAACCACGCACCACCGCCGCCAGCGGACCCCAGCCAGGAGTGGCACCGGACCGCACCCGGGGCCCTCAGCCAGGAGTGGCGAGGAACACCCACCACCACCGGCAGCGAAACCCAGCCAGGAGTGGCGGGAAAACGCACACAGGAACCTCCGCCAGGAGTGGCGAGGGACCGCCCACAATAAGCCCAAGCCATGGGAAACAAACCGCCACACGCCACACACGCGCCAACACACACAGAAGACACACCCACACCCACACCACCACCACAAACACACAACACACACACCAGCACGCGCCGCGCCACAAACACACGCAACACGGGAAACCCCCCACCAAACCCCGCGGAAACGGCCACCACCGCAGCCAGCGGACCCCAGCCAGGAGTGGCGGGGAACCGCACCCAGGACCCTCAGCCAGGAGTGGCGAGGGGCCACCCACAATAAGCCCAAGCCATGGGAAACAAACCGCCACACGCCACACACGCGCCAACACACACGGAAGACACACCCACACCCACACCACCACCACAAACACACAACACACACACCAGCACGCGCCGCGCCACAAACACACGCAACACGGGAAACCCCCCACCAAACCCCGCGGAAACGGCCACCACCGCAGCCAGCGGACCCCAGCCAGGAGTGGCGGGGAACCGCACCCAGGACCCTCAGCCAGGAGTGGCGAGGGGCCACCCACCACCAACACCGGCGGGCCCCCAGCCAGGAGTGGCGGGGGACCGCACCCGGGGCCCTCAGCCAGGAGTGGCGAGGGAACGCCCACCCAGAACCCACAGCCGGAAGAGCAAACCGGCGGACCTCAGCCAGGAGTGGCGAAGGCCCGCCCCCCACCATCACCAGAGGACCCCAGCCAGGAGCAGCGGGGAGCCACACCCAAGACCCGCAGCCAGGAGTGGCGGGGGACCACCCGCTGCCACCGGCGGCGAACCACAACCAGGGGAGGCGGGGACACGCACACAAGCAACTGGGCCAGGAATGGCGAGGAGCCACCTCCCCACCACCACCACCCCACCCCACCCAGGAGAGACGGGAAACCCACCACCGCAAACCACACAGCGAAAGGGGGGCAGGACGAAAGGGGCCCACGGGAGACGCAGGCGGGGGACCCAACCTCAGGATTTTGGGGGCCCCCCCGGTGACCGTATCGGCCCCACCTGAGCACACGCAATAAGGTGGGATACGCCCGGGACCGTTGGTCAGCGGCCCGCGGTGGCACCGGCCTGGGGGGGTGACCAATGGGCCGGACCAAGAGCACTCCCCACGGCACGTACTGTGGTTCGGGCCCAGCGAGGGGCTGCGGGTAGGGCACTCCGTCCATTGGGGAAGGCAAGAGACACGCCTGTCCCGCAAGGACTCCCCTGCGACCCACAGTGTACCCGACCCCGGTGTGGGGAACGGCTGGAGTACCTGGCTACGGAGCAGGTCCATTTGTACCAAGCGGGTACAAATGGACGGCCCGTGCAACAGAGTTACACCCTGACGGGGAGTGCAAGCATCGCCCCCCCCAAGGGAAAACACCAGGGGAAGGGACCCGAGCCAGCAACAAGGACCCCCCCTCCCCCGACCCACCACAGCCGGGAAGGCCTCGGGCAAGGCACCAGGGGAAGACCGCCCCAAGCGACGCGGCAAAGAGAAAGAGGGGGGAGGGCACACAAAGGGGCGGGGGGACACGCCACCACCAACAGACCCCAGCCAGGGGTGGCGGGGAACCGCACCCGGACCCCACAGCCGGGGCGGGAGAGGGGCCACGGCACACAGCCTCCGCACCCACAAAGAGCCGCCAAACCATGCCCAGAAAGGCGAGGACAGGCACCCAAACACACCACCAACACACCGCACCCACGCCCGCGCGCGCAGACAACACACACCGCCACAGCCGCCACCAACACGAGCCCCACAAACGCACACCACACACCAAAGCGCGAGCACCGCCCGCACCACAAACGCACACAACACACGAAAACCCGAAAAACAAGAACCCAGCAACCCCCCGCCAGGGGAGCTGCAGGGCCGCCGGAATCACCGCTAGGACACAAGGGTAGACCCACCAAGCCCTCAGCCAGGAGTGGCGAGCGCCCACGCCCAGCAACACCCAACGACCAACAACGCCCAAACCCACACCCAGGACCAGTAACCGCGACACGCACACCAGCACCGGCACCAACACCCGATAGTATGCACAAAGTCGCCCCCCCCTACCTCCCCCCCCTATCTACCCCCCCCTACCCTCCCCTACCCCCCCCCACCCCCCCTACCCCCCCTAACCCCCCCTACCCCCCCCCTACCCCCCCCTACCCCCATGCTACTCCCCCCTACCTCCCCCCGCTTACCTCTTCCCCTCCCTACCTGCCCTCTCCGCAGGGAACCCATAACGCCTCAGGAGAGGCGATGTGTTTACACGGCATTATCACAAATTATACAGTTACAGGACGACAACAGACAGTGAAGAGAACCAGAGACTTGATGCGCACAGGTGCGACAAGCAAGCAAACAAACAAGCAAGATACACAACAGCAAGCAAAGGAACACAAACACAGGCAAAAGGAAATAAGACCAGGCGCATGAACCTGGCACCTGATATGGCGGCGCAAAGACCTGTCATAGTAAGCAGGCATTAAGACCCGAGAGATGAAACGGGCAGGCATACCACAGGGCAGACAACACACTCCAACACACACCGGCCCAGCGCAACAACACTGGTATGTTACTCAGGACGCACAAGCGGAAACTGGCGATCCGGTAACAAGGCCAAGAGGCAGCGATTCGAACACCGCAATGGTGGAGTCGACGCGCATGAGCAGCCAAGCGGCAGCCCGCGAAGGACGTGATCATGGCCCGGAAAGCCGAAAAATTCAATGACAGACCGCAGATGCCATAGAGAGAATGAGAGACAATCATAATACACACGATAAACATATGGATACACGCACAGAGGGGACAAGCACAAAGCACAGGGGGCAAGAAACAACAAGGGGCACCACGCAACCCCACACCCTCGTACAGATCCACATGGCGTCGGTCCCCAGGGTCCCCAGCGGATGGTTGCCACTCCCTCACTGTAGTGCACCACTTCCGGCTCCATGGCCTGGGACGTGATCACCCAGTCTTTATGGTCTCTCGCCTCATGTCCTGTGGTGTGCGTGTACATTCTTCTGTCCTGCATCCACTGTGCTGTGGGTGTGTGTGTGGGGACATATCTGTTCCAATCACCACATATGATACATTGCGCATATGCATGCAATGCGTACACTGCCGTGAGTGTTTGCAGGCACTTGGGGTAGTCACCTGGTGCATTGCGTTGTGGCATGTGCACTGCTATGAGCAGTATGGTGTGGTGTGCCATTCGTGCCAACACAGCCATGACCCATCTGTCGTCATGCACTTTCTCCATGTGCGTGACCCTATCTGTATGCATCCACACCCCAATCCCCTTCCCGACCCCCATGTGCTTGGATATGCGCCTCTTGTACCCCATGGACAGGGGGTCTCGTTTCTCCGGCCCCCATATTTCCGCCACCGCCACAAGGGTGGCTCTGTTCTGTAGTGCCACTGTCTTTATCTCTTGCCATTTGCTTGCCGTCATGCTTTGCGCATTGACAAACATGCCTGTTATGGTTACCTTCCCTCCCCGCCCTTGTGACAGGATCTTAGGCATCCCACTCCATATGGAAGTCGTATAGTGCATCTGGGGCAGTTGTGTTTGTGGGTGCAGGTACGCACTGCAAATGGTGTGCCCATCGCTGTCTGTTATTGTGCATTGCAGTTCCTTTGAGGACATGTCCTCCTCCTTTGTGCCCCAGGCCCTGGCCCACTCTTCAAACAAGGCTCTCTCATTGCCTTTCATGCTCGCCCATACCTGTGCACATTTCCTTCCTTTACCACCATCTTTTCTGCGCCACACTCTTTTGCGCAGGATGGTCCATTGTAGTACAAATACATCATATGCTGGCAGCACCCATTCCCCTGCCGTTCCCATGATCCCCTGTGCAGTGTATCTTTGTACTCCATAGTGTCCCCACCAATCGTGGGACATTTGTAGGCGAAACATGGCTCCCCCAAACTCCATGTCCCCTGATTCTACTGTGTGCACTGTCTCCGCCCTGTGTGCTTGTGCTGTGAGTGTAATGTGTTGTGGCCGACCTCGTTGCTGGATCCTCTTCCAGTGCTTGCTGACACCGTCTGGGTTCATGTGCCATTCCAGTTCCAGAGTGGTTATGGCCAACCTGTGTGCCACTTGTGTGCGTTCATTGCCCGTGATCATCCAGGGGTGCATGCGGGGGTTCACCACTGGTCCATGTGGTTGTTTCAGGGTTTGGCCCATTTGTGGCCGCCCACTCGTGGTGCGACGATATTCCCATGCCATGGACATTCCCGGGGTGTCCAATACCCCTGGGTGCAGTGGCCGGCTCCCCCCTACTTGCATGGTGTGCTTTGGCTTGTTGCCTGCATTCGCTGCCTCCGCTGTGTAGGCCCTGGTGCCACCCTTCTGTACCCACATCCCTTTATATTGCACTGCCTGTTTCAGCATGTGCTCGTCTATGTGCATATCAAACATGACTGGTCCCCCTGTGCGTTCTTGTTCCCCCATCCCCCATATAGATAAGAACGGTGTTGTGGGTGTGTGTGGCGCCATTGTAAGGATAACAAGTCGGCCCAGGGTCCCACTGAGACCTGCTGACGTGATGTTGATCGCCGGGTCTCCTCCTTTGCTTGGCCTTGTTCTCGTTACCGGTGTGGCTTGATCCTTGGCTATGTGGCATGTCACTGTACCCCATCGGCACTCTTCCACTTTCATGGACATGGCCACTCCTTTGAGGGCTGCTTGCCTCATCGTTCTTCCTCCCATGTATGCCTCATAGCTGGCCGCATCCACCGCCAGCAGCAGCGGTCTTTCACTTCTGCCATCCACCACAGCACATAGCGCCGGCCACATGTCCGCCAGGTTGTGGAATTTGGACTTTTCATTGATGAATTATGCCACTCGGTTGGGGTTGCTGCAGTGTATTTCTGTCAGCTGTATCACCTTCAGTGCTTGCTGTTCCTCCGTGATGTCCACGTATTTGTTGTCCTCGCTGTCTGCTTCATCCTCATCCGGCTCTCGTTTGCGTTTGAGGTTGCGGATCATTCGCCTCATATCCGTTTCTTTCCCTTTTTCGCTCCCTTTCTTTTTCCCCACATCGCCCGCTTGATCTTGGTCCTTGGCCTTGTGCTTCTCCTTTTTGCTCTGCAGCAGTCTCATCAAGCGGTCTGTCTCATCCTCAGATTCAGAGCTGTCTTCCTCCATCTCCGCCAACTGCTGTTGTAGTCTTTCTTTTTGTTGATCCTTCTGTGCTTTTGCCGCCGCCTTTTCTGCTTGCTTCAGCTTTGCTGTCAGCTCCTCTTTGCTCGGCGATGCCCTCGTCTGGCGCTTGTTTTTTTGCTCTTCCAATTGTCTTACCAGCTCTGCTTGTTCATCAAGAAGTCGCTGGATGTATATGTCCCTTTCATCTTCGGGCTCCACCGCTGGCTTTTTGTTTGGTGGCTTGTCCGCCTCAGGCTTTTTGGCCACAAATCCAGCCATGCGCGCCACGTTGGCTATGTGCTTCTTCCATGCTTGGTGCGTACTTTGTTCTCCACCCACTTGGAGGTGTTTGTTGCCGATCACTTTACTTCCTTCTCCTTTCGCCATCCTTTGGACTTCTCGTGCTACCGCCAGCTGGTGGTGATCTCCCAATCCTTCCAATGTCTGCATGTCCGCTCCTACACATTTCATTGTTCTTTGGAGCTCTGTGATTTGCTCTTCCGTGATGGCCTCCAGTGCTGCGTGGTAGGATTGGACACATACCTGTTCGTCCCGTAGGGCCATGGCAGCCCTGGCTGTGTCCGTGAGTCCCTCCTTTGGTATGTTGTAAAGTGCCATTAGTTTGGCAGGCACCGCCCCTTCATGCATGGCAATCGCCAGGTCCAGCCATCTTTCTTCATCGTCCACTGATTTCCATTGAATCAGCTCTTTTCCTTGGCGCATTTCAGTGTCTCCAAACTGGACAAATGTATTCAGTGTGAGGACTTTGGCGAGCTGTCCTGGGGACCCTGGGACCGACGCCATGTGGATCTGTACGAGGGTGTGGGGTCGCGTGGTGCCCCTTGTTGTTTCTTGCCCCCTGTGCTTTGTGCTTGTCACCTCTGTGCGTGTATCCATATGGTTATTATGTGTATTATGATTGTCTCTCATTCTCTCTATGGCATCTGCGGTCTGTCATTGAATTTTTCGGCTTTCCGGGCCATGATCACGCCGTTCGCGGGCTACCGCTTGGCTGCTCATGCGCGTCGACTCCACCATAGCGGTGTTCGAATCGCTGCCTCTTGGCCTTGTTACCGGATCGCCAGCTTCCGCTTGTGCGTCCTGAGTAACATACCAGTGTTGTTGCGCTGGGCCGGTGTGTGTTGGAGTGTGTTGTGTGCCCTGTGGTATGCCTGCCCGTTTCATCTCTCGGGTCTTAATGCCTGCTTACTATGGCGGGTCTTTACACCGCCATATCAGGGGCCAGGTTCATGCGCCTGGTCTTATTTCCTTTTCCCTGTGTTTGTGTTCCTTTGCTTGCTGTTGTGTATCTTGCTTGTTTGTTTGCTTGCTTGTCGCACCTGTGCGCATCACGTCTCTGGTTCTCTTCACTGTCTGTTGTCGTCCTGTACCTGTAGAATTTGTGATAATGCCGTGTAAACACATCGCCTCTCCTGAGGCGTTATGGGTTCCCTGCGGAGAGGGGAGGTAGGGGGGGGAGGTAGGGGGGGGTAGGGGGGGGTAGGGGGGGTAGAGGGGAGTAGGGGGGGGGTAGGGGTGGGGTTGGGGGGGGTAGGCAGTGGTAGGGGGGGGTAGGGGGGGGTAGGGGGGGTAGGGGGGGGTAGGTAGGGGGGGGAGGTAGGGGGGGGCGACTTTGTGCATACTATCGGGTGTTGGTGCCGGTGCTGGTGTGCGTGTCGCGGTTACTGGTCCTGGGTGTGGGTTAGGGCGTGGTTGGTCGTTGGGTGTTGCTGGGCGTGGGCAACGCAACACCCACGCCAACAGACCACCACGAGACACGCAAACCACCAAGTATCACCTATGATACCCTAAACGTTGGCAACACCAGCGTTGCCAACACCGACGGCACTTACCACACCACCGCCAACCCCACCAGCGACGTGCCAAGGAGCCTTCACCTACAACACCCCTACCATCATCACCACGACCCTGGCACAGAGTAACACTTACGGCGCCCCCACCGTTGGCGTCACCAAAGATGCCAGCAGGGCTGGCGAACAAACGCCACCAACGCCACCCACCGGGCCCACAGCCAGGGGTAACAACGGCAACAGCACACACTAAACCCACCAACATCAACGCCAGCGACACCGCAGGGCAACACACCGCCCACCTACAACACTCTCACCATTCGCATCACCGCCCACCTCGCATCGTCATCAACCGGAGCATCGTCAACAACCACCCCAGGCAGCACAAACAGCCACAACAACACCATCTCATTCACCACCCTCACCAGCAGCAACACCAGCGGCAGCCTCCGCCAGGAGTGGCGAGGAGATAACCCAACAACGTGGAGCCACACCCAGCGTCCCCAGCACCCTCACCATCGGAGCACCACCACCAGCACCAACCCCCAACACACCACCATCACCGTCACCAACGCCACCGACGCCTGACACAACAACCACACAGCCCGCACCAACGGCATCAGCCGAACAGTCACAGACACCACCTGCACCAACCTCACCGGCGGCATAGCCCGGTTAACCTGCGACCGCGAACCGCAGGCACTAACAACCAGGACATCGCCGACAACACTCCCGGCCAACACCCGCACCGCCCTCAACAACACCAACGAAAGCAGCACCGTCGACCGATAGCCACCTCACCGTCACACACCACCTGGATACGGGTCTCCGATCCCCCCCCCCCCCACGAACAACAGCGGCATCGCCTACACCCCCCACCATTTGCACAACCAGCGACACCATCACCAGCACCAACCGAAACACCGACTACGGCAGCCTCACCAACAACCGACAGCCCCACCACCACTGCCACCAGCGCCACCGCCACCAGTCACGCCACCCACAGTCAGCGCCACCCACCAATGACACCAACGCCGCGCCCTAAACCATACCTACACCCAAAGCTTGCAGCAACACCCGCGGAAACTCCACCAGCGACATCACCCTCCACGAGGAGCGGCCACCCAACGCCGACAGGGCCAGAAGACGATGATCAGCACCAGCAGCAAACCCAGCCCTTAGCGCCCACAACAGCCCAAAGACCTTCCGCACCCGGACCCACACCCAGATGCAGCACCAACACCGACCCACCATCAGTGTCAACCACCCAAGCGCAGGCCGCGCCCAGCACCAACACCAACAACACAACACCCACGCCATCAGACCACCACGAGACACGCAAACCACCAAGTATCACCTATTACACCCTCACCGTCGGCAACACCAGCGTCGCCAACACCCACGGCACTATCCACACCACCGCCAACCTCACCAACGACGTGCCAAGGAGCCGTCACCTACAACACCCCTACCATCACCACCACGACCCCGGCACAGAGTAACACCTACAGTGCCCCCACCGTCGGCGTCACCAAAGACGCCAGCAGGGCTGGCAAACAAACGCCACCAACGCCAACCACCGGGCCCACAGCCAGGGGTAGCAACAGCAACAGCACACACTAAACCCGCCAACATCAACGCCAGCGGCACCGCAGGGCAACACACAGCCTACCTACAACACTCTCAGCATTCGCATCACCGCCCACCGCATCGACATCACCCGGAGCATCGTCAACAACCACCCCAGGCAGCACAAACAGCGCCAACAATACCATCACATCCACCACCCTCACCAGCAGCGACACCAGCGGCACCCTCCACCAGGAGTGGCGAGGAAATAACCCAACAACGCTGAGCCACACCCAGCGTCCCCGGCACCCCGACCATCGGAGCACCACCACCGGCATCAATCCCTCACACACCACCATCACCGTCACCAACGCCACCAACGCCTGACACAACAACCACACAGCCCGCACCAACGGCATCAGCCGAACAGTCACCAGGACCACCTGCACCAACCTCACCGGCAGCATGGCCCGGTTAACCGCCTGCGACTGCGAACCGCAGACACTAACAGCCAGGACATCGCCGACAACACTCCTGGCCAACACCCGCACTGCCCTCAACAACACCACCGAAAGCAGCACCGTCGACCGATAGCCACATCACCCTCACAAACCAACTCGATACGAGTCTCCCATCCCACCGCCCCCCAAGAACAACAGCGGCATCGCCTACACCCCCCACCATCTGCACAACCAGCGACACCATCAACAGCACCAACCAAAACACCCGACCAACCGACACCCCCACTACCACTGCCACCAGCGCCACCGCCACTACTCACGCCACCCACCATCGGCGCCACCCACCAACGACGCCAACGCCGCGCCCTAAACCACACCTACACCCAAAGACTGCAGCAACACCCGCGGAAACCCCACCAGCGACATCACCCCCCACCAGGAGCGGCCACTCAACGCCGACAGGGCCAGAAGACGATGATCAGCACCAGCAGGAAAGCCAGCCCTTAGCGCCCACAACAGCCCAAAGACCTCTCGCACCCGGACCCACACCCAGAAGCAGCACCGACGCCGACCCACCATCATTGTCGCCGACACCCGAGAAGACACCGCCGCACCGCCGCCCATGGCACCACCTGCACTCACCAGCGCCACCACCAGCCCGAGCAAGGCCAGGTGCCTGACATCGCCAACGACCTCAACGAACATCGACACCACCAACACCACCACCACCGGACGGGGTCTACCCACAGACCAAGAACAGCTCCACCACCATCAACCAGTACATCACCCTCGACACCCCACTGTCGCCAACACCACCCTCACCACCACAGCACCTACCACACCTCCACCGCCGGCGGTGACATCGGCCACACCAACCGTCATCTACAGCACCCTCGCCACCACCGCCACGTCCGGCGCACATACGTTACGCCCCCAATGGCCAGGGACAAAACCCTCACCAGCGACGCCACCGGCAACACCACATACGCCCCATATGTCACTCTCGCCATGCTCACCAACCATCACCCTCACCATCAGTGTCCACGACCACCAGAGGCACCAACACCACCGGCAACGACGACAGCGACAACACTGACTGGCTGACCCACCTACAAATCACCATCAACTAGCCCTGCACCCACCTCATCTGCACTAACACCCATACCACCCTCACCAACGGCACCGCCAGCGGCACAATCATCCACTTCAACACCCACACCACGCTCACCACCAACATCACCACCACCCCCCAAGGGTCAGGGCTCGCGGGGAACGGAACAGAAGAGAGCACGCCACCACCCACACGCGTCGCCCACCCTATGGTACACCGCGCCGCAACACCACCCCCCCGCTTCCCCAGACAGGACGTGCGCTGCAGCCCACAGCCTGGACGACGACTACGACGTCCTCGCGGCCATCGGACACCTACTGGCAGCCACGGCCCCGCGCCCACAAGCCCACCAGCAGACCACGGAACCGCAGGAGCCCGACCACCCCATGCCACCACGCCCCATATCCCCCGCGTCCACCGCAGACCAGAACGCGGAACACCAGCGAGAGGGGCCCGAGCCAGACCGCGCCGCCACGCCCCCACCCCCCCCCCCCCCCCCAAAGGACATGTACGCCACGCTGGCCGGCACCCTGGCCCCCATGGAGGCCGAGCAGTACTACCAGTCCATCCAACAAGACCTCCCGGAGGACCACGCAACCCTCCAGGGGTGGGAGCAGGAGAAAAGGAATGACAAGGAGTGGGGCACGGAGGAAGACCTTCTCTGGGAAGACACCTGGAAAGGCACAATGGACGCCTTCCTGGAAGCAGCAGCCGAAACCTACCCCCGCCAACCCGGGGACACCAGGCACGGCCTCCACGCCCTCCTAGCGTTCCACAGCTGGAAACACCGCCACACCATCACCCTCCACCCCCTCGACCACAATCCACACCGATGGACACCTGAAGACGACGCCACCGCCACCATCACCCTACAGCAAAGCCCCGACAACCCAGAGGAGTACCACATCACCTGGAACGATCCGGCATCCCACCCCCCCGCCTCCCTCACCCTCCCAGATGTCTTCGCCACCATCAGCGCAGAACTGCAGGAGGCGAAAGCCCCACAACAACCGGACGGAGAGATGTCCCAGGCACCATCCCCACCAACGACACAGGAAAGCCCTCGCACAGAACCCCTCACCCAGCCCATCACCACAATGGAGCTCCCCCGAAAGCACGGCACCACCCCGGACCGCAACGGGTTTCGGAACCTACCCTGAGAATGGGCGGTCCACAATGGCACACTCCGGTTGGACGAAATCACCCCGGGGCTCCAGGCAATCCGCCTCCACTCAATCACCGAACCCACCAACACCTGGACACTACCGACGGACCGCCACCACCTCCTCCTCACCGTCCAAGGGGATGCCACCATCACACCAACAGAGAAAGACCCCATAACGGCAGCCCCCACCCACGCCGTCCACATACCCCCGCAAGCATCGTCGGCACCTATGACGGTACATCCAGGCCCCACCCCATGGCAAGCCATCGTCATCACCTACCCCACCCCCAACGACCACACACACATCTGGCAACAACGGTGGAGGACATCCGTGGGGACCTCCTCCAGGAACACCTAGGGCTGACGCGCACCCACCACACCCCCCAACCGGTACGAGGAGTAGGCCAAGCACCATACGGCATACACAGCCCGGGATTATGGGCGTACGCCACACCCATAAATGCACAAGCGGCGGAGGACATCAAGACCGCACTATCCATCTAGCGAGCCCAGACCCAGACCCCGCACCGCAACACCCAACGAGGCTACACCATTCGGTGGGCATATCAAGACCACGACACCCTCACCCCCACACGCCCCCCCCCCCCACACGCCTCCACCACAAGCAGCCAGGGCCCGGTAGTGGCGGACCCTGGTTCACACCCGACGACCACACGAACAGCCGGGACGCCACTACAAGCGGCGACACGGACGGACCAAGCCGCAGCGGGAGAAACCAGAAACACTGGAGCGGCACCGGCGCCAGCGGGCAGGGCCAGGCGCGGCGCAGCCGTGTGACCCGTCATGCCCTGCGAGCGCCACCAGCATGCACGCCCCGCCCTCCTGCCCCGCGCGCGCCACACACACAGGCACGGCGGCATCTCCCTCCCGTGTGTGCCACCACGGGGTACGGGGGCGGTCAACAGTCCGGCAGGCCTTGGGACCGGACAACCGCGATTCGCCTAGCCCAGTCGTGTCGGCCCAAAGGCGAGTGCTGACCATGGGCCAGGGCGTCCGGCACAGGCCTTGACCCAAACCAAACCAAACCCCCCCCTGGACACCAACACAACCGCCCTCCTCCAAGCCGCAACAGCAGCAGCCACACAGGTAGGGGCCCCGGAAACCTCGGGCCCGCAGTACCTGGTCGAAACCAAAGTGGCGCCCCACGCGAAGGCCCATGAAAAGCCCCCAACACCGGAGCCGCTCCACCCCCCACTCAAGCTGGACGCAAAGGAGCACACCCCCCACGACAAATGGGCGACCCACTACATCATCCCCCACACCACCACCCGCAAGAACGTAACCGCCAAGATCACCGTCACCCGTCACCTCCCCGGCACCACACAGGTTTACGAGCTGACGGCCCCCAACGTCCTCGTCACCCATCGCCGACACGACGAGCGGTACATCATACAGGCGGAGGGGGCCTCCGCGACCACCCTGTACACATGGGCAACACGGGGGGACCTCCCACACCCCACCCTCCACCACGCTCCATCCTGGCCCACCTCCTTCCACACAGCAGACCGCCCCAACAAGAAACCCAAACACACAGGCTTGCACACCCCCGCCCAGGAGGCCCAGCACCCACAAGATGCAAGGCGCAAGGCCTGCCCCCTCCACGACGACCACACCATCCCCCGCATCAGCGCTTTCCCCGCCAGGGTGTCGGATGCCACCCAGAACGGCACGATCACAGGCATCATCACGGACTGCCTGAACCCTGCGGCATCGCGGGCAGACGCCGTGTGGATCAGCGAAGAACGCTCCCACACACGGGCGGTGGCGCGCCTCAACAACATCCAACCCCACAAACTCCAGCGCGGCGTCGGACCCTTCGCCGTACACATCACCCCGCACGGCGTGGACCACCCCCGGTGTGAGCACCATCGGCCGCCGTGCTCAACCCCATGCACCTCGCCCCTGCGCCAACCGCTTCCGGCTCCCACCATCTTAGCCCACGCAAACTGCACCCTGTTTTGCGCCGAACGCGCAGAAAAGGACCGGTTCACAACAGGGCAAAAAAACCTTTTTTTTGGATGTTTGATGAACGTGATTTTAGACGTAGTGAAATAAATTGCCTTTCTAGTGTTGTGCAACTCCGTGTTCCCCAATGTGACGTTTTTTACATTTCTCTGGCGTTCTGAGTGCGCGAGGCCTCGCGCACTCAAGATATTCAAAGTAGAGTTTACTACGAAACCTAAAAACCCGTAAGGACTGGCGTTTGCGGAAATACGCAGCTCGGTACACGGTATTAAAAGTACGATTGTGTTGCCCACGCAGCATTGGAAGTGTAGGACTGTCGGACTTCCCATGTTAGGGGAAACATATGTACTGTAAAGTGAAAAAAAAATACAAATTTAGGCACCCGGAGTGCGCGAGGCCTCGCGCACTCAGGTCACGTTATGTATTGAATTTGCAGAATGGAAATAACGCGCACAATTGTAGGTACAGTACCAGACGGACAAACACATTTGATTTTTCCGGTGTATGTGTGTGTAGACACCATGTTGGTCAGATATAACGAGGTAGAGAACATTGTCCCACGGAAACAATCAGTGCGCGAGGCCTCGCGCACTTAAACGACGGAAGAAAATGAAAAAGCAGGCAGGTCAGGCTACGCCGGTATTTACATTCCCTTTCACGGCTCCCACCTGTGACAGTCAAATATACATCGGTAACCTTCGTCATATTTTTCAGGGGATCAGGGGAATGATTTGGTCTTTTTCAACAGCCACTCAATGGCAGACGTGTCCAGTTCTAATAGCGGCCGTAGCCTTCGCTGCCCGATAGATATGCTTTTTTTTTCCAACTGGGTTTAAAGACGGAAACGGAATAGGAAATTGTGGTTGCGAAAACGGTTTTCGGTTACTGGGAACGGAGCGCACGCAGACACCAAATACAATCTGCAGCGGCAGCACGCGCACCAGAAATGACGACAGGAAAAGGCCAGATGTTTTCAAACACACTTTTTTTGAAGATCGCTGTGCGAAACGATAACCAAAATATGTGCGCAAATCTAATTTCACAGAGAAAGACGCAAAATGCCACTTCGAGCCAGAAAATCCGTGACGCATCAGATGATAGCAGAAGTAAGCGAAGGAGCAGCAGCACTACGAGAGGCATGCGCGGCAGAACCAGCATACTAAACAGCAGACGACCTGTGGAAAGGACTCAAACAAAACGACCTGGCGGTGCAACTGGTTTTAACATTTGCACAGCGACTCAGGTTCAACAAAAGAACGCGCCACAGTTTACCAGCAGCTAAAAGGCAGAAGGACAAGCGCTGGGTGCGCATTTTGCGACAGGAGGGCTGGAACCTGTACCTGTTGATGCGTCAACGGGCGGTACCAAACAGGAAAAAACCGGGAAACAAAACAGGGTACCTAACGCAAACAGAAAGACGAACAAAAGTACGACTTGGGCAAGCAGACTCGGCCGCAGATACAGTGGACGAACAGGCAGCAGCAGCACTTAAAGCAACGTGGTCACTGGTGCTTTCGTCGTGTTGCGTGCTGTGGATAGACAACTGGTACCGGGCACAATACACGACACACCCGGACGAAAGTGACCGGTCACAAAACTGTACTGCCATGGCTGTACTTCAACTGAAGCAGAGGCCCACGTATTGGGCAGGACATCCAGCCATTGAGGACCTGGCGGCACGGATAACGACAGTCGCAAGGGCTCTGCAACAGCTTGAGCGAAGAATCCCCCAGACTTTGCGTGACATGGGGTATGCAGATGGGTGTGCACCAGACACCGGAAACGTGAGAGCACGGTTGGATGTGAGGAGGGATGCAAGGACTGTGCAGGCACCGGTGTGGCGCCCGTTTGCCCTGTCAAAAGAAAAGGTAACTGGTGGTGTTGGTCTGCTAAACTTGTTACACTTTGCAAAGGACGTAGCACAACAGACAAACAGAGTTTTACCGCTGTTGGTTGACAAAAACATACACTACAGGATACCAAAGTTGTTGTACGGTGCCAAGAACCAACGATGGAACATGCGTGCATACCTGCGGTACGTGCCTGTAGTTTACGGTGTCTGGCATGCCTACAAGTTCGTTGTTACTGATACCTTTCGGGTGTTCTGGCCTATTCTAACGTACCTACGGAAAGGTCTGCTACGACCTGGTTCCACCATACTATCATACCCCAAACTGATTGTTATGGAAAAAACTATTGCTGCGCTGATGCTTGCCACACCCCGCATACTACGCCCGTATCGGCGCAAGGCACAAGCTGCAACCGCGATCAGTGGTCATGACACTGCGCATGCCAACAGGGCAGCAGTGGCAAACACAGTTCTGCATTTGTTGTCGGAATGGTGCCCGTTGTTGTTGTACTTGGGCCACGTGGTACGGGAATGCAACTGGTCAGGGGAAAACAACGGTACAGGGTCACGAGCTCAGGAGGTGTTGCAGTTGAGTTTGTGTGTGTTGAGGAGGCTGCGTCGAGGACCCTGTGCCACCGTACTGAAGTACGAACGCACAATCATGTGCACATTGTTGTACAACAGCAAGTGACACCAGGACCTGCCCGGTCAGGCACACTCAGAGGAGTTTGGAGAAGGAAGGTTGAGCAAGTTGGTGCGGTACAAGGCGAGAAACACGGGTTCTGTTACTGTTGAGGAGGTGGAAAACCATTACTTGTTACTAAAGCTTGGTCCTGGTGGCAAACACGTGGGGGTGCAAAACGTTCCCAAGAACCTGGTACACAGGATGCGACAACGACTGACAAGATTTTTGGCAACAGACCGGATTTGCATGGCCTATGTGGAATGGGAGTCGGACAGAGTCAGCACCGTTGCAACTTTGTGGCCGCGGAGGTTACCGAGATTTCCACCCTCACCTACACAACCCCTTGATTACAACCACTACCGGCTACTTGGTCACAGCGTACTTGATGCCCTCATTAACCAGAAAACAAATCCCACCAACCAACTGAAACGGAAAATGGATGCTGTTGTGGGGCGGAGAACAGATATGGATGCCGACAGAAAGGAAGCAGCAACACGCAACGTGCGGCAACGCTTACCGTAACTGACGCCCGCAGTGCGCGAGGCCTCGCGCACTAAACGTTACGAAAAACAGGTATGTAATGCGATGTGAGTGCGCGAGGCCTCGCGCACTGAGTAGTTCGCTAAGTGCCGTAGATTAAGTCACAACAAAGACAGTCGTGGAACAGATTTGCGAAACCAACCTGCAAAATACCGTTTCGACTGATTTCAGCGTTCAAATGACCGTGTTTCATGTCATGCAATTTGCCCTTTCCAGGTAGATTTTGGCATCATGAGTGAACCAGGGTCGCCAGAACGTCCAGCACCAGACGCACAGGCCATGGAGTCGTCACCAGGGACCGACCAAGGGGACACACCGAAGAAAGGACGCAAGAAGAAGGGTGAGAAGAAGCCAATACCGGAGATGAAGCTCAGAGTCGACGTGCAACAGTGGCTGCGGCAGGTGAATGGTAAAGCCGTGAAGGTAAAGATTGCTGATTTGGGAATTGTTGAGCCCAAGGAGCGCGGACAGATCCGATCCATCAACTATGACGATGTTGCCAGGAAAGTGACGGGATACCAAGCACTGCCACCATGCCACAAAAAAAGTAGTATTTCTGACCGTAGCTGGTTTTGGGATTTTTGGACCCCATAAAATCCTAGGTGAGCTGGACCGTTGTGCATAACCGCGTGGGAGGATAGTGGTATGACTCCCTTCGCGTTCGATCGAAGATGTTTCTTCTCTTTGCTTCAGTACATGATTTGCTTTGCAGATGGCTCACTTTACATTCTGAATGGTCAACATGGCACAGAAACATGCAGAAAGACTCAGGAACTGCGTCTCGTAGAAGGCAAAGAATTGGAGGACTGGGAGGTGTTTTGCCACGCTGACATTCTGAAGTACGATACGCCTTGGAGGATCCGGGCCAAGGTTGCAGGATTGCAACAAGCTGGCAGCCAGTCTGTGACGTGGATTCCGCTGTCTGAGGCGCTGGACAACATGTTGTTGTACATTGAGGACCAGAAGCGGGAAAAAGAGCCACAAGATTTTGAGCGGTTCAAGATTGCTGTTGTCCAGGCTGCCGTCAACTCTGCGTTTCTTGCACCTGAGGCTTTGCAGGAAGCAGGACACACAGTATGTATTCATGTATTGCACGGTTACAGTGCGCGAGGCCTCGCACACTCCATGACACTGTTTTCCCTCGGAGGACTCGACATTCAAGAACTGGAGGGACATCTTCTCCCTCGCGTATTACTGCGGTCGTGAGGCGGTTACTGGCATGAAGAACCTCGAGAATAAGAGCAAGAAAGAGGAGGTTACAAGGAATGCCTTCAAGAAGCTGGAGGGGCTGCATCTACCGAGCTTATTGCAGAAAGTCCGTGCGCACATAAACCTGAAGGACTCCACCTTACGCACCACCCAGAACTACATTGACGCGCACATTACGGATCAATGGATTATTTTCCATCTTGACCATCCGGACAGTAAGCAGTATGTCAACCAGACCGCAGGTATGCGTCAGTGTTGCAGCTTCAATGTGCGAGGGCTCGCGCACTCAACCACCGTTTTCACATCCGTGCAGCTGCCGATGCGAAGATCCGAGCAGAAGTCGCAGCACTGGGCACGCCGCAACTGAAAATTGGGCTGGGAAATTGGGGTTACTGGCCGGACGCAACAAGTACGAACTATCGGTCGCCGTGGCCAAAATGGAGAACGTTGACCAATGCACCTCTTTGGCGGACTGGGGACAAGGGCACACCTCCATTACCGCAGACGCTGGCCGTGTGGAAACAACTGCAAAGGAAGACTGAGGCACCATCATTGGCACTGTCACAGACGCAGCTGTGTACTGGCGATGTGATCCATGTCTCCAAGCAGGACGAGCAAGGGAGCAAATTCGCTTTGACAGCCTGCCGTATTGAGGATATTGAAGAGACACCACCAGCCCGTTTCCCGGATCTGCAGTACCCGTTGTGGCTCGTCACCGCTGACCTTTTCGTTGAATATGACACTGCAGGATTTGTTCCGAAGTGGCTGTTCGATGTGATGATGCTGGGGAAAGACGTCATTTTCTTTGGCGAGGCTAATGTTGTGCACCGTATTGGCTGTGACATACAGAGGCTCTGGCGTATGGAGAAGGACAAGGATTCAACCACAGTGCCATTCTACCATGCTCGGTTGCCGGTATACTCCTGGTTATCGGGTCCCGTGACCAGCAGTACGTATCAGTTGGACGAGCACTGTATTCGGATCGGAACAACGAGTCGCTGAGATAAGCAGGTATATCTGCTTCTTTCGCCTGTTACGATGCCGTTGTGTGCGCGAGGCCTCGCGCACTGCTGCGTCCGTTATTCGTTCTTATACATCACATTTACAGTTGCCGAACTATGTGTCGTATTCCGCTGGACGTTTCGAAGAGATGCAGAACAAGAACCTTGCTGGTTTCATGCCTCTGATTCACGTGCTGTGGTACCTGGACAAATATCATTTGGGCAGTGGGTATGCTGATGCAGTGATTGTTGTGGACGACACGCCTGCCATGGCCGCAAAGATTGCGATGTCCGACGTCCGAATTAAAGTGACGTTTATGGCTGTGTCAGCGATCAAGCAAAAGGACCCTGGGAATGCCGTTGGAGGTGCTCTGCAGCATGCAATCATCATGCGGTACATGTTGGAGGCTGATCAGACGGAGCAGGGACCAACAGCTGCAACTTGGGATACTCAAGAAGAGTGGCTTTAGCGTGGCATTCCACTGTGGCATTTGGACAGCAACCAAGGGCATGAAGGGCACCAGTAGGTGCATGCTGCAGAGGCCGTCCAGGAAGATGTCGTGACTGAGGCCCCCGCTGACAATACTGAGCCTGTTGCGCCTGCACCTACCTTGCCAATGCAAGCCAAGGTGAAGAAGACTGCCAAAGTTATACCAACTCAGGGTACTGCAGCCAGAAAGGGAACCCCCTCGAGTAGCAAGAAGCAGGCAAAAGTAAAAGAGAAGGAATCGGACAAGCCCGCGGAATCAGACGACGACGATGCCGACGAGGAGGAGGAAGAAGACGATCCGGAGCAAGTACTGGAGACCCAGCAGAAGCGCAAGCGGGCACCCGCCGCTCACTTCGATGCAAGCCCCGCAACTGGTAAGAAACAGCTGAAGAAGAAAGCGAAGATTGCTGCCACCGCTAGTGCAGAGTTCAAGCCGCCCTCCACTTATGGTGCCCAGCCGTCTCGTGGTATCGTTGCCTCTCCAAGTGGGACAAGTGCGGTAGTAAGAGAAAGTCACTACCATGTCTTTCTTGGAGGGCTTGATCCAGGCCAAGCCCCCCTTAAAACCCTTTTGTTGATGCTAAGACAAACTTAAGTGTTTTTATCTCTCTTTTGTAGCCTAAAGTACACTTTCTCAAAGTAACTAGGGTTGTGACCCTAGCCCCCCCATGAAGTTCACCCCTACCACTCAACTGAGCGGAGGTACCTTCCTTCATGGAGGACATACCAAAATAAATCAGGCATTTCATGCTTGTTGGCTTTGAAGGTTAAGCCTAGTGGTCTCCCACCCCAAGACCCCTATACTCAATTGTTTCTACCACTTATTGTGGTCCTACTTTGTAACTGTTTCTGAATTCAGTTGCTTGGCCAAGTCATTTTCTGTGTGGTCCTGACATCTATGCCTCTCAGTCCTAACCAGCACCATTTCACCCAAAAGAGTGCACATGAAGTGCCTAATGCAACCTCTGAGGCTAGAGTCTGACCAATTTGGATATAAAATCTTTTGTATTATCCATTTGTGATTGAATCTATGTGCATAAACCTGCTTTGTCTATCTGCAGCCCTTCTGTGTTACACTGGATTCCAAAACCAATCATTGATTCGATCCACATTCAGTCCTTGCTCTACTTGCTGCTTTGGTTTGGGGTTTTCAACTACAAAACCTGCAGGAATACATCAAAAGACCTAGGGCATAATTCAAGGACATCTTTCCGGTAGCAGAGACAGTCCCTTGTGACCTTTTAAACCGACCCTGAGAAGAAGTGCAGAACAAAAGCTCAACAACAAGTTCATCATGTCCACGCCAAGCGTCAGGACCTGGCCTATCCGAACTGTCCAAGTACAAATGGGCAGCATGACCCACCCAACGAGTGAACCACCACACCGAGCTCCACATCATCTCAGTGGCGCATCTGGGTCCCAAGGAGATCCAGAACGCAGAAGGGCGGAAGAGAATAAAGGCCTTACAACCAAGGCCTTAGCAGCACACGGTGGAGACAGCTTCAGTCACCTCCACAGACGTGTGGCTGCTTCAGTATCAAGATCAAATTGTCCAGCTTCATCCTCAACTGCCATTGAAGGACCTGAGGAGTATGAGGAGCTGAAGCAGGAGATGGATGAGTACATCCTACATCAGGAGTACTACAAATCCATCCGAGGGGAAGATGGAGAGGAGCCACTGGCTGTACATGGATCCATACCACGTACAGACCTAGGGTCCTACGCGCACTCGGGTCCTCCGTCCACTGCATCCCTGCCAAGACGAACAAGACCTGAGTATCCAAGACCATGTTATCCAACCCCAAGGGCTCCCGAAGTGGGCCCAACACGAGTCGAAGAACAACATCATCCAAGGCCAACCTACGGGGCCCTGGATCACACGGCCGAGCTGTTGGCCAAACTCCTGTCTGGATCAGAAGATCCAGATGTGACGGCCCTATCAGAGGCCATTAAGGCAAAGCTGGGTATTGCTGAACCCTTACCCAAGCCTGAGTTGCCCTCTCTCTCTCCAGGGCTGAGTACCCTGGCTGAAGATCTCAAGAGATCAAGGGTCTCAAGGCTGTTGCCTAAGGTCACCTGCCCAAGCCCTTTTCACCCCCGTGCCAGGACAGTGCCTATGGCTGATCTACAGGACGTGCCTGTCACAGAGAGTGAGAGAAGAGGACTGTCAGCCCTGGCCCCTCTTGCCGGCGTGTCGCCTACAGGCCTAACTCCGGGGGGTGGGAAGACGGGCAGACCAATTGCCCAGGCGAACATCCAGCTGGAACTGCCGGAGTTCGACCCCAAAAATCTGCCTGAATGGGCAGAAGAATTTGCAGAGTTCCTTTTGTTGACTGGCCAATCCCATGTGGATGTGGCCACCAAATGTTCACTGCTAAAACGCTCATGCAAAAAGAAATTTTTGCAAAAACAGGTCAAACAGATTGTGAAAACCTGTTCTACCTGGGCAGAGGTACTCCTGAGGTTAGAGAAAACATTCCCAGTCTATGAGACTGACCTCAGCGTACGCACACAGATCGAGGAGCTACCTATGCTCCCGGAGTTTCCATCCGCTGCGCGAATTTCTGAGTATGTGTGCGACTTGGAGTACTTATTTTCGAGGATGAACATGGGCTCCTACGGAGCCACTGAGCCCCACCTGTGGCTCATGAGTAAGATCCCCCAGCGTACGTGGGATGATTGCCGCTCCACCTCTGAGAGGAAGATCAGGACCCATTCGTACGATACACTGGTGGATCTCTTGATTGAGCTAGCTCTTGAGAGAGAGAATGACTCCCACATGGAGAAATTCCTCAAGAAGCATTTGGAACGAGGTGGTACCCCTACCCCCGAACGTGGCGAAGGGAAGGGGCATAAAAAACCCACCAACACCAACCAGGGAGGTGGTAAAGGGAGGGGCAACCTACGTGCCATGAACGAGGTTCCGACTGATGCAGGCACACCCCCCCTGTTTTACTGCCGACCTGTCAATGACAAGGGGGGACCTTGTCATGCCTCTGACCGCGATCTCCGCAGTGGCTGTATGCTGCAGATGAAACGTCAGCAGCATACTAAAGATGGGAAAACTGTGACCCATCAGGACCACTTCAGGTGTACCATCACCTGTGGTTACTGTGGCAAACGTCGTCACTATGAGGACGAATGCCACATCAAGAGACGCGAGAGTGACAAACTCAAGCGTCAGGAGGCGGAGCGCCAGAAGACCCAGACGCCCGCCAGAAATCCCCCGAATGGGGATAAAGGTAAAGGAGGTGGCAAGGGGGCTGGCAAAACTGGGCCCCCTAAGCCCCAGAGGCGCTTATCAGCGCCTGTTGCTACACCCACTCCTGCTGCTACACCCGCTCCTGCCGCAGGTGTCCCCCAGAAGCGCCCCCAAGGGGATAATGCTACCCCTGAGGGGAATAATTCTAAGAAGAGGCGCTTGGCCTGGATGGCCAAGTCCCTCATGGCTGCAGGGGTGGATGTGAAATTCCCTGGTGAGGAATAGGGGGGCGGCTCCGAAGAGGAGGACTTGGTTTTCTGGATCCTCGTGAAAATCGGGGATCAGGTTTTTCGAGCGGTGCTTGATACCGGTGCAACACTTTCCATAGTGGCCCGGCGCCTGCTTAAAACTTTCAGGAAAACTAAGACCCTGGCCATAAGAGTAGGGGATGGGCGTACTATCCACTCCTTGGGGGGGGTCGATGTGACCATATGTCTGGGCGACGAAACCGTGACCAAACACAGCAGAGTGTTGGACACTGACGCCTTTGACATCGTCATTGGCACCGACTTTCTAAGAAGGAACCCCCAGGTAAAAATGCTGTCCGTACAGCGTCCTTACTCTTTGCACTGCGACTTTGGCAGTGGGCTATTCTCCGTTCCTTTGGAGCTGTCAGGACGAAAAGAGTCTGGGCTGCGCTACGCAGCCAAGACGAACTATCGTACTGAAAACTACCAACTGGCCCGTCATGTTCTCGAAAATGGACTGGCGGCCCTTCAGGTAAACCTGGATGAGATCCAGGTGGAATTGTTTGCGAGCCAACAACAGCACATCATGCAGTTGTACTGCTCGAAACAAATGAACAATGCTTTCCGTTTCTTCTGGAAAGCAATGGGCCTAGCGTATGCTAACCCTCCCTTCTCCCTGCTCGCGAAGGTTCTAACCAAGATCGCTTCTGAGGGAGGAAGGGTTGTTATGTGCACCCCTGACTGGGGTTGCTCTGGTGAACATGCTTACTGGCGCCGTATGCTTGACCGAATGACCGTGGGAAGAGTGCAACTCCCCGACGGCCCCATCTATGTGCCTGAGGACTCAGACACAGCTATGCAGGCCCCTGAGTGGGCCAGTTTCCTGTCCATCATCGATGGATCTCTCAATCCTGTACCCCTGTGTGACCTGGACCAGGTGCTACTAAAAGAGGTCATGGCCGAAAATCGTGGCCTGACCCTTTATGATCTCAAAAATCGATCTCCTGAGCACCTATCTGCCACACTTACAGGGTGTGAGTCTCCTGATGACTATCTGGAACCTGCAGCTGTAAAAAAGGATGCTGACGACCAACTGTCTGAGATCGCCAGCACTATTCCCTCTGTTGATCCCAGCTGTGTTGACCTAAAACATAGTGCTTTCCTGGCCCAGCTGTTGCTAGAGGAGGTAGATCTAGAGTCAACCTCTGAACCCGCTTCCTCTGTTGGGAAACCGGTGCTACACATGCAGCCTGTGCACACAGGTGAACCCGTGGCCCGGAGTGCTGATGCTCTGGCACGGCCTGCTGCTAATAACATGCCATTGTCTGAGCATGACACTCAAGAACTCCGACGGCTGTTGTACCTGAAGGCCGAAGGTATTGAGCGCCAAGAGCGGCTGCAATACCTCAGACAGACCTGGAAATACTCCATCTGGTCTGAGGAGGACGATGAGTCCTATACGCTGCCTGATCCTGAGATACCTCTAGTGTATTCTCTACACTACGGGCAGCGATGTTCCCCTGAGTGGGACGATGGTACTGTACCTGCTGAAACTGCTGATCGGCATAAAAAGAAAGAACATGGAAAAAGCAACCTCCATGCTGAGGAGGATTACCTTCAGAAACTCGAGAGTCTTAACCTTGACCCCCGCCTGAAGAAACTGCTGATGACCTATGAGGAGGTGTTCGGCGCCTTGCCGCCTCCCCTTTCTTGTAAAAAACTGGTCCAGAAGGACTTGAAATTGAAACCAGAATTCGAAAAGACGCGAGTGAGGCGTCGTCCCTATCCCGCTCCACAGGAACAGGTTGAAGAAATCGAGCGCCAGATCCAAGAATGCATTGATGCTGGCCTCGTTGAAGAGTATAAACACGGGGACTATCGCCATCACTGCAGCCCCAGTTTCCTTGTTGCTAAACCAGGGTCGACTGCTCTACGTCTTGTTGTAGACTATGGTGAGGTCAACAAGAAAACCAAGAACCACTCAGGCAGTATTCCTAACATGGAAAACACCCCGGAGCGTATTGCCAAATGCAGGTATAAGCCCAAAATGGACAAACGCTCTGGTTTCTGGCAGGTTGACCTAACCGCCGCAGCTCAGGAGCTGCTTGCCTTTATAACCCCTAAGGGTCGTGTCTTCAAGTGGAAGGTTATGCCTTTCGGGGTGGCTAATCCCCCAGCGCTCTTCCAGGAGCTTATGAACAAAATTTTGTACATACTGAGGCGCAGGCCTCTAGTACAAGAGTTGATTTCTCGGGGTGCAGAAATGGAGGCTCACATCGACGACGTGAGTTTGGGTACTAATACCAAAGAGGACCATGTCCTACTCCTCCGTGAATTTTTCACTGTCTGTCAAGAAAACCATCTCCGAATCAAACTCGAAAAATGTGAGTTTATGAAAGAGCAGATGGAGTATTTAGGTTTCGACGTGGGGTATGGCTGGTGGAAACCAGCCGCGTCTAAGATGCAGCCCGTACAGGACATGCAGATTCGCGATGACCCTAAGAAGGGTCTACACGATGTGAGGAGTTTTGTGGGCGCCTGTAATTTCTATCGGCGTCACGTCCATAATTTTACTTACTCCTCTGCACCCCTCACTGACCTGATCAAGAAAACTACTCCCTGGAGGTGGACCTCCAGAGAGGAAGAGTGTTTCCAGGAGTTGAAGAAAAAGATTGCCTCCTCCAACTGCCTGGGAGTGCCCCGCCCTGAGGGCGAGATAGTCCTGATCACTGATGCCAGTGATGTAGGGGGGGGAGGAACGATCTACCAATGGCAGGAGCTTAACCCTGCTGAACTAACCCACTGCCATTATCGTACAACTGGACTGAACCGTGATGGTTCGTTGAAACATGACTATCCTACCAGTGAGTGGCGACTGGTGCCACTGGGACACTGGAATTGGAAATGGAACCAAGCGCGTTCCAATTACAGCACCTATGACCAGGAACTCCTGGCCGGTATGTTGGTGCTATCGTCACAATCCCGACTCCTGGGATCTAACCCTATTGTCTGGCTGTGTGACCAGGAGCCTGTGAAGTCTTTTCAGAAGGGCCCACCACCGGAAAAAGCAAAGCTAAAACGGTGGTGGACTTACCTGAGCCAGTTCAGGCTGACAGTGCATCATATCCCCGGGATTAAGAATGAACTGTCTGACTATATATCGCGCAACAACTTCGATGCGCTTATTGGTGAGAGCTCTGAGGCGCTCGCCAAAGAGGCTTTCCAGCAAATGGATGTCCAGCTTGACCTGTCCATGCGCACTGCTGGAATCCTGGAGGGTTGGAGTCTAACCGACTATCAGTCAGATTATGAAGAAATTCTCCAAACCCTCAGCACTGGTCTCGAACCCCGTGTCATTGACGGGCACGAGTGGTATAAAAACAATCAGTGGCTCTTCTACGAGGACCGAATTGTGGTGCCTGAGGCACGACTGGATGGGTGCCTACAGTGGTCCCATCTCAGTTCTGGTCACACTGGCGCTAATCGCTCAGTGGACTTCTTCCGTGAGTGTTTCTACTCTAGTCTAACCCTGACTGAACTGAGGTCGCGTATGCAGACCATTGTGGATGCTTGTGGCTGTCATGCCAGCAAGCAGAGGGACAGTAGGGATAGGGGTCTGTTCTCCAGCTTACCCATACCCTATTGTGCTAACTCTCTTCTCTACGTGGATTACATCCACGGCCTACCACGCTTTGGCGGCTATGATAGTTGCCTCGTGGTCACCTGTGGTCTATCTCGCTTCACCCGTGTGTTCCCTTGCAATAAGAAAATCACAGGTGAGCAGACTGTAAAAATGTTGGTCGAACAATGGTTCGAACCCTATGGAGCACCTAAACAGGTGCACTCTGATGAAGATGTACGCATCCGCAGTGACACTGGGTGGTACAAACGAGTGCTAAATGCCCTCAACGTGGAGGTAACCACAGATGTGCCCTACACTCACACGTCTAACCCTCTCTGTGAGAGACAGAACCGTGTGGTGGAGCAAAACTTAAGAATCCTGATGAAACAGGAGCGCACCAAGGACTGGGTACGCCTAGTGCCCCCGGCAGTTCTGTCCATGAACTCACAGCGGAGCTCTTCTACGGGTTTCACCCGCCACGAACTGTTCCATCGAGGACGACCTGCATGGTTCTTCAAAACCCCTTTCTCTGAGGACTTCAAGAGCCCTGTGGGAGATTGGCTGGAACACAAGCAGTCTCTGGCTAACCAGGCTGGTACTAACCTGAGGCACATTCGTGACCGTGAACAGAGCCGACGGAACCGCCTACGGCGACCTGCCAGCTTCAAGGTTGGTGACCTTGTTTTGGTACACCATTCACGCCTACCCTCCTCGCCACGTAACTGCCTACAGGACCCTTACGTTGGACCCTATCTTATCATCAGGATAGATGGATCCAGGATCCATGTCAGGTGCAGTCCACGTCTAGGTGGTGAACTGCTGTGTGCACCTAAGCAGTTGAGGCACTATCACTCCCCTGACGACTTGTCTTGGGATGAGTGGCACCTCAGCGACAGTGAGATTGAACGTATAGACCTAGAGAACGCTGCCAGTCCAGAGGAGGCGGACGAACTCGAAGAGGTGACTGCCGATGAGATGGCAGTCGATGGTTACTACGTGGTTGCAGGTATTGCTCGCCACGAGTATAAACAGGGCTGGAAATTCCTTACCCTGTGGGATGGCTATGGGTTGTCTGAGGCGACCTGGGAACCAATGTCAGCCTTCATACAACCAGATGGGAGTATCAACCCCATCTTCCGCACTTACCTCGTTGAGAACAACGAGGGGCAGCTCCTAACCCGTGCTGAGACTATGTCCCAGCGTAAGAAGCGAAACTAATTGCCCTGTGTCAGTCTACTGACAGGTGCAGTGAGCACTCTTCTGCAGACGTGCCTGTGTATGGATGTAAGAGCAGTTGTCACAGTTGCCCCGCATTGCATCGCAGGACAGGACCGTTAGCCCCCCGTGACAACCACTCCCTGGCCGAAGGCCATTGGTTTCTCACAGACTACTGCTTACTGAGCACTGCACTGACCCTGTCTGTGCCCTGCAGACCCATGGCTATGGTTTCCAGCGTGGACCAGGTGGCCGCTTATCATGATTGCAGCCACCCAGCGAGTGTGTGCCTTGTTGACCATGTGTTGCATGGGTACTGCCCTAATGTAATGACCTTGGAGAGCCAACGAAGAACGGTGGCTTACTACACCAGGGGGGAATGACAAGCAAGGTGTTACGAGGCAAGGTGTGTCTTCCCTCCTTGCGGACAAGCGAGCCCACAGTTAGGACCTCTGATTGGTCCAGACCCATGGGGTTCTACCCTTCCTTACAGGGTTTACCATACCCCTAAGTGTGCTACGTATGTCTGTATGTGTCTCACTTCTCTCCCCAGCGTGGCTCCCGGAGACCGGGCTTCGCTGACGTCGGACCGAAGGTCCTAATCAGGTACTATTACCACTCCTATGGCGCCCAATTTCTGTGCTGGCGCCTATCCTTGGGGTAAGACGGCAAAAGCCCTACCTACTAAGTGGGGAGGGGTGGCCAAGTGTGCTAAGGGCATACAAAACGCCCATTTTGGCTACAGGCCAAAAGCTAACGCACTCCCCTGCCCACGAGGAAAAGCACGCAGGACAGGAGACACCACTACACTACACTCACTAACGCCAGCACCGGCCTTCGAAGGCAGGGTGAGCACTCATCACTTGCACTCACCTCCTGCCAGGCCTGCTGACCCTAACCCCTACACACGCTACTTGGTGCTGCTGTCGAAGATCACTCAGGCCCTAATGGCCCTCCTGTGAAGGAGACAAGAGAACACAGCGCTCCTAAGCAGCTGTGGCCTAACAGGGGACGCCACAACGCGTTTCCCCTGCTAGGGCTTGGAGGGAAGGGCTGCTCTCGTTGCGTGCACAGCGCAGATGTCGTTGAGGTCGAACTGCCCTCGCCAGTACTCGCTGAGGCACAGTGATTTGATTTGTGATCAGCGCCCCTGTTGTTGGGGCAGAAAAAAAAAAAAAAGGTAGCCGCCGAAGGCAGCTGCTGCGTGCACCAATCATCCTTAACCTCTCCCACCTGTACAACAGAGGCAAATGAAGGGGTGTTTGCGACGGAGGAACCAAGCCACACTCCAGGTATTATACCCTTCTCAGTGTGACCTATAATACACTGTTCGCAAACACGCTGACGGATCAGCTCCCCTGTCAAGCAAGCAAGCTTTAAGAGACTCCTCAGGTTCTCTTAAAGAACGTACCGAGGAGCCTCTGGGTAACCTAAACAAGGTTTACCGTGCGCAATTCGCGTGGCCTACCCTTTAATGCATCATGTGCACGCAGGGAAGGGAGGCTGAACCACTGACTCAACCAGGAGGTGAGCTCCTCCTGGGCTAACCTACCTTACTCACCATGCATCGTGTGAATGCCGAATTGAAACGACCACAAAACAAGCCTAAGCGTTTTAAGCAACCCTACTTTAACGCCACGGCCGCACACGTACAAACGCTTTCTTTACTAACCTGTGAAGAAGGAAACAAGGGTGAATTAGGGATACAGGTGAAGCGTCACAGCGTGTGGATGCCTCGATTAGGCACATGCATCGCGAGCACAGCGCATATTCTAACCCTACGTGCGCGCTGCGCGCTCCATTCACATCACATACCTTTCATTCCTGTTTTTACCTGTGCAGAGCACGAGAGAAGAACACCCGACCCCCCAACGAGCACAACGTGGACAACCCTAACGTTTTGTCGAAACAACCAACACGAACGCAATGCGTAAGTGTGAGGTGAGACTGACATGGCTGAGAGATGGGTTGTTGACCTGCTCTGTGGTGTGGGCTGAATTTGAATACTTGAGTCTGAAGTTTATAAAAATTTTGATGCAACTGTGCAAAAATTTCCTTTAAAACTTTGAAAACTACGGCCCATACCTTCTTTTCCAAAAGCCGTTTACGCTTGCGCAACCCTTTTCTTGGGGTCCGCTTCTTTTGCGCTTGTCTGCGACTTTGAGTTATGTGTAAAAATGACGATTACCCGCGTGGTTTCGTCGATTTTTAAAGATTTCACTTGCTAAATCGCAACCCCTTCCGCTAAACCGCAGGAATCACTCCCTGCTGGTTACATTTTCTATCTTTTCCAGCTCCTGAGGGTTTGTGTCCTCCATTGGGAGTATTGCTCCGCCCTGGCCCTTGGTCAGGACGTATACTAAAACGCTGTTTATACAGCGATAGCCGTCCGCATTAGAGCGTTCTTCTGTACCCTAGTGGGCAAGCACATGTGCTCTAGGGAGGGAGTCCTGGGTTCAATTCCCACTACCCCCAAACTTTTTCAAAAAGTTTTCGTCGCACGCCGGCGACTTTTGAGGAATGCCCCTTCGAAGGGACATCATTCACGGTACATTACACTGTTTTTCAAGGGTACCTACAGTGTGATAGGCTTTTATGAAGTGATGAGGATGTTTTTTGTAAGTTTGATGCATTTCCTGAGGTAATTTTGGGAATATTTGAGCCTTTTTCCTTGGTCCTACTAGCTTCATGAACTAGTACTCCAGGGGGGAGTAAGAAAAAGTCACTACCATGTCTTTCTTGGAGGGCTTGATCCAGGCCAAGCCCCCCTTAAAACCCTTTTGTTGATGCTAAGACAAACTTAAGTGCTTTCATCTCTCTTTTGTAGCCTAAAGTACACTTTCTCAAAGTAACTAGGGTTGTGACCCTAGCCCCCCCATGAAGTTCACCCCTACCACTCAACTGAGCGGAGATACCTTCCTTCATGGAGGACATACCAAAAGAAATCAGTCATTTCATGCTTGTTGGCCTTGGAGGTTAAGCCTAGTGGTCTCCCACCCCAAGACCCCTATACTCAATTGTTTCTACCACTTATTGTGGTCCTACTTTGTAACTGTTTCTGAATTCAGTTGCTTGGCCAAGTCATTTTCTGTGTGGTCCTGACATCTATGCCTCTCAGTCCTAACCAGCACCATTTCACCCACAAGAGTGCACATGAAGTGCCTAATGCAACCTCTGAGGCTAGAGTCTGATCAATTTTCATATAAAATCCTTTGTATTATCCATTTGTGATTGAATCTATGTGTATAAACCTGCTTTGTCTATCTGCAGCCCTTATGTGTTACACTGGATTCCAAAACCAATCATTGATTCGATCCACATTCAGTCCTTGCTCTACTTGCTGCTTTGGTTTGGGGTTTTCAACTACAAAACCTGCAGGAATACATCAAAAGACCTAGGGCAAAATTCAAGGACATCTTTCTGCGGTGGCAAGAAGCCTGGGTTCAAGGTTGCCTAAGGTCCCTGGACCGAAGAAAAAATAAGTCACCATTAACCCAAGTGTTTCGCCTCTTTTTTGAGTCATGTGTGCGCGAGGCCTCGCGCACTCGCCTTCGACGCGAATGCAATTATATGCCCTTAAGGGCTTGTACATTTTTGCCGAGCTTTTATTTCAGTGTTTGTATGTTGTGCACTTTCTGTCCTGTTTTTGTTGCCTTCTGTACACAATTGTTTCCATGACCTTGAGTGCGCGAGGCCTCGCGCACTCAGGGACATAAAAAAGCAATTTTCTTTTGCAGGACAAACATAGGTGCAACTGGAGACCCACAGAATGTCATTTTTGAAAATGAGCTCACAAACAGACACGCACCAGTTGGGTTTTGAAATACAAAAACGACAAGATTGGTAAAGCACACCCTTCAAATCAGACAACATAATGATTTATTTTAATAAACAAAAACTGGAAAAATTGAGTAAAATTGTATTTTTTTGGTGGTATCTGGGTCATGTGTGCTGCAAATGTCCAAAAGAAATATTTTTTCGGGCGGTCATTTTTTAGGTCCTTCTCTTTAAAAAGGGGGTGCAGTTTGCGTGGGCTAAGACCATCACGGGCAACATGTACCTGGGCACCGTACCGGAAGACCCGGGCATATACATCCTGCCCAACAGGTCCAGGGAACAAGCCATCCCCCTCCACGGAGTAGAGTCCCTCGCCCTGGGATTGCCCTCACCAAAACACCAACAGCAGCACATCCCGGGAGACAAACAGACGCAGGCGCCGGACGGGGGAAAAAAGGCCCACCAACGCGCCCTAGCCCACATCACCGTCCACCCCACAGCCCACCTACCAAAGGACTTTGGCACGGAACGCCACATCGTCCTGGAGGGGCAAGACCACCACATCATCACCGCCGCCCTATACACCCTCGCCGCCCACGAACGCCACTGGGACCCCACGGCCATCCGAGCAATGCCCCCACCACCGCAAGGCCCCCAAGAACCTGTCACCCCCTTCCACATCGATCAACTCCTAAGCCGCAGGGCCACCTTACACCTCCACCCTTCCAGGATGGAACTAGCCATCGCGTCGTGGAACACCCTGGACACGCCCCCCGGACAACCCGCCATCCACATCCTCAAAGCGGACGCCAAATGGTGGGTCCTCTACTTGGCACACGGAGTCCTCATGGTGGCCCAGGCCTACACCCTGGAAATAGACCCGGAAGACCCCCCACGAGGCCGGCAGCGACTCCTCCAGGCCACCACCCTCACAGGCTGCGAAAGCACCCCGTGGGAAGCCTTCCACACAGCACTCTACTGGGCTCAAGGGTCCCCGAGCGGCCCAGACACACCGGAACCCACGGAGGCCTGGGTCATGCAGGCCAAGGCCATGAGGAACTACCACCTCCACAACCCTTTGGACGACAGCCCGGACGCACTGCCATGGCCAAATGACCCCCCAGAGACCGTGCGCAAGCTCCGCGACCTCACGCGCAGCCACGCGAAAGCGACCATGCAAACGCCGGCAGAACCCCCGCTAAGGGATCCGGGCCAGCAAGCAACCCACCCCTTCCTCAAATCCCACGCCCCCCCAGGCCCCACCACCTCCGGTCCCACCCGGAAAAGCAGCAACCTCCCAACCCCCCGCACCCCCCCGGACCCACCCGGCAAACCCGGACCAAGCATCCTCGTCATCCCCCCTCCCATCATTACCACCACCCCACCTGGACCAGGCATCCTCACCATCCTCCCTCCCGCCACCAGCACCGCCCCCACCCGAGGCATACCCAGGATTCGAAAAGGGCGTGAAGGTCCAGCAACCCTTCCGCAACGACCACACGGGCGACTGGATCTGGTGCGAGGGCACAATCCAGTACCGCCACCGCAAACTGGGGGACAACGGGGGGCCCCAGATCCGGGTGGTCTGGCACTGCCAAAAGGAGCTAGACCAAGGCAGCAGCGCCCCGGACAAGCCAGAAGGCCACACCCTAGAGCTCACCAGCACCCACCCTATCCGGCACCGCACCGACGAGAACAAGGCCCACAGAGGCACCAAATACACTCGGGAGCCCCCCCCGGAGTGGAGCCAAGGCCTCCCCCCGCCGCGCCTACCCAAGCGCCCACCACCCGGCAAACAGTCCCCGGGCCCCAGTCCCCCTCCTTGACGGGGCAAGGGCCGAGGGCACAAGCCTCCACAGCCCCGGCCCGCCCCCACTGGGGCCACCGTCAACCTCCTCGACCTCAACCACCTGGCCGTCACATACTCCAAGGACGCCACAACCGCCCTCCAGGAGCTCCTGATGGCACAGGGGCCGGAGTGGGTTCTCCCCCTCCTCGCCTTCCAGGAACAAGGCCTACAACGCGACGACTCCCCAGAAACCACCCCCATATATACCCCGGACCAGAAAGCGTACAACTGCTACTGGCACAAAGGGACCCCCCTGTACGCCCGACCCGGCATCCACGTCCACCTCGTCCACCACCTCAGCATCCCAGGGAGGCTAGGCGTCTATGAGGTCGTCAGGGATGGATGGCAACTCAACGTCATCAACGCCCACGTCCCCTTTGGCGAAGCCACGGAACCCTTCCTCCAAGCCCTGGCCGAGGCATACCGCCAGATGGCCATGTCCGCCCCCACAATCATCATCGGCGACATGAACGCCGCCCCCACACCTGCAGACCGAGGGGGACAGGCCACACCCCAGGACCATGCAGTCCGCGACACCATCGAAATGCTAGGGCTCGTGGACCTGACGGCAGGCCGAAACCGAACCCCAACCACGAACACCACAAACAGCCGACACTAGAGGGACAACACCACAAACCGTGCCCAAACACACCCACCCAAGACCCCAGCCAGGACTGGCGGGGTTAACAAAACTCACACCCAACCGCAAACTGGACCCAAACACAAACACCGCACAACAGTAGGAAACCCAGTGCCCACAGCCCGGGCACTGAGTCAGCCCGTGCCATGCAGGTGACCCGGCCGAACGAGATCCGGAGACCGGGGGTAAGGCTGCATCCTAAGGCCTGCGCTGCTTTGGGACTCGAGGCGGAGCGTGCGGCACCCAAGCGCCTCGGAACCCTAGTACCAAGAACGTGCATGCATGCCTTGGGAACGGGATACGCCAGGAAGTCCAGTGAACCTCTAGGGTTCCGCCCAAAGGAGGGGACTTGCGCAAGCACGGGGGCACATCCTCCCGGCGAGACGAGCACGTCACGCTGGCGGCGAACAGCCCTCCCGGTGTTGCCCAGGGCCGCTTTGTTGGGGGCCAAGAGTCAGGTCTAGCGGGATGTAAGCTGCCTCCCCTCTTCACGCGCGGAGCCTCTTCCTGTTAGTCACAGGGGCGACGCCAGGGGGAACCATGGGGCGCCTCTCCACGACCGAGTGCACCTACCTACCTACCTCGTGGACCTGACGGCCAACCTCAAAGGCCAACCATCCCACTTCCCCCACCAAACAGATGCCGCCCCTTCCCGCATCGACGTATGCTATGGTGACCCCACCACCATCATCCGGGCGGAGGCCCGATATGGACCCCTCCTGCTGGGACCTACAGGCCATAGCCCCCTAGACATCCGCCTCACCATCCCCAACCTTCCCCCCAGCCCCCCAGAGGATGCGGACGAAGGCCTACCACCCCTCCTGAGGATGCCCCCACTGCACGACAAACAGGCCTGGTCCGAATGGCACAGGGCCATAGACCGCGCCTGGCGCATCCAACCGGACCCCAGTGACCTACTCACAGCCATGCGCAAGGCCGCCGTAGCCTGCGGCTTACAGCAACATCCCCACATTGACGAAGACCGACCACCCACGGCCCTAGGGGACATGCTCCATGACCTCTGGCATGCAAAGCAACAACTAGCGACCCTCCTCCACACCGACACCCCCCAAACCTGCCGCCAGATACACCACTGCCGGGCGCAAATAGCCCACAACAGGGGAGACCTGCAGCGGTGGCACATCGACAGGCAACAGAGCATTGCCCAAGAACACGAGCGGTATGCGCAACATGAACTCCTCTAAAAGGCCATCAGCCACCTCAACGACGCCATGACCGACACCGGCCACCGCACCATCACCACGGTCAGACAGAAGGATGGCTCCCTCACCAACGACCCAGCCACAGTGCTCCAAGCCACGCAAGACAGCTTCCTCCGACAACACACGCCGACCCAAGACACACTGGCCACGGACACCCAGGCCAAAATGGACCGCCTCCCTCAGGTCTTCAACCACGCCCAGTAGAGGCAACTGGAAAAACGCCCCTTCACCATCGACGAAGTCCGGAAGGCCATCCACAGTCTCCGGCAACACAAAACCCCAGGCTACGACGGCCTCCCTGCGGAGGCATACTACCACCTCCCCGCCCACCTTCTCCGCATCCTCGCCCACCGCCTCTGGGACATCGTCACGGGGCGAACCCCCCTGCCACCAGACTGGGCAAACGTTGTCCGCCCCCTCTACAAAAAAGGAGACTGGGCCAACCCGGACAACTGGCGCCCCATAGTCTGTGCAGTCACGGAGGTCAAAATCGTCTGGACCATCCCCCTACGACGCATCCGCCCCCACCTGGACCCCCACATACCCGCCAGTCTCTGGGGGGCCATCCCAGGCCGGTCCCCCCACGAGGCCATCTTCCTCCAGGACACCATCTCCGACATGGACCCGGTAGACCTCATCATCGCCTCCCTCGACGTCAAGGGAGCCTTTCCGAACACCCCCTGGCTCCTTCTGGATGCGCTGTGGAAACGCCTGGGCCTCCCCTTCTACAACTTCGCCTCCGGCTACATCCGCACCCGCAAATACACGGTCCGCACAGGAGCAGGCCCCACCCCCTTCCTGGAGCCAGGCAGCGGAGTCCCCCAAGGAGGAGCAGAAGGCCCCTTCCTGTACCTCCTCCTGACGCTCCCCCTGGCCCTCGCAATCGAGCAGGATTACCCGGCCAACGCACCCTACCCCCTCCTCTCCCCCCTTGTGGGCTTCGCCGAGGAGACCAACCTCGCGGTCGCACACACCCCACACGGACCCCACACCCCAGACCCCGGGCCAACGGTTAGCCAACAGGCCAAGGGCTTACTGGACGTGACCATCTCCTACCCCTCCCGCAACAACCTCATCGACCACCCCACAACGTCAGTGGCCATGATCAAGGGGTCTGCCACACCCCCCACCCCAGGGCCACAAGGACCCCCCATGCAAGTCCTGACGACCACCACCCACCTGGGGGTAATCCAGGCCGCCAACCCTGAGGACACCACCCTCCCTCCCAAGTTGCAGTCACACCTCGCCCATCTCCCCAGATATGCGTCCCCGACCACCAAGGCCCTCTCCCTGTCCCACCAGAGCCTGGCGTACTACCTCACCGGGGTCTTGAACGCCTCCATAGGCTTCCAAGCACTCCACCTGACACACCCCACCACCGCCCTCCAGCCGGCCACACACGCCGTGACCAAGGCATGGGCAGCACACGGGGGCTGGCCCACCTCCATACCCACCCGCGCCGTCCGAGCGGCATGGCCCCACTATGGGGACGCCATAGGGGACGAGGTGAAAGCGGCCTACACCAGACAAACCGCCCTCCTCCTTCACCGCATGACCCACAACCACTCACTGGAGGTCCACGAGGTCACCACAACCCGCCGCCAAGCCGCACAACGGGCCCGCAACACATACCTGCGCTGGGTACTCCACCAGACGGGCATGCCCACCGACATGAACACGTGCCTGTGGAACCACCTGCAGCTTCTCCTCCCATCCCCACACCACGCCACACTCACCAACCACACGTGCCCAGAGGAAGGGCCTCTAGCGGTCCTCTGCGGGGACCTCCACCGTCACCCCAAGGGCACCATCCACACCATAGACCTTGTCGGGGCCCCAATCACCGTAGTATACGTCACCCTCTCACAAATGCGGGTCCTTCACCACAGCGGAGCACACCACACCCCCTTCCTACAACTTCCCGGATGGCCGAAATACCGCCTCTTCCGCCAGTACCCCACGCAGACGGCATGAGCAGCGGGCCACACTCTGCCAGGAAGCACAGACATGCGAGCAGCCTACCGGGATTTCAAAAGGCAACATCCCCGACGCATCCTGGCGACACTGCCCTACGCACCCACCGGCTCGGAACACGAACCCGTCCCCCCAGTGACGGGCCCGGTCCCACCACTAACCCTACGACTGACTCCGAATGAAGCCAAACCCACGCAGACCACCGTCATCCACCACGGGGCAAAATGGCGCATACCGAAGCACCACATGACCGCTGGAGACCTACGAAAGGTCCCCCATGACTCCCAGAGCATGCCACGCACATGTTGGGCCTGCAACCCGGCGGCACCAACCACGCCATGGCCCGTACTACACCTCATAGCACGCCACCACACCCATCCCACAACCCACCTACCACCACAGGCCTACGCATGGGTAGCCCCATGGTTCCACCGCACCGACACCAACCCCACGGTAGCGTGGAACCCTGGCCACACACCCAAATGGCTCTTCACCACTACACCCACCTGGCCCCGCCCCGACCCGGCAGGGGTCGCCATCCGTTACAGCATGTACGAACCAGGCGGAAGGGGCAAGCACGAGCACCCCTACTTTCCGCTCCACCACTCCTGCCACACCCCAGAGCACCTAGAACAAACCCCCACATGCCACGACCTAAACCCAGACACGGCCTACATCCTGCACTACATCTACTCCTACCTCACACAAGGACAGCCGCAACAGGGACTCATAGTCATGTCCCCCCAAGCAAAACACATCATCTCCAAAGGAATAGGGGTTTGCGTCACCCCCGTCCTGCAGCCCACAACCCCAGTGGCCCACCTCACCACGGGCCTCGCCATTTTCGCCTACCTGCCCTTGAACCCATGCTGCTCCCACAACCATCACCGGCGGACTGGCTCTTCTTCACCGACGCCTCAGGCGAATCCGCCCTCACGCCCATCACCGGAGGGGCCACCCTGCAGCTAACCCACACCGGGGGACACTACCACATGGACCACCACACGGGCCACACCACCTACGGGGCCTCCTCCAACGGGGAGCTAGGGGCCATGGCCGACGCCATCGCCGAGATCGCGGCCCACCTACCCGCCCACCTCCCGTACATCGTCCGGGTCTGGTTCGTGGTAGACGCCACTGTCGACACACACCTGCTCCTCCGCATAGCACGGCAACCCCTCCACAAAGCCGGCGGAAAAAGCCTGGGCACCCAGGCACTGCTGCTCTGGAAAGCCCTTCGCAGCCTTCCCCCCTACGTCCAACTCCAGATCGTGAATCAAGAGTCCCACAGGCACCAATACGGAAATGGTACGGTCGACAACCAGGCAGTACACCAGCGCACAACCCACCTGCCAACCCTCCAGATGCCTGACCTCAGCCGAAACCACACACACCTCCAACACATACCCCCCGTACCCGATCCCCATCAGACCCCGGACTGGGTACCAGAGGACGCCCCCTATTCCTCCCACGACAGAGCATACCACTACCCCAACCCCATCCAACATCTAGCCCGCGTGCTCGGCGACACAGACAGCCGGGCACACATCCAGGAGCTCCAGGAGAAACTGCAAATCCCCCTCTACCACTCAGCACTGCACCAAGCAAACGTCCCAGCCCACCTCCAAAAACGACGCATTGAGCTCCTCAGGGAGCAACTACCATTCCTCACCAGGGTCGCCAGATGGCTCGCGCGCAAGCACATCCACGTCCCAGAAGAGCACACCCTTTGCCCGTGCGACAACACCACCTTGGAGGACTGGGAACACTTCAAGAAATGCCCCCTCCATGCAGGCAGGGATACGCTAGTGGGCTGGTTCCCGGCAGAAACCCTACGACAACACGAAGGCTGGCCAACCCAAAGCCACGCACACCAGGCCACCGAACACCTCTTCCGGGACTTCCTGGTCAAGAAAGCCACCATGAGAGGCCCTACACCGACACCTCACCAAAAACACGGAAAGCCCCATGGAGGCAGCAGCGCACCTCCAGCTAGAAGCAGTCCGCAGAGCGGCGGCCCAAATGGTACACCGCAAACACCTCCTGTTGACACACACGGAACAACTCACCGACCCCACCGCCAGGGATCACATGCAGCGTCTCATCCATTACCATGCCGTGCATGACCCAGACGTCCACTAACCCACTCCGCGCCACGCACACGCCCACCATCCCCATCCGCAGGCCTCCAAGGCACCACCACAACGCCCCAAAGCCCACCTCTCACCCAAGAAGCCACCTGGCACCCCCAGCCCGGCCGAGCCCAACCAGGGCCAACCATACGTCGATGTGGACGCGCAAGACCCCGGCAACCCACCCAGCCCACCCCCCCCAGACCCAGGGCACCCCCCCCTCACACCGGCCACCATCCGCGACCCCGACATCCTCCGAGCGACCCTCCAAGGCAGGCCATCCCCACCGCCAACACACAAATCGAGGCAGGCCCGGACACGCGGCCAAACCCCCCCCCCAGACCACAGCACTCCCTCACCTGCGGGTATCACGCCATCCACGAGGTCCTCAGCCGCGTGGGTCTTAGCCCAGAGCTAGCATACCCCCTTCCCACCACTGACCAAGAGGTCCACCAGATACGCAAGCTCGTCTGCGAAATACTTGCCGCGGCAGCAGAAGACGGCAAGCTTCTCCTCCAAACCGCCCGGCCTACAACTGACCACGCAAGCGCGCCGCTGCGAGCGGACACATACACCGACACAGCACACCCCACCGTGCAATCCCTGCCCATGCCCCTCCCCCCTCGCTGCTCACCCGGAGACCCACACACGCCCACCATTGCGCACACCCCCGGGCCCCGCGACACGGGCCTCCCCCACCCGCCCAAACACCAGCACACGCCCGCCACAGACCCACCCGCCAGACACCCCTCACCACCCCCCACACTCGACAGCCAGCACACACCAACCGAGGGGAGCCACGGGGCCCGGGGCACGCCCACCCCACCCAGTGGCCCGCACACGACCCCCGCGCACACCCCTGAAGACCCAGACCCATCCCCCCCCGGCCCCCGAATGCAGTCCACGCGAACTGTTCCCCCCCGCGGACGCCAACCCACGCAACCAATTGTTGTGCGTGGCAACCGATTTTTCTACACATTGCACGACCCCGGCCAAGCCAAGCCTGGAAGGAGCTGGCCACAGCCCCGCGCCTTCCTCCTCCGCCGCTGCCGACCAGATCGGCCTGCCGGGCCGCCAGGTCACGACCGGGCCCCCCCAGCCGCCCGCCCCCAACCTACAGCCCGAGGACATGCCCTCCATCCTCCCCGCCGTGGCCGCAGCAGAAGCAGCCACCCACAAGCCCGCGACCGCACGTATCACAGCCCGACCCGCGTCAACGACCTCCTCCTCATCCTGAGCCTCCTGAACCTCCTCCACCTCATCCTCCGACCCCCCCCTCCCCGCCGCCCTCATCCACTAGGCCACGGCAAAAGCCAAAGCCGCGGCCGCACGCAGCGATCCCCCCACCCCCACACAGGCGACTCAGGCACCCCGGCAACGCACCGGGAAGACCCCCGACCCGGCACCGGCGCCCTCACACCTCCAGACTCAGGTCCTCCTCATACTGGAACCGGACCCCAACCCCAGACCCGACCCCAAACCCAAGCCGGCGCCCAAACTGGCGCACACAACACCACAAGCGCAACGGCACAAACCCAAGCGACACCGCCCTAACCCAAACCCCAACCCAAACCAGGACCCCCCACCTACCACAATTAACGCCCCCCTCCCAGCAGCGACCGCCACCACCGCAGAGGCGGCCACCCAACACGACCCCGTCCAAACCCTCGTAAACATCCCCATCTCCAAGCGCCCTGTCATCCACCCTGCAGAAACCACCACCGCCGCCCGCCAGACCGACCGAGGGACGTGGGACCCCTCGACCACAATCACCGTTAAGCCCGGCCCCCGACCCGCCCCCCCTGTCGACCAAGCAGTACAGCCCCAGGGGCTGCGCCTGATGCCCGACACCCCATCCCCACTAAAGGGACCGGAATACCCACAAGGGGTCCTAGGGCCATACCCGCAACACGAACCCCACCACTACCAGCGCCACCACCACCAGCGGCCCCACCACCACCACCACCAACAGCACCCACACCACTACCACTGCCCGCCACCCTACCCCACCGGGCCACAACCCCCCGTGCGCGAACAGCACCAGCGTATGGGATGGCAGTCACGGGGCGCTCCACCTGCATTGCCCACCTACCACCAGGGGCCACCCCCCCCATACCAGCCTCGCCTGGGATGGGCCTGAGTCGGCCTCCACCACCGGGACACGCGAAAGGCGGATACTCCTCCCGGGGACGGTGGGATGCGGATGAGGCAGACGCACCACTGCCAGACCAAGTGTGGAAAGCGCCTCCCCCAGGGCGTCCCAGCATGCAGAGTGTCAGGAAAGATGCGCGGTGTTCTGTGTGCATTCCGGGAATGTCAGAAAGAGTTGAGGGTGGTATGGCTTGTCCATCAGGTACCCAGCAAGGATCGAAGGTGCACAGAGAACGACGGTGGTATAGGGGGCGCGGCCAGTTGCTGCTGTAGGGGTGTTGATCAATATCTCCTGCACTGCAGTTTGTTTCTGGCACCAGATGCTGATAACGCAGGAAATTGTTCGAGGAAGCGGGTGATTACAGCAGCCTGTGGAGCATCATGGCCCGTGCCTGCAGTCATTCGACTTCTTGGAGTGCGCTGATTTCACAACTTCCCTGTGGTCCCAGGGATATGCGGAGATTTGTCTGCAGCATTTTGGTCGGTCACTGCAGCTTCTTTTGGTGCGTCGGAGATGCGGGTTTTGCGTGTGCAGTTACAGTAACTGGTTCCGGTGACGTCTGGGGCATCCTGGCCCGTTTCTGTGTGCTTTTGGGGAGTGCCAGTGAGCTGAGAATGGGTATGGCATGTCCATCAGGTGCCCTGAGACGGTCGTGGGCACACGGCGAACCACATGGTGGTGCATGAGTGCGGCCAGTTGCTGCTGGTGGGGTATCACTTGCTATCTCGTGTGCTGCGGTTTGTTTCCGATGCCTGGTGCAGATAACACAAGCGCAGTGGTCAAGGCTTCTCAAAGGTTCGAGCGATATGCGGAAATGTGTCTGGGACGTTTCGATTAGTTGAAGCAGCTTCTTTTGGTGCAACAGAGATGCGGTTGCATGTGCAGTTACAGTGACTCGTTTTGGTGACGTCTGGGGCATCATGACCCGTCTCCGTGTGCTCCTTGGGGAGTGCCAGGTTGAGCTGAACGTGGGTATGGCATGTCCATTGGGTGCCCTACGAACGTCTTGGGCATACAGAGGACGGCATGGTGGTACAGGAGCTGTTCGGGTGCTGCTGTTGGGGTGTTGCTCTCTATCTTGTGTGCTGCGATTTGTTTCTTGCGCCTGGTGCCGGTAACGCAAACAATCGTCAGCCGAAGCGAGTGGTTCCAGCAGCCTGTGGGGCATCATGGCCCGTGCTAGCAGTACTTCGGCTTTGCATCGTGCTGAGGTCTTACAGTGGTCCCAAAGCTACGCGCTGATGTGTCTGGGGCATTTTGGTCCGTCAATGTAGCTCGCGTTTTGTGCGTCAGCGATGCGGGATCTGCGGGTGCAGTGATTGTAACTGGTTCTGGTGGCATCTGGGGCATCATGGCCCGTGCAGAGGTCCAGGCTTAGACATGTTCCTGCTTGCTCTTTGTCATCCTTTGCTGGTTGTCCCCGATAGTGCATGTAGTGAGACACTTTGGCTTGTTCAGTGCGGTTCTTCAGAGCTGGGCTTTACGGGTGCGTTTCTTTCTTATTCGCAATGGTGTTGAATTATTCAGCATTGCCGCAGGCGGAGCAGGCGCAAGTAGTTGTCCCACGTCACGTATTTCCACTCATATCAGTGGGAAAAACTCCGGACACAGGGGAATTGGTTCTGGCAGCCAAGCTGTACGGTAAGGAGAAGAATGAAGACCACCGCATCCCGTACTCTGCATCAATTATAACGGGCGCCTGTACCTTTTTCCCAATGTTCATGGGTATGCTCCCTGCTACTAGCCTAGCCACGCTGGCGATATCAGCTCCGGACATGAAGGTCGGTGATTGGCGGTCGTGGGGTGACTGGTTCACGGCCAACTGGCCCAAGTGGTCTCCAGATGCTCGGGTTTTGTGGCAAGCAGAAGTGTGCGATCAGGTTCGAGACATAGATCTGCAGATGCAATGGTCTGCTATGGCGATTGATGAATTTGTATCCATTGTCTGCGGAGATCACCAAATACAGGGGAAACACAAATTGAAGGAGATTGTCCTGTGGTATGCCATTTACAGCCAGTGGACCAAAGCGACAGGGAAGCTGCAGATTTCTGATTTGCGCATGGATGTGGAGGAGAGCGCGCTCCACAAGTGCCTGGTCAAGGCAGCGGACTGGACACGGCTGCAAGCAGGTGCGTTGAAGTCTCGGAAAGTATCACTCAACAACAGACACGCACGTGATCCAGAGCCCTCGTGGAAGCGCGTGTTGAACAGGTCGTCAAGTGCGTCAGACGGGCAGCCGACAGCCGACGCCGCCCAGTTAGACTCCGTGCTGGAGGACATTCAATACTACCCTACAGAATTCCTAGGCGACGCGGGAGTCGCATTGAAAGAACTGATGCTCGCGGCCAGGGTGGAATCCAAAATGGTACGTGGCTTCGATAATATCAAGCAGCCCCAACAACTTCAGGCTGGGCTGCGACTATTGCTGTCCAGGATAACTCCGGCACAAAAGAAGCAATTGAGTCCACAACTGGTAGAATGGAACGCCGCCTGCTCGCAGTTAGTCCCCGCAGAGGTCCACTGGTCTGATCGTACGGCTTTCTTGAAGTCAGCCGACGCAATCCTGACCAAGGCGACACCCTCGGTGAACTGGTTTGAGGTGGGAGCGCACATGGTCTTGGCCAGTATAGACCTTCCCGATAAGTACGACGGATTTCAAGAAGCTACAGACGCCAAGTCGATGCGGCGAGCGGTAGCGCAAGTCGCACAGCATGCGCACAGCAAGGTGCAGTTCAGAGTGGTCCTCAAGGAGCTGGCGGAGGCTGTCCCGCAAGGGATGGATGCGAAGCATGAGGAACCGACTGATGAGTTTGATCGCTTTTGGCAAAGTCCGCAGAAACTCGCAGCTTAGGCACCGGTGGCCGAGGCAGAGCGTAGTCCTCTCCCGACGAAGGAACGAACAAGCAGCGGGGACACGGTAGCGGAGACATTCACGGCCGTTCGGCAATCTCAAGTCAAGGACGGAGTGGCAGTGCTGAAACCAGACCGGGTGGTCAGGAGCAGAGGTCGCAGTGGCATGGGCAGCAACATTGCTTGGCACCGAAGACATAACGATAGTGTTGACTGAATAGTATCCTGCAAACAGATATGGTACACATAGCCAATGAAATACCTGATATGCACATATGAGAAATCCACCCTATCATCCACTAATTGAATAACTACTAAACATCCAAGATTGCCTTATCTATCCCACATCCTATGTTCCTAACAAGGAAATGGAATATGATATACCCTATCCCACATATATCCCATATATAGGGCCAAATAATGCCCCCTTAGGGGTAAAATGCCAGGGTAGGGTTGTGACCTGCTTCACCCCCCCACTTAAAACGACTGCCACAGGCAGAAAGTACATGCCCAAGAGGAACGTAGCAGTCACAAACAGCAGCAAATCACAGGTCAGCAGATTCCCTCCCACAGGGAATTGGACCTACGCAGGCAAACTCGGAGCCGGCCGCACGACCGCTGAAGTAGCTCCGATCGGTGGGAATCGAAACACCGCCGAAATACAGAAATTGACGAACGGGATCCCGCAGGTCCCGCAATAAGTAGTAGGCGAAATCGCGAGCTGTTGCGCGTAGAGTCTGGTCCCTGCGTGTCGCATGAGGCATGTGGGGTCCAGCAGGTAAGGGCAGGTAGTTTTTCAAAGAATTAAAACTAAAGGCAAAGTGAAATCACACTTTTAAACAAAACTGAAAGTAATGGTACATACGAAGCGGCGCGACGCGAAAGTGCAAAAATTTCACTTTTTGAAAAAACTGCCAGGAGAATTGACGGGAGTGTCAAACAGCAACGTAGGACCGTGCCTGCACAAGGGAGCACGAGGGATAGTAGAGATAGAGGCCAGGGAAAGGATCACAAGGTACACAACAAAATCTGCTGGCCCTCGGCCAGGGGAGTGTTACCACGGGGGGCTAACGGTCCTGTCCTGCAGTGCAACGCGGGGCAACCGTGGTAACAGTCCTTACAGCCACCACAGCCCTTTTTTCACAACCAGGAACAGTGAACACTGTGATTGTGTCTTATTGGTGCCTTGCGATTCATTACTGTCTTGCGCCTGCCTCTGTCTTGTGCATGCTTAGGCCCACTAATAAACACGGCCACGATGGCCCCACAGTGCGCGCAGTAGCTCACTAAGTAGAGGAAAGAGGTCACGATGGCCTCAGGGTAAACGATCGACAATCATTTAGGCACAAACCAAAACACGGGTACGATGCCCACACCTTGCACCCACGTGCTTTAGATCGTTTATGAGGGCTTGATGTGCTTGATGTTCTTGATGTGCTTGCCCGTAACGCTTGTAGTAATGAGTGAGCTCTTGCTTGTAAGATGTAAACTTGCTTGATTACTTGCTTGTAAAAGACCGAGACAAGGCCTAGCCAAAGGCCCACTTGCGAACGGACCAGACACCAAGAAAGATGATCGTGTGGAATGAACCAGTCACGGTTGTGACTGTACGTTACGGGCACGGCTCAGCCAAGGGTCGTGTCCGTGTGGATGTCTAACTTAGCATGTGTGTCACACGTGATGCACCACATAGAGGGTAAAGGAGGAGGTACGGAGATGGGATGAGGGTGTGAGTAGACACACTTAAATAGACAAACCTCATAACCATGTAATAATAACCTGACCTCACTGCTAACCCCTCAGCTAGGAGCCATACTACGTATATATATCATATATACACTCAATAGAGCGATGCACACCGACAAACACAAGACACACTTGTGCGCGCACACCCATTGGCAGGGCCCGGGGGCACACACTCGCCCGGAGGGCATCACAGAGTGTGGGTCTCGCGGTGGCGGCCTTGGGGCACGTGATGGGGGCACTCCACACATACGGCACGTGCAAGAGCTTCCACAAACTACTCACGTACACACAACAAACAGTAAGCATATCCACAATAGAACACGTGTATAGATACGCCACCTTGTTGCTTGGTGTTCGTGTGTGTCTTGGGGGCGTGCGTATCAACACGTAGGTTAGCTTGCGTGTTACCTTTGTCAGTGGGTGTGCCACCGGCGGGCCGTAGCGCAGGGGGTCACCTCCAGGTTGCAAATTGGGGAGGTCGCCCGTAGGGTTCCGCTGGTGTATCAGCCCACTCTTCTCCCCGGGGGCACGATGACACGCCCCGAAGGAGTTTTACTCCCCCAACCCCTCTACACCGTGTATGACGGATTCATGTTTACACCTCCGTGTGTAAACTTGGGCCGGTGTACACGGCTACTAAACCTCAAAGGTAGGTGTCAACCTAGGTCTTGCTTGTTCGGTGGGCGGGTGATAACCAACGTAATAGGCAACCATATAATCCCGTAACTAAACTAATGGCATGCGCACACACACGCTACCATTGGCCACGGGCACACCCGGTTTTGGTGTGTCTCGGACAGAGAGACTCGTGTGTGTTGTGGAAATCCAAGTCCACGCACGGGTCTCTATAAAGAAAAATGCCACGCCCATATCCTAACCCGTTTGGTTGGGTGTTGGGATAGAGGACCCCTCGGGTGTTGTGGAAATCCAAGTCCACTCGTGGGGAACTCTAGAGAAAACATTAATATACATATTCTCTCATAAACATATGCGTGTGCACACTAGCCCTAATCATCATATTGTTCGTTCCCTCTCGTTGCAGGCAGGAATTCCCCCGCGAAATTCATCAAGGACATGAAGAGCACACCCAGCCAGCATGCGGCCCCATGCAATGGCAATGGAGGGTACCCACTCCCAACCCGGGCACGCATAGCGACCGGGGACAAATACCCAGGCGGCGGAGACGGCCCAAATCCGCAACGCCACTCTATGCCTTTGAAGACCCCACCCACTCATAGAGTGACGGGGCAAAGGCACCCATTGCAATTCATATTAGAATACTTGTATTGTAGAGGACGACCCCTCCCTCTAGGCTTAAGTCCTCGCCGTATGTACCCTGCGTGCGCGCAATGTCGCATTTTTTCCATAGTGCGCGCAAATTTTCAAAAATACGACCTTTATAGCGCGCCTATTGCGCGCGCTCTACCGCGCTATATTGTCCCGTTTTTCAAATTTTTCAAAGCCGGAAAATGTTTGAAAACCATGCTTTTTCCAGTGTCCTGCGTTTCTCAAAAACCGCTTGCTTTTCAAAAACATTCCCTGTTGCTCATTCAACCCAAGACACATGCAAAAACACTGTCTGAAAGGTCTGAAAAGTGTGCAACAGTACAGGTCCTCACGGACGAAAACAGTGTAGCGCGCGCAACATATTTACAGCGCGCGCTGGCAGCCTTATGGCGCGCGCTATACCAGGTAGAGCGCGCGCTGTCATTCAGTAATATCCTCAATGGTTTGGACCACCACTTCGGCCTCCCACTCCTTCTCCCATTCGGGTCTGTGGTCTTCTGCCCCAGTGGCAGCTGGGGCTGCATCCCCTTCTTTGTGGTCTTCTGCCCCAGTGACAGCTGGGGCTGCATCCCCTTCTTCTTGTGGGCTTGGGTCGTCTTCTGGGGTTGCTCCTTGTGGTGCCTCTTCTTCTTTCGGGGCTGCTCCTTCTCCTTCTTGTGGCGTGGCCGCTGGTGCCTTTCCTTCTTGTGGTGGGGCTGGTGCGTCGTCTTCTTGTGCTGCTGCTGCTGCTGGGGCTGGTGCCTCTTCTTCTTGTGCAGCAGCTGCTGGTGCTTCTGCTGGTGCTGCAGCTTCGGCAGGTCCCTTGTCTCCTTGTTGGGGGGGCTGGTGGCTGGGCTGGTGGGCCTTCTTGGGGCTTCTTCTTCTTTGGGGTTGGTGGCTTGGACGGGGACATCCTCATGGTCTTTGGGTCGGGGCAGAGGTCCTCAATGTCATCGGCCTCGTACATCTCCCACAACGACTGCCACTTGCCCAACTCCTCATACGCTTTGCTTTTGGCGGAGAACACCTGGCAGCTGGGCATGAACTCCGACCAGGCGTCCTCTTCCTCCTCCTCCTCCCCTTGTTGGCTGGGGCTCCACTGATCGTTGGGGATGATGACGGCCACGTGGTCCTGAGGGGCCCTCCTGGCGCCTGCTGGCTTGATTTGGGCTCCCTCCACAATCATCGGCGCGATCGCAGTGGTGCAGTAGATGATCCACCGAGGCTTGTGGCCGTCTTTGTAGGACCAATCTCGGCGCTGCATGAGCTCCTCTCTTGCGTCCTTGTCCGCGTCGGCTCTGCCCTGCTGCTTGGCCTTGGGAGCCGTACTGGTTGGGGTGGAACCGCACGGACCTCCTTGTTCTTGTGGCTGGTCTGGGACTGGGACAGGCTGCTTCGGTGCTGGCTTTGATGCCTGGAAAGAGTAGCGCGGAGGCATAGCACAGGCATAGCACGCGCAATACGGAACATAGCACGCGCGACGAGATGCATAGCACGTGCAATGACGACAATAGCGCGCGCTGCATTACCTTTTCTGCTTTCTCCTCAACTGCTTTCTTCCGTCTCTTCTCCTCCTCTTCCTTCTGCTTCTTCTCCCTCTCCTTCTTCTTCCTCTTTTCCTCCTCATCCTTCTCCTTCTTCTTCCTCTTATCGTCCTCTTCCTTCTTCTTCTTCTTTCCTTCGTCCTCTTTCTTCTTGGCCTGTTCCGCCTGACGTTGGACTCGGTGTGCCGCCTCTGCCATCAGCCGCTGGTCGGGAGTCTTCTCGGCAAGGACCGTTCCAGGCGGCTGGGGGGCCTTAGCGGTGTGGGAGGCGGAGAGGGCTGGTGGTAGGTGGCTGGTGGCTGCTGGCTCCTCGGTACGCTTCTTCTTGGGCCTTGGGACTGTCACAGATTCCGTCTCCGGCACGGCAAAGGCGTCGGCCCAGTCCACCTCCAGCTCCTCCAGCTGCCGCTTAGCCCGGGCCAGCACCGGGGAGGGGCTGCCCGGCAATGTCCGTGGGCACGCTGATCATCAACGGCCCTCTGCGGGATCCCAGGCACAGAAGCTGCTTGTACCTGCCCACCTACGAGACAATGGGACAGAAGGTAGGGTCGTAGCGCGCGCAAACAATCAAATCGCGCGTGCTACAACAAATGAAGCGCGCGCAACAATGTCGAAAGCGCGCGCAATGGCAAACATAGCGCGTACCTGTGGCTGTGCCAGTTGTTGTTGTTGTTGCTGCTGTTGCTGGGCCATCTGTTGCTGGGCCCGCTGCTGCTGCTGGAGCAGCTGCAGTGTTGCCTGCTGCATGGCTGCCTGCTGTTGGAGCTGCTGCTGCTGCACTTGCTGCTGCTGCGGCTGCTCCTCGTCCTTGACCGCCGTGGTTTTGACTGGGGCGCCCGTTGCAATTGCCCTTGCGGCACTGGCTCCTCTTTTGGCTGACCCCCGCATCAAACTGGCACCCGCACTTCTCACCGAGGCGCACTCGTTCTTGAAGGCCATTGCCCCCGCGTCGGTCGCGTTGATGAAGCTCGGTGGGTCCTTGTTGAAGTAGAAGTGGTGGACGGTCTTTGCGGTGGCACCCGGAGGCGTGTGGGTCCGAACGTGACCCCACCCATAACTTGCCCAGCACGAGAACAGCAGCTCGTACTCCTCCACCTTGCAGTGTCTACAGGCAGCTTGTCCTTCTTGGGTTGGCACGGAGGGGTTCAACAGGTTGTGGAGACTGCACCAGTTGCCAGTAATGCTTTCGTCATACCAGCAGGGTTTCACGGCTCCGTCTGGGATCTTGGCAATGGCCGTGGCCCTTTGGCGCCAGAACTTGTAGAAAGCCACCTCGAAGAGGTAGGCCGGTGTCACGTCCTTCAGCCATGCCCAGCTGGGCCCTTGGGCGCAGATGGTGCTGTTTTGGTTGGGCCAGATTCGGTTCTTGAAGTCGCTGCTGAAGGCGAAGCCCTGACGTGGCCCGGGTGGGGGAGACTGAAACTGTGCTTGCACTTGGGGTTGCTGCTGTCTTGGTTGGACCTGCTGCTGCTGCTGCTCCTGCTGCTGTTCTGGGCTGCCGACTTGCTGGGCCGCAGCCTTTACTTGCTGCGGCTGCATTTGCTGCTGCTGCTGCACTGGCAGTGGGAAGAGCACTTGTTGCACTTGGCCCACTGGAAGACTGCCGCGCACTGGAGAGCCCAAGGTGGGCGACCCACCGGGGAACAGCATGGGAGACAGCTGCTGTGAGGCACCTCGTAACGGGGACTGCGGCGCGGGCCACAGAGACTGCGTTGCGGAGAATTGGGTCAGCTGCTGGGACAGCGTATGCGGAAAACAGGACAAAGCACGCGCAACCGGGACGTGCGTAGTGCGCACAACGAGACTGCTAGCACGCACAATAAGAGCGTAGCACGCGCAACGAAAACAGTAGTGCGCGCAACGGAAACAGTAGTGCGCACGGCAAGTACCTGTGGCTGCATGCTCCACGGCGTCGTCGACGGCTGCTGCAGTCCCGGTTGTACAGCTGCATGTGGCGGTGGCTGCGGTGTCGCACCTGCTCCTGCGGCCCCTGCAGCAGTTGTTGGCGGTGCTGCAGGAGGCGGATACCCCCAGCCCGCGGGGTGCATGGGCAAGAGGGTTACATTAAAGTACCCCTGTTCCAGCAGTAATACAAAAAGGAAAATGCAGTAACAAAAAAATCGAAAGCACCAAAACAAACGGACGAAAAGGAACAAATCAATGCATTCCAAATTCCAATCAATGCATTCCAAACGCTTTAAGTGCGTAGTCATAGCACGCTACTTCCGACTATATATCGCGATTTCAAGGGTTCCGGCGCTTGAAAACATCATAGCGCGCGCGATAGTGGTCATTGCGCGCACTAGATAACATGTAGCGCGCGCTAAAAAACAAATAGCGCGCGCTACCACAGTTCCTCATCCGCAAAATATGCCTGAACCTCGTCAGCCAATTTTTGTGCATTGCACAGGTTGCTTCTGGAGTTGCCATTCCACCTTGGTACTTCAAAGTACACGAACAGACGCTCATTAACCTGCCTCAGCATCTTAATGCGGCGTGACACCAGAGTTCCTGCCCCCCCACCTCTATCACAAAAGGAGGACCAAATGTCCTTCAGCACCCTGTTGCTCCCTTCCAAAGGATCACCCGAAAACATTCCTAGGCCATAGGGCCTTATGGCCTGAATAGTAACTGTTGCATCGTGCAACATCCGGTTTATATAAGGTGATCTTATTGCTGGACAAACCAACCTCTGGAAAGCCTGGGCAACCTCTGGAGCCTGCAATGCACCCTCTTCAAACATTGTGCCATACATGTCCCCCAGTAGCATGTACATGGCAACCACTGCTCTGTGCATTCTCATGTCACCCCCAAGGAGGGGGGCAAGGTCCTCCCAAACCTTTAGAAGGCACCAAGTCTCTTCCCCATCTGGCTCTGCCGTCCCCTGTAGTGCTATGTCACAACCAGACCTGTGAAGAATAGCCTGAACAGAGACCCTAGTACTGGGACGCACAGACTTGGCCAATCTGCGTACCAAGGCAGTGACCTGCCTCCCTACAAAAATCAGAAGGTGCAGAACACATGGTATAAGGTGACGCCGCCTCAGAGGCACCTTCAACAACCTGCTCTGGACAACACCAAATATATCCATGGGCCTGCACTTGGCCCCAGGTGCAATAAGCCCTGGCAACTGCTCATCTCGCTCGGTGGTTCTATCCACATCCTGTTGCAACCACGTTGCACTGGACTTGCACCACGTCATGTAAGTGAACAGACTACCTGCCATCCAATGTGTAATGACACCCGACAACCGACGCAGCCAAGGGCTATCCCCACCGCAGAAAATCCTACAGCGTCTGGATGCACCCCGGATGGGAAGCACACCAGTGTCAAGGGCACTCTGCAGAAAAGCAAGATTGTTAGCCCAGACCTGGGACAACACAGAGGTGGACTTCTCACCACAAAGGGCGACGTTAACAGTCCAGTGGTAGGACAACGTCCTTGCCAAGTGACCATGGTTGGCAAAGGAAATGGACATCTGGCACCATGATTCCCCCCCACAAGGCAACCCATCCCCCCTCACAACGATCCACAGCTCTCCTTGGCACTCCCTGGGGTATTGGAGGTTAGAAACAATGGAATCAAAGGAAAATATATAGTCAAAAAAGTGCTGCAGGGGCCACTGCGAAAAGACTGTGACCCCATCTGTGTGCACGGCAACCTCTAAATGCTGCCTACTTGCAAGCTGGTTCCATTCTGTGGCGAAACTAGCATAGGAGGGGAGAGAAAAAAGGTGTGTGGGGACCTTACTTCTCGTCCAAGTAATCAAATCTTTGTACCTGAGGAAAATAGCGCGCGCAACATGGGGACGTAGCGCGCGCAGAAGTCAACGAAGCGCGTGCTATGAGCGGAAGTGCGCGCAATGTCACATGCAAGGCGCGCGCAATAATATCTTCTTCTTGGAATCTTCAGGAGCAGGACCAAGTCCACCACCGACAGGGGTGTGACATCGTTGGCAGCCTCGGTCCTGCGACGCTTCTTCTCTGCTTCAGACACGGGGACCCTTTTTTCGAACCTGGCCCACAAGGACCGTTGGACGGCAGACCCTGAGCAAAAAAACTCAGCTAGGTTCGCCGAAAGGTCCTCGTTCTTCCACAGGGACCACCCCTAGTGGGGGCCCAGAATGTTTGCAATCTTCCCTGACATTAACAGCGTCAGATGTGGTGCCGGAAGAATCTGAAACGTTAGAAAAATAGGCGTTTTTGCCCTGCTTATTAGGACATGGGGTTACAAACCCAAGACCCCGAGCCATAGCGCGCGCTATGTTGCGCGCTATAGTTTTGTAGTGCGCACTGAGCCATCGCGCGGCAATACCCTGTAGCGCGCACACAGGGTAGTGGCAATTTTGCACGCCACGAAATTTTTTCCACGTAATGTGAGCCACACGAGTACTTCGTACCTTGTATACCTACCCTGGTGTGGACAAGGGCAAATCGGTGGAAAACCATCACGCCCAACACAAAAAGGGAAAATGGGTTGTACCCGCCAACCCAACGAAGTTTTCAAGGCTTCGCCATTTTGAGCAAATGATTTAGCTCGTTGGCCTGGGTCACGGGTCAGGGACGGTCCTGGGGTCGTGGTTTTGGAACGGGGCGGCACTCCGAAACCTTGCAAACACCACCATGCGCACAACCCGGTAGAGTCTACGGGAAGTGCTTGCCACGTTGTTAGCACCCTTGACAGGGGGCGTCATCGTGGGCAGGACTGACGGCAGTAGTCCTGGTGGTGGTAGGAGTGCTCCAGTAAGACGCAAGGATAGGGGTTTGAATGGCATTAAGACCCCCGAAAGAACACCTCCCACTTCCGCCCCAGGCTATATGCCACGCCACCCCACCCCAAGGACTCTCAAGCCTTTAGCGGTGAAAGAGGTAGACGGTGGGGTAAACCTGCGGTACCCACCGCCCTGCTCTGGTGGGGATTTTTGTAACCGAGGAGCGCGCCGTGCATGCACATCTTCTTTCCTGTCTCCCACCGCTTCTCGCTCTCTCCTCCCTTCCCCAAACAATAATATATCCATATTGGTTAGGGTTTTCTTTTCGTGGCACGCTCATGAGAGCGGTCCACCAAGGTGGGCAAAGATGTCAACGGTTTGGGTGAGATTCTGTTTCTGCAAGTAATCTCTACAAACTTTGTTGTAGGATGGTAAAATGGTTTCAACGGGTTCCTCGGTATCCCAATCTTTGGTATAACCCTCCCACCGCACCTTGAAGAGAAGTCTCTTGCGGTAAGTACGGTGACTTAATATTTTCTTGACATTATAGGTGTCCTCCTCAAACTGGGAGGGCACCCTAGCAACCTCCTCCGTGTAATTTAGAGGCACGGGGGAGCGAGGGGAGTTGACCCTTTTCATTAAACAATCAACGTGGACGTCAACTAACCTCCGTCGGTCCACTTGAATAACATAGAGGTCGTGCGCCTTCTTGGCCACAACCTCATAGGGCCCATCCCAATAGGGACAAGTCTTATCGCCAAGATTTTTGCGTTGGCGACGGACCCATATGCGGTCCCCTTTTGAGAAATTGGGGGACATCCTCCTACTCTTATTATACTTACGAGCCATTGTCTCTTGCACTTGAATCATAGCCCTCCGTGCAAGAGCAATAAGCTCCTCACGCCGTTGGAAGTAGTGAGCGGCGTCTTGGGCCACCCCCTTAGGCTCAGCAAGAGGAGGCCCCTTAGTACGGTTGTGTTTACCAAACACAATCTCGTTAGGTGTATAACCTGAAGGACCTGTAGTCTCATGCCACGCTCGTACAACGGCGGGCAAAACCTCTACCCAATTCGTTTTCTTTTTCTTCAAGGTAATGGCTTTAGCAACGGCACGCCTTAGCTGCTTGCCAGTATTTTCGGCCTTGCCATTACCTTGGTGCCTACCCGCGAGACACATAGTCGAGCGGGCACCAATCTTAGAACAAAGGGTTTGGAAATATTGGCTCACAAATTGTGGCCCACGGTCGGAGCATATTTCACGAGGGGCTCCGAACCTATCCACCCAGCGCTCCATTACCAAATGGGCCGCTCTTCTCCCCGTTAGCCCTTCATCCTTGTCTTCATGACGGGGTTTAGGAATAGGGATCGCGATGAGGTAGCCGGAAAGCCGGCATACACATAGGAGCATTCGGTCATACACCTCTCCATCGTGGGAGGTGGAAGGGTAGTGAAACACATCAAGCGCTATGGAGTCCATGGGCTCCATAGGTATAGGCATAGGGGTCATGTACCCTTGCTTGCGCTTGGTGTCATGCGTGTGAATGGCACATGAGGGACACGTTTGACATTGCAGTTCCACTGCTTTGTACAACCCCTCACCTTCCACGCCATGGTTAATTTCCTTCCAGTGTTTTTCCACACTGGAGGTAGTTAAGTGAAATGCATCATGGTATTCGGCTACCAAACGATGCACTAGCGGCGTAGGAACACACCAGCGTCCATTACGGACGAGCTTGTTATCCACCAACCTCACTCCATCTTGGAAGCTCCCATTCAAGGCATCTTGCCACATTTGTTTGTAGCGTTGACAATTTGGGTAGTGTTTAGCCCAATTTATCTCAAAAACATTGGGAGCATCCTCCCCATGTATAGGAGTTGCTTTCTTGTGGGACTTCCAAGATTTTTTTATCTTGACAATTCGCTCCAGTCTCCGAAGCTTTCTCTTTTGCTTCGTCCCCCCCCCCACTGGAGGCGAAGCCAGAGGGGGTGGATCACAAGCGGGTGCCCCTTGAGCCCGAGGCGCCGCTTTAGACCTAGTAACAACGGGCGCCACAACCGCCCTAAATACAAGGGGGCGGGCGAGAAGTTCCTCCTTCTCGGCCGCCATCATGTCCCGCACATCCCCGGCCGCTTCGGCCGTCTCATGTATGGACACATCACCCAACGCCGGGTTAGCAGGGTAAGCCCAACGGGACAAGAAATCACCGACGGGGTTCACTGGCCCTGGAGTGTAAACCACATGGAGGTCGAATTTAGAGAACAATTCATGCCAACGTGCTTGGCGTGGAGAGGGACCCCCCACGGTTTTGAGGTCCTCCGTAGCCCAATTTTCAAGGCTACGGTGGTCCGTACGGACCTCCACGCGCTTGTTCCCCACCCAACCATGCCATTTTAGAAGCGCCGCCACTATAGCGTAGTATTCTTTCTCCCGAGGGCTCCAATTCAATTGGCTGCCTGACAATTTGCGGGAGAAAAAGGCAAGGGGGCATAGGGCACCATCGGGACCTTCCTGCTGTAGGGCCGCCCCCACCGCCCAATTACTAGCGTCCGGGGTGAGGACAAAGTCCTTATCCCAATCGGCCAGTTGGAGGGGAACAATATCCGTAATAGCACGCTTGAGCTTCAAAAAGGCCTCGTTAGCCGAAGCATTCCATGTTAGGCCTATCTTTTTGCCATTCTTATGCTTAGGCAAATCCTTCAACATATTAATCAAAGGGGTAGCTATGGAGGCGTAGTTTTGGACATAGCCCGAATAATAGTTGGCGAGCCCAAAGAACCCCCGGAGCTCCCGAACATTATCCGGTTTGTCCCAACGCTCAAGCGCCAACATTTTCCCTGGCGCCGGCCGACGTGTGCCATTTTCCAGCACATGGCCACAAAACTCAACCGAACGAACAAAGAAATCGGTTTTGCTAACCGAAGCAACCAACTCCTCTTTTCGTAGCCTATCCAACACGGCACACACGTCGCGGTCGTGGTTAGCCAATAGCTCCTCCTCCGTCGCACCGGAGGAACCAATAATAATATCATCAATATATACGTCCGCACAATCCAAGCCCTGCAAAACATGGTCCATGACCCGTTGAAAAATAGCGGGCCCATTCTTGATACCCATAGGCATAACACGCCATTGGTATCGCTTACCCGCCAAATTCATGGCAGTCTTAGCCCGGGATTCAGGGTGAAGGGGAATTTGATGAAACCCTTTACTCAAGTCCACAATAGTGAAAATCTTGTGTTTGGATTGATTTTCCAACATGTTTTCTATGAGGGGGAGGGGGTGTGCGTCGGGCAAGGTAGCCTCATTAAGTTGGCGGTAGTCCACCACGAGGCGCCATTTTCCCTTCTCTTACTTGGGCACAACGAAACCGTTGGACGCCCATTCGGAGGCAGGGCACGGCTCAATCCAGCCACGAGCCAAAAAGTCCTCCACTATTTCTTGCTCCGCCGCGGCACGCTCCCCCACCAACCGTATAGGTTTTACGGACTTGGGTTTGGCGTTCGGGTATAGGTCAAGTTTAGCAAACCCCAACCGCTCCGTACCACGGACCTTAGGGTGTTCCTGGCCCGGACGGAGACGAACCTCCCCACTAAAAACATCCCGCTCATAGTCCGCGAGGATGCGCCTCCTCATGAGCTCCACCTCCGGAGACACAATAGGCTCTAGGTGGTGACAACGCGACCCACACGAGAAGCCGCCAACAATCGTGTGGCGCCTTTACGTTTTCGGTAACGCTTAACGGTAGTGGCCCTCCCACACAATAACTCTCGTTCAATTTTCGCAATGCGTGAACGCACGCATTCTTGTGCCTCCAAATCTTCGGGGGTAGGATCAAGAGTAACGGGTGCGAGGAGTTTTTTATGGGTCGCCTGATACGTGAGGGTGCGCACCGGAGCCAAATGGTTAGGCACCCTTTCATCCTCCGACTCCTCCTCCGAGGTCATGCCCGGCTCGCCATCCGTGTTGGGGTTAGAGACGGCCGGTGCCAAAACGGAGGCCACATGACATTTAGTGGCCGCCAAATTTTCCTCCGCAATACCACCGTCCACGTATAGCGCCACCGTGGACCAACCCCGTTGAGGAAGGGGCGTGAGGTGGTCATTCTGATAGAGACAGGCTTTAGTCTCTGGCCCAGGAAGGTGGTAGCCTTGCAAAGTAATTTCCATAAGGGGTTTCCACCACTCCCTATGTGTCCACTTCGGCCCTACGACGATGGCTCGTAGTTTTTCTTGCCGAATTTTCCGAACACAATCGGAAAACCGATGATAGGGAGGGCACATCCAATATAATTTGGAGGGGTCCGCGGGAGTGGAAATGAAATCTTCAAGGGGCGAAACCCAACGGGTAGCCTGAGCCATACCCGAAACCCTATTGAAGGCGTCCACGTCGGGGTTTTTGCCAAATTGTTTTTTGACACGTGCGGCCCAATATGGCGTGAGGCCATAGTCAGACTGGGTCCACATGGACCCATCACGCCGCGTAGGTAGAACATCACGGGCAAGGGCTTCAGGAGCAAATTCAACGAGCTCGAAAACACAAGCCCGGTCCTGTACGGGGGCCACGGAGGAAGCGGTCAAGGCATAGGATATGTGTTTCTCGGCCTCAACACGGTTAGGCGGTTCGCCACCAGGGGGCGTAACCACAATGGCCGGGGCAGGGTGCGTAGGAGTGACCGCCCCAATGACTGGAACGGTTAGGCCCCACACGGACTGACGTGACACCTTACCATGAATGGGTTTCACCAAAAATGGTTTGCCGGTTCGTGGAGCATCACGGAAGTCCTCAATCCAAAAACGGGGGTGCACTGCATGGTGAGAGTACAAACAATTGAAACGGGCAAAATGGCTCACACAATGTTCGTAACCCCATGGGTGCCCCAAAACCATATCCCAAGGTAAATTCGGGACAAGGTACGGGGACACGCCATACTGGGCAACACGAGGAAGTGAAACACTACCATCCACAACCCCCGTAAATTGAATTTTGACGTCTATTTGCTCGTCCCCCCCCGGCAAAGGCGTCTCATTATCGGCTTGGAGTAGGCGCCTCCGTTGGCAGGATTCATATTTTTCGGAGAGTTGGTCTCCAAAAACATTGGGGTTGGCCAAAGCGACCGCTTGGCACCCAAAATCCACCAAAACACGGAGGGCTTTGCGTTCTCCATTGGGCAAAACAACCTGAACGGAAAGTTCGGTTTGAATCTCACTAGTCACTATATGCCCCTTCATGACTCTCCATGGAACGAGAGCCACGGTAGTGTCACAGGGGTGCCTGAGGTTTTCTTCTTTCGAAGGGGGCGCCTCTGGGCACTCCTACCAACGTCCGCGCCCGTTCGGCGCTCCCTTGCCTCCTTTATCGCCCTTGCCGCCCCACCCTTATAACCACCACCACCCTTATCACCACCGCCACCCTTATCGCCACCCTTAGGCTTACCACCTTTAGACTTACCCGCAATGTTCCAATGAGTGTCATTGCACGGAGAATTAGGCTTACACGTCCAAAGGGTGGTATTGGTGGCACCCCAATCAATCCAAGACATGTCCATCTCCGTTTGTTTACGTGTTTTCCAATGTTTGGAACACGGAACCCAAAAGGTAGGTGGCGGTTTAGCCCCGGGGTCGACGGGTTTCTTCGCCGGAGGTTTAGAGTGACCCACGTCGTTGACGGAGGTGTCAGCGGGTTCGGAGGTGTCAGGGTCCGCCGTAGCCTCCGCATTAACGGCATTCACCGCGGTTTCATTGTGAGAAGGGCGATGAGTGTACGTCACCGTCGTCTTGTCTCCTTTATTGAGACGTTCGAGAGCTTCCCTCTCCGACACCCTTTTATGGGCAAGGGCGTAGATTTCCGCAGGCTTCAAACGAGGCCTACGTTGCTCCACTTTCATAGTGTAGCCGCGTGTGTGAGGTGTGTTGTTGAGTTTCAAGATCCACCCCTGGAGAGCCGGGTCTTTGCAGTCAACTATCACCCCCGGCCCCGAATAGGAAACAATCTCGGGAACCGTAGTGCAAGCTTGAGCGCTATATTTCCTGAGTTCCTTTTCGAATGGGGCGCGACCCGGCGAAGGGTCAAGGCCACTAAAATCCACCACATAGCTGTCTGGGCTATTCTTAGCCTCTTGCTTGACGACCTTCTCCTTGATCCACGGGAGCTTGCTTAGGAGCTGCTCCCGGATCACGTGGGGACGAGTCTCATTGCTCAGAGGCAACAAACGTTGCCAACGAGCATAGAAATCTTCAAGGTCGATGAGGGTCACTTGCCCTTTAACCACCCTGGGGGCCAGGGCTCGCCACCTTTCATCAGCCCTTGAGGGGTCATACTCGTGGAAACGTTGTTCCAAAAAGTCCCACAACTCTTTGAGGGTGGGGGCCGTGCGTGTGTGGTGGGTGGCCTCGGCAACCCGGGCGTTGATGATCGCCTTTAGCCATGGGGGCAAGGTACTCAAAATCATTTTTGCCTCGTTGGCCTTTCGGTACATGGGATCACACCCCCCCAACCATTGTTGAAGCTTCTCCACCCACTGGTCGTAGCACTCTAGCTGCCCATTAAATTGCGGTTTAGGCATATCACTATCCTCCACCGCTTTGGTGTAACTATTTTGCACCATAGGCATTTGGTACGGGTGGTAAGCAGGGGGAGCCATGGTTGGGGGTGTACCTCCACTTGCACTTGGTGCGACCCTCACTGGAGAGACTGTACAGGTATCCGTAGGATGAGAGGGCGTGTACGAAGGTTTCCCAGCGGAAGTGAAAACATTTTTCGTGAGGGGATTAATGTTCTTCAACGAAGAGGTGTTCTCCTCTTCATTGGCCCACGGGGCCGTAGGCTCCGTGGGGTGTTCTTCGCCCTTAGGCGTCGCCCTCCACTCGGGAACAGCACGTTCCTTCTGCTTTTCGGCGATTCCCCTCCACGATGTAGGTTCTTGGGGGTGGGGGTGTTCGTGGTGTTCTTCCCCCCCCCTCGGCCACCCCGAATCCGGACAAGCGTTCGGATGGTAGATGCAATCGTGGGATGGGTGGACGGTGAAAGGAAGGACACACCCACCACCGGATGAACCGGATGGCGCGCCCATGGGCGCCGTAGGCGCCGCCGGTGTAGGATCAGGAACGGGCGGAGGCGCCAATGGCAGGGGTAGGACCACCGTAACGGGTTCCGCAGGCGTGGAGTACCAGTGGTCCCACGCATCGATCCTAGATGCAACGGCGGCGTAACGTGTAGCGAGCAACTCCACTGCGCTAAAGCACTTAGCCGTGTTGCCGTTGGACATCTTAGGATGATCTGCCACGCTAGCCTCCACCACCTTAGAATCCCGGCGGTAGCCCTGAACCGCCGCGTCAAATTTAGCCAATGTAGACAAGATTTGGGTCATCCGGTCCCCGTAGGACTGACTGATGCCCACGGTAGAGGCTACTGCCTGAGAAAGTTCCTGATGGGATCGCTGCAACTGCAGATTCTGATTTCGCAGGTCCCTCACCTGTGCCATCAGAGATTGGATGCACGTTTCGTAGTGCACCACACACCGGGGACAGCCACAGGTGTGCTGTAGGTCTTCCTCCCCCCGTGTAGGAGTGGGGCCCCCAGAATGTCGAAAAGATGGACCCCCCCCTCCACGAGGAGGAGATGACCCACCACCGCCCCCCCCAGCAGCTTCCCCTGCCACGGAGGGACCAGAGGCCCCCCCCGCAGGGCGAGACGGGGGTGCGGGGCGCGCAGCAACAGGTGCTCGCGCCCCCCCACTAGAGGGATGCCCCCCCCCGAACCCCCACCACTAGATGGCCGAACCAGGTGCGGGACTCCCTGCACGTGCTCGATGTAAGCCACCTGGCGGTGGTGGGGTGACGGCGGAGGGGGAACATGACCAACAGTATTCGGCCGCGGCGGTGGGGGTGGGGAATCGTCCACCACAATATACTGTGGTGACTCATGAACCACCATAGGTGATCGAGTTCTCGGATGGGAAGCAAAAACAGGCTCCGATCCCGTTGCAACCTCTGGATCCCCCCCCCAATTGGGCAGTCGGGGGTCCTCCGTAGGAGATGTATTTGTGGGGGGAGAGACCAAATTTATTGGGAGGGATGCTGAACCTCCCTCCACCCGAGTCCCTCCCCCCCAGCACAGATTGTTGACCTTCGGCATTGCCGGAGAATCATCCACTAGGGATGAACGATCTTTCGTGCCACTCATAGGCACTGGAGATGTAGTACCGGCCCGGTCCTCCGCAGGCTCTGGAGATTCCACGACAAGACACGGGCGGTTTTTGACGCCGCTCATAGGCACCGGGGACTCTTCCACAGCAACGAACTGAGGGGCCGGAGAGTCCCCCACCGTGATGTAGTGGGGGGCCGGGGATTCTTCCACAAGCATGGGGCGATCCCTGGTCCCTGACATAGGTTCAGGAGGTGCAGGCGACGAGGCAACGGAAATAGGGGAATGATGGAGTTCATGACGTTCCAACACTCCAATCTCCTCCTCCTCATCGTCGTTCCACTGCTCCACCGCCAGGGGGAACCACTGGTCACACTCATCCTCCTCGATTTGCGTGGGTGATTCCTCGATGATCGTAGGACTTAGCCTGGATCCGCTCGGGGGATTGGGATACGCTCCCAAGGCAGGAGATTCCTCCACCAGGGAGGGAAACCGCTGCGATCCACTCATTGGAGTGGGCGACGATTCCACCACAGTGGGGTTCTGCCTAGTCCCCGACAGGGCTTGCTGGATCAGGGCCACGGCCTCTCGAGCCGGACCCAGATGGCCATGGGGATCAGGCGTGAGCGCGAGGACTCGACGGTTTTCAGCGTCGAGTTGGTCAACAATGGGGCTGATGGGCCCTGCCGCAAACAGGTTTCTTCTGACCTGAGGCTCTGGCAACCCCCCTAGCGACGGAGGAGTGCCAGAGTCGACCACGATAGGCCCCATTGGCGAAGCCATCGTACCCCAGTCGGCAGCGCGTGAGGGCGCAGCGTTCGTACGCTCGATCACCCCAGTAGATTGGTCGATTACTGCCCGATTCTCGGCGCTAGTAACGGTTCCCGAGCCCATAATAGGCGATTGTGGTCCTCTTATCCCTCCCTGAGGGTGGCCGTCTATTTTCCCCCCAACCATCCCAGGTACACCAGCTGGATTTCGAGGATGGGGGGCCCCGATGGGAACATTCGGGGATTTCGGAAACTTAGGATTTGTAGCCACTTGGGGCTTGGCCCGTTTTTGCGGCCCCTGCCCGGTCGATGGGGTCAGGGCCAAGGAGGTCCTGAGACAGGGGACCTGGACACCCTCAGCTATCCCTCCCGGGGAAGAGATTTTGACTTGAATTTGGTCCACGATGTCTTGGACCGATCGCTTTCCGCGATGCCAAACGCCCAACAGAGACGAAAAATTTTCGCCTCTGCTACCATGAAACCAGACCGGGTGGTCAGGAGCAGAGGTCGCAGTGGCATGGGCAGCAACATTGCTTGGCACCGAAGACATAGCGATAGTGTTGACTGAATAGTATCCTGCAAACAGATATGGTGCACATAGCCAATGAAATACCTGATATGCACATATGAGAAATCCACCCTATCATCCACTAATTGAATAACTACTAAACATCCAAGATTGCCTTATCTATCCCACATCCTATGTTCCTAACAAGGAAATGGAATATCATATACCCTATCCCACATATATCCCATATATAGGGCCAAATAATGCTCCCTTAGGGGTAAAATGCCAGGGTAGGGTTGTGACCTGCTTCAGTGCGGCTGTTTTCGCTCACCAATACACACACATCTCGCAGGTACGGACAGGCAGTCCAGGATGTTTTCGGTGTTAGCTGTAACCTGGATGACTATCAGGTGAATAGAGGGTGGTACCACATACAAGTGCCAAAGGTGACAGTGCAGCGTCTGTTTCGTACGGACACCATAATGACTTTTAAGATCCCTAGCGGGTTCACGCTCAATGCGCGCACACACGACCAGCAGGCTGAGCCGTACAGGCAGTACATAAGGCCCGGAAGCTCAGGCGACTGGGCAGACCAGTACGATCGCCCGGCGGACACAGGGAACAAGCAGGTGTATCCCATTTCCACAGGTCAAAGCGCGACACCAGAGTACATGTCGTATCAAGCGCCATGCGTGGGCACGCACTGGCAGTCTTGGTACTGACTGCCGTATCTGCCGCACGGTTACTCCATTGACCCCATCACGCACGGGGTTGTGTATCAGTGTGCGTGCACTGTGTCACGCAAGCACATAAAGAGTTTTTTGCAGTCCAGGTCGCAATTGGTGTTTCCCGAGCCCAGCCTGTTGCCACAAGTCTCTGGTACGAAGGAGGCACGCATCTGCTGGCAATGCGGTACCCTATGGCAGGCCGGGGGGCCTGCAGAATGTCCAGAGTGTTGCCTGCATGCGTGGTTTGAGGTGGACGGTGTGTCACTACCACCGGTCCGTTGTGACCTACGTTTCTTGCCGTCACACGTGATTCCAGTGTTAGAGAATTTGCCCAGTCCAGTGTTTGTGTTTGTGGTGCACAGCCTGTCCAGGTGGGCGCGTTTGCTTCAGCGGCGCAGCTTGCGCTCAGTGCAGGATGGCAGGGCAAGGGTGTCTCCGCCAGTTTGGCATGCTGATGCCCTGTTGGTGCTGCACACAGAGCCTCCGGTGGGCGCTTACTCAGAGGGTTGCAAAGCCGTGAAGCCAGAGAGCCCCGAAGTCACAGCGTATCACTTTCTCGTGGGAACACAGCGGTGTCCTACTTGCGCCCATTGGTTCGATGGTGCGACGTGCGTGTAGTGGGTCCAGTGTGTTCAAGCACGCCACGAGCAGTGTGCCTCTGCCGTGTCACGGGTGTATCGTACATGCAAAAGTCGCTGGCTGCGGCGAGTAGTGTGTGTGTGCGTGATACATATGTCGGCCGTGTGGTACCTATGTACTTAGTGACGCACTATGACTGTAGGAGGGAATGTCCAGACGCGACCAGTCCTGAAGTACCAGGGTGGGCTGATCAATTCGTTTTACCAGCGCAGTCGCCCACTGAGGGATCTGCAGCGAGTCTGCGGGTCATGACGCTCAGTTGTGGCGGGGCTCAGGGTAAGTTAAGTGTCATGGTAGGGGTGGTACTCAGTCACGATCCAGATGTGGCGTTTTTACAAGAATGTTGGGACGCAGACATAGAGAGCCAGTTTGCGTTACGGATGTATGTAGTGTGTATGAGTGCAGTGCAAGGACCTGATAAGGGCATTTGTGTATTGGTGCATCGCGGGCTTTGGGCGCCAGAAATGCAGCAGAGTTGTGATGTGCTCATTGATGAACGGTCGTGGCTAGCGGTGCTACTACACCGTGACACCAATGTCGTGACTCTGCTTGTGGATGTACATATGGATCCAGAGATCAATAGCACATCGAAGGAGGAGATACTGAGTGCGGTGGGTGCCATGATTAACAGGGTGCGCCCGCACGAGGCATTGGTATCGGGCGACTTCAATGTCCCCAGGAACAGCAAAAGTTTGGTAGAGAGAGTGGTGAGCAAAGGGCACGCACTGAGTAAACTGCATATACTGTCACTTTCTGGGTGTCTTTTATTTTCGATTGACCCTCAGAAATCTTTTGATGGATCCACCGACACACCAGGCTGCTCGGTGAATAACTAAAATCCTGGGCTGTTCAAGTTCTGGGCTGATCCCGTGGAGCCGTGGATTACCATCAAAAGTCCCAAAGCCGCAATTTGGAGCCGAGGCAAGCGAAACAACCTTGCCGTCAATTTTATTTGCGTAGCGCAAAGCCGCAATCGTGAGCGCCATCCTAGTTGCCTAGCTTCACAACGCCGTTTCTTTGGCAATGTCGCAAGTTGGGCCCAAGGAGCGTTCTGCAACGCTGGAGACCGAAAGCAAACAGCTAAAGTCCGTGAAAACCTTCATTGCTCGAACTCAGGCTAAAGTGGACGCCAAACTGACTCAAAGTCGGCTTCTCCCTACGCTTTCACCCTCAAAGCACGAGAACGACCCATTTCACCCTTCACTCGACCTTTCCCCGTCACGTGAAGAAGGCACGTCATCCAATGTCATTTCAGACGATGAACAACCCGAAAATTTCGCAAAAGAACTCTTCCCACTCGCCGAGACAACGGCTCACACCGCCAAAGGAAAAATAGCCCAAGAACCGCAAGATAAAGTCAAAGTGCCGGCACCGCCAACCAGCTCCAAGAAGGTGCAAGACTTCGTGCCCGAAGGCACACACGAGAAGACCGAAGGAAGCCATCCACGTGATGCCGAAGAGTTCAAACAACAAGGAGAATGTCACGAAGACCCGTGCTGAGATTCGGCAATGGACGACAACGCCGCTCTCAACGACAACGCAAGGGGAACCAATGAGGTTGAGCCCGACAACTTCCTCTTAACGCCACGTGAGGAGCAGTCTACGCCAAGCGCCATTCCGTCTCCCGAAGGAACACACAAAAAGGCCGAAGAAGGGGAAAACCCTACTCCCGATGAAGAGGATGGTAATGCCGGAAAGCCCTTCTTCAACCCTTCCCTTGCCCCGGATGGTGTCTTTGCAAAATTCTTGGTTAGACATAAAGGTGAGATCAACACACACGATCAACAAGCGCTATGGGGAGAAACGCATGCCCATGATACCTTAGGAATTGATACAAATCAACTCGTGTTGGAGAAATACCACAAGCAAATCATCTATGACCAAGTATACCCAACAATAGACCTTTGCGCGAGCGACGGGTGCATCTTTTTCCATGACATTGATTGCTTCGGCAACAATGCCTACTCCACAATCGGACATGACAATTTTAGGTACCTCAAAGACATCCTTCATCACCACCCAAAATTCTACATTTTTCCACACCCACAAGATTACTACAACTCCAAATACAAATACTGCAACACGTGGACCGAGTGGGCCCATGCCATCAACGAAACCTTGCAAGAAGCCTTTGATTCCGGTGTTGTGTACGAAGGTTCCTTCATTCTCCCGGGATTGGAAGACAACCTTTCGGCGGAGACCCTCTACATGAACCCCTTGAACCCCGGCATGATCTCTCTTGCCCCTTGGGTATGTGGAGTGGACCGGCTTTCGGATGCCAACACGTACAACCCCTCACCTAATCCCGATGGCTCCGTGCGGCTCAACTTACTTGACTCTCCTCAATACCCTTATTTTCGCCTTCACCTCTCCACCCGTCACAAGCACCACGCACACATCCGCTACGGCGACATCATGCACCCTGACACTTCCCTGCAATGGGCTACAAATAAGGTGGACAGCACCGTCCAAGTGGCCGCAGTGCGCACAACGCTACGATTTGAAGTTGCACGGCATTTGCTCCCGAACTTCACCGTCTCTTCTTCAAAAGAGCTCTCCAAAAAGTCCAAGCTGGAACAAGGAGAGTATAGGCGGCGCCGTTGTAACGACCGAGACTTTTTTGTCCTCGTCAACCGCCTTTTCCATTTCGAAAACGACCACATCTCGGTCAACTCCCAAAATGCTTTCTTTCCAGAGGAACGCATACAGCCTCTACAATCATCCTCCGAACATATGTTCCGCTTCGACTACACCATTCCAACCCCCCTTGCCGAGAAGCTTCTCTCCACCATCTCAGAACACCCCTTGTGGGCGCTTGGCAAAGTCCTTTGCATCCGTGGTTCCGATCTAGAGAAGGACAAAACTTTCAAAGTTGTCCCTTCTAAAGCATACAAACAGGCCACGCCGGACTTCAAACAAATTGACGTGTGGAAATCCCTCCTTACTAGCGAAGCCGCGCGACGGTGCGGTATCCTAGGGGCCATTCCCAGAACACACCACGGCCTTTACGTGTGCATGAACTATCACAACATCCCCTTGCTCCCCCAACGAGATTCTCTCACTTCCATGAGTTACATGGTCTTCCAAGAGAATAACCTGGTCACGTATCGGGGCACTACGGGACCCATGATCTCTTGGGGAGGATACTCCTCGTGGCGCTCCAAACATCCGGGACACAAAATGGACCTATCCGCTTCCCCCCGAAATGTGCACAAAGATGTCCCTCCCCCACCCTCCCCAGTGAAGGCTTGCTTCAACCCCCTCCCCGAGCCTCCTGATCCGGAACGTGTAGAAGTTCACGCCCCGTTATCCAAGCCGGACGTTGATGTAATGTTCGGGGTCTCCGTGCTTAAGAAAATTCGGCACATTACCTTGTTCAGCGCCCCCATGGCTAAGGTGCGAGTCTACCGAGAAAAATATGTTCATCACAAATCCGCGCTCCTTGCGGAAGGCTTCACTGTATCACAACTCGTATTTCACCCCGAGTGCCCCGACACGGAGGCGCGCGACAACCTTTTGGGTCCCCCCAACCCCCTAGTTTCGGAAGCCCAGGATTTCCTATCACGTGTCATCGAAGCGGCGACTGCCTACGACAGCGCGGAACAACTAAGTGTCGCGAGGGACCATTACTTGTCCACAAGCAAACCCCTCTCCCTCACAGAAAAGATCGCACAGCTCGACCTCCAAACGGGGAAAATCTTTGACCCCATTCCGGAAATAGCAGGAGCCTTCATATCCAATGAATTATTCTCAGAAGAAGAAGAAGCCCTGGTGATGTCCTTCAGTGCAGATGAGAATCACCAATGGCTGTCCGAGGGGCACCGCACAATGCTTCATTTCGGATTCAGGCACAATGCAGATCAAAAGAAGTTGAACCTTTTGAACCGACCCCTCCTGAGTTTATTCAAGCGATTTGGCTACGGGCATTCTCTGCCTGCGCCAAGGTCCTGCCTTCCTCTTTCTTATGCCCCAATATGTGGTCAGTAGCTCGATACGAGCCCGGCAGTGGCCTGAGGAGCCACGTAGACGTCCCTCAGCTAGGCCCTTATGTCCTTGATGGCTCCTTTGGGTCAGGTGCGGAAATGGTTTTCGAACCGCGTCCCCTCCCCGGATCCACCCTCTTTAAGAAAAGGCAAAAAGTCTTCCTACAGCGCCGCAGCCTCCTCTTAATTTCTGGGGAAGCCCGCAACAAGTGGAAGCACCAAATCCCAGCCAGCGACTATGACACGGTGGAGAAGCGGCGCATTCCCCGAGACTCCAGGGTACCTCTTGCTTTCGGTCACACTGGTGTAGGAACGGACCTCCATACGACATCCCCAGAGCCCCCTGACCCAGAGCTACATGATACGACTTAATGAACCTGCGCTCGGCGTCACCCTTCTGTGCACACAAGATGTGGTCTGCGCTTCAGGACCACGAATACCCCCCATCACCATTCTTGCATGTTCTCAGGCATGGCAAGGCCATCGCTCCACCACCCCCCCTGTGCGTAACATGAAATCTCTAACCCCTGTGACCGCCAGGTATGCCCTGACCGGGCTGATCTGCGCTCACTGTGTGCCGGACCACAACGTCCTGTAGTTCCCCTTGTGGCAAGCTCTGATGAGTCTACCGAATGCTACCCGTCCCCATACTCTTTCTGCCCCCCTTCCACCCGTCAGTGCCACCGCAGGAGATGTAACATGAGACGGTGTCAAGAGGTCCCCGCCCGCTTGGGCGTGCACGGTGCCTCCCTCACCGCCACCGTCTCTCGCATCGCGGAGATTCTCCCTGTGGAGCAAGCACACATCAACCCGAGAGTATTGGTCCCAGACACAAGTGTCTCTCCAGACCTGACTATACACCCCTCTCTTTGCACTGCCTGTGACACAGCCCTACACCACTCGCCCAGAGCAAACGCACAAGCACTTCACTCACGGATTTCTACACTAGAACAGTGCGACCCCAACCCCTCAATACTGAATGAGGACCCTGCCCACATACCAGCGCTCCTGACACCAGACTCCCCCCTGGACGCCCGCTATTCCTCCATTCGGACACCCTCCTTCCCACCCAACCCCCAAAGTGCACAAGCCCTTCAAGCCTAGACGCTTGTGCCGCCCCCCCCCTTCTCTTCCCTCTGTCCCGGCCATCCGTGTCGTGTCCTTCAACACGGCGAAGAGCCAAAACACGCCCGCGTCAATTTTGCATTTCCTAAACGAGGGATATGACATTATACTCCTTCAAGAGCTAAACTCTCCCCCTCTCCTCCCACAGCGGGACGCCTTCGGCAATGACCGCGCTAAAGTCTTCTCGAATGTCTGCGGCCACAAACACGGGGTGTCGGTCATTGCAGGTCTGCGCATCGCGAGATATACCAGCTGTGTCCCGCCCAGAGACAGCGCCGGCCTTATCTGTGGTGCCAAAATATCCCTTCCGGAAGCAACTCCCCTGCACGTCTTCTCAGTTAACTCCCCCCTGGTGCGTAGGAGGGCCCCAGCTCCGTACCGTGACACCATAGAGCGAGTTCTTGCTTCTTATTTCAAGGATCATCCCAATCACATCCTGGGGGTTGATTTCAACTGCGTTCTGGATCCCAAACCTGACCAGCACAGCTTGGTCGATCTGCATGAGTGGCACTGGCTCACGGGGGAAGTGGAATACCTCCCATTTAGGTTGGTGGACACTTTCAGGTCAGAGCACCCCTCCCTCAGGCAGTATACCCACTACGCAAGCGACCGCTGAAACAGCGAAGCAAGACTAGACTACATCTTTGCGTCCCCTGGCCTGGTGTCGCACTTTCCCCTCCTGGATGCGTTGGTCCTCACGGACTACACCATCTCTGACCACCACCCAGTGGTTGCCGTCCTCCAGTGCCCCTCCCCGATCCTTCTGTCTCAGCCCCCACTCCCCCCTTACATTTTTCGGAAGCTTTCTAGTGACGAAAAGCAACAATTCTCCCAAAGCGTACAGCTCATCTCCGACTGGTGCCGGGACCTCCAGGAGGCCCCTGCCAGGGCCCCATTGGAAGAGATCATCGCCGCCACTGATTCTCTCCTTATGCAGGTTGGGTCTGTGTACCACAAAATCACACGTCCGAAACCGCAGCGCAAGGACCAAGAGGGCTACGGCAAGCTCAGGAAATTTTTACGCTCACCCCCGCCTCCTTCTTCCCCGGCATTTCCCAAGCACATTGCAGAAGTGCAGTCCGTGGTAAACACCTTACGGTCCGCGGACGAAACCAAAGCGAAGAGAAAGCTTCACAACACCCTGGTCTGGGGGGTCAAGATGAAAAACACTGTTGCCCGCACCCTCTGCCCTAAAGACCTAGAGCCTCTCGTTGTCAGAGATCCAGCTAGCAAAGAGCTCGTGAGTGACCCGGCAGATGTAGCTTAAGTTTACGGGGACACCCTGCTTCATCTTTGGGGGCATCCAGATTACGCCCCCCCCAAGGACTTCGTCGAAGAGGTCCTGTCCCACTCGCCCATATGCCCCGTTTCTGCCAAGAACGACCACATACCACCTGTGACCTGGCAGGAGTTCCTGAACCACTTAAAACACAGTAAGCCGTCAAAAGCCGGGGGACCGGACAAAACAAACAACTACATCCTGGTCCTCTGTCCGGAACCCATCCAGCGCTTTTTCCACTTAATTTCAAACCGCTTCCTCCATTCACCGCTGCCGCCGCACTGGCTATGCGCGAAAATATGTTTACTTTATAAAAAAGGCGACCCTTTCTCCCCCTCAAACTACCGTCCTATTGCCCTCTTAAACTGTATTTACAAACTCTTGGCCACTTTTGCCTGCAAACACCTGCGCGCTCAGGCTTTTGCACACGACATTCTTTTCAGAAATCCAGCACGGTGGCCTTCCCGGCCACCAATGCGCCGATCATCTGTATCATCTCAAAGCCTTTTATGCGAAATTGAAGAAGAGCTACTCGCTGTTCATCGATTTCAATGAAGCCTTTAATTCGGTGCCCCATGGCACACTCTGGACCGTCCTCGAACGGGCAAATTTTTCTACTTCAACAATTTCTCTCATAAAGCAACTATACTCCTTCCCTCAAGACAGCCCCATCATCAATGGCCGCACTCTCCACGCTTACCTCCAAACCAGAGGCCTCCGACAAGGATGTCTGCTCTCCCCCCTACTCTTCATTCTCTATCTCAACTCCCTCTTCCACCATTTGTTTGCCACTGTGCCCCTAGCCACCACGCTTACATCGACGACATCCTGATCAAAAGTGAGGACGTCGTCTACATCCAAAACAGTCTCAACTACTTCGATGGGCCAGCCAGGGACTGGGGTCTGGACATGAATGTGTCTAAAACCGAAGTCCACGCCATTGGCACAGCCCCCCAAAAAGAGTCTCTGACACCCAGGGGGTCGGAATTCCTCACGTACAACAAGAAAACGGGTCGCCCGCACACATGGTATAAATATCTGGGGTTTTATCTTTTTACTTGCCACCAAGCAAGGGGCCTGTTTCACATGCTCAAGGCAGAGATCCAGAGATATTTTGCCCGACTCTCTCCCTTGCCTCTTACACTTAGTGAGAAGGTCCGCCTGACGAACTCTCAGCTGGTCCCAGCGCTCGCCTACCGCTGAATCACCCACTCTCTTTCCCCCAACCAGCTCGAAAAGCTTCAGTCACTCATCTGGGCGCGAGTTGCGTCTCCAAGCATCACACGTCTAGGATACTCAAAGACCGCCTCGCGGCTCGCCCAAAGGGAGGGTTGGGTATGAAATTTCAACCGCACAGCGTCCACGTTGCCACTGTGAACTATGGATTACATGCCCTCTGCGGCCTCGCCCCAACGTCAGTTTGCCCCCTGTACGTCCAATCTTTTTTCAGCCCGAACCAGGGGGCGTCCGATCCGGTGCAAAACTCTCCTATGGACTCCATCCATGCCCTAGGCATATCGTTCCATAGCATAGGCCTGTGGAGACCCACTGCTATTCGGGATCTAACGCCTGGTACCCAGCTAACCGTTAGGTTCAAATCAGGACAGGCCACAGGGAGAGTGACCGAGGCCACCTCCAAATGGGCCAACGTCTCTTTCCACGACGGGGTCTACTCGGTGGATACCCACACGTCATACACCATGCACATGCCATGCCACGCCGTCATGGATTACTCCCGCCCCTCTCACTTCCAGCTAGTCCCTGAATTTTTGCGCCCTCAAGACACCATCCCCGAACCCCCAGCGCCACCGCACAACGCGCACGCACTGGGGATCAGCCAAAAAGGCCATCTCTTTGCTCTGCAGGCACAACACTCCCAAGAGAACAAGTCTCTCGACGAGTGGGGATGCCAGAATGCCGCGGAGGCACTAACCAGGTTGCCAGCCCCCGGCCTACAGCGGGTGTGGCTCTATTCTGATGGTTCCTCAGGTGAGTCCGGCCATGCGGCCGCCGTCACGGCTCTTCTGCCCTAGGGCACAACCCGAGTCCTGTGCCTATCCTCACCGCATCCCTCTTCTCTGGGTTTGGAGTTCTGGGGGGCGGTAGCAGCCATTCGCTGGATCCACAGGGAACCTTCCCGATACGAGGTATGTTTGTTGATTGACAACGAACAGGTGGTCTCCACCTTTCAAAAATGCCAAGTCTTTAGGCCCAGCCCATTCCAGGACGACACACGGACCGTCGCCGTACACAGCGCCCTACTTCTCATCACCAACCCCCTGCACATCATGTGGATTAAAGGTCACGCCAATTTTATTGGCAACGAAATCTGCGACCATTTCTCTAAATGGGCAGCTCACAGCCTGATTTTTACCCCAGACCTCCTCCCCCCCCCCCCAGGTTCAGTGGCGGTACACCACCTGCCTGCCCTCCAAAAGTTTAAGGCGCAGCAATTCCGCCACTTACTGCCGCAGCATTCCCATAACAACATAGCAGTCGGCCCCAGCTTCAGCCTGTACAATAAACCTTCCTGGTTCTCGTTCTTGCTTTTCAAACTGGCGTCCGGGTGCTACAATGTGCACGGGTACCAGTGGAGCAATATGCTTCACGACTACCACTGTTCAAGGTGCGGACAGCACCATCCCTTCGACCCTCTATCCTGCCTGGCCTTCTGCACAACGTTAGACCAGGACGTCCAGGCATACGTCTCTTCCTGGGGTCCCCCTTTCAGCCCCATTGTCCTGCACGGGTGGCTGTCTGGACCCTCGAAGGCTGACCGCAGAAACTTCATGAGAACTCTGGTGCCTAAGTCCCTATGGTCCTGCCTCTCCCAGCCAGTCCCGGGCTCCAATCGCGCGGAGCACAAGGCGATGCTTGGCCTAGCCCTAGAGGAACGCGTAAAGCACCTGGACAAGGCTGTCCACCAAACACATGACTGGCCGTGTTCGAATCCTCTCCCCTGGGACCCAATACTTTGGGCGCACCCCCCCGACCCTCTCAACCCCTTCTCGGTTTCGCACGGTGCGTTCAGTACCTCCGTCCACATGTCCCCTCGGACCCGCCCCGCATACCAGCACCCCCCACCTCTCCCCAAACACGCCTTAAAAAAACCGTCCAAGCCAGCGTCAGCCAAAACACAACCAGCCACTCGTTGCGCGCCTAAAAACTCCAAACGCCCAACCAGCCGCGCATCCGCACCACGCCCCCCCCCCCTCTCGGCCATTCCCTGCCCTCCTCAGCACTCACGCCCACGGCAACCACAGAAACGCCATCCATCATCACAAACCCATCAGACCACAATCGTTTGGGCGCCCCAATGCGCGCCAAGACCACTCCCCCTCTCCCACCCCCACGCTCCAAGGCACGCTACCATCAAACACGCCTACCTCTCCCCTCTAGGCCCACCGGTACTAGGTGCCCAGGTCCGTCTGCCCCTGCCCACTCCCTCTCCAGCGCCTCCCGGGACATCAGAAGTTTTTTCCGCCCATCCAGCGACTTTTTGTCCCCCCCCTCGACCCCTTCAGCCCTCTGCCCCTTCCTGAACCCCCCCCCTCCCCCCCAGGGTAACTCAGCATTCATCTAACCTTACCATCCGAGCAACCGTGTACATATCATAATATGTTGTTGTAAATACTTTCGTTGGGGGACGTCAGCCCCAGAACAATTTGATGCGGCTAAGAACATTAAAAAAAAAATCCCATATACCGTACGACAGAGGGGAGAAGACCAACTATATGTCTTCAGGACACGCAACAGTGGCCACAGAGATAGATTATATCCTGGTCTCCGAGCACATAGGAGTGGCACAGAAGGGAGTGTACCCAGGGGTTCCGACGCACATGGCCCTCGTTTGTACCCTCACGGGTATGGGTTGTCAGCCGGTGACAGTGCAGAAGCGCTACAAACACCGAGTAACAACAGAAGACCAAAAGCAGCGGGCGGCGCGGCTGCTGGCCTTGTACTGGTGGTGGTTGGCAGGCACAGGGCCACATCTTGACGCTTGGGTGGCATGTTACTGGAGCCTTGCTGATGGTATACTGCCCCCGAGCTCGCATCAAGTCAGCGCCCAGGCAATTCTTGACAGGGGGAAGGGTTTAGTAAACAAGGGAGCTGCGTGCATGGCACCAGGAAGTGCAACAGCACCTGTATGTGCGTGGGGTGCGTATGAACGATCAGGTGGTGAGTACGGTCAATATCACGTCACACACCACGCGGGCCATACAGCCCACGACAAAAGCGCCACGTCCTTACCCACAACTCAAGTCCCGCGCAGATCAGCGACAGGAGGTGCAGGAAGCGCTGCGCACTGCAGCAAGTCAGTTGGTGTTTTATCATAAAACACGCGGGCAGTCAGTCAACGTGTCTGTTTTGGTGCATGCGGCTCAGCCGGGGAAGCAGTTAGCCGCGTGGGACGAACCACTTTTTGACACCATCTTGCGCCTGCGCGCGTTGGGTCTCCCCACCAATGCCGCTGACGCACAGTCACAGCTTCTGGTCCTGCCGCGGGCCCCACAAATCAATGCGTATATTCTGAGAGGGGCACTAGACAGTAGTGGGTCAGACGCCACGTCACGAGACGAAATACCGTTGAGCTTACTGGCAGCCATGCCGCACACAGGTGACAAGGCCCTGTATACATATACACAGCGGCTGCGCCAGTATCCAGATGCCATTTCCAACCAGATTCTGCAGCTTGGTATATATAAATCAGGCCTCCCGCACCTCTTTCAGTCGTACCGTCCAATCAAGTTGGCGTCCGCAGCGAATTCCATGCAGGCAGGTATAGTACAACACGAAGTGAATTTTCGGACGGAGGCGGACGGATCATGGGCGGGGAACACGTTTTCATATCGCAAAGGGCTGAGCCCTCAATATCTGGCACTTGCAGCGAGAGCAAAGGTTTGTGTCGCCCTGTCCGAAAGGGGGGGAGGTGCACATAGTCGAGGGTGACGAGTCAGGTGCTTTTGACATGCCGATCAGGGAGGATGTCGCCAGATGTGGTGCCCACTGGCCCACACAGTGTGCCTACGGGGTGTGGGCAGCGGAGTTTTACGGCCTGCAGAAGGTCCGGTTATGGACAGTGCAGGGGTTGGCACCGCCGGTCGTGCCACAGTTAGGTTTCTCACAAGGATGCAGGCTGGCAGCTACAGCGTACCTGGAGTATGGTAAGTACAGGACCAGGGGTCTGCAGTACCTGGGTGATTGCTGGTGGGTGCGGGGAGTCAGTCTGAGTGAGGTGGTGTTTAGTGACGATAGAAGGTGGTTCGGCAGAACAGCAGAGGAAGCCAGGCGTTTGGCCACAGTGGTCCATGTGCTGTCGCAAGACGTGTGCACCCCAAGCAACCAAGCTAAAATGCAGTACACCCGTCTGCAGCTGGCGCCATCAGGTATTATACAGCGGACGAGCCATGTCATATACGTTCACGGCATGCCTGTGGAGTCAGCACAGAGTGTCCCCGAGGTTGTAGGCATAACAATGGAGCCCCACACAGCACCGCCACAGTTGCTGAGCCGCGTGGTCAAGAGTGCACGCCGTCTGCAGTACTTTATCACCAAGTACGAGCCGAATTTTTTTACTGGCTGTGCGCTCGGTCATAGGATAACTGGTGTCGCATGTTGATTACGTGGCTAAAGGGTCCTGGCTGCCAGCACAGGTGCTGCAAGACTCACAGGTGCAGGTGAACCATTTGTATCGGCGCATCCTGGCCATGCCAGCCGACACGCCCCTGGTCATCTTGCACACTCCGGCCGTGTTGGGGGGATGGGGTTGTCCGCAGATTGCCACGTGTGCGGCCTTGAAATTTGTGCAGGGGTATCTGTCCGCCGTCGATAGTCGCAGCTCGCTGGCTCAGACAGTGCTGCGGGAACAGGCCACATGTCCGATGCCTCTGCGGCAGGGAGATGATGACCAGTTCGTGGCTTGCTGCACTGAGCATGGCGTCGTCATACGGACGGTGTCGGAGCTTGCGCAGGGCTCCACTCCCCCAGTCCTGCGGGCAACACTTCTACAGGCGGAGGCGCCGTATGTTGCGACGGACGCGGGTCGAGACGTCCCTGACGGTCTGTTACAGCCAGAATTCGCAGGGGTCGGCATAGTAGTCACAGACGGAATAGAGTGCCAGGAATTCAGTTTCAGTGTGGTGGCCGCTGCAGTGTCATCGTCTGCACTTGAGTGGCTGGCGAAACCTCTCGCCATCTTGGTGCTGCAACACTGCAGAGGTGAGCTGTACATGTTCTGTGATAATGCGTCAGTGCAGGTGTCCGCACATAGTACCATAGTTACCACGCAACGTTGGGTAGATCGACTGGCCAGGAAGGTGCTGCAGCTCCCTGTGTTCAGCAAAGTCCGCGAGTGTTGGTTGCCAGCGCAGCATGACACACATGATCAGGGTCAGGCGGCAAGGTGGCAGGTGCAGTCGGACGCACTGGCCACATTTGGGAAGTCCCAACCATCAGCCGTGCCTTTGCCCTGGTCATTACTGCTGTCCTGCGAAGCGGACGTGTTGATTCCTTTTTTTCAAGATCGGTGCGTGTTTCATCGAGCGTGGTTCCTGTCAGCGCTCTACTCAGTAGCTGTAGCACGCGCATCTCCCATGGCAGACATGGTCCGGTGTCTGGACATAAACACTGACCACTGGGTCGCTGTATGTGAGTCTCATCAGATTACGCTGCAGCAGCACAGACAGGCAGCGTATTTGCGCAGCATCGCGTATCTGCCGCGCATGTACTTCGACACACCGCAATGTCGGTTCTGTCACCTGGAGTCCGGTAATGAGGGGTCGCACGTGGACGACTGCTCGCAGTTGTACGTGTGTGCATGTGCCACCTTTGCACAGGTGGCTGAGACATTCACCGCGGGTGTTTGGGGTAATCAGCAGGCCCAGTGGGATCTGCACGTCAGAGTCATGGTGAGCAACAGCGAGTACTGGTGCATGCTGGCGCCCGACTCGCGAGTACATTTTTTCCAGCACGTCGCGTCACGCGTCAGCGAGGCACAGGTCCTAACTCTGACCTGGTCTGGCCTGTCGTGGGTGAAGGACAGGCACAGAACCGACCACAGATACATTTCTGCAGCGGTAGTGCGAAGCCTTGTGTGTCAGGTGCTGTCAGGTATGGAACGCGGTCAAGACAATGTGCCCGGGGTACGCTGGCCCTTGAAGGTGCCTGACGGGCAGCACAGTCCTTATAGTCCGCTGTCTGTCGCACCAGCAGAGGTTCCCTTGCTTGCACAGCAAGTATTAGCTTGGCTGCTTCGATGGGATCCATGTCTGCGCTACAAGCACACACAGGCTATGCACGTGATTCTTCCCATTCACAACAGGAGTCACAGACCTCTAATGTACCATGTTACAGCTTGTACTCCCTTTTGCTGTCATCGTCAAGAGAGACCACAATTACAGTGCCTAGTGGTAGCCTGCACCTGCCTTGGTCAGGCTCCAGAACAATCAAACGTGGTGCAGGCGGGGGTCCGATGGACAGTGTTCGCTGGTTCGTGATATTCCACGGCGCCGTTAGCGGGTTATTGACTGGTTCTGCTCCTCGTGTCTTGTGCAGGGTAGGGGCAGGGAGCAACACGTACAAGGGGGAGAGTGCACAACGCTCCCGATCGGCCGCCCCTACGCCCGGGCATACCAAACCAAACCAAACCCCCGTACCAGCCACCGTATCCCCCCGGCCACCACGTCAACGCCGAGGAAGCCTCCCGGACCCAACCCCGCCAGGGACAGTCACTCGACCCATACCACCAGCCGCTGCCGCCACAACACCCCTACAAGGCAGATCCATGGAGGACGGGGGACCCCCCCCCCCCCAGTACCAGGCGGCACCACGCGAGGCCCCCCAGGACCCACCGACACCTCCTGACTGGCCCGACTCGAGCGATGAGGCCCGGTCCCGCAAACGGCGGCGCTCCAGCTCCCCCCCCCGCACGGCACACTCGACCCCAGCGCTTACACTCCCCACATCGCTACCGCGCCTCAATCGCCCACTCGCGCCGCTCCCGCTCCCCAAGGCGCCACCACGACCCCCCGGGGCCCCGCTCTGTGCCGCTACTGCTCCCCGAGGCGCCACCACACGCGCCACCGCCGCCCCATGTCCACCTTCCCCTCCCCCCACGGGCCCGACCGGACTTCTCGCTCCCCCCTCCGCCCGTGCGCGACCCCCCACCCCAGGCCCCCGCCACCACCGCTCCCGATCTGCCTGGCGCCGCCGGGCACGCCAGCGCCGCCCCACGTCCACCTCCCCCTCCCCCCACAGACCCTACCGGGCTCCCCGTTCCCCCAGCCGCCCATACCCGTCCACCAGCCCCAGCCCCCGCCACCACCACTCCCGCTCCCCCAGGGCGCCGCCAAACACGCCAACGCCGCCCCATGTCCACCCCAAACCCCCACCACCACCACCCCCAGCCCCCGCCACCGCCGCCACCAGCGCAGGTCCACGTCCCCCCCCCGCCGCTCCAGGACCACGAGCTCAGACCCCTTCCCCCCCCCGGGCCCCCGCCCACCTTGCCTGGTGGTCGGCCCCCGCGTTGCAGGAGCTCTGTCGCTGGGTGAAGTGGGCCGGGGGAGCGGGGAGGCGAGAAGGGGTGCACATGGTGCACACCTTCGAGGAGGTGCGCACACGCACCCCTGCCGACCCCAACGAGGCCTCCCCGGAGGCCATCATGCCGCAAGCGGCAAGGGAGGCCCTCCTCCGCGACGCGGTCCAGGGCCTCCGCCCCCTCTACACCCCCCAAACCCTCCGCCAATGGCTCCAGGCAACCCACCCCCAGGCCTTTCAGCCTGGGCCATCAGCGCCCCCCCCGCACCCCACCACCACCACACCGGGAAGGGGAAGGGCACGGGCAAGGGGAGGGCAAGGGACGGCAAGGGACACTCAGGCAAGGGGGCACGGAGGGGCCCCAAGTGAGGGGCAGGCGCCCATAGGGACGGGGCACCGAAAGCGACACAACGCCGGGGCAGGAAACCACCCAAGGACCAGGAAGGGGCAGGAGCAGGGACGGAGGCACAGAGGAAGAGGACACCACGGCAGGCGCCACGACACACACCCAGGAAGGGTATACCACGGCGGAGGGACCAGCGCCGCCCCACCCCCAGCCAACGCCGCACGACTCCTGGGAAGGCACACCCCCAACAACGCCGAAGCAAGAGTGGGACGCCGTACGGATTACACCAGCGCACACCCCCCAGCCACCGGAAACCACACGGGTGATGGAGGGCACACCTACACAAGGGGAACGGGCTACACCCACAGGGGAAGCCACAGGAAACACCGCCGCGTGGCGCACCACCACGCCCACACCGCCAGACGACGAACCCGCCCGCCACAAGGGCCACCACACAGGCGCCGGAAGAGGACGACGGCACGGCCACAGCACCCAGGGCTAGGGAACGGGACCCCGAGGGGACACAGGACCAAAGCACAGGCCCCCGGGGAGGGCAACCCCACCGACACCTACCCGACCGTCCAGCCCGAGCGGCACGCCCATGCCCCCACAGCACGGACCCAGCGAGCCACCCACACCTAACCGCACCCCCGAGCCACCAGCCAGCCACACACCGACCCGCACTCCGCACCACGACACAGGCCAGGCTAACCTCCACCGACCCACCACGGCACAACACGAGACAGCACGGCACACCGCACCGCAGCGCGCCACACCGCAACGCACCACGACAACGCACTCCAAAGCGCAACACGCCACAGCACGACGCGGGGCGACGCGGCACAGAGCGGCACAACACGGCACGGCTGACCCTAACCTGAAGTACTGACCAAGACAATGCACCGCACACCCCGGAAGGCACCGCACCAGCACGCCGCACACCGGCAACGCTGGCCACACACAGGGCCAACGCGCGCCCGGCAACAAACATGGCGGTCCACCCAGAAGGTGAAAACCGCACCGCGGAGGAGAAAGGACACGGACAACCCCAGCCCCCTAACCCAGAGCCACAGGAAGCTGCCTGGCGCAGCCGCCCAGCCGGCAGAGCCAGGACCTAACCCGGCAGGAAGGGGCTCCAAGCCCAATGTGTACATAACCCACCCGACCCATGGGGCCGGGACGCGGCCAAGCACAACGCAACCGCCAACAGCAACCCGGAAGACCACACAGAATGCGGGCCAGTGCTTGCGCCAGCCCAGGGAAGGCAGAGGGAGGAACAGGCAGACCCCCTCCCAAGAAAAACAGGGGGGGAAGGGGGGGGGGGCAGAGAATGGCCCACAGCCCCCACAGCCACCAAACCGCCCGCCAACACCACAAGCAGCGGCAAAACCCCCCACCCGGAAGGCACCGAAGACGGGACCCTGAAAAGAGCACAGGGGGACCACCCAGCCAAAGCCGGCAACACCAAACCAGGAGCAGCAGCCCACCGGGGGAAGGGAAACAAAAAACGCACAGACACGGACCACGCTGGGACGAAAAAAAAAAAAAAGAAAAAGAAAAGGAGCAAGCAACCGAGCCCGAAAGAGAGGGGATGGGGGGACAGGGACCACAAGGCCTGGGACAGGGACAGCCAGCGACCAACACCACAAAGCCAAAGCAGGACACACAAAAAAAAACACACCCCGACAACCCAACGAACAAGAGCGGGGCACAACCAAGACCCGGGCCCAGCACGCACGCCCACACAGCACACCCCAGCCAGGAAAGGCGGGGAACAAGCAGGGCGCGCGCACAAACACGCACCCCCGCACAGCACCCCCAACCAGGGGGTGCAGGAAACCACGCGGGACGGGCGCACGAGCACACACACACCCCAACACCCCCCAAAGAGTGGCGGGGCGCAGCCAAAACCCAGACCCCAGCACGCACGCCCACACCGCACACCGGAACCGGAAACGGCGGGGTGCAGGCGGAGCGCGCACACAAACACGCGCGTCCCATATCACCAACCACGACAGGTGGGGTCCAGGCCGAAATCCAAGCCCAACCACGAATGCCACAAACCCCCGCCGGCAAAAGAGGGACGACACCACAAACCGCACCCAAACACACCCGCCCAAGACCCCAGCCAGGACTGGCAGGGTTACCGAAATCCACACTCAACCGCAACCCAGACCCAAACACAAGCACCACACAACAGTAGGAAACCAACTGTCCAAAGCCCGGACACTGAGGCAGCCCGTGCCATGCAGCTGACCCGGCCAAACGAGATCCAGAGACCGGGGGTAAGGCTGCATCCTAAGGCCTGCGCTGCTTTGGGACTCGAGGCGGGGCGTGCGGCACCCAAGCGCCTCGGAACCCTAGTACCAAGAACGTGCATGCATGCCTTGGGAACGGGATACGCCAGGAAGTCCGGTGAACCTCTAGGGTTCTGCCCAAAGGAGGGGAAGTGCGCAAGCACGGGGGCACACGCTCCCGGCGAGACAAGCACGTCACGCTGGCGGCGATCTGCCCTCCCGGTGTTGCCCGGGGCCGCTTTGTTTGGGGCCAACAGTCAGGTCTAGCGGGATGTAAGCCGCCTCCCCTCTTGAAGCGCGGTGCCTCTTCCTGTTCGTCACAGCGGCAATGCCAGCGGGAACCATGGGGCGCCTCTCCACGACCGAGTGCACCTACCTACCTACCTCCTAAAAACCACCTTCAGCACTGGGGACCAAGGGCAGTTTGTTCTGGGGAACCTCTTTGGTGGGGAAACACTGAGTAGAAATAGCGCACAGACGTACACGTAGACATACAGGATCTGCCCACAAAGCGCACGCACATCCACTGTCAAATTGTGACACAAGTGAAGATCTTTTCATTTTATTAGAATGCATTTTTGACACGGAGGACAGATGCACCGTGTGCCATTGTAAGGGATTTCTGTTTGCTGCCGCTCATTCTGCCGCTGTTCAATACCCGAAACAATATCATGCAAAGGTAGGCAGGCAGGTACGTGTTCTCAGTTGATGAGAACCGCCCCATGGTTCCTTGTGGCATCCCCTTGTGAGGGTACAGGGGAAGGCTCTTGGTGTGATGAGGAGAGGCGGCTCACATCTGGCTAGAAATGACTGCTTTGCCCCAACAAAGCGGCCCCAGAAAGGGGCGGGAGGGCAGATGGCCGCCAGCGTGACAAACGTGTCACACCGGGAGGGTGTGCATGCGTGCTTGCGGACCGCCCCCCCTTTGGCCAGAACCCTAGGAGTTTACCAGACTTCATGGGGTATCCCGTTCCGTAGGCATGCCGGTGGCGTTGTCTTGGTACTTAGGTGCCAAGGCGGTTGGGTATCACACACTCCGCCTCCAGTCCCGAAGCAGCGCAGGCCTTAGGATGCAGTCTTACCCCCGGGCTCCGGGTCACGTTTGGCCGGGTCCCTGCATGGCGTGGGTTGCCTCATTGCTGGGGCTATGGGCTCTGGGCTACCTACTGTTCGGTGGCGGGTGTGTTATTTTGAATTTGCCCTCATCCAGCCTGGCCTGGCTGGCGTTTGTGGTGGGTTTGTTTACGTAAGGGCTTTTGGATTTGCCCCGCCATTCTTGGCTGGGGTTAGTGGTTTCTCTTTGGGTACTAGTTCTGTCCTCACCCTGCTCATCCTGGCTGGGGTGTGGGTGTGTATGTTTTGGTGCCGCCTTTGCCTTCACCCCGCCGTTCCTGGCTGGGGTTTGTTGGGCGTGTGCTTGGGTACGGGCTTTGCCTTCACCCCGTCAATCCTTGCTTGGGTGTGTGGTGTGTGCGTCCGGGTGCGGGTGTTGCTTATACCCCGCCATTCCTCGCTTGGTCTAGTAGTTCGGCTGCACCCTGCCAAATCCTTGCTGGGTCGTGGGGTGGGTGTGTTTGTGTTTGGGTGCTACCCATACCCGCAAGTCCTGGCTGTGGTCTTCGTGCACGTGTTTTGGTTCTGGATTTGGCTTCACCTCGCCAATCCTGGCGGGGGTTTGAGGTGTCAGTGTTCGCGTCCGGGTTCCTGCTTCACCCCGCCAATCCTGGCGGGGGTATCGGGTGCGTTGTTTCGTGTGTGCCTTCTGCCTGTACCCTGTGCAAAGCCACCGCGACTGCTGCCTGGGACTGGAAGGACTCAGAGGACCCTTGCCAGGCTCCAGGTCCCCGCCCATGTTGCGCACCTCACCGAGTACCCCCATCGCCGGCCCAAGACCCTCATCCTTTGCATCCTCCTGATGCCACTAAGCCATGGAAGGTGCACATCGCGAGGGCAGACAAGAAAGTATCTTTGCCTGCGGTGGCATACATGGTTAACTGGGAGAATCCGACCAAATATTGGTGGCAGCATCCGGGTGGTATGTGGTTGCTAAGAGTTTTGTAGATTTTGTGGACTTGCGTCCTTATATATTTCATCCTGCTTTTTCTTCCTATTGCAGAAGAAGAGGAGATTACCTTCAACGCTGCGACATCCTGGTGGCTGCAATGGTACGCGAAGCAGCCCAAACTGCAACCCCAACAGCCACCCCAGCCACAACCCCTAAGATAACCCCAGCCGCAAGCCCTGAAGAGGTACCCAGGACCCCATGGCCCATATGGTGAATATCCAAGCTTCCACCTCTCAGACGGAGGTATTCCGTCTGACATGCGGGTCATGTTTCCTCCAGTGCTTTGGGAACAGGGATCAAATCCATGCCGTCTGCAATCTTCCTATTCGAATAAATGGATCATGAATGTTAATACCTTTATTTTGCTGATCAAATCATGCGGGAAATCGCTTAGAATCGATTATTCGGATCCATTTTCTGATCGCAGTGAAGATGCTGCTCGTCGTCGCCTGCGCGGGGTTCGGCGGCAACTTTCGTTGGCAATATTTGTTCGAGATATTTCCGCTGTACCTTCCAGGCTAGAAAAGAAGTTAAGCGCTGAATCTGTAGGGTTTATCATGTACTTTCATCTGGTGTACTCAACAGAGTTTTTGGCAGTCGCGTCTGCCGGAAAAGTGACGCGCAAGCTTTTCCGTCAACTGACCGAGCTCATGGTTGCGAAGGACCAAGAGTTCGTTCGGAATTCTAAATCTCCCGCCTTTGCCTTTCTTTCATACCCCTTTCACATATGCATGTCGCTTCCCTTGGGGAAGCAGCTTACAAGGGTGCTTTGGGCCACTTAAGGGTGTCAAAAACTCGGGTTTTAATTGTGCGCAAACGCTAACTTTGTGTACTTGTGAGCATGCACATAAGAAGCTTAAGAAAATACTGACAAGAGCAAAAGTCCGAGCCCATTTTCATTTTGAATCTAGTTCAACAATGGCTCCATGCAATTCAATGCGTACCAAAACATGGTCGCTTAAAGAGAAGAATTTTGGTTCAAATCCGGGCCAAAATCGCCATGGCGCCAAGGTTTGTGCTCAAAGCCAATGGTTAGTTGAGCCTTGAATCAAAGCAATGTGGAACGTAGAGACCACGAATAACATCCTGTACCGTGTATTTTTGATTTTTCCAAGCTTGTCTTGGATTTTATATACTATTGCCTTGTGAGCATGCGTGTCGTTTCTTGAGTTTGCGCATGCGGTCATATGCATGCACGATTGACTTGGGAATCAAGGGACAACTTGACCCAGAGTAAGCATTTTTGTGAACACTTACTAGGGATTCTCCAACTTAGCTACATCATTTGGGCCTTAGTGTCTTATTGGTATATATGTCCCAATATTGTCATTTTAAGACTTTTTCCCGTCTTTGGTGTGCTCCAAAGGTGGAAGTGTGGTAAATGCTTTCGTAATGCTTTGAACTCAAACCTTTGAGTTAGATGGACGCACTGAGCCTGTTTCGTTTTGCGAACATGCCTATTTATATCAGCATTCAGTTATTAAGCTGAACTCTGGTCAACATTGTAGTGAATTTCCTACATTAATGCACATGATGCACTCAAATCCCAGAATGCACAGCATGATGCATCAATTCCAAGATTGCACAGCATGAACAGTGAAGATGATCGGTAAATCTGATGAATGACTGAAGATGATGGTGACAGGCAGATTTGCAGGGGTCCAATTGTACAGAATCAGATCTTGATGCAGAAATGACATGATGGGCCACATGGGGGATCCATGGTGGCCAGTATTACCGAGTGGGCAGTTGAAGAAAGAAAGGTCAGAACTGAACTTTGGTGATAGCAAATGGACCAGGTACCACAGAAACATATCTTTTTCTTGTATTTCATACTCACGAGGAATGTGCATACTTTTAGGTCATTTGTGTAGCCTTTTATGCCATGGACCTACAATCAATGGGTGACTTTCATCAGCAAACTTGATCCTGAATTTCTGCTTTGTGCTAGGGTGTAAGGCAGAAATCGTTCTGGTAGCAGAGGCCGGAGGTGTAGCAACTCCATTACCCTGCCTGGCGGATTTTTGAAAATTTTGAGATCTGAGATTTTCATCATCCCCATCATCATCACATTTCATCAACCTCAGGTTCGCCCTCCAGTTCTACAACCCAGCTGTTTGACATGGCCCCACCTAAAGGTTCTGAGGCAAGGGTACGCGTGCTTCCAGGGATTAGGTTAAAAGAGAGCGCCGAGCGGAAGAGAGTCAGGGCAATTAAAGCAAGGGATGCAAGTTTGAGAGAGTCAGAGAAGTCAACATCGCACGACGCTAGCATTCCAACTGAAAGACGCTACGCGAAGCCAGTACCAACTTCCTCGCAATCTTCTGGGTGCACGCACGAAGATACTCAGGGGCATGGAGAGAGGGTAAGGCTCGCGCATGAAGCAGGTCCTGCGCGCGCGTCTAAGCCTGCGCGCGAAACCATGGGACCATTCAAGACGTGTCCTGCGCGCGAAGCAAGACCCATGCGTGAAGCAATGCACGCGCCAGAAACTGGTTATGCGGATGAAGGACGGACAGGAAGTGGAACCACATGCACGTGCGAGGCTGGTTCTTCGCGCGCAGGTCGACGAACGCGTGATGTTGATGCGGAGTTTGAATGGTTAGAAGATCTCGCAGAACACTTGAAAACAAGGGGCAAAGTCAAGAGGTTGAGTGATCTATTGGCGCGCGACGACGAGAAGAAGAGCAACGCGTTGCACGATCTACACGAGTATGAACTACCACCTCGCGCCACTGGGAAAGAAAACGATCCTACATTACATGACCTCTTACATAAGATGGACACGCTGACACTGGAACTGAATCAGCTGAAGGATAGCAGCAAGTTGACGGATCTAGAAACCACCATCACAGGGTTGTCGTACCTAGGCGACAAGCGCTCGCCCTTTGTCCCGAGACACATCTATGGTAAGTCGACGCCATTGTTCAAGAAGTCTGTACCAATCAAGACGCTACACAAGGCACACCTTCACGGCCTGCGAATCTTTGCGTGCTTGATAGTTCCAACCGAGCTGAGAACCGAAGATTCTGAGCAAGAAGCAGAACGAAGGAGAGAAAGGAAGGGTGTGGCCACAGCGAACACCGAAACACCACTGCCTGTGTTCACTTGAAGGAACATTGTCTTTTGAGCCAAGGACTTCGCGCGCTTTCTAAGGGTCACAGGCCAAACTAAGGCATCAAACATGATAAAAGCCGACCTCGTGTTGACTGGATGCAAGACAGACTGGTTGCGCGAACTCGTAGCAGACCTATTATCCGAATCTGACACCTTCGTGGAGTTCCTTGCTAAGATTTAGGGGCCTTCCCTGTGTTCGAGACTGACATGCACATTCGCCAACAACTCTTGGACCTCTCCAAGTTCACGTAGTTTCCTAAGCTGGACGAGATCAATCAGATGGAGGCAAGAATCAGAAAGCTGGTGACAAGGCTTACGTGTGGTTAGTCCGAGTACGGCAAACTGATTCTCATGCGCAGCAAAATCCCAGCGAAGACATGGTCAGAGTGCAAGGACACGCCTGCACGCAAGGCCCTCACCCACAGCCAGTCCGATCTCCTAAGACAGGTCAAGGCCCTATCTATGGAGAGAGAGTCTGATCAAGCCGCCGATCGCCACGCGCATCTCAACTACGCGCAGTACAGCGCTGAGGCCGAACTATTCACTGGCGAAGGCAATGGAGAGGGCAAAGGCGGTGGCAAAAGAAGAGGAAAAGGTGGAGGACAAGGCAGCGGCAAAGGCAAAGGTGGAAGAGGCTGGCAATGGACGCAAGAACATCCACCACCTGCTTTCAAAGTTACCATCTACTGCAAATACTGCGGAAAAAGAAATCACGCAGCTTCGAACTGCTGGAGGAAGCAGAAGGATGACAAGAAGCAACAAGAAGGCTGGGATGCACAACAGCAAGCACAACAGCAAGGACAACCTGGCAACCCCAAGCCGGGTGCGCAGCCCTTTTTGACGCCTGGGCCGAAGCCAGCACCTGTGCCGAAACCAGCACCGAACCCCGCTCCCGTGGCAGCACCTGAAGAGGAAGGAAGCAACAAAAAGAAGAGGAAGGTGTTGTCCATGGAGAAGTATCTTCTCAAGCAATGCAAGAAGCACAGGATTCCACTCAAGACCCTTCAGGCTGCGCAGAAGTAGAGGGTTGGGTCCTCGCGAAAGAGACTGTACGCGTGCCTGGTCTCACTGCGGGAGCAAACGTATCATGGGTTACTCGACACGGGCGCCAGTAACAGCTTAGGAGAGGAGCGACTAGTGGAGCAAGGGCAGACACAAATGGGTGAGGTTTTCAGAGTCAAGGTTGGCAACGGAGCTCTACAGTTGACAAGTGGGGAGACAGAAGGAGTTGTTCACGTGGGACAAGAGGACATCCCCTTCTTGTTTGCCACCCCCGACACCGATGCGTTTGACGTGATCCTGGGAAACGACTTCTTTGAAGCCAACCCACACATCAACCACCTCTCCCTGCAAGCGCCCCACCATTTACTGTGACGGAGACACGGGCAACTAGTGGAAGTCCCATTGAACGATCACACCACAAGAAAGCCCTCCGTGCAAATGATCCAAGGTCTGTCGCTCAACCTAGGCACAGACATGAAGCTGGAAGGTATGGTGGCCCTCCAGGCGCAGCTCGCTCGTACTGAGTACTACAAACTTTGAGCAGAGATGAGGAGACAAGGGTTTGCGGACCTATCTCTGGAAGGAGATCCGACGGGTTCGGACTTCATTGAGCTCTTCGCGTCGAAGCAGAACGCGGACTCACAATTTTACTGCAACCGCAAGGACAACTCCGCCTTTTGGTACCATTAGGGGTGGCTACAAAGGTGGAAGCAGCTGTACGCAAATCCAAGGTTCTCCGAACGTTTAAGAGTTCTGGTCAAGGTGGCTATCGACTGAGCGCACTTAGTTTTAGTAGTACCAGAAGGGAAGAAATGGGAAAGTAAAGGAACGAAGTGGAAAGAACTCCTCGAGGAACTGACTATCTAGAAGCTCATCCTACCTGACATGCCGATGTACAGCCAAGATGGGAGAGAGGAACTTTTACCGAAACCTTCATGGCGGACCTGTCTCTATCTACTGGACGGGGATACCAAACCCGTACAGGTGGAAGAACTCGTCCAGGAGGAGGTACAGTGGGTCACAAGGCAGAACCGAGGGTGGGGAAAAGCAAAGATGCTAAGCAAATTCCCTGATCACCCTGAGGTCAAATGGGAGGAACGAGGACCTGTTGTCCACGCTCCGACGCTGGACGTGGAGAGTGATAGCGAAGGAGAGGACGAGACCTGTGCAGCGAACACGGGAGACAACATCAGCAATCCAAGTGTGTCGACGATCCCAATTCACAACTCCGAGGGGTACAAATCAGTGAAATGGGACGATGTGGTAGATGCACTACTACTTGAAACTGAACCTGACATACTTCTGCAATGAGGAGAACTCGATGACCAAGCCAAGTGCTTACTCGCTTTTCCCTGCATTGCGGCAGACAAGACGACCCGCTCCGAGAAAAGGGATCCTCAGTGGGCAAAATCCAGCAAAAACAGTTGGCCCATCGGGGAGCACGAGAAGGAGGACCTCAAATAACATCTCTTTCATCGAGTAGAACACCTACAAGAAGATCAGAAGAGGGAGCAACGGCGAGAAAAGGAACTGAAGTTTAAGATGAAATAGGGTACGAGTGTCTATGTCCCTGAATGCGAAGATGACCCGTCAGCCTGTACCTGCGAGTATCAAGGACCGAGGGAAATGTCCCACGTGTGTCACTGCCACCAAGCGAGTACTCTAATTCTACAAGAAGTGCGTGAACTACTGCAGGAATACGGCGATCAGAGCGTGAAGGAACACAGCCACCGCTGCGACGACTGTCACAGAAATCTTGATCTCTGTCAATTTCACCAAGTGGACCCTGACGAGATCAAAGAGGTACTTACACTCACGCAAGAGTTTGGGCAAAGCAATCTGCCGGCTTCTGAGAACTTCAAGAAGATGATCCAAGAACACGATCCGCGAGTTGCTGCAGTCCTCGCAAGGTACGAAGTAGCCTTCGGACCTTTACCACCCCCCGGATCAAGCAAGAAACTGGTCAGGATGGACTTAGAGCTGAAGCCCGAGTTCCAGGACCAGCGGATTACTTGGAGAGGTTACTCCTGCTCTAAAGAGGACCAAGATGAGATCGTGAGGCAAGTCCTAGAGCGGGTGGAAGCGGGGATGTGCGAAGCCTACAAGGACACGGAAATCCCTGAGCACTGCTCACCGTGTTTCCTGGTGGCCAAACCTGGATCGACAGCAAAAAGGCTCGTCGTCGACTACCGCAAACCGAACAGGATGATCAAACTGCACGCCGACAGTCTCCCTGTGATGGAAAACACCATCGAAAACGCCACATAGTGCAAGTTCAAGTCTAAGATGAAAAACAGATCAGGGTTCTGGCAAGTCGGTTTGACCGAGCGTGCTCAAGAGTTGATGGCGTTTTGGACACCAAACAATAGGGTGTTCTGATGGCTGGTCATGCCTCTTGGCATCGCCAACGCCCCCGCGCTGTTCCAGCAGTTGATGATCCAGGGGCTCACCATCCTCAAACAACGACCCGCAGTTCAGGCGTTGCTCGAACGAGGAGCGGTTGCTGAAACTCACATCAACGACGTGCTGCGAGGACCATCTGCTGTTGCTGTCGAAGTTTTCTGACGTGTGCGTGGAGCAGAATCTCTGTATCAAGCTGGCGAAATGCGAGTTCCTCAAAACGGAGCTACAGTACCTTGGGTTCTGAGTTGAAGATGGTCATTGGGTACCGTGTGCAGACAAACTGAAGCCACTGATGGATTTTGAGATCGACGGAGTCAAAGGAAAAGCCGCAGGAGTCAAGAGGATAAGGCAAATTATCCGGGGTTGCAACTTCTACAGGCCCCACGTCAGGAATTTCACGGAGTCCTCGACTAGACTGACAGACCTCATCAAAGACGACCCCCCATGGAAATGGACAGACGAGGAGAAAAACAAGTTGGAGGAACTGAAGAAGAAAATCTGCAAAGCAATACCTCTGGGAGTGCCACAGGCGAGAGGGGAGATTGTCTTCATCTTGGACGGTTCAAACGTGGGCGGAGGCGGTACTCTCTTTCAATGGCAAGCGCTCCGACCTGAACAGTGTCAAGAGATCAATGAAAGGCTAGGGACACAAGGAGTGAATCGAGACGGCGGCCTGAAACACTCGTACAAGGAAGAAGTATGGCGACTTGTTCCACTCAGACATTGGAACTGGAAATGGAATGCAGCTCGCTCCAAGTATCACACGTACGAGCACGAACTACTAGGAGGAGTACTGGTCCTCGCTAGTCAGCAGAGGATCATTCGTAACAATCCAATCACCTGGCTCTGCTATCAGGACTCGGTCAAGTAGTTTATTGACTCACCGCCTGCTGAACAAAGGAGACTACGGCGATGGTGGGTATTCCTGTCCCAACTACGACTGGCCGTTCATCACATCCAAGGACTCAAGAACGAGCTAAGCGATTGCCTGAGCCGCAACTCGTTCGACGAATGCTTGGGACAATCATCAGAGGAAACGGCAAGGAACGCGTTCGTCAAGATGGATGTGCAGCTCGACCTGTTCATGAAGACCACGCAACCGCAGATGAAGTGGGGAAAGGAGGAACTGTTGAAGGATTACGCTGCGATTATAAAGCACTTGCAACCAGGGCAGGTCAAGCTGATTGCTGGCGAACAGTGGGCAATGACGAAAGACGCGCTGTACAAGGAAGACCGAATCTGTGTACCTGAATCCCATCCCGAAGAGAAGCTACGATGGTGCCAAACCGTCAACGGTTATCCAGCAGTGCAGAGGTCCTTGTGGTTCTTCGACCGCCACTTTCACTGCAACAAGAACGAGTCAGAGAAAAAGAAACTTATGACCGCGGTGACGAAAGACTGCCACTGCATCTTGGGAAAACCCAACAGTCAAGTTGATCGCGGAGAAATGGCAAACTTGCCCATACCTCATATGGTGAACTCTGTTGTGTACCTCGACTTCATGCACTTGCTGCACGACGCAGGGCACAACTTTGCGTTGATGGTCACCTGCGGGCTCTCCAGATTCGCAAGGGTGTTCCCTATGAACAAGAAGGCCGACAGCGAGACCGTGCTGAAAAGGTTGCTTGAAGAATGGGTACAAGTCTATGGTTTGCCGAAGGTCATCCACTCCGATCAGGACGTGCGCTTAACAGCAGCAGGCAACTGGTACCGAGGCGTACTAGAGACACTTGGTTGCGAGATTCAATTCGGTACGCCCTATCTGCGCTCCAAGAACGCGCTCTGCGAGAGGCAAATCCGCTCCTTCAAAACATTGATGCGGATCCTCATGGCGCAGGAGAAGGGGAGGAACTGGTTGAGAGTGCTAGCGTACGCAATATACCTGATGAACAACCAAGTGTGCACGCGTACTGGTTACTCACCGCACGAGCTCTTCTTCGGTTGTCCTGGTTTCCACATGGAGTTCCTGACGCCGCAGGACGCGAAGCCTAAGATGAAAGAGTGGATGAAAAAGCAAGCTGCGTTAGCAAGTAAGGCCAAAGAACTGCTTCAGAAAATCAGGGAACGTGAGAACACACACGGCAACCGTTGGCGCAAAGCTGTCGAATACCAGATCAGAGACATGGTACTCAGAGACAACAAGAGGTTACCGCGCTGGAAAAAGAACGACCTAGATCTACAATATTATCGTCCTTTTATGGTCACAGATGTGGGTCCTAGTTCGGATAAAGTACGCGCAAGTCCGAGGTTCGGGGGAGAGATTGAAGTCGGCTTCCCTTTCCTCAAGAGGTACACCCTGATGGACGAGTAGCACCTGTATTTGGAGGGTTTCAACAATAAATTGGCGGCTGAGGAGGATGAGCTCAACAATGATCAAGATGAGGACAGGACGTCAGAGCTCGGGAGCACGGAGACAGTTGCCGGACATGAACACGAAGGAGATGAAGGAAAAGGATTTTTACAAGGTGGAAGCTATACTGCGTTCAAAGTACAGGCATGGCTGGAGATTCCTGGTCAAGTGGGAGGGTTACTCTATGGCAGAGGTAACCTGAGAACCCTACGCAGCGTTCATCTCGGACAAAGGGAATGTGAGTTCAGTATTTCGAGATTACTGCAATGCCAACGAACTGCAGAAGGTGCTCAAACTGGAACAAATCAGAAGTAAGAAAGAGCACGATAAGCAGAGCGAGTAAAAAACTGAAGACTGCAAGCCAAGAGATGCCACAGGCGACGGTTCAAGCTCAATGCCCGACAGCAAGTCCACTAACTCTGTGTCCCACAACTCCACCTCCACACCCGACAGCAAGTCCACCGACTCCACGTCCGACGGCTCAGACTCCAGCACCGTCTCGGAAGACTCCTCGCTCAACACCAATCCCGGATCAACGGCTCCAGGCACGGATCCCGGATCGACCGCTCCACGGAGCCATCGCGGTTCGCTCAGCTGGATGCTGTCCAGCGTCGTCTCCGCCCAGCGCAGCCGCAGCCCGCCAGTGCCGGGGACTACTGCTCAGCGACCGACGGGCTCCAGCTGGCGTGGGGGCCCAAAGAGGGACTGGAGGGGCAGGTGGGAGCGGGCGAAGGGCATGCGAGTGTAGGTGATTGGAGGAGGAATTGGAGGAGGAGGAGTGCCGGAGAAGGAAAGCGGTGAAGGCGGATCGGGGGAAGCTGAAGCGGGAGAAGCTGAAGTGGAAGGCGTTCGAAGAGGGTATGGGGCCAAGGGTGCAGGAAGCGCAGCTCGGGCCAATTGGGGAGGAGTAGCCGCCGGCGGAGGTAGAGGAGCAGGCAGAGGCAATAGAACGTGCAGGAAAGGGAGAGGCTCAGGCAGGGTGCCACACGGCAACTCAGGTGCAGGGGGTAACTGGGGTTAGGGCTTGGGTTTGGGTTGAAGCTTGCACTTGGCCTTGGTGGCAGGCTTGCTACGAACCATTGTAAATATGCTGTTAAGCCACACAAGGTACGGCAGGGACGTGTAACAGTCAACAGTAATGTATTGTTTGAAGTGCCAAAACAGGAGTTCGCGTCCCTCCAACCAACTGTTGCGCGTGAACTTGACGACCCAAACCAACAAAAAGGCCAGAAGAGAGAGAGAGAGAGTAAGACAGAGACGGGGTGAAGGAAAGAGTGTAAGAGATCTGGGGGGAGGAAATATGACAGAAAGAAAGTTTATGAAACCCACGCTGAAAACAGCGAGCACCGCTGGCGAGGTTTTGGGTAGCAAGGGCGCAAGGCAACTGTGACCAGGTGTAGACGCCTACACACCCAGGTACTAAGCGAACGGTGAACGCCTTGTGGGAATGGTGTACAGTGACATCCTTTTCGCCTTGTGCGAATCAATCATTTCATCCCCCTCCCAAATATGAATGAACCAACACGTGCACACTGACCTTCTGGAGCAGTACAGCGGCCATCACGGCAGTTCAGTGACTACACCGTGCTGAGTGGATCGAAGGATGCTCGCAAGATGGGAGTGATTTTATTGAACAATCACGCAACCCAGGACGCGGTCTGTGCAATGCTAACGACAGTCCACCTCAGCGACTTGGCAAAGCTGCAAAAAAACGTGTCAGCTGCCTCCACGCCTACGCGACGAACAGATCATGGCGATGAGGGACGACGCGCGCAAGCAGCTTGACTGAGCACGACGCCAAACGACATGCGCAACTCACATGCGCTCTTTCAGAACACCCAAGGTCTGACTACAATCAAGAAAATGGTGTTTGGTAACTGCGCATGCATGTTGTGAGCCCATCTAGGGGTTATATATTTGCGACGCACGCAAAGCACTTGCGGCGCTGCAGGGGGGGAGTTAGATGGACCCACTGTGGCTGTTTCGTTTTGCGAACATGCCTATTTATATGAGCATTCAGTTATTAAGCTGAACTCTGGTCAACATTGTAGTGAATTTCCTACATTAATGCACATGATGCACCCTAATCCCAGAATGCACAGCATGATGCATCAAATCCAAGATTGCACAGCATGAACAGTGAAGATGATCAGTAAATCTGACGAATGATTGAAGATGATGGTGACAGCAGATTCGCAGGGGTCCAATTGTACAGAATCAGATCTTGATGCAGAAATGACATGATGGGCCACATGGGGGATCCATGATGGCCAGTCTTTTTGAGTGGCCAGTTGAAGAAATACAGGTCAGAACTGAACTTTGCTGATAGTAAAAGGCCCAGGTACCACAGAAACATATCTTTTTCTTGTATTTTATATTCAAGAGGAATGTGCATATTTTTGGGTCATTTGTTTAGCATTTTATGCCATGGACCTACAATCCATGGGTGACTTTCATCAGCAAGTTTGATCCTGAATTTTTGCTTTGTGCTAGGGTGTAAGGCAGAAATCTTTCTCTTTGTTGCTAAAGGTACGTAAGGCTTTTGGTTAATTCCATGCATAAGGAACCAGAGATACAATTTTTGGAGGGACCACTTTTTGGACGATTTTTCCTCTTTTGGACCAAAATTGTCCCCAACGCCTTCTCCCCCTCAATTCACCCCGGGTGTTTTGTGCGCCTGTTCTCCAATGTCCATGGCGATTTGGAAAGAATACAGAAACCCCCCTCAAATGGGCAATGTCCCCATGTATCCTGGCCTTAGAATCGGACGTCCATGGGTGACCCAATTTGGGGTATGTTGCTGCTTGCCATTTTTCGTGTGCCATTTTTCTCCTACGGGGAATAATAGCTTGAGGCAACCTCTAGTGCCGGTACGGCGTGTATTTTGGTACCTGGTTTTTCTGTGTCTATAGATATTTTGCTTGTGTTATTGCTGACCATGGTCATGCAGATATAGGATCGTGACTGCGGGCTTGTTGGGCCGAATTCTGCTGTAATTGCCTTTTTGGCCCATATTGGGAACACCATATCCCCATGTGGCAAGGGACCAAGCCGGACAAAAGTGGCGAGGCTTGTAGTGAAGCGGTACCCAGAACCTATGGCCCATGGCCCGGAGGCCTGTGAGCCGTCAAACCCGTTATGGCCCATGGCCCGGAGGCCTGTGAGCCGTCACACCCGTGCGAAAGCCGTTGACACCGACCATCAGCGGGATATCCCTGTTCTCTAACCCGCGAAATCTGGAATCTGATTTCTAACCATTAAATCGATGTGGAATTACCATAATGTTACTGTCTTGGTCGATTTGCGGTTAGAAATCGGTGAAATACTCGATTTCTACCGCAATTTCTAATTGTCTTGAAATCGCCGCCTGACGTCGCCCGTTCCGTGCACTCCATTAGATGATTCTGCAAAACGGTCTTTTTGGAAGTTAGGACTGAGACACTCTTCGAGTGATCCGCAATTTTTTCCTTGATAAAATGCATCGCGTCCCAGATTTTCCCCAGAAAATCTGGGCGGCTTAAAGCGCTTTGAACCCCCAAGTGAAATAACAAGGGTTAGGAGCGTTCAAGCGCCCAAGGACGAATTAACGTGCCTCATAGGCACTGTTTATCAGGTTTTGCCCCACATAGTCATAGGATGAGGCCAAAGGAGCCCAACTCCATAGGCCCGAAGGGTTATTTATTTTGAGTGTTTTTCAAAAAATGGGCGATCTCACGTACTTGGCGTCCAGGTACGTGTAGAAGTATGTTGAGTTGGCCTTTTCTCCCTCTTTGCTTGCCCCTACATCCAGGGCATATCACTTGTCTTCCCCGGATAGTACATATATGATCTCCATATATATATTGGCAATATATTTTGCGTGCATGCTAAAATTCGGCTTTCCGAAAGGAGGTCGATTTTCGACCAAAGCACTTGCATGCGTGTTAAGGGACGAAAGTTACTCTAGAATATAGGCACACTTTGATTGTAGGCCACTAGGTTGGCTGTAGAAGGCGAGGGTAGGGTTGTATGCTATATTTGGTGTCATATCACGTGCCCATTTGGCGGGTGCACCATTCCAAGACTAACCCGCCAATGGACCCCATATCGCACGAAGCTCTTCATTGTACTCCCAACCAACACTCGCAAGCCTAACAGTTGTGAAGGGACGCTTGTGGAGCGGTCCCGAAGCGATGTGTTGCGAGCAAGGTGTGTTTTTTGCAATATTCCATGTTTGCATGTGCCCACTTGGGAGGCAGCGCGCGCGGCCTTCCAAAGCGCGCCAAGTGGAGCACATATGTGGAATCCAAGTTCATTGGTGTGGAGTCATTGTGTTTTGAAGGATTGGTCGATTACTCAATCCAAGCCGAAGATATTATAATATATTTTTGCAGTTTTCAGGGCACTTTTGCATGTTTTTTCGCCAATTTTGCTGTTTTTTGCCCGTCATGATGTCAAGTGGCGACCGTGTATCTCAACGTTGCGCTCAATTGACATCATGACCCAAGTTAGTTTTCAGGGTACACACTTCGGTGCCCAACACATCTTGGACCCGGCGAACAAATCCCCTTGGGCTTAACATACCGTGGCCGCCATGTTGGCGATTTGGGACGATTCCGAATCATGGGCTCACTTGGCGACCCTGCCATTCCCAAAACCGGAGGGGTTTGGGCGACGCCCAAAAGATATGTTGGACGCATATGACTTGATACCAATCCTATGGCACACTCCGGTCCAAGTCGGGCAAGTGCCTCATTTGCCCCACCCATGAGTGTGCGCATTTTCGGCCATTTTGAGCAATTTTCCACATTTTCTGCCCGCCGTGCACCATGTTCAGCCCCCTCGTGCACGCCGGACGCATGAACCAATGGACCATATATGACATGGGTGTTATGGATATTGGTCACCATGGTTCGCAGACCACGTGGGCGAAGCGGAGCAACCTTCGTCAAGGTGCTAGCCCAAAGTGAGTGTGGACGATTTTGCCATTTTGGCAATTGTGGACCCAATTTGGATTCTCACCACGCCGATCAGCATGAAGATCTTTATTAGCCAAGGGCATGGGAGTCTCTGTTGAACTCCTCGTGGATCGCATATGGAATGGCGGATCTGATCTCCAAGCCGGCGTGGAGATATACGAAATGGGGGTACCCCGGATTTTGGCTCATTTTGAGCAGCCAAAATGACCCCCTTTTGGGACCCCAATTTCACCCCCCCGTGTGGTCAATTGGCGGCCCGATATCTCTGAGCCCACACGGAGCCCGCACCTAATTTCACGTTGTGCACTCAGATACAGGTTGTAGGTCCTGCCTCCTATCCTGTGAGCCATTGGCCTTGCCCTGGCCGGGCGAATCACTTGTGGGAATGACGCCAATTTTGGTAATTTTGGCATCATGACCCCACTTGATGAACCCGTGGTGCCCTGATGCCGGAATCTCAGAGGGAACCAGGTTGGGTGGGGGCTCCGGAGAGTGTGTACTCAAAGGGCATAGGGTCAGTTGCCTCGTCCCTACCTCTGGCGGATCCGGATGAGGCATCAACTTTGGAGTTTTCGGAGCTAATATCAGTTTGGGCTGAAACAGCCCGTTTTCAGCCACCAACTCCTAGGGGATAATGGCGGGGCCCTATCTCTCGCTCAGACGGGAGTTGAGACTCGCCGTTAAGGGAGCATAGGGAGCCATCGTCAAGTCGCCTTGGAGCATCTTGGTTCCTGGGAACTCGCCTGTGGCTGGGCAGGACACCCTTCCCCATTGGCAGGGTTTCAGGGTCCGGACTAAGTAGGGCATGGGTTGTGTTTGAGCCCCGCCCCTGCCAGCCACTGACAGGGTCGGACCTGGGATTGGGATATGAGTTGGGACTGAGTGTCTATTGTCCTGTAATGCCCTTACCTCAGTCCAGTCTTCAGCCCATGTGTACATATCCTGATGTGTTGCTGTACATACTTTTGTTCCCTTGTTTCAGAGTGGCAAAGATCCTGAAACGCTTTGTCACATGACACGAGCGTGATGATGCCCCTGTGAGCGCAGTGCTTTGCCTGCCTGCCTGCTTGTGCGTGTCCACCGCAGCGTCCCGTGGCCAGGCCCCCCACGGGAACACGTCAAAAGTGTTTCACCGCCGCGGGGTTACCCATCCCTGGCATGCCACTCGGGGCCACCTGAACCCCGAGCACCACGGGCTTCGCAGCGCCGCCCGGCAACAGCGCCGAGTCCGTGAAGGAGGTGTAGCGACCGGAACTCCGACATCAGCGAGTTCCTTCAACCGACCAGCACCGGCCGCACTCCCAGCTACAGCAACCGCCTCAACAACCACTCCCAGGACTAGTCCGTCGAGGGGAACGATGGTGAATTGGCAGGAGGCGGGCAAGACGTGGCCGCTGCCCCACCCCCATGCGGTGCGCCTACTGCGTGGATTGGTGTGGGGGCAGCACTACCGCCGCAGCAATCCCCAGTGCGAAGGCGGCATGCCCGGGAGCTTCGAGCTCCGCGAGGATATTGGTCCCGACCCCCTGCAAGCAGTGGAAGACTGGCTGCGGGTGGAAGGGTATGCCTACCGCTTCCGCCAGAAGCGCTGGAGGGTCTGGACCCGCCCGGACAGTCCTGGCGAAGGGCTGCGCCCCGACCGGATTGAGGAGGACGAGAACCCCAACGAGTACCCGTCGGGCGCCACGATCAACTTCTCCATGTGGGACATGATCCAAAAGAAGTTCCCGGAGCCGGGGAACGAGCGCACGCTGCAGGGCAGCAGCAGCAGCGCGTCTCCTGGGAAGGAGAAGCGGTCCGCCGGGGACAAGAAGCGGGACAAGAAATGGCGGGAGTACCAGGAATCCCTGGCCGCCGAAGCCGCCCAAGCTGCCAAGGGCGGAACCCCAGCCCCCAGCCCTGAACGGGCCAGTGGCGGTCACCACCCCGGCCACACCACCCTTGGCGACTTCCTGGAAGTCGCCAAGCAGGCCAAGGCCAAACCCCGTCAGCTGCACCTGAGGAAGTCAGGCCCAAACAGCGACGTGGAGTTGGCCCACCGTGGGAGGATGCCGGCCGACCAGGCCAGCTCCAGCAGCAGCGTCGCTCCCGACCAAAGGGACGTGGCCCGCGCCTGCGAGCGCGCCTGTGGGGTGCCCTGCAACCTTCGGGTTGCCCGGCAACAGGCCACGCAGCAGAACGCTCCCCGTGGAGGGCGCCGTCGGCATCGCCCTGGAGGAGGCCACAGATTGGCACAGAGGCATGGCCTTCCACGCCTCGACCGTGGCAGCCATTGCGGCCGGACTCATGGCCGCAGCCGCCCAGGAGGCAGCGACTGCCCAGGTCAGGGGTGAGGTGGCGGCAGCCGCCCAGGAAGCCCGCCTGGCCCAGGAGGCCATTGTCTGCAAGTTGCCCGAGGTGAAAGCGCTGGAAGAGGCGCTTGCCCAAGAGAGGGCAAAGAAGGAGGCGGGGGAAAGGGTTCACGCCGAGGCGACGGCCAAGCGGACGGCGCCAGGAAGGACGCCATCGAGGCCGCGCGACGGAAGGTCGCTGAGGAGAGGGCCAAGACAGAGGCGGAGCCGGCGGCGTTGGAAGCAGAGAAGGCTCGGCTGCAGCAGGCCCGGGAAGCCGAGGCTGCTCACGCCAGGGAGGAGGCCGAAAGGCGAGCTGCCGCAGCCACGGCCGCCGCAATGGAGGAGGCGGAGGCCAAGCTCCAGCGCGAGACTCCCCCAGGAGGATCCCGAGTGGAGAAAGCTCTTCGAAGGGGACGCCTCCTCAAAGATGACGCCGGATCTGGAGGAGGTCAACACGGGCAGCATTGGGGACAGTGGCCCCACCGCCTACCGACAGAGGAAGAGTAAGGGGAAGACCCCCGAGAGGTCACAGAGGCCAGCGGGCGGACACCCCCACGACTCCGACCCCTTCTTCACTGCGAGCGACGGGGATGGACGAGGCCGCCGACATCGCCGAGGAATGGCTGGCGGAGGAGGTGGAGACGTCTCCATGGAGCGAGAGGGTGAGAGTGAGGATCTCCCTCCTCCCTACCGGAGCTCGGGATCCACCGAGTGCGAGACCGAGACGCCTAGGTGGGGCAACCTGGACGAGGAGGAACACATCGACTTCGGTTACACGGAGAAGCCCCCATCCTCGGACTCACCGAGGTGACCCAGCGGAGACCCACCGGGACCCCCTTGGCGGAGGACTATCAGGAACCCCTGGAGGACGCCCACCAGGTGGACACCCCGGAGGCGGACCTCCAGGAGGAGGAGGCCCCCCTGGACCGGACGGACCCGGCAGAGGCCCTCCTGGAGGACCCCCTGGGGACCCCAACGACCCACCAGGGAACGGTGACCCGGATGCCACCTGGCGGTGGATTGCCCACCTCCGCAGGAGGGTCCAGTCCCTCGAGCGCGAGGTAGACACGGGCAAGGGCGAGATGATCCGCATCGCCAGGGTCGCCCCTGGCGCACAGAAGGAGCTGGACATCGCCAAGACGGAGATGGTCAAGATCGCCAAGGTCGCCACGGCCGCCGAGAGGGAACTGGACATCGCCAGGGGCGAGACCAAACTGCTGAACAAGGTCATCAACGGCCTGCCGCAGAGTTTGGACGAGCTGGAAAGCCGTGGGAGCGTCAGCAGCGACCACCCAGCCCTGGAGTCTGGCTCGTCGGATGACGGCTGGGGACCTCGACCAGGTCCAGGCAGAGCCCACGCCCCCGGTGGAGCCCCCAAGGAAGCCAAGAAATGGCTCAACGAGCAGGAGCGGGTGGACTCTCCGCAGGTGGCTGCCAGGCGGTGAAAGGCCATCAAGCTTCAGCATGATGGTCGGGAGATCCGCCTACGAGATTGGCGGGACTTCCGGGGGCAATACACCCTCTTCCGCGGCAACTTGGAGGACTGGAATGAGGGTGACGAGCAGGCTCGCCTGCTCTCCATGCTGCCGGAGGCATGGATCAAGAGAGTCACCAAGGAGGAAGCCAAGAGGGCGAAGTCCAACCACACGGGCAAGATGATGCTCCCCAAGGAGTATCATACGAATGTGGTGGCTTGGACAAGAAAGAACGTGGCCCGGGATGTCAAACGGCACTCCCTGCGGAACGCCCTCCTCATCACCGTCACGTGCAATCGCGAGAAGACCGCGATGTGGCGCCTTGATGAGTGTGACGTGAGCTGAGCGGCCAGACCATCCGTCTGCAGGCCATCCCGGCGCGGATGAGTTGCGACGAGATCCTGGAGTGGGTTGGAGAGGAAGTACTCAAGGAGTACCGGAACCTCCACCACACCCGCGGGTTGAGGCCCGGCGACCGTGACGTCAACTATGTTGGCGAGGGGCCTGGCAGGGAAACTGCCATGGACCCAGCGGGAGCCGATGGCGAGGAGGCTCTCGACGACGATGACGACGACGATGAGCCCGCCGAGATGGCCGTTTGTGCCTTCGTGGCCAACAACTTGAACACAGGGAGCAACCGGGGAAGCAGGAAGCCCCTGGAAGAAGAAGGAGAAGAAGGATCCCCGCCGCATTGGAGACCTTCCGCTGTCCTTTGCAGAGTTCATACGAGCTCACCCACAGGGCTGTTTCGTGTGTTATGGGAGGAACAAAGGGTTCAACCATGACCACCGGACATGCCCCATCCACAAGGCCGACACGGAGGCCTACAAGAAGGTGCATGGGTCGAAGAAGCGTGCAGCCGCGGGTATCCGTGAGACCAAAGTGGAGGTCAACAAGGACGAGCTCTCTAAGCTCTCCAGCTGAGATCAAGAGGTCCTGGCTTCCCAAGTCGGACGACAAGAACAAGGAGAACAAAAAGAACGACTAGAACAAGGACAAGGACAAGAAGGGTAAGAAAGGGGAAAAGAAGAAGGGTGTTAACGAGGTTGATGCGGAGGAGAGTACCCCTACTACCACAACCGACGCCCCTTAGCAGAGCCCCTGCAGCCAAGCGCCCCAGCTAGGGCGGTCGCAGGATGGTGTCGTGGGAAGCGCCACACCATCCCAGTCGGGAGACAGTGAGCACAAAGGGATTGCGGCGGGCGGAAGGACCGGTCCGGCACCCAAAACAAAAGACAGTCGCGGTGGCGGGGTGAGGGCAAGTGAAGGCACGAACTCTTGCACCTGTCCATCCTTCGCGACCAAGAATGTATTTGATGTGCTTCAAGATCTATCCGAGAGTATCGGAGGATCGACCGGACCGCAGCTGGATGCTGCAGATTAGCAGCCTGAGCCCATTGTCCACGACCTGCACCAGTCGCTTGTTGAGCTTCTCGAACGGCCGGAAATCCTGAGCTTGCACGCCGTGCGCCGTGTTGGGCGTGAGCGGCATTTGCACCTTAAGGTCCGTGCCTCATGCGGGGAAGTGGAGAAGGTCTTCGACGTGTTGGTCGACACAGGAGCTCAGGTCAGCTTGGTCAAGGCTGGCCTACTTCCGCCAGAGTGCTTGACCGACAGTCGGAAGCCTGTCAGCCTGAAGGTGGTGAACGGCCAGTACATGGTGGGAGGCACGAAGGAAGGGGCCATTGGGCTGCAGTTCGTGAACCACCGTGAGCTGAGCCGCCCGGACCTCGGCAAGGAAATCCTCCTGCAAGGTCGCTTCTACGAGGCTGAGATGGACTGGGACATGATCGTTGGGTACGACTTCATGATGAAGACGGACTCCCGCGTTCTCCCGGCCCAGGCCTCCATGACCCTGTACCAGGATGACCAGCCCTCGTGGCTTTCGTCACCTGAGCACCATGTGGAGTGCCAATAGATCCACCCGGAACGCAATCAGCTCGAAGTACCCGCGCTGGGCACTGAGCCAACTGGGCCAGCAAACCAGGAGTACGGCGTAATGCTGGAAGTTGCGAGCCGAGGGGTTGCGGACCTGGGAGCTTCGGATCTGGCCCTGGATGCGTTCTCTTCAGGAACCTCTGCCCATCTTCGGGTTTGTGAGAAGTACTGGAGCGCCCAGGACTCCGCGTGGAAGAAGCACTGGGGTCCGCATCAGGGTTTGATGTGGATCCATTGCCCCCGATGGGACATTCCAAGGGCGGTAGCGAAGATTCGCAAGGACCGCTCCAAGGCAGTGCTGGTTGTTCCTATGGGATGCACCGAGGAGGAAAGCACCCGAGATTGGGTGGTCTCATTGACCAACATGACCTTGAACAAGGTCGTCATACCGGCTGGAGAGAGTGTCTATCAGGACGCTAAGGGACAGCCCATGCCACCCCAGAGATGGCCAACGGAATTCAACTATGTGGATGGGGGCCTTGAACAGGCCGACACCACGGACTTCGTGTGTGTCAACCGCATCATAGCGGAGCCATGGCAGCAATGCTTCCCGGTCTCCCCTGTTGACATCGCAGAATCGGAGGACCTCCTCACTGAAGAGGAGTTGGATCTGGTTCAGGGGTATATGGATCAGCCCTTTCACGACTGGGGAAACCAGCGTGAGGGCAAGGGCCAGGACAAAGCCTGGTGGGAAGTGGATTCCATCGTCTGCGGTTCCTATGATGGGAATACCTTTGTAAAGAGGGTGCTGGACCACATGTCCAGCCAGGACGAGCCAATAGGCGGCAACCCACCCACCTACGACGACCTGTTCCGAGGCAAGACCAGAGATGGCCCTTTGGGCCACCTGGGAAGACCACCTGAGCCGAAACCGAGTGGGGTTGCTACCCCTCAAGTAAGCTCAGTGGTCCAGGTGCCCGGAAAAGCCAAGGCAGAGTCCGATGAGTGCCCCAAGATCCAGGCATTGAGGGCCAGGCTGAAGCAGAAGTATGGCGATACCTTCTTCAGCGGAAAACCTTCTTTTCTCCCACCGGTGCGTGGACCGTATGGCGAGGCCAAGATACGACTGAAGCCAGACCCCCGTGTGTATCGACACCGGGAGTTCGCCCTGAGGGGCGAGAGGAAGGAGGCCATGGAGAAGATCATCCGTGATTTCATCCAGAGAGGCTGGCTTGAGCTGTGCTACTCTGAGTGGGCCTCCCCGTGCTTCGTCGTCCCCAAGAAGGTGGCCGGTGAGTGGCGGCTCGTGGTCGACTACCGCGGCCCAAACGCCCAAACACAGCATGACAGCTATACGCTGCCCCTCATTGAGGACATGCTGCAAAAACAACACCGGCGGAGGATTTTCAACGTGATTGACCTGAAACATGGTTATCATCAGATGCCTCTTGCCGAGGAGTCCCGTGCCTGCACAGCCATGAGCACCCCACTTTGACCTCTCCAGTGGAAGGTGATGCCCATGGGCGTTACCAACGGCAATGCGGCCTTTCAGCAGATGCTGAAGAACCTGCTTGAGCCGGTGCGTGACTTTGCAGATCCCTTCGTGGACAACGTGATTTTCGCGTCCGGGGACCCCAGTATGAGCTATGAGGAGCTCCTGGAGGCACATGAGAGGGACGTCACCCCAGTGCTGGACCTTCTGATTCGGCACAAACTCACGGGCAGCAGTGACAAAGCCACCATTGCGGTAAGCGAGGTGGTCTTCGCTGGCCACGTAGTTGGGAACGGGCAGCGGAAGCCCGTACCTGGCAAGGTGGCTGCGATCGAGCACTGGGAAAAGCCCAAAACGGTTTCTGAGCTACGGGCGTACTTGGGGTTCTGCAACTACTACTCCGGGTATATCAAGATGTATGCCGAGTATTCAGCCCCCATGACGACCATGCTCAAGGGCAACCGAGAGGAGACCAAGAAGTGGTCCAAGAAGGCTCTGGTCTGGAATGCTGAGTCCAACCGTGCCTTTGAGGGGATGAAGCAGGCGCTGCTATCCGCAGTGGGTCTGCACCTTGTGGATCCTGACCGAGGGTTCAACCTGCGCACCGACGCTTCCAACTACGCCGTTGGCGCTGTGTTGGAACAAGTGCTTGACGATGGGAGGCACGTGCCAGCGGCCTTCCGGAGCCGAGTCTTGGCGGAGGGCCTGAGACGGACGTGGATGCCCCGAGAAAAGGAGGCGTATGCCATCGTCATGGCTCTCAGGAAATGGGCTGGGTACATAGCCCTCCATCTCCTCACCGTCTGCACCGACCATCAGAGTCTGCAGCCGTGGCACAAAGAGCACGTGGACACCCCCTCTGGTCCCGCCTCCCGACAGGCAAGAGGGCATGAGACCTTGGCCAAGTTCGACCTCACGGTTGTGTATGTTCCTGGCAAGGACAACACCGTGGCTGACTGTCTCAGTAGGTGGGCCTATCCCGCCAGCAAGGGCATGACGGATGTCTCCGCCCATGGCGATGAGGCTGAGACCGCTGAGGCCAAGAGGATCATAGAAATGGAGCACCTGATGGGAAAGGAGGGTGTTAAGTGGTTCGTCTTCATGGCTGCGGATGCCCCCCTGGGAACGAGGATGGGCAGAGCGGTCAGAGTACTCGCCCCTGAGGGAGCTGAGTCCGACAAGCACCTCTTCCCTGAATCTTGCCTCCAGGACGACCGGACCGACAACTACGCTAAGTCTGATACCTTTGAGGCCGAGTATAGGGCTGTGACCGACCCTGATGACGGGTAGAAGTGGCCAAAGTGGCTGACTGAGGAGGATGGCAAGCTCTACCGGAATGGTAAGCTGCTGGTCCCAGAGTCCCGAGTGCTTGAGCTATGTGAGGCTTGGCACCACCACATGATGCACCCAGGGGTCAAGAAGCAAGCCCTGGATATGCAGCGCCGGTTCGAAATCGACCAGATGAATCTCTACAGCGCTATCAAGAAGGTCAGAAAGGGTTGCTCGGTCTGTCAGTCCTGCAATCCCGACAACCGGAACGTCAAGGGTGAAGCCCAATGGACTCCGGTGCCTGACCAGCCCATGGAGAGTGTGGCCATGGACGTCTTCTCCATGCCCGAAGTTCACATAGGCAAGGAGACCTTTGACTGTGTGGCCCTTTGTGTGGATTCGGCACAGCGGCTACGTAGTAGCCGTTCCGGCACGCAAAAGGGGGTTGCTTGCCAAGGAAGTGGCAGTCATGATGATTCGTCATTGACTAACCAACTTTGACATCCCCCGCACCATTTGCAGTGACGGAGGGCCCCAGTTTAGTGGTGGCTGGTTCAAGGCCATGTGTTCCCTCATGGGAATACGTCATGCCAAGAGCGTCGCCTATCTCAGCCGGTCGGATGGCCGGGCTGAAGTGGCTGGAAGGCAGCTGTTCGAGAAGCTGCGCAAGATTCACATCACCAATCCACGGCGGAACTGGTTTAAGGAGATGTGGCCCGCTCTGAAGGCCCATCATGACACCCCCAATCCGGGTGGTTTGTCCCCTCACCAGATTCTGCTCGGCAGGGACCCCCTGGGTCGGGGGCTTCCCTTGTCCGGTGATGCTATGGCCATGGACGCCAAGGAATTCTTTGCGCGGCAAGAGGCAACGGCGCGGGACATCCGCCAGCAGCTCGAGAAGGAGCATGCTGAGCGTCAGAAGTCCGCCCCGAGCTCGACAGCGCAAAGGTTCAGGGTAGGAGACCCGGTGTGGGTGATCAGACCCCGCCCTATGGGCCCCCACCGCACCAAAACCTGGTTCACACCCGGAGAGGTGGTCCTCAGGATTGGTGAGGACACCTACCGCATCAAGGTGGGTCACGGGCAGTTCCGGGAGCGCCACGAGAGTCAACTCCGTGTGCGGGAACCCGACCTCCGTGGCCAACATGTGTCCCTGGACTATGCCGCACATGAGGCTGATTCGGACGACGACTACGCTGAGCAGGACAACTATACCGTTGGGAAGATCCTGGCCCAGCGTCCGAACGCCTCAGCACCCGGAGGCCTGGAGTTCAAGGTGCGTTGGCGAGGCTATGGGCTGTCCCATGACACCTGGGAACCCGTCTCCTCGTTCGTGCCGCGGATTAATACCCCCTTCATGGAGTACATCCGCAAGCACAAGACCAAGATCCACGTCTCGGACTTGGCAGCACTCACCCGGGCGATTGCAGCCAGGGGCGCCTGATCACCGCCCTGAGCTCTCCCCTGATGCACTCTGAGCACCTGTTTGGTTGACGGATCGTCCCTCACTTGCTTGCTCTCTTCCATCTTCCGGTGACCTGCCATCTGAGTGGCCATATACCCCCCCCCTGCTGAATTCAGGGGAGGATGGCCCCTCTCTTCCACTTCTATTCGTCACTCCCCGCCTGCTGAATCCTTGGGAAACCAGGCAGGGCGACTGACCTTGACATTTCCTGAGCTCTTAGGGACTTGAAGCCCATACGACGTTGCGCAACGGATGCCGCTGTCATCGGCATTGCAATTTTTGGGTGTGTGGTCTGGTCCCATGGCACTTGCGGGATCCAGACCAGTGTACGTGTGTCTGCAGACTATATATGTCCTGAACTCAGGCGTTTTCCTGTCCACCCTCCTGCATATGCCTTATCCTAACCGGGGCGTGGTTTGGCGCTCTATCCAGAGTGTGTTTACACGCCTATTTACCCCGTTTATTGCTTACTTTTCTGCCCCCCAGGATATGTGCATCTGTATGTTGCGTATTATCAGCCCATCACCAAGATATGGACTGTTTTTTCCCCCCGAAGGGACACGAATCGGAATACGAAGGCGCCCTGAGTCGCCGTGTACATGCTCTTGCATAAGGTCCAGCCTGGACCAGTACCTAAGTACAGGTTCTTCTGTTTGAGTGTCCGTGATACCGTGTGTCCTAGTGGCTGTGATGTGCTGAGATCCTGATGGCGCCAGGCGGGAAGCCCAGTTGCCTGACTACACTCCCAGTGGTTTGCCACTGTCAGTCCCAGTGTGAGCCTACCGACTCGCAGACGCACTTGCAGTCGGGTGGCGAGCTCCGGTGTCCTGACCTTGGTCAGTCTGCCTCGGAAACTGGTGGTTTGAGGAGTCGACGCCTCCGACCAGACTGGATGAGGACTCCTTCATGCATGGCCTTCGTGGTAATGGGCCGAGGGAAAAGAAGGCCTTGATGCCCGATCCCTTATGGAGGAGCTCGTTCGGCTTTACCACTCTGGACTCGCGTCGTGGATATGGACATGGTGCGCCCAAGGAAGGACCCGTGGGGACTCTCCCCCAGAATGCGGCCTTGGGAAGCCTGGGGTAGCCTGATGGATCTTTGTGGTAGCTTTCGACCTGTGGGACCACCTCGGTCGTTGTGTGACGCCTATGTTGGCCGTGTATGGGACTGTCACTGTGGTAGTGACCGTCGCAGCCGGCACCCGGTGTGCCTAGTATGGGTTAACGGGTCCTTTGGATGCCGCACCATCGCCGCCAGGACCCGGGACTTGATACTTGATACTATACTTGCAGTTGCTAACAGCTACAGCACCGTACCTGTCTTACTGTGGGATTGTACTGGGCAGCCTAACCCGCAAATCGGCCTGAAGTGAGGATGTGACACCCCCCCTTCCCTTCAAGGGATGGTCCTGGGTACCCGCTGCCATGCTTGGGTGTTATCGAGCCCCCCCCCAGGGTTTGCTCTAAGGAGGGGGGTGAAGCGGTACCCAGAACCTATGGCCCATGGCCCGGAGGCCTGTGAGCCGTCACACCCGTTATGGCCCATGGCCCGGAGGCCTGTGAGCAGTCACACCCGTGCGGAAGCCGTTAACACCGGCCGTCAGCAGGATATCCCTGTTCTCTAACCCGTGAAATCTGGAATCCGATTTCCAACCATTAAATTGATGTGGAATTACCATAATTTCACTGTCTTGGTCGATTTGCGGTTAGACATCGGTGAAATACCAGATTCCTACCGCGATTTCTAATTGTCGTGAAATCGCCGCCTGACGTCGCCCGTTCCGTGCACTCCATTAGATGATTCTGTAAAACGATCTCTTTGGAAGTTAAGACTGAAACACTCTTCGAGTGATCCGCAATTTTCTCCTTGATAAAACGCATTGCGTCCCAGATTTTCCCCAGAAAATCTGGGCGGCCGAAGGCGCTTTGAACCCCCAAGTGAAATAACAAGGGTTACGAGCGTTCAAGCGCCCAAGGACGAATTAACGTGCCTCATAGGCACTGTGTATGAGGTTTTGCCCCCCATAGTCATAGGATGAGGCCAAAGGATCCCAACTCCATAGGCCCAAAGGGTTATTTATTTTGAGTGTTTTCCAAGAAATGGGCAATCTCACCTACTTGGCGTCCAGGTACGTGTAGAAGTATGTTGAGTTTGCGTTTTCTCCCTCTTTGCTTGCCTCTACATCCGGGGTATATCACTTGTCTTCCCCGGATAGTACATATATGATCTCCATATATATATTGGCAATATATTTTGCGTGCATGCTAAAATTCGGCTTTCCAAAAGGAGGTCGATTTTCGACCAAAGCACTTGCATGCGTGTTAAGGGACGAAAGTTACTCTAGAATATAGGCACACTTTGATTCTAGGCCACTAGGTTGGGTGTAGAAGGCGAGGGTAGGGTTGTATGCCATATTTGGTGTCATATCACGTGCCCATTTGGCGGGTGCACCAATCCAGGACTAACCCGCCAATGGACCCCATATCGCACCAGGCCCTTCATTGTACTCCCAACCAACACTCGCGAGCCTAACCTTTGTGAAGGGACGCTTGTGGAGCGCTCCCGAAGCGATGTGTTGCGAGCAAGGTGTGTTTTTTGCAATATTCCATGTTTGCATGTGCCCACTTGGGAGGCAGCGCGCGCGGCCTTCCAAAGCGCCCCAAGTGGAGCACATATGTGGAATCCAAGGTCATTTGTGTCGAGTCATTGTGTTTAGAAGGATTGGTCGATTACTCAATCCAAGCCGAAGATATTATAATGTATTTGTGCAGTTTTCAGGGCCATTTTGCGTGTTTTTTCGCCAATTTTGCTGTTTTTTGCCCATCATGATGTCAAGTGGCGACCGTGTATCTCAACGTTGCGCTCAATGGACATCATGACTCAAGTATGTTTTCAGGGTACACACTTCGGTGCTCAACATATCTTAGACCCGGCGAACAACTCCTCTTGGGCTTGGCATACCGTTCCCGCCATGTTGGCGATTTGGGACGATTCCAAATCATGGGCTCACTTGGCGACCCTGCCATTCTCAAAACCGGATGGATTTGGGCGACACCCAAAAGATATGTTGGACGCATATGACTTGATACCGATCCTATGGCACACTCCGGTCTAAGTCGGGCATGTGCCTCATTTGCCCCACCCATGACTGTGCGCATTTTCGGCCATTTTGAGCAATTTTCCACATTTTCTGCCCGCCGTGCACCATGTTCAGCCCCCTCGTGCACGCCGGACGCATGAACCAATGGACCATATATTGAATGGGTGTTTTGGATATTGGTCACCATGGTTCGCACACCACGCGGGCGAAGCGGAGCAACCTTCGTCAAGGTACTAGCCCAATGTGAGTGTGGACCATTTTGCCATTTTGGCAATTGTGGACCCAATTTGGATTGTCACCACGCCGAGTGGCATGAAGATCTTTGTTAGCCAAGTGCATAGGAGTCTCTGTACCACCCCTGGTGGATGGCATATGGAATGGCGGATCCGATCTCCAAGCCGGCGTGGAGATATACCATTGGGGGTACCCCGGATTTTGGCTCATTTTGAGCAGCCAAAATGACCCCCTTTTGGGACCCCAATTTCACCCCCCCGTGTGGTCAATTGGCGGCCCCATATCTCTATGCCCACAATGAGCCCGCACGTAATTCCACATTGTGCACTCAGATTCAGGTAGTAGGTCCTGCCTCCTCTCCTGTGAGCCATTGGCCTTGCCCCCGCCGGGCGAATCACCCGTACGAATGACGCCAATTATGGTGATTTTGGCATCATGACCCGGCTTGATGAACCCGTGGTGCCCTGATGCCGGGACCTCAGATGGAACCAGGTTCGGTGAGGGCACGAGGGAGATTGTACCCGGAGGGCATAGGGTCAGTTGCCTCGTCCCTACCTCTGGCGGGTCCGGACGAGGGGTCAATTTTGGAGTTTTCGGAGCTAACATCAGTTTGGGCTGAAACAGCCCGTTTTCAGCTACCAACTCCTAGGGGATAATGGCGGGGCCCTATCTCTCGCTCAGACAGGAGTTGAGACTCGCCGTTAAGGGAGCATAGGGAGCCATCGTCAAATCGCCTTGGACCTCCTTGGTTCCTGGGAACTCGCCTGTGGCTGGGACGAACACCCTCCTCTATTGGCAGGGTTTCAGGGTCCGGACTGAGTAGGGCATGGGTTGTGTTTGAGCCCCGCCCCTGCCAGCCACTGAGAGGGTCTGACTTGGGATTGGGATATGAGTTGGGACTGAGTGTCTATTGTCCTGTGATGCCCTTACCCCAGTCCAGTCTTAACCACACGTGTACATATCCTGATGTGTTGCTGTACATACTTTTGTTCCCTTGTTTCAGAGTGGCAAGGATCCTGAAACGCTTTGTCACATGACACGAGCGTGATGATGCCCCTGTGAGCGCAGTGCTTTGCCTGCCTGCTTGCTTGTGCGTGTCCACCGCAGCGTCCCGTGGCCAGGCCCCCCACGGGAACGCGTCAGTAGCATATGCCCAAGGATCAATTGCCCAAAAGTTTGGTATGTGCTCCTCCGGCGTGGTCGGAGATATGCAACATACGGCGTTCCCAATGTTGGCCAACTTTGCGTTTTGTGCTGCTTTATGCTTCTTCGCGCGACCATCCCCCCGGAGCACAGCAAGGAGCCAGCTGGACACCAAGCGAAGCCCAGATGTACAGGGTCAGACGTACTATCTAGGAACAAGCATTGAGGCCTGGCTAGGCAAGATCACCCAAAAGATCAACCCTGGTCTGTCGCCCAAAACGGCCGATTTTGCCAAATTTCGCGTCCTGACCCCACATGGCGACCCCTTGACTCCAGGGCGCTGAAGACTCTGAGCGAACCAGATTGCATAGGGCCTTTAGGGAGTTTGTAGTCAAAGAGTACAGAATTGTTTGATTTGCCCCTGCCATTGTATGGCGCAGGCGAGGGATCAATTTTGATCTTTTTGAAGTCAGAATCTGGTTCGGCTGAAACAGCCCATTTTCAGCAGGCAACTGCTATGGGATAGTGCCGGGGCCATTCATCCGGCTCAGAAGAGAGTTGCAACAAACCATCGGAGGAGCATATGCAGCTTGTGTTGGTTGTCCCTTGACCTCTCTGACGTTGAGGAACTTGCATGTGGCTGGTCGAGATTTTTCTCCCTTGGCAGGGATGTAGGGTGATTTCTCGGCAGATCCCTGGGTTGTGTTTGAGCCCCCATATCTGCATGCCTCAAGGGAGGTTGGTCCTGGGATTGGGATATGGTTTGGGACTGAGTGTCTATTGGGCATGAGGTGCCCTCAATGCAGTCACCGGGTTGACCCACCTCTTGTGTACATACCCTGAGATGTTTGTGTACATACTTTTGTTTTGTTGCAGTGTGGCAAGGATCCTAGAACGCTTTTGTCTTTGAGGATGCCTTGAAAGCACAGTGCTTTGCCTGCCTGCTTGCTTGTGTGTCCGCCGCAGCGTGATCCGTGGACAGGCCCCCCACGGTAGCATGTAAAAATCATTCTACCACCGTTGAGGTACCCAATCCCATCAGGCCACTCGGGGCCTTTGAGAACACGAAAGAGCACCACGAGCCCCGAGACCTTCGAGAACACCCGGGAGTGCCAAGAAGGACTCTGACAACAACGAGTCCCCGCAACACCCACATCGACAACCACCGCTTCTGCATCTTCTGCATCAACAGCCAGAATCACCCCAAGAACCACAGCCAAGCAGCATACCACGCGCCACCACGCTGACCGCCGGGGCTGCGAACACCTTGGTCCCCAACCTCGGGACCACCAGGGCCCTGGTGGGGGAGCTCGAAGAGGGTCGGGAGTTCCGCCACTCCCGGTCTGTGGACGGCATGCGTGCCCCTCAGTACCTGGATATCCGCGAAGATGTCCACATCTATCGCGCGATCGAAACGCATCTGCAAGCCATAGGCTACGGGTATCAGTGGCAGCGGAAGTGATGGCGTGTGTCGCGTGACAGTTGACAGCTGCCCACCCTCAGCCCCAACCTCCACATAGCAAAGCGGATAGCTGAAGCGCCAATGCCGGCCTGCACCCCGGTACCGCCACCCTGGGCGACTTCATCCAGGTCGCCCAAAGATCCCAGGTGAAGCCCTGTGAGCTGCCCCTGAGGCGATCAGGCCCGATCGGCGACGTGGAGTTGCCCCCAGGCGAGAGCCCGCCCCCACGGGAAGCGCCCCGACTCCACGAAGCGAAGTGGCTCGCGCCTGCAAGCGCGTCGGAGGAGTGCCCTGCTACCTCTGCGTGGCCCTAGACAGGCTGCAGAGCAGAGGGCCACGTTTGAGGGAGCCATCCTCATCGCGGAGCAGGAGGCGGCAGAGGGGCAGGAGAGCCAGGCGATCCGAGTCTCGGCAATGGCAGCCATGACAGACGTGGCCACTGCTGCAGTCGCGCGGGGACTGGCGGCTGTCCTGGAAAGGCGTGAAGCTGAAGCAGCCCCGCGAGAAGCAGCGGCTGCTCGCAAAGCACTGTAGGAGCAGGAGGCCATAACCTAGAAGGAGGCTGAGGTGAGGACGGTGAAGGAGGCCCTAGCCCAAGAGATGGCAAAGAAGGCAGCGGAGGAAAAGGACCATCAGGAGGCGTTGGCCAGGACTCCGGCAGACGCCGCGAAGAAGGAGCCCATCAAGGTTGCGCGGAAGAAGGTCGCCGAGGAGAGGGCCAGGACCGAGCTGAGCTGAGGGCCTTGGAGATGGGGAAGGCCTGGCTGCAAGGTGTCTGTGAAGCAAAAGCTGCCCGCGTCCAGCAAGCAGCTGAACAAGCCGCTGAGGGCACCGCCGCGGCAATGGAGAGGGCCAAGAAGAGGTTTCAGTCCTGAGGTTTGTGGTTTCGGGTACTAGACGCCTTTAGGGCCCGGTTGGCCGCGTGGTGGTGGAAGTTCATGTCCTCCCCACCAAAGCCTAGTTGGCAGCCTTTCATGACACACCTCCTGCTTGGTGGCGGAGTCGCCATGGTTCACCGGGCTCAGAGCCCTGTCCCTCCCCGGCTTCCCCATTTTGCGGCTCCGCCGTGGGTGGGTCGCTTAGCAACTAGGTTGCAGGCGCTTACCCACTACGTCGCCACCCAAATGCATCGCCGCCCGGGTTGGCGGCGCTGCAGGGCACATGCTACTGGCTTGTCGCCTGCGGGCGCCCATGGGTTGGAGTGTGGGCTGCCCAGCCGCTGTGTTGGTGCTTGGCGCTGTGCACCACTACTGCCTTGGCGGATGCAGTGCCCTGTTGGTGTTTCTGTGGCGCTTGCCGCAGGTCAGGAGGGCGTGGTCGGTGCAACTTCTCGCCCCCCTCCCTTGCAGTCCCTCTCCCGCCTCCCTCCCGGTGCTTGTGGCGGGTTGCCCCGCCCAAGTTTCCCTTGCCCTCGCGTGCCGTTCCGCGAGCTTGGTCTGGTTGCCCTTCTGTTGCGCACCGTGTGTCCCTTGTGCGTTAATGTGCTCCTGTTCTCGTGGTGTCTGTGTCTCACGTCCTCCCTCCGCCTTGTTGCGCGCCTTCTTCGCACGTTCCCCTTGCAGGGCGGGGTCAGGGCCACTCCATGTGATTTGTGCCCCTCAGCGTTTCCTGCTAGACTCCCTTGCTCTGCGTTTTTGGAAGGAGAAGGCCACAGCCCCGCGCCTGCCTCCTCCACGGCTGCCGACCAGATCGGCCCGCCGGGCCGCCAGGTCACGACCGGGCCCCCCCAGCCGCCCGCCCCAAACCTACAGCCCGAGGACATGCCCTCCATCCTCCCCGCCGTGGCCGCAGCAGAAGCCGCCGCCCGCAAGCCCGCCCGCATCACAGCCCAACCCGCGTCCACCACCTCCTCCTCATCCTCAGCCTCGTCCACCTCCTCCGCCTCATCCTCCGACCCCCCCCTCCCCGCCGCCCTCATCCACAAGGCCACGGCAAAAGCCAAAGTCGCGGCCGCACGCACCGACCCCCCGACCCCCACACAGGCGACTCAGGCACCCCGTCAACGCACCAGGAAGACCCCCGACCCGACATCGGCGCCCTCACACCTCCTAACAGAGGTCCTCCTCAACCTGGAACCGGACCCCAACCTCAAACCCGACCCCAGACCCAAGCCGGCGCCCACGCGAGCACACACAACACCACAAACGCAACGACACAAACCCAACCGACACCACCCCAACGCAGACCCTCGGGCAGACCAGGACCCCCCACCCACCACAACCCACGCCCCCCTCCCACCGGCACCCACCACCACCGCAGAGGCGGCCACCCAACACGACCCCGTCCAAGCACTCGTCCACATCCCCGTCACCAAGCGCCCTGTCATCCATCCCCCGCAAACCACCACCACCGCCGGCAAAACCAACCCTGGGACGTGGGACCCCTCAACCACCGTCAGCAGACGAAAAAAAAAAAACAAGAAAATGACGCACCGCCGAAAAAATAAAGCGAAAAATCGTCCTCTCCGACCTCAGAAACCCCCCAAAAAACTTTACGCCTCTGTTTGGCGAGGTCGCAAAATTTAGGACACTCACAAAAAAAGACGAACAATAGAGTCGCGACGGCGAAGAAGCTGAGCGTTGCTTGCCCCAAACCACCTAGAAAAGTGCGTGCCCTAGGCGCTAGGGACTTGTGCGCGCCCCAAAACAAACCACACATAAACAACAACAATGCCACCGGCCGCCGACAAACGGGTATGTTATATGCCGCGTAACGCTAGAAACCAACGAAACAAGCACAACGCGGTAAGAGGTAGACAAGCAGAGAACAAGTATGTAACAAACCGCACCACGGTGGAGATATACCACAAGTATGCGACCAAGCAATGCAAGCCCACTCGCATAGGGAGTACGACGGCGCCGTAACACGCGAAGGTGATCACAACAAAAAAAGAAGCCGCACAAGTATGTTGCATCATATCATGCATGAATAACACACACAAGCAACAACAACGCCACCAGCCGCCCAAAAACAAGTATGTTATATGCCACGCCATGCATATCGCCATAGCGCATAACGCCATGCATAACGCCGTAACAAACGCAATACACAAAGAAGGAAGTTACGAGCCAAGCAACGCTAAAGTGCGCCGCCACGAAAAGCGCAACGAAAACTGCACCGGCAAGGAAGGCCAACAAGAGGTGACACCGAATGAGTGCCTATGCCCACCCCCGCACACATGGGGAAAGAATGGTATGCCCGTACGTGCATGCCCGTATCGCCGCAAGGTGATCACCGCCACGGACGAGCAAAATGGTATGAAGGGGAACGACGGGGGAACACATAACCAACAAAGGAGAGAAGAACGCTTGAAGGAGGCCACACACCACCGAGGTGAAGCACAACACACATAAAAGCACACAAACAAAAACTTAACATACACCACATGCACACGCGGCTAGTTGGATCCAAGTACATTACATGCCATGCCATGCTACGCAACGAACACGAGACAAGAACGGCAACCGCGCCAACAAAAACAAGAGGTGACCACGAGGCGTAACCGAGACGTGCCCACCCCCCACTCGCACGCCCGCTTACGTAGGAGGCGAAAGGGAGCGAAAGGGGACAAAAGGTATGCCGCCGCATACAAACGAATAGTAGGCAAGGGGGGAGCCACACACCGCGACCAAGAACGCAAGTATGCTACCATGTCGTGCCACGCCGCCAACCGCCCGGCCCGCGCCACCAACCGAGACGAGAAAAAAGAAATGGCCTTCGGCCAGGGAGTTGTTGTCACGGGGGGCTAACGGTCCTTCCCTGCGATGCAATGCGGGGCAACCGTGACAACTGCTCTTACAGCACAACCACCCTTTTTGTTGCGCTGATTAGAACATACACACATATGCATAGCGTCGTGTGCCGGATTCCGACATACACACGTTGCCACGCTTCCTTCTTGTCTTTCTTGACCTTCTTGTGCATGCACCCACCTTCCCTTCCCTTCACAGGTCCGAAGGAGAAGTGTGTGCTCGTGTTTGCGTCGTTCGGGCGTTAAAGCAGGGTTGTCTCAGACGCTTAGGCTTGTTTTGCGTCGTGCTGTCGTCTCTCATTCGCCATTCCCTAAATGGCACGCCGCTCACACGGGAAGGCTAACGGGAAGCGACCAGCGCCCAGCCCGCGCCATACACACGTAGGCAAGGCAAGAGGACTAGGACACACTAAGATAGTGGCGAAAGAAACAAGTATGTGTGTTGCATGTCACGCCGCGCGCGCGGAACGGACAACGAACAAAGATGGCGGCCAAAGAGGTGTGTGGAGCCAAGGCAAGAGCAAGTAGGATATAAACCTACGCCAAACGACGCAGGAAAAAAAAGGGCCGTAACAAGCACAACACGGTAAGAAAAAGGAGAGAGGAGCACACGAACGAAGCATAAATAGGTAACATACCACACCGCCGCGGGAGTAAGAGACCGACCGAGGATGGCACTGTCGAGGTGCCATGTCGCGACAAAACCTCCGCCGCCGCCCACCCGTTTACATCCTTTTCCTTCGCAGATTCAAAGGAGAAGGCCAAACGAGAGAGAACGGCGAGCCAGCAAGGAAAAAGACTGAGACACGCAACAAAGCGGAGGCAGGGAAAAAGTGCATGCCAGGGAGAAGGGTAGAGGAAAGGGTAAAGAGCAACGAAGCCACGAAAGGAAGAAGGGGTAACCAGCGGCCGAGCAGGGGGCGCGCACAGGGATGGGGGCACGGCAGGCACACGGCGAGCACAACACCGCACCGAGACACCGGAGAGGGGGGCACCAGAGGGACAAGAGAAGAGCGGCAACACGCACCACGACACGCACGGCACAGACACCACACACACCGCACACACCCAACGAGCCCCAGCAGCCCGCTCAGTGGACGGGCAGTCGAGGGAGGGACAGCGCCTGACCTCAGACGCCCCTCACATTGGTGGAAGGCACCCCCCCCGGGGACGCCCTTCATCCGACCCAACAGCGAGCAACGCCGGCCCGCAAGGGCGCACGCTGTGGGGCCGGTGCTGGGTCCCCACGCCCGCACCGACGGCACCCGGGACACACGGGTCGCGGAACCCAGGCTGCACCAACGTGGAGTACGTTAGTACTTCGGTTTTATGAAAGACGAAAGCTACATCTACACCCATCAATCAAACTCATGAGATTCATCGACGATGGTCTTATGTTCCATCCAAAAAATATGGAGCCCTCTTTGGACTCCGTTTTGAAGTCAATTTATCCCCCAAACCTGACTTTTGACATCCTACAAAGAGGGGTGGTGGCACACGTTCCTTTTTTGGATGTATTGTTTATCACCTTACACCCACTCAGGCACAGTGTGTATTGGAAACCCACACATTCGGCCCTCTACATTCCTTGGCACTCCAACACCCCAAGGAGTGTCAAGGAAGGTTGGGTGGGGGGGGAGTGCATCCGTTTTTTGAGATTGTGCTCGCACGAGAGCTACTACAAGATTTCTTGGGAGCGACTGAGAGGTGCAATCATTAGATGGGGCTACCCCCCCTCCCTCACCACAAAGCCAAAGTTTTCTTGGAATGACAAGCCTAAGTACATCAACCCGAAGTAACGTGCAAAGAAAAGATCAAGGATACACGCCTTCCGTGCCCCACATAACAGCGCCATCCCAATTTCTTTTTCGAGGGTCGTGAGAGGGTTTGTGAATAATTTGTCTTTCCTTCCGGATGTACAATTATTTGCTACGTTGCAACCGCCGCCTAACTTGGGGAAGGTTTTTCATGGGTGGCGCATGCGCGCGCTGAGGAAGGCCTGTGCTCCCGATATCTAATTTGTGTTTCGATTGTTGTTCGCCGTATTCATTTTTTCTGTCATTCCCATTACTTTGGTGGGATGCTTTGCAATGGTTTGTCTTTCTCTACTCTTACAGCTGAGGAGGGGCGACTAGCCCGAAACATGTTCATTTGATTGATTTAAATTTGTGATTTGGTGCCATATACCCCGCTTTGCACATTGTTGAGGTCGTCAAGGTTTCCTGGGTGCAAAATCATCGGGAGGTGAAACCAACCAAGCGGTCAAACATTTTGTGAAGGTTGAAGTTAGTTCGCAAGTGTTACACTAATGGCGCCAAAAGATCGTTGGAATTTAAGATCAATTCCCCAACTCCTGAAGAAGGACACACTCAACCATCTCTTTGCCTTCCAAGCCTACCAATCCAAGTTATGCTCCAAGAAAAAATTGAAATGGCTATTGGCGAATGGATTCCAAGCCGAAAAATCCGTATTCCGAAATGGGAATGAGAAAGTATTAACCATCATAGAGGAGGACAAACAAAAAGAAATATATGTGGCACAATTTACCAAGAAGATCGAATACATCAACAAAGATGTGGAGAGCGCCAAAGAGAAGGCGGATGAGACGTTCGAAACGCTCAAGAAAGAATATGATAAGTATCATGTTGGAGTATGTCACTACACCTTCTCGTTACCATCCGATGATGTAATGATGGACGATGGGAATGATTTCTTTGATGAAGCCATAGGGGAATATCTTAATAAACGAAGAGCCATTCAAAATGTGGCGATCGCCAAACAAGTCAAGGTGACAACTTTTGAGAGAAAATATCAAGGTTGGGAAGAGTGGCAAGCAAGGAGAACGGTTGAGAAGAATGCGGAGATCTCGAACAAGAAGGTGAAGGATCAAGTTGACAACGCCTTGAAAGAGCATGCTTCACAAACTTCCGAGATGCAACAAAAAGCCCTCGCGGACCAAAAAATTATGAATGAACGAGTGGATATTCTCATGAATGCGATGAGACTTGTTATGCCTAACATGGTTGATCCAAAAAACACCAGCGGGCGGCGCAAGGATACCACCAAAGACGCCGCCGGAGACAACAAAACAAAGAAAAAACGCGAAGCCAAAAGGAGTTAGAGTGCATCGAGCGCTTCCACGGGATCCACGAAATCAAGTGCGAGTCACAAGAGAAAGCGCGAAAGCGCCGGAAACAAGGGCCCCAAAAAGAAGAAACCGATGAATCCAAGGCGAAGACCAAGGAAAGAAAATCCAAATGGCGGAGACAAAAAAGATGGCAAGTCAGAACGGTGAATACATCAACGTTTAGAACACTTGATGGCGCGCCCGTACACGAGATACCGGATCATTTGTCTAAGTTATTGGTGTTTGGTTTAAAATTCGTTCCTTCTCCACACCCCCTTTCATTTTTGAAGGTGCTAATGAGTCGACTCTCAAGTGCGTACACCGGAATGCGACGTGTCCTCATTTGGGATATTCATTATATGTTGCATCCACCAGAAGTGGATTTGTTTGATGTTCTACCTTATCCTCATTTCTTCAGATCCAAGGGTACCATGCCCAATGATAAAATCATAGAAGGATGTGGCTCCAAGGCATTTGTCGTTGAAAACATGATATTGGACTCAAAGAATCGTGTGTTCAATTCAATCCAACACCATTACTCCAGAGGTTTAGTTCATAGAGGTGTTTCATTGAAATATTATCAACTTGAAGGTTTCCTTAGGGAAAATGTGATCGTCAAGTCAGACAAGGATGGCTTGGCCGTCCTAATGCCGTTAAGTGTGTACATTAAGGAAGCCGAAGCACACATGAATTCCACAATTGGTGGACGGAACGTATACAAATTTTTAGGGAAAGATGAAGCAACGAAGTCATATTGGAAGGTCCAATCCAATTTGTGGCAAGCACACCTGCATACACTCATGTTATCTATGCTGTCAGGACGGTTGTTGGAGATTTTTTCATCGTATTTAGCATGTCAAGCGAGTTCGGTCCTTGGTGTGTTCTATTTATTGTGTAAGACGCATAAATCAACCACGATATGTCAAGGACGATGGAATGGAAGACCGGTAGTAGGCCTACACACATGGGCCACTACGACAGCTTCGGTTGTGTTAGGTGTGGCAGGGACAATTTTGTTGAAGCTTGATCGTACCTATGATGAGATGTCAACCCCATTACGTGATTCGTGTGACTTGGTGAGCCGAGTACATACACTTAGTCAAGTACACAATTGGAACGACTATGCGGTCACATCGTTTGATTTTCACTCAATGTACACTAATGTGACATGGACGAATGTTCATGATGCCTTTGCATTCTACAAGGGGTGGTTCGAATCCACCCCTGCGGTGACTCAGGATTTGACCGATGGGGAGATCTCTTTTTTGAGATTTCTTTTCAGTCTGTTGGGGCGCGAGAGATGGGAAAACATTGTGTCCATTTCCCATTTCTAACTATTGAGTACACCGAGTCGTTGACCATTGGTGAACTATTGCTAAATGTGGTGTATACACACTGCATTTTCGAAAATCCGGGGCTGGGGATATTTCAACAATTGACGGGATCGGCGATGGGGACTAATGCAGCACCAACATGGAGTACGTTAGTACTTCGGTTTTATGAAAGACGAAAGCTACATCTACACCCATCAATCAAACTCATGAGATTCATCGATGATGGTCTTATGTTCCATCCAAAAAATATGGAGCCCTCTTTCGACTCCCTTTCGAAGTCAATTTATCCCCCAAACCTGACTTTTGACATCCTACAAAGAGGGGTGGTGGCACACGTTCCTTTTTTGGATGTATTGTTTATCACCTTACACCCGCTTAGGCACAGTGTGTATTGGAAACCCAGACATTCGGCCCTCTACATTCCTTGGCACTCCAACACCCCAAGGAGTGTCAAGGAAGGTTGGGTGGGGGGGGAGTGCATCCGTTTTTTGAGATTGTGCTCGCACGGGAGCTACTACAAGACTTCTTGGGAGCGACTGAGAAGTGCAATCATTAGATGGGGCTACCCCCCCTCCCTCACCACAAAGCCAAAGTTTTCTTGGAATGACAAGCCTAAGTACATCAACCCGAAGTCATATGCAAAGAAAAGATCAAGGATACACGCCTTCCGTGCCCCACATCACAGCGCCATCCCGATTTCTTTTTCGAGAGTTGTGAGAGGGTTTGTGAATAATTTGTCTTTCCTTCCGGATGTACAATTATTTGCTACGTTGCAACCGCCGCCTAACTTGGGGAAGTTTTTTCATGGATGGCGCACGCGCGCGCTGAGGAAGGCCTGTGCTCCCGATATTTAATTTGCGTTTCGATTGTTGTTCGCCGTATCTATTTTTTCTGTCATTCCCATTACTTTGGTGGGATGCTTTGCAATGGTTTGTCTTTCTCTACTCTTACAGCTGAGGAGGGGCGACTAGCCCGAAAAATGTTCATTTGATTGATTTAAATTTGTGATTTGGTGCCATATACCCCGCTTTGCACATTGTTGAGATCGTCAAGGTTTCCTGGGTGCAAAATCATCGGGAGGTGAAACCAACCAAGCGGTCAAACATTTTGTGAGGGCCGCGGAATTCTGGCTGCCCGCTCCAGAGGACGGGCGGCCGGGGGAGGGACAGCGCCTGACACCAGGCGCCCCTCACAACGGTGGCAGGCCGCCCCCCCCGGGGACGGCCCCCCACCACCCCCGCAGCATGCAGCCCCCACAGGGCATGCAGGCCAAGGGGACAGTGTTGGGCCCCCACACCCACACACCCGCGCCCATTGCACGTGGGTGGCGGACCCCAACAGCCCGCCCAGTGGGCGGGCAGTCGGGGGAGGGACAGCGCCTGACCCCAGACGCCCCTCACAATGGTGGAAGGCACCCCCCCCGGGAACGCCCTTCCGCCACCCCCACAGCGAGCAACGCCGGCCCGCAAGGGCGCACGCTGTGGGGCCGGTGCCGGGTCCCCACGCCCGCACCGACCGCACCCGGGACACACGGGACGCGGAACCCTGGCTGCCCGCTCCAGAGGACGGTCGGCCGGGGGAGGGACAGCGCCTGACACCAGGCGCCCCTCACAACGGTGGCAGGCCACCCCCCCCCGGGGACGGCCCCCCACCACCCCAGCGGCATGCAGCCCCCACAGAGCATGCAGGCCAAGGGGACAGTGATGGGCCCCCACACCCACACACCCGCGCCCACAGCACGTGGTCGGCGGACCCCAACAGGCCGCCCAAAGGGCGGGCAGTCGGGGGAGGGACAGCGCCTGACCCCAGACGCCCCTCACAATGGTGGAAGGCACCCCCCCCGGGGATGCCCTTCCGCCACCCCCACAGCGAGCAACGCCGACCCGCAAGGGCGCACGCTGTGGGGCCGGTGCCGGGTCCCCACGCCCGCACCGACCGCACCCGGGACACACGGGTCGCGGAACCCTGGCTGCTCGCTCCAGAGGACGGGCGGCCAGGGGAGGGACAGCGCCTGACACCTGGCGCCCCTCACAACGGTGGCAGGCCACCCCCCCGGGGACGGCCCCCCACCACCCCCGCGGCATGCAGCCCCCACAGGGCATGCAGGCCAAGGGGACAGTGTTGGGCCCCCACACCCACACACCCGTGCCCACAGCACGTGGGTGGCGGACCCCAACAGCCCGCCCAATGGGGGGGCAGTCAGGGGACGGACAGCGCCTGACCCCAGACGCCCCCCACAATGGTGGAAGGCAACCCCCTGCGGGGACGCCCTTCCGCCACCCCCACAGCGAGCAACGCCGGCCCGCAAGGGCGCACGCTGTGGGGCTGTTGAGGGTCCCGACGCCCGCGCCGACCGCACCCGGGACACACGGGTCGCGGAACCCCGGCTACCCGCTCCAGAGGACGGGCAGCCGGGGGAGGGACAGCGCCTAACACCAGACGCCCCTCGCAATGATGGAAAGCACCCCCCCCGGGGACGCCCATCCGCCACCCCTATAACGGGCAACGCACCAACGCACCAACGCACCAGCCACGGCACATCCGCACCCCACCCCCTGCTCTCAGGCACAGCGACACAACAATGGCGGAACCCGCGGCCCCACGCAAAACGCGCCCCCGATCTCCGACGCTGTACGAAGCACACGAGGTCATCAGGGCGCTGGGACTCAGAGACGGCGAAGGAGACCCCCCACAAGGGGACGCGGGCACGGACTCCGACCTGGAGGCAGTGCTGGAGCCCACCACGGGAGGCGCGCCCGCGGAACCTGCGCCACCGGCGGGCAGCGTGCCCACACTCTGCCCCGCGTGGAAACGGGGCCACTGCACCGGCGATTGCTGGTGCCCCAAACAGCACCCTCAGCCCTGCCCCGATGACAGAGCGCTGCCCGAGGTGAAGCCCGCCGCCGCATGCGCCACCCTGCGCTACGGGGTGGCGCAGGGCTGGATCCTGGATGAGACCGCGCGCGGCAGCGTGAACATCCAGGAGGCCGTCGACCGAGTCACCCACGCGGGACAGGCAGCAGTGGCCTTGCACACCCGGGCCCGCCACGGCGGACCCGCAGAGGGGATCATTGTGGAACCCTCGGGAATGGTGCTGGTCCTGGCGGCGGACATGGTCCGAGGGGTGCTCCACGCATCCCGCGTGCAGCGGGTGTGCCCACAGTGGACCATCCAGGTGTACACCCCCCCACGGGTGTGGCCCTTCTCCACGTGGGCGGTGCTCGCCGTCATGTGGCACCTGGCACCGGAAGACGCCCCCACAGGCACCGCGGAGGAAATCGCCCGGGACCTCCACACCTGGCCGGCCGACCAGGATTACCCCTGGCGCAGGCCCCGGGGCGGCCTCCCAGTGGCACCCGCGGCAGAGGGGCTCAGCCTCGCGGCAACCCTCCAACGGCACCCCGACAGGAAGGCACGCCACTTCCTGCAGACGGGCACGGTCCCGGCCACCCCGCCAAACTCCGAGTGGCGATGGGAAGCAGGGGAGGCGCAACCGCTGCCGGGCCCCTGGACCCTCCCGTTGTGGTATTTCCCCATGGGCACCCTGGCCCACGCCACCCAAGCCGTCAAGGGGGCTTTCCCGCGGCCGCTCCTCCCCGGCGTGGCCCTGCTCCGCAGCCTGCAGGCGGGGGCCGCCTGGGTACAGTGGAAGGAAGGAAAAGGGCGCTCGGGCCCCTGTTTCCCCTGGTCCAGGGCCAGGCGCTGCTCCACGCCGAGGGCATGGGGACCGTGGAATGGGGGGCGATCGTGCCCGGCACGGCGTGCAGGTGGCTCACAGCGGCCGCCCCACAGCCCATGCAATCGCCGCCGGCGTGCCACCGCCTCCTACGGATGGTCCCCTCTTTGGCCCCCCAACACGCCTTTACTAGGGACGTGTGGAAGGCCATACTGAGCCACACCAGGGAGTGGCTAACGAACCCGGATGCACGGTACCCGCGGGGGCCGGTGCTCGAACAGCTCACGGCCCCCACACCCGGGGTCCGCCACGCCCTGCACAGGGCGTCAGCTCTTACGGAGCAGCTCAACGACGAGGTGCTGGACCTGGCGCTGGAGACGCTGCGGGTGCTTTACCCGCAGACCCACATCCCACCCGCGGGCACGTCCAACCGCCTAGGCCGCCTGGGGTTGCAGCGCCGCGTTGAGGCCGCGCACCCAGGAGGCGTGGTGGAACACTGGCTAACGCTCCGCAACCCGTCCACCGCGGAAGGCCACTGGTACCTACACCAACTCTTCTTCCTACCACCGGCAGCCCCGAAACACCGCCGGCAAAACCCGTACCACACGCACCCGGAGCGCCGAGGCGCGCAGGACTTCCCGCAGCCAGTCCCGCCCGCCCTCTTGCCGGGGCAGGACCCGGAGGCGCTACAGCAGGGCCCCCCGCTCGACACCGCCACCACGGTACAACAAAGGGGACGCGACGGCGCGGATCGTGCCGAACCGGACGTCACGAACTGCGGAGCGGTGGCGTGGATGGCAGCCTGCAGGCACCTCCCCCGAGATACCACGGGGCTCCGGCAGTACAGACCAACGGACCGCACGGCGCTGGCGTCCGCGGTCGCGGCCGTCACCATGGGTCCCGTGGCGGCGTGGCCAGCGCAACTGCTGCCCCACGTCCCCTGCCGCGACACGCAGCCCCGCCGGCCGGCCGCAACGCACGCGCCGACAGCACCCCTCACGGCGGAGCAGCTATACGTTGTCGCGGCGGCGTTGCTAGCGGACGGCGGGGAGAGCTTCGTCCACCACCACGGCCCGGCCAGGTTGCGGGAAGCATACAAGGGCCACAGCGCAATGCGCAAGACCGGTGGCATGCCGCACTGCGCGGGCGCACCCGCGTCTGGGATGCGGGCGATGGCACACTTCCACACGGGCCTCAGCAAAGGGAGGCACTGGTGCTGCAGACCGCAGGCTACCAGGCCATCCTACACGGCCACGCCGGAGGGTACCGGTCGCACGTCCTGTCCGGAGGCCCCTGGACTGTCTGGCACAGCACCACCAGGCAAGGGGCATTCTCACCCCTGCCCCACGTCGACTGGCAGCAGGGGCCCACCCAGGCCTACTATATGCCGGCGGACCCCTGGCTGCTGGCAGTCCTGCTACACACCGTCAGCGCCCCCAACAAGAGGCAGGAACCGGGGTGGGTCAACCCCCCCGCACTGGTGTGGAGCCCCGACCAGGAGGAGCATCTACTGGCCGTGTGGCAGGGAGACGCCATCAGGGCCAGGGACGTCCCGGACCTCCACGCGTGGCCAATCACGCAAGCCCGCCCGGCAGCTACCCTGGCGGTGGCCCAACGGGGACAGCAGAACCCGCAGCGGGTGGTCTGCATGTTCAGCCCGGCGGACGCGCACATCGTCGTCTGCCACCCCGAGCGCCTGCCGGGGCCCGAAGCCGTGATCCGCGTAGCAGACTGCACCCGCATGATCGTCAAGGCGCTACGGGAGGGCGAGCACCACGCCCTCCTGCTCCAGGTCAGGCTGAAGGACAACACCCAGGCGGCGAGGCCGGGGGTGTGGCCAGCAGCGGTGCACCCCGCCGACCTAGAGCTCCAGCTGGCGGTCCAGACCACAGTGTACCACTGGCTACAAGCCTTCCACGACCTGCGATGGAGGGGCAAACCCGACCGCCAAATCGGCTCCACGCACTGGCAAACGTGGTTGCAAGCGGATGCGCAGAGCAATGCCATCCGGGGTCTCGGGCCCGCGCCCGCGACACGAGCCCTCGATGCGGCGGCCCCGGGCCGCAAACTGGCGCCACACAAGGTGCCACTGGCCAACCTGCTCTTCGAACCGGCGGCGGAGGGCGCCATTAAGAAATCGGTGCCGCCCCCCCCGGCGCGAGGGGCCACGGGGCTGATGAAACGGCCCCTGTGTGCAGACAAGTACTACAGAGGCAGTAAGAAAAAGTGCTTTTCCATTGCTTTGAGGCATACTCTAGTTCCATTAGAGATGCACTGAGCATCCAGGCATTTCTATCTTAGTATTGGTCCCACCAAAACTTGTGATAACACATTTTGACCTATCGAACCAAACACCCAACCAGGATATGGAGTGGACCCCTTAATCCCCTTTCAATGTGAAGCAAATCATCTTATCCTGAGTTGACTGAGAACTGACATATCCAAGGCAGAGCCTATGAATTTATCTATGTTTTTCCATGAATTCTTAGCTATCCTAGTGGTATGCACCCTAGGGGGCTGGGCACCTCTTTTTGAGAGGTCCTGGGTTAGGAGCCGCTCCTGCGCGCCACCTTTTTATGCGTATGAATTTCTGGATTTGAAAAATCTAGAGATGACTATAATTTTTATAAAAATGTGCTTCTGATGCACAATTGGATTCTGCTCAGGTGTGTCGTCTTAGAAAAATTCTAGGCCGTCATTTGACGGATATTGATGTCGTTGCTTCGTTTTTGCGTGGATTCTTCCATAAAACTCCCATTCCTGCCTCTGCAGATACCCACGCGCAGCCTCGCTGAGTAGGCCGTGTTCTGGCCGAAACGCAGCAGCCTGGAGAGACTGAGCAGAACCCAAGACCCCACCAAGGGGCAATTTAATTTTTTTTACGACTCCCTTCGCCCTAAGACAGGTCACAGGTCGCCAGCAGGTTTACGAGAACCCATGCGAGTGTGTATATTGTGTCTTGCGTTGGGTTTCTGTCGCGCTGCGTCTTGGAGGGCGGGATGCACATGCACATGTTTTGGCATGCTCCCAAACTAACCCAACCAAGCCACAGGAGCCCCGGCAGCGCCATGAGCGCTGAGTCTTCTGTAGGAAATGTTACAAACAGTGCAGCAAAAGAGCGCCAGCCATGGTGAGCGCCCATTTTTCTGTGTGAGGGAAACTATAGGTATTTTAAAGTAGATGTGGAAACCAAGGAAGGGCCAAGAAAAATTCCCTTTTTCATAAAATGCGACAGTGGTGGCCACAACAGCACAAGGGGGGAGTAAGAAAAAGTGCTTTTCCATTGCTTTGAGGCATACTCTAGTTGTATTAGAGATGCACTGAGCATCCAGGCATTTCTATCTTAGTATTGGTCCCACCATAACCTGTGATAACACATTTTGACCTATGGAACCAGACACTCAATCAGGATATGGAGTGGACCCCTTAATCCCCTTTCAATGTGAAGCAAATCATCTTTTCCTGAGTTGACTGAGAACTGACATATCCAAGGCAGAGCCTATGAATTTATCTATGTTTTTCCATGAATTCTTAGCTATCCTAGTGGTATGCACCCTAGGGGGCTGGGCACCTGTTTTTGAGATGTCCTGGGTTCAATTCCTGGTCAGCCTAGCTAAGCAGGAAGATTTCATGTGACATGGCAGTGACCTCATCGCCACATGCCCTGCCACCTCAGCACATATGGGACCCAAAACAAATAGTGCACATCTCCTGAGATGGCACCATGGAGAGAGAGTGACCATGGGGCAGTTTTCCAACTCTTTACCAAAACATTTCAGCTATCTTTGTGAATATGCATTCCGATTTGACCTGAGTTGCAGTTTCTGTGAATATCCTTTCATCTTTCACTATCTACACTGCAGCCCTTCATGCTTTGATCCTGATTCTCTTCTCCTTGCACACCTCTGGCTTGGGTTATCCTGGACTGACTCTATTTCTGCAAACAAAAGGTTTTCATCTCCAAAAACAAGCAGCAGGAAACCCTACACCAGCAGCAAGCAGCAGGAGAGACAAAAACACAGTGCTGAAACCACTATAAACTTTTCTGGTAGCAGAGGCAGTCTGTCTCTGCGCACCGGCAGCAACCCCGCGCCGTACATCCAGTGCGCCGAGTACAGGCACATATAAGTAGAAGGGTGACTGAAGATGGACACAAGGAAGGAGGACGCCGACGTGAAGACAGCGCCAGCGCCTGAGGCACCGGCAAGGCCAGCACCTGGCGCTGTACCTTCGGCGGTGCCCTTACATGGGCCAGTGGAAGCGGCTGAGGACTCCCTGGATGGACTCCAGACGGCCTTCGGGGCCCTGTCTGTTGAAGAGGTGGTCACCACTCAGCCTGTGAAGAGGAAGAGAGTGAGCGAGAAGGATGCTGGAGACGGAGCAGACGAAGGAGAGGAACAAGGGCAAGACCTGACGCATGACCCTACCTTCGAAGGCGCACCAAGCGCTTCTGGCCTCCACGCATCACCCTCTCCTATAACCACCACACTACCAGCCGCTGCAACATCCACTCCCATAACCAACCCGCCTATGGCAGAGGGCACAGGCTTTACTGGCATGCCTCCCTACCCCGCCTATGGTATGGGCCCACCTACCACTGCGCTCCATGAGGCAACTACTGCTAGTGAGCCGGTGGCTTCCAGCTCTGCGCCGCGATGGTATGCGGCTGAAAATCCCCATCCACTACCCGCTACTGGAACCTATGTGGATGTTCCTGGGTATGCACCTGGGTATGCAACCTTGAGTGGGTTGAGGAGAGCACCGGAATCCCTTGGTGGCAGGAGTAGAGGATCGGGAAGATCCTCCAACAGGTCCCTGACGCGGTCGGAGATCAACGAGGTGCTCCGAGAAGCCACTTCAAAAATCGTGGGCGACCTCACTCAAGAGATCCGAGAGAAGCTGGAGCCCCTGATGATCCCGCCCCAAGCGTCACCTACTACGGTGGGAATGTCACCCCACCGAGTACAGGCTAACCACCTGGCGGCAGGGTTGACAAACACCCTGGGGAGCCTGAGGAGTCGACCGATGCCGACCCCTGCAGCTATACCGAGAAGTCCCTTCGTACCGAGAACAGCCCAGCCGCCCTACAGCCACGTGACGAACTCTACGAGGGCCGACCTGGACCGGCTGGGGCAGACAGCCTTGAGGGCTATGGTGGACGTGGAGCCTTATGGCTCTAGTGATCTAGGCGGAGACCCCTCAGACGATGAGCCGCCGTCGATGACTTGAACTTCGCTCTCGGAGGACGATGACCCGGAGGACCCCGAGGACCCAAAGGGGAAGAAGAAGAAGAAGAAGAAGAAGAAGACCCGACGCCCTGAGGGACGCAGGTCTCAGGAGGCGAAGGCTATTGCCACCTCCAAGATCGTGGTGAACCTGCCTGAGTTCACAGGCAAGGACCTCAGCGAGTTCGCTGAGAATTTTGACCGGTTCCTCCGATTGACCGGCCAAACCAACGCTAGTGGGCGAGTGAAGTGCGATCTGCTCCTGCAGAACTGCAAGACCAAGTACCTGGAGAAGCAGGTCAGGCAGATCGTGACTAACTCCGCCACCTTTGCCGATGTGTTGGTTGCCCTTGAGAGGCAGTACCCGACCTACGAAACCGACCTCTCCATCAGGGCCGAGATCCAGAACCTGCCCGTGCTGCCCAACAACCCCAAACCTGGCAGGGTCTCTGAGCTGTTGGCTGACCTGGATCACTGGGCTGGACGACTGACGCGCGGTTCCTACAGCAGCGACGACCTGCTGTTCTGGTTGGTGGCCAAGCTCCCTCGAGAGCTATGGGACGAGTGCCGTTCGACGGCGGAGCGCAAGGCTAGATCCCTCCGCTACGGGGATCTGTGCGTGCTACTCCTGGAGCTGGCGCTGGAGAAGGAGAGCGACCAGCACTTGAACAACTACCGTCCTGGTGGTGGAGGTTCTGGAGGCCATGGCAAAGGGTACCAAGGGTCCCGACCTGGGCAGGGGACTACCTCCAAACACGCCCACGCCCGCATCATGGAGAACGTGAAGGAGCTATTCTGGTGTGATGCCAGGGACGAGCAGGGCCACCTGCAGCACGCCCCTGACTGCGAGCAGCGAGACTGCTTCGTAGTCCAGGGGAAGCAGCAGGAGAAGAACACCGGCGCCAAAGCGAAGCTGCCGGATCATTACAGGTGCACCATCACGTGTGCATTCTGCGGGAAGCGGAAGCACTACGAGGATGAGTGCTACCATAAGCAACGCCTATCGGCGAAGCTTAAGGGTGAAGATCCTGGCAAAGGCTCAGGCAAAGGTGGAGGCAAAGGCAAAGGCAACGACTCCGGCAAGGGCAAGTCGAAAGGACGTGGTCAAGGGCAAGACAAGGGTCAAGGTGGACGAGGAGGAGGCGCTAACCGCCAGCCCGACAACAAGAACAAGGACAAGAACGGAGGCAACCCCAACCCTAATCCAGGGGGGAACTCCGAGCCCTCTGGAGGGCAGTCCGGTCCTACCACACGCTCACAAACGCAGGCCCAGCAAGAACAAGGAGCCAAGCGTTAGCATGAAGGTGGTGATGACGGCAACGCTAAGAAGAGGAGCCGTTTCATGAGGATGGCCCGCAAACTGCGGAACAAGGGGTTCGAGGTAACCTGTCACGCGGAGTTCTGACAGGGACGCTCTGGTGGCACCCAACACCTGGTGTTTTGGGTACGTATCCGACTAGGGGGACGCGAATACCTGGGGGTATTGGATACTGGCGCCACAATATCTATAGTGGCCAAGAAAATTTTACCTTGTGGGAGCCTGAAGAACACCATGACCACCGCTGCTATACGCATGGGGGATGGACATGTGGTGCACAGCTGCGGGGACTGTGAAGTGGAGGTACCTATGGGCTCCCGGACTATTCTATGTGATGGACACTGAGGCCTTCGACTTTGTACTGGGTACTGACTTCTTCGTACAGCACTCCCAGATACAATCCCTGACGCTTCAAGCGCCCTACCTCCTCTACGTGGACCACGGCAGTGGCAGAGAGTCTGTGCCACTGGAGCAGTCGGAACATACCTCGAGTTACCTGAGGGTATCGAAGGAGGAGCCCTCGAACATGATGGCGGCCTCCAAAACTGAGGACTATGAAATGTTGGGTGAAATCCTAGACCAAGGTCTGAAGGAGTTGGGTTACTCTCGAGAAGACCTGAGTGTGGAGTTGTTCGCCAGCGACAAGCAGCATGTACTGGATCTTCACTGCAGCAAAAAGGAGAACTGCAGCTACAAATTTTACTGGCCCTCTTTCGGGATGGCCTATGGGAACCCCAGGTTCAGTGAACTGGGGAAGGTGCTGACCAAGGTGGCCTTGGAACGTTCCCGTATGGTCCTGTGTTCCCCCGATTGGGGAGCCCATGGGGGCAACGAATACAGGCGAAACCTCCTGGACAGGCTGACCATCAGCTCTGTTCGGTTACCTGATGAGGCCATCTACGTGCCTCAGGGGCGTAAGACGCCTATTGGGAAACCCGGATGGGGGAGTATGCTGAGCGTGGTGGACGGAGGTCTTACCTCCATTCCCTGGGAGGATCTGGATCCAACTCTGGTCCAGGCTATACAACGAGAAAGCGACGGACTCTCCTTGGGTGACTTGAAGGATCGCCTACGACCTCAAGATGCTGTTGAAACTACACCCGGAGGAGATGAGTACGTCGTGACTGACACGTACGCCCCCAACTCTCCCTGCCATGTACCTGTTCCTGATGGAGTCTCTGAGTGTGGACTATCTGAGCTACCTAGCTCTATCCACTCAGATGACGAAACTGAGCACGACGCCTTCTTCGTGCAGACCTGTGTGGAGGAAGTGGAGAACGCCGAGTACGTCGCCCCACTGAAACCCCTACTCTCCATGAGGGTGGAAGACCCCGTGGACGAGGAGCTGGACCCTCGATCCAGGCTAAGGGAGTATGTGGATTCCAAGCGGAAGTTGGTGGCGAAAAAGCTATGCTACGCGAAGCCTACCCGCAGCTCATGGCCACTTGATTCGGGCCCCGCGTCGTTTGACGTCATCCTGACGCCAACCTGACGCTAAATTATCCTGACGCCTTCCTGACGCCATCCTGACGCCTTCCTGACGCATCCTGACGCATCCTGACGCGCTCCTGACGCCTACACCTCTACCCTGACACACATGTGACGCTTGTCTGACGCCATCCTGACGCATCCAGACACCATCCTGACGCCATCCTGACGCCATCCTGACGCATCCTGACGCATGCCTGACGCCATTGGACTATCCTGATGTTCCCTGACGCCATCCTGACGCCATCCTGACGACATCCTGATGCTGTCTTGACATTTTCCTGACGTCATCCTGAAGCAAGGACGTATGGGAGACCTATCCCAATTGAAGGAGGACCTCGAACAGAAGATCACCACCTGGCAAAGGGAGGTAGATCTCAAGCTCATGAAGAGCGTGTGGGGCGCCCATGTGAGGACCCCAGAGGAGGACGACCTCTCGGAGGAATGTGTATGTGAACCCCCTCGAGCGTGCCTATGTTGCCATCGTCCACCGGAGATGGTTGAACAAGACCTTCTATATGCCTACCAAGGGCGGGAGGACACTACCACGGGCGAAGAGTCGGTGGAGGACCACCTCCCGACGTCTATTACTCAGGGGGCAAGCAACTTACACTCTGACGAGGACATGGAGGACAAGATCAAGGTATTGGACCCGCGGGTACAGAAGCTTATAAGGACCTATCTGGAGGTGTTCGGAGAACTACCCCCTCCAGCCTCATGTGACAAGCTGGTACAGATGGACCTCAAGCTGAAACCCGAGTTCGTGGGTCACAAGATCCGGAGGAGACCCTACCCAGCTCCTAAAGAGCAGGCCGACGAGATTGAGCGACAGATACAAGAATGTATCGACGCTGGCCTAGTCCTGGAGTACAAGGACGGGGACTACCCCCTACACTGCAGCCCCTGTTTCCTGGTGGCTAAACCTGGGTCTACAGCCAAACGGCTGGTAGTGGACTACGGAGAGCTGAACAAGAAGACGCTGAACCACTCAGGGTCCATTCCCAATATGGAGTCTACCCTAGAGGAGATAGCCTCCTACCGCTACAAGACCAAGATGGACAAGAGGAGCGGATTCTGGGAAGTGGACCTGACGTCCAACGCACAGGAACTACTGGCCTTCATCACCCCTCAGGGGAGGGTGTTCAAGTGGAAGGTTATGCCGTTTGGCGTGGCTAACGCACCCTGTCTATTCCAAGAGCTGATGAACAAGATCTTGTCCATCCTACGAAGGAGACCTAAGGTGCAGGAGCTCATATCCCGTGGGGCCCAGATGGAGGCTCACATCGACGATGTATGCCTCGGGACCAATACCCAGGAGGATCACCTAATCTGCTTGGGTGAGTTCTTTGCGGTCTGCCAGGAGAACCACACACGACTCAAGCTGGAGAAGTGTGAGTTCATGCAGGAGACCATGCAGTACCTGGGGTTTGACGTTGGCTATGGGTGGTGGACCCCAGCGGCCCCTAAGGCCAAACCCCTGATGGATGCCAAGGTACGACACGAAGACCCCAAGAAAGGACTTCATGATGTACGCAGTTTCATTGGGGCGTGCAACTTCTATCGCCGCCACATCAAAAACTTCACCTACACCAGCGCCGTTCTGACGGACTTGATCAAGAAGAGTACTACTTGGCGCTGGGGCCCACAAGAGCAACAAGCGTTTGACGAGCTCAAAGACAAGGTAGCCAACGCTTAGTGCTTGGGCGTGCCTAGAGCATAAGGGGAGATTATCCTGGTGACCGACGCCAGCAATGTGGGCGGTGGTGGAACGTTGTTCCAATGGCAAGCACTAGAGAAAGAGGAGTTCGACTCGGCCATTTCCCAATGGGGGACGGAAGGTCTCAACCGAGATGGAACCCTCAAGCACAGCTACCCTGATGACAAGTGGGTCCTAGTACCTCTGGGCCACTGGAACTGGAAGTGGAACCAGGCCAGGGGGAACTACTCCACCTATGAGCAGGAATTGCTGGCGGGTATGCTGGTGCTATCCTCACAAGCACGACTGTTGGGGAGTAACCCTGTGGTCTGGCTGTGCGACCAAGAACCGGTCAGCAGTTTCCAGAAGGGTCCCCCACCTGAGAAGGCCAGGCTACGGCGCTGGTGGTCCTACCTCAGTCAACTACGGCTGACAGTACACCATATCCAGGGAGTGAAGAACGAGTGTGCCGACTACATCAGCCGCAACAACTTCGACGCCCTGATTGGTGCCTTGTCTGAAGCGCTGGCTAAGGAGGCGTTCAGCCGTATGGACGTCCACTTGGACCTCACCATGACGATGATACGCCCCCTGGATGGACTCCAACAATCGGAGTACCTGAAGGGGTTCAGGGATATCTACAAGCGCCTGGAGAAACGCCTTGAACCCCTCCTGGTAAACCAAGACCAGTGGAAGAGGGACAAGAGCTACCTCTGGCACGAGGACCGCATCGTGGTTTCTAGTGACCGAGTCCCAGCGCTGCTGAAGTGGACCCATGAGTCCAGCGGTCATGTGGGTGCTGACCGTACCCTGAGGCTGTTCAAGCAGTGGTTCCACACTACGTGGACTGACGACCAACTGCGGAAAACCCTCCAGCCTATCGTGGACAAGTGCCCGTGCAGGTCCTGTAAACCAGGGGATATCAGGGACAGAGGTCTCTACTCCACCCTGCCCATCCCTCACTGTGCTAACAGTGTTCTATACGTGGACTACACGGAGATGCGGAAGTTCGGGGGCTATGACTTCGCCCTCGTGGTAACCTGTGGGTTGACCAGGTTTACCAGGGTGTTCCCATGTACCAAGCACATTACCGGGGAGGAGACTATCAAGATACTCCTGGAGGAGTGGTTTTGTGTCTATTGGGCGCCCAAGGAGATCAACTCCGATGAGGACGTACGAGTACGCTCGGATACTGGCTGGTACAAGAGGGTCCTGAGATCCCTCAATGTCCAGGTGTCTACGGGGATTCCCTACTCTCACACGAGCAACCCCCTATGTGAGCGACAGATCGGTGTCCTCAAGGAGAACGTAAGGATATGGTGCAAAACTGAACGCACCAGAGACTGGGTGAGACTACTCCCCGTCATATCCTTGATGATGAACTCCCAAGAGAGTTCAGCTACTGGCTACTCGCCCCATGAGCTATTCCTAGGGCGCCCGGCATGGTTCCTACATGGCCCCTATCCAGAGGACACCCGTTCTTCTGTGGCTGAATGGGTCCAAGAGCAACAAGCGAAGGTGGACAAGGCCAAGGCTATGCTCCAGGCAGTGAGGGAGCGTCAGTGGAACAAGAAGAACAAGCACCGAGTACCGGCCACCTACCAAGAGGGGGACTGGGTGCTGGTGCACCACAGTCGACTACCCGCCTGGCCACGCTCTACCAGCGATGACCCATACTTCGGGCTGTACAAGATTCTATCAGTGGATGGACACCGTTTCACCGTGCGGTGTTCTCCTCGTCTAGGGGGGACCCTGGTGTGCGCTGCTCAACACCTGAAGCGCTACTATGATCCTGAAGACCTCTGTGGGGAGGAGTGGGAGCGGAACGACGAGGAAATTGCCGCTCTGGACTTACAAGGGGCTGCCAGCCCTATGGAAGTCGAAGCTGACCTCCCCGACATGAACGCCGAGGAGATGGCTAAGGAGGGCTTCTACCTGGTGAAGTCTGTCCTACGCCACCGCTATCGCCAGGGTTGGCGCTTCCTCACCCTCTGGGAAGGGTTTGGAGTCGAAGAGGCCACCTGGGAGCCCTTCTCTGCATTTGTTCTACCTGAGGGACGCCTAAACTCAGTTCTCGTTGACTACTTGTCCCAGAACAACCTTGGTGAGTTGCTGAGGCTCGCTGAGACGCTTGGCTCCAAGACTAAAGCTAGGGACTGAACCTTACCCTTACCTGCAAAAGCGTATGTGTGAGTGTGCTATTCCTGAGGTCCTGAGAGCAAGCCGCAGAAGTGGTGTCCTAATTATACCCAAGTCTGCACGCTTGCTAAACCTGGAGAGTTCGCTTATTGATGCCACGGGGTACGCCCCGGGTCTCCCCTCCCCTAAGCGCCGAATTTCTGTGCTGGCGCAAAACCTTTGGGGAATACCCAGCGTACTAATGCAGGTATTGTTTTCCCTACCTATCTGTCTACTACAGGGAGGGGTGGCCAAAAGCTATTAAGGCATGAAAACGCCGTTTTGCTAAATGGCCAAAACACTGACCTAACCACTGCCACAGCCCACCAACCCTGCTAAAATTGCAGGAAACGGGTGGGACAGTGACACACGCACTACAGGTCCTACACACCTTACAGTGGCACCATCCTGGTGGGCGAGCACTGGTGCAACTGGCTCAAGCCCCCACTCAGGACTACCACTCCTACACGCACACTCTACTTGGTGTTGTTGAAGAACATGTCGTGGGTCCTAGCGACCCTCCTGTGAAGAGGACAAGAGAACACAGCGCTGCTAAGCAACTGTGGCCTAACAGGGGACGCCACAACGTGTTTCCCCTGCTAGGGCTTGGAGGGAAGAGGTGCTCTTGCGTGCACGGCGCAGATGTCGATGGAGTCGGACTCCCTGCTCTGCCACAGGCAGAGGGGAGTTACTTGTTTGTGTGATCTGCGCCTTTGTTTAGCAGGGCATGAAGAAAATGGTATGCTGCTGCACCAATCACCCTACCTGCCCACCTGTAAAGCAAAGTCAAATGAAGGGGCGTTTGCGGCGGAGGAACCAAGCCACACTCCCCGCTTTATACGGTTCTCAGTGTGACCTATAATACACTGTCCGCAAACACGCTGAAGAATCAGCTACCCCTGTCAAGCAAGCAAGCGTTAAGGGACTCCTCAGGTTCTGTTAAAGAACGTACCGAGGAGCCCCTGGGTAGCCTAAGCAAGGTTTACCGTGCGCACTTCGCGTGGCCTACCCTTTAATGCGTGTGTGAATGCGCGAGCATGCGAGAGTAGCGTGGGCAAACCTGCCGATCTTAACCTCAATCACGACTCCACCAGGGGGTGGCCCCACCTGGGCTTACTCACCTTACCTACCGCTGGAGAGAGAGAGCAAGTGAGGGGCGCACGCGAAGAACGTTGCTATGCACTTGTGTGTATGTCTAATCACCCTGATCTGACCTCTAATCATCTGCAATCGTTCTAATCAATCCCTCTATCGCGTCCTATCGTTGTTAGCGCTGCTACAAGACTCGTTCACGGAGACACGAGACGAGCAATGTGTATGCGGCATATGAGACGAGCATACCTGTAGTTTATACCTGATTCATTGAAGTCTTTTCGCTGATTTTCGAATTCTTGAAATTTTGACACTTCTATTAGTGTAGGTGGAATCTGTATGTTTATTTATTAATGTGTGTCTCGTCATTTTCAAGACTACGTGAGACATACGTTTATAATTCCATTATTTCTTCATTTTCCGGCGCTTCGCTAGGAGCCGCTCCTGCGCGCCGCCTTTTTATGCGTATGAATTTCTGGATATAAAAAATCTAGAGATGACTATAATTTTTATAAAAATGTGCTTCTGATGCACAATTGGATTCTGCTCAGGTGTGTCGTCTTAGAAAAGTTCTAGGCCGTCATTTGACGGATTTTGATGTCGTCGCTTCGTTTTTGCGTGGATTCTTCCATAAAAAACCCCATTGCTGCCTCTGCAGATACCCACGCGCAGCCTCGCTGAGTAGGCCGTGTTCTGGCCGAAACGCAGCAGCCTTGAGAGACTGAGCAGAACCCAAGACCCCACGAAGGGGCAATTTAAATTTTTTTACGACTCTCTTCGCCCTAAGACAGGTCACAGGTCGCCAGCAGGTTTACGAGAACCCATGCGAGTGTGTATATTGTGTCTTGCGTTGGGTTTGTGTCGCGCTGCGTCTTGGAGGGCGGGATGCACATGCACATGTTTTGGCATGCTCCCAAACTAACCCAACCAAGCCACAGGAGCCCCGGCAGCGCCATGAGCGCTGAGTCTTCTGTGGGAAATGTTACAAACAGTGCAGCAAAGGAGCGCCAGCCATGGTGAGCGCCCATTTTTGTGTGTGACGGAAAATATAGGTATTTTAAAGTAGATGTGGAAACCAAGGAAAGGCCAAGAAAAATTCCCTTTTTCATAAAATGCGACAGTGGTGGCCACCACAGCACAAGGGGGGGGTAAGAAAAAGTGTCTTTCCATTGCTTTGAGGCATACTCTAGTTGTATTAGAGATGCACTGAGCATCCAGGCATTTCTATCTTAGTATTGGGCCCACCAAAACTGGTGATAACACATTTTGACCTATGGAACCAAACACCCAATCAGGATATGGAGTGGACCCCTTAATCCCCTTTCAATGTGAAGCAAATCATCTTTTCCTGAGTTGACTGAGAACTGACATATCCAAGGGAGAGCCTATGAATTTATCTATGTTTTTCCATGAATTCTTAGCTATCCTAGTGGTATGCACCCTAGGGAGCTGGGCACCTCTTCTTGAGAGGTCCTGGGTTCAATTCCTGGTCAGCCTAGCTAAGTAGGAAGATCCCATGTGACATGGCAGTGACCTCATCGCCACATGCCCTGCCACCTCAGCACATATGGGACCCAAAACAAAGAGTGCACATCTCCTGAGAAGGCACTATGGAGAGAGAGTGACCATGGGGCAGTTTTGCAACTCTTTTCCAAAACATCTCAGCTATCTTTGTGAATATGCATTCCGATTTGACCTGAGTTGCAGTTTCTGTGAATATCCTTTCATCTTTCACTATCTACACTGCAGCCCTTCATGCTTTGATCCTGATTCTCTTCTCCTTGCACACCTCTGGCTTGGGTTATCCTGGATTGACTCTATTTCTGCAAACAAAAGGTTTTCATCTCCAAAAACAAGCAGCAGGAAACCCTACACCAGCAGCAAGCAGCAGGAGAGACAAAAACACAGTGCTGAAACCACTATAAACTTTTCTCAAGCGGGGCAATGCTGGAACACCTGGCGTGGCACGCGGTGCACGCTGCAGCCCCGGCGGACGACAAGGAGGCGGCCTCCAACATCCTGCAAGGGAGAGCACGGAGGTCCCCATGGCACGCCCCGTACGCCCGGCGCCCCCAACCCCAGGCAGCCGACCACGCAGACGGAGATGAGGAGGCACCCGGGGCGGCCCCGGGGACCGGCGGTGCGGCCCAGCCAGGGTCCATGTCCATCCCCGCGGGGCTGGCCCCCCTGGCCCCCCTGGCTCCCCCGGCCCCCCGGGCCCCCCTGTGGGCCCCGCTGGGAACGGGCTCAGCGGATGTGGCGCACCCGGATGCGCTGGCTGCGCCGGCGAACCCAGCGGCGATGCCGATGCGGGATAGCTGACTTCAGGAAGACATGGCGGGCGACGCCCTGTGGCTCCTCTCGTGGAACCTGCGCAACGGCCTCGTGCCGCCAGACCGGTCCCTCCGGGACACTCTCCGGCAGCGCCGGGGGCCGGCAGCCTGTACCGACAAGGAGCACCTCATCACCGGCATGCTACCCCAGGAGGGGGGCTTTGCCATCATGCTCCAGAAAACAGGGATCGCCACCCGGGCGCAGGAGATGCACGTGGCCGCGGCGCTCCGGGACAAGGGGTACACCGCCTTCTTCAGCAGCCGGCTGGCGGAGATGGGAGCCACCTCCACCTCGAGAGGGGGGGGCCTCCTCACCGCAGTCAGCAGCAAGTACGTGGCGGAGCACGAGGTGCTCAGCTTCACGAAAATTGTCCCCGGGAAGGCCGCAGCCCTGGAGATCCGCACGGACGGGGGAGGCCTCACCCTCATCAACGTCCACGGGTCGCAAGCAGGCTGCTCCCCGTGGGCGGGACGGGCGGCGTTCTGGGCCGACATACAAATGTATGCCACGGCACGCAGCCTCGCTGGGAGACACCCTGTGGTCATCGCCGGCGACACCAACATCTACATGGATGTCCCCACCAACCCGGCCACGGAGCACTTCCGAGCGGGCTGGGAGGCCTGCGGTTTCCGGAGGGCCGCGGCAGGCGGCGAGGAGGACATGACCCCCACGCTCCACCCATCCCGGCACAGGGTGGACACCTTCCTGGTCAACGAGCCCCTCCTGCCGTGGTCCCTGCGGGAAAGCGTCTGGGCTCGCGGCATGGCACACCCCCAGGTGGTCGGCTCGGACCACCTCCCGGTCCGCCTGGCCCTGCCGGGCCTCCTCAGCGCAGCGGGGCGCGCGGCGATGCCCACCCCCTACAGCCACACGGAGGGCCGCCTCCTCCCGTACGACGCCGAGGCCGCGCCTGTCCAACACTGCCTGTGGGCGGCGGTCACCGCCGCGCAGGATGAACCCTCCCTGGTGCCCTGGCTGGGTCCCGCAGAGCAGCACGACTACGGGTCCATGCCCGCGGCCGCGGTGGACAAGGTGTTCGAACACCTCCACGCGACGCATGACACCCTGGCGCGTGTGGTGGGACGCCAGCAGCCGTCCCCGGCAGGGGCTGACCCGGCGGAGGGGGACCTATCGGAGAGCGGAAAGGGGCTCAAGGCTGCGGTCCTCCGCTATGACACCCTGGCAGAGCGCGCGCCGGCAGCGTACCAGGCGGACGCGGCACGGCATGGCATCTGGTCCGAGGCGGCACTCTGGCTCACGGAGGAGCTGCAGGGTGTGTCGCCCGGGTTCCGCCCGACCACACAGGGCCAGCTACAGGAGAAGCTGGAGAGGCAAGCAGCCGCCCTCGAGGAGGACATTCGCCAGCTCCGCGCACTCCGGGCAGCAGACCGCAAGCGCGCCATCAAGGACTTCTGGCGCCGCCACGCCCCCGACATCGCCCAGCGATGGAAAGCCGTGCGGGGAGCCATAGAGGTAGAGGCCCCGGGCCTGTCAGGCCTCTGGAACGTGCGGGTCCCCAACACCCAAACGCTCCTCACGGAGGCCCACGATGTGATGTTCGCAGTTCGCCCATTCTGGCGAGAGCTGTATGACAAACGCCCGGTGGACCTCCCAGGCTTCCAGGCAGTCCTCGACCGCCATGTCCCCCGGGTCCCTGAAGGGGCCTGGACACAGGTCCAGCAGTACTCCATGCAGGACCTGAAGTCCGCCCTGGACAAGGCCAATGGCAAGGCCCCGGGTCCCAACCACGTGGAGGCCCGTTTCATCAAGGCCCTCCCGGCACCTGTGCAGTGGCTCCTGGTCCACCCCTACCGGGCCATCCTCCGCGGCGCCCCGCCGCCGATGCACTGGAGGGACGCGCACATCTGGCTCAGCCCCAAGGTACCGGGCTCTGCCAGACTGGACGACTACAGGCCCATAGCCCTGAGCCAGCTGGACATGAAGCTGCTGACGGGACCCCTCACCCAGCGCATCACGAAAGTGCTCACACGGCACGGAGTGGTCAGCGACTGGCAGCAGAGGGCCCTCCCTGGCTCCAACACAGGCCCCCCGCTGTTCATGGCGCAGCGGCAGCTCCAGCCGAGAAGGCCCAACTACGTCTTCTCCTTCGACGCAAGGCCTTCGACACCGCCCCACACGGCGCCCTCCACCTCATCTTGCGCCACCTCTCTGTGGCGCCGGACGTCATCGACCTCCTGCTCTTCCTCCACACCTGCGCCAGGCTGCGCATCGTCACCGCACAAGGGCTAACGCAGCCCATCTACATGCTGCGCGGCGTCTGGCAGGGCAACCCCGAGAGCCCCCTGCTGTACGCACTCCTCCTGGAGCCCCTGCTCAGGGCGCAGGGGCACCGCCTGCGCCCGCCGGGAGGGGCCGAGCACGGCCTCATCCAGGCCTACATCGACGCCCTTTTGTTGTGGCCCACACGCTGCAGCACTTCGTCGAGGGCGTGGAGGTGGTGGCCGCGTACCTGGGGATGATGGGCATGGAGCTCAACCCCGGCAAGTGCGCCATGGCCACCACGGAAGGGGTTCCGGGCCTGCAGCTGCGCCTCTGTCCCCACCTGGAAAACCCGTGGCACTGGGTACCAGCGGCGGACTCCGTCCCCTACCTGGAACTCCAGCTGCAGCCGGACGGGGAGTTCTCCCTGCAGCGCAAGCACCGGCTACGCCTGGCGGCGGTGCACCACTGGTGCCTTAACACCCTCGCGCCACCGAAAGTGGTGCAGGACGTCATCCTTGCGATCCTCGGGGGGGTGATGCAGTGCGTCGCCCCTTTCATCGCCGACGACTCCGACCCTGCACGCCACCTGGACCACATCACGGTCCAGGTCGCGAAGGACAGGGCGCGGTACGCCTTCGACGCCTCGCGGGACAGCCTGCAGGATGACCGGACCCTGGGGCTCACACCGGTGCCAACGCGGTGCCAGCAGGCAGCGGTGGCCCTCGTGGGTACACTCGTCCACCACCGCTCAACCTCCGTGCGCGCCGAGGTCACCAAGATGTTCTGGGAAATAGCTGGCGCGCACATAAAATGTCCCGAGGTGCACTACCCCGTCCCGGAGTTCGCAACTCTAGCGGGGGGCGACTTGGTCCACCGCATACCCCGGGCCCTGGCCACCCTGGGAGTGGGGCTGTACAACCCCATCGCGTGCCACAGGGCGGCCCATGTCCAACTACAGTCCCCGCCGGGCAACATCGTCACGCTGCGCACCGCCAAGCTGCGGCAACGCGACACGTGCTGCCTGACGGTGCCGCACACAACGCCATGGCATGGGCAGCACGGGCCACGCCACCCCTTCCCCAACAACGACGACCCGTGGCCGACGGCGGTGCGGGAATGCCTCAACCAATGCGCCGATGAAAACCTCCACTATTGCCGCCGCGAGCAGGAGCCCTCCAACCACCCCGGGTGGCGCGACGCCTTGGTCCACCTCTTCCAGACCACCGGCACGCGGGACCCCCGCCTGAGACTTGTCCACCCCACGAGGGCTAAGCAGGACGCCCACACCGGCCCACGGGTGACCCCGGACGGCCTGCACCTCCACGTCGGGGGCTACCGCCGCCAGGGGCGGCCTATCCCCCCCCACGCGTGGGGCAGCGTACCACCCGCCGGCAGCCCTCATGTACATCCTCCGCGACGTACTCGCGGAAAGCGAGCACCAAGAGCCCCTGCGCCCCCAGCCCCACGCGCAGACGCCGCTGTGGTTGGTGACCACGGACGACCAATGCACCCAAGCGACGGGGCAAGCGCAGCTCCGGGCCGAGTGGGTAATAGTGCAGGTGGGGGCGGGCCAGCCCAAACCCCTTGGGCGCCCCCGTGGCACCGCCCTGCTGGTAGCTACAGGGGTGCCGCACGACCCACACATGGCAGTGCACGCGTTGGAGGACCAGCCAGAGGACACGGGGCACCTGGTGGTGCACCAGCGTGGAGGCCCGGCTTGGCTCAAGGAACATGTGACGGCACTTCGGTTCTGGGCAAGCACGATCACCGGGGCGGAGATCCGGCTGCACGACCACCCGGCGATCAGCCCTGGCGACACCAGGGCGCTGAGCGTGGACCAACTGACCCCCAGCCACCCCGACGTCCGGTGGCACTCCGCCCACCTCAACGCGGGGTGGCTCAGCCCCACCAGGTACTACTGGATCCCGGAGGCCTGGGGCCACACCTCTTCCGACGCGTCCGGGGGCGGTCCCTGCAAACACGCCACCAGCGTCGCTCTCGCCGCCGACCTCACCCGCACGTGGGCGGTGGCCATCTCGGGCACGGTGCCCGACGGGGAGGGGCTGGCCGCCTCCCTCCCCCTACAATACGGTGCCCACCGACCATGGGTCCACACGGTGGACGCCGAAGTCATCCTCCACCTCCTGCGGCACGCAGATCGCGAGCGGACCACGGGGGTCCCCGCGGGCGCAGCGAAGGTGGTCAACCAGATGCCCCTGCGATGGCTCCGGGACAGCCTGTGCGCGGGAGGGCAACACGCCGGGCACCCGTTCTGGTACGTCCGAGCCACCACGCAGCACAGTGACGCCCTACTGCACAAGGCGAACTGGGCGGCGTCCCAGGACACCGTCCTGCAGAACACGCCCCCGGACCCTGGCCACGCCCAACTCATTGTCGCCGGCCGTGACGGCCATCTTGATCTACGGCCCCCCACGATGCGGGTGCTCGGCGAGGTCGCGCAGCGGGCGCAGACGGACCATGCGCTGACGCACCGGGGACACACACCTTTGGGCGCGGCCCACGCCACAGCCTATGTCCACGCCCGGGACCTCACCGCAACAGCCACCAACCGCCGGGCGCTGCGGGCCGGAGACGGCCACACGCCGGTGCAGCGCAGGCTCCGCGTCCGCAAGGAGCGGCTCTCCATCGTCGCCATCGTCCCACAACCGTCCCTCCTATGCGGCGGCCCGGAGGAGACCCCGGTGCACATGCACGTGGGGTGCGCGCACTCACAGCTCCTCTGGCCCCACTACCGCCAGGCGGTACACGAGGCAGCCCGCCACCTCCCACCCGGGGACAAAGCCCTGTGGGTGGCCTCGTGGCGCTCCGCAGGCGCCACATGGACGGAAGTCTTCTGCTCCGGACTGGTGCCCGAGGACGCGGAGGCGCAGCTCCGCGCCATAGCCCGCTACGACCCGCCAGGAGGGACCTCTGTGGACAATTTCCTCCACCACATGCTCCGGCTGGGGGACTTCGCATGGGAGCTTCGCACCCCCCGGCTGGAGCAACTCCTCCTCGAGCCCCAAAGCGCGGCGGCCTGGGCACACCGGTGGCTCACTGCGGCAGAGGGCGACCACCCTCCCCCTCCCCCGCGCCCTGACAAGGACTTCGTAGCCTCCCTCCGTGTCGTGAATGGCACTCTGGAGTGCCCGCCCCAAGAGGGCCCCCACCCGTACCAGGACCTGCCGGGGGCGTTCTCGAAGCACCTACAAGACGCCCTCTTCCCACCGTGGATCATCAGGCGCGGCTCCATGACCGCGTGGGAGGCGCGCATCGTGGGTGAGGAACGGGCGCGCGAGTGGGGCCGGTGGTGCGCCGCCATGCGCCCCCCTGGAGACCCCTGCGCAACGAGACGCCGCCATCCCGCTCAAGGGATTGGGGCGGGACACCCGGCCGAGACCCACCGTGATCCGCGGGACGGGACCTGACCACCCGTGGGACGCGGCGACGGGGGAATGGCTGCGAGCGGCCCCGGGGCCGCAAACGGGATGGACTGGGGACGTGTCCTCACTCGTCAGGACACCCGTCCCGCCCCGCATCGTCTCTCACGCCGCCAACGTACTCCAGGCTACGGAGATACGCACGTGGGGACACGCCCCAGCAACCGTCCTGTGGCACCCCCCAAAGGGCGGGGCCGCCCAGCTCGCCGTGGCGCACTTCAAAGCTGGGGGGCCGGTATACGACGACACCCTGTCCCGGCTCGGCGACACCCAGGGGCCCTTGCTCCTCATGCTCCCCACCGACATTGCAGCCGCGCTGCGCGCAGGAGCTGGACGGCTGCGAAGGGCTGCGAGTGGGATGGGAGGCAGTCGCGGACGGCACCCTGCTGGTCCTCCTCCACGGAGACCCCGGGAACGGGTGCCGATAGGATGCGCTGACGCCCCACCTCACCAGGCGCCACGTGTACATGGCAACCCCCCCCCAGGGGCACCCCCGCCAGGCGTGGGACGACGTCATCGCCGTCTTCCACGACTACGGGATCCCCCCCTGACGACACGTGGCGGGAGGTCCAGCGGAAGACGCTTGGCAGGGACTACCGGCGCCGCGTCCGCGCCCGCCTGCTAGAGATCTGGGACCCCCTCCGGCAGAGGTGGGACGACCTCTGGCTCCGCCATCTCGACCCTTGTTCGCCACCCTCCCACCTCCCACACTCCTGCCGGCTCTGCGGGGAACGTGACACGGTGTCCTCCGCAGCGTCGACAGGCGCCAGCAGGTGTGCGCGGTGCGCCCAGGTGGCCGCCTGCCCCTGGTCCGAACCTCCCGCAGGCCCGCGCAGGCGCACAGCGGAGAAGGCCCTGCACCAGCGCATCGAGGGGGCACGAACCCCCTCACACGAACGCGCGGGCCCCGCGGGCGCTGCCCTTCCGTGGATCCACGCGCACCTGCGGGACCCCACATCCGTTGCGCACCTGTCGCACGTGTTCGCGCCCTGACCCCCACCCGCCGCCGCCCTTTGCAGAGCCCGCAATACCATGCCACGCTGAAGGGGTGATGGGCCGGGACACACCAGGGCCCGCCGCAAAGCGCAGGAGGCGGCCGTCCGGGGCCTGGTGGCGGACGCGGTGGCGGAGGCGCACGAGGCGCACGCTGCGGCACGGTGTGACCTGACGGGCAGTGCGAGGGCTTTCCTCAACGAGATCGCCCTCCCGGCCGTCCGCGCCCTGAACGGAGCGGGGGCCCCTACGCTACTCCCGGCGATGCACCGGATCGTGAACGCCGTCCAGCCAGGGCTCATCAGCCCGGAGGCGGCCCTCTACGGGCACTGGATGGAGTGGCGCGAATCCAACCGGTTGGGCCGACCCCTGTCCATGGGGGACACCCTGCGGCTGACGGGAGCAGGGTCTGCCATGTCCCTCCGCAGCAGCGCCCCAGCCCTGCTGCACGCCCTCAGAACGCGCTACCCCGAGGACGCAGCCCCGTACCTGAACCAGGCGCGGGCCACGTACCCGGGGGGAGTGTCCGAGCTGGATGCGGCGCTCCACCTTCTACACCCACCCGACGAGGACCTGGAGGTGGGCGAGATCACGGTGTTCGTGGAAGGCGCGGACGAGGCGTCCGCCCGCCCCCGGCCGACCAACCTGGTGTACGACGGCACCAGGCCTACCCTCCCGTACGCCATCGTATGCGAGGCGTTCCCCAGGGAGCCCACTTGGTGCCCCGCCCTCCCGCCGGTGACGCACGCGCCCGGCGGCTGGGCTAGCCCAGACCTGTCCCCCCCCCTCTCCAGAACCAGGGGTGCCCACCACAGAGGGCAGGTCCTCTGGCAAGAGTGCCCGGGCACCCCCCTGCTCCTCCTCGTCGTCGTGACCCGCGGGGACCCGGGGCGGGTCCTGGGGATCACCCCCACCCATCTCTATGGGGCAGCACCCGTACCCCGCCCCCCCCTCCCGGCGCCCGCGGCGCGGGACCGAGTACACACCTTCCTGCGAACACAGGAGGTCACCGCCGTTACGGGGGTCCACCTAGTGCGGCTCCCCCCGACACCACCCGACGACCCCCGGGGGCCCAGGGCCCTGGGCCCCGCCCCAGACTGGGAGCTGTGGCGCGACGCGTGGGCCGCGTGGCTTCCCCTGCCTCGCCTCCCAATGCCGATGGATGGCCGCCGGCCCCCGGCCGTGCGGGGCTGACGCCACAGCCAGCCCCCCACCCCCTCCCCCCCTCCCCCCCGCAGAGCACCACACGGCACTGCCCACGGCACGGCACTGATGCACCAGGAGGTAGTGGGAAGGGCGCGCCTGCCACCACGGATGCCTACCAGGATAACAGTGATGGCAGACTCCGATGGCTCCCCCCAGCGGGACGACCGCCACCACCGCCGGTCCCGCTCCCGCTCCCCCGCCTCCCCTGAGTGGACGGGGGAGACCCTCCCGGAGCGCGAGGAGCGAAGGCTGGCAGAGGCGGCGGTGCTGGTCGGGCCGCCGCCGCCGGCCCGGGAGCCTGAACCAGCCGAGGTGACCGCCCCCGCCGCCCAAGCAGCAAGCCCTGCCGCCCCGCCCCGGGAGGGGGCCCCAGACGCGCAGGAAGCGGAGACCGCAGCCCCAGCGAGCCACGCCGCGGCCCCGACCACGGCCCCCGGCACGCCGCCGACACGGGGGGTTACCCCGGCGCAGGAACCGGGCGCATCGCCAGGGGCTGCCGCAGCCGCAGAGGAGAGCGAGAAGGGCGCGCGAGGGGTTGCGATCGCGGCCCCAGCGGGCCGCGCCACCGCCTCGGCCGGCCACGCCGCGACCCCCAGCACGCCGCGAAAGCGGGGGACGGACCCCGCACGGGCCACGGGCGCCTCGCCGGCAGCTGCCACAGCAGCAGAGGAGAGCGAGGAGGGCGCGCGAGGGGTTGCAACCGCGGCCCCGGCAGGCCGCGCCACCGCCTCGGCCGGCAACGCCGCGACTCCCAGCATGCCGCGAGAGCAGGCAACGGGACCCGCACGGGCCACGGGCGCCTCGCCGGCGGCCGCCACAGCAGCGGAGGAAAGCGAGGAGGGCGCGCGAGGGGTGGCGACCGCGGCCCCAGCAGGCCGCGCCACCGCCTCGGCCGGCCACGCTGCGACCCCCAGCACGCCGCGAAAGCGTGGAAAGGGCCCCGCACGGGCCATGGCCGCCTCACCTGCGGCCGCCGCAGCAGCAGCAGTAGGCAGGGAGAGCGCGAAGTACCGCGCCCACGCCAACCCCACCCACACCCACACAAGCCCCCCCATACAGTTCCCCCCCGAGCCCTTCCCCCGGGGACGGGCGCGGCACGTCCGCCCCCCGGCGCCCAAGCGCTCGCCGCCGGGCGTCACGCTGCCGCAGCTGCAAAGACAGCGGGACGCCCGGCGCGTGATCCAGGAAGGAGGGGACGGCGTGCAGGCAGAGCTGCGTGCCAGCCACGGGAGCGCGGAGGGGGGGGCAGGAGGCGACAGAGAAAGTGCCCAGGAGCGCGCGCAAGGAGCAGGCCAGGACACGCGCGGCAGGGAGCAAGGGCACAGCAGCGGGCGAGGGCAGAGCGCAGGCAGCGGACGGCGCGACTCAGGGCAGGAGGCCGGGAAGGGACCAGGGCACGGGAAGGGCGCGCAGGGGCGCGAGCAGGGAGCCCAGGTGCAGGGGGCGGGGCGAGGGGCGGTGCGCGAGCGGGCGGGCCAGGGCGTGGGGGACAGAGGGCGGGACCCGCGGCACGGGCAGGAGGCTGGAAAGGGGCCCAAAGGCAAGGGCAAGGGCGCCGCGGGCCCCAAAGGACAGGCGGGACGGGGTATGGGAGCCCAGGAGGGTGGGCGGGACGAAGGGAGGGGGGCGGGGAGCGGGGCGCCCCCGCAGCCGGACGTGCAGCGAGTGAGGTGCATCCCCCCCGGCATCCGGCGCACCACACCCACCACCACCACGACCGGCACCACCACCACGACCACCTCTACAACATCGACCCTGACGCCGGCGAGCTCGTCCCCCCCCAGCCCCCCCGACCCCAGCACCAGCCAGCCCCACCCGCGCAAAGAGCGGAGCCTGCGCGGATGGCCTCGGCGGAGGGGGGGCGGGGCGCGGCATCGGCGCCGCAGGCACAGGGGCAGCAAGGGGAGCCGGCGCGAGGGGCAGAGGGGGCCCGGCCGTGGGACGGGGACTGGAGCACGGTCCCGGACCCTCTGGGGGAGGAGGCCCTCCCCCTGGTGGGTGAGGTGTACGGGTGGTTGTGCTGGGCCAACCAGGGGACCACCAGGGGGTTGAGGAACCGGCCCTTCGATGCCCTGCTCCTCCGGAGAGACGGAGGAAACCGAGAGGTACCCCCGGGGGGGTGGGCAGCCCCAGAGGACCATGAGAGGGTCCTCAGGTCAGTGATCCGGGCGGCGTGGCCCGACAGGGAGCCGACGTGGCCGGCCTTCCTGGAAGGGGGAGCGGTGCTCCGCATCACGGATGCGGACGCCAACAACTGGCTCCCCCGGGCCTTGCGCAGCGCCCTCGCCCACTGGCGCTACCGCCGGCGCAACCCGCCGCCGCCACAGCCCCAGCCCCCACACAAGCGGCGGCGCAGGTGACAGCCCAGACGGCGGACGCGAGAAAGTGGGGGGGGGGAGCTGGGCCCCCCGACCCACGCCCCCCCCACGGTACGGCATGACGCAGGAGAGCGCGCCATGGCCTGCGGGAGGGAGGGCGGAGACAACGAGCGCGGGGGGGAACCAGCTGCCCCGCAGCCCGCTAACCGCCGACCGCTAACCCTCACGGCCGCCCCCAGCCGGCCAGCGCCGCGCGGCGACGGCCGGGGGGATGGGGGGCCCCAGCGAGGGCCTGCACAGGGGTCCGGCTCTAGGTAGAGGGGGGCAGGGGAAGGGTGCGACCCCCCAGCCGATGGCTGGCCCCCGGGGCCGGGACCGCCATGCCGCCCCCCCCCCAGCCGTCAGGAGGCGTCGCCAGGGGACCAGAGGGCCCCCCCCACTCCCCCCCCCCCCCCCCTCCCACTCAGGCCCAAGAGCGGACAGAGGCGGACCGAAGAAGCGGCGGCCCCACACCCCCCCCGAAGAGGCCGCCGCACCCGGGGTGCGGGGGCACCACGGCCGAGGCAGGGGACCACACGCCCTGCCTGCTGCCGGCCGACAGCGGACCGGCGACGGCAAACAGAGCGGCCTTATCAGAGGCCGGCCCGGGGAAGACGGGGGCGCGAACCAGGGCGGGGGGGTCCCCCCCCCCTTCCCCCCCCCCCCGCTGCACTGACCCGTCGGCGGCCGACCGGACCGCGCCCGACGCGCGCGGCCGCCCGGCAACCCCCACGGCACGAGTATACCCGGGGGGGGCACGCCGGGGGCAACGGAAGGCAGGCCGACGCCCGACGGGACGGGGGGGTGGGGGGGCGGCCCCCCCACCCCCCCCCCCCGCACCCCCCGCAGCTAGGGAGCCACAGGAGCGGCCCTCCGCCCCCCCGGAGCCGAGGGGACGCCCGCCCCCCAAGAAGGGACCGCGACGCGGGGGGGGGGGGATGCGGCTGGACCTGCTCCCGCGGGGGATGCGGCCGCGGGGGGAGCGCACGCCAGCGTGCCGGAGCAACGCGCGCAACAGAACAGTATGGGGGCCGCACCCCACCTGACCCTCCCGTGACCAACGCCCACTCAGCGAGGCCAGAGGGGGGGTTCAGGTCTGCAGGGGCCCCCGGGGGAGCAGTCCACGGGCCGCCCCTCAACCCCGCCCACCCCGGGGCGGCACTGCGACCCCGACCGCACGCTCACGCCGGAAGGGAGTGCGCCGACGACACGAGGGGGGCCAGGATTGAGTCCCGCAGGCCGCCACCCAGAAGGGGAGCAGGGAGGCCGCGGCGCGACCCCCCCCCCCCACCCCCCCACCGGCCCGCAAGCCGCAGGGTCCCCGGCCCCCACCCCCCGAGGAGCCGGAGCGCGACCCGCCCCCCCGCCCCAGCCGCTGGCTCCCACGGGGGCTGCGGAGAACAAGCGGGCCCGCGCCAACGCGCCAGGACGCCGCACAGATCGCGCCCAGAGAAGGCAGGTGAGGACGAACCGGAGTGGTATGGGGGGCCACGCCCCCCATGGACAGCACGACGCCAGTGACACCCCCTTTGTTGCCTGCCCAGGGAAGGCAGAGGGACGGAACGAGGCAGAGCGACCCCCCGCCCTACAGGCCCCCCCCCGGCCTCCCCCCGGCACACGAACGCCACGGACCCGCCCCGCGGCGCGCAGCCCCTACAGGGCGTGCAGGCCGAGGGGACAGAGAAGGGCCCCCACACCCGCACGCCCGCGCCCACAACACGTAGATCGCGGACCCCAACAGCCCGCCCAGTGGGCGGGCAGCCGTGGGAGGGGGAGCGCCTGACCCCAGACGCCCCTCGCAACAGTAGAAGGCACCCCCCCCGGGGACGCCCTACCGCCACCCCCACAACCCCAAGCCAAGTAGGGGGGAACCGGGACCAGACCGCCCCCCCCCAAGCACGCCAGACGGAGCAAGGGACCGGGGCAGGACACGCAGAGGGGCACGGACCACGTGGAAGAGCCCTACCAGTGCCCAGTACCGGGACCACGCGAGGTGCGCACGCCACACCACCCAGAGGGGGGGGGAGCGGACGCCGCGGGAGCGCGAGCGCACACACACGAGAGGGGCACGCGCAGACTACCAGAAAGGCAACCTGACCAAGCGCGCGGAACGCACAGACCGCGTGGAATGGCGTACCAGCGAGCCAGGGTAAGGGACACCCGGACAGGACGGCCCGCCACACGCAGCGCGGAACACGCGGGGCGGAAAGGGGGAAACAAGAGAGACGCAACACCAGGTACCGGCCCGAACCCCCCGAACCAGCCGCGAGCGCCGCGCACACACAGACGGGGCACTGCACCCGCCAAGGCAGTAGTGGCGCAAAGCGCCACGCCCCAACCCCTAGGCTAGGCAGCCTCCGCGCCAGCCCAAGGGGGTCCCACTGGCGACAAGCCAGTAGCACGGGCCCGGCGGCGCCGGCTCCCCGGGCGACCACGCATTAGGGGGGCGACGCAGTGGGTAAGCGCCCGCAGCCACGGCTGCGAATTGATGCACTGACCGGGGAGTGGCGAAACGGGGAAGCCGGGAAAGGACGGGGCTCCGAGCCCTGTGAAGCCGGGGTACTCCGCCATCAGGCAGGAGGTGCGTCTTTGAGGGCCCCCCACTAGGACCCGGTGGGGAGGATATCACCTGGCCCAACCAGGTGGCCCCCCGGGGCCGAATGGCGTCTAGTACCCGCAAAATCAAACCTCAAACCTCAAACCTTCAACCACCGTCACCATCAAGCCCATCCCCCAACCCGCCCCCCCTGCCCATCACACAGTGCAGCCCCAGGGGCTGCCCACGATGCCCAACCCCCCACCCCCACAAGGGGGACCGGAAAACCCACAAGGGGTCCATGGGCCATACCTGCAACACCAACCCCACCACTACCAACACCACCACCACCAGCGGCCCCACCACCACCACTACCAACACCAACCCCACCACTACCACTGCCCACCACCCTACCCCACGAACAGCACCAGCGAATGGGATGGCAGCCACCGAGCGCTCCGCCCGCATACCCCACCGACCGCCATGGGCCACCCCCCCCGTACCAGCCACCCCCGCCCCGTACCAGGAACCGTATCCGTATCCCCCCGGCGACCACGTCCACGCCGCAGGGGCCCCCTCGGGCCCAACCCCGCCAAGGTCAGTCACTCGACCCATACCACCAGCCGCTGCTGCCACCACACCCCTAAGTGGCGGATCCATGGACGACAGGGGACCCCCCCCCCCCCAGTACCAGGCAGCACCACGCGAAGCCCCCCAGGACCCGCCGACGCCTCCTTACTGGCCCGACTCGAGCGATGAGGCCCGGTCCCGCAAATGGCGGCGCTCCCGCCCCCCCCCCGCACAGCACACTCGCCCACGGCGCCCACACTCCCCACACGGCCACCGCGCCTCAAGCACCCACTCGCGCCGCTCCCGCTCCCCCAGGTGCCACCACGACCCCCCGAGACCCCGCTCCTGCCGCTCCCGCTCCCGCGGGCGCCACCACAAGCGCCACCGCCGCCCCATGTCCACCTCCCCCCTCCTCCCTCGGGCCATACAAGACCCCCAGCCCCAGCCCCCGACACCACCGTTCCCGCTCCCCCCGACGCCGCCAGGCACGCCACCGCCGCCCCACGTCCACCTCCCCCTCCCCCCACAGGCCCCGCCGGGCTCCCTGTTTCCCCCGCCGCCCGTACCCATCCACCACCCCCAGCCCCCGCCACCACCACTCCCGCTCCCCCGGACGCCACCAAGCGCGCCATCGCCGCCCCATGTCCACCTCCCCCTCCCGTTCCCCCCTCCGCCGGTACCCGTCCACGACCCCCAGCCCCCGCCACCGCCGCTTCCGCTCCCCCAGGCACCGCCACGCCCGCCACCACCGCAGGTCCACGTCCTCTCCCCGCCACTCCAGGAACCCGGGCACGGACCCTTCCCCCCCCCAGGCCCCCGCCCACCTCGCCTGGTGGTCTGTGCCCGCTTTGCAGGAGCTCAGCCGCTGGGTGAAGTTGGCCGGGGGAGCAGGAAGGCACGATGGGGTGCACATGGTGCATACATTCGAGGAGGTGCGCACCCGCACCCCCGCCGACCCCAACGAGGCCGCCCCGGAAGCCATCATGCCACAAGCGGCATGGGAGGCCCTCCTCCGTGATGCGGTCCAGGGCCTCCGCCCCCCCTACACCCCCCCACAGCCCTCCGCCAGTGGCTCCAGGCCACCCACCCCCAGGCCTGGGCCGTCGGCGCCCCCTCCCCACCCCGCCCCTCCCGCCAGCACCACACCAGGAAGGGGGAGGACAAGGGCAAGGGGAGGGCAGGGGACACCAAGGGGCACTCAGGCAAGAGGGCACGGAGGGGCCCCAAGTGAGGGCAGGCACTCATAGGGACAGGACGCCGGAAGAGACACCACATGGGGGCAGGAAACCACCCAAGAACCAGGAAGGGGCGGGAGCGGGGACCAAGGCACGGAGGAAAAGGGCACCACGGCAAACGCCACGACCCACACCCAGGAGGGGCATACCACGACGGGGGAACGAGCGCCGCCCCATCCCGGCCGAAAGCCCCACGACTCCCGGGGGCGCGCCCCCCAACACACACCGCGAAGCAAGCATCGGACGCCGTACGGATCACACCAGCGCACACCAACCAGCCACTGGAAACCACGCGGGGAATGGAGGGCACACCTACACGGGGAGAACGGGCCACACCCACAGAGGAAGCCGCAGGGAACGCCGCCGCACGGTGCACCACCACGCCCTCACCGCCAGGCGACGGCCCCGGCCGCCACAAAGGGCCACCTCACAGGCACCGGAAGAGGACGAAGGCACGGCCACAGCGACCAGGACTAGGGACCGAAACCCCCAGATGACACGGGACCAAGGCACACGCCCCGAGGGAGGGCAACCCCACGGACCGTCACTCGATCGACCTACCCGACCCACCAGCCCGAGCGGCACGCCAAAGGCCCCACAGCACGGATTCAGCGAGACACCCACACCTAACCGCACCCCCCAGCCACCAGCCAGCCACACTCCGGCCCGCACTCTGCACCACGACACAGGCCAAGCTGACGTCCACTGACCCATCGCGGCACAACTCGAGACCACGGCACACCGCACAACAGCGCGCCACAGTGCAACGCGCCACAGCACAACGCTACGCGACGCGGCACAGAGCGGCACAACACGACACAACTGACCCTAACCTGAATGACTAACCGAAGCATGCCACCGCACACCCCGGAAGGCGCCGCACAGCACGCCACACACCAGCACCGCAGGCCACACACGGGGTCACAGCGCGCCCGGCAACAACGGTGGCGGACCACCCAGAAGGTTAAAACCGGCACCGGAGGGGGGAAAGGACACAAACAACCCCAGCTCCCTAACCCAGAGCCACAAGCAGCCGCCTGGCGCAGCCGCCCAGCCAGCAAAGCCAGGACCTAACCCGGCAAGAAGGGGCGCCGAGCCCACCGTGTACATAGCCCACCCGACCCATGGGGCCGGAACACGGCCAAACAGAACGCAACCGCCAACAGCAGCCCGGAAGACAACACTGAACGCGGCCCACTGCGTGCGCCAGCCCAGGGAAGGCAGAGGGAGGAACAGGCAGCCCCCCCCCCCAAAAAAAAACAAAGGGGGGGGAGGGGGGGGGGGCGCGAAAACAGCCCACAGCCACCAAACCGCCCGCCAACACCACCAGAGGCGGCCAAACCCCGCCCCCAGACGGCACCAAAGACAGGACCCCCAAAGAGGCACAGGGGGACCACCCAGCCAAAACCGGCAACACCAAGCCAGGAACAGCAACCCACCGGGAAAAGGGACGACGAAACATGCAGACACACACCACGAAAAAAAAAAAGAGCCAGCAGCCCAGCCCGAAAGAAAGGGGATGGGGGGACAGGGACCACAAGGCCCAGGACAGGCACACCCAGCAAAAAGAAACCAAAAAGAAAGCGCAAAAAACACACCCCGACAACCCAGCCAAGAAGGGCTGTGCACAGCCGAGACCCGGGCCCAGCACGCACGCCCACACCGCACGCCGGAACCAGAAACGGCGGGGGGCAAGCGGGGCGCGCACGAAACCACACACGTCCCAAAAGCAGGCCAAAACCGAACCCGAACCACGAATACCACAAACAGCCGACACTAAACACTAGACACTAAACCGTGCCCAAACACACACACCCAAGACCCCAGCCAGGACTGGCGGGGTTAACAAGACCCACACCCAACCGCAACCCGGACCCAAACACAAACGCCGCACAACAGTAGGAAATCCAGTGCCCACAGCCCGGGGACTGAGGCAGCCCGTGCCATGCAGGTGACCCGGCCAAACGAGATCCGGAGACCGGGGGTAAGGCTGCATCCTAAGGCCTGCGCTGCTTTGGGACTCGAGGCGGAGGGTGCGACACCCAAGCGCCTCGGAACCCTAGTACCAAGAACATGCATGCATGCCTTGGGAACGGGATACGCCAGGAAGTCCGGTGAACCTCTAGGGTTCCGCCCAAAGGAGGGGACGTGCGCAAGCACGGGGGCACACCTCCCTGGCAAGACAAGCACGTCACGCTGGCGGCGATCAGCCCTCCCGGTGTGGCCCGGGGCCGCTTTGTTCGGGGCCAACAGTCAGGTCTAGCGGGATGTAAGCCGCCTCCCCTCGTCACGCGCGGAGCCTCTTTCTGTCTGTCACAGGGGCGACGCCATGGGGAACCATGGGGCGCCTCTCCACGACCGAGAGCACCTACCTACCTACCACCCTTGCTCTGCTTGTCGAGGGTTGGGGGCAGGCAGGCGGCCCGGTCCTCGTGTCTCCCTTCCTGTTTCCCGGTGGTGTTGAGGGGTGTCCGTGTTTGGCACTCTCCCTCCCCAGACCGCCCGTCCTGAAGGCGTGCGGCTGAAGCCCGCTGCGCTCTTTCCCTGGGCGCAGGGGGTGCGTGTGTGTCGGCCCGTCACCGACCCCAAAGCGCACACTCTGTTGTTGTGTGTTGTTGGGGTGGCAGCGGTGAAGCGCTACCCAGGACCCCATGGACCATAGGGCAAATGTCTGTGGTTTTCCGTCCTGCTTGTGGGGATAGGTTTTCTCCAGCCCAACGGGAGCCGGCATGGGACCTATCCCGTCACTCACCTTTCTAATTGATTAAATCGATCCGAAATTTTTATGATTCCTATATAATGAACGAATCTTGCGAGAAATCGATTAAAATCGATTATTCTGACCCGATTTCTTGCCGTCGCGAAAATGTCACCTGTCGTCAACTGCGCGCGTGTTGGCGGCGTGTTTCTGTGGTGATTTTTCTTTTGACTTTTTTCTCGTGTACCTTTAAGGCTGGAAAGGAACTTAAGGGATGGATCTGTAGGGTTTTTCATGTACTGTCATCTGGTGTATGCACCAGAATGTTTCACTGTTGCATCTGGAAGAAAATCAACGAGCAAGCTTTTCCGTCAAGCAACCGAGCTCATGGATCTCATAGACCATGAGTTTGTAGGCAACCCTACATCTCCGCCCTTGGCCTTCAATCCATGCCCCTTTCACATAGGCATATCGCTTCCTTTAGGGAAGCGGCTTTCAGGTGTGTTTCGGGGCACACATGGGTGCGAAAGACCAAAGTCAAAATAGTGCGCAATCACTAACTTTGTGTACTTGTGAGCGTGAACGTAAGGAACTTAACATAATGCTCACAAGACCAATAGCCCTAGGCCACCCTCAATGTAAGGAGCCAACTCAACGATGGCTCCACGCAATTCAATGCGTACCAAAACATGGTTTTTGGAAAAGACGACTTTACCTCTAACATTTGGCCAAAATGGCCGCGGCGCCATGGCTGGTTCTTGCAGCCCAAGGCCATATGGGCCCTGAACTAGGGCAATATGGAAGCTAGAGAGCACAAAGGTCACCGTGTATGGCTTGTTTGATTCTTCCAAGCCTATCTGCTTTTTTGTATAATATTGCCTTGTGGGCACGCCCGCCGAACCTGCCTTTTGCACACGTGCCCATATGCATGCATGATTGACTTTGGATCAAAGGAAGGACTCTCAGGTAAGTATGCTTGTAAACACTTACTATGGGTCCTTCATTTTCGGTATATGTCATATCATATGGGCTTCGATGTCCCATGGGTATATATGTCCCAATATTGGCATTTTGGCGACATTTTCTACTTTTCGTGTGCTGCAAGGGCCGAAGTGTTAAAAATGATTTTGCTGTGCTTCCGACCCGAAACCAATGTTGATAATTTGGCTTAAGGGTCTTGATTGCTTCCATGCAAAAGCCTAAAGTCCATCTCCCCTCAGAACCGGAGATACAACTTTTGGAGTACACACTATTGGGACGACTAACCCTCTTTTTGGCAATATTCGCACCAAACCCCATCCCCCCCTTAATGTTCGCCCCCGGGTTGTGTGCACCCGTCGTCCAAGGTTAAGGACGATTTGGAAGGGGGATGTGGGCCCGCCTCGAATAGGGTGTATCCCCTTGTGTCCTCTCCTTGGGATGCGAGAGCCATGGGTGGCTCAATATGAGGTATGCTGCGTCTTCCCATTTGTTGTGTACCATTCTGCCACAAAGAAAACCGCGTCGCGAGCAATGCGTAAAAATCAAAAAAAAGTTTCCAACGCGCCACGTTCCTGCACTCGCTCCCTTTTTGCCCTCTTTCCTTCTCCATGTACCTTCTCCTCCCGCCCGTGCCCCAGCCTCGACGCTTCTGCCTCTGCCGCTGCAGGCGGTAGTTACGTGGCCAAAGAGGGCCGCAACAAGAGGTCGGTGAGGACCTGATTGCTGTACATGTACAAACAACTGGAGCAAGTGCACTGTGACGCTGGGAACAGCATCAGAGCGGCAAACAACAAGACCAGTTTCATCAACAACGTGATACACCGACACAGAGACGGGTGCGGGGTAACACAGGGTCATAATGAATGTGTCTAGTGCATGCCGGCAGCGAGGAAAGGGGCACCAAAGCACACAGACGCCACCGACGGGCAAATAACAGCAGAGAGAGCCAGCAGCACAGGACAGCAAAGCAAGGCGCCGCAAGACAGGCCACAGGAGGGCAGAGCCGCACAGCACGCCAAACAGCGCAGCACACCAACGCACCACACATTGCCCAATACAATGGCACGGCAGACAACACAGCACAGAGCATGCCTGCGTGCATTTTGCTTAGTTTTTTTTTTACAGAGGTTTTTGAAAGGAGGACAGACACACGCAGCAAAGGACAACACACAGCACAGCACAGCACCACGGGACACAGCAAAAGAAAGAGCAAACGTAAACAGCACCGCCAAAAGACAGCAGAGCGCCAGAGCACAGCACCACACCACAGCAGAGCACCACAGAACACAACACAGGGGAGGAGGGCACCACAGCAAACGCCACTAACCCCAGGGAAGCAGGCCACGCGGCCAGACAGGTACACCGACACCAAAACACGCCACCAGAGGACAACGGTGGGCAACCAGACCCAGCACCACACCACAGAAGACCACAGGACAAGGCACAACACGCGGCAACGCACCACAGCACCAGGCGCCTGGCACCGCAACACCGCACAAAGTGGAGAGGACAGGGAAAGCGCAGCACGATACCCCGAGACACACGGAGCACACACACACAGCACAAAGCACAGCGGCGAACAACAGCAGGCACCAACACACCACGGCAGGACAGACACAGCACAGGGAACACAGCGCGGGGCAAAACCGCAAAACACGGCGCCGGAAAGCACAGAACCACAAGTCGATGGACAGCGCCTGAGGGCACAACACACCAAGCAACGGCGCCAAACGAGCCCCACAACACAACACGGCACAAGACAGGGCAACGCCGGGCGGAGCGACGCGCAGCAACGCGGCGCAGCACCGCACCCAGGGACACAGCACAGCACAGCACACGGCACCGCAGACCAAAACAAGACAGCACACCACAACGTGAACAACACAGCACGACGATACGGCCAGAGACACAGCACAAGCAGCGACCCAACAGCACAGCACAACACAAAGATAAAATAGGAGCACACGGGTAGCCGAGCAGCGGGAGACCGGCAAAACAAACAGGGGGGGACCGGAGGAGGTAGAAAAAACCGGAAGAAAATAGGAAAAAGGGAGAGGGAGGGGGAAAATGCAAAAGAAGGCCGGAAGAAAACAAACAGCAAACCAGCAGGCCGGAAGGAAACAAACACCAAACCCAGCGGACCAGGAGGGAAAACACGGAGAAGAAAAAAAAAACAGCGGAGGCCGGGGGGGGGAGGGGCCGGGACACCTGGGGCCAGAAACCAGAGAGAGCCAGAGACAGCAGGGGCGCAGGAGAAGGAAAAAAAAGAGAGAGAGAGAGAGCGGGGGCCGGGGGGAGCAGGGAGCGCCAATGCCCTGGACACCCGGGGCCGGAAAACCAACAAAGCAGGAGGGAGCGGGGGCGCAATGAAAGAAAAGAGAAAAAGGAAGGCAAAGAAAAGGACAGGAAAGGGGCAACCCCAGCCCGAAGAGGGCCAAGCAAAGCAGAAGGACAAAGAGGCCACAGGAAAGGTGAGGCGCATCAAAACGCGCCCGGGAGGCCAGCCCGCCCGTCCCAGCCAAGAAGAGCGCGCACACGCACACACGCACAGGACCCCGGTGCGGCGTCGTCCGACCCGAAATAGGAGATGTCGGCGTCCACACAAAACACCCCCGGTGCACCGGCCGAGTCCCCCGTCGAAAGATGGACGGTACGAGCGACCAGACGCGACAGTGCCCGGGTCCACAAATCCAGACCACCGCAGCGCACGCAGCCCAAGACGGACGCCGGAGGGACCCGCCATGGACAATGCCATCGCGGGGCCCTGAACGGGTACGACGCAGAGCGAGCCACCGCCCTTGCCTCGGCAGGGGCCAGCGGCAGGCACAATGAGCTGGGTTCTTGGCCGGCTTCCGCGTGCCGTGCCCCGCCGCCAAGTAAATCTGGGGGCGAAAGCCCCCGGGGTGGGGAAAGGCACCACCGTGTCGAGAAAGCTGACCGGCGCACCTAGAGCTACCGGACCGGACAAGCCGCGGCGCACCACGCAGGGCCACGAGGTACGCCACCGGCGACAACCAAGGCACATAAACAGGTGCCAAGCGGCAACGGCCACCGGCTGCCGCAAACCCGGACAGCGCGCACAACATGCAACGAACCATGGCATGCGAACGGGTGCCACGCAACACCAGCCGCCGTCCAGATGGACGTGTGCGGACCCGGCAACGAACCCAGCTCCTGCCGGCTACGGAACAGCCACCGTCCCCATGGACAAGTGCGCCCCCGGCAGCGTACCTGACCACTGCCGGCTACAAAAACAGCCGCCGTCCGGATGGACGTGTGCGCGCCCCCCAGCGACGCCCCACACACGCAACACCAAACACTCAGCGCGCATACCGGTGAGCAGGAGCCAAGAGGCCCAGGACACCGCACACACAACACGAAGCACAACACACCGAGCGAGCACATCCGTGAACAGTAGCCAAGAGGCCGAGGAAACCACGCACGCAACACAACAGGCCGAGGGAGCACACCGGAGAACAGGGGGCAAGGGGCCCAGGACAGCGCGCACGCAACACAACACACGGCGCGAGCACACCAGGTGAACGGGAGCCAAGTGGCCCAGGACACCGCACAACAACACAACACAGCAAGCGTGCGCACCGCTGACCAGGAGCTAGGTGGCCCATTACAACGCACACGCAACACAACAATGCCGGGCGGGCCCAGCGGTGAACAGGAGCCAAGTGGCCCAGGACACCGCACACGCAACTCATCGCACCGAGCAAGCACAACGGTGAACGGGGGCCAAGTGGCCCAGCTAGGGAACCACACACGCAACGCAACACACCGAGCAGGCACACCGCTGAACGGGAGGAAAGTGGCCCAGGACAAGGCACATGCGACACAACACACTGAGCGGGCACACCGGTGAACAGGAGGCAAGTGGCCGAGGACACCACACACACGCACAGCAACGCACCGAGCGATCAGACCGGTGAACAGGAGCCAAATGTCCCGGGACACCGCACACACAACACAACAGGCCAAGCTGACACACCGGTGAACAGGAGCGAAGTGGTCCAGGACACCGCACCACAACACAACACACCAAGCGTGCGCAGCCGCGAACTGGAGCCAAGTGACCCAGGACACCGCACACACAACAGAACAGGCCAAGCGGGCAGAACAGTGAACAGGAGTCAAGCGGCCCAGGACACCGCACACGGGACACAACACGCCGGGCAAGCACACCGGTGAACAGTAGCTAAGTGGCCCAGGACACCGCACACGTAACACAACAGGCCAAGCGGGCAGAACCGCGGACAGGAGTCAAGTGGCGCAGGACACCGCACACGCTACACAACGCGCTGAGCGAGCACACCGGTGAACAGGAGCCAACTGGCCAAGGACACGGCACACACGCAACGCAATGCACCAAGCAGGCACCCCGGTGAACTAGAGCCAAGTGCCCCAGGACACGCACACGCAACACAACACGCCGAGCGAGCACACCGGTGTACAGTATCTAAGTGGCCCAGGACACCGCACACGCTACACAACGCGCCGAGCGAACACACCGGTGAACAGGAGCCTAGTTGCCCAGGACACCGGACACGCAAGCCAGCGCACCGCGCGGGCACACTGATGCACAGGAGCCAAGTGGCTCAGGGCGCCGAACACACAACACAAGGCACTGAGCGAGCACGCCAGTGAACAGGAGCCAAGTGGCCCAGGACACCGCATACAGAAGACAGGGCACCGAGCGGGCACACCGGTGTACAGGAGCCGAGTGGCCCAGGACACCGCGCACGCGACACAACAGGCCAAGCGGGCATACCAGTGAACAGGAGCCAAGTGAGCCAGGACGCCGCACGCGCAAAGCAACACACCGAACAGGCACACCGGTGGACAGGAGCAAAGTAGCCGAGGACACCGCACACAGGTGCGTGCCTAGGGCGACCGAGGGACGGGCAAGAACAAACCACACCCCATGGGTTGGGCGCACTGTGGCGACGCAGCCGACCCACCGGGCCAGCAGCAGGGGCTGTACCCCGACGCCGCTGGTCCGAGCCCGGCCAGGCTGCATCAAAGACCATGGCAAACGTCACCCGGAGCCATGGAGGCAACCGGTAACAGGCGAGCCAGTACACAGTCCAGGGGGGGGTTGCCTGCCCTGTTTTATTCTTCATGTACCTTCTCCTCCAGACGGTGCCCCACCTTTGACGCTTCTGCCTCCTTTCCGCTGCAGGCGGTAGTTACGTGGCCAAAGAGGGCCGCAACAAGAGGTCGGTGAGGATCTGATTGCTGTACATGTACAAACAAGTGAAGCAAGTGCACTGTGACGCCAGGAACAGCCCCAGATTGGCGAACGACGAGACCGTTTCATCAACGACGTGATACACCGACGGAGAGACGGGCGCGGGGTAACACAGGGTCATAATCAATGTGTCCAGTGCATGCTGGCAGGGAGGAAACGGGCCCCAAAGCACACAGACGCCAACACTGGGCAACAAACAGCAGAGACAGCCAGCAGCACAAGACAGCACAGGAGAACAGAGCCGCACAGCACGCCAAACAGCCCAGCGCACAAACGCACCACACATCGCCCAAGGAAACGGCACGGCAGACAAGACAGCTCAGAGCATGCCTGCGTGCGTGTGTTGGGGTAGTGTATAATTTCCTTTTCAGAAAATCAACAGTTTGTTTAGTTTTGTGTTTTGCAGACATTTTTGAAAGGAGGACAGACACACGCAGCAAAGGACAACACACAGCAGAGCCCAGCAGCACGTCACCAAGTGGCAGAATAGCACCACGGGACACAGCAAAAGAAAGAGCAAACACAAACAGCACCGCCAAAAGACAGCAGAGCACGACAGCACAGCACCACACCACAGCAGAGCACAACGGAACAAAACACAGGGGAGCAGGGCACCACAGCAAACCACACCAACCACAGAAAAGTAGGCCACGCGGCCAGACAGGGAAACCGACACCGAAACACGCCACCAGAGGACAACGATGGGCAACCAGACCCAGCACCACACCACAGAAGACCACAGGACAAGGCACAACACGCAGCAACGCACCGATGCACCAGGCACGAGGCTCCGCAACACCGCACAGATTGGAGAGGACAGGGAACGCGCAGCACGACACCCAAGGACACACGGAGCACACACACACAGCAAAAAGCACAGCGGCGAACAACAGCAGGCACCAACACACCACGGCAAGACAGACACAGCACAGAGCACACAGCGCGGGGCAAAACCGCAAAACACGGCGCCGGAAAGCACAGAACCACAAGGCGATGGACAGCGCCTGAGGGCACAACACAGCAGGCAACGGCACCAAAGGAGCGCCACAACACAACACGGCACAAAACAGGACAACGCCGGGCAGAGCGACGCGCAGCAACGCGGTGCCGCACCGCACCCAGGGACACAGCACAGCACAGCACACGGCACCGCAGACCAAAACAAGACAGCACGCCACAACGTGAACAACACAGGACGACGACACGGCCAGGGACACGGCACAAGCAGCGACCCAACAGCACAGCACAACACAAAAAAAAAGGAGGAGCACACGGCCAGCCCAGCAGCGGGAGACCCACAAAACAAACAGGGGGGGATGGGGGGAGGCAGAAAAAGCCTGGAAAAACAAAAAGAAAAAGGGAAAGGAGGGGGAAAGAAGCAAAAGAGGCCGGAAGGAAACAAACAGCACGCCAAGCAGGCCGGAAGTAAACAAACACCAAACCCAGAGGACCGGGAGGAAAAACACCGAAAAGAAAAAAAACAGCGAAGGCCGGGGGGGGGGGGAGGGGCAGGGAGCGCGAAGACCCAGGACACCCAGGGCCGGAAACCAGAGAAAAACAGAGACAGCAGGGGCGCAAGGAGAAGGAAAAAAAAGAGAGAGAGAGAGCGGGGGCCGGGGAGGGGCAGGGAGCGCCAATGCCCAGGACACCCGGGGCCGGAAACCAAAAAAGCAGAAGACAGCGGGGGCGCAAGGAAAGAAAAAAAAAAGAAAAAAAAAGGGAAGGCAAAGAAAACAACAGGAAAGGGGCTACCCCAGCCCAAAGGGGACCAAGCAAGGCAGAAGGACAAAGCGGCCACAGAAAAGGTGAGGCGCATCAAAAGTCGCCCCGGAGGCCGGCCCGGCCCACCCGGCCAATAAAGGCCACGCACACGCACACACTCACGGGACCCAGGCGTGGCGTCCTCCGACTCGAAGTGGGAGGTGTCCGCGTCAACAAGAAACAGACCCGGTGCACCGGCCGAGTCCCCAGTCGGAAGACGGACGGTACAGGAAACGGGACGCGACAGTGACCAGGTCCACACACGCAGACCACTGCAACGCACGCAGCCCAAGACCGACGCCGGAAGGACCCGCCATGGACAATGCCATCGCGGGGCCCTGAACGGGTACGACGCGGAGCGAGCCCGGCGCCCTTGCCTAGGCAGGGGCCAGGGGCAGACACAATGAGCAGGGTTCTCGGCCGGCCTCCGCTTGCCGAGCGCCGGCGCCAAGTAAATCCGGGGGCGAAAGCCCCCGGGGTGGGGAAAGGCACCACGACGTCGGGAAAACCGACCGGGGCACCGAGAGCGACCAGACCGGACGAGCCGCAGCGCACCACGCGGGGCCACTAGGCACGCCACCGGCCACAACGAAGGCACACAAACAGGTGCCAAGCGGCAAGGGCCACCGGGTGCCGCAAACCCAGACAGCGCGCACAACACAAAACGAACCAGGGCACGCGAACGGGTGCCAGGCAACACCAGTTGCCGTCCGAATGGACTTGTGCGCACCCGGCAGCCAACCCAGCAACTGCCGGCTACGGAACAGCCACCGTCCCCATGGACGAGTGCGCGCCCGTCAGCGTACCCAGCCCCTGCCGGCTATGAAACAGCCGTCGTCTGGATGGATGTGTGCGCGCCCGGAGGGTACACAGCCCTTGCCAGCTATATATAGCCACCGTTCGGATGGACGAGTGCGCGCCCCGCAGCGGCGCCCGACACATGCAACACAACACACCCAGCGCTCACCCCGGTGAACAGGAGCCAAGAGGCCCAGGACACCGCACACACAACTCACAGCACAACACAGCCAGCGAGCACACCGGTGAACAGGACCCGAGAGGCCAAGAAAACTGCGCACGCAACACAACAGGCCTAGCGAGCACACCAGAGAACAGGAGCCAAGGGGCCCAGGACAGCGCGCACGCAACAGAACACACGGAGCGATTAACCAGGTGAACGGGAGCCAAGTGGCCCAGGACACCGGAAAACAACACAACACAGCAAGCGTGCGCACTGCTGAACAGGAGCCAGGTGGCCCAGGACAACGCACACGCAACACAACACACCGAGCGGGCACACCGGTGAACAGGATCCAAGTGGCCCAGGACACCGCACACGCAACACATCGCACCGAGCGAGCCCACCAGTGAACAGGAGCCAAGGAGCCCGGGACAGCGCACACACGCACCGCAACGCATCGAGCGAACACACCGGTGAACAGGAGCCAAGTCGCCCACAACAACGCATACGCAAGACAGCGCACCGAGCGGGCACACCGGTGAACAGGAGCCAAGTGGTCCAGAACACCGCACAACAACACAACAAACCAAGCGTGCGCACCCCGGAACAGGAGCGAATTGGCCCAGGACACCGCACACCCAACACAACAGGCCAAACGGGCACACCGGTGAACAGGAGCCAAGTGGCCCAGGACACCGCACAGGCAACACAACGCGCCGAGCGAGCACACCGGTGAGCAGGAGCCAACTGACCCAGGAGACCGCACACGCAAAACAACGCACCGAGCAGGCACAGCGCTGAACAGCAGTCATTGGACCCAGGACACCGCACATGCGACACAACACACCGACAGGGCACACCGGTGAACACGAGGCAACTGGCCCAGGACACCGCACACACGCAATGCAATGCACCGAGCGGGCACACCAGTGAACTGGGACCGAGTGCCCCAGGACACCGCAAACGCAACACAACACGCAGAGCGAGCACACCGGTGAAGAGTAGTCAAGTGGCCCACGACACCGCACACGCAACACAACGCACCGAGCGAGCACACCGGTGAACAGGAGCCAAGTGGCCCGGGACACCGCACACGCTACACAACGCGCCAAGCAAACACACCGGTGAACAGGAGCCAAGTGGCCCGCGACACCGCACACGCAAGACAGCGCGGCGAGCGGGCACACCGGTGAACGGGAGCCAAGTGGCTCAGGACACTGCACACACAACACAACGCGCCGAGCGAGCACATCGGTGAACAGGAGCCAAGTTGCCCAGGACACCGCATACGCAAGACAGCGCACCGAGCGAGCACAATGGTGCACAGGAGTGGAGTGGCCCAAGACACCGCACACGCGACACAACACACCAAGCGGGCACACCGGTGAACAGGAGTCCAGTGAGCAAGGACACCACACGCGCAAAGCAACACACCGAACAGGCACACCGGTGGACAGGAGCAAAGTGGTCCAGGACACCGCACACAGGTGCGTGCCTAGGGCGACCGAGGGACGGGAAACAACAAACCACACCCCATGGGTCGGGCGCAGTGTGACGACCCAGCCGACCAACCGGGCCAGCAGAAGGTGCTGTACCCCAAGGCTGCTGGTCCAAGCCCGGCCAGCGTGCATCGGGGACCATGGCAAACGTCACCGGGAGCCATGGAAGCCACCAGTGACAGGCGAGCCGGTACACAGTCCAGGAGGGAGTCGCTTGCCAAGCAGCGGGGCCCCACAACTCGAGCCACAGGGGTGATGCGGTTGTACCATAGACTCGGGGGAGCAATATTTCCTGTGGTGAGAGATACTCCACACGGCTGGGCAGCCCCTAGAGGTGTCGCTCAAAAGAGGGGGCATGTGGCACACCCTCCCATCGGGAACACCTGGACTGGGTGGCCGCGACACCACCTTCCCAAGCACCTGCGGAAGCAGCTTAAGAGGCACCTGAACTAGGGCAGTGGGAGGGACAGGACAACCCCTTGGTAACACCTTCTTCCTGCATTGTCAAAGGAGGCATCCCTAGCTCCCGAAGATACCTACCTACCTAGCTCTCCTTGGGATGGGAGAGCCATGGGTGGCTCAATATGAGGTATGCTGCGTCTTCCCATTTTTTGTTTACCATTTTTCCACTGAGAGACAAAAAAATTAGCGGTGACCTCGAGGGGTTACATGGAGCACATATTGGGACCTAAGTCCCATGTGTCTATGGCATTTTTGGCTAGACTATTGCTCGCCATGACCATGGAGATATGGCATCGTGAGTGTTGGCCGTTTGGGCAAATTTTCACTGTCTTCGCCATCTTAGGCCAGGTTGGGAATACCATATCTCCATGGGGCAAGGGACGTAGCCCGAAGGATTTGGCAATTCTTGTACCAGATGACCAAGGGTCAATTGTCCTTGAGTTTGGTATTTGCTTCTCCGGCCTAGTGGGAGTTGTGCAACTTACAGTGCGTGCCACGTTGCTAAATTCTGCCGTTCTTGCTGTTTTCTGTCCCAACGAGTGACCATCCCCTCATGGACCAGCAGGCAGCCAGCGTCACAGCAAGCGAACCCCCAATGCACGGGACCAAGAGAAATTTCAAGGCCTGTGAATCAAGGCTTAGCTTGACCAAATCGCCACGAAGGCCAATCCTGGTCGGCCTGCGGCGATGGCCGATTTTGCCAATTTTGGCATCCTGACCCCACGTGGCGACCCCGTGGCGCCAGGATGCCTGGGAGTCTGGGGGAACCAAGTTGGATAGGGCCTCTAGGGAGTTGTACTCAAAGGGTACGGGGCTGGCTGCTTCGCCCCTACCCTTGTGTGGCCTGGCCGAGGGGTCAGTTCCGAGCCTTTTTGAGCCAAAGCCAGGATGGGCTGAAACAGCCCATTTTCAGCCCCCAAACCCCTAGGGGATAATGGCGGGGCCATATCTCAAGCCCAGAGGGGTGTTGGGACCTGCCGTCAGGGAAGCATAGGGAACCACTGACAGTTCGCCTTGGAGCTAATTGGTTTTGGGGAACGCGCCCGTGGCTGGCCGCGAGTCCTCTCCCTTGGCGAGGATCTAGGGTCCAGTTGGGGCAGGTCGCTGGGCTGTGTTTGAACCCCCGTACCTGCATGCCAGTGGGGAGGTTGGAACTAGGGATGGGATATGGTTGGGGACTGAGTGTCCATTGCCCTGAAGCACCCTTATCCCAGTTGAGGGCTTAAACCACCTGTGTACATACCCTGATGTGTTTTTTGTATATACTTTTGCTTCGTTTCAGGGTGGCAAGGATCCTAGAACGCTTTGTTCTATGAGGATGCCCCTGTGAGTGCAGTACTTTGCCTGCCTGCTTGCTTGGGTCTCCGCCGCAGCGTATCATATCCCCCGCTACACATGCGTAGATGAGAAAACCAAGTATGTTGTGAAGGAGGGCGCTCAAGGGACAACGCCGCACGCAAAAAAGAACAACGAACCACCACGCACGTCATAAGGCATGCCCACAAACACAAACCACAACCATATATCCCCCATATTCCTCCATAGGCTCCAAGCACCGCGAGATACACGACGAAAAGAAAGACAACAAAAGCGCAAAAGTTATGGGGCGGCCACGGACCATGGGGAAACAATGAAAAAGCGAACAAGTATGTTAAAAATACGAAGGAGGGCGCCAAGTGAGCGCACCACGCACACATACCCAAACGTACACAAGGCCGCAAAGTGAAAGAAAACAGAGACAAGGTCAAAGAGAAACATGGTATGAAACCCCACCCCCGCCCCACCCACACAACGTACACACGTTCTCGCTATAGACGATGCCCACGAACCACGGGGAAACAATGGTATGGCGGGCAAGTATGTTAAGAATGCAAAGGAGGGCACCAAGGGGACGGACCACGCACACACGCACACACATATACAAGACCGCAGGGTACAAGAAGACAGAGACAAGAGCAAGGAGAAACATGGTATGAAACCCCACCCCACCCCGCCCGCAAGCACGCACACGCTCTCACTATAGGGGATGGCCACGAACCACGGGTAAACAATGGTATGGCAAACAAGTATGTTAAGAATGCATGGGAGGGCACCAAAGGGACGGGCCGCACACGAAAACACAAACGTACACAAGGCCGCAAGATACAGGAAGACGAAGACAAGACAAAGGAGAAACATGGTATGAAACCCCACCCCCGCCCCACCCACGAACAAGCACACGCTTTCTCTATAGGGGATGACAACAAGAAGCTACACAAGGTATGACAAGTATGTTACGGAAAAAATAAAACACAAAGGCGCCTTCCACGCCCTCTCTACAGGGGAAACGCAGGCAAAGAGGTATGTTGTCGAAGACGCTACAGAAACAGAAAAAAAGAGGGGAGACACAAGGCACAACACGCAAAAACAACCAACCAACCCCCCCAAGACCAGCACACGCTCCCTCCCTACAGGGGAAGAAAGCACGGCGGGACAAATAGAGAGGTACGTATTTCGCGTCACGCATACCACGCATTTCTGCTACACGTCTACAGGACCTCTTCTTCTGCTAATCGAACACGACCATGCCAACTGACGACGAGAACCAACCAAGGTATGACACACCCCACCAACCACACACCGCAAGCACACACACGCACACACACGGCAGCCACACCGCGCACGACCCCTCCCACGTTACCCACACCAACACGAAGGGCCACACAGCACACACACACACACACCATTACCAAGGAGAAGGGCACCCAGGGCCCCCACCACCACAACCAGTGGACCCCAGCCAGGAGTGGCGGGGAACCACGCCCACGGCCGACGGCCAGGAGTGGCGAGGGACCGACCACGGCACCCGGCAGCGGACCCCAGCCAGGAGTGGCGGGGCCCCGCAACCAAGCTCCACGGCCAGGAGTGGCAAGGGGCGGGGACACCAAACCGCAGACCACCGGCATAACAAAAAAACGCAACCACGCATAACAGCACACGCGGAAGACACACCAATCGCACCACCACACCACACCACCAACAACGCAGACACCACAAACATGAAACACACAACACAGCACGGCCACCGCGCACACCCACACACACCACAAACACACACAACAAGGGACACCCCCACCCGCGAAACACACCACCACAACCGGCAGGCCCCAGCCAGGAGTGGCGGGGAGCCGCACACCACCACCGCCGGCGACCCCCAGCCAGGAGTGGCGGGGAACCGCACCCGGGACCCTCAGCCAGGAGTGGCGAGGAACGCCCCCCACCACCGGCAGCGAAGCCCAGCCAGGAGTGGCGGGGAGTAGCACACAGGAACCTCCGCCAGGAGTGGCGAGGGACCAACGACACCAGACACCAGCCACAACCCCACCAACACACCACCGCCGCACACCACACACCACACACCACACACCATACACCACACACCACCGTCGCCAGCGGACCTGAGCCAGGAGTGGCGGGGAACCGCACCCGGGGCCCTCAGCCAGGAGTGGCGAGGAGCACCCACCACCGCCGACAGCGAAACCCAGCCAGGAGTGGCGGGGAACCGCACCCGGGACCCTCAGCCAGGGGTGGCGAGGAACGCCCACCACCACCGGCAGCGAAGCCCAGCCAGGAGTGGCGGGGAGTAGCACACAGGAACCTCCGCCAGGAGTGGTGAGGGACCAACCACACCACACACCAGCCACAACCCCACCAACAGACCACCGCCGCACACCACACACCACACACCATACACCACACACCACACACCACACACCACCGCCGCCAGCGGACCCCAGCCAGGAGAGGCAGGGAACCGCACCCGGGGCCCTCAACCAGGAGAGGCGAGGAGCACCGTCCACCGCTGACAGCGAAACCCAGCCAGGAGTGGCGGGGAACCGCACCCGGGACCCTCAGCCAGGAGTGGCGAGGAACGCCCACCACCACCGGCAGCGAAACCCAGCCAGGAGTGGCGGGCAGTAGCACACAGGAACCTCAACCAGGAGTGGCGAGGGACCAACCACACCACACACCAGCCACAACCCCACCAACACACCACCGCCGCACACCACACACCACACACCACACACCACACACCACACACCACACACCACCGCCGCCAGCGGACCCCCGCCAGGAGTGGCGGGGAACCGCACCCGGGGCCCTCAGCCAGGAGAGGTGAGGAGCAGCCACCACCTCCGACAGCAAAACCCAGCCAGGAGTGGCGGGGAACCGCACCCGGGACCCTCAGCCAGGAGTGGCGAGGAACGCCCATCACCACCGGCAGCAAAACCCAGCCAGGAGTGGCGGGGAGTAGCACACAGGAACCTCCGCCAGGAGTGGCGAGGTACCAACCACACCACACACCAGCCACAACCCCACCAACACACCACCGCCGCAAACCACACACCACACACCACACACCACACACCACACACCACCGCCGCCAGCGGACCCCAGCCAGGAGTGGCGGGGAACCGCACCCGCGGCCCTCAGCCAGGAGTGGGGAGGAGCACCCACCACCGCCCACAGCGAAACCCAGCCAGGAGTAGTGGGAAATCGCACTCAGGAACCTCCGCCAGGAGTGGCGAGGGACCAACCACGGCACACACCAACCACATGCACACCCACACCAGCAGCAAGCCCCAGCCGGCCCCAGCCACACACCCACACACGCACACACACAGACACTAACACACACGGAAGACACACCCACACCCACGCCACCACGAACGCACGACACACACACCAACACAGACACCACGCGCCCAGGCACCGCGCCACAATTACACACACCGGCGGCGAACCACAACCAGGGGGGGTGGGGACACGCACACGAGCAACACGGCCAGGAAGAGCGAAAAGCGCCCCCCACCACCACCACCCCACCCGGGAGAGACGGGAAACCCACCACCGCAAACCACACAGCGAAAAGGGGGGCGGGACAAAAAGGGCCCACATGAGACGCAGGCGAGGGACCCAACCTCAGGGGTTTGGGGGCCCCCCCGGTGACCGTATCCGCCCCACCTGAGCACACGCAATAAGGTGGGATACGCCAGGGACCGTTGGTCAGCAACCCGCGGTGGCACCGGCTTGGGGGGCTGACCAATGGGCCTGACCAAGAGCACTCCCCACGGCACGTACTGCGCTTCGGGCCGGGCGAGGGGCCAAAGGTAGGACACACCGTTTATCGGGGCAGGCAAGAGACACACCTATCCCGCAAAGACTCCCCTGCGACCCACAGTGTACCCGACCCCAGTGTGGGGAACGGCTGGAGTACCTGGCTTTCGAGCAGGTCCATTTGTACCGAGCGGGTACAAATGGACGTCTCGTACAACAGAGTTACACCCTGACGGGGAGTGCAAGCATCGGCTTCCCCAAGGGGAAACACCAGGGGAAGGGACCCGAGCCGACGACAAGGACCCCCCTGCACCCACCACAGCCGGGAAGGCCCGGGCACAGCACCAGGGGAACACCGCCCCAAGCGACGCGGCAGAGAGACAGAGGGGGGAGGGCACGCAAAGGGGGCGGCGGGGGGACACACCACCAACAGGCCCCAGCCAGGGGGGGCGGGGAACCACACCCAGACCCCACAGCCGAGACGGGAGAGGGGCCACGACACACAGCCCCCACACCCACACAGAGCCGCGGAACCAAACCCAGAAAGGCGAGGACAGGCACCCAAACGCACCACCAACACACCGCACACACGCCCGCGCATGCACACAATACACATCGCAACAACCGCCACCGACACGAGCCCCACAAGCGCACACCACACACCAAAGCGCGAGCACCGCCCGCACCACAAACACACGCAACACACGAAAACCCAAAGAACAAGAACTCAGCAACCCCCCGCCAGGGGAGCTGCAGAGCCACCAAAAACACTGCTAGGACACAAAGGTGGACCCACCAAGCCCTCAGCCAGGATTGGCGATCGCCCACACCCAGCAACACCGAATCAACCACGCCCAAACCCCGGACCAGAAACTGCGACAACCACACCAGCACCGCCACCAACACACAAACCGGACGCCACAACACCCTCACCAGCGGAAACACCGGGAACCAACGGAGACACCGTCGGCAACACCAGCAACCCCAGCACCCAGCACAACACCTAAGACACCCTGACCAACATCAAAGCATCACAAGAAGCCACCCAACACTGACCAATGACCGCACCCGCACCACCCACCGACCCGCCCCCAGAAACACCGCCACCAGCATCCACACCATCGGAGACACCAACACCACCAACAATCAAGCCAGCACAACACCCTCACCAACACCATCACCGCCGGCACCATCGCCTACGAAACCTACGCACACCAACACCGGATACAGCACCTACATCACCCAAGCCAACGGCATCAAACACACCATCGCCAGCATTACCCCACCATCAGCCTCGCCACGGGCAACCTCCGCCACCAGAGGAAACCAAAGCCACCACAACCGGTGAACCAACAAACCACCAAGCCCCGGCCAGAGGCGGCGAGGGCACCCGCCCAGAACCATCAACAACAACACCCTCGCCACCAAAGCAGCCACAGGGCACCATCCACCACGCAGTCACCAGCAGCACCCACACCACCGGCGCCACCAACACCACCCTCACCTACGACACCACCCAGGGGATTCGCCTGCACCACCCTCACCAACAGCATCACCAGCAGCCCACACCACCTACTGCACACCGTCCCAGACAGAGCCACAGAAACCAGCCAGCGTCCACCTCCGAACACAAGCCACTTACCACCCACACACAGACCCACACCAACCACCACCAGCATCAGCAACATCAGAGACGCCGTAAACCATAGCAACGCCCGCAACGACCTCACCACCGGCATCACCGACAAGGCCACCGACAGTGCGACCTCAGGGAGAACAACCCAGAGCGTCAACCACAGCCACCACGGCGACAATACCCGGTACAACACCATCGACATCAACGACACCAAGGGGGCCAACACGCCGGCCAGCGACGCCCATGGGAACCTCCGCCAGGAGTGGCGAGGTCCCACCCCCACCGTCAGAAGGCCACCGTGCACCAGAGCATCACCTACAGCGCCCTCGCCTTCGACATCACCCACAGCCCCGCCGGCGGCGCCCTCACCAACACCGTCACCAGCACCACCGACAGCGGAAACACAGCGACACCGCCAACCACCCACAGCACCAACTTCCCCAACACGGGAAACAACCGGCACCATCCCACCAGGAGCACAACCGACCAACCAGCAGACACGAGTGGCACGCCCAGAGCGCGCAGACCACCCAAACGCAGGCCGCGCCCAGCACCAACAACAACAACACCCACGCCATCAGACCACCACGAGACACGCCAACCACCAAGTATCACCTATGACACCCTCACTGTCGGCAACACCAGCGCCGCCAACACCCACAGCACTATCCACACCACCACCGACCCAACCAACGACGGGCCAAGGTGCCGTCACCTACAAGACCCCTACCACCACCACCAGGACCCCAGCACCGAGTAATACCTAGGGCATCCCCACCATCAGCGTCACCAAGGACGCCAGCACGGCTGGCGAACAAACGCCACCAAGCCCTCAGCCAGGAGTGGCGAGCGCCCACACCCAGCAACACCCAACCAACCAGGCCCAAACCCAGGACCAGTAACTGCGACACCCACACCTGCAGCGCCACCAACACCCAAACCAAACGCCACAACACCCTCACCAGCGGAAACACCCGTAACCAACGGAGACGCCGTCAGCAACACCAGCAGCCCCAGCACCGAGCACGACACCTGAGACACCCTCGCCACCATTGAACCAACACAAGAAAACACCCAACGACCATGTTACACCCAACCACAAACAGCATCAACAACATCAGAGATGCCGTAAACCATAGCAACGCCCGCAACGACCTCACCACCGGCATCACCGACGGCACCACTGACAGTGCGACCTCAACAACAGCAACCCGGAGCGTCAACGACAGCCACCACGGCGACACCACCCGGTACGACACCATCAGCAACAATGACGCCAAGGGGGCCAGGGCCAACACACCGGCCAGCAAAGCCCATGAGAACCTCCGCCAGGAATGGCAAGGTCCCGCTCCCCACTGTCAGAACACCACCATCCACCAGGGCATCACCTACAATGCCCTACAACGCCAACACTCACAGCCCCCCCGGCGGCGCCCTCACCAACACCATCACCAGCACCACCAACAGCGGCAACACGGCGACACCGCCGCCCGACCACAGCATCGACACCCTCGACCACAACCGATGCAACACCTGCCACTACAGACCCAAGGACAGCCGAAGAAAATAACCCAACACCAGAGACAACTGGCACCACCAGGACCACAAGCCGGCCAAACACCAGCGACGAGTGGCACGCCCGGACCCGCCGACCACCCAAACGCAGGCGGCGCCCAGCACAAACACCAACAACACCCACGCCATCAGACCACCACGAGACACGCCAATCACCACCGTGACAGCCCCATCGTCGGCAACACCAACGCCGCCAACACCCACGGCAATATCCACACCACCACCAACCCCACAAACAACGTGCTGAGGTGCCGTCACCTACAACACCCCTACCACCACCACCACGACCCCGGCACAGAGTAACACCTAGGGCAGCCCCACTGACGGCATCACCAAGGACGCCAGCACGGCTGGCGAACAAATGCCACCAGCGCCACCCACCGGGCCCCCAGCCAAGAGTAGAAACAGCAACAGCACACACCGTCACGCCCACAGCATCGACATCACCTGGAGCATCGTGAACATCATCCAGGGGTCACCACCACCCAAGCAGCACAAAAAACCGCAGCAACACCAGCACATCCACCACCCTCACCACCAACGACACCAGCGGCACCCTCCGCCAGGAATGGCGAGGAGGAAACCCAAGAACGCGGAGCCACCAAAAATCCCTGGCACCCTCGACATCGGAGCGCTACCAACAGCACCAACCCCTAAGGCACCACCGTCACCGTCACCAACGCCACCGACCCCTGACACAACAACCACACAGCCCGCACAAACGGCACCAGCTGAACAGTCACCGACATCACTTGCACCACCCTCACCAGCAACAAAGCCCGGTTAACCACCTGCGACCACGAACTGCAGGCACTAACAACCAGAGCGTCGCCGACAACACTCCCGGCCAACACCCGTAACGCCCTCAAGAACACCACCGAAAGCAGCACAGTCGACCGATAGCCACAACACCCTCACAAACCACCTGGATACGGGTCCCCGTTCCCACCCTCCACCATCTGCACAACCAGCGACACCAACACCAGCACCAACCGAAACACCGACGACAGCAGCCTCACCAACAACCCACACCCCAACCACCGCTGCCACCAACCAGTTACGCCACCCACCGTCGGCGCCACCCACCAACGCCGCCCCCTAAACCACACCTACACCCAAAACCTGCAGCAGCACCAGCGGATACCCCACAAGCGACATCACCCTCTGCCAGAAGACGATGATCAGCACCAGCAGGAAAGCCAGCCCATAGCGCCCAAAACAACCCAAGGACCTCCCACACCCGGACCCACACCAACCAGCAGCACCTACGCCGACCCACCATCACTGTCACCCACACCCGGAAAGACACAAACCTCGATGAACTAACGACCACAGCACTGCCGCCACCGCACCCACACCGTCAGCATCACTGCCAGAACACCCGGCCGGGCCGTCAATGGCACTGCCGCCCATGGAACCACCTGCACTCACCAGCGCCACCACCACCCCGCGCGAGGCCAGGAACCCCTGGCATCGCCAATGGCCTCAACGAACATCCACACCACCAACACCACCACTGCCGGACGGGGACTACCCACAAACCAAGAACAGCTCCACCACCAACAACCAATACACCACCCGCGGCACCCCACCGTCGCCAACACCAACCTCACCACCAGGGCACCTATCACACCTCCACCACCAGAGGCGACGTGGGCCACACCACCCGTCATCTACAGCACCCTCGCCACCACCGCCACGTCCAGCCCACAAACGTTACGCCCCAACAACCAGAAACAACACCCTCACCATTGACACCACCGGCAACACCACATACGCCCCATAAGTCACCCTCGCCATGCTCACCAACCATCACCCTCGCCATCAGTGTCCACGACATCAGAGGCACCAACACCACCGGCGACGACGACAGCGACAACAGCTGACCCACCAACTAACCACCATCAACTAGCCCAGCACCAACCTCATCTACGCTAACGCCCATACCACCCTCGCCAACAACACCGCCAGCGGCACAATCATCTCCTCCGCCACCAACACTACCCTGAACACCAACATCACCACCATCCCCCAAGGGTCAGGGCTCGCGGGGAACGGAACGGCAGAGCGAGCACGCCGCCACCCGCACGTGTCGCCCACCCTATCGTACACCGCTCCGCAACCTGCCCCCCAGCTTCCCCCGACAGGACGTGCGCTGCAGCCCACTGCTGGGACGACGACTACGACAGGCTCCCGGCCATCTGACACCTACTGGGAACCACGGCCCCGCGCCCACAAGCCCACCAGCAATCCACAGAACCGCAGGAGCCCGACCACCCCATGCCACCACGCTCCATATCCCCCCCGTCCACCGCAGACCAGAACGCGCAACACCAGCGAGAAGAGCCCGACCCCGACCGCGCCGCCACGCCCCCACCGCCCCCCCCCCCAAAAGGACATCTACGCCACACTGGCCAGCACCCTAGCCCCCATGGACGCCGAGCAGTACTACCAGTCCATCCAACGAGACCTCCCTGAGGACCACGCGACCCTCCAGGGGTGGAAGCAGGAGAAAAGAAACGACAACGAGTGGGGCACAGAGGAAGACCTTCTCTGGGAAGAAACCTGGAAAGGCACCAAGGACGCCTTCCTGGAAGCAGCAGCCGAAACCTGAACCGGCCCGCCTGGGGACAGTAGGCACGGCCTCCACGCCTTCCTAGCGTTCCACCGCTGGAAAAACCGCCACACCTTCACCCTTCACCCCCTCGACGGCAATCCACACCGATGGACACACGAAGACGACACCATTGCCGCCATCACCGTACAGCAAAGCCCCGAGAACCCGGAGGAATACCACATCACCTGGAACTATCCGGCACCCCACCCCCCCGCCTCCCCCACCCTCCCAGATGTCTTCGCCACCATCAGCGCAGAACTGCAGGAGGCGAAAGCCCCACAACAACTGGACGAAGAGATGCCCCAGGCACCATCACCACCAACCACACAAGAAAGCCCCCGCACAGAGCCCCTCACCGACCCCATCACCAAAATGGCGCTCACCCCAAAACACCGCACCACCCCGGACCGCAACGGGTTTCGAGAGCTGCCACGGGAATGGGCGGTCCGCAACGGCACACTCCGATGGGACGAAATCACACCGGGGCTCCAGGCCATCCGCCCCCACTCGATCACCGAGCTCACCACCACCTGGGCACTACCGACGGGCCGCCACCACCTCCTCCTCACCGTCCAAGGCGTTACCACAATCACACCAACAGAGGGAGACCCCGTAACAGCAGCCCCCGCCCACGCCTTCCACATACCCCTGCAAGCATCGTCGGCACCTATGGCGGTACATCCAGGCCCCACCCCATGGCAAGCCATCGTCATCACCTACCCCACCCCTAACGACCACACACACACCTGGCGGCAACGGTGGTAGGACATCTGGGGGGACCTCCTCCAAGAACACCTAGGGCTCACGCGCACCCACTACACCCTACACCCGATACGAGGAGTAGGCCAAGCACCACACAGCATACACACCCCGGGATTATGGACGTACGCCACACCCATAAACCCACAAGCAGCAGAGGACATCAAGACCGCCCTATCCATCCAGCAAGCCCAAACCCAAACCCCGCACCGCAACATGCAACGAGGCTACACCATTTGGTGGGCATACCAAGACCACGACACCCTCGGCCCCGGACCAGGGGCCCCCCCTCTAGACACCAACACAACCGCCCTCCTCCAGGCCGCAGCAGCGGCAGCCACACAGATAGGGGCCCCGGAAACCTGGGGCCCACAATACCTGGTCGAAACAGAGGTGGCGCCCCACGCGAAGGCCCAAGAAAAGCCGCCAACACCGAAGGCGCTCCATCCCCCACTCAAGCTGGACACGACAGAACACACCCCCTAGGACAAATGGGCGACCCACTACATCATCCCCAACACCACCACCCGCAAGAAAGACGCCGCCAAGATCACCGTCACCCGCCACCTCCCCCACACCACACAGGTGTATGAGCTGACGGCCCCCAACGTCCTCGTCACCCTTCGCCGACACGATGAGCGATACACCATACAGGGGGAAGGGGCCGCCGCGGCCACCCTGTACACATGGGCAACACGGGGGGACCTCCCACACCCCACCCGTCACCACGCCCCCTCCTGGCCCACCCCCTTCCACAAAGCAGACCGCCCCGACAAGAAGCCCAAACACACAGGTATGCACACCCCCGCCCAGGAGGCCCAGCACCAACACGATGCAAGGCGCAAGGCCCGCACCCTCCACGACGACCACACCATCCACCGCATCAGCGCCCCCCCCGCCAGAGTGTCAGTTGCCATCCACAACCGCATGATCACAGGCATCACCACGGACTGCCTGAACCCAGCGGCGTCGCGGGCAGACGCCGCGTGGATCAGCGAAGAGCGCTCCCACACACGGGCGGTGGCGCGCCTCCACAACATCAAACTTCACAAACTCCAGCGCGCCGTCGGACCCTTTGCCATACACGTCAACCCGTACGGCATCGACCCCCCCCTTGTGAGCACCATGACCCGCCCTGCTCCACCCCATGCACCTCGCCCCTGCGCCAACCGCTGCTGGCCGCCACCATCACGGGCAACATGTACCTGGGCACCGTACCGGGAGACCCGGGCATATACATTCTGCCCAACAGGTCCAGGGAACACGCCATCCCCCTCCACGGAGTAGAATCCCTCGCCCTGGGACCGCCCCCACCAAAACACCAACACCAGCACATCCCGGGGGACAAACGGACGCAGGCGCCAGACGGGGGAAAAAAGACCCACCAATGCGCCCTAGCCCACATTACCGTCCACCCTGCAGCCCACCTATCAAAGGACTTCGGCACGGAGCGCCACATCGTCCTGGAGAGGCAAGCCCACCACATCATCACCGCCGCCCTATACACCCTCGCCACCCACAAACGCCATCGGGACCCCACAACCATCCGAGCGATGCCCCCACAACCGCAGGGCCCCAAAGATCCCGTCACCCCCTTCCAGTTCGATCAACTCCTAAGCCACAGGGCCACCCCACACCTCCACCCCTCCAGGATAGAACTAGCCATCGCATTGTGGGACACCCTGGACACGCCCCCCTAACAACCCGCCATCCACATCCTCAAAGCGGACGCCCAATGGTGGGTCCTCCACTTGGCACACAAAGTCCTCATGGCGGCCGTGGCCTATACCCCGGAAATAGACCCGGAAGACCCCCCATGGGGCCGGCAGCGACTCTTCCAGGCCACCACCCTCACAGGCCGCGAAGGCGTCCCCTGGGAAGCACTCCACACAGCACTCTACTGGGCTCAAGGCTCCCCCAACGGCCCAGACACACCGGAACTCACAGAGGCCTGGGTCATGCAGGCCAAGGCCATGAGGAACTACCACTTTGAACACCCCTTGGACGATGGCCCAGCCGCACTGCCATGGCCATCCGATCCCCCGGAGACCGTGCGCAAGCTCGCCGACCTCACGCGCAGCCACGCCAAAGCGAATATGCAAACGCCGGCAGAACCCCCACTGAGGGATCTGGGCCAGCAAGCAACGCACCCCTTCTTCAAACCCCACGCCCCCCCAGCCCCGCTACCTCCAGTCCGACCCAAGCAAGCGAGACGAAAAAAAGGGCTCACCCGCCCCCAACCAAGCCGGAAAAGCAGCGACCTCCCGACCCCCCGCAAGCCACCCAACCCATCCGGCAAACCCGGACCAAGCATCCTCGTCATCCTCCCTCTCATCATTACCACCGCCCCACCCGGACCAGGCATCCTCATCATCCTCCCTCCCGCCACCAGCACCGCCCCCGCCCGAGGCGTACCCAGGTTTTGAAAAGGGCGCGAAGGTCCAACAGCCGTTCCGCAACGACCACACAGGCAACTGGATCTGGTGTAAGGGCACGATCCAGTACCGCCTCCGCGACCCGGGGTACAACGGGGGGCCACAGATCCGGGTGGTCTGACACCGCCAAAAGGAGCTAGACCAAGGCAGCAGCGCCGCGGACAAGCCAGAAGGCCACATTCTGGAGCTCACCAGAGATCACCCCATCCGACTCCGCACCGACCAGAACAAGGCCCACAGAGGCATCAAATACACTGGGGAGCTCCCCCCGGAGTAGAGCCAAGGCCTCCCCCCGCCGCGCCTACCCAAGTGCCCACCAACCGGCAAAAAGTCCCCGAGCCCCAGTCCCCCTCCCTGACGGGGCAAGGGCCGAGGGCACAAGCCTCCACAGCCCCGGCCCGCCCCCACCGAGGCCACCGTGAACCTCCTCGACCTCAACCACCCGGCCGTCACATACTCCAAGGGCGCCACAACCGCCCTCCAGGAGCTCCCGATCGCACAGGGGCCGGGGTGGGTTCCCCACCTCCTCACCCTCCAGGAACAAGGCCTACAACGCGACGACCCCCCAGAAATCACCCCCATATATACCCCGGACAGGAAAGCGTACAAATGCTACTGGCACAAGGGGACCCCCCTGTACGCCCGAACCGGCATGCACGTCCACCTCGTCCACCACCTCAGCGTCCCAGGGAGGCTAGGTGTGTATGAGGTCGTCGGGGACGGATGGCAACTCAACGTCATCAACGCCCACGTCCCCTTCGGCGACGCCACGGAACCCTTCCTCCAAGCGCTGGCCGAGGCATACCGCCAGATGGCCATGCTCGCCCCAACAGTCATCATCGGCGACATGAACACCGCTCCCACCCCTGCGTACCGAGGGGGACAGGCCATACCCCAGGACCATGCGGTCCACGACACCATCGAAATGCTCGGGCTCGTGGACCTGACGGCCAACCTCGAAGGCCAACCATCCCACTTCCCCCACCAAACAGATGCCGCCCCATCCCGCATCGACATATGCTATGGCGACCCCACCACCATCATCCGGGCAGAGGCCCGATATGGAGCCCTCCCGCTGGGACCCACAGGCCACAGCCCCCTGCACATCTGCCTCACCATCCCCAACCTTCCCCCCAGCCCCCCAGAGGATGCGGACCAAGGCCTACCACCCCCCCTGAAGATGCCCCACTGCATGACAAGCATACCTGGTCCCAATATCACAGGGCCATAGACCGCGCCCGGTGCATCCAACCAGACCCCACCGACCTACTCACAGCCATGCGCACGGCCGGCGTGGCCTGCAACTTCCAGCCACACCCCCACACAGACAACGACCAACCACTCACGGCCCTAGGGGACATGATCCATGACCTCTGGCATGCGAAGCAACAACTGGTGACCTTCCTCCACACCGACACCCCCGAAAACCCGCCGCCAGATACACCACTGCAGGACGCAGATAGCCCACATCAGGGCAGACCTGCAGCAGTGGCACATCAACAGGCAACAGCGCATCGCCCAGGAACACGAACGGTATGCGCAACATGATCTCCCCTACAAGGCCATCCGCCACCTCAACGACGCCATGACCGACATCGGCCACCGCACCATCACCACGGTCCGGCAGGAGGACGCCTCCCTCACCAACGACCCAGCCACAGTGCTCCAAGCCACCCAAGACAGCTTCCTCCGGCAACGCACGCCCATCCAAGACACACTGGACCCAGACACCCAGGCCAAAATCGACCGCCTCCCTCGGGTCTTCAACCACGCCCAGAGGAGGCAACTGGAAAAGCGCCCCTTCACCATCCACGAAGTCCGGAAGGCCATCCACAGTCTCCGGCAACACAAAACCCCAGGCTACGACGGCCTCCCTGCGGAGGCATACTACCACCTCCCCGCCCACCTCCTCCGCATCCTCGCCCACCGCCTCTGCGACATCGTCACGGGGCAGACCCCCCTGTCACTAGACTGGGCAAACGTTGTCCGCACCCTCTATAAAAAAGGGGACTGGGCAAACCCGGAAAACTTGCACCCCATAGTCTGTGCAGTCACGGAGGTCAAAATCGTCTGGACCATCCTCTTACGCCGCATCCGCCCCCACCTGGACCCCCACATACCAGCCAGCATCTGGGGGGCCATCCCAGGCCGGTCCCCACACGAGGCCATGTTCCTCCAGGACACCATCGCCGACATGGACCCGGTGGACCTCATCATCGCCACCCTCGACGTCGAAGGAGCCTTCCCGAACACCCCCTGGCTCCTTCTAGAAGCGGTGTGGAAATGCCTAGGCCTCCCCTTCTACAACTTCGCCTCCGGCTACATCCGCACCCGCAAATACACGGTCCGCACTGGAGCAGGCCTCACCCCCTTCCTGGAGCCAGGCAGCAGGGTCCCCCAAGGAGGAGCAGAAGGCCCCTTCCTGTACCATCTCGTGACGCTCCCCCTGGCCCTCGCAATTGAGCATCATTACCCGGCCTACGCACCCTACCCCCTCCTCTCCCCCCTGGTGGGTTTCGCGGACAACACCAACCTCACGGTCGCGCACACCCCACAAGAACCCCATGCCCCGGACCCCAGGCCAACGGTCACCCAAAAGGCCAGTGACTTACTGGACGTGACTCTCTCCTACCTCTCCCACAACAACCTCATTGTCCGGCCCACAACGTCAGTGGCCATGATCAAGGGGTCTGCCACACCCCCCACCCTAGGGCCAAAAGGGCCCCCCATGCAAGTCGTGACAACCACCACCCGCCTTGGGGTAATCCAGGCCGCCAACCCTGAGGACGCCACCCTCCCTCCCAAGTTGCAATCACACCTCACCCATCTCCCCAGATATGCGTCCCCGACCAACAAGGCCCTCTCCCTGTCCCACCAGCGCCTGGCGTACTACCTCACCGGGGTCTCGAACGCCTCCATAGGCTTCGAAGCACCCCACCTGACACACCCCACCATCGCCCTCCAGCCGGCCACACACGCCGTGACCAAGGCATGGGCAGCACACGGGGGCTGGCCCACCTCCATACCCACCCGCGCCGTCCGAGCGGCATGGCCCCACTATGGGGACGCCATAGGGGACGAGGTGAAAGCGGCCTACACCAGACAAACCGCCCTCCTCCTTCACCGCATGACCCACAACAACTCACTGGAGGTCCGCGAGGTCACCACAACCCACCTCCAAGCCGCACAACGGGCCCGCAACACATGCCTGCGCTGGGTACTCCACCAGACGGGCATGCCCACCGACATGAACACGCGCCCGTGGAACCACCTGCAGCTTCTCCTCCCATCACCACACCACGCCACACTCACCAACCACACGTGCCCAGAGGAAGGGCCTCTAGCAGTCCTCTGCGGGGACCTCCACCATCAACCCAAGGGCACCGTCCACACCATAGACCTTGTCGGGGCCTCTATCACCGTAGTATACATCACCCTCCCCCAAATGCGGGTCCTGCACCACAGCGGGGCACACCACACCCCCTTTCTACAGCTTCCCGAATGGCCTCGATACCGGCTCTTCGGCCAGTACCTCACGCAGACGGCACGAGCAGCGGGACACACTCTGCCGGGAAGCAAAGACATGCGAGCAGCCTACCAAGATTTCAAAAAGCAACACCCCCGACCCATCCCAGCGACACCGCCCTACGCACCCACCGGCTCGAAACACGAAACCATCCCCCCGGTGACGGGCCCATTCCGACCACTAACCCTATTACTGGCCCCGAATGAAGCCAAACCAACGCAGATCACCGTCATCCACCACGGGGCAAACTGGCGCATACCGAAACACCACATGACCGCCCGAGACATACCACGGGTCCCCCATGACTCCCAGAGCATGCCACGCACCTGTTGGGCCTGTGACCCCGAGGCACCAACCACACCATGGCCCGTACTACACCTCATAGCACACCACCACACCCGGCCCACAACCCACCTACCACCACAGGCCTATGCATGGGTAGCCCCATGGTTCCAACGCACCGACACCAACCCCACGGTAGCGTGGAACCCCGACCACGCGCCCAAATGGCTCTTCACCACTACACCCACCTGGCCCCGCCCTGACCCGGCAGGGGTCGCCATCCGTTACAGCATGTACGAGCCAGGCAGAACAGGCAAGCATGAGCACCTCTACTATCCGCTCCACCACTCCTGCCACACACCGGAGCACCGAACACAAACCCTCACATGCCACAACCTAAACCCGGAAACAGCCCACATCCTCCGCTACATCTACTCCTACCTCACACAAGGACAGCCGGAGCAGGGACTCATAGCCATGTCCCCCCAAAGCGAAACACATCATCTCCAAAGGAATAGGGGTGTACGCCACCCCCATCCTGCAGCCCACAAACCCAGTAGCCCACCTCGCCACGGGCCTTGCCATATACGCCTACCTGCCCATGAACCCATGCCGCCTCACACAACCATCACCGGCGGACCGGCTCTTCTTCACCGACTCCTCAGGCGAATCCGCGCTCACGCCCATCACCGGGGGGGGGGCACCCTGCAGCTAACCCAGACCGGGGGACACTACCACATGGACCACCACACGGGCCACACCACCTATGGGGCCTCCTCCCACGGGGAGCTAGGGGCCATGGCCGACGCCATCGCTGAGATCGCGGCCCACCTACCCGCCCACCTCCCGCACATCGTCCGGGTCTGGTTCGTGGTAGACGCCACTGTCGACACACACCTGCTCCTCCGCATAGCAAGGGAACCACTTGACAAAGCCACCGCGACGAGCCTCGGCACCCAGGCACTGCTGCTCTGGAAAGCCCTTCGCAGCCTTTCCCCCTACGTCCAACTCGGCATCGTGAAACAAGAGTCCCACAGACACCAATACGGAAATGGTAAGGTCAACAACCAGGCAGTACACCAGCGCACAACGCACCTACCAACCCTCCAGATCCCTGACCTTGGCCGAAACCACACACACCTCCAACACATACCCCCCGTACCCGAGCCCCATCAGACCCCGGACTGGGTACCAGAGGACGCCCCCTATTCCTCCCCTGACAGAGCATACCACTACCCCAACCCCATCCAACACATCGCCCGCGTGCTCGGCGACGCAGACAGCCGGGCGCACATCCAGGAGCTCCAGGACAGACTGCAAATCCCCCTCTACCACTCGCCACTGCGCCCAGCAAACGTCCCAGCCCACCTCCAAAAAGGACACATCCAGCTCCTCAGGGAGCAACTACCATTCCTCACCAGGGTCGCCAGATGGCTCGCCCGCAAGCACATCCACGTCCCTGAAGAACACACCCGTTGCCCGTGCGACCACACCACCCCGGAGGACAGGGAACACTTCAAGAAATGCCCCCTCCATACAGGCAGGGACACCCTAGTGGGCTGGTCCCCGGCAGAAACCCTACGACAACACGAAGGATGGCCAACCCACAGCCACGCACACCAGGCCACCAAACACCTCTTCCGGGATCCTCTGGTGTAAGAAGCCACCATGAGGGGGGCGGTGACACAGGCCCTGCACCGACACCTCACCAAACACAAGGAAAGCCCCGTGGAGGCAGCAGCGCACCTCCAGCTAGAAGCAGTCCGCAGAGCAGCGGCCTAAATAGTACACCGCAAACACCCCCTGTTAACACACGCGGAGCAACTCACCAACCCCAGCGCCAGGGAACACATGCAGCGTCTCATCCACTACCATGCTGTGCATGACCCAGACGTCCACTAACCCACTCCGCGCCCCGCACGCGCCCCCCATCTCCATCCGCAGGCCTCCAAGACACCACCATGGCGCCCCGAAGCCCATCTCTCACCCAAGAAGCCACCCAGCACCACCCGGCCCGGCCGAGCCCGACCAGCGTTAACCATACATTGACGTAGATACGCGAGACCCCGGCAACCGATCCAGCCCACCCCCCCCCGGACCCGGGGCACCCCCCCCTCACACCGGCCACCATCCGCGACCCCGACCTCCTCCGAGCAACCCTCCAAGGCAGGGCCCCGACCAGCCCCCTGGGCTGGTACCGCCTACAAGAGAACTGGACCAAGCTCACCGTCAAAGCCCTCCGGGACCTGACCACCCCAGGCAACGGCCTCCACGAGGCCATCGTAGACCTCGTACTCTGGCGAGCCCGCAAACACACCCAGGGCCAGCACGTCTGGATCCCCCCCAATTCGAGTGGGGCCAGGCCCTGACACACGACACCAACATCAACGTCACGCGTCGAGGGACCGTACGCCTACGACAGGCCCCAGCGGAGAAGGACCACCAAGCGGAGCCGAACCGCCCGGAGCAGTGGGAACAGGCCACCGCACCAACCCGCGACACCGCCCTCCGCGCCGCTGGCCTCCGCAGCCCAGACGACGACCTCTCCCCCCCACCTACAGACAGTGACCACCCCCCGCCGGAGATCTGGTGTGCAGTCCTCGAGCGCGGGCACTACTACGTGATAGCCGCTACGGCTACATCCCCCGGCCTGCAATCGCTCGTCAAAGGGACAGACACCATTCTCGCCCGAGGGACCACCCCACCAGGGGCAGTAGGGGACCCCACCACGCAGCACAGGGTCCTCAGGGGCGTCCTCCAGCCAGGGGACAAAACCCCCAGCCCGCGCCCTGGCCCAAATCACCTCAGAGAAGGCTGGCTACCACCTGGGACTGGCCATGCTCTGCCTGACCCACTGGATCCAGCGCCGCTGGCCAACCACGGGGACCGTGCCCTGGATTTGGGCCATCCCCACCGCCCACACACAAATCGAGGCAGGCCCGGACACGCGGCCAAACCCCCCCCCAAGACCGCAGCAATCCCTCACCTGCGGGTACCACGCCATCCACAGGGTCCTCAGGCGCGTAGGTCTTAGCCCAAAGCTAGCATACCCCCTTCCCACGACTGACCAAGAGGTCCACCAGATACGCAAGCTCGTCTGCGAAATCCTTGCCGCGGCAGCAGAAGACAGCAAGCTTCTCCTCCAAACTGCCCCGCCTACAACTGGCCACGCAAGCGCGCCGCGGCGAGCGGACACATACACCGACACAACACAGCCCACCGCACAATCCCCGCCCATGCCCCTCCCCTCTCGCTGCCAACCCGCAGACCCACACACACCCACCATCGCGCGCAGCCCCGGGCCCCGCGACACGGGCCTCCCCCACCCGCCCGAACACCAGCACATGCCCGCCACACACCCACCTGCCGGACACCCCCCACCACCCCCCACACTTGACAACCCGCACACACCTGCCGAGAGAAGCCCCGCGCCCCGCGGCACGCCCACCCCACCCAGTGGCCCGCCCACGCCCCCCGCACACACCCCAGAAGACCCAGGCCCACCTCCCCCGGCCCCTGAATGCAGCCCACGCGAATTGTTCCCCCCTGCTGACGCCAACCCACACAACCTCACACATTGCAGGACCCCGGCCCAGCCAAGCCGAGAGGGACAAGGCCACAGCCCCGCGCCTCCCTCACCCGCCGCTGCCGACCAGATCGGCCCGCGAGGCCGCCAGGTCACGACCGGGCCCCCCCAGCCGCCCGCCCCCAACCTGCAGCCCGAGGACATGACCTTCATCTTCCCTGCTGTGGCTGCAGCAGAAGCCGCCGCCCACAAGCCCGCCCATATCACAGCCCAACCCGGGTCCACCACCTCCTCCTGATCCTCAGCCTCATCCACCTCCTCCACCTCATCCTCCCAGCCCCCCCTCCCCGCCGCCCTCATCCTCAAGGCCACGGCAAAAGCCAAAGCCACGGCCGCAGGCACCGACCCCCTGACCCCCACACAGGCGACTCAGGCACCCCGGCAACGCACCGGGAGGACCCCCGACCCGACATCGGCGCCCTCACACCTCCGGACAGAGGTCCTCCTCAACCTGGAACCGGACCCCAACCCCAAAGCCGACCCCAAACCCGAACCGGCGCCCAAAGCGAGCACACACAACACCACAAACGCAACGACACAAACCCAACCGACACCGCCCTAACCCAAACCCTTACCCAAGCCAGGACCCCCCATCCACCACAACCCACGCCCCCCTCCGACCGGCAGCCACCACAACCGCAGAGGCGGCCACCCAACACGACCCCGTCCAAACCCTCGTCAACATCCCCGTCACCAAGCGCCCCGTCATCCATCCCCCACAAACGACCACCACCGCCAGCCAAACCGACCAAGGGCCGTGGGACCCCTCGACCACCGTCACCGTCAAGCCCGCCCCCCGACCCGCCCCCCCTGCCCACCACACAGTGCAGCTCCAGCGGCTGCGCACGATGCCCGACCCCCCACCCCCACAAGGGGGACCGGCATACCCACAAGGGGTCAAAGGGCCATACCTGCAACACCAACCCCACCACTACCAACGCCACCACCGAGAGCGGCCCCACCACCACCACTGATGCGTTCCCGTGGGGGGCCTGGCCACGGGACGCTGCGGTGGACACGCGCAAGTGAGCAGGCAGGCAAAGCACTACGCTCACAGGGGCATCAATGCGCTCATGTCATGTGACAAAGCGTTTCAGGATCCTTGCCACTCTGCAACAAGGGAACGAAAGTATGTACAGCAACACATCAGGATATGTACACATGGGGTAAAGACTGGACTGGGGTAAGGGCTTCACAGAACAATAGACACTCTATCCCAACTCGTATCCCAATCCCAGGTCCGACCCTCCCAGTGGCTGGTGGGGGCGGGGGCTCAAACACAACCCATGCCCTGCTCAGTCCGGAACCTGAAACCCTGCCGATAGGGGGTGTGTTCCGCCCCGCCACAGGCGAGTTCTTGAGAACCAAGGAAATTCAAGGCCAACCGACAGTGGCTCCCTATGCTCCCTTAACAGCAGGTCCCAACTCCACTCTGAGCCAGAGATATGGCCCCGCCATTATCCCTCAGGAGGTGGTAGCTGAAAATGGGCTGTTTCAGCCCAAACTGATATTAGCTTGAAAAACTCCAAAATTGACCCCTCGTCCGGACCCGCCAGAGGTAGGGACGAGGCAACTGACCCTATGCCCTTCGCATACGAACTCCCTGGAGCCCTCACCCAACCTGGTTCCCTCTGAGGTCCCGGCATCAGGGCACCACGGGTTCGTCAAGTGGGGTCATGATTGCCAAAATGGCAAAATCGGCCGTCTCGGGCGACCGTCCAGGGTAGTAAATCTTGGCGATATTGACGCGCCAAGCTTTGATTCATAACCCTTGATATCCCCTTTGGTCCCATGCCCTGGGTTATCGCTTGCTGTCACGCTGGCTGCTTACTGTTCACCGAGGGGATGACCGCACAGACGGGGCAGAAAGCAACATGCGGTGCAAAGGGGGGGATCGTGGATCGCACCAAAAGTTGAATAACTCCGGATGAGCCGGAGGAGCAAATACGAAACTCAATGGCGTTCAACCCTTGGTCATCTGCTACGATATTCACCATTTCTTCCTGGCTAGATTCCGTGCCCCATGGAGATATGGTAATTCCAATATGGCACACAATGGCAAAAACAGCGAAATTTGGCCGAAATGGCCCGCACTCATGATTTCATATCTCCATGGCCACGTCGAGGATCATTTCAACCAAAGATGCTATTGACACATGGGACGTAGGTCCCAATATATGCCACTTGCCAACCCTCATGGTCGCCTCTAGCTATTTTTCCCATTGGAGGGAAAGTGATACGCAAATGGGGCAGAATGGCAACATACCCCAAATTGGGTGACTCACAACTCTCCCATCGGGAGGAGAGGCCACATGGGGAAACATCCCATTCGATGCGGGTTTATGTGCCCTCTCTGAATTGCCCTTACCCTTGGTCAAGTGGCGCACGCAACCCCGGGGGTGAAATCAGGGGGAGAAGGAGTTTGTGGCCATTTTGGGCAAAACGGCCAAAATTCACCCAAAAGTGGTCCCTCCAAATATCGTATCTCCGTATCACGAAAGAAAGGAGCCTCGGGCTTTTGCATGGATGCAGACCGAAGCTTTGCTTCCCTTTTGCAACAAGGGTTGAGTTTCAAAGCACAATGAAAGCATTTTTAACACCTCAATCCTTGATGCACACTATTTATGGGAAAAAGTGCATATATCGGCGATATTGGCATGAACATATCTTTGGGACCTTGAGGAGCAAAAATATGAGTAAACACTCTTGGAGTAGGCCCATAGTAGGTGCTTTCAAATATGCACACTATGGTTAGATTGTCTCCGCCCACTCGACTCATTAGTGCTTGCATATGAGCGCGTGTGCAAAGAGGCAATGTGGCACGCGTGCTCAAAAGGCGAAATTATATAAAATAGAAGACAAGGTTCTCAAAATCAACCAAGCTATCCACGATGTCCCTCCTGGTCTCTACTTTACATATTGCCTTGGTTCAAGGCTCAACTCCCCATAGGCTTCAAGTACGAGCCTTGGGGGTTTGGCCATTTTGGCCTAATTTTCGACCGAAACTTGCCCTCTTTTGAAAAAAGAGTTTTGGTACGCATTGAATTGCGTGGAGCCATCGTTGAGTTGGCTCGAAAAACGAAAATGGCCTCGGGCTTTTGGTCTTGTGAGCATACTGTTCGGTCATTAACGTTCATGCTCACAAGGCCACAAACTTGCGCACGCAAACGACTTGGGTTTGCGAGACCCATAGGCTGCTTAAAGCACCGCCATTGCGCGCTTCCCTATACAAAGGGATATGCCCACGTGAAAGGGGCATGGACGAAAGACATAGGGGGGGGATGTAGGGTTCCGTCCGAACTCATGGTCCTTGTGAAGCATGAGTTCGCACGATCGACGGAAAGCCTTGCGCGCTGATTTTCGGCGAAAAATTCTGGTGAACACACCAGATGAAAGTACATTAGATACCCTCTAGATTCCGCCCTTAAGTTCTCTTAGAACCTCAAAGGTACTCGAGAAAAGTCCAGAACAAAACCCGCTACGGAGAAGCGACGAAGGCGCGCGAACAGGCGACATCAGGCGGCGATTTCCAGACAATTAGAAATCGCGGTATAAATCGGGTATTTCACCGATTTCCGACCGAAAATCGCCTAAGACAATAAAATCACCGTAATTCTACATCGATTTATTGGTTAGAAATCGGATTCCAGATTTCGCGGGTCAGAGAACAGGGATAGCCGGTGTCAACGGCTTCCGCACGGCCGTGACGGCTCGCAGGCCTCCGGGCCATGGGCCATAACGGGTGTGACGGCTCACAGGCCTCCGGACCATGGGCCATAGGTTCTGGGTACCGCTTCACCCCCCTCCTTAGAGCAAACCCTCGGGGGGGCTCGATAACACCCATGCATGGCAGCGGGTACCCAGGACCATCCCCTGAAGTGGAGGGGGGGTGTCACATCCTCCCTCAGGCTGATTCGCAGGTCAGGTTGCCCAAATCTCACAGTAAGACAGGTACGGTGCTGTAGACATTAGTAACTGCAAGTATAGTATCAAGTATCAAGTCCCGGGTCCTGGCGGCGATTGTTCGGCATCCAAAGGACCCGTTAACCCATACCCGGCGCACCGGGTGCCGGCACCGACGGTCACCACCACAGTGGCAGTGGCATACACGGCCAACATAGGCGTCACACGACGACCGAAGTGGTCCCACAGGTCGAGAGCGACCACAAAGATCCATCAGGCTACCCCAAGCTTCCCAAGGCCCGCCGGCTGGGGGAGAGTCCCCACGGGTCCTTCCTCGGGCGCACCATGTCCATATCCATACGACGCGAGTCCAGAGTGGTACAGCTGGACGAGCTCCTCCTTAAGGGATCGGGCATCAAGGCCGTCTTTTCCCTCGCCCTATTGCCACGAAGGCCATACATGAGGGAGTCCTGATGCAGTGTGGGCGGAGGCGTCGACTCCTCAAACCACCAGTTTCCCAGGCAGACTGACCGAGGTCAGGAGCACCGGAGGCCGCCATCCGACTGCAAGTGCGTCTGCGAGTCGGTAGGCTCACACTGGGACTGACAGTGGCAAACCACTGGGATTGTAGTCAGGCAACTGGGCTTCCCGCCTGGCGCCATCAGGATCTCTACATCACAGCGAATAGGGCACACGGTATCACGGGCACTCAAACAGAAGAATCTGTACTTAGGTACTGGTCCAGGCTGGACCCTATGTAAGAACATGTAAACGGCGACTCCGGGCGCCTTGGTAGTCGATTGGCATCCCCTCGGGGGGGCAAAACAGTCCACACTTCAGTGATGGGCTGAAAGACAGATGCACATATCCTGGGGAACAGAAAGACAAGCAATAAGCGGGGTAAATAGGCGTGTAAACACACTCTGGACAGAGCGCCAAACCACGCCACGGTCAGGATAAGGCAAATGCAGGAGGGTGGACAGGAAAACGCCTGAGTTCAGGCCATATATAGTCGCGACACACGTAGACTGGTCTGGATCCCACAAGTGCCATGGGACCAGACCACACACTCAAAAATCGCAATGCCGATGACAGCGGCATTCGTTGCGCAACGTCGTATGGGCTTCAAGGCCCCAGGAGCTCAGAAAATATGAGAGTCAGTCCCCTACCTGGTTTTCCAAGGATTCAGCAGGTGGGGAGTGACGAAAAGAATTGAAAGAGATGGGCCATCCTCCTCTGGATTCAGCAGGGGGGGGTATATGGCCACTCTGATGGCAGGTCACCGAAAGATGAGAGGGCAAGCAAGTAAGGGACGATCCGTCGACCTCACAAGCGCTCAAAATGCATCAGGGGAGAGCTCAGGGTGCTGATCAGGCACCCCTGGCTGCAATTGCCCGGGTGAGTGCTGCCAAGTCCGAGACATGGATCTTGGTCTTGTGCTTGCCGCTGTACTCCATGAAGGGAGTATTGACCCGCGGCACGAACGAGAAGACGGGTTCCCAGGTATCGTGGGACGGCCCATAGCCTCGCCAACGAACCTTGAACTCCAGGCCTCCGGGTGCCGAGGCGTTTGGACGCTGAGCAAGGATCTTCTCGACTGTATAGTCGTCCTGCTCAGCATAGTCGTCGTCCGAATCGGCCTCATGTGCGGCGTAGCTCAGGGACACATGCTGGCCACGGAGGTCGGGTTCCCGCACACGGAGTTGACTCTCGTGGCGCTCGCGGAACTGTCCGTGACCCACCTTGATGCGGTAGGTGTCCTCACCAATCCTGCGGACCACCTCTCCGGGTGTGAACCAGGTCTTGGTGCGGTGGGTGCCCATAGGGCGGGGTCTGATCACCCACACTGGGTCTCCCACCCTGAACTTCTGCGCTGTCGAGCTTGGGGCGGACTTCTGACGCTCAGCATGCTCCTTCTCGAGCTGCTGGCGGATGTCCCGCGCCGTTTGCTCTTGCCGCGCGAAGAATTCCTTGGTATCCATAGCCATGCCATCACCAGACAAGGGAGGTCCCCGACCGAGGGGGTCCCTGCCAAACAGAATCTGGTGAGGGGACAAACCACCCGGAGTGGGCGTGTCATGATGGGCCTTCAGAGCAGGCCACATCTCCTCAAACCAGTTCCGCCGTGGATTGGTGATGTGAATCTTGCGCAGCTTCTCGAACAGCTGCCGTCCAGCCACTTCAGCACCGCCGTTAGACCGGCTGAGATAGGCGACGCTCTTGGCATGATGTATCCCCATGAGGGAACACATAGCCTTGAACCAGCCACCAGTAAACTGGGGCCCTCGGTCACTGCAAATGGTGCGGGGGATGTCAAAGACGGTCAGCCAATGACGAATCATCATGACTGCCACTTCCTTGGCAAGCAACCCCTTTTTGCGTGCCGGAACGGCTACTACGTAGCCACTGTGGCGATCCACGCAAAGAACCACACAGTCAAAGGTCTCCTTGCCGATGTGCAGATCAGGCATGGGAAAGACGTCCATGGCCACGCTCTCCATGGGCTGGTCAGGAACCGGGGTCCATTGGGCTTCCCCCCTGACGTTCCGGTTATCGGGATTGCAGGCCTGGCAGACCGAGCAACCCTTCCTGACCTTCTTGATGGCGGTGTAGAGAACGATATGGTCGATCTCGAACAGGCGCTGCATGTCGAGGGCTTGCTTCTTGACCCCCGGGTGCAGCATGTGGTGGTGCCAAGCTTCACAAAGCTCGAGCACCCGGGACTCCGGTACTAGCAGCTTACCATTCCGGTAGAGCTTGCCATCTTCCTCAGTCAGCCCCTTTGGCCACTTCTGCCCGTCGTCAGGGTCGGTCACAGCCCTATACTCGGCCGCAAAGGCCTCAGACTTGGCGTAGTCGTCGGTCCAGTCGTCCTGGAGGCAAGACTCCGGGAAGAGGTGCTTGTCGGACTCAGCTCCCTCAGGGGCGAGTACTCTGACCGCTCTGGTCACCCCCTTTCCGAGGGGGGCATCCGCAGCCATGACGACGAAGCATTTAACACCCTCCTCCTCCATCAGGCGCTCCATCTCAATGATCTTCTTGGCCTCAGCGGTCTCAGCCTCATCGCCATGGGCAGAGATATCCGTCATGCCCTTGCTGGCGGGATAGGCCCACCTACTGAGACAGTCCGCCACGGTGTTATCTCTTCCAGGAATATACACAACCGTGAGGTCGAACTTGGCCAAGGTCTCATGCCATCTTGCCCGTCGGGAGGCGGGACCTGAGGGGGTGTCCACGTGCTCCTTGTGCCACGACTGCAGACTCTGATGGTCTGTGCAGACGGTGACGGGATGGAGGGCTATGTACCCAGCCCATTTCCTGAGAGCCATGACGATGGCATACGCCTCCTTTTCACGGGGCGTCCACGTCCGTCTCTGGCCTTCCGCCAGGACTCGGCTCCAGAAGGCCACGGGCACGTGCCTCCCATCGTCAAGCACTTGCTCCAAGACAGCGCCAACGGCGTAGTCGGAAGCGTCGGTGCGCAGGACGAACCCTCGGTCGGGATCCACGAGGTGCAGACCCACTGCGGATAGCAGCGCCTGCTTCATCCCCTCAAAGGCATGGTCGGAAACAGCATCCCAGACCAGAGCCTTCTTGGACCCCTTCTTGGTCTCCTCTCGGTTGCCCTTGAGCATGGTCGTCATGGGGGCTGCATACTCGGCATACATCTTGATATACCCCGAGTAGTAGTTGCAGAACCCCAGATACGCCCGTAGGTCAGAGACCGTCTTGGGCTTTTCCCTGTGCTCAATCGCAGCCACCTTGCCAGGTATGGGCTTTCGCTGCCCGTTCCCGACTACCTGGCCAGCAAAGACCACCTCGCCTACCGCAATGGTGGCCTTGTCACTGCTGCCCGTGAGTTTGTGCCGAACCAGAAGGTCCAGCACTCGAGTGACATCCCTCTCGTGTGCCTCCAGGAGCTCCTCGTAGCTCATACTGGGGTCCCCGGACGCGATGATCACGTCGTCCACGATAGGGTCCGCACAGTCACGCACCGGCTCAAGCAGGTTCTCCAGCATCTGCTGAAAAGCCGCATTGCCGTTGGTAATGCCCATGGGCATCACCTTCCACTGGAGAGGTCCAAGTGGGGTGCTTATGGCTGTGCAGGTACGGGACTCCTCGGCGAGAGGCATCTAATGATAACCATGTTTCAGGTCAATCACCGTGAAGATCCTCCGCCGGTGTTGTTTTTGCAGCATGTCCTCAATGAGGGGCAGCGTATAGCTGTTGTGCTGCGTTTGGGCGTTCAGGCCGCGGTAGTCGACCACGAGCCGCCACTCACCGGCAACCTTCTTGGGGACAACGAAGCACGGAGAGGCCCATTCCGAGTGGCACGGCTCGAGCCAGCCCCTCTGGATGAAGTCACGGAGGATCTTCTCCATGGCCTCTTTCCTCTCGCCCCGCAGGGCGAACTCCCGGTGTCGGTACACACGGGGGTCCTGCTTCAGTCGTATCTTGGCCTCGCCATACGGTCCACGCACCGGTGGGGGAAACACAGGCTTTCCGCTGAAGAAGGTATCCCCATATTTCTGCGTCAGCCTGGCCCTCAATGCCTGAATCTTGGGGCAATCATCGGACTCCGCCTTGGCTCTTCCGGGCACCTGCACCACGGAGCTTACTTGAGGGGTAGCGACCCCGCTCGTCTTCGGCTCAGGCGGTCTTCCCAGGTGGCCCAAAGGGCCATCTCTGGTCTTGCCTCGGAATAGATCGCCATAGGTTGGTGGGTTACCGCTAGGCGGCTCGCCCTGGCTGGACATGTGATCCAGCACCCTCTGTACGAAGGTATTCCCATCATAGGAACCGGAGACGATGGAGTCCACTTCCCACCAGGCTCTGTCCTGGCCCTTGCCCTCACGCTGGTTTCCCCAGTCGTGAAAGGGCTGATCCATATACCCCTGAACCAGATCCAGCTCCTCTTCAGTGAGGGGGTCTTCCGATTCTCCGATGTCAACAGGGGGAACCGCAAAGCATTGCCTCCAAGGCTCCGCTACGATGCGGTTGACACACACGAAGTCCGTGGCGTCGGCCTGATCAAGGCCCCCATCCACATAGTAGAATTCTGTTGGCCATCTCTGGGGTGGCATAGGCTGTCCCTTAGCGTCCTGGTAGGACACTCTCTCCAGCCGGTAGGACGACCTTGTTTAAGGTCATGTTGGTCAATGAGGCTACCCAATGTCGGGTACTTTCCTCCTCGGTGCATCCCATAGGAACAACCAGCACTGCCTTGGAGCGGTCCTCTCGAATCTTCGCTATCGCTCTTGGAATGTCCCATCGAGGGCCATGGATCCACATGAAGCCCTGATGCGGACCCCAGTGCTTCTTCCACGCGGAGACCTGTGCGCTCCAGTACTTCTCACACACCCGAAGATGGGCGGAGGTTCCTGATGAGAACGCATCCAGGGCCAGATCCGAAGCTCCCAAGTCCGACACAACTCGGCTCGCCACTTCCGGCATTACGCCGTACTCCTGGTTTGCAGGACCAGTTGGCTCAGTGTCCAGTGCGGCCACTTCGAGCTGATTGCGTTCGGGGTGGATCCATTGGCATTCCACATGGTGCTCAGGTGACGAAAGCCACGAGAGTTGGTCGTCCTGGTACAGGGTCATGGAGGCCTGGGCCGGGAGAACGCCGGAGTCCGTCTCCATCATGAAGTCGTACCCGACGATCATGTCCCAGTCCATCTCGGCCTCGTAGAAGCGACCGTGCAGGAGGATTTCCTTGCCGAGGTCTGGGCGGCTCAGCTCACGATGGTTCACGAACTGCAGCCCAATGGCCGCTTCCTTCGTGCCTCCCACCATGTACTGGCCGTTCGCCACCTTCAGCCCGACAGGTATCCGACTGTCGGTCAGACACTCTGGTGGAAGTAGGCCAGCCTTGACCAAGCTGACTTGAGCTCCCGTGTCGACCAACACATCGAAAACCTTTTCCACTTCCCCGCATAAGGCACGGACCTTAAGATGCAACTGCCGCTCGCGACCGACACGGCGCACGGCGTGCAAACTCAGGATCTCCGGCCGTTCCAGAAGCTCAACAAGCGACTGGTGCAGGTCGTGGACAATGGGCTCAGGCTGCCCATCTGCAGCATCCAGCTGCGGTCCGGGTGATCCTCCGATACTCTCGGATAGATCTTGAAGTACATCAAACACATTCTTGGTCGCGAAGGACGGACCGGTGCAAGGGTTCGTGCCTTCACTTGCCCTCACCCTGCCTCCGCGACTGGGTGCCGGACCAGGCCTTCCGCCCGCGGCAGTCCCTTTGTGCTTATCGACTCCCAACTGGGATGGTTCGGCGCTTCCCACGTCACCATCCTGCGACCGCCCTAGCTGGGGCCCTTGGCTGCAGGGGCTCCGCTAGGGGGCGTCAGTTGTTGAAGGAGGGGTGTTCTCCTCCGCATCAAATTCGTTGACGCCCTTCTTCCTTCCCTTACGAGTAGGCTTCTTATCCTTGTCCTTGTTCTGGTCGTTCTGGTTCTTCTCCTTGTTCTTGTTGTCCGACCTGGGGACCCAGTTCATCTTGATCTCCTGGATCTCCTTGGCCAACTCGGTTGCCTGCGACACCAGCTTGGAGAGCTCGTCCCTGTCCACCTCCACCTTGGCTTCCCGGATACCCGCGGGCGCACGCTTCTTCGACCCGTGTGCCTTCTTGTAGGCCTCCGTGTCGGCTTGGTGGATGGGGCATGTTCGGTGGTCATGGTTGAAGCCTTTCTTCCTCCCATAACACACGAAACAGCCCTGAGGGTGAGCTCGTATGAACTCCCCAAAGGACAGCGGAGGGTCGCCAATGCGGCGAGGGTCCCTCTTCTCCTTCTTCTTCCAACCCGGCTGCAGGGGCTTCCAGCTTCCCTGTTTGTTCCCCGCGCTCAGGTTGTGGGCCACGAAGGCACAAACGGCCATCTCGGCGGGCTCATCTTCGTCATTGTTGACGAGAGCTTCATCGCTGTCGGCCCCCGCTGGGTTCATGGCAGCTTCCCCGCCAGATTCCTCGCCAACGTAGTTGACGTCGCGGTCGCCGGGCCTCAACCCGCGGGTGTGGTGGAGGTTCCGGTACTCCTTGAGCACCTCCTCTCCAACCCACTCCAGGATCTCGTCGCAGCTCATCCGCGCCAGGATGGCCTGCAGACGGATGGTCTGGCCGCTCAACTCACACTCGTCAAGGCGCCACATCGCGGTCTTCTCGCGATCGCCCGAGACGGTGATGAGGAGAGCGTTCCGCAGGGAGTGCCGTTTGACATCCCGGGCCACGTTCTTCCTCGTCCAAGCCACCACGTTCGTATGATACTCTTTGGGGAGCATCATCTTGACCGTGTGGTTGGACTTGGCCCGCTTGGATTCCTCCTTGGTGACCCTCTTGATCCATGCTTCCGGCAGCATGGAGAGCAGGCGAGCCTGCTCGTCACCCTCGTTCCAATCCTCCACGTTGCGGCGGAAGAGGGTGTAATGCCCTCGGAAGTCTCGCCGGTCCCGTAGGCGAATCTCCCGTCCATCATGCTGAAGCTTGATGGACTTCCACCGCTTGGCAGCCACCTGCGGAGCGTCCACCCGCTCCTGCTCGTTGAGCCACTTCTTGGCTTCCTTGAGGGTCTGTATTCTCCCCTCCTTGGTCGCCACGAAGTATAGCTCTCCGAGCACTTCCGGCAGGCGGTACCTGAACTGTCTGAAGACATATTTCTCCGCATCCGCGGGAGGCATGTCTTCAGTAACGGTCAGCCCCCAATCGTCCAGCTTCTCCAAGAAGCGGTCGAGGTTGAGGGGGTTGCCATCGTACATGGGGGGCTTGATGTCCTTCAAGTCTTCCCACAGGGCGGCATCCGCGGCCTTCGAGACCATGAACGCCGGCCGCGAGGTCGACCGAGGTTCCCATCGGCCTCGCCCACGGACTCCCACAGCCGCCACGTCCATCTCCTCCATGAAATCCCTGTGACTACGCCGCGGTTCCTCCATGTACGCTGAACCTAGATGTTCACGCCGTACTCCTTCCATGTACGCATCCTCATCACAGCGCTGGCGGCTGCGTTCAGCGACCTCCCGTCGTACACCACGCAGCGGGCTGATGTCGAACTCCTCCAGGTCCAGGTCCAGGTCCTCACCTTCGCCGACATCCCACTCCACGTCTCCTCTGGGGACCTCATCCCTGAGTCCACCATAACGTCCACCAGCCATTGGGATTGGCTCAGGGGCTGGTACGGGGCGCCGGGGGCGTATCGGTGTCCGCGATGGGGCACGGCGGTTGCGGTACTCCGCGCTGAGCCACTCATCACGCCAATCCTCACTGCCACTGCCGGGCGGCACGCGCTCGTTGCGGCGGCCCGCGCTGTGGTGAGAGGGGGCGGTGAGAGAGGGGGCACTGGCGCTGGGGCGACTCCTGGGGGCTCCGCCAGGGGCGTGGGGTCTGCCAGGACCTGGTCCGGGTCCGCAGCCGTCGTCCGACGAGCCAGACTCCAGGGGTGGGTGGTCGCTGCTGACGATCCCACGGGCTTCCAGCGCGTCCAGCCTCTGCTGCAGGCCGCTGATGACCTTGTTCAGCGACTCCGTCTCGGCCCTTTGTAGTCATCTCTTGATTTTTTTAAATCAAGAAATTCTTACACAGAAAAAGGCGGCGCGCAGGGGCGGCTCCTAGCGAAGCGCCGGAAAAAAAGGAAGTAATGAGATTATAAATCTATGTCTCACGTAGACAGGAAAATGACCAGACACACATAAATAGATGTGCTCAAAGAGTTAACCCACATTGCCAGAATCAAACAAAAACTAAGAATTCAAAGAGTAAGAATATGACTTCAATGAATCAGGTATAAACTGCAGGTGTGCTCGTTCCGTTTGCCCGACACACACTGCTCGCCATGTGTCGTCGTTTTCAAGCCTGGTAGCACGATAGAACACGATAGAGGGATAGATTAGAAAGATTGCAGACGATTAGAGGTAAGATCAGGGTGCTTAGACATACACGCAAGTGCATAGCAACGTTTTTCGCTTGTGTCACGCTTTTCTCCACACCTTGCTTCACTCTCCAGCGGTAGGTAAGGTAGGTAAGCCCAGGTGGGGCGACCCCCTGGTGGAGTTCGTGATGGTGTGTAAGATTAGGAAGTTTGCCAAAGGCAGAGCGTCCACTCGTGCATGCTCGTGCATTCACACACGCATTAAAGGGTTGGCGACGCGAAATGCGCGTGGTAAACCTTGTTTAGGTTACCCAGGGGCTCCTTGGTACGTTCTTTAAGAGAACCTGAGGAGTCTCTTAACGCTTGCTTGCTTGACATAGGTGTTTGAGGACAGCGTATTATAGGTCACACTGAGAAGCGTATAATACGTGGAGTGTGGCTTGGTTCCTCAGTCGCAAACATCCCTTCATTGGCCTTTGCTTTACAGGTTGGCAGGTAGGGTGTTTGGTGCAGCAGCGTTCGTTATTTTCTTGACCTGCTAAACAAGGGCGCTGATCCCACAATCAATTAACTGCGCCTCAGCCAGGAGTGGCGAGGGCAGTTCGACTCCATCGACATCCAAGCTGTGCACGCCACCTGTGCGCCTCTCCCCTCCAAGCCCTAGCAGGGAAACGTGTTGTGACGTCCCTGTTAGGCCACAGTTGCTTAGCAGCGCTGTGTTCTCTTGTCTTCTGCACAGGAGGGTCATTAGGACCCACGACTTTATCTTTAACACCACCCAGTAGAGCGCGAGTGTAGGAGAGGTAATCCTGAGTGGGGGCTTGAGCCAGTTGCAGTAGCGCTCGCCCACCAGCATGATGCCACTGTAGGGTGTGTAGGACCTGTAGTGCGTGTGTCACTGTCCCACTCGTTTCCTGCAATTTTAGCAGGGTTGGTGGGCTGTGGCACTGGTTGGGTCAGCGTTCTGGCCACTTAGCAAAATGGCGTTTTCATGCCTTCATAGCTTTTGGCCACCCCTCCCTGTAGTAGACAGATAGGTAGGGAAAACAATACCTGGATTAGTACACTGGGTATTCCCCAAGGTTTTGCGCCAGCACAGAAATTGGGCCCTTAGGGGAGGGGAGACCCGGGGCGTACCCCGTGGCATCAATAAGACAACCCTCCAGGTTTAGCAAGCGTGCAGACGTGGGTATAATTAGGACACCACTTCTGCGGCTTGCTCTCAGGACCTTAGGAATAGCACACTCACACATACGCTTAGGCAGATAAGGGTAAGGTTCAGTCCCTAGCTTTAGTCTTGGAGGCAAGTGTCTCAGCGAGCCTCAGCAACTCACCAAGGTTGTTCTGGGACAAGTAGTCAACCAGACCTGTGTTTAGGCGTCACCCAGGTAGAACAAACGCAGAGAAGGGCTCCCAGGTGGCCTCTTCGACTCCAAACCCTTTCCAGAGGGTGAGGAAGCGCCAACCCTGGCATTAGCGGTCGCGTAGGACAGACTTCACCAGGTAGAAGCCCTCCTTAGCCATCTCCTCGGCGTTCATGTCGGTGAGTTCCCCTTCAACTTCCATAGGGCTGGCAGCCCCTTGTAAGTCTAGGGCGGCGATCTCCTCGTCATTAAGCTCCCACTCTTCCCCACAGAGGTCTTCAGGGTCATAGTAGTGCTTCAGATGTTGAGCAGCGCACACCAGGGTCCCCCCTAGACGGGGAGAACACCACACGGTGAAACGGTGTCCATCCACAGATAGAATCTTGTAGGCCCCGAAGTATGGGTCGTCGCTGGTAGAGCGTGGCCAGGCGGGTAGTCGGCTGTGGTGCACCAGCACCCAGTCACCCTCTTGGTAGGTGGCCGGTACTCGGTGCTTGTTTTTCTTGTTCCACTGACGCTCCCTCACTCTCTGGAGCATAGCCTTGGCCTTGTCCACCTTCGCTTGTTGCTTTTGGACCCATTCACCCACAGAGGAACGGGTGTCCTCTGGATAGGGGGCATGTAGGAACCACGCCGGGCGCCCTACGAATAGCTCATGGGGCGAGTAGCCAGTAGCTGAACTCTCTTGGGAGTTCATCATCAAGGATATGACGGGGGGTAGTCTCACCCAGTCTCTGGTGTGCTCAGTTTTGCACCATATCCTTACATCCTCCTTGAGGACACGGATCTGTCGCTCACATAGGGGGTTGCTCGTGTGCGAGTAGGGGATCCCCGTAGACACCTGGACATTGAGGGATCTCAGGACCCCCTTGTACCAGCCGGTATCTGAGCGTACTCGTACGTCCTCATCGGAGTTGATCTCCTTGGGCGCCCCATAGACACAAAACCACTCCTCCAGGAGTATCTTGATAGTCTCCTCCCCGGTAATGTGCTTGGTACATGGGAACACCCTGGTAAACCTGGTCAACCCACAGGTTACCACGAGGGCGAAGTCATAGCCCCCGAACCTCGGCATCTCCGTGTAGTCCACAAATAGAACACTGTTAGCACAGTGAGGGATGGGCAGGGTCGAGTAGAGACCTCTGTCCCTGATATCCCCCCGTTTGCAGGACCTGCACGGGCACTTGTCCGCGATAGGCTGGAGGGTTTTCCGCAGTTGGTCGTCAGTCCATGTAGTGTTGAACCACTGCTTGAATAGCCTCAGGGTACGGTCAGCACCCACATGACCGCTGGACTCATGGGTCCACTTCAGCAGTGCTGCCACTCTGTCACTAGGTACCACGATGCGGTCCTCGTGCCAGAGGTAGCTCTTGTCCCTCTTCAACTGATCTTGGTTGACCAGGACGGGTTCAAGGCGTTTCTCCAGCCGCTTGTAGATATCCCCCAACTCCTTCAGGTACTCCGATTGTTGGAGTCCATCCAGGGGGCGTATCATAGTCATGTTGAGGTCCAAGTGGACGTCCATACGGCTGAACGCCTCCTTAGCCAGCGCTTCAGACCGGGCACCAATCAGGGCGTCGAAGTTGTTGCGGCCGATGTAGTCTGCACACTCGTTCTTCACACTCTGGATATGGTGTACCGTCAGCCGTAGTTGACTGAGGTAGGTCCACCAGCGCCGTAGCTTGGCCTTCTGAGGTGGGGGGCCCTTCTGGAAAGTGCGGACCGGCTCTTGGTCGCACAGCCAGACCACAGGGTTACTCCCCACCAGTCGTGCTTATGAGGATAGCACTAGCATACCCGCGAGCAATTCCCGCTCATAGGTGGGGTAGTTCCCCCTGGCCTGGTTCCATTTCCAATTCCAGTGGCCCAGAGGTACTAGGACCCACTTGTCGTAAGAGTAGCTGTGCCTGAGAGTTCCATCTCGGTTGAGACCTTCCGTCCCCCATTGGGAAATGGCCGAGTCGAACTCCTCCTTCTCTAGTGCTTGCCATTGGAACAACGTTCCACCACCCCCCACATTGCTGGCGTCGGTCACCAGGATAATCTCCCCTTGTGCCCTAGGCACGCCCAAGCACTTAGCGTTGGCCACCTTGTCTTTGAGCTTGTCAAACGCTTGTTGCTCTTGTGGGCCCGAGCGCCAAGTAGTACTCTTCTTGATCAAGTCCGTCAGAATGGCGCTGGTGTAGGTGAGGCTTTTGATATGGCGGCGATAGAAGTTGCACGCCCCAATGAAACTGCGTACATCATGAAGTCCTTTTTTGGGGTCTTCGTGTCGTACCTTAGCGTCCATCAGGGGTTTGGCCTTAGAGGCCGCTGGGGTCCACCACCCATAGCCAACGTCAAACCCCAGGTACTGCATGGTCTCCTGCATGAACTCACACTTCTCCAGCTTGAGTCGTGTGTGGTTCCCTTGGCAGACTGCAAAGAACTCACCCAAGAGGGATAGGTGGTTCTCCTGAGTATTGGTCCCGAGGCAAACATCGTCGATGTGTGCTTCCATCTGGGCCCCACGGGATATAAGTTCCTGCACCTTAGGTCTCCTTCGTAGGATGGACAAGATCTTGTTCATCAGCTTTTGGAATAGAGCGGGTGCGTTGGCCACGCCAAATGGCATGACCTTCCACTTGAACACCCTCCCCTAATGGGTGATGAAGGCTAGTAGCTCCTGAGCGTTGGGCGTCAGGTCCACTTGCCAGAATCCGCTCCTCTTGTCCATCTTGGTCTTGTAGCGACAGGAGGCTATCTTCTCGAGGGTAGATTCCATATTAGGAATGGACCCTGAGTGGTTCAGCGTTTTGGTGTTCAGCTCTCCGTAGTTCACTACCAGCCGTTTGGCTGTAGACCCTGGTTTAGCCACCAGGAAACAGGGGCTGCAGTGTTGGGGGTAGTCCCTGTCCTTGTACTCCAGGACTAGGCCAGCGTGTATACATTCTTGTATCTGTCGCTCAATCTCGTCGGCCTGCTCTTTAGGAGCTGGATAGGGTCTCCTCCAAATCTTGTGACCCACGAACTCGGGTTTCAGCTTGAGGTCCATCTGTACCAGCTTGTCACATGAGGCTGGAGGGCGTAGTTCTCCGAACACCTCCAGATAGCTCCTTATAAGCGTCTGCACCCGCGGGTCCAATAGCTTGATCCTGTCCTCCATGTCCTCGTCAGAGTGTAAGTTGCTTGCCCCCTGAGTAATAGACGTCAGGAGGTGATCCTCCACCGACTCTTCGCCCTTGGTAGTATCCTTCAACCCTTGGTAGGCATATAGTAGATCTCCTTCAACCATCTCCGATGGACGATGGCAACATAGGGACGCTCGAAGGGGTTCACATACACATTCCTCCGAGAGGTTGTCCTCCTCTGCGGTCCTCACATGGGCACCCCACACGCTCTTCATGAGCTTAAGATCTACCTCCCTTTGCCAGGTGGTGATCTTCTGTTCGAGGTCCTCCTTCAATTGGGATAGATCCCCCATACGTCCTTGGTTCAGTGACCATGAGCTGCGGGTAGGCTTAGCGTAGCATAGCTTTTTCGCCACCAATTTCCTCTTGGAGTCCACATACTCCCTTAGCCTGGATCGAGGGTCCAGCTCTTCGTCCACGGGGTCTTCCGACCTCATGTAGAGTAGGGGCTTCAGTTGGGCGATGTACTCGGCGTTCTCCACTTCCTCCACACAGGTCTGCACGAAAAAGGCGTCGTGCTCAGTTTCGTCATCTGAGTGGATAGAGCTAGGTAGCGCGGATAGTCCACACTCAGAGATTCCATCAGGAACAGGTACATGCCAGGGAGAGTTGGGGGTGTTGGTGTTAGTCAGGACGTATTCATCTCCTCCGGGTGTAGTCTCAATAGCATCTTGAGGTCGTAGTCGAGCCTTCAAGTCACCCAAGGCGAGTCCATCGCTTTCTCGTTGTATAGCCTGGACCAGAGTCGAGTCGAGATCCTCCCAGGGGATGGAGGTAAGACCTCCGTCCACCACGCTGAGCATACTCCCCCATCCAGGTTTCCCAATAGGCGTCTTACGCCCCAGAGGCACGTAGATGGCGTCATCAGGTAACCGAACAGAGCTGATAGTCAGCCTGTCCAGGAGGTTTCGCCAGTACTCGTTGCCCCTATGGCCTCCCCAATCGGAAGAACACAGGACCATACGGGAACGTTCCAAGGCCACCTTGGTCAAGACCTTCCCCAGTTCACTGAACCTGGGGTTCCCGTAGGCCATCCAGAAAGAGGGCCAGTAAAATCTGTAGCCGCAGTTCTTTCCCTTGCTGCAGTAAAGGTCCAGTACATGCTGCTTGTCGCTGGCGAACAACTCCACCCTGAGGTCTTCTCTAGAGTAACCCAACTCCTTCAGACCTTGGTCTAGGACTTCCCCCAATAGTTGATGGTCCTCAGTTTTGGAGGCCGCCATCATGCTCGAGGGCTCCTCTTTTGATACCCTCAGGTAGCTCGAGGTATGTTCCGACTGCTCCAGTGGCACAGACTCTCTGCCACTGCCGTGGTCCACGTAGGGGAGGTAGGGCGCTTGCAGCGTCAGGGATTGTATCTGGGAGTGCTGCACGAAGAAGTCAGTCCCCAATACAAAGTCGAAGGCCTCAGTGTCCATCACACAGAACCGATGGGCGATAGTTCCAGAGCCCATAGGTACCTCCACTTCACAGTCCCCGCAGCTGTGCACCACATGTCGATCCCCCATTCGTATAGCCGCGGTGGTCAGGGTGTTCTTCAGGCTCCCACAAGGTAAAAGTTTCTTGGCCACTATAGATATGGTGGCTCCGGTATCCAATACCTGCAGGTATTCGCGTCCCCCTAGCTGGATACGTACCCAGAACACCAAGCCCAGGGCCCCGGAGCGTCCCGGTCAGAACTCCGCGGGAAAGGTCACCTCGAACTGCTTGTTTCGCAATTTGCGCGCCATCCTCATGAAACGGCTCCTCTTCTTAGCGTTGCCGTCATTACCACCTTCATGCTCACGCTTGGCTCCTTGTTCTCGCTGGGCCTGCGTCTGCGAGCGTGTGGTGGGACCAGACTGCCCTCCAGGGGGCTCGGAGTTCCCCCCTGAATTAGAGTTAGGGTTGCCTCCGTTCTTGTCCGTGTTCTTGTTGTCCTTGTCTGGCTGGCGGTTAGCGCCTCCTCCTCGTCCACCTTGACTTTTGTCTTGCCCTTGTCCACGTCCTTTCGACTTGCCCTTGCCGGAGTCGTTGCCTTTGCCTTTGCCTCCACCTTTGCCAGAGCCTTTGCCAGGATCCTCACCTTCAGCTTCGCCGACAGGCGCTGCTTGTGGTAGCACTCATCCTCGTAGTGCTTCCTCTTCCCACAGAAGGCACAGGTGATAGTACACCTGTAGTGATCGGGCATCTTCGCCTTGGCGCCGGTGTTGGTCTCCTGCTTCTTCCCTTGGAATACGAAGCAGTCTCGCTGCTCGCAGTCAGGGGCGTGCTGCAGGTGGCCCTGCTCGTCTCTGGCATCACACCAGAAGAGCTCCTTGACGTTTTCCACGATACGGGCATGTTTGGGGGTAGTCCCCTGCCAGGGTCTGGATCCTTGGTACGCTTTGCCATGGCTTCCAGAGCCTCCACCTCCAGGACGGTAGTTGTTCAGGTGCTGGTCGCTTTCTTTCTCCAGCGCCAGCTCCAGGAGTAGTACACATAGATCCTCGTAGTGGAGGGCTCTAGCCTTGCGCTCTGCCGTTGAACGGCACTCGTCCCACAGGTCTCGAGGGAGCTTAGCCACCAACTAGAAAAGCAGGTCGTCGCTGCTGTAGGAACCGGGCGTCAATCGTCCAGCCCAGTGATCCAGGTCAGCCAATAGCTCAGAGACCCTGCCAGGTTTGGGGTTGTTGGGCAGCATGGGCAGGTTCTGGATCTCGGCCCTGATGGAGAGGTCGGTTTCATAGGTCGGGTACCGCCTCTCCAAGGCAACCAACACATCGGCAAAGGTGGCGGACTTAGTCACGATCTGTTTGACCTGCTTCTCCAGGTACTTGGTCTTGCAACACTGCAGGAGCAGATCGCACTTGACCCGTCCACTAGCGTGGGTTTGGCTGGTCAATCGGAGAAACCGGCCAAAATTCTCAGCGAACTCGCTGAGCTCCTTGCCTGTGAACTCAGGCAGGTTCACCACGATCTTGGAGGTGGCAATAGCCTTAGCCTCTTGAGACCTGCATCCCCCCGGGCGTCGGGTCTTCTTCCTCTTCTTCTTCTTCTTCCCACTTTGGGTTCATGGGGTCCTCCGGGTCGTCGTCCTCCGAGGCCGAAGCAGAAGTCATCGACGGCGGTTCATCATCGGAGGGATCTCCGCCCAGGTCACTGGAGCCGTAGGGCTCCACATCCACCATTGCCCTCAGGGCTGTCAGCCCCAGCCGGTCCAGCTCGGCTCTCATAGAATTCCCCACGTGAATGTAGCGTGGCTGGGGCGTCCTCGGCACAAAAGGGCTTCTAGGTATCGCTGCAGGGGTCGGCATCGGTCGGCTCCTCAGGCTCCCCAGGGTGTTTGTCAGCCCTGCCACCAGGTGGTTGGCCTGTACTCGATGGGGTGACATTCCCACCGTGGTAGGTGACGCTTGGGGCGGTATCAGGGGCTCCAGTTTATCTCGAATCTCTTGAGTGAGGTCGCCAACCATTTTAGAGGTGGCTCCTCGGAGCACCTCGTTGATCTCCGACCGCGTCAGGGACCTGTTGGAGGATCTCCCCGATCCTCTACTCTTGCTCCCGCATGACTCAGGTCCTCTTCTCAACCAACTCAAGGTTGCATACCCAGGAACATCCACATAGGCTCCCGTAGCGGGTAGAGGATGGTGATAGTCAGCCGCATACCATCGCGGCGCAGAACTGTAGGTCACCGGCTCACTGGTAGTAGTTGCCTCTGGAGACGCAGTGGTAGGTGGGTTCACACCATAGGCAGGGTAGGTAGGCATACCAGTAAAGCCTATGCCCTCAGCCATAGGCCGGTTGGTTATGGGCGTGGATGTTGCAGCGGCTGGGTCTGGAGTTGGGAGTGTGGTGGTTATACGAGAGGGTGATGCGTGGAGGCCAGAAGCGTTTGGTGTGCCCTCGAAGGTAGGATCATCTGTCGGGTCGTGCCCTTGGTCTGCTCCTTCGTCTGCTATGCTTTCTCCAGCATCCTTCTCTCTCTCTCTCTTTCTCTTCACAGGATGGGTTTCCACCTCCTCAACTGAGAGGGCCCGGAAGGCCGACTGAAGTCCTTCCATCGAATCCTCCGCCACGTCCACTGGCCCATGTAAGGGCTCCGAAGGTACAGCGCTAGGTCCAGGTCCAGGTTCACCAGGTGCTGGCATTGCTGGTGCCTCAGGCGCTGTCTTTACGTCGGTGTCCTCTTTCTTGGTGTCCATATTCGTTCGCCCTTCTTGCTTATATATGACTGATCTCGGCGCACTGGATGTACGGCACAGGGTCGCTGCCGGTACGCAGAGACAGTCTGCCTCTTGCTACCAGAAGGTTTTATAGTGATTTCAACACCGTGTGTTTGTGGTGCCTCTCCTGCTGCTTGCTGCTGGTGTAGGGTTCCTGCTGCTTGTTTTTGATGAGGAAAAAGTTTTATTGCTGAATCACAACCAATCCAGGAGAACCCAAGCCAGGGATAAGCAAGTGGAAGATGGTCAGGATCAAAGCATGAAGGGCTGCAGTCACAAAGAGTTAGATAAAAACGACTATCAACAATAGACCACAGCAATTAGCATACATTGCAACTCAGGATGAAATCTTTTACATGTTTGAGAAACACTGATTGGAAAACTGCCCCAAGGGCTCACTATCATCCACAGTGCCGTCTTGAGATGTGCACTCTTTGTTTTTGGGTCCCATAGGTGCTGAGGTGGCATGGCGTGTGGCGATGAGGTCACTGCCATGTCACATGGGATATTGCTACTTAGCTAGGCTGACTGGGTATTGAACCCAGGACCTCTCACAAAGAGGTGCACCAGCCCCCTAGGGTGCATACCACTAGGAGAGCTAAGAATTCATGAAAAACCATAGATAAATTCATAGGCTCTGCCCTCAGTATATCAGTGCCTCAGCAACCCAGGAAAAGATGTTTTAGTGCCTATAGCTTGGGGATAAAGGGGTCCACTATACATCCTGATTTAGTGTTTGGTTCCATAGGTCAAAATGTGTTATCACCCCTTTTGGGTGGGCCAATACTAAGAGAAAAATGCCTGAGTGCTTAGAGCACCTCTAATACAACTAACGTATACCCTAAAGCATTGGAAAAGCACTTTTTCTTACTCCCGTCAATGACACGGGGTTCGAGACCAGTGCTGATGGTTTGGAGAATTTCTTTATACTCAGACTGATAGTCGGTTAGACTCCAACCCTCCAGGATTCCAGCAGTGCGCATGGACAGGTCAAGTTGGACATCCATACGCTGGAAAGCCTCTTTGGCGAGCGCCTCAGAGCTCTCACCTATAAGCGCATCGAAGTTATTGCGTGATATATAGTCAGGCAGTTCATTTTTTCTACCAGGGATATGATGAACTGTCAGCCTGAACTGGCTCAGGTAAGTCCACCACCGGTTTGGTTTTGCTTTCTCAGGTGGACGGCCCTTCTGAAAAGACTTCACAGGTTCCTGGTCACATAGCCAGACAATAGGGTTAGATCCCAGGAGTCGGGATTGTGACAAAAGCACCAACATACCGGCCAGGAGTTCCTGGTCATAGGTGCTGTAATTGGAACGCGCTTGGTTCAATTTCCAATTCCAGTGTCCCAGTGGCACCAGCCGCCACTCACTGGTAGGATAGTAATGTTTCAACAAGCCAGCACGGTTCAGTCCACTAGTACGATAATGGCAGTGGGTTACTTCAGCTGGGTTAAGCTCCTGCCATTGAAAGATCTTTCCACCCCCCCCTACATCACTGGCATCAGTGATCAGGACTATCTCGGCTCTAGGGCGGGGCACTCCCAGGCAGTTGGAGGAGGCAATTTTCTTCTTTAACTCCTGGAAACATTCCTCCTCTCTGGTGGTCCACCTCCAGGGAGTAGTTTTCTTGATTAGGTCAGTGAGGGGGGCAGAGGAGTAGGTAAAATTGTTGATGTGACGCCGATACAAATTACAGGCACCCACAAAACTCCTCACGTCGTGCAAACCCTTCTTAGGGTCTTCGCGAATCTGCACGTCCTGTAGGGGCTGCATCCTAGACGCAGCTGGTTTCCACCAGCATTACCCCACGTCGAAACCCAAATATTACATCTCCTCTCTCATAAACTGACATTTTTCGAATTTGATTCGGAGATGGTTTTCATGACAAACAATGAAAAATTCATGGAGCAGAAGGACATGGTCCTCTTGGGTATCACCCGATTCATTTTCCTTTGGAAAGACAGCTTCAGGGTCGAGTGGTCTTAGTACCCACCCCACGGTTTGATTTTTGATTTGCACTGCCTGAAAAAAGAGGTATAGGTTGTGACTTTCAAGTTCTGGGACTGCATTGCAGTCCTCATTGCGCGAGGCCTCGCGCAAAAAAAAGCCCAGAAAATATATTCTTTGTACCATTGTGATGGGTTCTCATCTGACTGCGCTTGTGCAAAACCTTCACTGAAGCAACAAGTACCTAAATCGTCGTTGAGTCATTGAAATTTACCAGAAGCTTGCCCCCCCCGGAGGCGGAAAAACTCTTTTTGGGCTTTGTCAGCCCCTGCGCCTGGCAGACTGCTTCCCCCAGGGCTCCTTCTTTCTCCAGGTATCGAACATCATCTTGATAATTGGTGTCGTTTGCACTACATTGCATTTTACTCTCCAAAAAATCAGTTTTATTGGCCCAAACAAACGCTCAAAAAAGTGCCACGCATGGCAAATTCATATTTTCTTTGCACATTTTACTTTGATCTATAGTCAACAACGGAAGGATCAATTTTTCTTCAGCGAAACCTACAAGGCGGGTCCCTGTCCAGCTCAGCGTCATCTGTTGAGTGAACATGCTTCATGTGTTACCAGTGATACACTTTTTTTTGCTTGACACTCCCCATACGTTGTGGCAGGTGTGCATCATGAGCAATGCTCAAGGATGCACCCTGTGCAACACCTCCAACGTATGTGCTCCTTTTGTTAGGAATGCAACAACATTTGAAATGATTTCTTGAGTCATCAATTAGATTTGCAAGGCTTGTTTAGAGCACGGAATGTCCGCCCGCGTCAACATATTGTACAATGTGATCAATTCAAGGGTGCCTGTAATGTCACTCCAGTGTAGGCGCCTGCTTGATTCCTCAATTCTACCATCATTACCTGACTTTGGAGGGGCAATGGACTGCTCCTTGCGCGAGGCCTCGCGCAAGGAACAGATGGGCCGCTAAGGTTTCCATGGTTAATGCGGTTGTTATGGGCGCATTTAGTTTCGCCCTTCTGTGCTCTGGATCTTTCTGAGACCCAGATGCTGCTCTGAGTGGCGGTTCACTCTTTGGGTGGGCTACACTGCCAAGTTGTACCTGTACACTTCTGATCGGCCAGGTTCGGGAGCACAGTTGAGTGGACATGTTCAATGTGCTTTTCAGTGTGCTTTTCTTGTGCTTCTGCTCAGAATTGGTTCGAAAGGTTCTCAGGGTTTGCCTCTGCTACCGGAAAGATGTCCTTGATTACTGCCCTATAGATTTTCATGAAGTCCTGCAGGGTTTTGATGGTGAAATCCCAAAAGCAAAGGAGCAAGTAGAGCAAGAACAGAATGTGGATCGAATCAATGAATAGTTTGAAATCCAGTGTAACACAGAAGGGCTGCAGATAGACAAAGCAGGTTTAAATACAAAGATTCAATCACAAATGGATAGTACAAAAGATTTTATGTGAAAACTGGCCTGACTCTAGCCTCCAAGTTAGCATCAAGCACTTCATGTGCACTCGTTTGGAAGAAATGGAGCTGGTTACGAATGTGGGGCATGGGGGTTAGGACAGACACAGATTATGACTTGGCCAAGCAACTGAATTCAGAAACAGTTAAAACGTAGAACCACAATAAGTGGTAGAGACAATTGAGTATAGGGGTCTTGGGGTGGGAGACCACTAGGCTTAACCTCCAAGACCTAAAGCATGAAATGCCTATTATATTTCGGTATATTCTCCATGAAGGAAGATACCTCCGCTCAGTTGAGTGGTAGGGGTGAACTTCATGGGGGGCTAGGGTTATAACCCTAGTTACTTTGAGAAAGTGTACTAAAAGCTTCAAAAGAGTGATAAAGGTACTGAAGCCGGTTCGGACCCCCGTGGCCATCTTGGGATCACTTGGGGTGTGTATCTATGTGCCGGCAAGCCGCCATTGGCTGATATCATACTCTCCCGTCCACCTGAACTAACCCGATGTGATAGTGTGATAGGTTTGGCCATTCCGGCTACGAGCGGCCATATTCAGTAACGAGGCGCCGCCAGCTGAGATTTATATATCAGAATATCAGGAATCAACAGGGTTTTATTATCATGATGTTTCCGTAATTTTTCAGCCTTTCGTTCTGATGGTCAATGTATCGGCGACCGTCAGTTGGCTCGCGATTTTGCGTTAACCGATTGGTTAACTGTTATTTCCAGATATTTTGGCGGATACTCCGATGAAGGGTCAGATTTCATCTGTAAAGGGTTCGTTGCTTCCGCAATTTTCTAAATAAGCACTGAAAATTTTAATCTGAATTTTTTGCGATGTCGAAATCGGATTTTCGACTTCCACATCGCCGCACTTGATTTGGACTTCGTCGAGTGGTCATACTCTTTTCCGTATGCCCGAATCAGGTTTTCCTTATACTTGCCACCCATTTGACTTGGAGATATAAGGGAAACAAAATTGAATTGTGGGACCACTTTGAAGGACCATATCTACAAGCGAGTGTGAGGAAAGAGAATAATGAAAAGTTGCGTTGCAAGCGCCTTGGTCTCAACTTATTTTGGGAAGCATCAAACGCCTTTTGTGTGTACACATGCCCGGTGTAGCAAGGGATAATGGTCAGGAGGGTATAAAGTGATTTATAACTCTTGGACCGTGCAACGGAATATTTTAATGCGACTTTCGAGTGTACCGCATGAGTGTTGGGGTTGCATAGCAATTTTCCTTGGGCTCCTACGTATTTTTAACGTGAAGTTATGACCATGGAGGGACATGGCATATCATGGTGGGAGCCACATTTTGGGGGTATGTGTTATATGGATGGTATATGTCTTGATATGCTCGCGCCCATGTTATATATCTTCGTGTGGCCGAAGAGATGGGGAGCCATACGTGACAAGGGCCTCGCCCATGTCCCAATTGTGGAATTCAAAGCGCTAGACCAAGTCTACCGCATATGTATTGCTCATGGTATGTTTGGCAAAGAGATCCATGAGTGCACTCCCATTTTCATGGAGCATGTAGATATGGGTGGCGAAGGTATCCTAATGCGCCCGATTGGGGATGCAAGTGGGGGAATTGTTCGTAAATGGTTCCAATCATTTGTGTACTGAACCATGAGCGGATATCATGGGTGAGCATAGAGATATACTATCATGACAACTTTGTATTTGGTCATATTTTCATGTTTTTGACCTCAATTTTTGCTCATTTTTGCGTTTTGTGTACTTACCTGGTCGGCAAACAGCAAGAAGCCTATGGGGAGTCGAACCACGGTATGTTGTTCATATGTTGGCATATGCTTTGGAGTTGAACACCACCATATGCCGGATCGCGTACTCCATTTGGCTTGGCGCACGAAGGATTACAAGAATTGGTCTCAAGATCATGGGCTGACTTGGGCAGTGCGTGGCGCCCATATCTGAAGGGGTTTTGAGGGTAAAGTGGGGATGTACATGGGCATTGGCCTTTGGTCTCTATCCTCCACGAATACTAGACTTCGATTCCATGCATGCTCTGAGCCTTCGGATAAGTGGTAACCACAATTTTGAGCATATATTTGATATACGGCCAATATGGTGTGAATTGGTAGTTTTTTGGCATGTTATGAGTTCAAACTCATGGGGCATATCTCCAAGCCCAATCGACTCCAAGTCCAACCAAGGTTATGTCAGGGTAGGGCATGGTCCTGAGTGCCACTCTAGGCCATGACACGCCACCTCCCCTATTGGGCTAGGATTTAGAGGCTTGGGTGTGAACACATTTTTGGGGTTTGTGTAGTGACTTGTGACACATGGCATTCAGCCATCTCATTTGACCTGGTTCAGGGCAATATGTTGGTGAGTCAAGGGAAGGTCTTGAGTCCAGGGAATGAGAGGTTTATGGCTGTGCATGTGTATGTTTACCTCTTTCCCAAACTTTGCTTGATTTGTGTTCATATGCCAATTTCAGGGCTTTCTTCCTTGGTGCAATTCTTGTACATGCCCGCCACCGTGAGACGACCGGTGTGCTGAACGGAAGCCCGCAGCCTGATTTGGATTGTGAATTGGGTTATTGCTGTATTTGTGGGATCTGGTTGCTGTTTCAGGGTTGAAGGAGGATTTTATTTTCTATATTTTTGGACTTTGGACCCTTTGGAATTTGAGGAATGCAATCACTGATCCGGAGTAAATCAGCAGGGGTAACAGGCGGAAGGGGCACAGCGGGGGCCGGTCCTGGTAGGGACTTTCTTTATGGTAGCAGAGGCTTACCTGCTGCCCCTACCAACCGCCGACCCGGGGACTTGGGCCCTTATGAGCCCTGCCCAAGTACGCCCCGGGTGCGTATTGTGGACTCGGTGGAGACCACGCCGGAGATTGGAGCCATAGAAGAACCGAGACGCCCAAGAGCATGGCGAACTCCGGAAGTTGAAGCCCGAAGAGAAGTACGACATTCGGGAAGAGGAGGGCGTGACATGGAGGACCTGGTCTCCATGTGTGAGCGTCGCTGCCGAAAGGCATGCAACCTCCGCTCCACCGCGGAGGACTCTGATGAGGCTTGCCATTCAGGCAGCAGTGGAGGACGGGCCCGGCGCTACCGGAAGCGTGGGTCACCCAAGTCCGCGGCAAGGGACGCCGGGGCTATGGACACGGACCCCAGCCCGGTCAGGCTGTGGGAATCCGAGGGGCACTCCGAGGGCTATCGGACAGCCTACAAGCCACCTTCGGAGCCGGAGATGTCCGCGCTGATCGCCAGGGCGCATACGGCCCCCGAGCCCGCCCTGAAGCACGATGCCGAGGGCTTGGAGAGGCCGGCCAGGGCCCGGACGGCACCTGTGCCCTGGCACACGGGACCAGAGACGGACGCCATAGGCGATACGCCCATGGGCCATGAGTCCGAGGTGCCGGGAACCGCGGGATGCACTGAATCTGGCGGAAAGCACGCTGCGTGCCACTGCGAGCACGTGTCCTTCCTCATGGGCAAATACCCGAAGATGGGGATGGATGCCATCGTGCATCGCCTTGACCGCCTGGACAACGCCAAGGACGGTCTAGAGGAGGACGTCGCGGGAATCCTGGATGACCAGTCGGCCGCGAAGAAAGACATGGAGGAGCTGCGAGCGGAACGGGACCGGTACCGGGAGAATCTGGAGCTGGCCCTGGAGAAGCAGCAGCGAGTGGTGGACAGCCTCCTCCACCTGGTGGAGGACATGTCGGGACGCCTGAAAAGGCTGGAGGAGCTACAGCCCCTCGCCTCGGGTCCGGAGCTCCCGGTAAAGCCGGCCGCGGTAGAGCTGGTGGAGCGGGTTAAGACCCTCAGGAGCGCCATGGAGAAACCCATAGGCGGCCCTGCAGAGGCACCATACGCGCCTCCGCGTGTTGACCCGGGTGCGCTGCCGTTTGTTCCCATGTTCAGCGAATCCACAATGCTCGGGGAACACACGGCACCGGCTGGGTCCATGCGGGAAGGGCACGTAACCACGGACCCGAGGAGCCTGACGGGACAGATGTCCCATGCCGCCCAGGATGTACCGATCACGACGAATATGGTAGTTTATGCGGAAGAGAAGATCGAGAACCACACCATGCAGGGGCGAACCATGGGAAGCGCCGACGGACATGGTCGAGGTCATCCAGGAGGAAACCTGTGGGCAAAGGACCCCAATACGGGGATATGGACGGCCGATGGAGCAAATCCTTCCCGCATTCCAAACCCCATGGGTTCAGGCCCAACTGGACCGCACTCCATGGAGGAGAGGGATGTACGGGGAGTGTACTCACACCCCCCGGCCACAGGTGGTATCCGTCTCGGTGGAGTGGTGGCTGGAGACTTCGGAGACGCCATCAGGATTGACGACCTCAGGGGAATCAAAATCCCCTACTACGATGGCAACCCCTCCAACCTGGATGACTTCATCCTGGACTCCGAGGACTTCGCCGAGGAGGTCGTCGGTGAGATGCGGGGAGCGCCGCGGGACAAGTGGGTATGCCGGACATTCCCACACCGGCTGGCGCAGGACCTGAAGGAGGAGCTGCGGGATCAGATCCGGGAAGGACTGATCAGGACGGAGCAGGCCTGCCTCCAGTGGTTGGAGGATGAGGAGCGGGTGGACGCTCCGAACCAGAAGGTGGAGGACTTGTGGTCCATCCCGCTGACGCTGGACCGCGGTGAGTTGCGGGTCCGGGAGTGGAACCGGTATCTGCGGAAGTACCGCAGATGCCTCAAGCTGGTGGAAGACTGGAATGAGGCCAGTGAGATCCGCCACTTGCTGAAGGACGTCCTCCCCGGCAACTGGAAGAGGAGAGTGGAGGACGAGGAGAAGAAGCGCGCCAAGAAGCGGGTGGCGGTGAGGATCATGGCGGCGGAGGATACCCATGCGGGTATCATGGAGTTCTTCAGGAGGAACCTGGGCGAGCCCAAACGGATGTTGGGACTGAAGAACGCCGTGTACGTGGAGGTGTTTGGAGACTCCATGGGGCAAAGGTTGCTGCGCCTCAACAACGTGGAGTGGAGGCGCGGGGAGCCGCTGAGGATGCAAGTCATCTTCGCCCGCATGAGCCTCGACGAGATCGTGAAGTACATCACGGTGGAGTTGAAGCTCAATGCGAAGAACGAGGCCCACGTGCAGGATCGACATGGTCATGGACAACGAGGCCACCGAGAAGACCGCCAGCATCGGGAGATCCAGGAGGACACGGCCAACTCTGCGGAGGATGGTAGTTGAAGTGGCCAAGACCACTGGTCCCGGGAGGATCACGAGGAGGCCCATTTCTTCGCGTTTGTGGCGCACAACGTGAGGAACAATGGGCAGGATCGGTCCAGATGGAGCCAGGTGGGACCCAAGAAAGGCAAAGAGCCAAGAAGGATCGGGAACCCACCGCTCTCGTTCCGAGAGTACAGGTCTCAGCACGACGGGTGCTGGGTCTGTTATGGCAAGGGAAACAACCATGCACAGGACCACCGTCAGTGCAAGGTGTATGAGGCGGACAAGAAGGCCTACTTCGCCGCCCACCCCGAGAAGAAGCCCAAGGAGCAGCGGATTTCCGATTGGAAGGCGAAGGGCGGGGACGGGGGAAAAGGCCAAGGCAAAGGCCAAGGAAAAGGCGGAGGAAGAGGCTATGGTGGTGGACCTGGCCAAGACCGACGAGTGAGGTCGATCGAGGAGGTTGCTGAGGACATGTTGAGGACGTTGGAGGAACTCAAAGCCCAGCAAGGTGGTGGACAAGGTCCTGGTGGATCGCAGCAGGAAGGGGCTGCGGGAAGCCAAGTCTAGAGGAGCCCCCACGGGAGTGGGACCTCGGAGGTCTCTCCTCCGAAAATCAGTGGAATCCCAGAGAAAGAGAAGGCACAGCGGGTGCCGAAGAAGGCTCCAGACGAGCCAAAACCACTGAGTTTTGCCACTCCCAACCCCTGGAGCGCCCTGCCAAGGGAAGTACATGTGGGTACGGGACATGGCAAGAAGGAAGGAGAAACCACGGAGAGCCCCGTGGACGGGCAGGACCAACCCAAGATCTACACCATCCGTGACCATACCCTTGAAGTCCTGATGCACCCGGGCGTGCTAGAGTTGCATGCCGTGAGAGTCGTCCATACACCTCATGGCGACGAGCGGCAGTTGCACTTGAAAGTGCGAGTACGGTGCGGACGAGAGGAGAAGGTGGTGGATGTGTTGGTGGATACGGGTGCCCAGGTGAGCCTGGTTCGGAGAAGGTTGTTCAAGGAGGAACTCCTGCAGCCCAGCCGGAGACCGGTCCGCCTGAAGGTCGCCAACGGAGAGATCATGGGTGGTGGCACCCATGAGGCCACTATCAGTATGGAATTCTGGGAACATGAGCGCTTGAACCGCCCTGATCAGGCGAAGAGAAGCACTCTATCCGAGAACTTCTATGTGGCCGACATTACAGATTGGGATATGATCATGGGGTATGACTTCATGGTGGCAAATGCCATTGGAGCCCTTCCCCATCGTGCAACGCTGGTCCGGGAGGATGATAAATGCCTCACATGGCTGTCCACGGATTATGCGTGCGGGTCATCCCAATGGAATGCTGAGAAAGAGGATCGGATCGTCCGAGCAGTGCAAGCTGTGGGCGCCAAGTCCAGAGGAGACCGTGGAGTTCAGCTCACGGAGTATGGAATGGCGCCGCAAGTGTACGCCAGGATGATTCAGACGCTGGGAGCTGAAGCGCCCGAGACGGACGTCTTCGCTTCCCGGGACGCCCCACTTTTGCGGAAGTGTAGGAGGCATTGGCATCGAGGAGACTCAGCCTGGCATAGGCATTGGGGTTTGAAGGAGTGGGGACCCATGTATTGGCATGGCTCCCTGGACAACACCAGACGTACGGTGGAGAAGATCATCGCGGATAGGGCGAAGGGGATCCTGGTCATAACCGGCATAGGATCCACCCCATGTCCGCTGGAGGGTCTCAAGTCGACGCTGGACTCCATCACCCTGAACGAGATGTCATTCGGGCCAGAGGAGGAGTTGTTCATCGACGCCAAGGGTGTATCAATGCCCTCCCCGGGTCAAGCGTGGGGTACCAAGGCTTTCCTGGTGGATGGGGCGCAAGCCCAGCCCACGGGTGACGAAGCATTCATCCGTAGGGTGGAGGCGGTGCACATGAAGGTCATGTTTGAGCCCAAGGAGGGGACGAATCAGCCAATTGATGGCATCGACGTCCTGTCCCACGCCGAGATTGACCACGTCGTCAACTACATGCGGATGGGGATGCACGACCGTGTGGCAGCCAAGAAGAGGCGGGCCAAGGTCACATCTCCGCATTGGTGGGACGACAAGATGTTGGTCACCGGCAAGTACGAGAGGGATGAGTTCGTGGCGAGGGTCATGGATCACATCGCGGACCAATACGATGGTCCGGTTGGGTCGGACCCACCAACGTGGGGTTTTCCAAGGGTGGGAACCGGTAGCAACGAGCACCCGCCCGAGGCCGCAAATTTTCGAAGATTATCGGTGGGAATCGCGCCCCACGACGATGAAGACGGCATATCGGACGAGGAGAAGTCAGACTCGGACCCAGAAGAGGGTTATCCGGCAGTGCGGTCGGTTGTATCTATACCGAAGCAGGCGGCTGAAGAGGCGCAGGAGAACCCGAAGGTCGCCGAGCTGAAGGAGAGGCTGATCAATGCCTATCCGCGGCTATTCAGTGGCGTCGCCAACAAGAACCCTCCAGATCGTGGGAGGTTTGGTACAGCGAAGATCAAGCTGAAGCCGAACCCGAAGATCTATCGTCATCGGGAGTATCAACTTCAGGGCGATCGGGCCGAGGCCATGAAGAAGCTGTTGGCCGAGTTCATTGAGCGGGGATGGATCGAACCCTCCGACAGTGAGTGGGCCAGCCCAGCCTTCATCGTGCCCAAGATGGAGAAGGGCGAGTGGAGGTTGGTGGTTGATTACAGAGGTTTGAACGAGCAGACCGAGCACGACTCGTACTCGCTTCCCCTGATCGACTCCATCCTCCAAAAACAACAGAAAAAGCAGATTTTCACGGTGTTAGACCTGAAACACGGCTATCACCAGATGCCGCTACACCCGGACTCCAGGCCCTGCACAGCGATGTCGACGCCGCTGGGGCCCATGCAGTGGAAAGTGGTGCCTATGGGTGCCAAGAATGGCAACGCCGCTTTCCAGCGCATGATGGAGGACCTACTCGGTCCTGTCCGGGACTGTGCCGATCCCTTCGTGGATGACATCATTATCGGGTCCGGCACGGAGAACATGACTGAGGACGAGCTCATCGACGCGCATGAGAAGGATCTGCGCCGAGTTCTCAGCGAGTTGGACAAGCACAACATGGTGTGCAAACCCACCAAAGCCTCACTCTTCGTGAAGGAAGTGGAATTCGCGGGTCACGTGGTTGGTCATGGGCAACGCCGTCCCATGCCTGGGAAGCTGGCGTCCCTGCACCACTGGGAGAAGCCCCAGACCCTCAGCGAGCTCCGGTCCTTCATGGGGTTCTGCAACTACTATTCGGGCTACGTCCGGATGTATGCAGAGCTGTCGGGGCCGCTGCACAAGATGCTGCAGGTGGGCAAGTTCGATGGCCGGAAGGGGAGCAAGAAGAAGGTTGCCTGGACCCCTGAGGCTGAGGATGCGTTCAACAGCCTGAAGGAGCGACTCCTGGGGCAGTTGGGGCTGTTCCTGGTGGACCCGGACAAGGGATTCGTGCTACGGACAGACGCCTCGGACTATGCCGTGGGGGCAGTCCTCGAGCAAGTCCGGGACGACAGGACTCATGTTCCCGTGGCGTTTTGAAGCAGGATCCTGGCCGAGGGCCAACGCCGAACATGGACCGCGAGGGAGAAGGAGACATACGCCATAGTATGTGCGCTCAGGAAGTGGTCTGGCCACATCGGACTGCAGCCGGTGGTGGTTTGCACGGACCACCAGTCCCTACAGAGCTCGCACAAGGAGCATGTCGACACCCCCTCAGGACCAGCGGCTAGGAGGGCCCGATGGCACGAGACGTTCGCCAAGTTCGACCTCAGCGTCGTGTACGTCCCGGGGAAGGACAACACTGTGGCAGATTGCCTCAGTCGCTGGGCCTACCCCGCCGGCAAGGCGTGGATGGACATATCCAGCCATGGCGACGCCGAGGAGACCGAGGAGGCCAAGCGCATCATCGAGATGGAGAAGGTCATGGAGCAAGAGGGGGTCAAGTGTTTTGTGGTGAGGGCAAACCGTACAGACCTGGCCAAGTTCCGGGGCGCCCGTGTCCAAGCTATTCGAGAGGAAACCCTCGAGCAATGGATGGTGGCCCCTGTAGAGCTAGTCAGGTCGGTGCTCACAGAGGACTGGTCGGATGACTATGCGGCATCCGAGCACTGGAGCAAGTACTGGAATGCCGTGAGCGCCCCGTCGGACGACGAATGGCCCGAGGGCTTGACCGAGGATGGCGACAAGTTGTTCCTCAAGGACAAGCTGCTGGTGCCCGAGAACCGAGTGGAGGAGCTCATTGACCATTGGCACAACGCCCAGCTCATGCACCCTGGCCGAGACAAGATGCAGCAGGACCTGGAGTGGCGTTTCAAGTTCCCTCCGGGGTACTACGCCATCCTGGATAGGTACTGCAGCGACTGTGCCGTGTGTCGGGCCACGAAGAGCCCCAACCACTCCACAGCGGGCAACCCGGTGTACACGGCTATACCGGAGGACCCTATGCGGTCCGTGGCCATGGATGTATTCGCCATGCCTGAGGTCACCGTGGAAGGAGAGACCTGCGACTGTGTCATCCTGGCGGTGGATCGGCGCAGTGGGTATATCGTGGCTGTTCCTGGCAAGAAGTCCAAGAAGAAGGACAAGAAGGACAAGCATGGAGTGGGGCTGCAGGCCAAGACCGTCGCTAATGCCATGATCAGGCATTGGCTGACGATTTTTGATGTCCCGGCTGTCATCTGCAGCGATCGGGGCAGTCAATTTGTGGGGACGTGGTTCAAGACGATGTGCAAGCACATGGGCATTCGGCACGCCAAGACCGTGGCGTACCACAGCCGGTCGAATGGCCGGGCTGAGGTGGCCGGGCGGCAGATGTTCGGGAAGTTCCGCCAGCTGCACATTGACGAACCGGGCCGGAACTGGTATAACTCGCTGTGGAGAGTGCTCCAAGCGTATCACGACCTTCCGGGACCCACTGGACTGTCGCCCCATCGCATCCTGTTTCTACGGGATCGAGTGTCACGCACTCTCTCGTCGATGAACCGTGGCAAATCGGCCCGGGATGCGAACGCCATTATGGCTGAGGCAGACGACACGGCGGCCAAGGTGTGCAAGGCACTTCAGGACGAGCATGACAAGAGGGCCAAGTACTTCAAGCAGGGAAAGGTCCAGAAGTATGCTCTCCAAGACACCGTCCGGGTGGAGCGGCATCACAAGGATGTCCTGTCCAGGCATCGGCAGGCATCTTGGTATGTGCCGGGGGTAATCGTGCGGAAGGTCGGGCAGGATGTGTATGCGGTTCGTGTGGGGGATAACAAGATCCTGGACGGCGACCATACCCAGCTTCGTCCCCGAGCACCAGACCCCAGCGGACGTCCCGTCACCTTCGAGTTCACGGCCGGCGATGTGGACTCGGACGACGAGGGTGAGGACGACCACTTCACCGCTGAGAAGATCCTGGCGGACAAGCCGGACCCGGGGACGCCTGGGGGCAGGCTTTATAAAGTCCGTTGGAAGGGATTCGCCGCATCCAGTGACTCGTGGGAGCCTCCGAGCAGTTTCGTGCCGAGGTATACCACGGTCTGGATGGACTACCTGAAGAAAAAGAACATTTCTTTGGATGTCAAGGACGTGTTGGTCCATTTGGTTGCTGCTGTAGCACCGTAATGGATCCCCCCTTGGCATTTTGTTTGTTTCTGTGCTTGGGGAGACGGGTGAGGGCGTTCATCCGGGGATTTTTCGGCCTTGATTGGCCATCTACCCCCTTCACTCGATCTCCACAAATATATTTCACTGTGGTATACTTATTTAGGACGACCGACGACGTTTTTCTATCTTTGATCCCCTTGGTCCATGTTGTAGATCAAGAGGAGACCAGATATGGTGTAGGGCACCGATTTTCAGTGTCCTCACCCCTCCCATGGGGCGTGGGGGACGCCTACGACGTGTGTGGGGCCTCCATGTGTCCTTGGGACATGAAGGGGGGGGTTGGAGCCCATTGGGGTCCTCCCGTCCTCTCTTCAATGACTTCCGAGCGGCAACAACGCTCTGAGAAGGGGGGTGAAGCCGGTTCAGACCCCCGTGGCCATCTTGGGATCACTTGGGGTGTGTATCTATGTGCCGGCAAGCCGCCATTGGCTGATATCATACTCTCCCGTCCCCCTGAACTAACCCGATGTGATAGTGTGATAGGTTTGGCCATTCCGGCTACGAGCGGCCATATTCAGTAACGTGGCGCCGCCAGCTGAGATTTATATATCAGAATATCAGGAATCAACAGGGTTTTATTATCATGATGTTTCCGTAATTTTTCAGCCTTTTGTTCTGATGGTCAATGTATCGGCGACCGTCAGTTGGCTCGCGATTTTGCGTTAAACGATAGATTAACTGTTATTTCCAGATATTTTGGCGGATACTCCGTTGAAGGGTCAGATTTCATCAGCAAAGGGTTCGTTGCTTCCGCAATTTTCTAAATAAGCACTCGAATTTTAATCTGAATTTTTCGCGATGTCGAAATCGGATTTTCGACTTCGACATCGCCGCACTTGATTTGGACTTCGTGGAGTGGTCATACGCCTTTCCGTATGCCCGAATCAGGTTTCCCTTATACTTGCCACCCATTTGACTTGGAGATATAAGGGAAACAAAATTGAATCGTGGGACCACTTTGAAGGGCCATATCTACGAGCGAGTGTGAGGAAAGAGAATAAGGAAAGTTGCGTTGCAAGCGCCTTGGTCTCAACTTATTTTAGAAAGCATCAAACGCCTTTGGTGTGTACACATGCCCGGTGTAGCAAGGGATAATGGTCGGGAGGGTATAAAGTGATATATAACTCGTGGACCGTGCAACGGAATATTTTAATGCGACTTTCGAGTGTACTGCATGAGTGTTGGAGTTGCATAGCAATTTTCCTTGGGTTCCTACGTATTTTTAACGTGAAGTTATGACCATGGAGGGACATGGCATATCATGGTGGGAGCCAAATTTTGAGGGTATGTGTTATATGCATGGTATATGTCTTGATATGCTCACGCCCATGTTATATATCTTCGTGTGGCCGAAGAGATGGGGAGCCATACGTGACAAGGGCCTCGCCCATGTCCCAATTGTGGAATTCAAAGCGCTAGACCAAGTCTACAGCATATGTATTGCTCATGGTATGTTTGGCAAAGAGATCCATGACTGCACTCCCATTTTCATGGGGCATGTAGATATGGGTGGCGAAGGTATCTTAATGCGCCCGATTGGGGATCCAAGTGGGGGAATTGTTCGTAAATCATTCCAATCATTTGTGTATTGAACCATGAGCGGATATCATGGGTGAGCATAGAGATATACTATCATGACAACTTTGTATTTGGTCATATTTTCATGTTTTTGACCTCAATTTTTGCTCATTTTTGCGTTTTGTGTACTTACCTGGTCGGCAAACAGCAAGAAGCCTATGGGGAGTCGAACCATGGTATGTTGTTTATATGTTGGCATATGCTTTGGAGTTGAACACCACCATATGCCGGATCGCGTACTCCATTTGGCTTGGCGCACGAAGGATTACAAGAATTGGTCTCAATATCATGGGCTGACTTGGGCAGTGCGTGGCGCCCATATCTGAAGGGGTTTCGAGGGTAAGGTGGGGATGTACATGGGCATTGGCCTTTGGTCTCTATCCTCCACGAATACTAGACTTCGATTCCATGCATGCTTTGAGCCTTCGGATAAGTGGTAACCACAATTTTGAGCATATATTTGATATACGGCCAATATGGTGTGAATTGGTAGATTTTTGGCATGTTATGAGTTCAAACTCATGGGGCATATATCCAAGCGCAATCGACTCCAAGTCCAACCAAGGTTATGTCAGGGTAGGGCATAGTCCTGAGTGCCACTCTAGGCCATGACACGCCACCTCCCCTATTGGGCTAGGATTTAGAGGCTTGGGAGTGAACACATTTTTTGGGGTTTGTGTAGTGACTTGTGACACATGGCATTCAGCCATCTCATTTGACCTGGTTCAGGGCAATATGTTGGTGAGTCAAGGGAAGGTCTTGAGTCCAGGGAATGAGAGGTTTATGGCTGTGCATGCGTATGTTTACCTCTTTCCCCAACTTTGCTTGATTTGTGTTCATATGCCAATTTCAGGGCTTTCTTCCTTGGTGCAATTCTTGTACATGCCCGCCACCGTGAGACGACCGGTGTGCTGAACGGAAGCCCGCAGCCTGATTTGGATTGTGAATTGGGTTATTGCTGTATTTGTGGGATCTGGTTGCTGTTTCAGGGTTGAAGGAGGATTTTATTTTCTATATTTTTGGACTTTGGACCCTTTGGAATTTGAGGAATGCAATCACTGATCCGGAGTAAATCAGCAGGGGTAACAGGCGGAAGGGGCAGAGCGGGGGCCGGTCCTGGTAGGGACCTTCTTTAGTACTTAAGTTAGTCTTAGTATCAGCAAAAGGGTTTTAAGGGGGACTTGGCCTTGATCAAGCCCTCCAAGAAAGACATGGCAGTGACTTTTTCTTACTGTTAGCGCTGCCGGGCCCGTGCTACTGGCTTGTCACCAGTGAAACCCCAACGGGCTGGCGCGGAGGCTGCCTAGCCGCGGGGCTGTTGCGTAGCACTGTGCGCTACTACGGACTTGGCGGGTGCAGTGCCCTGGTCGTGTGTGCCCAGCGCTCGCAGCAAGTCCGGGGGGATGGGGCCAGTGCCGGCTCTCGCGTCTCCCCTCTGCCCCCCCCCCTTCCCCCGCGCTCCTCACGGTGCTTGAGGCGGGTCGTCCTGTCCAGGTTTCCCTTACCCTTGCCTGCCGGCACGCCATTCCACACCTTCATGGGTCGCCCTTCAGGTCCGCGCCGGGTGCCCGTTGGGTGTGTGTGCGCTCCTGCTCCTGCAGCCTTCGCGCCCCCCCCCCCCGGGTTGCTGTGGCGCGCGCAGCACGCGCGGTTCTGTGGCAGGGAGCTGGTAGGGCCATTCCAGGTCGTTCCTGCCCCTCCGCGTTTCCTGTTCCGATCAAGTGCTCCGCCTAGTTATCTCGGGAGGGGGTTGGCCCGGTCCCTTCTTCCCCTTGCATCGCTCTGGGTCGCGTGCCCCCTTGCAGGCTGGCCTGTGCGTCCGGGGCGGTCCGGCGCCCGGGGGGCGTGGGGGAGGTGGGGGCGCTTGCCGCCCCCCTTCGGGGCGTGGTTGTGTCCGGGTCAGTCGGGGGGCCTTGGGGGATTGGGGGCGGGGGGTCGCTCTGCCTCGGTCCGTCCCTCTGCGTCCCTTGTACGGGCACCAAGGCGGGCTTCGGTGGCGTTGCTCAGTCCACCGAGGGTGCGGTCTCCATACTGCGCTGGTTCGTTTCCGCGCGCTCCCGTCCGGGCGCCGCCTGGAGGGGGCGTCGTGGGGCGTCCTGGTGTATCGGCGAGTGGCTGGCGGGCAGGCTGGCAGGCTGGCAGGCTGCCGAGGTCACTGGTAGGGGGGGGGCGGGTGACGGTCTGGGGGCGCGCGGCGCGTGGACCAAGTGGCGCGCCCGGCGCGGCGCTCGGCCCCGGGCGTCGCGGTCATCTCGGAGAGGAGGGCGGGGGGGCGTCCCCTGTCCTGGCGGGGGGGTACAGGGCCGATGTCCCCCGGCCAGTCACCAGCACTCCACGGCCTGGGGGAGGGGGGGGGGAGCGGGTTGCGCCAGGGTAGTGCAGTCCCTCTGCTCACCTCCGGCCCCCCGGTCCATTTCCTGGCTGCGCTGCACGCCCAACGGCTGCGGGGGGTGGCTTGAAGGCCTAGGCTCGGGCTCCCACCACAGTCGGTTTTACCTGCGCTGTCGCCTGGGCCGCGTCGCACCGGCGTCAGGGGCGACAGCTCGGGGGGGGCACTCTCCCTCGTGCCCTGTGACCTTTGAGTGGCGGCGGGGGAATGCACGACGTGCCCGGCCGCCGGTTGCCGGGGGCCCGCCGGCCCGGGTCTGTCTGGCGTCCTCGGGCGCCAGGTGCGGCCCGGGGGGGGCAAACAGCTTGCGCGTCAGTCGCTGCAGTCGTGGCGGCCTGTGACAGTCAGGTGCGGTCGCAGCGCCTCCCCCTCCGTGTGTCCTGGCGTGCGGGCGGCGGGGGGGAGACGGGTGGGCCCCGGCTCTGGGGGACCGTGCCCGTGGGGGGAGCATCCCAGGCCGCCGGCCCGTGCCCTCCCTCCCTGCTCGCCGTTCGGGGCCCGGCCCACTGGGTGCCGGGTCATCGTTCTTGTCTTCGCCCATGGTTCCCCCTGTTGCCCGCGTCGCCGCTGTCGTGCTGTGCGGTGCCGCGGGGGGGGAGGGCGGTAGGGCTGCTCGGCGCGCTCCACCCGCCCTCGGCTGCCGCGGGGGGCCTGGCGTTCGTGGGCGCTAGGGGCGGCGGCCCGGGCGAGCGGTCAGTGGTCAGCGGTCAGCAGGTCAGAGGGACTCCATTGCCGCGCGTCCGTGCGTCTCGCGCTGCCGGAGTGCGCCCACCTGTGCGGCGTCCCTGCCCTTGTGTATGCGGCCTTCGTGGCTTCCAGGATCGGGGGGTACGCATTTCTCCCTCCTGTCCTGCTCCGCGGACTGCTGAGGGGGGAGGGGGTATGGTATGGTATGGTATGCCCTACGGTATCGGGAGTGGCTGACGGGCCGCTCCCTCACGCTCCCCGTGTATAGGGCCGGGGTCAGGGGCCAGCTCACCGTGACACTCGGTTGCTGCCCTCCTGGCTCTGGAGGGGGGGGGGGGCTGTCGTTGCTGCGCTCTCCGCAGCCTGTCCCCCCGTGCTCCCGCCTCCTGTGCTGGCCCGGTCCCTGTGGTCCCTGTGCAGTGCATCCGTCTGCCTCCCATGCCCTAAGTCACACGCACTGGTCGGGCGTTCTGGTATAGCTGCAGAAGTCCAGTTCGGACTGCAATGTCTGTGGGCTCGCAGCAGAGCCCAATGGGTCCGCCCGCCTGCTAGACCCGGAGGCCCTGAACAGAGGTGCCAGGGGAGACCCACAGTTCCAGGTCGCCCATGGCTGAATGCCAGGTGACGTCGAGGCACATGGCCAGAAACAGAGAATGGGGTGCGAGCCTGCTGGTGAGGACGGCCAGCCCATGGGCTGATGCGGCCCGGGTCAGCATGAGCTTTATATGCGGAAGCGCCAATTAGGCACTGCACGCCACAACGACCCCTTCATCGTTGTCCAGATGGGAGGGAGGCGCCAGGGGCACAACTGGGGGGCCCGGTAGGAAAACTGCATGCCATCCAGTGGCGCGCAGCACACACGACAACACTATGAGTACCCACGGTCTTAGTGGCGGAGTCAGCCCCAGGATGTGCACGGCACGGGGCATTGATGTTGCTGGTATCCACGCCACGGACTCGCCAGCGATGGTGTCTGGCAAAGACGCCTTTACAACGTCAAAAGGGGGTGGCGCTGCTGGGGCAGCAGCTGCACTTGCGGCGAGCACGCGGGTGTGGTGCTGGGAAGGGGTGGCAGACACAGGCGCCTTTGCAGTGAGGCCCCCGATAGTATACGCTGTCCACTGGGGGCGCGTCAAGACCTCCTGGGGCAGGGCTGTCGAGCGCTGCAGCATTGCAAGGGCGAAAGCTGGGTGGGCACTGGAGACCAGAATTGTGCCCTGCGCACAGCCAAAGAGGAGCGGGGGCCGGGAACATGGCCGGCGGCTGCTGAAACACGCCAAGCAGCGCAGGTCTGCAGCAGCAGGGACGAGAGCTGGGAGATGCATTCCCAGGCCTCGTACTGTGGCGTATCGGCGGACACAAGGCTGCACCAAAGTCTGGTGGGCGTGCCGCCCACGTGTAAAGGCGGTTTCCGGTGGCCTGCAAGGCCTGTCGGCCAGACATGCTGTCTGCTAGGAACATCTGCTCCAGGGCGGCGCCTGACCAGGGGCCAAAGGCTGGGCCGAAGCGCTGCAGGAAGCGCCGATCAACTTTCTCCTTGTACGCGGTGTCGAGAGCGGCTGGGAGCTGCAGCATGAGCGCTCCACGGTGCATGAGGACGATGCAGTCAGTCAGCCCAGCACAGGGGGGCACGGTCCACGGTGCCGCCTGGCGCAGACTGCCAGCGGCCATCTCGTGGGCCCAAGCATTGAGGCTGGGAATGGGGCCGGATGTGAGGCCCCAGTGCTGAGCTGGTGTCCAAAATTCGTCGACAGAGATGGTGGACGGCCAGGGCACCAGCGAGCAGAAGGCAAGGGCCCAGAGCGAGTTATCCGGGGGCCCCTAGTCCAGCGAGAGAGAGAGGTGCCCGCTGCGTCGCCCACTCGCACCAGGGGGCTTGGGCGGCCCTCAATCTGCCGCAGGGTGAGCACAACAGCCAGCCACTCCGCATTTTAGGACGCGGCTCCACACGTCGCAACGGCACAGGAGCCGCGTTGGAGGACTCTGGTCGCTGGATGCCAGAAGACGAACCGAGCGCTGATCGCGGCGTCACAACGGGATCCATCCGCACTGAAGTACAAGGACACGTCGGGGGGGCCCGGTTGAGGTTCCCTGGGACGTGGACGGCGTCTGAGTCGACGGAGGCATCCGGGAGGGCGTGGAGGGTGATGCCCAGCGGCTGCAAGCGCTGCTGCAGGGCGATGGCCTCGCACACCCGGTGTTGGAGCCGCGCGAGGGCGAGGGCGACGTACCTGACGAGGGGGTTGCGAGACGCCGCAGCCTGGGCATAAGACAGCGCCAACCGGACGGTGTTGCGCAAGCTCAGGAGTGGGGCGTCGAAGCCTCCTGCTTCTCGTGTACCGTGCGTGAAGTCGGCCGGTGTCCACTTGGGGGCGCCGAGGGCCCGGCGGTAGGCACTGTGGACACGCGCGTGCAGTGCCGCCAGGTGAACTGGACGGAGGAGTACCCCGGAGAGTACGAAGTCGACGGACGCGACGGCGAAAGAGTGCAGGGACCGGAGGCGCAGTAAGGGCGCCGGGGAAGAATCGTCTGCCTGCAGCGCCTCCACTACTCGTCGGGTTTTGTTGAGGAGCTTGTTCAAGCGCTTGGCATGAGGGACGTGGTGCAGGATGGGGATGCCAACTATTTCGGGGGACCCGGCGTCCGTGAGTTTGCCCGTCAGTCGGACAGTCTGATGCCACGCGGTGACTTCCCCTTCGACCATGCGGAAAGAGAAAAATTCGAGTTTCAGCATGTTGGGGATGCGGGCCATGGCTCAGGACGCTGACAGGCAGTGGGATATGGACTCTTCTGCCCGCTGCAACGACGGTTGCACGAACAGCCTGTCATCGCTGAAGCAGATGTGGGACGCAGGCAGGGGGCACCTGGGGGACGGGATGCTCACGTCGTCCGGCTTCGGTAAGGCTGCGGTTATGACGGCCTGGGTGGAGTTGAACCCTTCGCCCGCCATACGGCAACCCTGGTTGTGCCCCTCCTGGGGTGCGACCGACTCAGGAAACCCGTCGCACGTCAACGGGCAGATCAGCTGCCTGCCATAGAACTGCACGGACCAGGACCCGAAGTCCCAAGCAGGAGCCGCTAGCTGCATCACCTGAGTGGTTTGGCCCCGGACCACGCGGAAGTATGCATCGCTTTCGTCCCACTCCGCCAGAGCGACAGTTGCGAAGTTGACAAGGCAAATGGTGGCCGCAGCACGAGCTGCTAGGGCAACAAAGGGTTGCTGCTTGCCTTGGCGGTAGGCCAGCAGGTCGGGGGGCAGCGTGGCTGCCAGTTCCGCGGTGTCATTCAGGCGGCGCTGGGCACAGCCTCCTTCAATCCCTGCCACAGCAGAGCCGACGGATACCGGGCGGTAGGACTTCAGGACGTTGCAGGCGCCCGAGCCCTTGTACAAGGCATACTGCACGATCAGGTCCGCCAGGGACGTGACCCCTGTCTCCGCCTGGGTGAGGATCGCCCTGACGCCCAGCAGCAGGCCCCCAGACGAGAGGGCAAAAAGGCGTGCAGGCAGGTTGTCCAGCGCCGTTGCCAGGGAGCGGGCCTTGCGGCTGACGCAATGAGGGCAGGCCAGCGGAGGAGGGGAAGGCGTGAGAGTTCCTGGGCAAACGCCGCCGTGCCCGCTCTCGACGACCCGGGGTTGGCCTGTCTGACGAGCATAAGCACCAGACGCATGGGGAGGTCGTGCTCGGGGCGGAACGCAGTGACCCAGGGCTCACGGGAGGCGGCGTCACGGACCGCCGGTACGTCCACCCGTACCCAGCGGTCCTCCTGCACATACGCCGCTTGTGCGTTGACCTCGGCGAGTCTCGCTGCCCGCGTGACCGGCTGATCGTCGGGGCTGGGCGCCAGGCCAGCAAAAGGTTGCAGCGGGAATGTGGGCAGGCGGAGGGCTCTGCGGGTGGCTCCGGTGATGGCCGCTGTACGCAGCGTGTCCGCCCTGGATCGGTACCCCTGCTGACACGCCTGCAGGGACACTTGCGTTTGGAGGGCGTGGATCTCTTCAGGGCTGTATGGAGGGGGATGGGAGGTCAAAGATGCGAGCTCCGATTAGGGCTGTTGGTGGCGCGGTACGGTGCGGTCGGCAATGGCGTGCGCGGCCGCAATGTAGATGTCGGAGGCGGCGGGCGTCAGGGCCAGGAATGCCCAGTTAACGTCCAGCAGCGCCACCACGCGGTCCAGAAAACTTCTGGCTGCAACGCCCTCCAGCGATATCGCTTCCACGCGAACGGGTCGACCGCCGCTGAGCTGAGCTGGACGGTGGCCAGAATGGCCATGTGGGTGCTGTCGATCGGGAACGTAGTCGCCTTGGCTTTCGACACTGCTCCTGCCGCAAACATGTGATCAATGGCGGTCGCGGTGAGGACTGGGCCACGCCTGGGAGAGTGGGTGAGGGTGTCGTCAGGGAGAACGCGTTGAGCATGACCAAAGCAGCCCCCCGGGATCAGTGCGGTATGCAAGGCTGTGCCTTGGGTGACGGCAGAGTTGGAATTGCCCCCGGGGAGCAATAGCGTGGGCTTGGTGGCGGACTCGAGCGTGGCGATGTGCTGGAGGTGCCAGCGCTGGGTCGCGGAGAAGAGCTTGGGGCGGAAATGCACGCTGACCGCAAGGGCGGTGCCGTGGCTGGCCAGAGGCAAGAGCACCGCAAGCCAGTCTATGCAGTCGTGAAGCACGGTGTGGTTGCCAGCTGGGACGTGGGCGCGGCGCCAGGCAACGACAAAGCTGGCACCCGGCCCGCAGACCTGGGACACGTGCGACTGGTAGTGATCTGGCAGGACTGCAGACACAGCGTCAGGGTCCCATGTCCCCTGCAAGAGCAGGACGTCCAGGTGAAGCACCAGGATCCAGCTCTGCAGCAAGTCGGACTGGTGGGGGAGGCCGCCGAGGCTGTTGATGAGGGTGGTGAGAGGCGCAGTGGACATCGGCTGGGCGAGGGGGTCCGGGGGGCGGAGGGACTGGACCCAACGCGGGGCGGGTTGTAACGCGGTCTGCGGGGGTTCGCAGGTGTCGTGGAACGGGATGCTGGACGCTGGGACAGCGTCCTGCCACTCCAGTCCATCTCGAACAGTGCGGAAACGAGGCGCCATCGCTGTGGTGAGCACCTGGGAAGGCTGCACTCCACTGGTACAGAATAGGCGCGACCACACGGGCACCGGGGGTCGGTGGGAGAGGCAGGCAGTGCACAAGCTGGGGCGCCCGCGGACCACACACGCTGGCCTGGGCGTGGAACAGCTGGGACGGGGGGGGCAGTGGGCTGAGGTGGTACCCTGCGTTGGGCGGTGCAGAGTATACGTAGGCGCAGGCGGCTGGCAATGGAGCTGGCGCACCCGGCGCCAGGGCTGTCTTGTCCCAGAACATGACGAGGCGATCGCCATGACGGTACGGTGGTGTGACGACCACTGGCTGCCGGTCAGCGACGGCCATCACGGCGCCCAGCCACAGGCGAACGGTGTGCAGCGCCGCCAAAGGGGTGGAGACGGGCCACAATCTGCCCAGGCCATCCCGCGAGGCTTCTGGGAGGGCTGACAGGACGTCGTGCAGGACGAGGGGGCGGACGGTGTCAACTGGCATGATGAGGAAGGCGGTGCCGCTGCAGTGGCAGCAACGGGAGGGCGGGGGGTGGAGGGCGTGGGGCGTGCCACAGTGGGTGCAGGCATGGCAAGCCAAAAGGGCCGTCGTCTGCCGCTGTCTGAACGGCTCGGCCGTCAGGGCGCCAAGCTGGACCCAGATCTCCAACAGCTGGATGCACTGTGTGCGAGCTTGCAGGGTGCACACGGCGCTAACTACCGAGTGCAGGGGGGCCAGCTGAGGGGGCAGGCGCTGAAGGAGCGCTAGTCATCGCCGGCGCGAGGTGTCCCACGGCATGCCACGGGATGTCTTGACCACGCGTCGGTCTAGCGGGGCCCAGGCCTCTTGCGCTGGGAGCTGGGGCGGCGGTGGTAAGGGTGTGGGTTGGGTGGAGGGGGCGCTCGCCATTGATGACGCTGTGCTCTGGGCGGCTGCTTGGTGCCAGCGCGCTTTTCTGCTCGCTTTCGGCGCCGGTTGGCGAAGGCTTTGCTTGTTGGAGGACTTCTCGGCGGTGTCAGGTTGTTGTTGTGATGTCGGCGTGGTCAAGGCTTGCTGGGTGGCCAAGGCGAAGGGCTCGTTGCTGGTCGCAGACCGCCATGGCAGCGTGACGCTCTTCCCGGGCACCACCACATACTCGCGTCCGGCCACCGACTCGCCGGGGAAAATTTCCACACACTTGGCCTCCGGCGCCGCTGCAAAACCCCAATCCTCGGCTGTGGTCCCCGGCTGTGATGGAGATGCGCACGCCGAGCGCATGGGACATGACGGATGACCACTCAGTGGCGTCAACGCGGCCAAGGTGCGAGATGCGCACGGCCCGCGTGGCTGGGCTGGGGCTCACGGGCGCGAAACCCCACGGAGGCCGTGGCGGCTATTCCTGCTGCTGGCGAGGAAAGGGCGAGCTGAGGTTGAGGGACTGCGGGCAGGCGGTTGGTATGCTGCAGGGCTCCGGCCAAGAACCAGTCGGCTGTCCCGCGGTCGCGCTACCCGAGTCTCGACGCCAGGGACCGCTTGAGCACCGCTAGCGCCGTCGTCGCTCGCCTGGCGACGCCAAGTGTTGCTCCACGCCGTCCCATAAGCCTTGGTGTAGGCCGCGAAGGTCTCCAAACGGTGCGAAGGAGTTGGTGAAGGCCACCAGGAGGTCTCCATCTCTGAAGAAATCGATGGCCACCGCTCGCAAGTCTGTAATCCCATCCCTCTCGGCGTGAACCAGTAGCTGCTGGATATCCTTCAGAGTTTGGTGGTTTGCATCCGGGGCTCGCAGGCTGGACCCAAAGCGACTCTCCACTGTCTCGAAAGACTTGGTGAGCTCCTGGCACAGGGCGCGACGGTTGAACGTGGGGCATGCAGCCCACGCGGACCTGGCCGCCGCCGCCAGTGTGGTTCCAGACACCGCAGACTGCAGGGCCTGGAGTGGGCGCGCGGGCACTGCATGGGGGCGGGCGAGCGCATGCAGCGAGCGTGCGGCGTGCGCGGCTGCGATGTCGGTGAGGTAGGCCAGCGATTCAAATTGTTGCTCGAGCCTCTCGTCGTCCACATCCAGCGGCACGTCCAGCATGAACAGCCACGTTGGCGCCCCTTCACTGCCCGGTGCTTCCTTGGCCTGCAGCGCCACTATGGCGTCAGGCGCAAGCAGCGACTAGTCGTCAACCCGTCGCTGGAGCTCCAGTTCCCACTCACGCTTGCCGAGAAGGCTGGGGCACGGGATGTTGCCCACTTCCTTGCCTGGCGGGTCGTGGCCCTGGATCTTGGGGCATGCCACCGCGCTCCCGTCACGGTCTGCAGCCCACACAGTCAGCCAGTGCAGCAGTCGGACTCGCAGCAGAAGGGGCTGGGCCTTGCGCGGCCTGGCCAGGACCTCCACGAACTCAACAAACTGTAGCTTGGCCAAGAAGGTGTCGTCCCAATTCGCACAATGCTGCCAGGCGGCTTGGATGAGGTCGTTGCGGCGCGCGTGAGTGAGGGCTGCGACCTGGTCCAGAAAATAGTCGAACAGGTCTCGGAAAGTTGCCCAGTGGTATTTGCGGCAGTGGTCTCGGAGGGCATCCAGCTCGCCACAGGGGATCTGGCCTGTCAGGACTGCCCACCAGAGGGCCACGCTGGCCTGAAGCGGGCTGTCTCCCATCGGAATACCCCGCACGACGGTGGAGGACTTGGAGTGATGTGCTGTGAGCAGCAGCACCCGGTCTTTCTCGGACTAGACGACGTTTGTGATAGGGAACGCCTCAGCGGGGCGCAGCCTGGCACGTTGTTCCGCTGGCGAGAGAGAGGTGAACGCCTCAGGCATGGTGTCTGCTACAGAGCAGGGAGACTATGATCAAGTCGGGGCGCCGCCTGTGAATGGGAGAAGGCGTGGGGGGGGGGGCTGCAAAGGAGGGACACTTTAACCGCAGCCACCATTACGGTGACTGCGATGTAATTCTCTGCAACAGGAGGTGCAGGAGGGCTGCAGGAGGTGCAGGAGGGCAACAGGGCGCAAAGGCAGGCGGCAAGTGGTGCTGTGGGGGGGGGGGTTTGTGCCGTGGGTTCCCGCTCTATTCCCAAACCCCCCACCGACGCCACGCTGACGCCTGCCCCAGATCGGTCTGTAGCCGCGACGCTGCACCGCCGCGGCTCCAGTGCCAGAGGTTTCACCCCTGGATCCAGCGTCAGCTTGTCCCCCCCGGGGCTCGTAGCTGAGCTGGTGCGCCCCGGGCCCCGCTGGCATGCGTACCCTAGGGTCGGGCTCGCGGGGGGGCTGGCTGCTCATGCCCGACGTCATCAGGTGCCTGTGGGCGGGCGTTACCTATGCAGGAGTGTGGGCGGGTCCCACTGATCTCCCGCCAGAGGCCATAGGTACGTTGCGCAGCGCCCCCCCCCCTGTGCAGGAAACCACACATGAGTCTGTGTGGCATGTGTCAACCGGCTGTCGCCCTGGGACTGCACGCCCCTGCCGGCAGGCCTCTTCGCTCTCGCGTTCCTATCGCGCGTTAGGGGGGGGTCGTGCGGGGGTGGGGGGGTAAGAGCCCTGTCCACCATGGACAGTGCTCCTCCCGGCGCGGCGTTGCTGGCTGTGGGCCATTTGCTGCCCACAGGGTCTAACATTGCCTCCATTAGGCCTCAGAGTCGGGCCGGTCACCCACTCTATCGGTTCACCGGCACGCCACGCTGAGGCTGAGGCCCCCGTTAGACAGGAGGGGGTGTCCGGGAGGGGGGAGGGGGTGCCCAGGGTTGGGGGGCCTGGGCCTGCCTGGGGAAGCACTCCGGGCCATCGCTCCGCACCCACCCCCCGGTGCTCGCTGTCTGGGGTCTGAGGCTGGGCCTGCTGGGCGCTGGGCCATCGCCTTCAGGTTTGGCCGTCACCTGCAATTCTGTTTGTGTGGGGGCTGGGGCTGCGGCGGCGGCGGGTTCCTGAGGCGGTACCGCCAGTGACCGAGGGCAGCGCGCAGGGCCCGGGGCAGCTAGACGTTGGCCTCCACGTCCGTGACGCGGAGCACCCCCCCCCCTTCGTGGGAAAGCCGGCCACTCCGGCCCCTGGTCCGGCCATCCTGCCCAAATCACGGCCCAGAGCACCGTTTGTGGTCCTCGGAGGCCAGCCACCCCCCCGTGGGTACTTCCTGGCTCCCCCCGTCCCTCCGGAGGGGCACGGCATTGAAAGGCCGGTTTCTCAACCCCCTTGTGGTCGCCGAGGTGGCCCAGCTCAGCCGACCATACACCTCCCTTACCAGGGGGAGTACTTCACCCCCCCGGGGGGCGAGGATCGCGCTCCAGTCCCGGACCCAATCGTTTCTGGCCTCAGCGGGGCGCGGGGCCCCCACCGCTGCCGTTGCTGGCTCCGCCCCCGGCACCTGCGCCATCCGCGCTAGTTCCGCGCTGGTCCCCCGCGCCGCCGGGGCAACGGCACTCCGTTCCGGCTCTGCCCGCGTCTCCCGTGCCGCGGGGGCGGGGTCGTGCGGGACGTCGCCGGGTAGGCAGGGGGGGCGGCTGGCGGGGGGGTTGGGGGGGCTGGGGGGGGATCAGGTCCCCCAAGTCGGGGTCGATGTTGTAGATGGGCTGGTGGTGGTGGTGGGCGTGGTGCGCCGGCATCTGCTGGATGCCGGGCGGGATGCACCGCAGCGCCTAAACGTCCCTCTGCGGGGGCCCCGTGCCTCCCTTCCCCTGTCTCCCGCCCTTCCCTTCCCCCCCCCTGTCCCCATGTCGCGCCCTGCCTGCCCGCGGGCGCCGAAGTCACCTCCCCCTTCCTTGCCCCTGGGCCCTCTCCCTGCCCCCAGCCCCTGGCCCTGGTGCGCCCTCTCCCGCCTGCCCCCCTGCCCGTGTCTTGTGTCCCTCCCCCTGTCGCCCGCGCCCTTGCCTTTTTTGCTGCCGCTGGTGCCCGTGTCCTTCCCGTGCCCCTGCCCGTGTTCTTTGCCGTGCCCTGTGTACCTCCCTCTGATGCCCGTGCCCTTTCCTTTCCGGTGCGCCTGCCCTCCCCCGCTGCCACTTGTACTGGCGCCCTGCCCGTGCCCCTGCCCCCCTCCGTCGCTGCGAGCGCCCTGGCCGTTCCCTTGTGCCCGCCCCCTTGCGCTGCTGCCCGCCCCTTCCCTCTCCCCTGGTGCCTGCCCTCCTCCTCCGCTTGCCGCCCTCCCTCGGTCGCTCTCCGTCCCTCGCCCCGCGCTTCCGTGGCTTGCACCCCGCCCCGCCTGATGGCTGTCAGCCCCCGCCTGGACCACGCGCCGCTGCAGCTGCGGCAGCGTGATGCCGATTGGCGTGCGCTTGCGCGTCAGGGCGCGGATGGGCCTCGGCCTCCCCTCGGAGAAGGCGGCCTTGGGAGGGTACGGCTGGGGGGGGCTCAAGTGGGTGTGGCTGGGCCTAGTGTGGGCGCCGTACCTGACGCCCTCCCTGCCCTCCGCTGCATGCCACGGTTGTCCCCGGCGAGGCGCCCGGGGCCCGCGCGGGGCCTGTCCCCCGCGCTGGCGGCGTACCGGGGGCCGGAGCATGCCTGACTGGAGGGGCGTTTGCGGCTCCATGCGCGTCTGGGGCCCGTCTTGGGGGCAGGCGGCAGAAGCAGCCGCCTGGGCGGCGGGGGCGGCCTCCCCGGCCGGCACCGGTTCCAGGGCCGGGGTTTCGGATTCGCTGGGGGCCGCCTGGGGCTGCTCAGCCGGCTGCCCGACCGGTACCGCGGCCTCCGCCAGCTGCCGCTTCTCGCGCTCCACGGGGGTTTCGCCCGCGCACCCAGGGGACGCGCAGACGGGGGAGCGGGAGCGGGACCAGCGGTGGTTGCGGTCGTCCTGCTGGGGGGAGCCATCGGAGTCAGAAATCGCTGCTATCCTGGTGGCCTCGCATGGTTGCAGGCGTGTCCGTCCCACTACTTCCCAGCGCATCGGTGGCATGCCATAGGCGGTGCGGTGCGGTGCCGGGGGGGGGGGCTGGTCGTGGCGGTGGCTCTGGGCGGTCAGGGGCTGGTGGCCATCCATTGGCACTGGGGCGGCAGTCGGAAGAGCCACTCGGCCCACACACAGCGCAACAGCTCCCAGTCCGGGGTTGGGCTCAGGTCTCTGGGCCCTCAGGGGTCGTCGGATGTTGCCGGGGGGAGCTGCACAAGGTGGACCCCCGTAACGGCGGCGACCTCCTAGGTCCGCAGGAAGAAATGTACCCCGTCCCGCGCCTCGGGCGCCGGGAGGGGGGGGCGGGGCACGGGCGATGCCCCGTAGAGGTGGGTGGGGGTGGCCCCGAGGACCCGCTCCGTGCCTCCACGGGTCACGACGACCAGGAGGAGCAGGGGGGTGCCCGAGCAGTCTCGCCAGAGGACCTGCCCCCTGTGGTGGGCGCCCCTGGTCCTGGAGAGGAGGGGAGACAAGTGCAGGTGAGCCCAGCTGCAAGGCGTGTGGGTGGCCGGCGGGAGGGCGGGGCACCAGGCAGGTTCTCTGGGGAACGCCTCGCACACGACGGCGTACGGGAGGGTCGGCCCGATGCTGTCGTACACGGGGTTGGTCAGCAGGGGCCGGGGGGGCGTCTCGCCCGCACCTTCCAATGAATATTGTGACTTCGCCCACTTCTAGGTCCTTGTCCAGGGGATGTAGGAGTTTGAGCGCTGCGTCCAGCTCAGACATCCCTCCGGGGTACGGGACCCGCGCCTGGTTCACATATGGGGCCGCGTCCATGGAGTGGCGTGTCCTCAGGGTGTGTAGCAGGGCCAGGACGCTGCTGTGGAGGGAGGTGGCCGACCCTTTGCCCGTCAGCCGCAGGGCATCCCCCATGGATAGAGGCCGGCCCGACTGGTTGGACGTGCGCCACTCGATCCACTACCCCTAGAGGACCGCCTCGGGGTCTACGAGCCCCGGGCGGACAGCCTTCAAAACCCGGTGTATCGCCGGGAGCAGCCCGGGGGCTCCCGCCCTGTTCAGGCCGCGGACGGCCGGAAGTGCGGCGCTGAGGAAGGTCCTCGTGCTGCCCGCCGGGTCATGCAGGGCGGCACATGCGCCGCGTGCGGCTTCGCCACCGCGCCCGCTACCAGGCCCTGGGCAGTCGCCTCCTGCGCCCAGCGGCGGGCACGGGCATGCTCCGGCCCAACCCCCCTTAAGGCGGGACATTGTGCTGCGGGCTCTGCAACGCGCGGCGTCAGGCGCGGGTCAGGGCGCAAACATGTGCGACAAGTGCGCAACGGATGTGGGGTCCCTCAGTTGCACATGCATCCACAGGAGGACTGCACCTGCGGGGCCCGCTAGGCCGTGCGAGGCAGTCTGCGCGCCCGCCATGCGTCGCTGCAGCGCCTTCTCTTCCGTGCGCCGGCGAAGGCCCGTGGGTGGCTCAGGCCAGGGGCACGCGGCCACCTGGGAGCACTGCGCGCACCTGTTGGTGCCCGTCGGCGTAGCAGGATACCGGGTTGCACTCCCCGCAGAGGTGGCAGGTGTGCGGGAGGTGGGAGGCCGGGGACCAGGAGTCAAGGCGGCAGAGCCAGAGATCGTCCCAACGTTGGCAAAGGGGGCCCCGGAGCTCGAACAGGCGGGCGCGGACGCGGCTCCGGTGGTCCTTACCGAGGGTTTTCTGTCGGACCGCTTGCCATGTGTCTTCGGGGAGTATCCCGCGGTCGTGGAAGGCCGCAATCAGGTCATCGCACACCGGGCGGGGGTGCCACTGTGGGGTCGTCATATAGGTGTGACGCCCGCTGAGCCGGGACACAAGAGCGTTCCACAAGCTTCCTTCAACGGTGCCCCGTCGGGGGAGGTCCAGCAGGGTGTCGTCCGCAACCACCTCCGACCGCACCTTCAGCTCGTTGCAGCTGTCCAGCTCCCGGCGCAGCGCGGCGGCAAGTTCGGTGGGGAGCATGAGGAGCAGGGGTCCTGGAACGTTGCCCAACCGGCACAGGCCGTCATCGTATGTAGGCCCCAGTTTTTTGAAATGTGCCACAGTAAGCCTGGCGCCCCCGTCCTCCGGAGGGAGCCACCGGACAATGGCTGCGTCGCATCCCCATGTGTGTATCTCTGCGGCTCGGAGTACGTTGGCGGCGTTAGAGACGAGGCGGGGGGGGAGGGGTGCCCGGAGGAGCGAGGACACATCGCTTCTCCACCCCGTATTGGGTTCTGGGGCCGCCTGCAGCCATTCCATGGTGGCCGCGTCCCACGGGCGCTCAGGGCCCACCCCAACAATCAGCGTGGACCGCAGCCGGGTGTGTGGCCCCCGCCCTCGAGTGGGACGGCGGCATACTGCGGTGGGGGAGTTCCCGGTGCGCGCGTCGTCGGGAACCACTGGTCCAAGTTGCGCGCCCACTCCGCGCCCACGATGTGCGCTTCCCATGCGGTCATGGAAATGCGTCCAATGATCCACGGTGGGAAGAGCGTGCCCCGGAGATGCTTTGAGAAACCTCCAGGCAGGTCCCGGTAAGGGTGGAGCTCCTCTTGTGTGGGATACTCCGGAGTGTCGTTCACCAGGCGGAGGGAGGCCACGAAGTCCCTGCTGGGACGCAGGGGAGGGGGGGGCAGTCGCCTTCCGCCGCAGTGAGCCATCAGTGTACCCGGGCCGCCGCGCTGTGGGGCGCGCAGAGGAGTTGCTCCAACCGGTGATTGTGGAGCTCCAACGCGAAATCCCCCGGCCGGAGCTGTGCTGCAGGAACTCGTGCAGGGAGGTCGCCCCCGGCGGATCGTAGCGGGCAATCGCACGAAGCTCTGCCTCCGCCTCCTCGGGCACCAGCCCGGAACAGAAGACCTCCGTCCACTCGGCGGCGGCGAAACGCCACAAGGTTACCCACAGAGCCTTGTTCCCGGGCAGGGGGTGTCGGGCCCCCTCTTGTACCGCCTGGCGGTAGTGCGGCAAGAGGAGCCGCGAGTGGGCGCAGTCCGCGTGCATGTGCACCGGGGTCTCTTCCTGGCCGACACAGAGGAGGCAGGGCAGTGGGAGGATGGCGATGCCGAAGAGCCGCTCCTTCCGGATGCGGAGCCTGCGTTGCACCGGCATGTGGCCGTGCCTGGGTCGCAGCGCTTGGTGGTTGGTGGCTGCCGCGGTGAGGTCTGTGGCGTGGACCTAGGCCGTGGCGTGGGCCGCGCCCAGGGGTGTGCGTCCTCGATGCATCGACGCCTGGTCGAGCTGTGCCCGCTAGGCTACCGCGCCAAGCGTCTGCATGGTGGGGGGCCGCAGGTCGAGGTGGCCGGAACTGCCAGCGATCATGAGCTGGGTGTGGCCGGAGCCCGGCGGCGTGTTCTGCAGGACGGTGTCCTGGGACGCCACGCAGTCCGCCTGTTGCAGCAGTGCGTAGCTGTGGTGGGAGGTGGCCCGGGCAAACCAGAATGGGTTCTCCGTGTGCCGTCAGCTGTCCTGAAGCCAATGCAGGGGCATCTGGCTGACCGCCTTTGCTGCGCCCGCGGGGACCCCCGTGGTCCGCTCGCGGTCCGCGTGCCGTAGGAGGTGGAAGATGACCTCGGTGTCCACTGTAGGGACCCACGGCCTGCAGGTGCCATACTGCAGGGGGAGGGAGGCGGTCAGCCCTCCCAGTTGGGTACCGTGCCCGGGATTGACACCGCCCACATGTGGGTGAGAGTGGCAGCGAGGGCCACACTAGTCACGTGCCTGCAGGGCCCGCCCCCCGATGCATCGGAGGACGTGTGGCCCCAGGCCTCCGGGATCCAATAGTACCCGGTGGGGCTGAGCCATCCCGCGTTGAGGGCGGCGGACTGCCACTTGACGTCGGGGTGGCCGGGGGTCAACTGGTCCACGCTCAGTGCCAGAGTGTTGTTGCGGCGGGAGGCCCGGTGGTCGTGGAATCGGACCTCAGCTCCGGTTACCGTGCTCGCCCACGATCGGAGCGCAGTCAGGTGCTCCCGGAGCCATGCCGGGCCTCCGTGTTGGTGCATCACCAGATGCCCTGTGTCCTCAGGCTGGTCCTCGAGTGCATGCCCCGCCATGTGTGGATCGTGTGGCACTGCCGTAGCCACCAGCAGGGTGGTGCCGCGGGGTAGCCCCCGGGGCCTGGGCTGGTCTGCTGCCACCTGCACTATCATCCACTCGGCCCAGAGCTGCGCTTGTTCCACCGCCCGGGCGCACTGGTCATCCCCCCGCAAGCCCACTTGGTCCCTAGTTTCATCTTAAGAAGTTTATCTTCTTAAGATGAAAAATTCATCTTAAGATGAAAAGTAAGAAGAACAATAAGAAGAATAGTCTGCTGAACTATTTTTTTTGGGTTCCACCTTTTTGCCTACACTTTTCTGCAGTTTTTGCAATTTTTTTACAGTTCCGGGGATTCTTTGCACCTTTGCAGTTGTAAACATTTACATTTATCATTGCAACCATGAAGTTGATGGATTGCTTGGTTGATCATTAAAATTTGCCGAAATCAAAAATCCACCCCCTATTGTTGGGCACATCCGCCTTTTGTTTTAAAGAAGGTCCCTACCAGGACCGGCCCCCGCTGTGCCCCTTCCGCCTGTTACCCCTGCTGATTTACTCCGGATCAACGATTGCATTTCTCAAAATCCTCAAAGTCCAAGGTCCAAAATCCAAACATATAGAAAATGTAATCCTCCTTCAACCCTGAGCAGCAACCAGATCCCACAAATACAGCAATAGCCCAATTCACAATCCAATACGGGCTGCGGACTTCCGTTCAGCACATCGATGGTCTCACAATGGCGGGCATGTACAAGAATTGCACCAAGGAAGAAAGCCCTGAAATTGGCATATGAACACAAATAAAGCACAGTTGGGGAAAGAGGTAAACCTACACATTCACAGCCATAAACCCCTCATTCCCTGGACTGAAGACCTTCCCTTGACTCACCAACATATTGTCCTGAACCAGGTCAAATGAGATGGCTGAATGCCATGTGTCACAAGTCACTACACAAACCCCAAAAATGTGCTCACTCTCAAGCCTCTAAATCCTAGCCCAATAGGGGAGGTGGCGTGTCATGGCCTAGAGTGGCACTCAGGACCATGCCCTACCCTGACATAACCTTGGTTGGACTTGGAGTCGATTGGGCTTGGAGAACTGCCCCATGATGTTGACCTCTTAAAATGGCAAAATCAGGCAAATCACACCATTATGCCCAAAAGTCAATTATATACTCAAAAATGCATACGGCAAATATCCAAATGCTCCATGCATGTGTCAAACCGGAAAGTAATATACGAGGGTGATATAGACCAAAGCTGCATGCCCAAGAATATCCCATCATTGGCTCCGAAACCCCTCCGGTTATGTACATGGCATGCTTCACAAGTCAGCTCGTGAGTTTGAGACCTAATTTTGTGAGGCCTCGTGTGCCAAGCCAAAGTGACTACTTGATCCGACATATGGTGAGGTGCAACACCGAAGAATATGCCAACATATAAGCAACATACCATAGTTCACGGATCTCTAGGCAGTTTACTGTTAGTCGACCAGTTGAGCACATAAAGGACAAAAATGAGCATAAAATGAGGTCAAAAACATGAAAGTATGTCCAAATACAAAGTTGTCATGATGGTATATCTCTATGCTCACCCATGATATCCGCGCATGGTTCAATATACAAATGATTGGAACCATTTGCGAACAATTCCCCCACTTGGATCCCCAATCAAGCGCATTGAGATACCTTCGCCACTCGTATCTACATGCCCCATGAAAATGGGAGTGCACTCATGGATCTCCTTGCCAAACATACCATGAGCAATACATATGCGGTAGACTTAGTCTAGCGCTTTGAATTCCACAATTGAGACATGGGCAAAGCCCTTGTCACGTGTGGCTCCCCATCTCTTCGGCCACACGAAGATATATAACATGGGCGTGAGCATATCGAAGCACATACCATGCATATAACATAACCCTCAAAAAGTGGCTCCCACCATGGTATGCCATGACCCTCCATGAACATGACTTCACGTTAAAAATGCGTGGGAACCCAAGGAAAGTATCTATGCAACCCCAACACTCATGCGGTACACTCGAAAGTCGCATTAAAATATTCGGTTGCACGGTCCAAGAGTTATATATCACTTTATACGCTCTTGACCTTTATTCCTTGCTACACCGGGCATGTGTACACACCAAAGGTGTTTGATGCTTCCTAAATTAAGTTGAGACCAAGGCAGTTGCAACGCAACCTTCTTTATTCTCTTTCCTCACACTCGCTCGTAGATATGGCCCTTCAAAGTGGTCCCACGATTCACTTTTGTTTCCCTTATATCTCCAAGTCAAATGGGTGGCAAGTATAAGGGAAACCTGATTCGGGCATAGGGAAAAGAGTATGACCACTCAAAGAAGACCAAATCAAGTGCGGCGATGTCGAAGTCGAAAATCCGATTTCGACATCGCGAAAAATTCAGAATAAAATTTCGAGTGCATATTTAGAAATTTGCGGAAGCAACGAACCCTTTACTGATGAAATCTGACCCTTCATCGGGGTTTCTGCCAAAATATCTGGAAATAACAGTTAACCAATCGGTTAACGCAAAATCGCGAGCCAACTGACAGTCGCCGATACATTGACCATCAGAACGCAAGGCTGAAAAATTACGGAAACATTATGATAATAAAACCCTGTTGATTCCTGATATTCCGATATATAAATCTCCGCTGGCGGCGCCTCGGTACTGAATATGGCCGCTCATAGCCGGAATGGCCAAAGCTATCACACTATCACATCGGGTTAGATCAGGTAGATGGGAGAGTATGATATCAGCCAATGGCGGCTTGCCGGCACATAGATACACACCCCAAGTGACCCCAAGATGGCCACGGGGGTCCGAACCGGCTTCACCCCCCTTCTCAGAGCGTTGTTACCGCTCGGAAGTCATTGAAGAGAGGACGGGAGGACCCCAATGGGCTCCAACCCCCCCCCCCATGTCCCAAGGACACCTGGAGGCCCCACACACGTCGTAGGCGTCCCCCATGCCCCAAGGGAGGGGTGAGGACACTGATACTCAGCGCCCTACGCCATATCCGGTCTCCTCTTGATCTACAACATGGACCAAGGGGATCAAAGATAGAGAAACGTCGTCGGTCGACCTAAATAAGTATACCACAATGAAATATATATGTGGAGATCGAGTGAAGGGGGTATATGGCCAATCAAGGCCGAAAAGTCCCCGGATGAACGCCCTCACCCGTCTCCCCAAGCACAGAAACAAAAAAAATGCCAAGGGGGGATCCATTACGGTGCTACAGCAGCAACCAAATGGACCAACACGTCCTTGACATCCAAAGAAATATTCTTTTTCTTCAGGTAGTCCATCCAGACCGTGGTGTACCTCGGCACAAAACTGCTCGGAGTGCGGGTGAGCCCAGCTGCAAGGCGTGTGGGTGGCCGGCGGGAGGGCGGGGCACCAGGCAGGTTCTCTGGGGAACGCCTCGCACACGACGGCGTACGGGAGGGTCGGCCCGATGCCGTCGTACACGGGGTTGGTCAGCAGGGGCCGGGGGGGCGTCTCGCCCGCACCTTCCAATGAATATTGTGACTTCGCCCACTTCTAAGTCCTTGTCCAGGGGATGTAGGAGTTTGAGCGCTGCGTCCAGCTCAGACATCCCTCCTGGGTACGTGGCCCGCGCCTGGTCCACATATGGGGCCGCGTCCATGGAGTGGCGTGTCCTCAGGGTGTGTAGCAGGGCCAGGACGCTGCTGTGGAGGGAGGTGGCCGACCCTTTGCCCGTCAGCCGCAGGGCGTCCCCAATGGATAGAGGCCGGCCCGACTGGTTGGACGTGCGCCACTCGATCCACTACCCCTAGAGGACCGCCTCGGGGTCTACGAGCCCCGGGCGGACAGCCTTCAACACCCGGTGTATCGCCGGGAGCAGCCCGGGGGCTCCCGCCCTGTTCAGGGCGCGGACGGCCGGAAGTGCGGCCTCGCTGAGGAAGGTCCTCGTGCTGCCCGCCGGGTCATGCAGGGCGGCACATGCGCCGCGTGCGGCTTCGCCACCGCGTCCGCTACCAGGCCCTGGACAGTCGCCTCCTGCGCCCAGCGGCGGGCACGGGCATGCTCCGGCCCAACCCCCCTTAAGGCAGGACATTGTGCTGCGGGCTCTGCAACGCGCGGCGTCAGGCGCGGGTCAGGGCGCAAACATGTGCGACAAGTGCGCAACAGATGTGGGGTCCCTCAGTTGCACATGCATCCACAGGAGGGCTGCACCTGCGGGGCCCGCTAGGCCGTGCGAGGCAGTCTGCGCGCCCGCCATGCGTCGCTGCAGCGCCTCCTCTTCCGTGCGCCGGCGCAGGCCCGTGGGTGGCTCAGGCCAGGGGCACGCGGCCACCTGGGAGCACTGCGCGCACCTGTTGGTGCCCGTCGGCGTAGCAGGATACCGGGTTGCACTCCCCGCAGAGGTGGCAGGTGTGCGGGAGGTGGGAGGCCGGGGACCAGGAGTCAAGGCGGCAGAGCCAGAGATCGTCCCAACGTTGGCAAAGGGGGCCCCGGAGCTCGAACAGGCGGGCGCGGACGCGGCTCCGGTGGTCCCTACCTAGGGTTTTCTGTCGGACCGCTTGCCATGTGTCTTCGGGGAGTATCCCGCGGTCGTGGAAGCCCGCAATCAGGTCATCGCACACCGGGCGGGGCTGCCACTGTGGGGTCGTCATATAGGTGTGACGCCCGCTGAGCCGGGACACAAGAGCATTCCACAAGCTTCCTTCAACGGTGCCCCGTCGGGGGAGGTCCAGCAGGGTGTCGTCCGCAACCACCACCCACCGCACCTTCAGCTCGTTGCAGCTGTCCAACTCCCGGCGCAGCGCGGCGGCAAGTTCGGTGGGGAGCATGAGGAGCAGGGGTCCTGGAACGTTGCCCAACCGGCACAGGCCGTCATCGTATGTAGGCCCCAGTTTTTTTAAATGTGCCAGAGTAAGCCTGGCGCCCCCGTCCTCCGGAGGGAGCCACCGGACAATGGCTGCGTCGCATCCCCATGTGTGTATCTCTGCGGCTCGGAGTAGGTTGGCGGCGTTAGAGACGAGGCGGGGGGGGAGGGGTGCCCGGAGGAGCGAGGACACATCGCTTCTCCACCCCGTATTGTGTTCTGGGGCCGCCTGCAGCCATTCCATGGTGGCCGCGTCCCACGGGCGCTCAGGGCCCACCCCAACAATCAGCGTGGACCGCAGCCGGGTGTGTGGCCCCCGCCCTCGAGTGGGACGGCGGCATACTGCGGTGGGGGAGTTCCCGGTGCGCGCGTCGTCGGGAACCACTGGTCCAAGTTGCGCGCCCACTCCGCGCCCACGATGTGCGCTTCCCATGCGGTCATGGAAATGCGTCCAATGATCCACGGTGGGAAGAGCGTGCCCCGGAGATGCTTTGAGAAACCTCCAGGCAGGTCCCGGTAAGGGTGGAGCTCCTCTTGTGTGGGATACTCCGGAGTGTCGTTCACCAGGCGGAGGGAGGCCACGAAGTCCCTGCTGGGACGCAGGGGAGGGGGGGGCAGTCGCTCTCCGCCGCAGTGAGCCATCAGTGTACCCGGGCCGCCGCGCTGTGGGGCGCGCAGAGGAGTTGCTCCAACCGGTGATTGTGGAGCTCCAACGCGAAATCCCCCGGCCGGAGCTGTGCTGCAGGAACTCGTGCAGGGAGGTCGCCCCCGGCGGATCGTAGCGGGCAATCGCACGAAGCTCTGCCTCCGCCTCCTCGGGCACCAGCCCGGAACAGAAGACCTCTGTCCACTCGGCGGCGGCGAAACGCCACAAGGTTACCCACAGAGCCTTGTTCCCGGGCAGGGGGTGTCGGGCCCCCTCTTGTACCGCCTGGCGGTAGTGCGGCAAGAGGAGCCGCGAGTGGGCGCAGTCCGCGTGCATGTGCACCGGGGTCTCTTCCTGGCCGACACAGAGGAGGCAGGGCAGTGGGAGGATGGCGATGCCGAAGAGCCGCTCCTTCCGGATGCGGAGCCTGCGTTGCACCGGCATGTGGCCGTGCCTGGGTCGCAGCGCTTGGTGGTTGGTGGCTGCCGCGGTGAGGTCTGTGGCGTGGACGTAGGCCGTGGCGTGGGCCGCGCCCAGGGGTGTGCGTCCTCGACGCATTGACGCCTGGTCGAGCTGTGCCCGCTAGGCTACCGCGCCAAGCGTCTGCATGGTGGGGGGCCGCAGGTCGAGGTGGCCGGAACTGCCAGCGATCACGAGCTGGGTGTGGCCGGAGCCCGGCGGCGTGTTCTGCAGGACGGTGTCCTGGGACGCCACGCAGTCCGCCTGTTGCAGCAGTGCGTAGCTGTGGTGGGAGGTGGCCCGGGCAAACCAGAATGGGTTCTCCGTGTGCCGTCAGCTGTCCTGAAGCCAATGCAGGGGCATCTGGCTGACCGCCTTTGCTGCGCCCGCGGGGACCCCCGTGGTCCGCTCGCGGTCCGCGTGCCGTAGGAGGTGGAAGATGACCTCGGTGTCCACTGTAGGGACCCACGGCCTGCAGGTGCCATACTGCAGGGGGAGGGAGGCGGTCAGCCCTCCCAGTCGGGTACCGTGCCCGGGATTGACACCGCCCACATGTGGGTGAGAGTGGCAGCGAGGGCCACACTAGTCACGTGCCTGCAGGGCCCGCCCCCCGATGCATCGGAGGACGTGTGGCCCCAGGCCTCCGGGATCCAATAGTACCCGGTGGGGCTGAGCCATCCCGCGTTGAGGGCGGCGGACTGCCACTTGACGTCGGGGTGGCCGGGGGTCAACTGGTCCACGCTCAGTGCCAGAGTGTTGTTGCGGCGGGAGGCCCGGTGGTCGTGGAATCGGACCTCAGCTCCGGTTACCGTGCTCGCCCACGATCGGAGCGCAGTCAGGTGCTCTCGGAGCCATGACGGGCCTCCGTGTTGGTGCATCACCAGATGCCCTGTGTCCTCAGGCTGGTCCTCGAGTGCATGCCCCGCCATGTGTGGATCGTGTGGCACTGCCGTAGCCACCAGCAGGGTGGTGCCGCGGGGTAGCCCCCGGGGCCTGGGCTGGTCTGCTGCCACCTGCACTATCATCCACTCGGCCCAGAGCTGCGCTTGTTCCACCGCCCGGGCGCACTGGTCATCCCCCCGCAAGCCCACTTGGTCCCTAGTTTCATCTTAAGAAGTTTATCTTCTTAAGATGAAAAATTCATCTTAAGATGAAAAGTAAGAAGAACAATAAGAAGAATAGTCTGCTGAACTATTTTTTTTGGGTTCCACCTTTTTGCCTACACTTTTCTGCAGTTTTTGCAATTTTTTTACAGTTCCGGGGATTCTTTGCACCTTTGCAGTTGTAAACATTTACATTTATCATTGCAACCATGAAGTTGATGGATTGCTTGGTTGATCATTAGGATTTGCCGAAATCAAAAATCCACCCCCTATTGTTGGGCACATCCGCCTTTTGTTTGAAAGAAGGTCCCTACCAGGACCGGCCCCCGCTGTGCCCCTTCCGCCTGTTACCCCTGCTGATTTACTCCGGATCAACGATTGCATTTCTCAAAATCCTCAAAGTCCAGGGTCCAAAATCCAAAAATATAGAAAATGTAATCCTCCTTCAACCCTGAGCAGCAACCAGATCCCACAAATACAGCAAAAGCCCAATTCACAATCCAATACGGGCTGCGGGCTTCCGTTCAGCACATCGATGGTCTCACGATGGCGGGCATGTACAAGAATTGCACCAAGGAAGAAAGCCCTGAAATTGGCATATGAACACAAATAAAGCAAAGTTGGGGAAAGAGGTAAACCTACACATTCACAGCCATAAACCCCTCATTCCCTGGACTCAAGACCTTCCCTTGACTCACCAACATATTGTCCTGAAGCAGGTCAAATGAGATGGCTGAATGCCATGTGTCACAAGTCACTACACAAACCCCAAAAATGTGCTCACTCTCAAGCCTCTAAATCCTAGCCCAATAGGGGAGGTGGCGTGTCATGGCCTAGAGTGGCACTCAGGACCATGCCCTACCCTGACATAACCTTGGTTGGACTTGGAGTCGATTGGGCTTGGAGAACTGCCCCATGATGTTGACCTCTTAAAATGGCAAAATCAGGCAAATCACACCATTATGCCCAAAAGTCAATTATATACTCAAAAATGCATACGGCAAATATCCAAATGCTCCATGCATGTGTCAAACCGGAAAGTAATATACGAGGGTGATATAGACCAAAGCTGCATGCCTAAGAATATCCCATCATTGGCTCCGAAACCCCTCCAGTTATGTACATGGCATGCTTCACAAGTCAGCTCATGAGTTTGAGACCTAATTTTGTGAGGCCTCGTGTGCCAAGCCAAAGTGACTACGTGATCCGACATATGGTGAGGTGCAACACCGAAGAATATGCCAACATTTAAGCAACATACCATAGTTCACAGATCTCTAGGCAGTTTACTGTTAGCCGACCAGTTGAGCACATAAAGCACAAAAATGAGCATACAATGAGGTCAAAAACATGAAAGTATGTCCAAATACAAAGTTGTCATGATAGTATATCTCTATGCTCACCCATGATATCCGCGCATGGTTCAATATACAAATGATTGGAACCATTTGCGAACAATTCCCCCACTTGGATCCCCAATCAAGCGCATTGAGATACCTTCGCCACTCGTATCTACATGCCCCATGAAAATGGGAGTGCACTCATGGATCTCCTTGCCAAACATACCATGAGCAATACATATGCGGTAGACTTAGTCTAGCGCTTTGAATTCCACAATTGAGACATGGGCAAAGCCCTTGTCACGTGTGGCTCCCCATCTCTTCGGCCACACGAAGATATATAACATGGGCGTGAGCATATCGAAGCACATACCATGCATATAACATAACCCTCAAAAAGTGGCTCCCACCATGGTATGCCATGACCCTCCATGAACATGACTTCACGTTAAAAATGCGTGGGAACCCAAGGAAAGTATCTATGCAACCCCAACACTCATGCGGTACACTCGAAAGTCGCATTAAAAAAATCGGTTGCACGGTCCAAGAGGTATATATCACTTTATACGCTCTTGACCTTTATTCCTTGCTACACCGGGCATGTGTACACACCAAAGGTGTTTGATGCTTCCTAAATTAAGTTGAGACCAAGGCAGTTGCAACGCAACCTTCTTTATTCTCTTTCCTCACACTCGCTCGTAGATATGGCCCTTCAAAGTGGTCCCACGATTCACTTTTGTTTCCCTTATATCTCCAAGTCAAATGGGTGGCAAGTATAAGGGAAACCTGATTCGGGCATATGGAAAAGAGTATGACCACTCAAAGAAGACCAAATCAAGTGCGGCGATGTCGAAGTCGAAAATCCGATTTCCACATCGCGAAAAATTCAGAATAAAATTTCGAGTGCATATTTAGAAATTTGCGGAAGCAACGAACCCTTTACTGATGAAATCTGACCCTTCATCGGGGTTTCTGCCAAAATATCTGGAAATAACAGTTAACCAATCGGTTAACGCAAAATCGCGAGCCAACTGACAGTCGCCGATACATTGACCATCAGAACGAAAGGCTGAAAAATTACGGAAACATTATGATAATAAAACCCTGTTGATTCCTGATATTGCGATATATAAATCTCCGCTGGCGGCGCCTCGGTACTGAATATGGCCGCTCATAGCCGGAATGGCCAAAGCTATCACACTATCACATCGGGTTAGATCAGGTAGATGGGAGAGTATGATATCAGCCAATGGCGGCTTGCCAGCACATAGATACACACCCCAAGTGACCCCAAGATGGCCACGGGGGTCCGAACCGGCTTCACCCCCCTTCCCAGAGCGTTGTTACCGCTCGGAAGTCATTGAAGAGAGGACGGGAGGACCCCAATGGGCTCCAGCCCCCCCCCCCACGTCCCAAGGACACCTGGAGGCCCCACACACGTCGTAGGCGTCCCCCATGCCCCAAGGGAGGGGTGAGGACACTGATACTCAGCGCCCCACGCCATATCGGGTCTCCTCTTGATCTACAACATGGACCAAGGGGATCAAAGATAGAGAAACGTCGTCGGTCGACCTAAATAAGTATACCACAATGAAATATATATGTGGAGATCGAGTGAAGGGGGTATATGGCCAATCAAGGCCGAAAAATCCCCGGATGAACGCCCTCACCCGTCTCCCCAAGCACAGAAACAAACAAAATGCCAAGGGGGGATCCATTACGGTGCTACAGCAGCAACCAAATGGACCAACACGTCCTTGACATCCAAAGAAATATTCTTTTTCTTCAGGTAGTCCATCCAGACCGTGGTGTACCTCGGCACAAAACTGCTCGGAGGCTCCCACGAGTCACTGGATGCGGCGAATCCCTTGCAACGAACTTTATAAAGCCTACCCCCAGGCGTCCCCGGGTCCGGCTTGTCCGCCAGGATCTTCTCAGCGGTGAAGTCGTCGTCCTCATCCTCGTCGTCCGAGTCCACATCGCCGGCCGTGAACTCGAAGGTGACGGGACGTCCGCTGGGGTCTGGTGCTCGGGGACGAAGCTGGGTATGGTCGCGGTCCAGGATCTTGTTATCCCCCACACGAACCGCATACACATCCTGCCCGGACTTTCGCACGGTTACCCCCGGCACATACCAAGATGCCTGCCGATGGCTGGACAGGACATCCTTGTGGTGCCGCTCCACCCACACGGTGTCTTGGAGAGCATACTTCTGGACCTTTCCCTGCTTGAAGTACTTGGCCCTCTTGTCATGCTCGTCCTGAAGTGCCCCCACACCTTGGCCGCCGTGTCGTCCGCCTCAGCCATCATAGCGTTCGCATCCCGGGCCACTTTGCCATGGTTCAACCACGGGAGAGTGCGTGACACTCGATCCTGTAGGAACAGGATGCGATGGGGCGACAGTCCAGTGGGTCCCGGAAGGTCATGATACGCTTTGAGCACACTCCACAGCGAGTTATACCAGTTCCGGCCCGGTTGGTCAATGTGCAGCTGGCGGAACCTCTCGAACATCTGCCGCCCGGCCACCTCAGCACGGCCATTCGACCGGCTGTGGTACGCCACGGTCTTGGCGTGCCAAATCCCCATGTGCTTGCACATCGTCTTGAACCACGTCCCCACGAACTGACTGCCCCGATGGCTGCAGATGACAGCTGGGACATCAAAAATCGTCAGCCAATGCCTGATCATGGCATTAGCGACGGTCTTGGCCTGCAGCCCCACTCCATGCTTGTCCTTCTTGTCCTTCTTCTTGGACTTCTTGCCAGGGACCGCCACGATATACCCACTGTGCCTATCCACCGCCAGGATGACACAGTCGTAGGTCTCTCCTTCCACGGTGACCTCAGGCATGGCGAATACATCCATGGCCACGGACCGCATAGGGGCCTCAGGTATAGCCGTATACACCGGGTTGCCCGCTGTGGAGTGGTTGGGGCTCTTCGTGGCCCGACACACGGCACAGTCGCTGCAGTACCTATCCAGGATGGCGTAGTACCCCGGAGGGAACTTGAAACGCCACTCCAGGTCCTGCTGCATCTTGTATCGGTCAGGCTGCATGAGCTGGGCGTTGTGCCAATGGTCAATGAGCTCCTCCACTCGGTTCTCGGGCACCAGCAGCTTGTCCTTGAGGAACAACTTGTCCCCATCCTCGGTCAAACCCTCAGGCCACTCGTCGTCCGACGGGGCGCTCACGGCATTCCAGTACTTGCTCCAGTGCTCGGATGCCGCGTAGTCATCCGACCAGTCCTCTGTGAGCACCGACCTGACTAGCTCTACAGGGGCCACCATCCATTGCTCGACGGTTTCCTCTTGAATAGCTTGGACGCGGGCACCCCGGAACTTGGCCAGGTCTCTACGGTTTGCCATCACCACAAAGCACTTGACCCCCTCTTGCTCCATGGCCTTCTCCATCTCGATGATGCGCTTGGCCTCCTCGGTTTCCTCGGCGTCCCGATGGCTGGATATGTCCATCCAAGCCTTGCCCGCGGGGTAGGCCCATCGACTGAGGCAATCTGCCACAGTGTTGTCCTCCCCCGGGACGTATACGACGCTGAGGTCAAACTTGGCGAACGTCTCATGCCATCGGGCCCTCCTTGCCGCCGGTCCCGAGGGGGTGTCGACGTGCTCCTTGTGCCAGCTCTGCAAGGACTGATGGTCCGTGCAAACCACCACCGGTTGCAATCCGATGTGGCCAGACCACTTCCTAAGCGCACAAACAATGGCGTACGTCTCCTTCTCCCTCGCGGTCCAGGTGCGGCGTTGGCCCTCGGCCAGGATCCGACTCCAAAACGCCACGGGCACGTGTGACCCGTCGTCCCGGATCTGCTCCAGGACTGCCCCTACAGCATAGTCCGAGGCGTCCGTCCGTAGCACGAATCCCTTGTCCGGGTCCACCAAGAATAGCCCCAACTGCCCCAGGAGTCGCTCCTTCAGGCTGTTGAACGCATCCTCAGCCTCAGGGGTCCAGACAAGCTTCTTCTTGCTCCCCTTCCGGCCATCGAACTTGCCCACTTGCAGCATCTTGTGCACCGGCCCCGACAGTTCTGCATACATCCGGACATAGCCCGAATAGTAGTTGCAGAACCCCATGAAGGACCGGAGTTCGCTGATGGTCTGGGGCTTCTCCCAGTGGTGCAGGGACGCCAGCTTCCCAGGCATGGGACGGCGTTGCCCATGACCAACCACGATACCCGCGAATTCCACTTCCTTCACGAAGAGTGAGGCTTTGGTGGGCTTGCACACCATGTTGTGCTTGTCCAACTCGCTGAGCACTCGGCGCAGATCCTTCTCATGCGCGTCGATGAGCTCGTCCTCAGTCATGTTCTCCGTGCCGGACCCGATGATGATGTCATCTACGAAGGGATCGGCACAGTCCCGGACAGGACCGAGTAGGTCCTCCATCATGCGCTGGAAAGCGGCGTTGCCATTCTTGGCGCCCATAGGCACCACTTTCCACTGCATGGGCCCCAGCGGCGTCAACATCGCTGTGCAGGGCCTGGAGTCCGGGTGTAGCGGCATCTGGTGATAACCGTGTTTCAGGTCCAACACCGTGAAGATCCGCTTTTTCTGTTGTTTTTGGAGGATGGAGTCGATCAGGGGAAGCGAGTACGAGTCGTGCTCGGTCTGCTCGTTCAAACCTCTGTAATCAACCACCAACCTCCACTCGCCCTTCTCCTTCTTGGGCACGATGAAGGCTGGGCTGGCCCACTCACTGTCGGAGGGTTCGATCCATCCCCGCTCAATGAACTCGGCCAACAGCTTCTTCATGGCCTCGGCCCGATCGCCCTGAAGTTGGTACCCCCGATGACGATAGATCTTGGGGTTCGGCTTCAGCTTGATCTTCGCTGTGCCGAACCTCCCACGATCTGGAGGGTTCTTGTTGGCGACGCCACTGAAAAGCCGCGGATAGGCCTTGATCAGCCTCTCCTTTAGCGCAGCGACCTTCGGGTTCTCCTGGGCCTCTTCAGCCGCTTGCTTCGGTATCGATACAACCGACCGCACTGCGGTATAGGCCTCTTCTGGGTCCGAGTCCGACTTCTCCCCGTCCGATATGCCGTCTTCATCGTCGTGGGTCTCCACTCCCACCAATAATCTTCGAAAATTTGCGGCCTCGGGCTGGTGCTCGTCGCTACCGGTTCCCACTCTTGGAAAACCCCACGTTGGTGGGTCCGACCCAACCGGACCATCGTATTGGTCCGCGATGTGATCCATGACCCTCGCCACGAACTCATCCTTCTCGTACCTGCCGGTGACCAACATCTTGTCATCCCACCAATGCGGAGATGTGACCATGGCCCGCCTCTTCTTGGCGGCCACACAGTCGTGCATCCCCATCCGCATGTAGTTGACGACGTCGTCGATCTCGGCGTTGGACAGGACGTCAATGCCATCAATTGGCTGATCCGTCCCCTCCTTGGGCTCAAACATGACCTTCATGGGCACCGCCTCCACCCTACAGATGAATGCTTCATCACCCTTGGGCTGGGCTTGCGCCACATCCACCAGGAAAGCCTTGGTACCCCACGCTTGACCCGGGGAGGGCATTGATACACCCTTGGCGTCGATGAACAACTCCTCCTCTGGCCCGAAAGACATCTCGTTCAGGGTGATGGAGTCCAGCGTCAACTTGAGACCCTCCAGCGGACATGGGGTGGATCCTCTGCCGGTTATGACCAGGATCCCCTTCGCCCTATCCGCGACGATCTTCTCCACCGTACGTCTGGTATTGTCCAGGGAGCCATGCCAGTACATGGGCCCCCACTCCTTCAAACCCCAATGCCTATGCCAGACTGAGTCCCCTCGATGCCAATGCCTCCTACACTTCCGCAGAAGTGGGGCATCCCGGGAAGCGAAGACATCCGTCTCGGGCGCTTCGGCTCCCAGCGTCTGGATCATCCTGGCATACACCTGCGGGGCCATTCCATACTCCGTGAGGTGAACTCCACGGTCTCCTCTGGACTTGGCACCCACAGCTTGCACCGCTTGGACGATCCGATCCTCTTCCTCAGCATTCCATTGGGATGATCCGCATGCATAGTCCGTGGACAGCCATGTGAGGCATTCATCATCCTCCCGGACCAGCGTTGCACGATGGGGAAGGGCTCCAATGGCGTTTGCCACCATGAAGTCATACCCCATGATCATATCCCAATCGGTAATGTCGGCCACATAGAAGTTCCCGGATAGAGTGCTTCTCTTCGCCTGATCAGGGCGGTTCAAGCGCTCATGCTCCCAGAATTCCATACTGATGGTGGCCTCATGGGTGCCCCCACCCATAATCTCTCCGTTGGCGACCTTCAGGCGAACCGGTCTCCGGCTGGGCTGCGAGAGTTCCTCCTTGAACAACCCTCTCCGGACCAGGCTCACCTGGGCACCCGTATCCACCAACACATCCACCACCTCCTCCTCTCGTCCGCACCGTACTCACACTTTCAAGTGCAACTGCCGCTCGTCGCCATGCGGTGTATGGACGACTCTCACGGCATGCAACTCTAGCACGTCCGGGTGCATCAGGACTTCAAGGGTATGGTCACGGATGGTGTAGATCTTGGGTTGGTCCTGCCCGTCCACGGGGCTCTCCGTGGTCGCTCCTTCCTTCTTGCCATGTCCCGTACCCACATGTACTTCCCTTGGCACGGCGCTCCAGGGGTTGGGAGTGGCGAAACTCAGTGGTTTTGGCTCTTCCGGAGCCTTCTTCGGCACCCGATGTGCCTCGAATTTCTCAGGGATTCCACTGATTTTCGGAGGAGAGACCTCCGAGGTCCCACTCCCGTGGGGGCTCCTCTAGACTTGGCTTCCCGCAGCCCCTTCCGGCTGCGATCCGCTAGCACTTTGTCCACCACGTTGCTGGGCTTTGAGTTCCTCCAACGTCCTCAACATGTCCTCAGCAACCTCGTCGATCGACCTCACTCGTCGGTCTTGGCCAGGTCCACCACCATAGCCTCTTCCTCCGCCTTTTCCTTGGCCTTTGCCTTGGCCTTTTCCCCGTCTCCGCCCTTCGCCTTCCAATCGGAAATCCGCTGCTCCTTGGCCTTCTTCTCGGGCTGGGCGGCGAAGTAGGCCTTCTTGTCCGCCTCATACACCTTGCACTGACGATGGTCGTGTGCATGGTTGCTTCCCTTGCCATAACAGACCCAGCACCCGTCGTGCTGAGACCTGTACTCTCGGAACGGGAGCGGTGGGTTCCCGATCCTCCTTGGCTCTTTGCTCCTTGGTCCCACCCGGCTCCAACTGGACCGATCCTGCCCATTGTTCCTCACGTTGTGCGCCACAAACGCGAAGAAATGGGCCTCCTCGTGATCCTCCCGGGACCAGTGGTCTTGGCCACTTCCACTACCATCCTCCGCAGAGTTGGCCGTGTCCTCCTGGATCTCCCGATGATGGCGGTCTTCTTGGTGGCCTCAGTGTCCATGACCATGTCGATCCTGCACGTGGGCCTCGTTCTTCGCATTGAGCTTCAACTCCACCGTGATGTACTTCACGATCTTGTCCAGGCTCATGCGGGCGAAGATGACCTGCATCCTCAGCGGCTCCCCGCGCCTCCACTCCACGTTGTTGAGGCGCAGCAACCTTTGCCCCATGGAGTCTCCAAACACCTCCACGTAAACGGCGTTCTTCAGTCCCAACATCCGGTTGGGCTCGCCCAGGTTCCTCCTGAAGAACTCCATGATACCCGCATGGGTATCCTCCGCCGCCATAATCCTCACCGCCAGCCGCTTCCTGGCGCGCTTCTTCTCCTCGTCCTCCACTCTCCTCTTCCAGTTGCCGGGCAGGACGTCCTTCAGCAAGTGGCGGATCTCACTGGCCTCATTCCAGTCTTCCACCAGCTTGAGGCATCTGCGGTACTTCCGCAGATACCGGTTCCACTCCCGGACCCGCAACTCACCGCGGTTCAGCGGCAGCGGGATGGACCACAAGTCCTCCAGCTTCTGGTTCGGAGCGTCTACCCGCTCCTCATCCTCCAACCACTGGAGGCAGGCCTGCTCCGTCCTGATCAGTCCTTCCCGGATCTGATCCCGCAGCTCCTCCTTCAGGTCCTGCGCCAGCCGGTGTGGGAATGTCCGGCATACCCACTTGTCCCGCGGCGCTCCCCGCATCTCACCGACAACCTCCTCGGCGAAGTCCTCCCAATCCAGGATGAAGTCATCCAGGTTGGATGGATTGCCATCGTAGTAGGGGATTTTGATTCCCCTGAGGTCGTCAATCCTGATGGCGTCTCCGACGTCCCCAGCCACCACTCCACCGAGACGGATACCACCTGTGGCCGGGGGGTGTGAGTACACTCCCCGTACATCCCTCTCCTCGGTGGAGTGCGGTCCAGTTGGGCCTGAACCCATGGGGTTTGGAATGCGGGAAGGACTTGCTGCGTCGGCCGTCCATATCCCCGTATTGGGGTCCTTCGCCCATAGGTTTTCGCCCAGATGACCTCGACCATGTCCGTCGGCGCTTCCCATGGTTCGCCCCTGCATGGTCTGGCTCTGGATCTCGTCTTCTGCATAAACCACCATATTCGTCGTGATCGATAGATTCTGGGCGGCATTGGACATTTGTACCGTCAGGCTCCTCGGATCCGTGGTTACGTGCCCTTCCCGCATGGACCCAGCCAGTGCCGTGTGTTCCCCGAGCATTGTGGATTCGCTGAACATGGGAACAAACGTCAGCGCACCCGGGTCAACACGCGGAGGCGCGTAGGGTGCCTCTGCCGGGCCGCCCATGGGTGTATCCATGGCGCTCCGGAGGGTCTTAACCCGCTCCACCAGCTCTGCCGCAGCCGGCTTTGCCGGGAGCTCCGGACCCGAGGCGAGGGGCTGTAGCTCCTCTAGCCTTTTCAGGCGTCCCGACATGTCCTCCACCAGGTGGAGGAGGCTGTCCACCACTCGCTGCTGCTTCTCCAGGGCCAGCTCCAGATTCTCCCGGTACCGGTCCCGTTCCGCTCGCGGCTCCTCCATGTCTTTCTCCGCGGCCGACTGGTCATCCAGAATCCCCGCGACGTCCTCCTCTAGACCGTCCTTCGCGTTGTCAAGGCGGTCTAGGCGATGCACGATGGCGTCCATCCCCATCTTTGGGTACTTGCCCATGAGGAACGACACGTGTTGGCAGTGGCACTCAGCCTGCTTTCCGCCTGATCCGGCGCATCCCGGGGTTCCCGGCACCTCAGACTCGTCGCCCATGGGCGTATCGCCTATGGCGTCCGTCTCTGGTCCCGTGTGCCGGGACACAGGTGCCGTCCGGGCCCTGGCTGGCCTCTCCAAGCCCTCGGCGTCGTGCTTCAGGGCCGGGCTCGGGGGCCGTATGCGCCCTGGCGATCAGCGCGGACATCTCCGACTCCGAAGGTGGCTCGTAGGCTGTCCGATAGCCCTCGGAGTGCCCCTCGGATTCCCACAGCCTGACCGGGCTGGGGTCCGTGTCCATAGCCCCGGCGTTCCTTGCCGCGGACTTGGGTGACCCGCGCTTCCGGTAGCGCCGGGTCCGTCCTCCACTGCTGCCTGAGTGACAGGCCTCATCAGAGTCCTCCGCGGCGGAGCCGAGGTTGCATGCCTTTCGGCAGCGACGCTCACACATGGAGACCAGGTCCTCCATGTCACGTCCTCCTCTTCCCGAATGTCGTACTTCTCTTCGGGCTTCAACTTCCGGAGTTCGCCATGCTCTTGAACGTCTCGGTTCTTCTATGGCTCCAATCTCCGGCGTGGTCTCCACCGAGTCCACAATACGCACCCGTGGCGTACTTGGGCAGGGGTCATAAGGGCCCAAGTCCCCGGGTCGGCGGTTGGTAGGGGCAGCAGGTAAGCCTCTGCTACCATAAAGAAGGTCCCTACCAGGACCGGCCCCCGCTGTGCCCCTTCTGCCCGTTACCCCTGCTGATTTACTCCGGATCAACGATTGCATTTCTCAAAATCCTCAAAGTCCAGGGTCCAAAATCCAAAAATATAGAAAATGTAATCCTCCTTCAACCCTGAGCAGCAACCAGATCCCACAAATACAGCAACAGCCCAATTCACAATCCAATACGGGCTGCGGGCTTCCGTTCAGCACATCGATGGTCTCACGATGGCGGGCATGTACAAGAATTGCACCAAGGAAGAAAGCCCTGAAATTGGCATATGAACACAAATAAAGCAAAGTTGGGGAAAGAGGTAAACCTACACATTCACAGCCATAAACCCCTCATTCCCTGGACCCAAGACCTTCCCTTGACTCACCAACATATTGTCCTGAACCAGGTCAAATGAGATGGCTGAATGCCATGTGTCACAAGTCACTACACAAACCCCAAAAATGTGCTCACTCTCAAGCCTCTAAATCCTAGCCCAATAGGGGAGGTGGCATGTCATGGCCTAGAGTGGCACTCAGGACCATGCCCTACCCTGACATAAACTTGGTTGGACTTGGAGTCGATTGGGCTTGGAGAACTGCCCCATGATGTTGACCTCACAACATGGCAAAATCAGGCAAGTCACACCATTATGCCCAAAAGTCAATTATATACTCAAAAATGCATACGGCAAATATCCAAATGCTCCATGCATGTGTCAAACCGGAAAGTAATATACGAGGGTGATATAGACCAAAGCTCCATGCCCAAGAATATCCCATCATTGGCTCCGAAACCTCTCCGGTTATGTACATGGCATGCTTCACAAGTCAGCTCATGAGTTTGAGATCTAATTTTGTGAGGCCTCGTGTGCCAAGCCAAAGTGACTACGTGATCCGGCATATGGTGAGGTGCAACACCGAAGCATATGCCAACATATAAGCAACATACCATAGTTCACCGATCTCTAGGCAGTTTACTGTTAGCCGACCAGTTGAGCACATAAAGCACAAAAATGAGCATAAAATGAGGTCAAAAACATGAAAGTATGTCCAAATACAAAGTTGTCATGATAGTATATCTCTATGCTCACCCATGATATCCGCGCATGGTTCAATATACAAATGATTGGAAACATTTGCGAACAATTCCCCCACTTGGATCCCCAATCGGGCGCATGGAGATACCTTCGCCACTCGTATCTACATGCCCCATGAAAATGGGAGTGCACTCATGGATCTCCTTGCCAAACATACCATGAGCAATACATATGCGGTAGACTTAGTCTAGCGCTTTGAATTCCACAATTGGGACATGGGCAAAGGCCTTGTCACGTGTGGCTCCCCATCTCTTCGGCCACACGAAGATATATAACATGGGCGTGAGCATATCGAAGCACATACCAAGCATATAACATAACCCTCAAAAAGTGGCTCCCACCATGGTATGCCATGACCCTCCATGAACATGACTTCACGTTAAAAATGCGTGGGAACCCAAGGAAAGTATCTATGCAACCCCAACACTCATGCGGTACACTCGAAAGTCGCATTAAAATATTCGGTTGCACGGTCCAAGAGTTATATATCACTTTATACCCTCTTTACCCTTATCCCTTGCTACACCGGGCATGTGTACACACCAAAGGCGTTTGATGCTTCCTAAAAGAAGTTGAGACCAAGGCGCTTGCAACGCAACCTTCCTTCTACTCTTTCCTCACACTCGCTCGTAGATATGGCCCTTCAAAGTGGTCCCACGATTCACTTTTGTTTCCCTTATATCTCCAAGTCAAATGGGTGGCAAGTATAAGGGAAACCTGATTCGGGCATACAGAAAAGAGTATGACCACTCGAAGAAGACCAAATCAAGTGCGGCGATGTCGAAGTCGAAAATCCGATTTCGACATCGCGAAAAATTCAGAATAAAATTTCGAGTGCATATTTAGAAAATTGCGGAAGCAACGAACCCTTTACTGATGAAATCTGACCCTTCATCGGGGTTTCCGCCAAAATATCTGGAAATAACAGTTAACCAATCGGTTAACGCAAAATTGCGAGCCAACTGACAGTCGCCGATACATTGACCATCAGAACGAAAGGCTGAAAAATTACGGAAACATTATGATAATAAAACCCTGTTGATTCCTGATATTCCGATATATAAATCTCCGCTGGCGGCGCCTCGGTACTGAATATGGCCGCTCATAGCCGGAATCGCCAAAGCTATCACACTATCACATCGGGTTAGATCAGGTAGATGGGAGAGTATGATATCAGCCAATGGCGGCTTGCCGGCACATAGATACACACCCCAAGTGACCCCAAGATGGCCACGGGGGTCCGAACCGGCTTCAGTTTGCCCGTTTTTTTCAGAGCGATGGAAACCGCAAATCAACAACTACAAGCAGCAATCAAGAAGATATAACATCAATACTCAGCTTATGGTGACGATGCTGCCACGTTACTAGCGGCTTTCTTTGATGGTTCTACTCTTGGTCGCTCCCTATTCCACCAAATCAACAAGAAAATGCAACTCACCGCAAACAATGAAGTGCTGCATGATTTTACAAAAAATTGGTGTAGCCCTATACAAGCTGTGTGCTTGATTGTGGCACTTGGCCTCTCCCAGGCAAAATACAGGCACCTCCTGTCCTTTGCAAGTGCCAAGCAGCAGGCGTACTTCAATGCCACCGGGGTTCGTGTTCCCAATTGGTTCCTGAGTTGACGGACTGTGGAGGACACATGGAAAACTCTCACAGGCCTTTGTGCATTGGAGTCACCTACATGGTACAACAACACCGTCTCCATTTCCTGGCCACTCGAAGAATGGCTGGAATATGTGCAGTCCCAGGATGCTATCTGGGACACTGTTGCACACCCGCAGGATGGTATCACATTGATTATCCGAGGCGATGGTTATCCGGTTGCGGGATGTAGATGGACACAGTTAAATGTGTCCATCATGGACCATGGTCGCCATGCAAGGACAACGAGCACCATGTGGGTGATTTCACTGGCCTATGCAAGCGATAAGGACATGGAGGACCTGAAGATTCTTTGGAAAACCAATGTGGAGGTGTGCTGCGCTGCATTCTTCGTAATGTTTTATCGTAAGATGAATTTTTCATCGTAAGATGAATTTTTCATCCTGAGAAGAAAATTTAAGAAGAAAAAATTCTCTCTTCCCTGCAGGCCATTCAGCAAATCTTGACGACTGGTTGCATTTCTCTGAGGTGTGGCATGGTGCCGGGTACCTGCAAGTTTGGTGGCGACCTACTGTTTCTCTGTGGTATCCTCGGACTCGGTACAACTTGGATGGTTCCTTCCCCATTCTCCTATGGTTTTTGGTCTGATGTGCACCAAGAATTCATTGGGTGGGAAAGGCAGAGAACACCTGAGGAGGACGCACAATGCAGAGGCAAACTGCCTGTTGTACAGGCTGGAAAGGGAGTCAAATATGAACCCATGTTTGAAACTGATAGATCATCATTTTTCCCTTGTATTCTACACATCATGATGATCTGTGGTAAGCTGATCTTATCCTTTACACGCAAGGTTGCACTGGACTTGCACAACGACAGGGTGCGGCTGCTGAAAGCGACGTTCAAGGCTGCCAACATCCGTTGGAGAGGGTTGCACAAGGAGTCTGCACCAGATGGCCAGGAAGTCCAGCGTCTGCTTTGCGCCTGAGATACAGTGGCACACGTGTTGAGCATTCACAGATCTGCAGCAGATGAGGCTGTGCGGCAGCTGGGTGAAGTAGTGCGCGAACTGTATCACTCTGGGCCCCCGGTTGACGGCTTGGAAGATCAGGTGGAGCTAGCGGCACGCAACTTCCAGTTGCATTGTGTTCCCCATTCCAAATCGTCGTATCTGTACATCCTCATCCATGACATGAAAACCATCATCAGCGAATGTCGCAACTTGGGAGTGGGTCTGGCGATGTTTTCAAACGACCTGACAGAAACCATGAATGCAATTATGAAGGGAATATACCTCCAGCACAGCAGCAGAGGGGGTGGTTCTGCAACAGAAATTGGACTGGGTGAAGCCTTTGCACTAAGACAGACCATTCTGCATGTTTTTCCATTGAATCATGCACATCTGGAAGCCCATGGCGTGCCACGACCCTGCACATCACGTCTGGCATCACTGGATCGCTCAATACAGAAGCCAAAATGGAGCAAGATTTCAAAGAATTTTTGGAGTTCAAGAAGTGGAAAGAGGTATGCTGTGAAAATAATGATGATACTAACAATAATAATAATCACAATAATTTTGTTCAAAAAAAAATTTGAAATTTTTTTCATCGGAAAAATTCATCTTAAAATTTCTTCTTAAGAAGAAAATATTCATCGTAAGAAGAAAAATTCGTCGTACGAAGAAAATATTCGGAAAAAGCAGAAAAAATTGCAAAACTGGAAACAAAATGTATTTTTTGCAGACAACGCCATTTCTGCCACCTCAGGCCCAAAAACAAGCTCCGGCAGCCACGGTGACTCCAAGCAAGGAGCTGCCAGCTGCAGATCAGTTGGTTCACACACCAACAAAATTGGCTCAGGATCCTGTGCGACAACTTGACCTCAGTGCCACGGACAGCCCACGCAGTGCACTTGGCAGCCCCCTTTCTGAAATGTCTGGCTACCAGCTATCTAGCCATGAGAAGGTGGTTCTGGAGGAACGCCACGTGAACCCAATTTTATTGAAGTGCCTGGAGGATGATGTTGATATTCCTGGGCCGTTGACACCCATTTACACTGACCCTACCATGGTGCACGTGACACTCAATCATGCTTTTGGTGGTTGTCAGAACAAGCTTACGAAGCAGCACCAGAGCATGAGCCTGGATGCCTGGGTTACAGCAGATCAGCTGGCTGGCCAACGACCTTTTGGTGTCCCATTGACTGAAAAGCAGAGAAATAATCCACCCCGTCAGCCTCCGGTGCCTCCAACCGCCCTGCTAAAATTATTGGGAGTCATCTGGAAATTACATGGAGTTGTTGAGCTTCATGCTGAAGCGGGGGAATGCATGCTATGGTTTTCCAGCACCCCCGCACCTGACATTTGGAATATTCCTATCCCTGAGGGGTAGCAGAAAGGGAGACCTCCAGTAACATCTGCGCCACCACCTGCTATGAGATCGACATCTGCACCATTACAAGAACCAAGTGAGCCTCCATCACCAGTAGCAGCAGCAACAATTTGGAGCGCGACGTTGATGGCATCCGTGACTGCTGGACTCCAGGAGAATGCGACAAAGCAGCGCCAATATGAGGTAGGCAACCTGTGAAGAGGTGCGCGGGTAACGTGCGACGATTCATCTTAAAAATTCATCGTAAGACGAATAATTCATCGTAAGAAGAAAGCAATTTGTCGTACGATGAAACGGTACAAAAAATGTCGTTCGTTCATTGCTCTTTCCTCAGGTTGAAGCTGTTGAGCGCTGAGCTGTAGGACTTTGATTTGTTGTGGGCAATATCTTAGGCGCCTCAAGTCCCATGGTCAAAAACGAAGGAAAAGGTAGGAAAATGACAGGTTTCCAAAGGCATCAAAAAATAGTTGTTTTGCTGGATATTGTAAAACCGTCGCAAACAAGTATGGCGGAATAAATATTTCCATAAGAATGACGTGTCCCATGGGCGAGACAGGGAAAAGTATTGTTTGGTGACCATTCTTTGCGCGAGGCCTCGCGCAAAGACGTTCATTTGTGTCAGATTAATGTGCTACAGCACGACGCTTTAGGCAGGTTGTCGAAAAATGGAACCCTGTCGTATTTCTACACGTAACTTAGTACCATTATCAGGATTGCGTGATAGAGATGGATGTATTAACGAATAAACTGCAACAATGGTGTACCCAAGAATCTTGAAAAGTATAAATGTTCCGGAACAAACTGTAGTTCCAAGCGCGAGGCCTCGCGCAATGGATCTCATAAGCGCTCATGGAAACCAAAAATGGTACACATCCACCAACTACACAGCATGTGCATTCCCTTGATGCGGCGCTGCTGCATGGGCGCCCATACAGGTCCCCCCGGCATCTCCAGTTTTCATACTGTGGTCACCGCTGGCTTCACTGCCTAAAAGCGATGGTAGCGCGCCGCAACTGGCTACCGCAATCAGGATTAACTAGTCAAATGTGGGATCACCAGACCGTTACAGTTAACCGAGAATGGTGCATGCGACAAGCGAATCACAGAATAATTGGTCGCGCGAAAACTGTGTGACAGGTTGATGTTTCAAATCAAGAAAGTTTTTCAAACAGCGATCTTTATGTGGATACAGGTACGCAATCATTCTTCACAGCAACAATGCCCCTGCGAAAAGAGGTGGACCTTGAGAAGACAGTGGCCGCAGCATCTGGAGTTTTCCGCGATGTTTGCTCAGTGGAACCGCCGTACCACACGGCAGAAGAACTGTGGGAAGGGCTAAAACAGGGGGACGAGGGCGCGCGATTTTTGTTTTTGTTTTTTCTGCGTCTGCGCAAAAATGAACGGACGCGTTGCAGTGTTGAAAAGGCGATTGCGGCAGAAGGCAAGAGATGGGTTGGTGTTTTGATAGAGGAGGCCTGGCGCCTTTATTTGCTGATGCGCGACCGCGCAGTCCCATACCAGGGAAATCCAAAGTCAGTTGTTGCGGTAGAGGGAAGTGGGGCGCAGCGTCGCATTTTAGCAAGGTCAGGTCTGGCGTGATACAGCGCACCTTCGCTGAAGGAGAAGGCCGCAATCAGGTTACAGACTACATGGAACAAAATACACCAACAGTGGGTTGTGTTGTGGATGGACAACTGGTGCAACCAACAGTTTACTACAAATCCTGACAAGAACGACAAAAGCCTGAACGCAACAGCGTTGGCTGTGTTGCTACTGAAGGATGCACCGCGCTACCGGCATGGTCATCCTAGCCTGGAAGAGCTTGAACGGCGTGTTCCTGTTGTTGCACGCATGCTGGGGAACACCGAGGGAACATTTGCACGTATCCTGCGGGATCTAGGATTTGCAAGCACGCGACCTGTTGTTCGAAACATTAGGGCGCCGCTTGACCATATTCGCCCTGTACCTGCCAAGAGACCACATTGGCGACCCCTTTGTCTAAGTAAAGGAAAGGTGAGCGGCAACGTCTCGCTGCTTAATCTATTGCAATTCACTAGGGACTTGGTGCAGCACACTCGACCAGTCGTGACTGTGTTATGTGATGAGAACATCCATTACCGCATTTGTAAGATGATATACGGTGAAAAACCAATGGGTTGGAATGTCCGGCTTTTCTTGCGGTCACACCCTATATTGTATGGTTTCTGGCACGCGTACAAGTTTTGCTTTACACAAACATTTCGCTCATTTTGGCCGATCCTGACTTTCTTCCGTAAAGGTTTGTTGCGCAGCGGTGACACAGTCCCCTGTTTTCCCAAGCTGATCTGGATGGAGATAACTGTTGGCGCACTGCTGTTTGGTATGGGCCCCCACATACTGCGCCTTAAAAGAAATCGTCATTCCCTTGGGCTGGCATGTCCTGTAAATCGGCGAGGACGCCTCCGTTAGGCGGTGTGTAAGGCCATACAGGTTCTGTTAACACAATACTGTCCTATGTTACTATACCCGGGTCACCTCGTTAGACAGTACAATTGGGCCGGGGAGACGGCCAACACGGGTGTTTTTGCTTCTGAGGGATTGCAGATTGTTATGTGTCTGTTAGACCGTTTGAACATGGGGGACACACTTTTATAATACGAACGCACTGTTGCAACTGCGCTATTGTGCCACACTGCATGGCACACAGCCATGCCTGAAAAGGCTTTTGCCGAGGAGTTTTGTGAAAGTCTGCTTTCCAGCCTTGTGACAAAGAAGGGCCAAAAGAGAAGTGCAGTAACCATTGAAGATTTTGATGATCTGTATCATCTCATCACTATCCGCATTGAGGTTACAGGGTGAACGTCTGCAAAATCCCAAATTCCTTTGTCAATTCCGTGCGTCAGCGGTTAACTGCTTACTTGAACGCAGAGCGTGTATATGTGCCTTGGCTTAGGTGGTGTGCTGAGCCTACTTGTACAGTTCAGGCGCATTGGCCGCGCAGGCGTGTACCTAAGTTTCCACCGTCTCTTATAATTCCAAAGGGTTCTAACCACTACAAACAAGTCCTTGTGTCTGTGTTGTTGGTGCTAACGCAGCAGGGGCCGCTTAAGGCTGGTTTGAAGCGAAACCGGTCGGAGCTGATCCCCCAACGCAGTGTGTTGGGGGAACAGAGAGAGGCCGACACGCTGCTAAACGTTCGAAGAAGATTGGAGAACATGTAGCGATGCGCAAGGCCTCGCGCAAACAGCATGAAACAACAGGTTAGTACACCCCCTCTCTTGCGCGAGGCCTCGCGCAAGGTTGACAGTCAAAAACAGTGCAGAGCCCCTTCAGTTTTGCATTCTCAACCATACTGTACTCGTGTTCGCTAAAAGCGCCTCACATATGCATTATCGACGACGATTTTAACCCTTTTCAATGTTATGTTTCCTTCAAAACAGGCTTTCCCCTTATCGCAGAATGGCAAGCCCCGCCAAAAAAACAGCCGAGGAACGAGAAGATACTGACTATGACCCTGGGACCCTAGGATCGGAGGCTGGAACACCAAAGAAGGGGCGTAGCAGGAAGGAATAACCAGATCCTGGCTTAAGCTTGGCTACTGAAATCGAGGACCACCTGAAACCGGATGGCAGGCAGGTGGCGATTGAGCTGGACAACGTGAGAATCGACCAGGAGAAGACAAAGGGGCAGATTAGACGGAAAGATACGAAGTTACTGCAGAAGCGTATTGAGTCACTCGAAGTGGCACCGCCAACAGGCCCATTACGCGTCGTTCTCTGGGAAGATAATAGTATGTTGCCAACCGACTGTTCGCTCTTCTCGTTGCGCGAGCCCTCGCGCATAGACGTGTCTCATATTTGCAGATGGTGATTATTGGTGTGTATCTGGACAGCACAGCGTGGAAGCAATTGCGAAGATTCGGGAGAAGCGACGCACAGTGTGTCTGGATCTGCAGCAGCAGCATACTACATGCATCGCCGATATTCTGAAGCCTACGACACCCTGGGCCTTCCGTGCAAAGCTGGCGGGACAAGAACAAGGAACCGCACAAGACGTTGAGCCAATACCGCTGTATGAGGCAGCAGATAACCTCATTCGATGTTTTGAAGATCAGCGGCGGCGAGGCCTGGCTGACACATACAGCAATCTCAAGATCGCCATTGTGGATGCTGTGCAGATGAGTGCCCTGGTTCCGACCGCTGAGCTGAAGCAGCCTGGTCAATTCGTATGTTCATTAATCCTTGTTTCGATGCTGTTCGTTGCGCGAGGCCTCGCGCATAACGTTGTCACTTTCAGGACAAAATGTATAAATTGTGGAAAGATTTATGATGTTTGCCTACTATGCTGGTCCGGAAGCTGTGAAAGGTGTGCAGAAGCTCCACGACAAAGGGGAGAAAGTCACGAAGAACGCGCTGAAGAAACTGGACGGGATCCTGTTGCCCGAGTTCTACAAGAAAGTGGCAGAAGTGATGCAGGAAGAAACAACAACCCTTAAATCCTTGCCAAAATCGACTGACGACATCATCCTTGACCAGTGGGTCTCAATGCATCTGGACCACCCGCACAACGGCCAGTACGTTCGACCTGAGAAAGGTGTGTACCATCGACGTGACGTGGGTTCCGCTTCTGCATTGGTGCGCCACACTTTCTCCATTTCTGTTCTTTAGCCAAAGACATGCGGACCCGCAAAGAGGTTGCTGCACTTGGAAGGCCTGCCCTGAAGGTGACTCTTGGTACATGGGGCTATTGGCGGGAACCTGAAGGCAAAAGTCGCGGTCCATGGCCGGCATGGAAATCCATGATTCGCACACCACTGTGGCAGGTGGCAGAGAAAGGCAAACCCGCCTCCCTGAAAATCCTCAACGTCCAAAAACTCCTGGGTCAAGAGCCTACCAAGAGCCGTGTGGTCCCTCAAGCTGCTGGCGTTACTGGTGACTTCAAGACAGTGGAACAGCAGGATCCATTACTGTCAAGTCAACTATCACAATTAAGGCAACCTGAATTGCAGCGTTGGCCCACGATCCCCCGAGGCAGTTTATTGAGATTGACAAGAACCTGATTGTCATCAACGGCGTAATATTTGAACATCTTGCTCCTGAGATGATGTGCCCAGCCTGGCTGTATGAAGAGATGGCGCTTGCCGATACCCTCTGCGGCTCTCAAACTGTTGTTGACAACATGTTCGACGTGCTGGAGACGGAAACAGATAGGCGTCTCAACGATGATTTCAACGCGCCGCGCATGGCTAACATGTTGCGCGTTCCCATCTTCCGTTGGCCAGTCAAACCGAGGCCTGCAGGGGATCCTACAACGTTTGACGTTCGCTGGTTGCTGATTTCGTCAGCTGATAGCTGGTCGAGAAAGGTATAATTCCCTCATTACGTCCGCTCTTTGCGCGAGGCCTCGCGCAATAACTTCTCCCTCATTGCAGATTCTGAATAATCTGACGTTTGGACCTACTCAAGTAGAGGAGATGGATCCTGTTGAATTTGGCGGTCACCTTCCGATAACGACGGTTATGTGGTATTTCGACACTCCCCTCTTACCTGAAGCAGGATAAGAGCTTCAGGCCTGCGTTTGTGTTCATTGATCATCAGCCGGATCTGGTGTGCAAGATCGCGTCCATCGAGCCGGATTCTTGCATGTACCTTCTTGGTGTTACCTCCCACAATCTCTCCGATTGGGTCAACAGAGTGCAGACTCAGTTGAACCACGTATTGACACAAGGGTCGAAACTTGACGCGTCTGGTGATTGGGACCAGCAGGCCAACTGGTCGAACCGTGGCATTCCCCTTTGGGTTCGCGATGACAAGGTGGGTTCTGATGCGTTGTCGTTGAAGGAGGAAGAGACTGTTGAGAAAGGTCAAGCTGCAGAAGCACTGGCCCCTGCAAAGCGAAAGTCTACTGGAGGGGAACCAGCCCCCAAGAAGACGAAGACTGCCTCCAAGCCTCAGGCAGCGAAGTCGGTTAACGGTGCAGAATCCGACGAGAGCGATGGGGATGAAGAGGAGGAGAGCGAGGAAGAACAGGAGGAGGAAGCGCAGGTCTCCCAGGGCAAGGCAGCGAAGAAAGTGGCAGCAAAGCCGACGTCCGAGGAAACCGGGGCCCGAGCTCCATTCAAGCAGCCAGCCCGTCAGTCCGAACCAAGAAGCGAGCCCGCAAAGCCACCGCCTAAGGGTAAGACGTCCGTTGCTAAGGCATTGGGTTCTAAGATGCAAACTGTTCCGAAGAAAAAGTAATTTCTTCGCTTGTTCTGATATATTATGCGCGAGGGCTCGCGCTATGCATTCCTCTTCGACGACCTTTATGCTGTCACCTTGTGCGGCACATTTTTCTCTGTGATGCATTTTATTGCGCTGTTGTGTTGGTGTTTGCACGAGGCCTCGCGCAAGGAAGGGGTGCCAAAAAATGCTTCTTGTCGTGCAGCGTGCAACATGGTTTTCGAAAACTGGTTTCCCAAAAGATTGAAAGCTCATGGGTGTTTTTATTGCAAAGCATAGTTGGTATAGGAAACAAAAGGTCGTGGTTTTCCCAAAAAAGAACTTCATTTTGGTGGAAATAAATCATTTTCCTCGGCAGTCGGTTTTGTTGAAAATGAAGGAAAATGGACCAGTTAATTGCTTTTCACAGGATTTTTGGTTCTTGTGTTTTAGGTCCCCCCCAAAAGGACTTTTTTTTCGCAGAGCCGTGGAGAGGCAGTTTTGGGCGCATTTTGACCATGCAACTTGAGTCGCCTAAGAATATTGGTACTGACCTTGCAGTTCAGCATGTTCTCACTGCAGGAGGCATCCTAAATTCACTGAGACGTGCAGCCGCTCGAACATTGGGGATGCTACAAGCATTGGAGACCGATGAGAACGCAGCAAGAGCAATGCAGCATGAGCAGAAAAAGGCTGTTCACTGGGAGCCCTGGCAGAGCCCAGTGAAAACGGGAACAACAACCGTGAAAATTGCAAAGCCCATTAACCCCAATGCCGTGCGGACACTGCTCGCCCTCCAGGAACAAGCCACAAGGACAGGCACACCAAGGAGTGATGCCAAAAGTAATGAAAAAAGCGAACCAACAAAAGCAGCACCACCAGCCACCAGAAAACGCAAGTGGGAATCTGAGTCTGAAAACGAGGAGTCGGAGGAACCTGAGGAGGATGAAGGTGAAGACGAGGAAGAGGAAGATGACAGTGATGCAAGCGATGAAGGCGTCACCCCAACGACTGCAGCCAAAGGAATGCAGTGGTTGTATGTCCCATACCAGGCGGAGGCCACTGACGAATGGAAGGCCGCACCAGGGATTGCTCGTCAATTTTTTGAGCCTAGAGGAACGAATGTATCTGACGAACTAGTGGCTGAAGCGGAGGGAACTAAGAGCACTATCTAATGGCTTCCTGACAATGCGACTGACAAGAGCTGGAACGTGGAAGGTCAATACCTCGCTGCTCGCATCGCGTTTCGCACTCACAAAGAAGCCGAGCTTTACTGCAAAGGCATGACGCTGGCACTAAAGAAGCGCAAGATGAAGGAACAGCAGCAGAAGGAGCGCGAAGCCCGCAAGGCACGCAAGGCAAAAGCTGCTGCAGAACCAGTGGCACCACCAGCACCAGCTGCAGATCAAGAAAAGCCCGAGGAACAAACAGATAGGGTGTCAGAAGGTGCAGGTGCGAGTGGTGCAGCGCTTGACGGTGCAGAGCCATACTGAACGTGTCTGTTTTGATTGCCATTGACTGTTGGAAGCGACTGTTACAACTTTCACTGTTACTGTATCAGATTTTGGTGCGGATTTTTGCATGTCGCTTCTGTTGCGCTAAATTCATCGTAACCTTTCATTGTACGACAAAATTACTCCTCGTACGATGAATGTTCTGTGAAAAAACCTTCCGTGCAAAAAGTTACGTCGACAGGCAGAAACAGCGGCACACACGCGCACGGCATCTGCAGCAGGCACCCAAGCACAGATTTGGAACCAATGTGAACGAAAAAATGAAGGCATGATGAATAAGATTTAATTTCAAGATTTTCATCTTAGTGATTTTAAGATGAATATTGAGTTCTGGTACCATGAAACTAGGGACCAAGTGGGCGGGCGAGGCCGTGATCACCAACCACACCGGTGTAGGCGTGTGCAGTCTCGGACGCAGGGGCTCGGGCCACGCCACGTCCGCATTGGGCGCCTGGTGTTCGAGGGCCGCCGGCGGGTGATACGCCACCCCCTGCGTGGGGGGGGACAGGGTGCCCTGACGGCAGTAGCCCCCGACGTGGGGGTGCAGGCTGTCCGGGGTCACCCGCGGACCAGTGTAGGTGTCCTGCTTGGCCCTCGTGGGGTGGATGAACCTCAGACAGGGGTCCGGCGTGCCGGTGGTGTGGAACAGGTTGACCAGGCCGTTGCGTTATCCAAGGTGGTTGGTGGGCCCCTGTTCGCAACGGCAGTAGTGAAGTCGCTCGTTGGCGCAAATGTTGAGGCACTCCGGCACCGCTGCTGTCCATGGATTGTCGTTGTCCGGAAAGGGGTGGTGCGGCCCGTGGTGCCCGTGCCACGGCGTCGTGTGTGGCACCGTCAGGCGGCACGTGTCGTGGTGCCGCCCCTTGGCGGTACGCAGCGTGACGACATCGCCTGTGGGGGACTGCAGCTGGACATGGGCCACACTGGGACACTCGATGGGGTTGTAGAGTCCCACCCCCAAAGCAGCCAGTGCTTGGGGCATGCGATGGACCCAGTTGCCCACACCAGGGTTGCGAACTCCGGGACGGGATAGTGCGGCGCGGGGCAGATGCCATGCCCGCCGGCGATTTCCCAGAACATCCTGGTGGCCTCCGCGCGCACGGAGGCCAAGCAGTGGTGGACGAGCGTGCCCACAAGTGCCACCGCCGCCTGCTGGCATCGTGTTGGCACCCGCACGAGCCCTAGGGTCCGGTCATCCTGTAGGCTGTCCTCAGACGCGTCGAAGGCGTACCGCACCCTGTCCTTGGCTACCTGGACCATGATGTGGTCCAGGGAACGTGCAGTTTCACAGTCTTCAGTGATGAAGGGGGCAGCGTACTGGGTCACCCCCCCAGGATCGCGACGATGACGTCCTGCACCACTTTTGGCGGCGCGAGGGTGTTGAGGCACCAGCTGTGCACCACCGCCAGGCGCAGCCAGTGCTTGCGGTGCAGGGAGAATTCCCCGTCCGCCTCCAGCTGGAGTCTCAGGTAGGGGACGGAGTCCACCACCGGTACCCAGTGCGATGGGTTTTCCACGTAGGGGCAGAGGTGCAGGTGCAGGCCCGGGACTCCCTCCGTGGTGGCCATGGCGGACTTGCGGGGGTCAAGATCCATGCCCATCATCCCTAGGTACCCGGCCACGGGCTCCACGCCTTCAACGAAGTGCTGCAGCGTGTGGGCCACAACCGGCAGGTCGCCTATATAGGCCTGGATGAGGCCGATCTCGGCCCCCCCAGGCGGGCGTAGGCGGTGCCCCTGGGCCTGGAGTAGGGGTTCCAGGAGGAGCGCATACAGCAGGGGGCTCTCGGGGTTGCCCTGCTGGACGCCGCGCAGCATGTGGACTGGCTTTGTCAGTTCGTGCGCTGTGACGATGCCCAGCCTGGTCGCCGTGTGGAGGAAGAGCTGGAGGTCAACGACCTCCAGCGGCACGGAGACGTGGCACAGGATGAGGTGGAGGGCACCGTGCGGGGCGATGTCAACGGCCTTGCAGCCGTCGAAGGAGAAGACGTAGTTGGGTCCTCCCCGCTGGAGCTGCCGCTGCACCATGAACAGGGGGGGGGCGATGTTGGAGCCAGGGAGGGCCCCCTGCTGCCAATCGCTGACATGCTGCTGCCAAGCTGTGTCGCGTAAGCACCTCCATGATCCGCTGGGTGAGGGGCCCGTGAGCAGCTTCACGTCCAGTTGGCCCAGGGCTATGAGCCGATGGTCGTCCAGTTTGGCGGAACCCGGGACCTTGGGGCTGAGCCAGATGTACGCATCTCTCCAGTGCATCGGCGGCCGGGCGCCACGGAGGTTGGCCCGGTAAGAGTGGACGAGGAGCCACGGGACTGGTGCCGGAAGGGCCTTGATGAAGCGGGCCTCCACGTGGTCGGGGCCCGGGGCCTTGCCATCGGCCTTGTGCAGTGCGGACCGTAGGTCCTGCATGAGTACTGCTGGACCTGGGCCCACGCCCCCTCTGGGACCCGGGGCACATGGTGGCCGACGACCGTTTGGAGGCTGGCGAGGACCACCGGGCGCTTGTCACACAGCTCCCGCCAGAAAGCGCACACCGCGGAAATCACGTCGTGGGCATCCGTCAGGAGCGTTTGGGTGTGGTGACCCACACGTTCCAGAGGCCCCACGGGCCTGGGGCCTCCACCTCGATGGCTCCTCTCACGGCCTTCCACCGCTGGACGATCTTCTGGGCGTGGCGGCGCCAGAAGTCTTTGATGGCGCGCTTGAGGTGGCCCACCAGGAGTGCGCGCAGCTGGCAGACGTCCTCCTCTAGGGCGGCCACTTGCCTCTCCAGCTCCTCCTGCAGCTGGCTCTGTGTGGCTGGGCGGAACCCTGGCGATGCACCCCTCAGCGCCTCCGTGAGCCGGAGCGCCGCCTCGGAGGGGACGCCATGCCGGGCCGGGTTCGCCGGGTACGCCGCTGGTGCGCATGCTACCACAGCGTCGCACCGGGGGATCGCCGCCTGGAGCCGTTTCCCGCTCTCGCCGGCTGTCGGCGCCCCAGCGTGCGCGCCAGGGTATCATGCGCCGCGTGGAGGTGTTCAAAAACCTTGTCTAGGCCGCTGCGGGCATGGAGCCGTAGGCTTGTTGCTCGGCGGGGCCGAGCCAGGGCGCCAGGGAGGGCTTGTCTTGCGCGGCGGTGAACGCCGCCCAGAGGCAGCGCTGAACGGTTGCCGCCTGGGCGTCGTACGAGAGGAGGTGGCCCTCCGTGTGGCTGTAGGGGGTGGGCACCGCCGGTTGTCCTGCCGTGTCGAGGAGGCCCTGCAGGGCCAGGCAGACCGGGACGTGGTCCGATCCGACCACCTGGGGGTGTGCCATGCCGCGGGCCCAGACGCTCTCCCGCAGGGACCATGGCAGGAGGCGCTCGTTGACCAGGAAGGTGTCCACCCTGTGCCGGGACGGGTGGAGCGTGGGGGTCATGTCCTCCATCCCGCCTGCCGTGGCCCTCTGGAAGCCGCAGGCCTCTGAGCCCGCGCAGAAGTGCTCCGTGGCCGGGTTGGTTCCGGCATCCATGTAGATTTTCCTGTCGCCGGCGATGACCACCGGGTGCCTCCCACCGGTGCTCCGCGCCGTGGCATACATTTGTATGTCAGCCCAGAACACTGCTTGTCCCGCCAAGGGGGAGCAGCCTGCCTGCGGCCCGTAGACATTGATGAGGGTGAGGCCACCCTTGTCCGTGCGGATCTCCAGGGCCGCGGCCTTCCCAGGGAAGAGTTCCGTGAAGCTGAGCACTTCCTGCTCTGCCGCGTACTTGCTGCTGATGGCGGTGAGGAGGCCTCCCCCTCTCGAGGTGGAGGTGGAGCCCGTCTCCGCCAGTTGGCTGCTGAAGAAGGGGGTGTACCCCTTGTCGCGGAGCGCCGCGGCGACGTGCATCTCCTGCCCCCGGGTGGTGATCGCTGTTTCCTGAAGCATGATGGCAAAGCCCCCCTCCTGGGGCAGCATGCCGGTGATGAGGTGCTCCTTGTCGGTACAGGCCGAGGGGCCCCGGCGTTGTCGGAGTGTGTCCCGGAAGGACCAGTCCGGTGGGACGAGGCCGTTGCGTAGGTTCGAGGAGAGGAGCCAGAGGGCGTCGTCCGCCGTGTCCTCCTGGAGTCAGCTGTCCCTCACCGGCATCGCCGCGGGGTCCGCCGGGGCCGCCAGGTCCCCAGGGGGCGCCGGGGCCATGGGATGTGGGGAGCCCGCCCCCAGGGGGGCCCACAGGGGGGCAGCGGCCAGTCCCGCGGGGTTGAACCCCTGGTAGGCTGCACTGCCAGCCCCGGGGACCGCGTTGGCCGCCTCCCCATTCCCCTCTGCGTCCGCCACGTTGTCGGGCGCCTGGGAGGGGGGGGGCTGGGCGTAGGGGGCGTGCGACGGAGACCTTCGTGCCCGTCCCTGGAGGATGTGGGAGGCCGCTTCCTTATCTTCTGCCGGGGCGGCGGCATGCACGGCGTCCCACGCCAGGTGCTCGAGCATCGCCCCACTTGTGTAGAAGTTTTCTGCACATAGGAGGCATTTTTTGGGTTCTGTGGCACCCCTCGCCGGAGGGAGCGGTACCGACTTGCAGATGGAGCTCTTGGGCGCTGGGTGGAAGGGCAGGTTGGCCAGCAGGACCGTGTGCGGCGCCAGCGCGCGGCCAGGGGCCAACGAGTCGAGGGCCCTCGCCATTGGCGCGGGAGTGAGTCCTCGGACGGTGGCGCGCTGCGTGTCCGCCTGTAGCTACTCCTGCCAGTGCGTGGCGCCGATTTGGTGTTGGGATGGCCCCTCCGCCGCTGGTCGTGGAGGGCCTGGAGCCAGTGGTACACCGTGGTCGGGACTGCCACTTGGAGCTCTAGGTCAGCAGGGAGCGCTATTGCCGGCCACAGCCCCGGTTTTGCCGCCCCCGCGTTGTCCTTGAGGCGGGCTTGGGACAGGAGGGTAGTGGTCGCCCTCTTGTTGCGCCTTGACGATAACGCAGGCGCAGTCCGCCACCTGGACTACGGCCTCGGGCCCCAGGAGGCGTTCGGGGTCGCAGAGGGCGATGTGCGCATCTGCCGGGCTGAACATGCAGACCACCCACTTCGGACTCTGCTGTCCGCGTTGCGCCACCGCAAGGATCGCTGCCGGGCGGGCGTGTATGATGGGCCCCGCGTGGAGGTCTGGGATGTCCGTGTTGCTCATGGCGCCTCCGTGCCTTGCGGCCCGCAGATGATCCTCCTGGTCCGGGCTCGAGACCAGCGTGAGGGGATTGGCCTGTCCCGGCTCCTGCCGCCTGCTTGGGGCGCTGATGGTGTGCAGCAGGACTGCCAGCGGCCAGGGGGGCGCCGCCATATAGTAGGCCTGGGTGGGCGCCTGCCGCCAATCAACGTGGGGCGGGAAGGCCCCTTCCCTGGTGGTACGGTGCCAGAAGGTCCATTTGCCTTCGGCTAGGATGTGCGACCGGTAGCCTCTGGCGTGGCCGTGCAGGATGGCTTGGTAGCCCGCCGTCTGCATCACCAGCGCTTGCCCTTGCTGGGGTCCGGGAGGGGGTGTTCCGCTGTCCGTGTCCCTGATGCAGGTGCGCTCACGGAGCGTGGCACGCCACAGATAGGACGCATCGCGCTGCGGCCCTTCTATGCTGCCCGCGATCTGCGCCGGGCCGTGGTGGTAGACAAAGCTTTCCCCGCCCTCCGCCAGTAGCGCTGCTGCGACGGCGTACAGCTGCTCTGCCGTGAGGGGCGCCGTCGGTGCGTGCGTTGCAGCTGCTTGGCGGGGTCCCGCATCCTGGCAGGGGACGTGCAGCAGCAAGCGCGCCGGCCAGGCCGCCACAGGTTCCATTACGACGGCCGCCACCGTAGACGCCAGCGCCGCGCGGTCAGTCGGCCGGTTTGGCCTGAGTCTGTGGTGTACCGGGCGAGGTGCCTGCAAGCCGCAGTCCAGGCCACCACCCCGCAGTTCGTGCGGTCCGGCTCGGCCCTGTCCCTGTTGCGGCGTCCCCTTTGCTGCACCGCGGTGGTCGCGCTGAGCAGGGGCCCCTGCAGCAGTGCCTCCTGGCCCTGCCCTTGCCGGAGGGCGGGCGGGGCCGGCGGTGGGAAGCTCTGGGCGCCTAGGCGCTCCGGCTGCGTGTCATATGGATTCTGCCGGCGATGCTCGGGGGCCAGCGGGAGGAAGAGGAGTTGGTGCAGGTACCAGAGGCCTTGCGCGGTGGACAGGTTGCGGAGTGTCAGCCACTGTCCCATCACGCCTCCCGCGTGGGCGGCCTCGACGCAGTGCTTTAGTCCCACGAGGGTGAGCTGGTTGGACGTACCCGCCGGCGTGATATGGGCCTGCGGGTATAGTACCCGCAGGGGTTCCAGCGCCAGGTCCAGCACCTTGTCGGTGAGCTGTTCTGTTGGGGTTGACGCCCTGTGCAGGACGTGGCAGACTCCGGGTGTGGGGGCCGAAAGTTAGTCAAGCACTGGCCCCGTTGGGTATTGTGCGCCCGGGGTCGCCATCCATTCCCTGTGGTGGCTCAGCAGGGCCCGCCACACTTCTCGTGTGATGGCGTGGCGGGGGGCCAAGGGGGGGACTGTTCGTAGGAGGCGGTGGCACGCGGGTGGCAGCCGCATCGGGCTCGGGGCCTTGGGGTCTGCGCCAGGGGAAGTCTTGATCGACCGGCCCGGTGTGGAGGTTGCGGGCAATTTCCTCCGCGGTACCAGTGGGGGTGTCCTGCGGTGCCAGGTGCCACATGATGGCGAGTACTGCCCATGTTGAGAAAGGCCATGCCCGTGGCGGGGTGTACACCTGGATGGTCAACTGCGGGCGCGCGCGCCGCACTTGGGACGCATGGAGTACTCCTGGGACCATGTCCGCAGCCAGGACTAGTACTATCCCTGTGGGCTGCACGACGTTCCCTTTTGCCGGTATGCCGTGGCGGCTCCGGGTCTGCAGGGTCACTGCCGTCTGGCCTGTGTGGGCGACCCCGTCGACGGTTTCCTGGATGTTCACGCTGCCGTGCGTTGTCTCATCCTGGATCAAGCCCGTCGCCACACAGTAGCGCAGGGCGGCGCGTGCGGCCGCATGTCCCAGTGCGTGCAGCGCCCTGTTGCTGGCGGCAGGCCGGGGGTGTTGCCTGGGGCACCAGCCCCCTCCGTTGCAGAGCCCGCGCTTCCACGCGGGGCAGAGGGCTTGGGAGCTGCCCGCCGGCGGCGTGGGTCCCGCTGGCGCGCTGCGCGCAGGGGCTGCTGGGATCAAATCCGGGTCGGAGTCCGTGTCCGCGTCCTCCCAGGGGGGGGGGTCCCCGCCGCGGCTTTGGAGTCCCAGCGCCCTGATGACCTCGTGCGCAGCGTCCAGCGTCCGAGAGTGGGGGCGTGTTTTGTGTGGGGCCGTGGGCTCTGCCATTGCTGTGTTGCTGTGCCTGAGAGCAGAGACGGGGTACGGACCTCCTTTGGCCTTCCTGTGCCTGTAGCAGCCCGTTTTACGGCCCGTGCTGTGGGCGTGGTGGAGTGTGGTAGGGAGAGTCTGGCGTTGGTTCCGCAGCGTACACTCCTGCGGGCTGCCCGGGGTTTGCTCCCCGGGCCCTGTGGGGGCGCCCTGCACATGCTCAGGCTGGCCCGAGGGCAAGTGGTGCGCCCGCAGGGACCGGACCCGGGACCGCGCGCCCCGGAGGTGGTGGGAGGGTGCCCCGAGGGGGGACCTCTCACCGTTGTTAGGGGCGTCTGGCGTTGGGCGCTCTCCCCCCCCTCGCCGCCCATCCTTGGGGCGGGCTGCCAGGCCATGTTGACCGCGTTTCCGGGGCGTGGGTGGTGTTGGCGTGGGGACCCAGCGCGGGCCCCGCAGCGTGCGCTATTCCGAGCCGGTGTTGCTCGCTGTGGGGGTGGCGGGAGGGCGTCACCGGGGGGTTTCCTCGGGGCCGTTCTGAGGGCGTCCGAGGTCAGGCGCTCATCCTCTCCTGGCTGCCCGCCTTCAGAGCGGGCGGTCGGGGTCCGCTGCACGCGTGCTGCGGGCGCGGGTGTGCGGGTGTGGGCACCCGGTACTGCTTCACTGGCGTGTGTGCCATGCGGGGGTGTTGCGCGCCGTGGTGGTGGCAGGACAACGCCCCTTGGGGGGGGGGGGGGGCTCTCTCTGTTGTGAGGGGCATCTGGTGTCACGCGCTCTCGCTCCCCCGGCCGCCCGTCCTTGGGGCTGGCAGCCAGGCCCGTTGCCCGTTTTTCCGGGGGGCGGGTGGTTCGGGCGTAGGGACCCAGCACCGGCATTCTGCGCTGCGGGGTTGGCAGAAGGGCGTCCCCGGAAGGAGTGCCTCGCGCTGTTGTGAGGGGCGTGTTGGGCCAAGCGCTTGCCCTCCCCCCACCGCCCGTCCCTGGGGCGAGTAGCCGGGGTCCGCAGCCCACTTGCTGTGGGCGCAGGTGTGCGGCTGTGGGGGCCTGGCACTGTCCCTTTGGCGTGTGTGCCCTGCAGGGGTTCCCGCGCCGGGGGGATGGCGGAAGGCCGGCCCGGGGGGGGGACCTCTCGGCGTTGTGAGGGGCCGTCTGGTGTCAGGCGCTCTCCCTCTGCCGACCGCCCATCTCTGGGGCGGGCAGCCAGGCCCCGTTGCCCGTTTTTCCTGGGCGTGGGTTGCGTGGGCGTGGGGACCCAGGGGCGGCCCCACAGCTTGCGCTCTTGCGAGCCGGTCTTGCGAGCTGTGGGGTTGGCGGGTGCGCGCCCCCGGGGGAGGTGCTTCGCGCCGTTGTGAGGGGCATCCGAGGTTAGGCGCTCGTCCTCCCCCGGCTACCAAGCTTTGGTGCGGTGGTTAGGGTCTGCTGCCCGGTTGCTGTGGGCGCGGGTGTGCAGGCGTCGGGGCCCGGCACTGTGCCTTTGGCGTGCATGCCCTTCGGGGCGTTGCGCGCCGCGCGGGTGGCAGGAGGTCGCCCCGGGGGGGTACCTGTCACCTCTGTTTCCTGGGCCTGGGTGGTGTGGGCATGGGGACCCAGCACCGGCCCCACCGCGCGCTTTCTGGTGAGCCGGTGTCGCGCGCTGTGGCGGTGGTGGGGGGGCGCCCCCGGGAGGGTTGCTGGCGCTGTTGTGAGGGGCGCCTGAGGTTAGGCACTCGTGCTCCCCCGGCCGCACCTCCTTGGGGCGGGCGGTCGGGGTCCGCCGCCCATGTGCTGCGGGCGCGGCTGTGCAGGTGCGTGGACCCGGCACTGTCCCTGTGGTGTGCCCTGCGGGGTGTTGTGCGCCGCGGGGCTGGCAGGAGGTTGCCCCGGGGGGGGGGGGGGCTCTCACTGTCGTGAGTAGCGTCTGGTGTCAGGCGCTCTCCCTTTCCGTGCCACACGTGCTGGGGGCGGGCGGCCAGGCCCCGTTGCCTGTGTTTCCCAGGCGCGGGTGGTGTGGGCGTGGGGACCCAGTACCGGCTCCACAGCATGCGCTCTTGCGAGCTGGCGTTGCGTGCTGTGGAAGTTGTGGGAGGGCGTCCCCGGGGGGTTTGCCTCAAGCCGTTGTGAGGGGCGCCTGAGGTTAGGCGCTTGTCCTCCCCCGACTGCCCCTCCTTCGGGCGGGCAGTCGGGGTCCGCTGCCCACATGCTGTGGGCGCGGGTATGCGGGCGTGGGGGCCCAGCACTGTCCCCTTGTCGGGTGTGCCCTGCAGGGTGTTGCGCCCCGCGGGGTCCGCGGGAGGTCGCCCCGGGGGGGGACCTCTCACGGTTGTGAGGTGCGTCTGGTGTTAGGCGCTCTCCCTCTCCCGGCCGCCCGCCCTGGGGGCGGGCGGCCGCGCGCTGTTGCCCGTGTTTCCCGGGCGCGGCTGGTGTGGGCGTGGCGACCTGGAACCGGTCCGACAGCTTGCGCTCTTGCCAGCCGGCGTTGCACGCTGTGGGGGTGGTGGGAGGGCTTCCCCGGGGGGGGTTTCTCGTGCGGTTGTGAGGGGTGTCTGATGTGAGGCGCTCGTCCTCCCCCGGCTGCCCGTCCTTCGGGCGGGCAGTTGGGGTCCACTGCCCACATGCTGTAAGCGTGAATGTGCAGGCATGGGGGCCCGGCACTGTCCCTTTAGCGTGCGTGCCCTGCACGGTGTCGGGCGCCGCGGGGGTGGCAGGAGGTTGCCCTGGGGGGGACCTTTCCCCGTTGTGACGGCTGTCTGGTGTCAGGCGCTCTCCCTCTCCCAGCCGCCCGTCCTGGGGGCCAGCAGCCAGGCACTGTTGCCCGTGTTTCCGGGGCGCCCGTGGTGTGGGCGTGGGGGCCCAGCACCGGCCCCACGGCGTGCGCTCTTGCAAGCCGAAGTTGCGCGCTGTGGAAGTGGCGGGATGGCGTAGCCGGGGGGGGGCGCCTCGTGGCGCTGTGAGGGGCGCCTGGGGTTAGGTGCTCGTCCTTTCCCGGCTGCCCGTCCTTGGGGCCGGCAGTCGGTGTCCGCTGCCAACGTGCTGTGGGTGCGGGTGTGCGGGCGTTGGGGCCCGGCACTGTCCCTTTGGCGTGCGTGCATTGCCTGGGGTCGCGCGCCGCGGGGTTGGCGGGAGGTTGGACCGGGGGGGGGACCTCTCACTGTTGTGAGGGGCATCTGGTGTCAGACCCGCTTCCTCTCCCGGCCGCCCGTCCCTAGGGCGGGCAGCCAGGTGCCGTTGCCCGTGGTTCCCTGGCGCGGGTGGTGTGGGCGTGGGGACCCAGCACCGGCCACACAGCGTGTGCTCTTGTGAGCTGGTGTTGTACGCTGTGGGGATGGCGGTAGGGCGTCCCCAGGGGGGGGTGCCTCGCGCCATTGTGAGGGGCGTCTGGGGCCAGGCGCTCGCCCTCACCCGGTTGTCCGTCCGAGGGGCGGGCAGCCAGGGTCCGCCGCCCAATTGCTGTGGGCGCGGGTGTGCTGGTGTGGGTGTGGCTGTTGGTGTGCCGCCCGACCTTGGAGCGCGCGGCTCGGTTTGGGTGTGCGTGGTGGGCGTGGTGTTTGTGTGCTTGCGTGGGTGTGTGGTGGTGCGTTGTGTGCTGTGGTGCCGTGGTTCGTGGTGCTGCCTCCCTCCTTCTGCTGCCCCCGTGCCCCCCTCTCGCCCTCTGTCTCGTGTTGCTGTGTCGTGCGTGCCGTGGTGCCGTAGCTGGTGGCTGTGCTCCCTTCCCTGCATGTGCCCCTCGCCCTGGTGCGCCCCCTGCCTGGCTGGTGCGGTACCCTCCTCCTTTGGTGTACCCTTTGTCTCCTGGTTTACTGGTTGCGGCGTTTTTTACCCTTTCCTCTACCCCCTGCTGGCCGGCCCTCCGCCCCGGCGCGCATTTTTGCCTGCCTCTCTTGTGTCCCTGTGCGTGGCTCGGCTTTTTCCCTTGCCTACTTTCTCCTTCGCTTGGTCCTTTGCCCTCTCTGTCGTGTGTGGCTACAGCTTTTCACTTTCTCTCTTCTTCCGGTCCTTCGGAAGGTCCGTCCTTTGCGCCGTTGTGAGGGGCATCTGGGGCCAGGCGCTCGGCCTCCCCCGGCTGCCCGTTCGTCGGGCGGGTGGCCAGGGTCCGTTGCGTTCAGACCCCTGAGCCCCCAAATCTTTTGATTTAAAAACGATTTTCCGGATCAAATGAGGCTCTGCTCGGTTCAGAGCCTTTCCATTTTTTCTATATTTTATCATGAATGCTTGGCTATCTTAGTGCTGTGCACCCTAGGGGGCTGAGGTCCCTCTTCTTGAGAGGTCCTGGTTCAACCCCCAGTCAGCCTAGCTAAGTAGGAAGACCCCATGTGACATGGCAGTGACCTCAGCGCCACATGCCATGCCACCTCAGCTCCTATGGGACCCGCAACAAAGAGTGCACATCTCTAGATGGTACTATACAAGGAGAGAGTGCCCAAATATCTTTTCTAACTCTGCGGTTCTTGTGAGTTGCTTTGCTGTAAATACATTGCACATTCATTCCTTTTTGACTGCAGCCCTTCATGTAGTGGACTTTGAGATCCTGTTGTGCACTGTTTGGAATACGTGGATTGTGTTTTCTATTTTTTTTCCACAAACGTCAATCATAACTATGGGAATTCAGGAAGCAACAAGGAACAAGCAGGAGCAGCACAGCATCAACCACATCAAAAGCTTCATCAGTGAAATCTGTTCAAACGTTCTGGTAGCAGAGAGAACGGGTCTTCGCGTACCTGCAACCCCGTGCAGTAGAACCAGAACGCCGTGACTGATCACTCTTGAAGGGCGGAGAAGATACAATGGACACCAATGACACTGCCGAGACGACAGGGCCCTCAGTGGCACCAGCCAAGCGGGCGCCAAAGCCCAAACCTGATGGTGAACCTGAACCTTAGGACCCTGTACCTTCAGTGCCCTTAAGTGGGCTCAAGGATGACTTTCTTGGAAGTTTGAAAGCGGCCTTCATTCGACTGCATGTGCGGACACCTACGGGCAAGGTAAAAGAGAAGGAGACAGGGAAAGCAGGAGCCAAAGACAACCGTGAACCCGACCATGAACGAACAGAAGATGTATCCTCCGGCGAGAGGCCCTCTGAGAGCGCACCAGGCGCGATGGCACAGCCTGCAGCATCCTCTCCTACTGCCACTACACTCCCAGTTACACGCCCAGCAGCATCCTCTCCTACAACCACTCCACCCTTGGCTGAAGGTACAGGCTTTTCTGGCGTGCCTTACGCTACCCGTGGATAGGAACCACTCGCTACTGAGCCACCCATGGCACGTCCAGTCAGCCAACCTGTGGCCTGTGGCTCTTCCTACGTTGGTATCTATGAGCCGACACCATGTCACGAACGTGACGCCTTTCCTGGGTCCCCTGTTGGTGTGTGCCCTCCTACAATGCCTGCCTATACCATGTCAGAGCATGCCTTTACTTCCTTGAGCGGTCTGCAAGGACCTGAGTCTTGTGGAGGAAGGAGCGGGGGGTCTGGAAGATCCTCTAACAAGTCTGTGACGCATTCTGAGATAAGGGAAGCTCTCCCCGGTGCTACTGCTGATCTAGTTGGTCACCTCATCCAAGAGCTCCAGACCAAACTGGAGGCCCTGATACCACCTCATGGGTCACCTGTGACCATTGGAGGTTCCCCGCACCGAGTACAGGCCAACCACCTGGTCGCCAGTCGAACTCATACCCTGGGTGGTGTGAGAAGCCGACCCCTGCAACTGTTCCAAGGAGCCCCTTCGTGCCAAGAACAGCACAACTGCCCCACAGCTATGTGGACAATTCCACGCGCGCTGTACTGGACAGGCTCGGGCAGACGGCCCTGAGGGCTATGGTGGACATAGAGCCCTATGGCTCCAGTGACTTGGGCGGTGACCCTGCGGACAACAAACCGCCATCCTTGTCGTCAGCCTCACCTTCTGAGGATGATGAACCTGAGGACCCCGAGAACCCAAGTGCCACAAAGAAGAAGAAAAAAAAGGAAGAGCAGGCGCCAAGGGAGGCGTTGCTCCAAGGAAGCGAAGGCTATTGCCACCTCTAAGGTTGTGTTGAAACTGCCTGAGGGCACCAGGAAGGACCTCAGCGAGTTTGCGGAAAGTTTTGGTCAGTTCCTGAGCATGACCGGCCAGACCCATGCTACTTGCAGGGTGAAGTGTGACCTGATCTCGCAGTGTTGCAAGAGCAATTACTTGGAGAAGCAAGTGAAGCAGATCGTGGCGACGTCTGCCACGTTCGCCAATGTGTTGGTTGTCCTTAAGAGGCAGTACCCCTGCTATGAGACCAACCTATCCATCCAGACTGAGATCCAGAACCTGGCTATATTGCCCAGCAACCCCAAGGCTGCGCTTATCTCTCAACAACTGGCCAACTTGGACCACGGGGTCGGGCAACTGAAGCCCGGATCTTAAGGCAGCAACGAACCTCTTTTCTGGCTTGTGGCTAAGATGCCACGAGATATTTGGGATGAGTATCGGCAACGGCGGAGCGCAAGGCGAGAACCCTCACCTATGAGAATTTGCATGAACTTCTATTGGAGCTGGCTCTGGAGAAGGAGAGTAACCAGCACCTCAATGCTTAGGGCCCTGGGACTGGCAACGGTGGCAACCATGGTCGCAACTATCAAGGACCGCAACCCTCTAGACAAGGTTCAACGCCTAAGAATGCTTGCTACCTGACCAATGTTCACGACCTGTTCTGCTGTGACACCAGAGACGAGAAGGGCGACCGAGTCCGTGCTCGTGACTGCGAAACGCACCACTGCTTTGTGCTGCAGGGCAAAAAGCAAGAGACCAATACTGGTGGCAAGGCCAAGATGCCTGACCACTACTGGTGTACTATCACCTGTGCCTATTGCCGCAAGCACTACGAGGACAAGGGCTACCACAAGCAGCGCCTGTCTGCCAAGCTGAAGACTGAGACCGGGAATGTGGGTCAAAACGGGAAATGCAACAGCGACAAGGGCAAGGGCAAGTCCAAGGCCCAAGGCAAGGGCCAAGAACAAGGCAAAGGAGGGCATGGAGGCCCCAACAAGAAGACGGAGAAGCACCAGCAAAAGGACCGGGGAAACCTCAGCCCTCCACCAGGGGGAGGGGGGGGCAACCCTGAGCCCTCTGGTGGGCAACAAAATACCGGGCCTACGTCCCGTTCTCAGACGCTGGCCCAACAAGCACAAGGAGCCAAGCCTGGCCAGGAAAATGGGGACGAGGCGGATGCCCAAAAGGCCTCCTGCCTAATGTGGATGGCCTGAAAGCTTTGCAAGCAGGGGTTTGGCATCACCCTACCTGCGGAGTTCTGACAGGAGCGCTCTGGGGGGTCTGCAGATCTGGTGTTCTGGGTACGTATCTGTCTTGGGAACAAGAATTACTTGGGGGTACTGGATACGGGGGCCACCATATCCATCGTGGCTAGGAAAATGTTACCTTGTGCCGAACTGAACAACATCATGCCTACCGCAGCCATACGCATAGGGGATAGCCACCCAGTGCACAGCTGTGGGAACTGCGAGGTCAACGTGCCCATAGGGACCAGGAGCATTGTACACCGGTTCTGCTTGATGAATACGGAGGCCTTCGATTTCGTTCTGGTGACCAACTTCTTCGCCAAACATCCCAAGATCCTATCCCTCACGCTGGGAGGCCGTATATCCTGCATGTGGACCATGGTGACGGACGGGAATCGGCACCACTGTAGCAGTCTGAGCAGACGTCAACGTACCTGACGGTATGCAAGAGGGAGCCCTCTGCCATGATGGTTGCCTCTTAAAAGGAGGACTATCAGCTCCTTGGGGGGTGTCCCAGACCAAGCACTAAAGGAGTTGCAATACGTCAGGGAAGACCTAAACACGCAGTTATTTGTCACTGACAAGCAGCACGTCCTGGATCTGTACTGCAGCAAAGGGCGCAATTGCTGCTACAGATTTTACTGGCCCTCTTTCGGGATGGCCTACGGAAACCCCGGGTTTAGTGGACTGGGGAACATCCTGACCAAGGTGGCCCTGGAACGCTCCTGTATGGTCCTGGGTTCCCCTGATTTGTGAGCCCGTGAGGGAAATGAGTACTGGCGTACTCTATTGGAGAAGCTGACGCTTACCTTCACCAAGCTACCCAACGACGCCATCTACAAGCCACTTGGCAGGAAGACGCCTATTGGGAAACCAGGAGGGGGGGGTATGCTAAGCGTTGTGGATGAGAGCCTGCTCCCAGTATTATGGCAAGATCTGGACCCTGCTCTGGTCCAGGAGATTCAACGTGACAGCAGCGGCTACACCTTGGACGTCCTGAAAGACCAACTCTAGCGTCGAGACGCAGTGAAGACTACTCCCCTACGACACGAGTACGTTGTGTTGAACTCTGTTGCACCCAGCACCCCCTGCCATGTACCTAATCCTGATGTAGTGTCAGAGTGTGCGCTATCCGAGCTACCCAGCTCAATTCACTCTGATGAAGAAACCGACCATGACCCCTTCTTCTTCCAGACTTGCGTTGAGAAAGTGGAGAGCGCCGAGTATGTTACCCGGCAGAAACTCCTAATCTCCATGAGGGGAGTGGAGCCATTGGAGGAGGGGTTGGATCCCCTATCCAAGCTGAGAGAGTATGTGGACTCCAAGAGGAGGGTTATGGTGAAAAGCCTATGTTACGCTAGATCTACCCGCCACTCTTGGCCGTTGAAGCAAGGGCCTATGGGCGATATTTCCCAACTGCAGGAGGACCTGGAACAGAAGATAACTACTTGGCAACAGGAAGGTGGACTTGAAGCTCGTGAACACTGTGTAGGGTGCCCACTCCTGAAGAAGAAGAACTCTCAAAAGAATTCGTATGTGAACCCCCTTGAGCGTGCCTATGCTGTAACCGACCACCAGAGACGATGGAGGGGGACATACTGCATGCCTATGAAGGGCTGCAGGACCCCGCTAAGGATGCTGAGCCCTTTGAGGACCACCTGTCTGCCTCTTTCCACCAAAGGGCAAACAACCTACAGTCCGACGAGGACCTGGAGGAGAAGATCAAACCCTTGGAACCGAGAATACAGAAGCTGATGACGACTTACCTGGAGGTGTTCGGTGAACTACCCCCTCAAGCCTCCTGTGATAAGCTGGTCCAGATGGACCTCAAGCTGACACCTGAGTTCGTGGGTCACAAGATACGTGGGAGGCCCTACCCGGTTCCTAAATAGCAGGCACTCCAGATCCAGCGACAGATACAGGAGTGTATCGACGCTGGCCTGGTCCTGGAGTAGAAGGGTGGGGAATATCACCACCACTGCAGCCCCTGTTTCCTGGTGGCTAAACCTGGGTCTACAGCCAGCCGGCTGGTGATGGATTATGAAGAGCTGAACAAGAAAACATTGAATCACTCGGGGTACATTCCCAAAATGGAGTCGGCCCTGGAAAAGATAGCCTCCTGCCGCTACAAGACTAAGATGAACAAGCAAAGTGGGTTCTGGCAGGTGGACTTGAGGCCCAATGCGCAAGAGCTACTGGCATTCATCACCCCTCAGGGGAGGTTGTTCAAGTGGAATGTCATGCCCTTTGGCGTGGCCAACGCACCCGCTCTTTTCCAAGAGCTGATGAACACAATCCTGTCCATCTTACGTCGTAGAACTGTGGTGCAAGAAGTCATAACCCGAGGCGCCTAGATGGAAGCACACATCGATGATTTCTGCCTGGGAAGGAACACCCAGGAGGACCACCTAATCCTCTCGGGCGAGTTCTTTGCTGTCTGCAAGCGGAACCACAGACGAGTCAAGCTGGCGAAGTGTGAGCTCATGCAGGAGACTATGCACTACCTGGGATTCGACATTGGCTATGGGTGGTGGACTCCCGCTGCCTCTAAGGTCAAACCCCTGATGGATCGGAAGGTACAACATGAAGGACCGGAGACAGGACTCCGTGATGTACGCAGCTTCATTGGGGTGTGCAACGTCTACCGCCGCTGCATAAAGAATCTCAGCTACACCAGCGCCATGCTGACGGACCTCATCAAGAAGACCACTGCCTGGCGCTGGGGTCCTCAAGAGCAACAAGCGTTTGACGAGGTCAAGGACAAGGTGGCCAACGCTGAATGCTTGGGCGTGCCTAAGGCACAAGGTGAAACTATCCTGGTGACTGATGCCAGTAATGTGGGCGGAGGCGGAACATTTTTCCAGTGGAGAGCACTAGAGAACAAGGAGTTCGACTCGGCCATATCCCAATGGGGGACTGATAGACTGAACTGGGACGGAAGCCTGAAGCACAGCTACCCTGAGGACAAATGGGTCCTCGTCCCACCAGGGGTTTGGAACTGGAAATGGAACCAGAACAGGGGTAACTACTCTACCTATTGGTAGGAACTGCTCGCATGTATGAAAGTGCTATCCCCTCAGTCCCGACTGGTGGGGAGCAACCCTGTGGTTTGGCTATGTGACCAAGAACTGGTCCGCACCTTCCAAAAGGGACGCCCATCTGAAAAGGCTATGGTCAGACGCTGGTGGACCTACCTGAGCCAGCTACGGCTCTCAGTACACCATATCCAGGTTGTCAAGAACGAGTGTGCGGACTACTTTAGCCGCAACAACTTTGACGACATGATTGATGCAAGGTGGCTGGAGCTAGCCAAGGAGACGTTCAGCGGTATGCATGTACACCTTGACCTAAACATGACCATCATCAGACCTCTAGATGGACTCCAACAAATGGAGTACCTCAACGAGTTTGAGGATGTCTACAAATGCCTGGAAAAGCGTCCGGAACCTTTCCTGGTCCACCAGGAGCAGTGGAAACACGATACGACCTACCTATGGCATGACGACCGAATAGTCGTGCATAGCGGTCGTATTCCGGCTCTTCTGAAAACACTCAGGAGTCCAGTGGTCATGTTGGTGCTGTCTGTGCCTTGAAACTGTTGAAGACGTGGTGCCACACTACGTTGAATGATGATCAAGTACAAAAAACCCTCGAGCGTATCGTCCACAACTGCCTGTGCCGGTCCTGTAGATCTCGATGTACCAGGGATGGAGGTCTCTTTTTGACCCTTCCCATCCCACACTGTGCCAACAGTGTGCTCCATGTGGACTACACGGAGATGCCAAAATTTGAGCCCTACCACTTCGCCCTAGTGGTGACCTGTGGGCTTACTAGGTTTACCCCAGTGTTCCCATTTACAAAACACGTTACTGGCGAGGAGACCATCAAGATACTCCTCGAAGAGTGCTTCGGTGTTTATGGGGCACCTAAGGAGATCAATTTTGAAGAGGACATCAGAGTACGCTCAGACACTGGTTGGTACAAGGGAGTCCTGAGGTCCCTCAATATCCAAGTGTCTACGGGGATTCCCTACCCTCATACAAGTAACCCCCTCTGTGAGCAACAGATCCGATTGGTTAATGAGACCCTCAGGATATAACGGGAGCCCCCACCGGATAGCTGGGAGGCACAGAGCAAAAAAAAAAATCCCTCAGGATATGGTGCCAGACTGAACGCACCAAGGACTTGGTGAGACTACTCCCCTTCATTTCCGTTATGATGAACTCCCAACAGAGTTCAGCAACTGGCTATTCACCCCACAAGCTATGCATGGGGCGCCCGGTGTGGTTACTATATGCCCCCTATCCTGAGGACTCCAACTCTACAGTGAGAAGATGGGTGAAGGAGCAACGAGACAAGGTGGACAAGGCCAAGGCTATGCTCCAACGAGCAAGGAATGGACAGTGGAACAAGAAGAGCAAGCACCGTGTGACTGCATCCTACAAGGAGGGTTATTTGGTTTTGGTGCACCACAGTCGGCTACCCGCTTGGACTCGCTCCACCAGTGATGACCCCTACTTTATGCCTCACAAGATCCTGTCCGTGGACGGTCACCGCATCACTGTGCAGTGTTCTCCCCGACCCAGGCAGACCCTGGTTTGCGCAGCTCAACAGCTGAAGCACTGCTATCACCAGAGGATCTCTGTGGGCACGAGTGGAACTGAACGATGAGAAGATCGCCGCTCTGGACGTACAGGGCGCTGCCAGCCCCATGGAAGTGGAAGGAGAACTCTCCGACATGAAGACCGACAAGCTGGCTAAGAAAGGATTCTATATGGATAAGTATATCCTCGGACACCGCTACCGCCAAGGGTGGCGATTCCTCAACCTCTGGAAAGAGGTTCGAGTTGAGGAGGCTACCTGGGAACCTGTCTGTGTCTTGATGCTCCCTGATAGACATCTAAACTCCGTCTTCGTAGACTAGCTGTCCCAGAACCACCTAGGAGAGTTGCTGAGGCTCGCTGAGACGCTTGCGTCGCAGAAGAAGCCTCAGGACTGAACCCTTCCTATACCTGCCTACATATGTGTGAGTGTGCTGAGCCTAAAGACCTAAAGGAAAGCCACAGAGGTGGTGGCCTGGTTATACCCAAATCTGCGCCCTTGCTAAACCCGACGGATGTCTTAACAGGGTGCGATGGGGTACGCTCAACGTGTCTCCGCCCTAGCGGCCCACTTTCTGTGCCGGCACCAGAAAGCCTTGGGGGAATACTCAGCACTATCGCCAAGGTATTGCTTTGCCCTACTACCTACTACAGGAGAGGGGGGAGGTCAAATCATATGAGGCATGAAAAAGCCAGTTTGCTAAGTGGCCAAGACCTAGGCTACCACTGCCACTACCCACCGAAAGCCCTGATCAAATTTTAGGAAACTGGCGGGACAGTGACACACGTACTACAGGTCCTACACACCCTACTGTAGTCCCGGCCCCGAAGGGATGAGCGAGCGACGTTGTGCTCTGACCCTCATCCAGGCCTGCCACACCTACACTCACATCCTACTGGGTGTTGTTCTTGAAGGAGACACAGGTCCTAGTGGCCTACCTGTGAGATTGCAAGAGAACACAGCGCTACTGAGCGGCTGTGGCCTAAGAGGGATGCCACTCCACGTACCCCTGCCAGGGCTGGGAGGGAAGGAGTGCTCTGTCTGCGTGCACAGCGTGACTACATGTTGACCATGACGAAGATGTCCTTGTCACCCATATATGTTTTTGTGATTTGTGGGATCAGTGCCCGTGTTAGCTCGGCTGTAAAAATTGCATGAATCATCCTCATCCGTGCCTACCTGAGAGGTACACATGCAGAAGCAGAAAGGGACAAGAACCTAACCAGCTTCGCCGTACTATATGGGTCTCCGACTGGAAGGGAATTCAGTTCCCTTTAAGCTCCTATCAAGCAAGCAAGCTGAAGGAGTTCCATGCGTTCTGTTGAAGAATGTAGGGCTTAGCCCCAGGGTAACCTGAACAAGGGTTTTGCCGTGCGCACAACGCGTGGCCTACTCTTTAATGCACCATATGCATGCGTATTGACAGCACCTTGGTGCACTACCGAGCAAATTCTTTTATTCCACAATCTGTGCACAGGCGTGCACCTTTTCCAGCCTCTTATTTCTCTCTCTTTCTCAATGCCGGCGGGTAAAGCTGTGCCAGGGGCAGGCCCCTCCTTGGATAACTCATCGCACTGAACGGCGCCTTTTGTGGCTGGCCAGGCGAATTTGGATAACTCATCTTACCTACCCCAGGACAGCAAGACAAAGAGGAAGATAACACCATCACAGCAAAGCAAAATGTGTAGGCACTCGTGTGTATTTTCTAACCAGTGCTACAAAAAGGGAGGTTGGTGTGTAAGAGCCGTTGTCACAGTGGCCCTGCATTGTATCGCGGGGCAGGACTGGTAGCCCCCTGTGACACTCACTCCCTGGCCAAAGGCCATCTGTTTTGCGCTAATCATTTCTCTAATCCTCCCGAGATCTTCTACTCAATCCCTCTACCCTCCGTGTTTGCCGGTACATGGTAGTGTGTATACTATTCATGGAATGCACAAGCAAAGCAAAGCAATGTGCAAGCAAAAGGCGTAAACATGAGACACCTGTATGTTCTGTTGATTTTTCGGATTCTTGAAATTCTTGATTCTTTTTTTTTCCCGTAAGCAAGGGTCGAATGTTTACCTTTGCAATTTCTTGTATATCTCATCATTTCTTCTTTATTACATCACATACTGATAAAACCTTATTTTCTTTGATCTTTGCGGCGACGAATCAGGATGCGCCTCGGCGCGCCACTTTTTTGTGTGTGCAAATCCAGGAATTCAATAATTCCTGTGATGAGTAAAAAAGACGGAAAAATGTGCATGTAATGCACTAAGAAGTCCTGGCAAGGTATGTGCCATCAGAAAAGCTCTAAGCCGTCATTTGACGGATTTCAGTGAATCGTTGATGGTTGACACGCAATCAGGCCCTCAGCCCGTGTATTTTTTCTGTGCAGATGTTCCTGAGGCCTGTCAGAACCAAAAGAACCCATTCATGTAGCAAGAACAATCTGCATTGACCCGCATGTTAAAGGAAAGGCCAGCTGAGTCTCTCAGGTTGAAGACCCCCGACCATGTTGAGCGTTGGGTTTTGCGTTTTGACTCTTGACCCTGCATTCCCATTATAAACCCTTACCACCCACAGCCGCCACAAAGACGCTTATAAGCGCAGTGGGGGCTGTGAGAAATTGGTTCGACAAGGCATGAACTGGCAACTGCCCTGATGCAGCACACACGTTCAGTGTCAGGGGGGTTATAGGTAATGTTTAAAAGATGCTAAAACCATTGGGAGGCCAAGAAAAATGCCCTCTTAAAAGGGAACAGTGGTGGCCACAACAGCACACGGGAGGTTCAAGAAAACGTGTATTTCTATGCTTAGGGGTAAGCTTTAGTTGTGTCAAAGATGCCTAGAGGTATAACACTTTTCTATCTTAGCATTGGCCTAAACAAATTGGGGACAAAGCATTTTGACCTATACAACCAAACACTAATCATTAGATGTTGTCAGGACTCCTGACTCCCAAACTATTTTGACATGAAGACGTATTTTAGGATTGACCGAGGTAGTGCTCTGGTTCAGAGCCTTTACAGCTTTCTATCTTTTTCCACGAATGCTTAGCTATCCTAGCGGTGTGGACCCTAGGCGGCTGGTTTACCACGTTTGAAGAGTTCCTGGGTTCAATACCCAGTCAGCCAAGCTGAGTAGAGAGTCCATGTGACATGGCAGTCAGCTCATCAACACATTGCATTCCACCTCAGCACCTGTGGGACCCAAAGCAAAGGCCTGCACACCTCCGAATTGCACCATAAAAGAGAGACTGCCCATGAGGGCAGATTTCCATTCAGATTAGATTGTCTTCGAAATATCTTTTCTAATCTGTAGACATTGTGAGTTGCATTGGTGGACATACAGTGTAGATTCTTTCCTTTGTGACTTCACCCCTTCATGTCTGGACTTTGAGGTCCTGTTGTGCACTGTTCGGACTACTGGGAGTGGCGTTTCCATTTCGTTTCACAAACCCCAGGCAAAACTTTTGGAATCCAGGAAGCAGCAGGATACAAGCAGGAGGAGCACATCAACAAACACTTCAACAACTTCATCAGTGAAAGCTGTACAAACTTTCTTTTGTACTGCCACCCTTCATGTTTAGAGAATTCTGATCTTGCATTCTGCCCTATTTGGACTGTTGGTTAAATCTGGATTTTCCTGGGTTTCAGGAAACAATTGGTTTCACCAAACTATCAAAGTTTGGAAAACAGTAGGCAAGCAGCAGGAAGCAAACAGTGGTCAAGGACACACAACAACATCATCAAGACTGATTTGAATTCGACAATTCTTTCTTGTGGTGGTCAATAAATTGACGTCAGGGACTTTCTGTTCAATTTGCATGGGGCTGGCAGCGCACCGCACGTGCAGAGCGGTGATCTCTTTGTCGTTTGGCTCTCACTCCTCTGGACACACGTTCTCTGGTTCATAGCGGTGTCCTAGCCATCGCTCTGCGCACACTAGAGCCCCCCCTACCAGGGGGGAACACTGCACAGTGATATGGGGGCCATCCAATGCGAGTGTCTTCTAGGGCCCAAAGTAAGGGTCATCATTCCTGGAGCGTGGCCAGGCAGTTAGACAACGGTGGTGCAGCAACAGTCAGTCAGTGCCTTGGTAGGCCCAAGGTACCTTTTGCTTGTTCTTTTTGTCCCACCGCCGCTCCCTCACTTAGTGGACCATGGACCTGGCCTCCTACACCTTCTGCTGTTGTTCGCCCAGCCATTCTCCCAACGTGGGGTACGAGTGTTCACCGTAGGGACCGTGAACAAACCAAGCTGGACCTCCGATGAACAATTTTTGTGGCAAGTCGTCAGTAGACAGGTAGATGTACTCTCCTGAGAGTTCTTAATCAGGGAAGTGACGGGAAGTAGTCTCACCCAGTCCTAGCTGCCTTCAGAACTGCACCATATCCTCAGGCTTAATTTGAATACTCAAATCGATTGCTCACATAGAGGGTTGCTCGTCTGATTATAGGGGATACTCATTGCCGCTTTGACATTGACGAATCTCAGGAACCTCTTCTACCAAACAGTATCTCAACGTACCCTGACATCTTTGTCAGAGTTGATCTCCTTAGCTGCACCCGGAAGACACTGAATGATTCTTCGAGGAGAACCTTGACTGTCTCCTCGCCAGTGATATGCTTGGTGCAGGAGCGGACCCGGCTGAACCTGGTCAGCCCACAAGTCACCAGTAGCGCAACGTCATTGCCCCCAAAATTAGGGTTTCCCGTGTAGTCCGCGTACAGACCACTGTTGCACAGTGTAGAATGGAAGGGCTGAGTAGAGACCTCTGTACCTCAAGTCAGCAGCGTTGCAGGACCTGCACCGGCACCTTTCCACGATAGGCTGGAGTGTTTTAGCGAGGTAATCATGACTCCACGTAGTGAGAAACCAGTTTTTGAACCGCCTAAAGGTATGGTCAGCCCTGAGATGACCACTGGACTCATGGGTCCACTTAAGGGGGGCCAGAATCTGTTTGCTGGGTGCGACAATGTGATCTTCATACCAGAAATAGTTCTTGTCTTGTTTGCCCTGCTCCTAGCTGACCAGGACAGGTTGGAGACATTGCTGAAAGTGTTTGTAGATATACCAAAACTGCTTCACGTACCCAGCTTGTTGAAGCCCATCCAGGGGTTTTGTCATAGTCATGTTCAGGTGGAGGTGCACATCCATACGGGTGGAAGCCTCCTTTGCTAGATCCTCTGAGTACGTGTTAATCAGGTCGTTGAAATTGTTGCGGGTGATATACTCAGCACCTTCATTGTGCACGCCCTGGATATGGTGCGCTGTGAGTCGCAGGTGGCTCAAATAGGTCCACCATCATCGGAACTTTGCTTTCTCAGGTGAAGGACCCTGTGGCAAACTGCAGACAAATTCTTGCCCGCACAACCAAAAAACAGTGCTGTTTCCCAAAAGTTGGGACGGAGAATACCTGCCGGCAGCTCTTGCTCATAGGAGGAGTTGTTACTCATGGCCTGATTTTTTTGCACTGTGTGTCCCCGCGTTACCCCGGGGCACTAGGGGGTAGTCGTGGCCTGGCTTGGGTTTTGCCTCCAATGGCCCAGGGGAACCAATACCCGTTCGTCCTCGGGGTACCTGTGCTTCAGCGTCACGTCCCAGTTGGATCCTTCAGTACCTCGTTGGGCTACGGCTGAGTCAAACTCCATCTTCTCTAGTGCTTGCCACTGGAACAAACTTTTGTTGCCTCCCACATTTTAGGTGCCAGTCACCATTATAATTGGACCTCCTGCCTTGGGCCCACCCAGGGATTTAGAGCTAGCCACATTTTTTACTTGCACTGTGGCTCCCAGCTATTCATTTTCGGCCTCCTGTAAGCGTTGGCCACCTTGTCCTTGAATTCTGCAAACCCTTATTGCTGTTGAGGCCCCCGCGCCAGGTATTGCTCTTCGTTATGAAGCCTGTCAAGAAGGTGCTGGTGTACATGAAGTTCTTAATGTGGCAGCGATAAATGTTGCATGCCCCAACAACTGCTACCCACATCATGGAATCCTTTCTTGGGGTCTTCATGTTGTACTGCAGCATCCATCAGCGGTTTCGCCTCAGAGGCTGCTGGGGTCCACCAACCATAGCCAATGTGGATCCCCAGGTGCTGCATGGTCTGCTGCATGAACTCGCTCTTCTCAAGCTTGAGTCGTGCGCAGGAGGATCATGTGGTCCTCCTGTGCATTAGTACCTAGCGGAACATCCTCAATGTCTGCCTCCATCCGGGAACCACATCATATTACCTTTTGTACCACAGGTCTTCCACATAGGAGAGAGAGGATCTTGATCATCAGCTTTTGAAAGACAGCTGGTATGTTCGCCACGCCAAAGGGCCAGAACTTCCACTTCAACACCATCCCCTGAGGCGTGATGAGCGGTTGCAGATCTTGGGCATTGGGCGTCCAGTCCACTTGCCAGAACCCACTCCTCTTGTCCATGTCTGTATTTTCGGGGCAAGGGGCTATGTTATCTAGCGTAGACGCCATTCTTAGTAGTTGACCCAGAGTGGTGCAACATCTTCTCATTTAGCTTTCCATACTCAACGGGCAGCCGTTTAGCTGAAGAGCCAGGGTTAGCGACCATGAAGCCGGGGCTGCAATGTGGAGGGTAGTTCCCAGCCTTGTACTCCAGAACAAGGCCAGCATCGATACGCTGTTGTATCGGTCACGCAATGTCATCGGCCTGCTCTTTGGTAGCTATATACGGGCCGCATCATATCTTCCGTTCCATGAAGTCAGGTCTCAGCTTGGCAGCCATTTCCTACACCTTGTTGGAGGACACTGGAGGGGGCAGGTCGCCAATTACTTCGACATGCGTTATGATGAATTTTTGTACTCTAGGGCCGAGCGGCTCAATCCTCTCCTCTAGCTCCTGGTCAGAGTGTGGGTTGCTTGTCCCTTGATGTACAGAGGCAGGAGGCTGATCTTCAAATGGTTCCGTGCCCTTGGCTTGGTTGTGTGGCCCTTGGTAGAGAAAGAATAGGTTCGCCTCCAGCGTTGCTGGCGGTCTGGATCACCATAGGCACACTCAAGGGAGTTCACCCATGTATTCCTCTCAGACCTCATATTCCTCAGGCGTCCTCACATCGACACCCCATACGTTCTTCATGAGCTTCAACTGGACCTTACCCTACCAGGTGGTAATCTTGTGCTCCAGGTCCTCTTTGAGTTTTAGCAGATCGGCCACCGCTCCTTGCTTCCGTGGCCAGGAGCTTTGGGTAGGTCTAGTGTAGCACAGCCTCTCCGACACGACCTTTCTCTTAGAGTCCCAGTATTGCTTTTTCAAGACATCTCAACATCTTCAGAGTTCACTGTGGTTCAATCGCGGGACGTATTTACATGGAGGGAACTTATGGACACTTGCGGAAACCTGCGGCCCACTATGACCAAAGGTGGTCGGACTACAACTTGGTGCGGCCCTGACCTGTCCGTTGTAGCTGCCTGAGTCCTGGAGTGGTGAAGTTCAGCGCATCCATCTACGTCCACCGACGTACTGCACTGTGGACATGTACCTGAGGTCTGTACGTGAAAACGTCACCTGGGCTGTGGTGTGAGTGCATCGGAGGGGGCTGCATGGGGCGGGGGGGGGGGTCCCCCCAGGATGGACCAGAGGGAATACAAGGGGGGTAGGGGCTCTGACAGGGGGGCGAACAGTAGAAGGACAAAACAGCCAATGCAACTGAGCAAGCAATGAGTAACAAAGCGGTAAGTGAACACTGTGACGAAGCTGTGGTCCGCAGTTGATGAATAGAAGCAGAAACCTGCAGGAAAACGTGACCTGACTTACGATTACTTCGTGTAGCCTTGGGGAATCAGTCGAGCGAAGGATGGGTCTGCGAAAAAAGCGGAGTGATGTACGGTTACGTGCCTGCGAAAAATTTGTGGACCGACAGTTGTCGGCGTGTCACAGAAGCCAGCTGCACAACGGAAGTCGTAGGTCTCGGCCGCTTACCTGGTGGTATTTGGTGGGCAGAGGAGCGTTTTCGTTTCTGATGAAGTTTGGGCTTCGATTGGACCTGAAGGGGAAGGGGAGAGGGTGGGAGGTAAATATGGACAGGTGACGGGGGGGGGCGGTCGGTGGTGCTGTACGGGCCGTGGGACTGGAAAAAGGTGTTGTCTGTGAGGGCTGGGGGCAGGGGGTCAGGAAGGGGGTGACTGCGTCGGTGCTCACAAGCAGACTTGACAATGGACGTGAGGCAGGTGCGTCTAGGTTTCAGGGCTGCATACATGGCCTCCTTGCGGGACCGAGACTCAGTCAGTAATTTGTACAGGGAGAGGGGAACGAGAGTGCGGGCGAAGTTGCGTAGCTCCCCCTTTGTGCGCTGTCCCTGGACCCACTGCCACGCAATAGGTCCTAGAACTGTACCCCAGGAATAGGCCATTCGCTCAAGGAAAGATGACATATCTCCGCAGAAGGCTACAGAGGAGACTAGGTCCAGGGGGTGCTGCCTGTTGCACACTGGACACTGACGGTCAGACAGGTCCCAGAACGGGCTGGACCCTGCCATGCCCTTTACCCCCAGAGACCACTTGTCAGCGAAAGAGCTAAACCAGGAATAGTTGTTGGGCCAGTCAAAGCTGACTGACTTTGCTATGCCCGTGTGATCGTGATCCGGGTACAGCCTCTTTCGAGCTGCGCCTCCGAATTTCTGTATACTGGGCTGTCCCCCAAACGTGACTGTGTGCATGCAGGGAGGTTGAAGGTGCGAAGGCAACACCCTACATGCGTATGCCGTGTATTTGGCAAAGGTATCAGCAATTTCATTGCCCGTAAAACCAACGTGAGACTTGAGCCATCCCGCACCTACATTAAACCTCACCAAGTGAATTAAGTCGTCAACGACGCACTGCCAAGTGCCCTGCGTACTGGAGCTCGCAGGGATATGGGGTTCCCCCGCCAGGCTGTTATCGATGCAGCTAACTAGCTGTGAGTTATCGATGCAACAAAAGACAGAGCCCATAAACCCTACCGATCCTAGGTAGCGTGTGCACTGCACAAACGCCCAGAATTCCGAATCTTTACTGATGTGATGTGGACAGGGGATGGCGAGGGCTATCGTGGTGCCGTCTGGCCAGCAGAGAATGGCCGCAGATCCGGCCCAGGGGCGGTCCCATGACCCGTCCAAATAGACCCACAGCCACTGTGCTGATCGCGGGTTGGTCCATGCCTCCAGAACACTCTCACAACACCACTCAGAGAGGGCTGAGACCTGTAGTCTCGGAGGGTCTCCCAAATAACGGTAGATGTGTCCAAACGGGTTGGAATCCACATACTGCGAAGAGTACGGGAATGGGTAGGGGGGGAGAGGACGAAGCACAGTGAGCAGAACGGGGGAGAGGGTCATGTGCTGGCTAACCGGAGGGGAGGCTGGCAGTCGTTGGGGGGGTGGGTGGAGAGAGAAGGTATGAAGCTTGTCTTTGACATGAAAAGTGGTTGCATGGACGTGGAATTTGATGAGAGGGGCTTTGGCTGTCACGTCGTACTGGAGAACACACCCAGTAAACCATCCTGTGTTAAATTCCACGTGGATCTCCTCGCCCGGGAGTAGGCTCTTCACTGGGCAAGGATTCCAGGGTCCATACCCATGGCACCTGCCCCCCAAGGCGTTAGTTGCGTCTACGAAACCGACCTGCAGCCAGTTAGCTTTTGGAGAGGTTAATGCCTGATGGACATAGTAGTTGGTCTGGGACGCACCATCACCATTTAAGTAGCGCATGGAGAAATCATGGATTTGAGAATGCATAAAAGTTTGGAGGGGTACCAGCTTAAGATGCGTGTGCCGGTCCTTGCGCGAAAGGAGGCGAGGTAGCCGACCGTATTTGCAGATGTTGTGCCATATGGACTGTTGCGGGGTATACAATTGCTCGGATGTGACGGGGCCTGCCAGGAGTCTATAGGCCAGCGTGGGGATCAGTTGTTTATTGGTGAGCATGATGAGCTCGGATGCCGTTAGACTGAGCGGTGCTAACTGAGTGTAGAAGGCATTAATCGTGGCCTTGATATACTGTAACACCTGATGGGCGTGGTCGTTAGTATAAAAATACACTCCCAGGTATTTGTACACCTCGTGTGGAGACCCATCCCCTTTTCTCGTAGACAGTACACCCCCATAGCAAGACCTGACGACTGTGTGCCCTGAGCCGCGTAACACATGTAACTCAGTTTTACCCAAGGTCATGTCTAGTCCCAGTTCACGGGCCGGCCCATCAAATGCTTCATACACCGTTTTGATGTCTTGTATGGAGCGGGCCCAGACCAAAATGTCATCGACAAATGCATGGATACTCTTTTCAAGATCCCAGTCCATAGTCTGATCGAGGTGAAAAAACATCAAGTTAAGATACAAGATGAACAGGGGTGGGCTGAGAGGACATCCCTGGCGTACCCCCCTTTTTTGTGCGTGACCGGCTGTGGGTGTGCCATTTACCATGGGTTGGTCCACCGCGTGTTGATACATGCGTTTGATAGAAAAGACCAACGTAGTGAGCAGGCCATAGCCCAGGAGAGTGGTCCATAGGGCTTCAAGAGGTACAGAATTAAATGCCTTATTAAAATCGATATACAGGTGATACAGCCTACCCTTGGATAGCAACATCCGGGATACCACATCATATATGTGGTCCCCGCACCTGTGATGTTTGAGGCCTCCATGCTGGCACTTGTGTAGGACGGAGTGCCTGTGCGTGAGGTCGGTGAGTTGGGCGCATTGCCAAACCGCTGACAGTTTAACTAGGGTCTGAATCAGGCAAATAGGCCTGTAATTTTCAGGTAGGTGGGGGTCCCCTTTTTTGAATAATAAACATACCCTTGCTGTGGACCACTCCGGGGGAGGACCGTGCAGGAGTATGTCGTGAACCGCCTGCAAGAGGAGAGTCTGGAGCTCGGGGGACAGGAGGGATACAATATAATAATTTATTTCGTCCTCTCCCGTGGCTTTAGAAGGCTGCGCCCGTTGCGTGATCCGTTGGAGCCACTGCAGGTCAGAGCGATCCAGCGGTGCGTCAGCGACCTCCGGGGAGCATTTGGGGAGATTGTGGATAAAGTCCCTGAGCGTGCTGGGATCCACTTGGAAGTCAGGGCCACACCCCAGGTTTTCCAGGCATTCAGAGAACATGCTGCCCATCACACGAGGATCGGTTTCCAACCTCGGTGGGTCACAGGAGGCATTGCGAGGCTGTATCCCCGTAGATTGCACCGGGTGAAGTGCTTTATCGATGGCCCTCTTGATTTTGGAGCCTTTCACCATGGCGTAATGAAGTCTCCTTTTCTCTTTTTTTCGTTGCTTTTCACTCCACTTCTCGCTGATGGACTGCAAACACTTCAGGGCTTGAGTCCGCGCAGCCTGCCCCTTTGGCATCCGATTGAGGATTGATTTGAATTCTCGCTCTATGGAGGTCTCACGATGTGCCAATTGGGGGCGCGTAATTTGGTTAAAGGCGGTTGCAATCTGGGGTACCAGTGTATTGATGTACTGCACCAGGAGGTCAGGGGATACCTCGTGCTGGGTCATCTGCGATGCCCATTGATGCAACGGTTGTATAGTTTTGTGGAACTCCACTTCTTCTGGCTGTGTTAGCCTTCTGAATAACGTGCGGGGTTGGGGGGTGGGGTGTGCAGGGGTGAAAGGGAGGCTGACAGTGGCGGAAATGGGGTGGTGGTCTGAAGTCACGTCATGCTGAAGGATTGAAGCACCGGTCAGAGATAGGGAGGGGGTGGAAATCAGGGGTTGCGAGAAAAGAATAAGGTCTATTCTGGTGTCGCATGGAAGCAATTGATTCTTATAGCGAGTGTAAGCAATGGTGTCTTGGTGGAGAGTGCGGAATGTGTCGATGGCTTCTTTCTTGTCGTCAACCAGGGCCGTGAGCCAGTTCCATCTATTGGTCGTTTTGCCATTTGTATCAAGGCTTGACAGTTGTGCATTGAAATCTCCCCCAGCTATCCACAAAGGAAATTGCTGGAAGAGGCGGTTCATGGCCCTTTCGAGCTCAGTTCTACGTGGGGCCTGTGCGTACACAGAGACTAACAGAATGGGCTTCAAGCCAGGGAGGTGCATGATAGCCGTGCAGAGTGCCCCAGGGCATGGGGACTTGTACAAGGTCACAAAGGGGGCCAGCGTATCGGTTACAGCGATACAGGCGCCTTCTGCTCCCCCCTCACCCAGAGAAGAGTAGATCTTGGGGGACGTGTGCTGGGAGTGCCATCCGAAAGGAAGGAGTGGTTCAGAGGTGATTTCCTGATAAAAAAGAATGCCCCACTGTTCGTGTAGGTCAGAGTGGAGGAGAGATTCTGGTTTGTGTTTGTTCAGGTTGTGGGACTTGATCTTGAGAGTTGTGCTAGGAGTTGTGGCCCCCGCCTCAGGTGATTGGGCGTGCTGGCGAGGGGGTACGACGTTAGGGGGAGGTGGGGGGGGGGCGGCCGTGATGAGGCTCACTAGTACGTGGGGGGGGAGCTTTCCGGGCACCATGTGTTCGCCCCGCCAGGTGACCAATTCGGCCAGGATCGACGCCAATGAATGACAGAAGTTCTTGGAGTTCATCCTTCATGGCGTCGTGAAGGGTCTGTTTCAGGGGGAAGTAAACACACAGAGCAGGACAGGGCGTGCGCAAGGTAACGAATAGTAGGGCTCACACCTGACGGGGAGTGCAAGCACCGGCCCCCCCACGGGGAAACACCAGGGGAAGGGACCCGAGCCGGCGACAAGGACCCCCCCCCACACACCACAGCCGGGAAGGCCCGGGCACGACACCGCCCCAAGCGACACGGAAAAGAGACAGAAGAAAGAGGGCACGCAAAGGGGACAGCAAGGGGACACACCACCAACAGACCCCAGCCAAGGGGGGCGGGGAACCACACAGCCGAGACAGGGGGGGGGGGCACGACACACAGCCCCCACACCAAACAGGGCCGCCAAACCACGCCCGCAAAGGCAAGGACAGGCGCCCAAACGCACCACCAACACACCGCACACACGCCCGAGCGTGCACACAACACACACCCCCACAACCGCCACCGACACGAGCCCCACAAGCGCACACCACACACCAAAGCGCAGGCGCCGCCCGCACCACACACGCAACACACACAAACCCAAACAACAGGAACCCAGCAACCCCCCCCCGCCAGGGAGGCTGCAGGGCCGCCAGAAGCCGCTAGGACGCAAAAGAGGACCCACCAAGCCCGCAGCCAGAAGTGGCGAACGGCCACACCCAGTAACACCCGAACGGCTACGCCCAACACCAGGACCGGGCACTACGACACCCACACCAGCACCGCCACCAACGCCCAAACCGGACGCCACGACACCCTCACCAGCGGACACACCCGAAACCAGCGGAGGCACCATCGGCAACACCAGCGACCCCAGCACCCACCAAAACACTAGGACAAGGGACACCCTCACCAACAACAAACCAACACAAAAAGCCACCCAACACTGACCAACGACCGCACCCAGCCGATCCGGTCCCCCACCGGCTCACACCCAGAACCACCGCCACCGGCATCCACACCATCGGAAACACCAACACCGCCAAAAATCAAGCCAGCACAACACCCTCACCAACACCGTCACCGCCGGCACCAACGCCTACGACACCTACGCATGCCACCGCCGGTTCCAGCACCTACATCACCGAAGCCAACGGCATCAAGCACACCATCGCCGGCAACACCCCACCATCAGCGTCGCCACCAGCAACCTCTGCCACCGGAGGACACCGAAACCACCACAGCCGGTGAGCCAACAAACAACCAAGCCCCGGCCAGGGAAGCGAGGGCACGCGCCCGGAACCACCATGCAAACCCCGGCGACACCCACACCACCGGCGCCGCCAACACCACCCTCACCCACGACACCACCCGGAGCAACACCTACGCCACCTACACCAACAGCAGCATCAGCAGACCACACCACCTACTGCACACCCCCCCAGACAGAGCCACAGAAACCAACCACCGCCCTGAACGCAAGCCGCTAACCACCCACACACAGACCCACGCCAACCACCACCAGCATCAGCAGCGTCCAAGACGCCGAGAACCATAGCGACGCCCACAACGACCTCACCACCGGCATCACCCACACCGACACCGGCAGTACGGCCTCAGCACCGACAAACCAGAGCGTCAACGGCAATCGCCACGGCAACACTGCCCGGTACGACACCATCGGCATCAACAACACCAAGGGAGCCAACACACAGGCCAGCGACACCCATGGGTACCTCCACAAGGAGTGGCGAGGTCCCACCCCCGCCGTCAGAACACCACCATCCACCAGGGCAACACCCGCAGCGCCCACATCGGCCACAGCTCCACCGGCGGCGCCCTCGCCAGCACCGTCACCAACACCGCGACGGCCGGCCACGAGTGGCACGCCCGGAACCGCCGACCACCCAAACACAGGCCGCGCCCAGCACCAACACCCACAACGCCCACGCCAACAGACCACCACAACACACGCCAACCACCAAGTAACACATAAGGCACCCTCGCCTTCGGCAACACCAACGCCACCAACACCCACGGCACTATCCACACCACCACCAACCCCACCAACGACGGGCCGAGGTGCCGTCACCTACAACGCCCCCAACACCACCACCACGGCCCCGCCACCTAGGGCAACCCCACCAACGGCGTCACCAAGGACGCCAGCACGGCTGGCGAACGAACGCCACCGAGCCCTCAGCCAGGAGAGGCGAACGCCCACACCCAGCAACACCCAAACGGCCACGCCCAGACCCAGGGCCAGGAACTGCGACACCCACACCTGCACCGCCGCCAACACCCAAACCGAACACCATAACAACCTCACCAACGGAGACGCCCGGAACCAACAACGGACCAACACAAGAAACCACCCAGCGGCCAAGTTACACCCAAGGCGTTCCAACCGCGCCACCCACCGGCCCGCACCCAGAACCACCACCAGCACCCGCAGCAGCCACTGACAACCCACACACAGACCCACACCAACCACCAGCAGCATCAACAACATCAGAGACACCGTGAACCATAGCAACGCCCGCAACGACCTCACCACCGGCACCACCGACGGCGCCACCGGCAGTGCGACCTCACCGACAGCAACCCGGAGCATCCCCCATCCCGCATCCCGGTGAGACACCATCGGCAGCAAGGACACCGAGGGGGCCAAGGCCAACCCACCAGCCAACGACGCACGTGGGAACCTCCGCCAGGAGTGGCGAGGTCCCCCCTCCGCCGTCGGAACACCACCAGGGCAGCACTTACAACACCCTACAACGCCAACACACACAGCTCCCCCGGCAGCACCCCCACCAACGCCAACACCGGCACCACCGACAGCGGCAACACGGCGACACCACCACCCAACCGCAGCAAGGTCACCCTAAACCGCAACCGCAGCAACACCTGTCACTACGGACCCACGGACAGCCGACACCACCAGGACCACAGACCGGCCAAACACCAGCCACGAATGGCACGCCCGGAACCACCGAACACCAGCACACAGGCCACCGGACCACCGCGAGACACACCACCGCCAACCCCACCAACGACGAACCGAGGTACCGTCACCCACAACACCCCTAACACCACCACCACAACCCCGGCACAGAGTAACACCTAGGGCGCCCCCATCGACGACACCACCAAGGACGCCACCACGGCTGGCGAACAAACGCCACCAGCGCCGCCCACCAGGCCCCCAACCAAGGGTAGAAACAACAACGCCACACGCCATCGCACCCACCGCATCGAAATCACCCGGAGCAACGTCAACGTCAACCAGGGGTCCCCACCACCCACCCAAGCAGCACAAAACACCACAGCAACACCACCACACCCTCGCCACCAGCGACACCACCGCCAGCACCCTCCGCCAGGAATGGCGAGGAGAAGGCCCAACAGCGCGGACCCACCCAACGTCCCCGGCACCCTCACCATCGGACCGTCACCACCGGCGCCGACCCCCAACACACCACCGTCACCAACGCCACCGACCCCGGACGCAAAAATCACACAGCCCGCACACACGGCACCAGCCACAGCAACGCCGACACCACTCCCGGCCAACTCACACGAACACCACCAGAAGCACCACCGTCGACCGAACGCCACGGCGACCCCAGGGTACGAGTCCCCCCCACCATCTGCACGGCCAGCGACACCGTCACCGGCACCAACCGGAACACCGACAACGACAGCCTCACCAACAACCGACACCCCCCTACCGCTGCCACCCACCAGTCACGCCACCCGCCGTCAAAGCCACCCACCAATGCCGCACCCCGAACCACACTTACACCCGAAACCGGCACCAGCACGCCCGGCCGAACCGTCAATGGCACCACCGCCCATGGCACCGCCTACGCTCACCACCGCCACCACCACCCCACGCGAGACCAGGAACCCCCGGCGTCGCCAACGGCCTCAACGAGCACCGACACCACCAACACCACCACCGCCGGACAGGGACTACCCACAAACCAGGAACATCTCCACCACCAACGACCAATACACCACCCGCGGCACCCCACCATCGCCGACACCACCACGGCACCCATCACACCTCCACCACCGGAGGCGACGTGGGCCACACCACCCGTCAACTACAGCACCCTCGCCACCACCGCCACATCCGGCCCACAAACGTTACCGCCGACAACACCACATACGCCCGTACGTCACCCACGCCATGCTCACCAACCATCACCTCGTCATCAGAGACACCAACACCACCGGCGACGACGACAGCGACAACAGCTGACCCACCAGCTAGCCACCATCAACCATAGCCCAGCACCAGCTTCATCTACTCTAACGCCCATACCACCCTCGCCAACAGCGCCGCCACCGACACAATCATCCACTCCGGCGCCCACACCACCCTCACCACCAACATCACCAACACCACCACCCCCAAGGTCAGGGCCTGCGGGGAACAGAACGGCAGAGCGAGCACGCCACCACCCGCACGCGTCGCCCACCCTATCGTACACCGCTCCGCAACACGCCCCCCCCCGCTTCCCCTGACAGGGCGTGCGCTCCAGCCCACTGCTGGGAAGACGACTTCGACATCCTCCCGGCCATCCGACACCTACTGGCAGCCACGGCCCCGCGCCCACAAGCCCACCAGCAACCCACGGAACCGCAAGAGCCCGACCACCCCATGCCACCACGCTCCATATCCCCCGCGTCCACCGCAGACCGGGACGCGGAACACCAGCGAGAGGAGCCCGACCCCGGCCGCGCCGCCACGCCCCCACCGCCCCCCCCCCCAAAGGACATCTACGCCACGCTGGCCAGCACCCTAGCCCCCATGGACGCCGAGCAGTACTACCAGTCCGTCCAACGAGACCTCCCTGAGGACCACGCGACCCTCCAGGGGTGGAAGCAGGAGAAAAGGTACGACAACGAGTGGGGCACAGAGGAAGACCTTCTCTGGGACGACACCTGGAAAGGCACCGCGGACGCCTTCCTGGAGGCAGCAGCCGAAACCTACCCCCGCCCGCCCGGGGACACCAGACACGGCCTCCACGCCCTCCTAGCGTTCCACAGCTGGAAACACCGCCACACCGTCACCCTCCACCCCCTCGACCACAATCCGCACCGATGGACACCTGAAGACGACGCCACAGCCACCATCACTGTACAGCAAAGCCCCGAGAACCCGGAGGAATACCACATCACCTGGGACGATCCGGCATCCCACCCCCCCGCCTCCCCCACCCTCCCAGATGTCTTCGCCGCCATCAGTGCAGAGCTCCAGGAGGCCAAAGCCCCCCAGAAACTGGACGAAGACATGCCCCAGGCACCATCACCATCAACCACACAAGACCAACCCCGCACAGAGCCCCTCACCCACCCCATCACCACAATGGAGCTCCCCCCACAACACCGCACCACCCCAGACCGAAACGGGTTTCGAGACCTGCCGCGGGAATGGGCGGTCCACAACGGCACACTCCGATGGGACGAAATCACACCGGGCCTCCAGGCCATCCGCCTCTACTCAATCGCAGAGCCCACCACCACCTGGGCACTACCGACGGACCGCCACCACCTCCTCCTCACCGTCCAAGGCGATGCCACGATCACACCCACAGAAGGAGACCCCGTAACAGCAGCCCCCGCCCACGCCGTCCACATACCCCCGCAAGCATCGTCGGCACCTATGACGGTGCATCCAGGCCCCACCCCTTGGCAGGCCATCGTCATCACCTACCCCGCCCCCAATGACCACACACACACCTGGCAGCAACGATGGGAGGACATCCGAGGGGACCTCCTCCAAGAACACCTAGGGCTCACACGCACCCACCACACCCTACAACCGATACGAGGAGTAGGCCAAGCGTCACACGGCATACACGCCCCGGGAGTATGGGCCTACGCCACACCCATAAACCCACAAGCAGCGGAGGACATCAAGACCGCCCTATCCATCCAGCAAGCCCAAACCCAAACCCCGCACCGCAACACCCAACGAGGCTACACAATTTGGTGGGCGTACCAAGACCATGACACCCTCACCCCCCAACCGGGGGCCCCCCCTCTAGACACCAACACCACCGCCCTCCTCCAAGCCGCAACAGCGGCAGCCACACAGGTAGGGGCCCCGGAAGCCTGGGGCCCACAATACCTGGTCGAAACCAAAGTGGCGCCCCACGCGAAGGGCCAAGACAAGCCCCCAACACCGAAGCCGCTCCACCCCCCGCTCAAGCTAGACCCGACGGAGCGCACCCCCCAGGATGAATGGGCGACCCACTACATCATCCCCCACACCACCACCCGCAAGAACGACGCCGCCAAGATCACCGTCACCCGCCACCTCCCCCACACCACACAGGTGTATGAGCTGACGGCCCCCAACGTCCTCGTCACCCGTCGCCGACACGACGAGCGATACACCATACAGGCGGAAGGGGCAGCCGCGACCACCCTGTACACATGGGCAACACGGGGGGACCTCCCACACCCCACCCTCCACCACGCCCCCTCCTGGCCCACCCCCTTCCACACAGCGGACCGCCCCAACAAGAAGCCCAAACACACGGGTGTGCACACCCACGCCCAGGAGGCCCAGCACCGACACGAAGCGAGGCGCAAGGCCCGCACCCTCCACGACGACCACACCATCCCCCGCATCGGCGCCCCCCCCGCCAGGGTATCAGATACCACCCACAACCGCATGATCACAGGCATCACCACGGACTGCCTGAACCCAGCGGCGTCGCGGGCAGACGCCGTATGGATCAGCGAAGGGCGCTCCCACACACGGGCGGTGGCGCGCCTCCACAACATCCAACCCCACAAACTCCAGCGCGCCGTTGGACCCTTCGCCATACACGTCACCCCGTACGGCATCGACCACCCCCGGTGTGAGCACCATGACCCGCCCTGCTCCACCCCATGCACCTCGCCCCTGCGCCAACCGCTGCCGGCCCCCACCATCACGGGCAACATGTACCTGGGCACCGTACCGGGAGACCCGGGCATATACATCCTGCCCAACAGGTCCAGGGAACACGCCATCCCCCTCCACTGTGTGGAATCCCTCGCCCTGGGACCACCCCCACCAAAACACCAACACCAACACATCCCGGGGGACAAACGGACACAGGCCCCAGACGGGGGAAAAAAGGCCCACCAACGCGCCCTGGCCCACATCACCCTCCACCCCGCAGCCCACCTACCAAAGGACTTCGGCACGGAGCGCCACATCGTCCTGGAGGGCCAAGCCCACCACATCATCACCGCCGCCCTGTACACCCTGGCCGCCCACGAACGCCACTGGGACCCCACAACCATCCCAGCAATGCCCCCACCGCCCCAAGGCCCCAACGATCCCGTCACCCCCTTCCACATCGATCAACTCCTAAGCCGCAAGGCCCCCCCACACCTCCACCCCTCCAGGATACCACTAGCCATTGCATCGTGGGACACCCTGGACACCCCCCCCCAACAACCCGCCATCCACATCCTCAAAGCGGACACCCAATGGTGGGTCCTCCACTGGGCACACGGAGTCCTCATGGCGGCCCAGGCCTATACCCCGGAAATGGACCCGGAAGACCCCCCACGGGGCCAGCAGCGACTCCTCCAAGCCACCACCCTCACAGGCCGCGAAGGCGCCCCCTGGGAAGCCCTCCACACAGCACTCTACTGGGCTCAAGGCTCCCCCAACGGCCCGGACACACCGGAACCCACAGAGGCCTGGGTCAGGCAGGCCAAGGCCATGAGGAACTACCACCTACACCACCCCTTCGACGACAGCCCCGCCGCACTGCCATGGCCAACAGATCCCCCGGAGACCGTACGCAAGCTCGCCGACATCATACGCAGCCACGCGAAAGCGAAAATGCAAACACCGGCAGAACCCCCACTGAGGGATCCAGACCAGCAAGCAACGCACCCCTTCTTCCAACCCTATGCCCCCCCAGCCCCGCCACCTCCAGTCCCACCCAAGCGAACGAGACGACAAAAGGGCGCACCCGCCCCCAGCCAAGCCGGAAAAGCAGCAACCTCCCGACCCCCCGCATCTCACCCGACCCACCCGACGAACCCAGACCAAGCATCCTCGTCATCCTCCCTCCCACCACTACCACCGCCCCACCCGGACCAGGCATCCTCATCATCCTCCCTCCCGCCACCAGCACAGGCCCCGCCCAAAGCGTACCCAGGGTTCGAAAAAGGTGCGAAGGTCCAACAGCCCTTCCGCAACGACCACACAGGCGACTGGATCTGGTGTGAGGGCACGATCCAGTACCGCCTCAAGGGACCGGGGGACAACGGGGGGCCACAGATCCGGGTGATCTGGCACCGCCAAAAGGAGCTAGACCAAGGCAGCAGCGCCCCGGACAAACCACTCGGCGACACCCTGGAACTCACCAGCGCCCACCCCATCCGGCTCCGCACCGAAGAGAACAAGGCCCACACAGGCACCAAATACACTGGGGAGCTCCCCCCGGAGTGGAGCCAAGGCCTCCCCCCGCCGCGCCTACCCAAACGCCCACAAACCGGCAAAAAGTCCCCAACCCCCAGTCCCCCTCCCTGACGGGGCAAGGGCCGAGGGCACAAGCCTCCACAGCCCCGGCCCGCCCCCACCGAGGCCACCGTCAACCTCCTCGACCTCAACCACCCGGCCGTCACATACTCCAAGGACGCCACAACCGCCCTCCAAGAGCTCCCGATGGCACAGGGGCCGGGGTGGGTCCCCCACCTCCTCACCTTCCAGGAACAAGGCCTACAGCGCGACGACCCCCCGGAAACCACCCCCATATATACCCCGGACCAGAAAGCGTACAAATGCTACTGGCACAAGGGGACCCCCCTATACGCCCAAACCGGCATCCACGTCCACCTCGTCCACCACCTCAGCGTCCCAGGGAGGCTAGGTGTCTATGAGGTCGTCGGGGACGGATGGCAACTCAACGTCATCAACACCCACGTCCCCTTCGGCGAAGCCACGGAACCCTTCCTCCAGGCCCTGGCCGAGGCATACCGCCAAATGGCCATGCTCGCCCCCACAGTCATCATCGGCGACATGAACGCCGCCCCCACCCCAGCGGACCGAGGAGGACAGGCCACACCCCAGGACCAAGCAGTCCGCGACACCATCGAAATGCTGGGGCTCGTGGACCTAACAGCCAGCCTCGAAGGCCAACCATCCCACTTCCCCCACCAAACGGATGCCGCCCCATCCCGCATCGACGTATGCTATGGCGACCCCACCACCATCATCCGAGCGGAGGCCCGATATGGACCCCTCCCGCTGGGACCCACAGGCCATAGCCCCCTGCACATCCGCCTCACCATCCCCAACCTTCCCCCCAGCCCCCCAGAAGATGCGGACCAAAGCCTACCACCCCCCCTGAAGATGCCCCCGCTGCATGACAAGCATGCCTGGTCCCAATATCACAGGGCCATAGACCGCGCCCGGCGCATCCAACCAGACCCCACCGACCTACTCTCAGCCATGCGCACGGCCGCCGTCGCCTGCGGCTTCCAGCAACACCCCCACACAGACGACGACCAACCACCCACGGCCCTGGGGGACATGCTCCATGACGTCTGGCATGCGAAGCAACAACTGGCGACCCTCCTCCACACCGACACCCCCCAAACCCGCCGCCAGATACACCACTGCAGGACACAGATAGCCCAAATCAGGGCGGACCTGCAGCGGTGGCACATCCACAGGCAACAGCGCATCGCCCAGGAACACGAACGGTATGCGCAACACGAACTCCCCTACAAGGCCATCCGCCACCTCAACGACGCCATGACCGATACCGGCCACCGCACCATCACCACGGTCCGGCAGGAGGACGGCTCCCTCACCAACCACCCAGCCACAGTGCTCCAAGCCACCCAAGACAGCTTCCTCCGGCAACACACCCCCACCCAAGACACACTGGACCCGGACACCCAGGCCAAAATCGACCGCCTCCCTCGGGTCTTCAACCACGCCCAGAGGAGGCACCTGGAAAAACGCCCCTTCACCATCCACGAAGTCCGGAAGGCCATCCACAGTCTCTGGCAACACAAAACCCCAGGCTACGACGGCCTCCCTGCAGAGGCATACTACCACCTCCCCGCCCACCTCCTCCGCGTCCTCGCCCACCGCCTCTGGGACATCGTCACGGGGCGGACCCCCCTGCCACCAGACTGGGCAAACGTTGTCCGCCCCCTCTACAAAAAAGGGGACTGGGCGAGCCCGGACAACTGGCGCCCCATAGTCTGTGCGGTCACGGAGGTCAAAATCGTCTGGATCATCCTCCTGCGCCGCATCCGCCCCCACCTGGACCCCCACATACCAGCGAGCCTCTGGGGGGCCATCCCAGGCCGCTCCCCACACGAGGCCATCTTCCTCCAGGACACCATCGCGGACATGGACCCGGTGGACCTCATCATCGCCTCCCTCGACGTCAAGGGAGCCTTCCCGAACACCCCCTGGCTCCTTCTAGAAGCGGTGTGGAAACGCCTAGGCCTCCCCTTCTACAACTTCACCTCCGATTACATCCGCACCCGCAAATACACGGTCCGCACAGGAGCAGGCCTCACCCCCTTCCTGGAGCCAGGCAGCGGGGTCCCCCAAGGGGGAGCAGAGGGCCCCTTCCTGTACCTTCTAGTGACGCTCCCCCTGGCCCTCGCAATCGACCAGGATTACCCGGCCTACGCACCCTACCCCCTCCTCTCCCCCCTGGTCGGCTTCGCGGACGGCACCAACCTCACCGTCGCGCACACCCCACACGACCCCCATCCCCCGGACCCCGGACCAACGGTCACCCAACAGGCCAACGACTTACTGGACGTGACCGTCTCCTACCTCTCCCACAACAACCTCATCGTCCATCCCACAAAGTCAGTGGCCATGATCAAGGGGTCTGCCACACCTCCCACCCTGGGGCCACAAGGGCCCCCCATGCAAGTCGTGACGACCACCACCCACCTGGGGGTAGTCCAGGCCGCCAACCCTGAGGACGCCACCCTCCCTCCCAAGTTGCAGTCACACCTCGCCCATCTCCCCAGATATGCGTCCCCGACCACCAAGGCCCTCTCCCTGTCCCACCAGAGCCTGGCGTACTACCTCACCGGGGTCTTGAACGCCTCCATAGGCTTCCAAGCACTCCACCTAACACACCCCACCACCGCCCTCCAGCCGGCCACACGCGCCGTGACCAAGGCATGGGCAGCACACGGGGGCTGGCCCACCTCCATACCCACCCGCGCCATCCGAGCGGCATGGCCCCACTATGGAGACGCCATAGGGGACGAGGTGAAAGCGGCCTATACCAGACACACCGCCCTCCTCCTTCACCGCATGACCCACAACCACTCACCGGAGGTCCGCGAGGTCACCGCCATCCGCCTCCAAGCCGCAAAACGGGCCCGCAACACATGCCCACGCTGGATACTCCACCAGACGGGCATGCCCACCAACATGAACACCCGCCTGTGGAACCACCTGCAGCTTCTGCTCCCATCCCCACACCACGCCATACTCACCAACCACACGTGCCCAGAGAAAGGGCCACTAGCGGTCCTCTGCGGGGACCTCCACCACCAGCCCAAGGGCACCATCCACACCATAGACCTTGTCGGGGCCTCCATCACCGTAGTATACGTCACCCTCGCCCAAATGCGGGTCCTGCACCACAGCGGGGCACACCACACCCCCTTTCTACAGCTTCCCGAATGGCCACAATACCGCCTCTTCCACCAGTACCTCACACAGACGGCACGAACAGCGGGACACACTCTACCGGGCAGCAAAGACATGCGCACAGCCTACCCAGAATTCACAAAGCAACACCCGCGACCCATCCCAGAGACACCGCCCTACGCACCCACCGGATCGAAACACGAACCCGTCCCCCCAGTAACGGGCCCAGTCCCACCACTAACCCTGCTACTGGCCCCGAATGAAGCCAAACCCACGCAGACCACCGTCATCCACCACGGGGCAAAATGGCGCATACCGAAACACCACATGACCGCCCCAGACCTACCAAAGGTCCCCCAAGATTCCCAGAGCATGCCAGGCACATGTTGGGCCTGTGACCCCGAGGCACCAACCACACCATGGCCCGTGCTACACCTCATAGCACGCCACCACACCCACCCCACGACCCACCTACCACCACAGGCCTACGCATGGATAGCCCCATGGTTCCACCGCACCGACACTAACCCCACGGTAGCATGGAACCCCGACCACGCGCCCAAATGGCTCTTCACCACTACACCCACATGCCCCCGCCCCGACCCGGCAGGGGTCGCCATCCGTTACAGCATGCACGAGCCAGGCAGAACGGGCAAGCACGAGCACCCCTACTATCCACTCCACCACTCCTGCCACACACCGGAGCACCGAACACAAACCCTCACATGCCACGACCTAAACCCCGACACAGCCTACATCCTCCACTACATCTACTCCTACCTCACACAAGGACAGCCGGAGCAGGGACTCATAGCCCTGTCCCCCCAAGCGAAGCACATCATCTCCAAAGGAATAGGGGTGTACGCCACCCCCATCCTACAGCCCACAACCCCAGTAGCTCACCTCGCCACGGGCCTTGCCATATACGCCTACCTGCCCATGAACCCATGCCGCCTCCCACAACCATCACCGGCGGACCGGCTCTTCTTCACCGACGCCTCAGGCGAATCCGCCCTCACGCCCATCACCGGGGGGGCCACCCTGCAGCTAACCCACACCGGGGGACACTACCACATGGACCACCACACGGGCCACACCACCTATGGGGCCTCTTCCCACGGGGAGCTAGGGGCCATGGCCGACGCCATCACCGAGGTCGCGGCCCACCTACCCGCCCACTCCCCGCACATCGTCCGGGTCTGGTTCGTGGTAGACGCCACTGTCGACACGCACCTGCTCCTCCGCATAGCAAGGCAACCACTTCACAAAGCAACCGCGACGAGCCTCGGCACCCAGGCACTGCTACTCTGGAAAGCCCTACGCAGCCTTCCCCCCTACGTCCAACTCCACATCGTGAAACAAGAGTCCCACAGGCACCAATACGGAAATGGTAAGGTCGACAACCAGGCAGTACACCAGCGCACAACACACCTACCAGCCCTCCAGATCCCTGACCTCGGCCGCAACCACACACACCTCCAACACGTGCCCCCTGTACCCGAGCCCCATCAGACCCCGGACTGGGTACCAGAGGACGCCCCCTATTCCTCCCACGACAGAGCGTACCACTACCCCAACCCCGTCCAACATCTCGCCCGCGTGCTCGGCGACGCAGACAGCCGGGCGCACATCCAGGAGCTCCAGGACAGACTGCAAGTCCCCCTCTACCACTCAGCGCTCCGCCCAGCAAACGTCCCAGCCCACCTCCAGAAAGGACGCATCCAGCTCCTCAGGGAGCAACTGCCTTTCCTCACCAGGGTCGCCAGATGGCTCGCCCGCAAGCACATCCACGTCCCCGACGAACACAGCTGTTGCCCATGCGACCACACCACCCCGGAGGACTGGGAACACTTCAAGAAATGCCCCCTCCATACAGACAGGGACACCCTAGTGGGCTGGTCCCCGGCGGAAACCCTGCGACAACACGAAGGATGGCCAGCCCACAGCCACGCACACCAGGCCACCGAACACCTCTTCCGGGACCCCCTGATCAAAGAAGCCACCATGAGAGGGGCAGTGACACAGGCCCTGCACCGACACCTCACCAAACACACGGAAAGCCCCATGGAGGCAGCAGCACACCTCCAGCTAGAAGCGGTCCGCAGAGCAGCGGCCCAAATGGTACACCGCAAACACCTCCTGCTAACACATGCGGAACAACTCACCGACCCCACCGCCAGGGAACACATGCAGCGTCTCATCCATTACCATGCCGTGCATGACCCAGACGTCCACTAACCCGCTCCGCGCCCCGCACGCGCCCCCCGTCTCCATCCACAGGTCTCCAAGGCACCACCACAGCGCCCCGAGACCCGTCTCGCACCCAAGAAGCCACCCGGCACCGCCCAGTCCGGCCGAACCCAGCCAGGGCCAACCATCCATCGACGTAGACGCGCAAGACCCCGGCAGCCCATCCAGCCCACCCCCCCCAGACCCGGGGCACCCCCCCCTCACACCGGCCACCATCCGCGACCCTGACCTCCTCTGAGCGACCCTCCAAGACAGGGCCCCGACCACCCCCCTGGGCTGGTACCGCCTACAAGAGGACTGGACCAAGCTCACCGTCAAAGCCCTCCGGGACCTGACCACCCCAGGCAGCGGCCTCCACGAGACCATAGTAGACCTCGTGCTCTGGCGAGCCCGCAAACACACCCGGGGCCAGCCCATCTGGATCCCCCCCATCGAGTGGGGCCAGGCCCTGACGCACGACACTGGCAGCAACGTCACGCGTCGAGGGACCGTACGCCTACGGCGGGCCCAAGCGGAGACGGACCACCCAGCGGACCCGAACCACCCGGAGCAGTGGGAACAGGCCACCGCGCCCAACCGCGACACCGCCCTCCGCGCCGCCGGCCTCCGCACCCCGGACGACGACCTCCCCCCCCCACCTACAGACAGTGACCACCCCCCGCCGGAGGTCTGGGTTACAGTCCTCGAGCGCGGCCACTACTACGTGATAGCCGCTATGGCTACGTCCCACGGCCCGCAATGGATCATCCAGGGGACAGACACCATGTTCGCCCCGGGGACCGCCCCACCAGGGGCAGTGGGGGACCCCACCACCCAGCACAGGATCCTCAGGGGTCTCCTCCAGCCAGGGGACACGCCCCCAGCCCGCGCCCTGGCCCAAATCACCTCAGGGAAGGCGGGCTACCACCTGGGATTGTCCATGCTCTGCCTAACCCACTGGATCCAGCGCCACTGGCCACCCACGGGGACCGTGCCCTGGGTTTGGGCCATCCCCACCGCCCACACACAAGTCGAAGCAGGCCCGGACACACGACCAAACCCCCCCCCCAGGCCGCAGCAGTCCCTCACCTGCGGGTACCACGCCATCCACAGGGTCCTCAACCGCGCGGGTCTTAGCCCAAAGCTAGCATGCCCCCTTCCCATCACTGACCAAGAGGTCCACCAGATACGAACGCTCGTCTGCGAAATCCTTGCCGCGGCAGCAGAAGACGGCAAGCTTCTCCTCCAAACCGCCCGGCCTACAACTGCCCACGCAAGCGCGCAGCAAGCGGACACATACACCGGCACAGCACAACCCCCCGCACAATCCCCGCCCATGCCCCCCCCCTCTCGCTGCTCAACCGGAGACCCACACACGCCCACTATCGCGCGCACCCCCGGGCCCCGCGACACGGGCCTCCCCCACCCGCCCGAACACCAGCACACGCCCGCCACACACCCACCCACCGGCCACCCTTCACCGCCCCCCACACTCGACAACCCACACACACCCGCCAAGGGGAGCCCCGCGCCCCGCGGCACGCCCACCCCACCCAGTGGCCCGCCCACGCCCCCCACGCACACCCCAGAGGACCCAGGCCCACCCCCCCCGGCCCCTGAATGCAGCCCACGCGAACTGTTCCCCCCCGCTGACACCAACCCACACGACCTCGCACATTGCAGGACCCGGGCCCAGCCGAGCCCAGAAAGAGAAGGCCGCAGCCCCGCGCCTCCCTCCCCCGCCGCAGCCGACCAGATCGGCCCGCCGGGCCGCCAGGTCACGACCGGGCCCCCCCAGCCGCCCACCCCCAACCTACAACCCGGGGACATGCCCTCCATCCTCCCCGCCGTGGCCGCAGCAGAAGCCGCCGCCCGCAAGCCCGCCCGCATCACAGCCCAACCCGCGTCCACCACCTCCTCCTCGTCCTCAGCCTCGTCCACCTCCTCCACCTCATCCTCCGACCCCCCCCTCCCCGCCAAACTCATCCTCAAGGCCACGGCGAAAGCCAAAGCCGCGGCCGCACGCACCGACCCCCCAACCCCCACACAGGCGACTCAGGCACCCCGGCAACCCACCGGGACGACCCCCGACCCGGCATCGACGCCCTCACACCTCCGGACAGAGGTACTCCTCAACCTGGAACCGGACCCCAACCCCAAACCCGACCCCAAACCCAAACCGGACCCCAACCCCAAACCCAACCCCAAACCCAAGCCGGCGCCCACGCGACCACACACAACACCGCATACGCAACGACACAAAACCACCCGATACCACCCCCGCCCGGGCCCTCGCCCAAGCCAGGACCCCCCACCCACCACGACCCGCGCCCCCCTCCCGCCGGCACCCACCACCACCGCGGAGACGGCCACCCAGCACGACCCCGTCCAAACCCTCATCAAAATCCCCGTCACCAAGCGCCCCGTCATCCATCCCCTACAAACCACCACCACCGCCGGCCAAACCGACCCAGGGACGTGGGACCCCTCAACCATCGTCACCGTCAAGCCCGGCCCCCAACCCTTCCCCCATGCCCACCACATAGTGCAGCCCCGGGGACTGCCCACGATGCCCAATGCCCCACCCCCACAAGGGGGACCGGAAAACCCACAAGGACTCCATGGGCCATACCCGCAACACCAACCCCACCACTACACACACCACCACCACCAGCGGCCCCACCACCACCACTACCAACACCACCCCCACCACTACCACTGCCCACCGCCCTACCCCACCGGGCCACAACCCCCCGTACACGAACAGCACCAGCGGACGGGATGGCAGCCGCCGAACGCCCCGCCCGCATACCCACCCCCCCCGTACCAGCCACCACCCCCGTACCAGCCGTACCCCCGCGGCCACCATCCGATGGCCGAAGGGGCCCCATGGACGACGGGGGACCTCCCCCCCCAACCAGCACCGCGTGACGCCCCGTACCCCCCCGGCCACCATCCGATGGCCGAAGGGGCCCCAAGGACGACGGGGGACCTCCCCCCCCAAGCGGCGCCGCGCGAGGCCCCCCAGAGGCCGCCGACGCTTCCGGACTGGCCCGACTCGAGCGACGAGGGCCGGTCCCGCAAGCGGCGGCGCTCCCGCTCCCCCCCCGCACGGCACACTCGCCCACGGCGCCCACACTCCCACCGCGCCTCAACCACCCACTCGCGCCGCCCCCGCTCCCCCAGGTACCACCACGACCCCCAGGGACCCCGCTCCCGTCGCTCCCGCTCCCCCGGGCACCACCACGAGCGCCACCGCCGCCCCATGTCCCCCTCCCCCTCCCCCCACCGGCCACCCAGCCCCCGCCACCACCACTCCCGCTCCCCCCGACGCAGCCAGGCACGCCACTGCCGCCCCACGTCCACCTCCCCCTCCCCCCACACGCCCCGCCGGGCTCCCCGTTCCCCCCGCCACCCGTACCCATCCACCACCCCCAGCCCCCGCCACCACCACTCCCGCTCCCCCGGACGCCACCGAGCGCGCCACCGCCGCCCCATGTCCACCTCCCCCTCCCGCTCCCCCCTCCGCCCGTACCCGTCCTCCACCCCCAGCCCCCGCCGCCGCCGCTCCCGCTCCCCCAGGCACCGCCATCCCCGCCACCACCGCAGGTCCACGTCTTCCCCCCGCCGCTCCAGGACCCCAGGCACGGACCTCTCCCCCCCCCGGGCCCCCGCCTACCTCGCCTGGTGGTCTCCCTCCGCTCTGCAGGAGCTCCGCCGCTGGGTGAAATGGGCCGGAGGAGCGGGAAGGCACGAAGGGGTGCACATGGTGCATACCTTCGAGGAGGTGCGCACCCGCACCCCCGCAAACCCCAACGAGGCCGCCCCGGAGGCCATCATGCCGCAAGCGGCATGGGAGGCCCTCCTCCGCGATGCGGTCCAGGGCCTCCGCCCCCCCTACACCCCCAAAGCCCTCCGCCAGTGGCTCCAGGCCACCCACCTCCAAGCCTGGGCCACCGGCGCCCCCTCCCCACCCCGCCCCTCCCGCCACCACCACACCAGGAAGGGGCAGGACAAGGGCAAGGGAAAGGCAAGGGGCACCAAGGACCACACAGGCAAGAGGGCACGGAAGGGCCCCAAGTGAGGGCAGGCACACGCAGGGACAGGGCGCCGGAAGCGACACCACATGGGGGCAGGACACCACCCACGAACCAGGAAGGAGCGGGAACGGGAACCAAGACACGGAGGAAAAGGGCACCACGACAGGTACCACGACCCACACCGACGGGGAGACCAGCGCCGCCCCACCCCCACCAAACACCCCAACACACACCACCGAAGCAAACATCGGACGCCATGCGGATCACACCAGCGCACGCCCACCGGCCACCGGAAACCACACGGAGAACGGAGGGCACACCTACACGGGGAGAACGGGCCACACCCACAGAGGAGGCCGCAGGGAACACCGCCGCACGGCGCACCACCATGCCCTCACCGCCAGCCGACGACCCCGACCACCACGAAGGCCAACTCACAGGCACCGAAAGAGGACGAAAGCACGGCCGCGGCACCCACGACTACGGACCGACACCCCCAGAGGACACGGGACCAAGGCAGAGGCCCCCTGGGAGGGCAACCCCACGGACCGTCACGCGACCACACCATGGGCTATAAGGGCCGGGCTGCGCTACCGTCGCGGTTTGACGCAGAGTATTGCTACGGGGGCTTGATCTCGGCTGGTCTCACGTCCGTGAGGGCGTCCGTCACCAACCTGTTGCGTCCAGTGGAGGAATGGCACTGCGGCGGCACACCGATCCCGTCCATGATGAATATCGAGCACCGCAAGGGGAAGCGAAAGGCTGTGATCGATCGCGAAGGCTTTGGTGCTGCTGGACGGTGCCCCCTTCAACGCCATCTCCGAGCGCCGTGAAGACTGGAAGTGCCAAGAATACTACCGATGCCCCGGACCCCAGCAGTTCAGCACCGGAGATATGGACATCCCCCTGACCCTACAGTATGAGCTCATCCCTGCCGGCGGCACCGACCCGGACCCTGCCAGCGCAGCCGAGCTGCAGTGAAAGCCGTTCGACACTCAAACAGCGTTCGGAAGCCACCTCCACCGTCCGACTCCTGATGTCTGTTTGTCTGCCTTGGAGAAGGAACGCCTTTCCTACACCCCGAGTACGCCTGCCTGTCTGCGAGGCCCGGTGAAGATTGAGTCCATGGGTGAGAGTCAGCGTGCACGCCCCAAGGACACCGTGATCATACAGCAGAAATTCCCGAAGACCTAACCGACCCACACAGGCCAGGCTGACCTCCACTGACCCACCGCGGCACCACGCGAGACCACGGCACACCGCACCACAGCGCGCCACAGAGCAACGCACCACAGCACGACGCGACGCGACGCGGCACAGAGCGGCACAACACGACACAACTGACCCTAACCTGAGGGACTAACCGAAGCCAGCCACCGCACACCCGGGAAGGCGCCGCGCCACCACGCCACACACCAGCACCACAGGCCACACACGGGGCCACAGCGCGCCAGGCGACAACGGTGACGGACCACCCAGAAGAATACAGCCGGCACCGCAGAGGGGTAAGGACACGAGCAACCCCAGCCCCCTGACCCAAAACCACAAGCAGCCGCCTGGCGCAGCCGCCCAGCCGGCAGAGCCAGGACCTAACCCAGCAAGAAGGGGCGCCGAGCCCACCGTGTACAAAGCCCACCCGACCCATGGGGCCGGAACATGGCCACACAGAACGCAACTGAAGACAGCAGCCGGGAAGACAACACTGAATACAGGCCAGTGCGTGCGCCAGCCCAGGGAAGGCAGAGGGAGGAACAGGCAAGCCCCCCCCAAAAAAAAAAAAAAAAAGGAGGGGGGAAGGGGAAAAGGCACGAAAACAGCCCACAGCCGCCCAACCACCCGCCAACACCACCACAGGCGGCCAGGCCCCCCCCCCAGGAAAAAAAAAAAAAAAAAAAAAAAAAAGGGGGGGGGGGGACCCCCGCAGAGGCACAGGGCAACCACCCACCCAAAATCGGCAACACCAAGCCAGTAACAGCGGACGACGGGGAAAAGGGACACGGAGAAAAAAAAAAAAAAAAAGAGAGCCACCAGCCCAGCCCGAAAGAAAGGGGATGGAGGGACAGGGACCACAAAGCCCGGAAAAAAAAAAAAAAAAAAGAAAAGAAAAAACCAAAGCGCAAAAAAAAAAAAAAAAACACACCCCGACAACCCAGCCAAGACGGACTGGGCACAGGCGAGACCCGGGCCCAGCACACACGCCCACACCGCGCGCCGGAACCGGAAACGGCGGGGGGCAAGCGGGGCGCCCACGAAACCACACACGTCCCAAAAGCAGGCCGAAACCGAAGCCCAACCACGAACACCACAAACAGCCGACACTAGAGGGACAACACCACAAATCGAGCCCAAAAACACCCATCCAAGACCCCAGCCAGGACTGACGGGGTTAACAAAACCCGCACCCAACCGCCAACCGGACCCAAACACAAACACCACACAACAGTAGGAAACCCAGTGCCCACAGCCCGGGCACTGAGGCAGCCCGTGCCATGCAGGTGACCCGGCCAAACGAGATCCGGATCCCGGGGGTAAGGCTGCATCCTAAGGCCTGCGCTGCTTTGGGACTCGAGGCGGAGCGTGCGACACCCAAGCGCCTCGGAACCCTAGTACCAGGAACGTGCATGCACGCCTTGGGAACGGGATACGCCAGGAAGTCCGGTGAACCCCTAGGGTTCCTCCCAAAGGAGGGGACGTGCGCAAGCACGGGTGCACACCCTCCCGGCGAGACAAGCATGTCACGCTGGCGGCGATCAGCCCTCCCGGCGTAGCCCGGGGCCGCTTTGTTGGGGGCCAACAGTCAGGTCTAGCGAGAAGTAAGCCGCCTCCCCTCTTCACGCGCGAAGCCTCTTCCTGTTCGTCACATGGGCGACGCCAGGGGGAACCATGGGGCGCCCCTCCACGACCGAGTGCACCTACCTACCTACTTGACAGTTGTGCATTGAAATCTCCCCCAGCTATCCACAAAGGAAATTGCTGGAAGAGGCGGTTCATGGCCCTTTCGAGCTCAGTTCTACGTGGGGCCTGTGCGTACACAGAGACTAACAGAATGGGCTTCAGGCCAGGGAGGTGCATGATAGCCGTGCAGAGTGCCCCAGGGCATGGGGACTTGTACAAGGTCACAAAGGGGGCCAGCGTATCGGTTACAGCGATACAGGCGCCTTCTGCTCCCCCCTCACCCAGAGAAGAGTAGATCTTGGGGGACGTGTGCTGGGAGTGCCATCCGAAAGGAAGGAGTGGTTCAGAGGTGATTTCCTGATAAAAAAGAATGCCCCACTGTTCGTGTAGGTCAGAGTGGAGGAGAGATTCTGGTTTGTGTTTGTTCAGGTTGTGGGACTTGATCTTGAGAGTTGTGCTAGGAGTTGTGGCCCCCGCCTCAGGTGATTGGGCGTGCTGGCGAGGGGGTACGACGTTAGGGGGAGGTGGGGGGGGGGCGGCCGTGATGAGGCTCACTAGTACGTGGGGGGGGAGCTTCCCGGGCACCATGTGTTCGCCCCGCCAGGTGACCAATTCGGCCAGGATCGACGCCAATGAATGACAGAAGTTCTTGGAGTTCATCCTTCATGGCGTCGTGAAGGGTCTGTTTCAGGGGGAAGTAAACACACAGAGCAGGACAGGGCGTGCGCAAGGTAACGAATAGTAGGGCTCACACCTGGAATGCGGATAGGTGCAGAGCGTCCCTGAGGGCCGTCGTTTCCTCGCCTCATTCCGGTGGATACCCGTCTTGCATATGATACAGGGTAACGGTGGATCCATCCTGCAGCATAAATGTGGCACGGTGGCCAGGAAAACGCTCTAAGATCGGGCCTGGCACTGCGCGGTAACACGCTACTGTGAGGGCCGCGAAACGAAAAGTTATGTTTGTGCGTGTGTGTACCCCAGGCTTCATGGTAGGCGGAGCCTACCATAACTTCAAACGGTGAAGAACTGAAGACACTAGGTACTGAGTTGTGAATGTGATACGTGTGGTGTGGGAGGGAGGCAGAAGCGAATTCGTTGTGCACGAAAGAGAACAGGGAACATACTTCGCCATGGGTGGGCGAAGCACTGCGATGTTCACTGGAAGAGCACTTGTCACGCTGTTCCTCATCACTGGGGACAAGGTGATAGGGGCTGGGGTGGGCAGCGCTGGAGTGCATAGAAACGGACGTCCAAGAGTCTACCCCCAGACTCCTGAGTAGGTTGGTGTCCTGGGCGCGCGCACTTGATCTCTGGATGGGGACCGGGGGGGAACATACTTCACCGGTGATCAGTGAAGCATCCGTTCCTTTCGTCGGGCTTAGGTGACCGGGATCCTCAGTGCGATCCATATCCCTGGAGATATTGTGACAGGGGAGGGGGCGGCGGCCGCTGGAATGCACGTGAATAGTATGCAGGGCATACACCTTCGTGACGAAAAGACAGAGCGTGCCACGTTTGTGCGTGTGTGTACCCCAGGCTTCATGATAGGCGGAGCCTACCGTAACTTCAAACGGCGAAGAACCGAAGACACTAGGTACGGAGTTGTGAATGTGATACGTGTGGTGCGGGGGGGAGGCAGAAGCGAACTCGTTGTGCACGAAAGAGAACAGGGAACATACTTCGCCACGGGTGGGCGAAGCACTGCGATGTACACTGAAAGAGCACTCGCCACGCTGAACGTTGGAATTGGTCATGTCAGGACTTGGTAGGGTATCGCCAGAGTAGCAATAAGGGAGGCCTCTCTGAGGGGGTATCGCAAGTGCAAAGCTTGGAAGCATGTCACTCAAAGGAAAACCTATTTGCAGCTTGTCATGGCCGACCGGTGGGGGGAGGCGAACGCCGCACTTCATACAAACCAAGAGCAAGCAGAGGAGGAGACATATTTCGCCGTGAAAAAACAGCGAAGCACATGTACTCTCTATGGGTTTGGTTGCGTTAGATCTCCTTCGGAGCCGACTGGGACCATTGCTGGGTCGGAGGTTTTCATGGTGAATTGAAAACACTAAGGGCAAAGACAAGGTAACCAAAGGAGAATACAGTCCACGGTTCCCACCTTTAACATGGCCATCACAATTCTTCATTGCATACTTCGGGGACGCTGCGGAAAATCAGAGAGACACGCCGTTCTCTACGGACGTTCTCTCCTCGAATGATGTCGTATTCCCTTGCCGTGATACCATGTTGGTACTTGTATCGTGCCTTGCCTGTGATGGCAACCAGGGACCATCGTTCTAGAACAACATTTACTCTATCACCACCCGCAGGTTCAGTGGGCGTAAATTGCATAGGTACGGTGGATAGCAGGTTAGCCATCACTATCACCTTACCGAGCATGAAATTCTCAATGTGGTCTATGACACCCACACTGGGCGGGTAATCAGCTACCGTGCATTGGTTGAGAATAGAGTCGATGTCGTGGATGCGGAGTAATTCTTGGCAATTTTCCATCATTGCCCGAAGCGAAACGGGGATGGGGTCCGTGGGTTGTACATTCTTACCCCCGTGTTCATGGGAATATCCATAGTGCCGAAGGCGCCTACGCGTGGACGTGTCCCATCCCTCAATAGAATCAACGAAGGCAATGAGCTCCTTTTCTTGGTCCGTGTCCATTGCCGCGGGCCGTTGGAGGACTCCGTCCAAGCATTCACCGGGTGGCGGTTCCTGAGGGTTTGGCACATTGAAGAGATCGAGCTTTTCTTGTGCGCTCACGGGTGGTGCCATGAGCCGTTCATCCTCAGCTATGATGGCTGAAATGAAGTCGGTAGATCCCAACTTGGTTCCTGCCATTACCGCACGGTTTTGCTCCCTGAGGCTCTGATCCTCGGCTTTAAGCAATGCATCACGTTTGATGGAGTTGGGGTGGGCGCTCACGATTACCGTGCCCAGCATAGAAAATTCGTGAGCAAGAATAGAGGAGTGTGCGTGCACATTTTCAGCGCGGTATACGTTGCCCACAAAATTGGGGTCCGCCGCCCTTCGCCAATTCTTATACGGGCCAAAAAGGCCGGCAACCACCTGCGCGTGGAGCGCACGTTCCGAGGCCGGTGTCCTCACTTCAAATGATGTGGCGACTGGCGGCTGAGCCCATGTGGACGGGGTGATGGGTTTGCATTGTGCCTCCGTCTTTTTTGTTTCCGTGGTTGCAGCGGTGTTCCAGAATCTCACCAAGGAAGCCTCCGGGCCGTAAAAAAGGACAATCCCATCGTTGTGAAAAGCATTCCACGCGAAACTTTGGACCGGGTTGCGACCATTATCAGAAGGGTAGCCACTCACCTCTAAGTTTGCCAAGACGCTTATTGTTGACCGCACGGACATTCCCTTATTGTACATGTATGGGGGGCGGCCCCGTGTTCCGCGGTTAAGCACACTCCACGTTTCAGGCCCATCCATTTCCGGGTGCGAAGCCACCATTTCGCGTGAAGCCTGCATTTGGTATAGGTGGCCTTCCTCTAAGTCCTTAACCTTTACGACAAAAATGTCACCCACCTTGGACCATTCATGAGACAATATTTTCTCCAAGAGTCTTTCTCCCCTTTGAGTGGGCAAGGACCACTCAAACCGGAGATACTTTTCGTGTGGTGCACGAAATGTGACCCCGCCCCCTAAGGGGTACACCGCTTCCTTCGAGTTGAGTGAAATGTCTTCTTGTTGGGGTTCAAATTGGCGATTCAAAAACTTTTGAAAGCCCCTAACGTCCGAGAGAGAACGTTCGGTTACCGCCGGCGGGTTTTTCCCGTTCCCAAGGTCCTCAAGATACCTATCGTTATAGTATTTGGAAAGGACGTTTCGGTGGACATCGAAACGAAGGGTGATATCAACCGAGAAGATGGGTTTGGGGAAATTAATGGCTCGAAGAGCCGCATCAAGGCTTAGGCCACGTGAGTCCAAGTCACGATAATCTATTGGGTCGGACGGTTGGCGTGCCGTGTTGATGTGTATGGAGACCAAAGGCCTTTCGGGAGTGTAACCTTGTTTGAGCGAAAATGCTCTAGTGGGGACTAGGGGCTTGGTCCTGTGGTGGCAAATTACTTTGTCTACGGCCCACTTAAGGTCGATAAGTGGGCCGGCCGCGAAAAGCAAATGGTTTTTTGCTCTTGTGTGCCTTTCCCATGATTCCATGGTGATCCACCCCGTGTAGGCCTTTTGGTCATCTTCCTTTTTTAAATCGGCAAAAACTTGCTTCAAAGCTTGGGACCATTTTCGCGAAGGAAGGCAAAAGGGTGGTGGATCGCGCTTGTCATTTGTTGGAAAAATATAGAAACTCTTTTGAGTTTTAATTATTTCCCTTAAATGTTTCATGGGGTCATGAGCCAACGTGACGGTGAACTTGGGAGCTTGTGGTGGGATGGTCAACTCGTCAAGTGATACGTGGAGGTCGTCCTCGTCAAGTCCCACATGCCATGGGGCGAGGTTGTACAACTCCTGCCTTGCACTCGTTGGTAAACTCGTCTTCTTTCTATTGAAGGCTTTCGTTTTGCCTTCATTGAGTTCGTAGTAGACATGGTCGTTTTTTATACTTTTCTCGTCTGCGGCGGCCACAAAAGTCGCCAATTTTGAAGTAGACGGCGGTTGTAGGCGTAAGTTGTCCGAGTGCGTTGGATTTACTTGACGGCTTGTTCCAAAGTTGAAAAGTGACATGTTGGTAGCGACGGGCACGAGGGATAACGTGAAAGTTGGAGAGCGGTTCCAAGGACGAAGAATTGACGGTAAGGTCGGATTGAGAGGTCGATTTTGAGATTTCAAATGTTGGACTGGATGTGGACGGCTAATACGCCCTAGAGCTGCTGATTCAGGACGATTTGTATTTGAATCAGTGATTTTCTGGCATGGAAATGCTGAAATCGCAAAAAAATAGACACTCAGAAAGTGCCCCAACAACTGCTACCCACATCATGGAATCCTTTCTTGGGGTCTTCATGTTGTACTGCAGCATCCATCAGCGGTTTCGCCTCAGAGGCTGCTGGGGTCCACCAACCATAGCCAATGTGGATCCCCAGGTGCTGCATGGTCTCCTGCATGAACTCGCTCTTCTCAAGCTTGAGTCGTGCGCAGGAGGATCATGTGGTCCTCCTGTGCATTAGTATCTAGCGGAACATCCTCAATGTCTGCCTCCATCCGGGCACCACATCATATTACCTTTTGTACCACAGGTCTTCCACATAGGAGAGAGAGGATCTTGATCATCAGCTTTTGAAAGACAGCTGGTATGTTCGCCACGCCAAAGGGCCAGAACTTCCACTTCAACACCATCCCCTGAGGCGTGATGAGCGCTTGCAGATCTTGGGCATTGGGCGTCCAGTCCACTTGCCAGAACCCACTCCTCTTGTCCATGTCTGTATTTTGGGGGCAAGGGGCTATGTTATCTAGCGTAGACGCCATTCTTAGTAGTTGACCCAGAGTGGTGCAACATCTTCTCATTTAGCTTTCCATACTCAACCAGCAGCCGTTTAGCTGAAGAGCCAGGGTTAGCGACCATGAAGCCGGGGCTGCAATGTGGAGGGTAGTTCCCAGCCTTGTACTCCAGAACAAGGCCAGCATCGATACGCTGTTGTATCTGTCACGCAATGTCATCGGCCTGCTCTTTGGTAGCTATATACGGGCCGCATCATATCTTCCGTTCCATGCAGTCAGGTCTCAGCTTGGCAGCCATTTCCTACACCTTGTCGGAGGACACTGGAGGGGGCAGGTCGCCAATTACTTCGACATGCGTTATGATGAATTTTTGTACTCTAGGGCCGAGCGGCTCAATCCTCTCCTCTAGCTCCTGGTCACAGTGTGGGTTGCTTGTCCCTTGATGTACAGAGGCAGGAGGCTGATCTTCAAATGGGTCCGTGCCCTTGGCTTGGTTGTGTGGCCCTTGGTAGAGAAAGAATAGGTTCGCCTCCAGCGTTGCTGGCGGTCTGGATCACCATAGGCACACTCAAGGGAGTTCACCCATGTATTCCTCTCAGACCTCATATTCCTCAGGCGTCCTCACATCGACACCCCATACGTGCTTCATGAGCTTCAACTGGACCTTACCCTACCAGGTGGTAATCTTGTGCTCCAGGTCCTCTTTGAGTTTTAGCAGATCGGCCACCGCTCCTTGCTTCCGTGGCCAGGAGCTTTGGGTAGGTCTAGTGTAGCACAGCCTCTCCGACACGACCTTTCTCTTAGAGTCCCAGTATTGCTTCTGCTTGGTCCGGGGCGCAAGCTGACCTCGAGGAGTCTTGTTTCAGGATGCAGAAGAGCTGCCTCTTGGACGCCTCGGCGCTTTGGTTAGAGTAGTCCACCTTGTCTATGCTGGTCTTGACCAAGAAGGCTTCATGCTCGGACTCGTCATATAAGTGTATGAAGCTAATCAGGTTCGATAGTCGACACCCAAAGACTACATCACGACTAGGTACATCAGCAGTTTAACTGGAGGGAAAGGAAGTGGGAGGGTCCCACACGACATACAGGTCACCCTCAAGCATTGTCAACACAGCATCAGGAGGTCGTGCTCGTGTCCTCCGGACATCTACGGTGAGGACTCGGTTTTCATTCCAGATTCCCGCACCAAAATAGGGTCCTACTGTTCCCAGGGTACAGGGGCCATGGCACCCTCCACGACACTTAGCATATTTCCCCAGCTGGGTTTTCCGATAGGAGCTTTCTTGCCCCAGGACACGTAGATGTCGGTGTCAGGTAGCTGAATGGTCATCAAGGTGATCTCCTCTAGCGCAGTGCGCCACTACTAGCCTTCTCTACGAGCCCCCTGGTCGAGTGAGCACAGAGAAATCCGGTAACCTTCCATAGCCACCTTGGTGAGAACCTTCCCTACTTCAATGGACCTCGGGTTGCCATACGCCATGCCAAGAGTTGGCCAATAAAATGTACAGGAGCTGTTCTGCCCCTCGCTGCAAAAGAGATCGAGACATGTTGCTTGTCGCTTGCGAACAGTTCCAGACTGAGGTTTTCTGTAGAGTAACCAAACTACTTCAGAACATCGTCCCAGGTGTCCTCAGGAGTTGTTAATCCTCCGCTTTGACAACAACCATCGCGGTTGCTAGCTCCTTCTTACTTGCTCTTATGTGGCGAGACACTTGTGCTGTTTGCTCCGCAGGAACAGCTTCTCTCCCGCAACCATGGTCAACAAGGATGACACACAGCACTTGTGGGGGATATCACTGGAGGGTGCTCGGTAAACAAGTCGGTAACCAGAACAAAGTCAAAAGTTTCGGTAACCATCCCGTGGAATCTGCAATGAACTCTCTTTAAACTCATAGATACTTCGACTTCACAGTCCCCACAGCTGTGCACCACATGGCCCTCACCCATATGAAAGAGGGCGGTAGACATAGTTCTCTTGAGTCCATACCTAGGTACAATTTTTGCAGACACTACAGATATTGTGGCGCCAATATCTAGTACCCCCCGGGACTCTTTGGCCTGCAGGCACATACGAAGAGAGAACACGGGATCAGTACTTCGTGCAGAGCTCCGACAAAAGGACCTCGCAGGCAAGGTACTCCCAAAGCCCTTCTTGCGGCGCTTCCTCACCATGCGCATGAGGCGAGATCGCTTCTCGGGTCCTGACTTGTCCGCATCATCCTCGATGGGACACTTCGTCGCATGCGCCTACTAAGCAGAGACTTGGGCTTGCACCTGCATAGTAGGTCGCGTGTTAGGCTGACCGGGGTGTGCAGTAGGTCTCTCCCTTGGTTTGCAGTACGGGTTGCCCGTAGTCTTCACACTGTTCTTCTGAGATCCTCCACGTCTTCCTTTTCCATTGTTTTGGCCCATGCCCCGGCCCTTGGACCCGCTTTTTCACTTGCCCTGGCTATTAGCCGGTTTGCCTATGGTGTTCCAGTTGCCGTCGCTGTTCCCACAAGTAGCGTTGGCTTCATTTCAGCTCATTTCAGTTGGTTAGAAATTCTGCGCTTGTGACAGCACTCCAGCTCGTAGTGCTGCCAACGATCAAAAAAAACCCAGCTTATAGTACATAGTAATGGTCCGGTTTGTTTTGTTTGATGCCGGTGTTCACATTTCGCTTGTTACGTCACACAACGAAGCATTGTTACTCAACACAAGCCAGGGCATGCAAGAGTGCTGCATTTCTGTCCTTTGCCTCAAAATTGAAGAGGTTGCCCAGGCAGCGGACATGCCTCTGTCTTTGTCTGAGGAGTTGTCCTTCGTAGCCACTGCTCTGAGCGTACCCCTGAACACCGGGGCGATAGGCGTTCTAATGCTGGTCTAACTGCTTTTCAAGCGCCAGTTCCGGCCGGTCCACCAACAGGTCTCCCTGAGTGAGTGTCCTAGATATCCTTTCGGAAGTGACTTTACATTCACCCCATACCTTTTTCGAGATTTCGTACACCAGTCAAAATAGCGGCTCATCACTGCCGTAGGACCAGGGCGTCAGTCGCCCCACCAATGGTAAAGGTCCGCCAGTAATTCAGAGATACGTGCTGCTTTACGGTTGCTGCGCAGCATACCTAGGTTGGGGATCTCTGTCTGGATAGATAGATCCGTCACGCAATACGGATATTGTATGCGTTGGGCAACGAGCACATCAGCTAGAGTGCTCTTGCAGCACTTGAGTAGCAGGTCGCACTTCACACGCCCGCTAGCGTGGGTCATCCTTGTCATCCTCACAAATCTGCCTAAACTGTCGGCCAACCCCCGGAGCTCCTTCCCCGTGAATTCCGGCAGGTTCACCACAACCTTCGACGCGGCGATAGCCTTGCTCTCATGGAGGCTATGCCCCTTTTTCCCTTTATTCTCCTCCTTCTCCTTCCACTTCTTATTCTTCCCCTCGGCAGTCCCACCAGTATCATCAGTGTCCTCGGGGTCGTGGGAGCTGTCCTGCTCACTAGAAGAGGAGCACAGGAACTAGGGAAGAGCATTGTGGGAGGCTCCAATCCCACATGAGTAGCACCGTAGGGCTTCATGTCCACCATCGCCCTTAGGACGGCCAAGCCAAGTCCATCGAGGTTCCTTCGGGTAGAGTGTTGTGCATGATTGTACGGGGGTGGGGCCCTTCTTCGTACAGATGGGCTTGTCCGGACCACAGCTGGAGTGGGAATAGGCTGGCTGCTCACAACGCCCAGTGTGTGTACTGGACCGGTCGCCACAGCGTGGGCTTGTATCCGGTCAAGCGAAGCCACCATCTCCAAAGAGAATGAGCCAACGGTAATCAAAGTTTCGAAGGTCAGTTTAGCCCTTATCTTTTGTGTGATGTCCTTCGTTGGGTCATTTGCAACTCCGGGAAGCTCTTCTTTCACCTCTAACCGTGTGGTGCCACTTAGTGGAGACCTGTCAGATCCCTTGCTCGTGCCTCCAGCGGAGCTTGGACGCCACAGGTTAGCCAAAGAGGTGAAGGGGGCCCCTAGCATACCTTCTCCATAGCCACATGCAGAGTAACTCAGTATCATTCCGGGCAACCCAGGTGGCGGCATACTAGGGTAGACCTCGAAGGGTCCATGGTAGTTGGATACAGGCATTTCAGTATAGCCTAACCCAAACAGCAACCGGCTCACTGGCCCGGAAGAGGTGGCGCATCCATAGAGTTCTCATAGGAATGCCCATGGTGTGGATAGTTGCCGATGTGCCAATAGGGACTGTTCTCTGTGCAATAAGAGAGGGGGCTGCTCCAGAAGATGTGGCTGTCTATGTAGGGATTCGTGCTATCCCCATGGTGTTCCCGGTGTGGGGCCTGCCACTTCAAGACAACGGGGTCAAGGGGACGGCTTTATAGCAAAGAGAGTCCCGTATTCATGATCATGTGTTGCTTCGGGGTATCCTCCTTCTCGAGCTTCTCCTTTCGATTGCCTTCAGTGTGGTGACACTCAAGCCTTCCGAGTCCTAACCGCTCCCATCAAGCGACTTATCCATCTCTCCGGTGCCACTTAAGGGCCCTATAGGTACAGGCTCAAGTTGATGTACAGGTTCACGACCTGCGCGCTCTGCTAGTTGCTCTTCAAGCACAGTGGGCACTAACTTTTGCGCCAACTTGGCTGTTGGTGCTCCTGGCGTTGTTGTCTCAGCACTGTCATTAGTGTTGATAGCTTCTTCTCAGCCCTTCAAGGAGTATGTGTTTTAGGTTTTCTACGGTCGGTATATACTGCACATGGTTGCACACAACCGCCGAAGATTTGGGCCTCTGCTACCTAGAAGTTTGTGCACTGGTTGTCGTAGTATCCCGGGTGCTTCATGTTCTCATTGCGTGGGGCTTTGCTCCTGCTGTTTGTTGGTCTGCAACGTTTTCTTCAAATACTTCTGACGATGAAAAAAACCAGATAATTGAAAACCCAGCAAGGCAAGCAGGTTATTACGATCACATAACTCCAAACATGAAAGGCTGCAATACAAAGAGGATAGGTGATTTACCAAGTTGGATATTCAAGACAAAATTTTCGATTTCAAATGAAGCAATCACAAGATAGTCAAAAACAAATTAGACAAGGATTTAAAACTGCCTCTATGGGCATTGTCTTGGTAGGATGGTCACTCTGCGCTGCGAACCCTCTATTTTGTGTCCCATAGGTACGGAGATGGCATGGCTTGTGGCACTGAGGTCACCACCATGTTATCATTGGTCTTTCTACTTACTTTGGTCGCTGGAATTTCGCACTAGGACCTCTGAAAAAGAAGTGTCCTAGCCTCTAGGGTGCATGTCACTAAAATACGTAACCATTCGTCGGAAATAGACAAAAATGTATAGGCTCTGAAACATGGCAGGGCCTCAGTAAAGTGAAGACATCCGTTCACGATCGTGTGATAGTCTCAGCAAAGGTGGGTGGCAAGGGTCCTTTCAACATCCGCATAAGCGTGTTGGGGTTTATATGTCGAAATGTAGTATCTTCATTTTGATAGAGAGTGATACTGAAATAAAAATGTGGTCTGTGTCAAGATGTGTTTCATACAACTAAAGGCATTGAAATAAAGTTTTTTTGATTGAAAGTTTTTTCTACACCAGTCGAAGCAAAATGTGAGGCACAGCCATGGAATACATGAAAAAAATTTTGCGTCACAGAATGGATAACTCCGTCAATTACAGTTTTCGAGACTATTCCAATGTGTTTACATGCGCACTAAACCATGCACTCCACAGGAGCACCTCGTAATCGTGTACCAACATCAGAAGAAACCACCAAACTGTGTAAAAAGGTCCAAATTTTGGGGTACCATAGGGCAAAACTGGCCTAGCTAATCGGAGTAACTACACTACCGAAGCGAAAAGTGAAACATCTTGGTGCAACAATTTAAACAAATTGTGAAGCACCAGCAGTGCCAACATGGAACTCATTCGGTGTTACAGAACGGATAATTCTGTCAATTGTACTGTTTGCAACTTTTCGAATACTTTGCAGGCAAATGTACATTTTTTCGTGTCATCATCTTATCTTGGGAGGAAGCAAGTTTATGGACAAAAATGCCTGTACACAAACCAGGCAACATGAAGAAAATTACCTAGAATGCATGAGGCTGTTCCGAAAAGCCATTTCAAAAACAGCAAACTACTACAGGTACATATGGCTATATCATGCATGATAGCTGTTTGCACCATTGTACAACCATTTTCTTCAAACGCGCATCACAGCATACATGCGGGCTTTCATTTGTTATGCATATCAAAAGCTCTGTTGTTCACATTACACATATCATTACCGGTGGATTTTCCAAAGCCGTTGTAGCGAAACTCTGCTGCTTCACAGTTTTGTCTAGGCAGTTTGCAATTGACTCGGCGGTTACCATCACCCGACCGACCCCAGATTCGGCCTCCAGGAGCAGTCAGCCATCAGCCATGTGGCTGACCAATCGACCGACCGGTCGCGAAGGGTAGCCGCCGTTCCTAAACCGAAAGTAAGCCTGGGCAGTGTATGACAAATTTCAACAACTTAAATTCTCTTGTGTTTTCAAGATTCTGTTTAAGAACGAGCACTTGTCCTGTTTATGTCTGATGTGATCGTTGATTTCACGCGAATGCGAGTTTTTGCAATGCAGCAAGTCTCGGTGCAAATTGTCACTCGCAGTGTGGTGTCTTTGTCCTGTATCCTTCACAGGCGCACCGGCACTGTACGCCTTCTCAGACAGCATGGTTGCTTCGGACCCTGGCAATGCCTACAGTTCCCCTGACCCTTGCTCCGAGTCACTGGAGAACACGACAAAGAGACTGCCTTCAGACCTGTAGGCTCGTGTAAGGCGGCTTGCTAACTACCCTCCACTTTCCCTGGGTCGGATTGAAATGGCAGATACCTTACAGCACTTGGCCAGCGTAGCCATGAAGGAGGGAAAGGATAGCACAAAGAAGGTGTTTTACCCCAGTGCAACGTGCAGCGCACACACAACACGGCACAGGCGGTGACACAAGCAACGAGGTTTCAAGTTACTGCAGTTCCAGGTCTTCAACTGCCCATGCTTTCCGCAGGAGGGAGGCAGTATCTGGGAGCGCGATGAATTGTGTATAACGTACATTATTGAGGAAGGAAAGATCAACGTGTTGATGCGCACCATGAACGACGTCAAAAAGTATCACTATCAGGCTATGAAAGAGGGCGCTAACGTCTGCAGCTTGTGGGTGAGTTACGAGTATTTCGGTGTTACGATTGTGCTTGTGGGTGTGTCACGAGTATGCTTGTGTTACGAATGTGCTTGTGGGTGAGTTACGAGTGTGTTGGTGTTACGAATGTTCATGTGGGTGAGTTACGAGTGTGCTTGTGTTTCGAATGTGCTTGTGGGTGAATTGCGAGTGTTTAGGGGTGACGAATGTGCTTGTGGGTGAGTCACGAGTGTGTTGGTGCTGGGACTGTGCTTGTTGGTGAGATACCAGTGTGTTGGTGTCAGGAATGTGCTTGTGGGTGAGTTGTGAGTGTGCTTGTGTTTCGAATCTGCTTGTCGGTGAGTTACGAGTGTGCTTGTCGGTGACTTACAAGGGTATAGGTTTTCTTCGACTGGTTTTCTTTGCCACACCGGTGGTGTGGTATTGTATCTCGTCTTGACACAGGAGGTGGACCGAAAGGTTAGCACAAAGGTGTCCGAGCAGAGTGTGGGCATTTTGTTGAAGTGTGCCTTCACTGCCGCGGAAGCATTGCAAACATTTGACGTGACGAATATGATCGAGCACATTGCTATGGTGTTGAACCACGCTCTTGAGAGCTATGTATGTCGTTTAGTGTGTGGGCAGGTGACAGCTTGGTGTGCAGATGAACGGTTCGTAAATGAGGAACTGCCGCATGCTGCCTACTGCCACCACTGGGACCTGTCGTAGGATGCATGGTGCCCATGGTTAGGCAAGTTTCTCATGTTGTTAGCATGCATCCCTGGCATGGATATTGATGATTCATGGGCAGCACTTCAGTACCACCTGCAGGGTGAGCCTCGCACCATGCACCATGATGCTTTCTCTGATGTCAAATGCCCACCCTATACTGAGGTGGTGTGGCGCACATGACCCGCAGCATTTGAAAGCAAGGTGCACCATGCTTGTGCAGCGTACATAAGGTTCGGGGAAGCCATGGGCCTGCAGGGCCGAAACATAGACTTGGCACTTGTTGGTGTGAGCCCTACCATAGTCTGGATATTCTTGCTTGCTGCATACGGCTGGCGGGATGGACATCACACACTGACCAATGTGCTTTTGCTTTTGGTGAGGTGCATTCTGTGGTAGTCTTTTTCAGTGATGGGGTTTGCTTTTGCAATTTCGGACGTGATGCAATCATTATCCGCTTGTCTATGTTTTTGATGATTGCTGCAGCAATTCACACCGGGAGACATCAGTTCTCAGGAATTCCTTGTCGTAAGACATTTGGAGCTCATCTTCAAAAAACTTGAATCCCTGAACAACTACGAGACAATCATGAACAAATGCGAAGCGCCCAATGCGGCAGTAGGACTATGCTCCTTAATGGCACCTGTGTTGGGTAGCAGCGTCATCCGCTGGTCGCTTACCCGGGAGTCCAACATGGCAGTTCGGTGGCTGAAGTTTGGTTCCTTGATTGCCCTTGGAGTACTCCAAGATCCGGGATGATTGGCCCAAGGTTGCGGCTACAGATGCGCCGCTTGGGATTTGTGCCGCTATGTGCTCAATCACAGGGGGTTGTATTTGGACTGCAAGCCTCTGAGCTCTATTGCACAGGGCTGTGGTTTGTGTGTGGGAGGGGGGGGGGGGGTATGGTGCGGTGAGTGCCTCCTGAGTCTCATGACGCGATTAACTGATGCCACACGTATGCCTTGCATCGTACATACACCACTTCTGTCCGGTGAAACGTCACATGGCACGTCATGATGCAGCAATGCACAACGGGGACATTCAGCTGGTTTTGCACAACCACCGTACAACCGTCACAGGGAGTTACGGCATAATTTTGTTGTTTGCGGCCTTACAAGGAAAAGGGCACTCAGACAATTGTGTTGCCTTGTTTGTCTGCTCTACGTGCATATGTGTGTGGGTTGTTGGTCTGTGTGTGCAGGGGCTTGGCGGGCAGATGATCGGGGAAACGCTGCACCTGCTGAACAAGACGCACCTCAGGACAATTCAAGTTGCTCAATGCCACCACGGGCCGTGGTCAATTAACAGTGCTTCACGGTCTTAAACTGCACACTTCGGACTTCAGACTGAAAGGCGCCAAGAGCCAACCACCGTGAAAGGTCCCAAACATTTCTGTGTCCTTTGTAGTGTTGCGGCCCTTGTTGTGGTTACGCTTCTCAATGTGTGCGCGCCTTTGTCCACATGCCACTATGGAGTTGGTGTGTATTCTTTATCTTGGTAGATCTCTTATTTTGCTGATCGGCGCTCACGTGGGATGCACATTTTGCCTCATGATGCAATTTATAACATTTTGAGACACATCATGTTAAGCCTTTGGTTCGTGGTCTTGTTCTTGATGTAAGCAATGAACACTTCCCCCGTTGCTGCCACCAATCGTGGAACCGCTTGCAGCAGTGGATGTTGCCCCGTGTTTCTATGCTTTTGCGGCAGAACCATGCGGTGATATTTCATTTTTATGTCCCGCACAGATTTGATTCTATGCTCACATCATTTCCTATCTCTGTTGCGCCCGTGTAGAACCAATTGTTTCGCTGCAATTTCCGGGCGCGTGGACATAGCCACCGATGTGCCCATTGCGGCTATGTGGCAGGGCAGATGTCTGCGATTATCATGCATGGGTTGTCACCATTCACTTTTGGCATTTTGCTGACGCATTGAGGCGGCCACACATGTGTCCATTGCGGGTCTCCGGCAGGGGTTGCATGTGATATAAAGGCAGCCTCAGTATCATTGATACGTGTTGTCACATTACGATTTGTGAGATGCGCATCTCTAGTGGAATAAATTGGCATTTCAGAACCCCTGCAATTATCTTGCAAAGTTTTTTTTCCAACAAGGTGGTGATACTTGTCCTGGCATTGGTGTTACTTTTTTGTTATGTGTGTTGAGACCCTATGGAAGTTATTGTTTTTTTGCATTTTACGGATTTGGAGACTTATGACAATTATCACGACCTGGGAAGAACATCCAAAGAGTCAAAGATAAATAGTAACATATACCAAAAGGCGAAATGAGATATAGCCTATCATTGCACGCTTGTTAATTTGTCTTTGAAGGAAGACAATTTGCTCAGAATGAAGGAGGAATATTTTGGCCCTGTGATGGATGGAAGATTTTTTTTCAGCACTGCATGAATCAAGCACAGCAGTGTTGTCACAAAAGAAAAGCGTATAGTTGTGGACAAATGACGAGGGTGGCAATAGAGTTTGTTGAAACGGGACAACAACCAAATAGCAACTTTCCATTAAAAAGGTAACGTAGTATGGTTGTAGTAATGTAAACGACTACGCTCCCTCAGAGTCTTAGGTCGCGATGTCATTCCGCATCCCGGGACCAAAAGCAAGTAGCAAACCACATTAGCCACCCAAAGTGTATCAAGGCTTATTGGTGAACAAAGCAGTGGCAACATAGGGGACTATGCGGACAATCACCGCGGAATTGTTAGTTCTTGAAAGCCACTGTAACAGTCCCTTCCTTTGCGGTTGGTAATAGTTTTTCCTTTTTACGCCGAAACTTTTCTCGCCAACATACAAATCGAACATTCGACTAAAACGGTTTTAATACCGTATATGGCACGGCGACATCGGGAACCCAAAAATCTTTTCCCTCCGTTTTTTGAGGGGGCTTGGATACTGTCAAAAAAGCATCCATACAAGGTGTTCAACATGGAGGTATTGTAGCTTCTATGATGCCGAACATGACGTATTTTTAGAGATGAAGATATTAGTATTATTTTTGGTTCGAAGCAGTGGGCTTTGATGTGCAAGATTATTGAATGTTTCAAAGTCATATCGCATATGGCACTTTTTGTGTGGTACCGGGCCGACCGACTCACCGACCCGCCCAAAGGGCTTGCCCGACCGACCAAGCCCTCCGAGGCCGTCTCCAATTCATCGAGATAGTTTTGGCCAGAACCCGATCGACCGACCCTCATGGTGGCCGGCGGAAGTGATGGTAACCGCCGAATCAAATGCAAACCGCCCTCATCTTTATGCCAACTTTGGGGTAAAAAGCAGAGGGTCATGAGAATATGGCCTTTTCCACCATTTTTTAAAGATGTTACGAAGAACAAAATACGCAGCTTCTAAAGGCAGCCTGAGTGGTGCACAGATTTGAACCACCCGGCATTTCTAGTTTCCCATCATCGCATGCATCCAGGGTTTCATTTAGTATCGAGTGTAGATATAGAATGGGGTCTTTTCCTTCAAGAGTATGGTAGTACACCTGCATGCATTAAAATATTGGCCTATGTTTACGCCGTTTTCGGCGTAAGGTTAATGGGGTCTTGACAATATGGTGTTTTTTGCACCAGTTTGAAAAGATTTTACGCCGAACAAATCAGGTTGTTTTTTTAACCGGCGTGGGTGGTGCACAGTTTTGCACCACCAATCTACCGCATTCTCAAAATCCCTGCCAATGGTGATGACAAACAAAAAAATCAACGCATTCCAACCATCCTCTACACTATAACCTATGACAAGAAAAACCTACATCCGACGCATTACCGCTGCACTATCATGGGCAGCATCAGGCTCGCTGCAAACAAACGCGGAAAACAAGACAAAGCAGGTTCAAATAAACAGCAAGAATTGAGAAGAGAAAATTTGGTACAGAACATGTGGGCTGTGAAATAGACCAACCAGGGGTGGCCCCTGAGGAAGCGGTGAATCAGAAAACAAGAAAACAATTTTTCACACACTGATAGCAGCACATTCTGAGACTTAAATTTGCTATTGAGTTTTCAGTTTTGCATCAAAACGGCATATTGCGAAAAAAAAAATTCTATTGCCTTCAGCAACGCACCTTGAAGAAAAGGTGGCACTTAGCCAATCACACATTCATACAAATAGTCAGTGACGCAGTCAATCACGCAAGCAAGCAGGCAGACAACCAAAAAGAAACCCAAAGTTTGGCTTTTTTTCATGAGCAGCCAATGGTGGAGTGGTACAACATTCACCCTATAACTACACGAGCGTTGGATCTTATCCTGTGCCGCCCATCGCTAGCGGCCCTATCGGCCCGTCGGCTCTTTGTCACCCGACAATGGTTCAAATCCTTCAAAGCACAAACTTTTGACCCCCCCTCCTTAAAATGTGGTGTCAAGGTTCAGCGGGATGGGGGCCTAAAAATCAAAAAAAACAATGGAGAATATTTTTTGTTCAGTTCGGACTAGGATGAGCTGTTGTAGCCTGCTCACTTCACAGCACTCGAGAACTCGAGATAAGCTCTCGGTGTCACAGATTAGAGCTGTCCAGTGCTACAATAATGCCTCAGTGGTGGCGGCAGCACATGTGACACATAGTGAAGATTGGCTGTATGTGAAAACCAGATTATGCCGTGGGAGACTTCCACGCCTATAAGCTTCTCAGCGTGCATGAAGCACAATGACTGTAGCCTGAAAACGACAGCGTTGTGAAGATTGAAAACTGAGATACATCAACAGATTGCATTTCATACACCGTCCGTTGGGGAATCATTTTGTCCGGCAAAACACTGATTTTACAAAGGGTCAGACATCCAATATCATGCCTTGGAGTATGCTACGTGTGCTACTCAACTAAGGGGGGGGGGGGGGCAACAATGTCCGTGCCTGCACTTGAGGTAAAAAACACCTCTTTGAGGTGATTTTGTGCTTTTCTGCAACGTCAAAAAATGGAGTGAACTTTTTAGGCCACCACACCTCCCTCTCCCTCCCCCTCCCTCTCCCCCTGCTACCCAAGTCTGGGACCTTAGAATGTTTGTTATGGGGCGCAACTGTAAAACAAATCCCAAAAGAGTTTTACTTCTGAGAAAACATAAATTAAATCCCACAATGCACCTCCATAAAACTTGGTGGCCCAAATTTGAAAAAGCCAACCAAAGAAATCAACACTTTTACTAAGACCCAGCTGGGTAGTAGATATCATTGCTGCATTTGTGACACTGGTTTAGCAACACTGGTGATCATCCTCAGTTCACAGGAGGATCGTCCTGAAAAAGCCTCAAAAAATGCCCAAAAATGACCATTTTTGACCACTAAATCGGCCATTGAGCGGGCTAGGTGGCTCCAGAAGGCACAAATCCTGTTGCATGTGATGCGCACTTGCTCCGCGGTCAGTTTGAGCTACTTGCATGCCAACTTTGAGGCACAGTGACGATCGTTCTGAACTTTCAGGACAGTCGTTCTGAACTTTCAGGACGATTGTCCTGAAAACTGCCTCAAAACAGCCTAAAAATGGCAGTTTTTGACCACTAAATCCGCAATGGAATGGGGTAGACAGCTCAAAATGGCACTAAACTTGTTTCCCTAGATGCGCATTTGCGGTCGTTTTAGGCCACTTGCATGCTGGTTTTGAGACACCATGTCCACAAAAAGACTTTTTCACCGTCCGCTTGCTGCTGCTGGTTGCTTGCTGCTTGCTGCTGCTGCTAAAATGTGTTGCTCACCCTCAGACCCTGAGTAGGGTTGTAAAACCTCGACAGGGTAAACCCAGCTCGGTAATAAAGTTCCCACATCCCAAGGTGAAACAGTGGCATACTCAAACCCACACACCTAGAATATACCTGAGGTGCTTTCCCACAACCGGGTTGATCTGGCAACCTTGCTGGCAATGTAACGTGTTCCAATGAAATTGATGATTGCCACCTTGAAATGGGGACTGTGAGTATGCTGATCACAAACACCAACCAGCAAAGCCGTTTGACAATTGCTGAGAACCACAGCTGCCCCAGCCGCAAGATGATGAGAAAATGACCGATCGGTAAACACAACAGAGCAGGCATACATGCGAATAATGAATGTGGTTTTAGTACACAAGGCTTGGTTAATTCAACAGTTCCCAGATAACTTCCCCGGACAGAAGCACATGGAATTTGACTTTGCAACTGATGGCACCGTTAATGGCTAGCTAAGCCAGAATGGCAGGATCACTGGAACAAGTGTGCCAATGTTTTGCACCCTACTCAACACACACTGTTATCTGTCTGTCTGCAGCCAATGCAATTAAAAATACCGGCTTGTATTGAAGACTGGACCCATTCTCCTGCCTTCACAGTGAACCCCCTGGAATTTGTGCCTTCAGCAACCTTGCATCTGAGGACCATAGAAGGATACACAGCTTGGTACACTGTCACGTGTTGCACTGAATGAAGAACCACAGACACCCAATGCATACCTCTTTCCGATGGGCCCTCACCTCCTGTCCCCGAAAACTGTCGTGAAAACTTTCTGATCTGAATTCAGCATGCAGCGAACACTCCTCCAGGCATTGCCTCAAGCCTTGCTGGCCCTCATTAAAAGGTATTCCGGTGAAACGGGGCGCCCTTGCACTGCGCACGCACTGCACGCTACTTTTAGACAATGTTCCACCCAAAGAGCCCCTAGGTACACCCATTCCAAACGCCCCTCAATTTAGGTCACCCAAACTACCCTAGCAGAAGACAAATGCAAGCTACCTTCCCTTCACATAAGCGCTCCTAAGGGCACCTCATTGGTCAAATCATGTCCGAAATCATGCAAAATTGCCCAAAATCTCCCACAATCAGACCTAAATCTGAGACAATGGTAGAGGCGCCAAACACCCAAATATCATAATTACGTTGTATATAATGTCGGCAGGTGAATTCTAACCTTCGATGATTCTTTTGAATTTTTCGATCTTGATCATCATCATCAGTATGCATCATCATGATCATGTACATGATGGATGACCATGTTCATCACATTTTGCATGAAGGCGGCCATCCAGGGATCTTCTCCTGCCGTGCTGGGACAGGGTTTCTGGGCTTCAGCACTCCTCTTCGTTGTATTCCTTCTCTCGTTGCTCCTTCGTTGTGTGTCCGTCACCTCAACTCAAGCGCTGGGGGTGCTGGTTTTGGTGCTTGTGGACAATTGGGAGCCCGCGGCACCCATCGACTGCCTAGGCCAGTACCTTTGACAACTAATGATGCCCCTAGGGGGCGTTTTTGCACAGCGCGGGCAAAGCGCGTGCACGGCGCCAATTATTATGCTGCTTATCCCGGGAGCACCCCTGAAAACCACCCACCTACAGAAGCATGCATGATCAATTCCAAACAGCCTAGGGTGCAGAATTCAGGACCGTGGAACCCGTGGCAAGCATCAAACAAAAAAAAAGAAATCCTTGGTGTACCAGCAGGGGCTGTAGGGTGTAGGGTGCAGAATTCAGGACCCTGGGCCCTGTCGCTACCGGCGGTGGAAAACAGCCGACTTTTCGCACAGGGCGCGCACAGTGCGGGCACAGCACGGGCACAGCGCGTAGTGCGCCCCCCTAGTATCCCAAAAAATGGGTCTCTAGTACGGCCACACGCCCAAATAGTTGTACTGCGCACGCACTGCGCAAAGTGCGCCCCCAAAGAGAGGCTTGTACACAGCAGAAGGTTGCTACAGTGGTGGAAGCAGAACAATGAGTAAGAGAGTAAAAAAACTTCTGCAAAGACCCTGACTTTGTGACAACATTGTCATCATTTCGACGACTCATGAAAATCACAAGGACGTGGAAGGCTGTCACACTACTGCCACACACAACACAACGTACAGACAGCTGTCACAGAAAAAAAATCTCTCCAAAAGCACAGAAGGTTGCGATACTTGGCACATAACTCCGATCAATTGCTCATCCTGCAAACACCTGCCACCAGTTGTACAAGCACCCATGATTCTTTCAGGCAGAAGAGGCAGATACTTCCATAAGGGTGCCAAGCAACAGGAACATGTTTTGCCAATGTGATCACGTGTGTACAGGTTGTGTACAGGTACAATACCACACAAATACTATTAGCGAATTGACAGCATTACACGTCTGTGTTCATGATCGAAGAAAGCACCAGGGCTGCACTGCAGCAAAATTTCGACGCTGTATTAGCAGCCATGGATCAGAACAAGGCAAGATGGGACCAGGCCATGCACTGCTTACACTATGGCACCTGTGAGTGCATAATATATGGACAGCAACCTCGCAGCAATTGGTACAAGAAAAATGGTTGCTTAACGTAGATTGTGAATTGCCAATACTGAGGCTGTATGCAGCACCAGGGGGGCCAGGTGAAGCGGCATAACAAAAGCAATATAATGCGCAGGGTTTTGACAGGGGCAGGGGGGGGGGCATACATGGTCCAGACCAGAATCCCTTTCCAGCTCCCTTTGAATCCTCCAGCTTTACACACGTAAAATGCACCCTTGCATTGTAGGGGCTGTGCAGAAATCCGACCCTTAATCCCTCAGCATGATACATCTTGAATAAAGGAGACATGAAATGTCTTCATAACACTCCACATACAGTGGACAGTGTGGTTGGACTGTAATGTCATTTGAGAATGCTGATTCGAAGAGGGCCAACCGCAACAGTTGGGGCAAAAGAGATTCCAAAAAAAGGATTGTGAGGTATAAACAATAATTGCAACACAAAATGCATTGAAGATCACCCAAAATCATCAAATCATGTGCAGAGGGGACTTCAGGGCCACAGCCCTACTACATGCTGTACAGCCAATCACCATAACTCATGACACAAACATGCCCACAAAACAGATTAAACAATTCCTGCATGAACACCCACACAAGCGCTGTGCATGCTGAGCTGGCACATCCACACAGAAAACCACAAACACACACAGAGCTGCCCACACGCACACACAGACACACACGTGTAAATACAGCTGTACAAGCATAACCCACATAACTAGCAGACGATTGCACATAAACAGGCAAGCACATACGCATATACAGTGGTGCCCAAATCGCTTCCCTGTTCACTGCATGCATGCACTATAAACTACATTCACGGAGCAATAACCAAACTGCCACCGTGAACAATGTAATGACAAAATGCCCTGGATTAGCTGAGTGGCCACAGCTCAGTGCTGATACCCATCGAAGGCATCTGGGCTAAATGGAAGAGTACAACACCACCTAGCCTTTTGGCAAAATTAGGTAAATGTGTGTATGTTGGAGTGGCTCATGTTTGGGTGCCAAATATTATGAAGTAGAGTTCTGTGTACCCCTGTTTATGCATGCCAGACGGTGGTGGTGAAAAGAGACTCATTACTTCCCCATGGCTGCATATACACTTCCTAGAAATTATTACAACCAACAACCACTGATCAAGGGAGGAGAGATGCGCAAAGGTCACCGCCACACGCTATGCCACTAGCAACAACAACAAAGTGCTCATACCACGCTTTGTTGTGTACATGCACTGGCAAGCATATGCATGCAATCCTGCAAACCTGCAAACCGCGATGAACGATGAACACGTACGCAACACAAAAATACACCCACAAGCATTCGCAGCACTATTCCAACTATTCCAACAGCTATTTGACATGACATTTGTTATCATTGCTTGGCGCTCTAGGTTCTGTCCTGCGCAACACACTAGGAGGCTGAACAAAAACTACAGCACACCACACAACACCACACCAGCAGTGTGGCAGCACGCTGAAGAAGCCCCACTGCCCATTGCTCCCAAGCAGTGTGACAAGCAGTGAGGCGGTGCACAGCAGGAGTTCCACTGCCCACTGCCCACCCTGGGCAGTGAGGCAGTGAAGGGAAGGAAAAAATACACTGCCCACTGCCCCTAGGCAGTGCAGCAATGTACCGCAAAAGTTCCACTGCCCACTGCCCCCAGGCCATATATCGCACGAAGTCGCCCCCCCCTACCTTGGAGGTAGGGGGGGGGTAGGGGGGGGGTTGGGGGGGGGGTAGGGGGGGAGGTAGGGGGGGGTCGAGAAGGTAGGGGGGGGTATGGGGGGGGAAGGCGGTGCACACACAAGGCGGAACACACAAAAGGCGGCCTGTGGCCACCGCAGGAGTGTTGTTATTTAAGGGGCCACAGGCAAGGCGGTGCACACAGAAGGCGGTGCACACACAAGGCGGAACACACAAAAGGCGGTCTGTGGCCACCGCAGGAGTCTTGTTATTTAAGGGGCCACAGGCAAGGCGGTACACACAGAAGGCGGTGCACACACAAGGCGGAACACACAAAAGGCGGAACACACAAAAGGCGGTCTGTAGCCACCGCAGGAGTCTTGTTATTTAAGGGGCCACAGGAAAGGCGGTACACACACAAGGCGGTACACACACAAGGCGAAACACACAAAAGGCGGTCTGTAGCCACCGCAGGAGTATTGTTATTTAAGGGGCCACAGGCAAGGCGGTACACACAGAAGGCGGTGCACACACAAGGCGGAACACACAAAAGGCGGCCTGTGGCCACCGCAGGAGTCTTGTTATTTAAGGGGCCACAGGCAAGGCGGTACACACAAAAAGGCGGTGCACACACAAGGCGGTCTGTGGCCACCGCAGGAGTCATGTTATTTAAGGGGGGTGCGGGGGCTGGCCCCCGCGTCGAGCGAAGCGAGCCGTCTGTCGAGCGAAGCGAGCCGAAGGTAGGGGGGGGGGGTAGGGGGGGGGAGGTAGGGGGGGGAGGTAGGGGGGGGAGGTAGGGGGGGGGGTAGGGGGGGGTAGGGGGGGGGGTAGGTAGGGGGGGGTAGGTAGGGGGGGGTAGGTAGGGGGGGGAGGTAGGGGGGGGCGACTTCGTGCATACTATCCCCAGGCAGTGTGCCACACGAGTTCCACTACCCACTGCCCCGAGGCAGTGCGGCAGTGTACAGCGAGAGTTCCACTACGCACTGCCCCGAGGAAGTGCGGCAATGTATTACACAAGTTACACTGCCCATTGCCCACAAGCAGTGAGGCGGTGCACAGGAGGAGTTCCACTGCCCACCAACCGCATGCAATGAGGCAATGAAGGGAAGGAAATCCACTACCCACTGCCCCTGGCTATTGCGGCAGTGTACCAGAGGAGTTCCAATGCCCACTGCCCCCATCCCATGCAGTGTACCACACGAGTTGCATTGCGCACTGCCCCTAGGCAGTGCAGCAGTGTGCCGCAGGAGTTCCACTGCCCACTGCCCACTGTGCAGAACCTACTGCAGGAGTTCCATTGCCCACTGCCCCAAGGCAATGCGGCACTAAACCACAGGAGTTCCACGACCCCTACGCAGTGCTGCAGTGTACAACCGGAGTTCTATTGCCCTGCCCACTGTCCCCAGAAAGTGTGCCACAAGAGTTCCACTACCCATTGCCCCTAGGCAGTGCGGTACCATAAGAATTCCACTGCCCACTACCTCAAGGCAATGCGGCACTAAATTGCAGGATTTCCACTGCGCACTGCCCCTAGGCAGTGCGGCAGTGTACAGCAGGAGTTCCACTGCGCACTGTCCCGAGGCGGTGCGGCAATGTATTGCACAAGTTACACTGCCCACTGCCCACAAGCAGTGAGGCGGTGCACAGGAGGAGTTCCACTACCCACTAACCGCATGCAGTGAGGCAATGAAGGGAAGGAAATCCACTACCCACTGCCCCTGGCCAGTGCGGCAGTGTACCGGAGGAGTTCCCATGCCCACTGCCCCCATGCAGTGTACCACACAAGTTGCATTGCGCACCACACCTAGGCAGTGTGGCAATGTGCCACGAGTTCCACTGCCCACTGCCCCCGAGAAGTGTGCCGCAGGAGTTCCACTACCCACTACCCCTAGGCAATGCAGCAGTGCACCAGAGGAGTTCCACCGCCCATTGCCCCTAGGCACCGCGGTAGGCTGCCGCAGGAGTTCCACTGCCCATTGTGCAGAACCTACTACAAGAGTTCCATTGCCCACTGCCCCGAGGCAATGCGGCACTAAACCGCAGGAGTTCCACGACCCAATGCCCTTGGGCACTGCTGCAGTGTACAACCGGAGTTCTATTGCCCACTACCCCCAGGCAGTGTGCCACAAGAGTTCCACTACCCACTGCCCCTAGGCAGTGCGGCAGTGTGCCACAGGAATTCCACTGCCCACTGCCCTGAGGCAGTGCGGCAATGTATTGCACAAGTTCCACTGCACACTAACCCCGTGCAGTGAGGTAATGAAGGGAAGGAAACCCGATACCCACTGCCCCTAGCGAGTGCGGCAGTGTACTGGAGGAGTTCCAATGCCCACTGCCCCCATGTAGTGTACCACACGAGTTGCATTGCGCACTGCCCCCGGGGCAGTGCGGCAATGTGCCGCAAGAGTTCCAATGCCCACTGCCCGCAAGAAGTGTGCCACAGGAGTTCCACTTCCCACCTGCCCTAGGCACTGCGGCAGTTTGCCGCAAGAGTTCCACCGCCCAGTGCCTAGGCAGTGCGGCAGTGTGCCGCGAGAGTTCCACTGCCCACTGCCCCTAGGCAGTGCTGCAGTGTAGAAACAGGAGTTCCACTGCCCACTACCCCCAGACAGTGCGGCAATGTACCGAAGGAGTTCCACTACCCACTGCCCCCAGGCAGTGCTGCAGTGACAGCAGGAGTTCTACTACCCACCGCCCTTACGCACTGCGGCACTAAACCGCACAACTTCCACTGCCCACTGCCCCTAGGCAGTGGGGCATTTGGTGAAACCTAGTATGCACGTAGCAAAACCTAGTAAAGTGTAGCAAAACCTAGTAAAAAAAATCTTTAAAAATTTTTTTACTAGGTAAAAAAAGCAAAAATTTAAAAAAATTTCCTTACTAGGTTACTAGGCAGTGACAAATTTGGACTTGAATTTGAACAAAAAACACCAAGTTTATGGGGGGGGGGGGGGGGGACGGTAGGTGGTATTTGTGTTTAAGGGCATGGTGCCCCCTAGTCCATTCCAGGCCACTTGTGTAAGTGGCGCCCCACCCGGGCCAAACCGTGTATTGCAAGGTCAGCAGAAACAAAATGAGGCTCAAGAAAAGAAGGAGCTTTTATCTCATAAATATATATACATATGTACATATATGAGGTGCACACACGTGTGCTTTATATGACGTCGCAAAACACGCGCTTGTAGATGAGGTCCGCCTTCTTATCTTTGTATGTGGGTTGCGCAGAGGGAGGGTTGTGCTTGCACATGTTGCGAAGCACGCCCGTGGTCTTTGTATCCAACTCTTTGATTAGATTTTTGTCATACTCCAATTTCCCAGAGGCATCTTTGGGGTAATGCTTTGGAACAAAAAATTCTTGACCACGGATCACCACCTTTGGACGGACCTCATCTAGAGAAGGCGGCTTGTCAACCACAAGCCGGTCACCCAAGGCGAATGCCAACACAATGCATGCCACTGTGGCAGTAAATTGCACTCTCCAATTGCGCAACGCCACACATATCTCCAAGGGACACAAACCGGAAGCATGCAGGGCACACTGATAAACACCACATTCAGCGCACGTGATGTGGGCTGTGTCGTCGCAAAAAAAGCACGACGAACGGCTGGCTGAACAATAGGGCCTAGCATACATCCGTGCCAAGGCCCAACTGGGTGTGGTCTCAATGGGGGGGGGGGGGGCATGCGGAGAAGTGCGATAGTGCAAAGCTGCCTATGCCATCTCACGCAACAACCACAATCTGTCTTGTGGAAGTTGGATGCTACCGTTGACAACACGCCTAGACAAAAGGCAATGTAGCATCAGAAGGTAGGCAGGATGGCAGCTCACACCGTCTTCCTAGTGTACACATGGGCCAAGGTGCACCCAAGGACCTGCTAGTCACATTTGTCATTTCTGTTGATCAGTACCACAACAACCCCATTGTCACAATAATCGTCGGAAACAAGAGGTTCAAGAAGGTGGTGCACTACAGTCAGATTGGGGGGCTCCCCACTTGGAAGAATTGGTGGCTCTTATAGCCCGTTTCAAACCACCCCCGAAAAGACAACCTAACAATTTCAACGGATGGATACCATTGGGCTGGTGTGGAAACCTTTTGACGTCACCCCCATATTTTCATGACCCTGCATATGGTAGTTTGTACAATTTGCACTTTTAATGCCTATCACTGTGATTACATGCACCCGGACATTTTTTGGCTGGTGTTGGTGAAGGGCACTGCCACAAAAATCCCATAGTCACAATAATTATTGGAATTTACCCCCTCTCATTTTACGGCGCCAACGCCATAAATGTGTACCCACTACAGACCGACCCCCCTTGCCCATTGGGGGTATTCACTGGTGTGTACCGTTGGGCTTGTGTGGAAAGGTTTTGAGTTCACCCCCATATCAGCATGATGCAACAAGTGGACTTTGCAAGTTCCTGCCAATGTGTCCATCTGTGCCCTTCTCCATCAAACAGGGATCCAAGGGGGGTGTAGTCTCTAGGGGTTCGAATCTCCGTGCTACTTGACTGCTTCCCCTCCAATACCCCTTCCAATTTACAGTGCTAGCGCCGTAAACGCTTGCATTAGAAGTTTGCCAAACTGCCTACCATCCCCCCTTTGGCAATCCCTTCACTTAATGGAAACCTCCGTGGTGTTTACGGCACTTTTCGCACATGCACGTCCCACGTTTACGGCGCTACATGTGCACACAATTCATCCCAAGCAATGCACCCCAAGCAGCGGGCACCCCAAGCAGCAGGCAGTACGGCATTGTATCGCAGGAGTTCCATTGCCCACTGCCCCTAGGCAGTGCAGCAGTGTGCCGCAAGAGTTCCAGTATCCACTACCCCAAGGCAGCCACTGCACCAAGGCAATGCGGCAGTGCACAGTGGGAGTTCCACTGCCCACTGCCCCTAGGCAGTGCAACAGTGTACCGAGTTCCACTACCCACTGTGGTAGAAAACAGAAGGATCCCCACTGGCCACTACCCGTTGCAGGGTGGCAGTGTACTGAAGGTTCTGAGCAACCCAAGAGCTGGCCTTGACACTGCCCGACCAGGACCCGGAGGTACATAGGCCTGGCCCCGGTGAGAACTTCAGTTGCACCAGCAGGCAGAGCCTGGGGCGAACCCAGGGCAGCCCTGGGCAGCAGCCGTGCGGCACCAGAGATAGTGGCTGCCCTCTAGAGAGAGTGGCTGCCCTCTGCAACAGGTGCGCAACACACTACACACAGCGCACACTTAGACACACAACCCTTCCCACTTGCAGTTTCCCGTGTGGAAGACCATCCCGTCCATTGCCTTTTGGCAACAGCGCCTTCGGCACCCCACCCCACACCACACCACACCACACCACGTGAGACTGCACCTTAGCCCACTAAACCAATGAGACTGCACCTGAGCCAACTACACCAGACAGCACCATCCCATACCATCCCATTGTACCGTACCATACCATGACATATCACGCAACAACATATCTTACCATGCAGTAGCATGTGATGCTACATCAAAACACACCATACCACAAATACCTTCTAACAACCCAACATGCCACTTGCTGCCATTCTATGTCAGCTTGGACATGAACACGCTGACAAATAGGGCATACACCAACAATACAGATACCTTAGGTGCTGCAGCCTTCTCACATGCGCAGAAGCACATTCACACACACACACACACACACACACATCCCTGTTCCAAGACAGACACAGCCAGCTATAGATGCAGACAGCACACTTCCCGTCTCAGACAGCGTACTGCATTGCAAGACCGCACACACATGCCATGCCAGTGGTCAGAAGCTTGTTTGCACACACAGGTACAGGAACTTGCGTGCTCACTTTGAGCATTATTCCTACGTGCCCCATCTCCATCCAGAGCGGTCTCCTCTCGAAAATCCCCCCTCCAAAAAACAATGAAAACTAAGAGACTTTGCCAATCCCAAACCTCAAGAAAGCGTCAGTCAACAGCAAATGCTTTTGGTTACCAACCACCTGCTGTCAACCGTAATGAATTAACCATCAAGCAACCATCCAACTGCTGCGGCACGGCAACCGCCATCAGTCAACTGCCAACCAAGGAGGTATTCAACAGGCACTATTTAACAAGGAGAAAACAACGCCCTTATGCCATTAATCACCTCGATGTGAATCTGAACACGGTGAGTCGCCATGTTTTGTAACAGACCCACAAGAATGGGATCCTGCATCATCTGTGTTCCGCTCAGAACAAATCCCATTGGATTCCGAAATAGAGCCTGGGGGAGAGCTAGAGAGACTAGAGACCACGGAGATGCGACTGCATGTGGACCGGTTGGTGGCCTCTATTTCGCCTTCGTATGGCTGCCCACGGTATGCAATGACCCCACTCCCTGGCGGAGGATCATCGTCTGCTGGGGACAGATTGGCAGGTGGTCCGGGTTCGGGTTCGGGTTCGGGTTCGGGTTCGGGTTCGGGTTCGGGTGGTGGGTCTGGTGGCTTAGGAGCGGTTTTGGCCTTCGAGTCTGAATGTGTCCATGCATTCCATGCATTACGAATGGGCCACCCAAATCTTGCCATCCAGCTGCTTGGCCCACTGGGACTGGGATTGGCAGACGCCAGTTGAGAAACGTGGAAGCTGGGTGGCGTGTTTTTCTTTTCTGAATCACTGCTATCACTTGCGGCAGGCTTGGCTGCAGCTCCTGCAGTGGCAGCTGATAACATTTTCACGGTACTAATTTCTGGTGGCGGGGGCTCATCCCGACGCAATGCAAGCGGAGGAATCTTCGGCTGCTCTTGTGGAGCAGCAGCCCCTTCAGACGATGCTGCAAGCGTGCTCGTAGATGCATCCTCTGCATGAGCCATTGCAGGTTGCTTTGTGGGGCTCGTTTCCACCACGGCGGTTTTCACTGGGGATGCAGAACGGACAAAGCATCTGGAGTGTCCCTCTGTGTCAGAGGGAGAGGCCCAGCCAGGGGTACCAGAGCCAGGGGAGAGGGCACCAGTACTGCTGGTCCTCTTCCACCCATAGCTGAATGATCCGGAATTCGTCGAGGACTTGGATCTGAACTGCATCTTGCCAGGTCGCGAATCCACAGGGCTCCTACACATTTTCTGTCGACACTCTGCCTTGTTCTTCATCTTGATGTTGGTTGGTGCACAGTAGGATTTCCTGGCGTCATACAGATTTGCCTGAACAGATACCAAACAGATGGAGAAATGGTATAGCAGATCTGGACTCCAATCTTTCAAGGTTGTGCTCTTCAAAGCCAGGCCAATAATGCACTGGATATGCGAAATTACCCTCAACAAAACCAACTGCTACAGCCCTATTGACTCTGCCAGCCGAATGTTGTAGTTTTTTGTTTTTCGTTGAACAACACGCTGTCCCAAAATGACTTGCACTACAAGCATCGCATTTCTAAAATCATGCAAATCATACTTCAGAGAAACACCCACACACACACAGAGAGAGAGAGACACGCACACACGCACACACACACACGCACACAGAGAGAGAGAGAGAGAGAGAGAGAGAGCTACAGACAGGCAAATGGAGAGGGGTGTACAGCACGACACAAGCAACCAGCAAGGGCACCTGACTCTTTGGTGCGATTCCAAAATCCAACGCTTCAACCTCAATCTGCAGCTTACCTGAAAGGCAGTCATCCCATTTGTAGAATTTCACGCGAAGCAATACACGTGCAATTGAATGTAGTGACAACCTTCACACACCCGAGCAGCCCAAAAACGGGGCTCACCAAGGATCACCAAGACACAAAAGTCAATCCTCAAGTGCCTTTACAAGGGACCATTATCTGGACAGACTGTGGCCCCCTTATGGTCCACCACCGCATCACCAGAGGTGGTGGACCATAAGGCTCCACCACCCCTGTCCACATTAACAGTCTTCAAAAGCAGGAGCGTGCCACGGGAATTTGTGGATATTGTTTCGTGTTCCATGACCCCAAATTTTCTGTGACTGCCACTGAGGGCACAACTTTCCAGAGTGAACTCCAATGAAAATACTGCAACGCAGATGCGTGTCTCTCTTAATTCTGCAGGTGCAGAAAGGGTTTCTAATGGTTGAGACAACACCAAGCAATGTCCTGCAGCCATGACTGGGGCCGCAAATATTGCTCCTTGCACCAAATGGCAGTGCCCCAAACCACCTTTTGACACACCAGAGTGGACAGCTACTTTACAAATGTGGCAAGCAGCCCTGCCTGGCATCCAACCCAATGCGACTGACCTCTGGTGCTACGGCTGGATGGTGTTGTAGATACTATGTGCACCACATCCAGAAAATGCCAAGGGAATACCTGGGGTTCCCACGGCGCCTGTCAGATAATGAGCGATGCGATCAGGTGGGCTCTATCAGCCCTGGACCCCCATCCCCCCCCGAAACAAACATACCGCACATGGGTGAGCTGTTCGGAGGGGAACGTTGATCAAACAACTTGAGCACTTTGTTGACAGCCATGCGCTGACGCAAGTGGCCTAAATCCCAGTCCATTGAGCCCAGCAACTGATCTCGGGACTCACACTTCTCCAGCACCTGAGGCAAAGCGACATAAAAAAGCAATGCTTTCTTCAGCACCCAGTATTTCCCTTGTGCAAGAGAAACAGGGATGATGATTTCATGCAGCGCATGCAGCGCAGATGACCAGATGGCCCACTGCTGGGCATACCCTGTATGCACTATGCAATGCACCAAAACGCACTGCACTCAAACACCTCAATTGTGCTGTCACATTTTCGGGTTGGCCCCACGTTCCCATTGGCCAAAAACCAAATCCAAAGAATCACAAAGAAAGGGATTGATAATGCTGGCGGAAAATGCAGATTTCCCCAGGAAAATCCCCAATACCACACAGGGCAGGTCTTAACACACATCAAAAAATATCTGGTTGGTTGACGCCTTACACGAATGTGCACACTGCTGTGGAGAAGGCAACCCAACACTGCACACAGCAAAGTTTCAGATCATCTAGTACTACATCTGATGTTTGTCATGGGTAATGAGAAGCCGGATCTGAATCTGTACCCAAATCTTTACTGCAGTGTTGGGCATTATGTATCACACCGTGCTGCTCCAACTTGATTTTCGAAGGCTGCCCAGTAGTTGTTTGTGGCCTGTGGCTTGCTTCAACATTCCCTTGGTGGCAGAATTTGAATGGAAAATGCCTCCGATGAACAAGGAATTACAGATGAACAATTGCAAGGTGAATTCCTGTGTGTTTGCAGAGATACCAAGGCAAGTTTACTCCCAATACTAAAACAGAATGCAAAAGGACATAGCCCCAGCATTGTTCCAATGGCAAGCTGCAAGAGTCACTACCACACAACACCATTGTGTGTCCAATCCCAATGGTGCAACGGTATCCAACAAGCAGATGGCAGGTGACCGCACACCTCGATGGACATGATGGTGTGCGCTGGAGATCCATCACGCCGTAGCGCAACAGGCATTACAAACGCTTCGTTCCACTGGGGATCAAACGTGTCCTAGAGAGCGCACAAGAAGCAACATCACAGCAAACAATGTGGCCAAGCTCATGTGCCAGTGACTACAACAGCTGTCCTCTCGCATCAATTCAGGAACTTGACCCATGTGCGTATGTACATGTGCCTGCCATAGTGGTAAAACCACACCAAGGAGGGCACTAGCCTTTTGTTCTCAGGGGTAGCACGGTTGTACCCTCATGGTCCTAGGGTCAGTGCCAGTCCCCCCCACCCAGGGCAAGCCCCTCGGAGCGCGGGCAGGTGGGCAAACCATATCGAAAAGGGCACTAGGCTCTTGATGTCCAAGACGCCGGTGTGCCTAGGGGTTAGTTGCAGAGCCAAGGAGGGGTTCTAGGACGGTGCAAACGTCTGGCACACACACCTACCCTCCTGCACACTTTGACGACCGAGTGGTGTGCCGAAAAACCGAGCAAAAAACGTACCTTTTTCGGGACCGTAAAAAGATTGACACGCCCTGTTAAAAAATAAGTCCCAGCACCAACCGTTTTGCATAAAATCAAGGAAAATTCGCCGGGGAACAAAAAATTTAAATTTCGAAAACAGATGCATAGAACCCAAAAAATGCAATCAAAATGGGGGAAATGGGGAAAAGAGTACCGCACCGTGTGGGTAACTGCAGTGCCGTGCCCTGCAGCCAATTCCCCTCCACAAAAAGGGGGGAAACCGAAAAGTCTCAAAAGTGTGTACCGCCTAAGGGGAACCGAGAGTGTCGTTGCGAAATTTGGCAACGACACACAGGAATTGACGAAGTACATAAATGGGATATCATTGCAATGTTTGTTGACGGCCACCTTTGCGAGATCTCGCTAACACATAGTATGTGTGTTTGCGAGATCTTGCAAAGACGCACTGTGTTTTTGCGAGATCCCACAAAGACACGAAGCCTGCCTCTGCAAGATCTCGCAAACACAACACACATTGCACATTGCTGCATTGCGTGTTTGCGAGATCTCGGAAAAGCACGCTTCGTGTCTTTGCGGGATCTCGCAAAGGTAGCATTGTTGTCCTTCCGAATCTAGCACTAGCAGGAGACCTGCCGTTGCAAATTCACAATGGCAGCAAATCGGGTACTCTTAACATGTCCCCTTCATGTGTACACACCCACCAAGTCGCATTGCTTGTCCTCAGGTTTGCAATGTGTGAGGATACCCCTCACTTGGATTACCGCCATACAATAGCTAATTGCAACCTAACTACCATGGTCACAAATAAAGTATTCAACTTTAATGTCCTAGACTACTTCCCTTGCCTACCACCTCATTTGCTTAGAATAGACACCGTTCACCGCCAATCTGAGGACTTTGACCGCTGACTATCATGCTAACAAGCACGCTTTTTTGCATGAAGGCAACGACTCCAACAGCAATGGTTGTCAGAACCCCTACAAAAAGCATTTGCGTTTGAGGTGCATTTAAAAAAAAGAACGCAGCGTGCTTGTCGGCGTGATAGTCAGCAGCAGATGCCCTCATGCTGGCGGTGGACGGTGTCTATTTGAGACAGAAAGAAGGGAGGTGCCAAGGAAGTGAAAAATGTAAGTCGTGTACAAAAAAATCGTCTAGCCATGCAATTTTTTTTGCGGTAAATGCGTGTAATTTTTTTTGCACTAAGTCGTGTGAATTACAAAAAAAAATTGATTTTTTTTTGCGGTAAGGGCGTGTAAATTTTTTTTGGCGGCCAGTCGCGTAAATTATAAAAACAATTGAAAAATTGAAAGAAATGCAACCTTTGCAATACATGCCCAACATTTACAGCTGCACGGCACCCCATAGCGACCTTAACGATCGGACGCCGAGTCCACAAAGCACTCAGTACTCTGCGTGGCCACCAATTAGTTGGGACTCGGCCAATATAACATAGTTTCACATGGTGTCATTGGCACTAGACACAAAATCAGGCCGAAGAAAAGAGTCCTGACAGGGCCATGGCCAACATCTAGTGTGCTAGCACTGGGAACAAAATCAGGCTCAAGAAAAAGAGTCCTGACGGGGCCATGGCCAACGGTAGTGCCACCATTATAGGCCATCAAGGCAGCGGCATGGGGCCAATATGGCATAGTTCCACAGGGTGTCATGGGCACGAGACAGAAAATCAGGCTCATACCAATGCCTTGGTGGCCTATAATGGTGGCACTAGCGTTGGCCATGGCCCTGTCAAGACTCTTTTTCTTGAGCCTGTTTTTGTTTCCAGTGCTGGCACACTGGATGTTGGCCATGGCCTTGTCAGGACTCTTTTCTTGGGGCCAATATAATAGCAATCTTATACGCTCCACCATTGGTACACCACACGGGCGGAGGAAAATACAGCCCACAAAACATGCACCTGCTACAAGTAGTTGAGAATGCACGCTTGTAGATGAAGTCCGTTTTTGTGTCGCTGGACTTGGGCTTTGCACCAGGATTGGGGTTAAACCGAAAAGCGGCGCGCAACTCTGCTACTAGCTGCTTGGACAGGTAGGTCATTGACGAAAAGCAAGTCACGCTCCAGCTGGCCAAATGCATCTGCTGGGTAGCCATCCGGCACCTTGCGCCACTCACCACAGCTGAGGACCTTGGGACGGGTGTCCTCCTCTATGGGAAGGTTGCGGCCTAGCCTCCGGGCTTCCCACGCTCTACTCGGCGGAGGCCTCCTTGCCTTCGAGTGGGGTGGGGGTGGCCTGAACACTCTCCTCGGTAGCCGAAAGTGCACCTTCAACTTGAGTGCGGGGGGGGGGGGGGGGGACTCAGGAGGGCCGGGAAGCTCGGTCACACCCTCCACATCATCACCGGGCACTTCGACGACCCGCACAGCACGATCAGCATCAACAATGCTGAGCACATAGTCCACAAAACCGGGACCCATTGGGACGAGGGGCACATCGGAAAAAGTACGCCGGTGCCCCACCATCGGCTTCGCGATGTACAAGCTTTGTAAACCACAACACCAACCGTCCGTTTGGAATCCCAAGGCGCGGTGCTTGGTGGTTAGCGAAAGCTTCCTCATGGCCATCAAGAAAGGACGGTTCAAATGAGTGGAGCTTAGGGGTTCCCAAACCCAAATAGTGAAAAGCTCCAACCGGACACGACAATTGAAGGCACACACAAACCAGTGCAACCCTTCCTTGTCATTGGAATTAACCACAAAATTGTGGCGACGGCACCAAGCCATGTTGTCCAGTCTTGTGCCGGATTCAACTCTGTGCATGCACCTGGACAGTCTCTTGATATATAGAACCGCCACAGTCCACGCACGTGGTTCATCGATTGCATTGTGGCAGACCTCTTGGTCAACCAACATATGATATCCTTGCCTCTCAACCAATCTCCCACCCCCAAAAGGGGTTGTCTCGCTCGGAATGGTGCTTCGAGTACGCCCTTTGGAAGTGGGTCGACAGGGGGTGCACTTGGCAAGGCCTTCTTTCCCTTAACCTTCGAGGGGGGGCACTTGGCAAGGCCATCTTTCCCTTCACCTTCGGGGGGGCACTTGGCAAGGCCTTCATTCCCTTCACCTTCTTCTGTGGCACAGGGGCCGCAAGGGGAGGCGCAAAGAGGTCCACCTCCGAATCAGATGACTGGACCTCTTTTTTCTTCACCTCCTTACCTGGCGGAGAGGCCAAAAGAGGATTAGAAATGACGTCCAACTCCTCATCACCGGACACGGGTTCGTTGGGGAGGGTGGCGGTCAAAACCTCCTCAATCTCTACCTCCTGACACGACTTTTGAAAGAGCCACTTGTCCGTGTTGGGGTGGGCCCTTCCACAAACTGGACACTCCAAAGTGTGTAGGCAAAAGCCACACACCTCACAATGCATGCACCACAAGTACACGGTCTTGCGACATTGGCCACACATATAAGGTGGCCGAAAGAGATTAAGGCAATGCCAGTTTCTCCGATGCACCTCCATGGGTGCAGCAACAATAGTAGACGTAGACTCATCATCGCTGGGTGGGTTCAAAGCAAGCGTGGAGACGAGAGCGTCGATATTGGTATCACTAACGGCCACCACCTTCTTGCGGCTTTTTGCAAGTGCCTTTTTTTTGGAATGCAAGTTTTTGTGACTGGCGGGTGCAAACCTTTCTTGATGGCTCCGAACGTGCAGTCACCTTGCGCTCAATACGGCCCAGCTTAAAAGGGCGTTGGGCGACAATCTCCCAAGAGTATTGAGAGGGTACCTTAAAATTCGATTCTTCTACGAGGAGCCACGGCAACACACCCTCACACATTGTGAACGTGCAATAGTTTGCACAAGTACAACCATCCGCTGTCACGCGGTGGATGCGGAGAAAGGCTACACATACCTCCCACATAATCGAGGTCCCTTCCTCCATCTTACGCAACGTGGCTTTCCATTCGGCCACGGCAGCACCATCAATGGGCAAATACTCCTTAATGGGTTGTCCGTTCAAGCCTCGTTTTTTTAGGAATCCCCTTGGTAAAAACACAAGGCATCACCATCATTGAAAAATGCATTTGCCATATGCAGCGCTTGGCTCTCCTGCCACATCTACGGCTCATGTTGAGGGGCAGCTTAGGCCATTCCAAGAGTAAGTGGGCTTTGCCCATCGCTATACTACACTCACGTAACCTTCCTAGATCTGCCCCGGACAGCCAAGATGTCCGCCATGCATATATACACATCTTGGCAAAATTGTCCCACCACTGCCTACAAACATCCCCCCATGGTCTCCCCCCCACCCGCTTGTTGTTCATTCCCCCCTCTTCAAGGCACACGGCAATGAGTGTCTCCCACCTCCGGGTGCGCATGAATTGCACAGCCGCAGCACACTCCAACCTAACCTTGCCCTTCGCGTTGGCGCCGTCATTGCCCTTTGCCATCCTACCCTTTGCTACCGTCTTGGCCGTCTAGGATAGGTTGGAAAAAATTGCGGACAACGAACGCCGCGGACTTGCCAGTGGCAGCCGACACCGCATCCCTCATGCCGGAAATACCACAAATAGTTACTCGCAGCACCCTGTGCAACCCGTAGTCGGGAATGCGACGTTTGGCTGGGATGTGTCTATATTTGGCACCCATGGGGAGCACAACCTCCCACCACCCGTCAATGGTGGCTTCCAAGCCGAAGGTGGCAAGGCAGTCCCTATTGCGGCCGCAAACCCAACACACGATGGCTTGTGAAGCCTCGGCTTTAAAATTTTTACAATTGGGCATTAAAATTTGTGCCTTGCCATCGGCACAGAAGAAGAAAAGTGTTTCCCGGCCAGCACCGGAAGTATCTTGGAAGACAACCTTACTAGCATCCCACAATTGTTGGTCGAAGTCAACCTCTTAAGCAGCCACGTACAAGGTCGCCCACTCCTCACTACCGCCCAGTGGCCACCAGCTTGCTAGTTGATCGGGGCTACTGGTTCCCCTGAGGGTGCAATGCACGTACGAAGCCTCATGCCACGACGTGCCGTCCACTGCTAGTGGCATCCAATGCAGCCTTGGGATTGCGCGGTTGTTGGACGTGGGCAGGTTCAACAAGTCAGCAATGGTACAGGTGTTGCAACCGAGCCGGTAATGGGCAGAAGGCTCCGTATAGCTCCATGTCATCCCCCGTCTTGGCTACAAACCCCTCCGATGCGGGCTGCGCAAGCTGCTGCATGGTGACCCACCCGTCCTCCCGGGGTAACCCCTCCACTAGAAGGGGAGTGAGGTACTGCGCCTCTGTCCTAGACAGGTGCAGCGACCGGATGCGCCACACCGCGGCGACGGTCTTCTCCCACATGGATGGTGCGGTGGGCAGAGCACCACTCCCCCCCCCCCGGTCTACCGGTGTGAGGACGATCTGGCCCGTGTCCGGGAGGTGCTTCACCAGATACTCGGCTCCTAGTTCCCCCGAGACAACGTCGTGCAATGTCCTCAAGCGGCGGGCCCGGTGCTGCCTGGACCTGATATGGGCAAAAGGCCTTCTTCCCCTTGTCGCCACTCCCACGTCCCATGACAAAAAACACTGACAATAGGCAATAGGAAATGCATGTCAATTTGCAATGTCGAGAAAGTCAGACAAAGTCAGAGGGCACCCCATTGGCAAACACCGCACAACAAAAATTTTGTACAAGCACCCCATGCGTTGGGAACCAGCATTAAACACAAATACTGTATAACTTCGCGCAAAGATCGTGCGAAGTTCACATAAACCCCAGGACAGGCTCAGTTGTTCGCGCGTTTGCACGAAATCGCGCGAAATTCGCGACACGATCAGGACAGTGGTCGGCCCTGTTGTAATTTACAATGGTTAAAAAGGCCGTTCGCAGGGCGACACTACAGGGTCGCAGTGCCTGTGGAGGTCCCAAACGCATGGGCTGCGGGGGGCTCGAAGGCCGGGTTAGTGACGCCCTCCACCAGGGCGTCCCCCGGGTACCGCCTCTCGACAACGTCATGGCTGTACAAGGCAGCTTGATACCCCGGCACCACCGACTCAGGGTCGCAACAATCCATTCTCCAATGCCCTCCACGCAGCCGGTATGCGTAGAGGGCAATAATCGTCTCCCCCTGCTCCCACCCTCCCCCTAGGGTTGGGGAACGTGATGGCATAGGGGAATAAATTTTTAGGGGCGGCTCCCGCGGCCCATCCTGCGTCTCCACCTCGACCTCCCAAGTCGTCGCCACGAACTCCTCCCTTGCCCGCTTCCGTCCCGGGAGGTCCAGCTTCCATGCGAACGGGGGCTGGGACCGCAGCATGGAGAGGGAGGTGATTGGGGGGAGGTCGGCGGGGTAGGCCGTGGCCCCCGTCCCCGCCACGGGGTCTGCGACGACCATGGGGTCTGGGGCGGTGGGTGCAGGGGGGGCTGCGGGAATGGCCGCCGGGGCGTCTGCGGGAGTGGCTGCGGGGGTGGCGCCGGCCCAACTCGACGGCACGTTGAAGGTCACGTGGCCCAACTGTGCAGGAGCAACGGTGTGCCCGGCCGGGCGGAATCGCTTGTGGGCGTGCATGGCCGCACGGGAATCGGGCAGCCATCAATGCCATTGCTCCTGAGAATGACAAATGGAATAGTGTAACTATTCATGCGGATTTTGTGCGAACCGCGTGATATTCGCGCGAAATTCGTGAATCTGCATGCCCGAACGAATCTGAAGCATTTGCGAATGTGCAGCACAGTGTCTTGAAGTTTGCGCGAACTTCGCGTGAATACGGGGTACAAGAAGACAATGCATACCTCACATTCACACAGGCAGGTCACTACCCACGTCCCTTTCTTGGACTCCTTTGCCCGCTTCCACTCCGGCACAGCGTGGAGCAGCTGCCAGGCGAGGGCCGGGCGCATGGGGGGCAGTGTAGCCCCAAGTGCCCACGTCACCTCCACGTCCCCGTCCGTCGAATCCCCCTTCACGACCTCCATCTCGTACGCCCCATTCCACATCAAGATTTCCTCCGCGTGCACGATGACGGGGGAGATGTCATGGGCGGAGCAGCTCAGGAACAGGGGGTGGTGTGTGCACACGGGGGGGCCTGGCTCCACCTCGGGGGGGGCTGAAGACGTCGTCCACCATGTCCGGGGTGGCTAGCCCCACCCGAGCCTCCAATCCAATCGAATCCAATTGGGGGGGTGGGGGGGGGGGGTTGAAAACATCATCCCGAAGGTCCGCCATGGCCAGCCCCAAATGGGCCTCCAACCCCCCCCGACAAAAAGGAGTTGGCTTTACGTGGAGAGCTCTTGCTGCTCAAGGGTCCCCAAAAATTTCTTGAGCAACGGGTCAATGGGGGGGTCGAGGTGGGTGGTTTTAGGCAGCACGTCCACATGCTTTTTGTTAGGGGTCCACTGTGTGATCAGGGCCCCTTGCATGTCTTGACCGTCGAAGGGTGGAAAACCATGGTGGCGGGCGGTGCTAACCATGACGAGAACCACCCCTTGGTTAAGGAGGACTTCATCCCACCTCTCCACCTGGGCCATGCATGGCTCATGATGCGCTCCCATGCGCACGGGGAGAGCCAGGTGCACTCGCGGGTGGTAGAGGTGGGGGGGGGGGGGGCGACGACAACAAGGGGGACGCCGACGCCCGCTCGCGCAGCAGCGCGGGTACCAGAGATTCCAAGGGTAAGGAGGTGGGGCGGCCCCGCCAGACCCAAAGGACCCCCCCCCTCCCCACCGTCCCCATTGTCACCCCCTCTGCCCAAGTGGCAGATTGGCTGCGCCTAGCCCTAGTGGCAGTAGCGGGCCGTGACGGTGGCGGGGAAGGTCCTGCAGCTGCGGGGGAAGCTGCAGGATGCACCGCAGGAAGCGGAGCGGGCCCGGGGGGAGCCGCGGAGAAGGAGAGGGACCACCTTCGCGCGCGGGCAAAAGAGCTGGAGGCACACAGCCCAAAGGGGCGCCTTTGGCGCTAACGGTTGGGTATTTCCCTGGGTTTTGCTTGCAAAAAAATTGCCTAACAATTGCAACCCTAGAGGGGAGGGGATTCCGCGATTTTTTTTCTAGCAGCCACTTGCATGCAACCGTATGCCACACATTGGGGAGTATCACATTGCACGACTGGGTTTTACAAGAGTTGGTGTTCTAGCCCACTGGCTGGCGGAGCATTTTGCGTATAATTGAGCAGGTGCATGAATAACCAAATTATGATGACACGTGCAATCTGTCATTGGAGGTATTTACGGATTCGGACCTAAAGGAGAGCCACGAAGTGTGCCGCAATGCAAGTCAATGCTGAAGATCGCGGCGACGCTTTTTTTAACACCTTGTTGCCTTAGTAGTGGACCTACTCCTAGAGTGGTGGTGCGAATAGAGCCCAGCTATGGTGTTGTTGTTAGATCGATTTGACCGTTTGTTGTATTTCCTGGAGGGCTATTTGGAAGGCCCAAAACCTACGGAGGGGTTGCCTCACATAAGGTGCATGCATTTGGATGAACCCCATGGCTCCAGAAAGACATTTGTGTGTTTGCGATCCGTGGCCAAATTGCCGGCATATGGGATGAACAGTTGGCAATTCAAGGATACATGCGTACCTGCGGCTCACTAGTGGCTAAGTGAAAATGTGAAGTTGAGTGAGCCCCAAATGAACCGCAAACTGAGCAATGTCATTGTGCTCTTTTTTGTGTGCCTTTTGTATGCTAGGCGATGTGCTTCTAATCTTTTTAATTGGTTTACATCTCATTGGTCAAGGTTGAAGGAGGGGGGTACCTTTTTTTGGGGGTGAGCACTCACTTAGCTCTCTTAGCGCTCACTTAGCTCGCAGTGAGAGCTAAGTCAGAGCTAATGTACTATAATATTTTTAATTGGTGTACACCTTACATTGGTGAAGGTTGAAGGAGGGAGGTGCTTTTTTGGGGGGGTGAGCGCTCATCTAGCTCCCACGTAGCTCTCATTTTGCCCTCAATGATAGCTAAGTCAAAGCTAAGGTAGAGCTAACTGGGCGCTCAAGAACGACCCCTCTCGTCAAGCCCGCTTGAAGTAAGGATTGGAATCACCTTCACATCCTAAAACCCCTGGCAATCCCCGGAAGCCACAAGTTTCGAGTTCATCCCTTTGAAAAGCACCACTTACCGCTAAATGAGCCTCAACTAAGCTTCAACTTCACATTTTCCAGTGAGCAGTGGATGCATGTGTTCCTGTGCACTTTGCGCCGGTGGTGGGCGGAGTGCTGTACATGAGTTGTTTGGGTTTCTGCCGGGCGACCATATGGGCGGCCCCTCAAGCGCCATTTGCCGCAGCACTCAAAGCGTTGGGGCACAACCCAATGAAATGGAGATGGCTGCAAGATATGTTACTTTTGGTTGTTGACGAATTGGGACAATGTGGGGCTGCGTTAGTAGGTGCCATGGACCTCTTGCTTAGAAAAGTGCGTTGAAATGAGTACCCCTTTTGTGGTAGCTTTCTGCTGGCGACACTACAAGAGTTAGGAGAAGAGTTAGGGTATTTCGCTTAAGTTTGGTGGAGGAGATGTGACAACGGTTTGGGCTACACTTGCTCTTGTACATGTACAAGGTAGCACACGTAGGCACCACCTTGTGGTCTCTCTCTCTCTCTCTCTCTCTCTCTCTCTCTGTGTCTCGTGCACGCATTTCGCAGCAAATTATTTCCGCAACAAGATGGCACGACACGCGACATTGGCGGGCATGAATGCCTAGATGTGCTCCGGTTTGTCCATGGACTTGGATGTTGCTGGTGGCATTTAGCTTGAGGAGGAGCCTCAAACCTTCGACTTTGAAGTTATATACAATCTTCCGCCACTCGGAGAAGTCACCATTCGCCCTGATGAATTCAAGGGGCAAGGCAGCAATTGGCAATCCATGCAGGCTTCCACGAGCAATTAAAGGGTGGCAAGTCACTTTGTGTCGAACCCAAAGGGAAGCTGTTTCTCATGGTACATCCAAGTGAGTTAGCTTTTAGGCTTGCGGTGTTTGCCAAGAAAAACACCGATGGATTGCAACCACGAACATCACATGCGGCACGAGCTCCGCTTATGCATTTGGCCTTTGGCCTTTGTTGCCTAGCGGAAAACTAACCATCCTACCTCAAAACTGCTGAGTACAAAAGCACGTTACCAACCACCAACAATGCGTGCGCAGCTCCCGCGATTGCGGTGTCACAATCGCCTTGCCACGTTTGATGTGCAACCCAAATAAAGCAACTTTTTGCTTGCACATTGAATGACATACAACGCATTGGTTCCAATCGGGTGCAAAGGGGCGGTATCCTCCTTGGTGAAGGCCGTGTCCATCTCGAGTTCCAAATCCCTCTCGCTATGCCCTGTGTGAATTGGGATTGGCGAGGCCACACCTCTACCGGGGCATGCCAAGCAGTTTGGTGCTGCAACACATGGTAGCGCTCGCTTGCGTCATAGTCTACCAAGCATATCCTTCGAAGTGTTTGTGCGCGGTTAAGCAATGTGAACGCCGTCACCCATGACCACATGGGGTGGCGGAAATCACTGTCCAAGTATGTGGCTGGGTTTTGCAAAGTCATTCCTTGTGCGTCATGGATGTTGCTTGCCACAGCCAACTCCAAGAGAAATTGCCTGCCACGCAATGGCTTTCCGTGGTAATGCATTGTTGGAGGCACCTTGCGGTGCACAACAGCACGCCATTTGTTGTCCAACTCCACAATGCGTTCATGAATGCACAAAAGACGATCCACATCCCGTATCCACATCCCATTTGCAATCAAATGCCAATTCCAATGGACATTCTGTTTCATGCTACCCCTTTTTCCACCAGTGTTGTCGCATTTGCTCACTAAAGCACATTTGCGTTCAATGTGTTGCACCACCTTGGCTGCCATTGGCGGTCTCCTAGACGTTGTCTGCAAATGCTCATTCACGGCACGAAAGCATGCGTTGAACGTGGCGTAGGATCTTGCACAGATTGACAATGTGTTGCCACCAGGTCCAAAACCTTTGTAATTGCACCATGTGTCGCTTCATGAACATAGATCAACGTAATTACTCGTGGCAAACGAACATCATTAAAACTACGGGACGAGTGCTTCAAGGGCATAACTTCAAATTGCAACACACCAAGGAGGATGTGAGAGGTGGCCACATTCCAGTGGGCTCCGTTTGGTAATGGTCTCCTGACTAGTCAGCTCATCCGCTGCGGGCACGGGGGGGGGGGGGGGGCGACTACAACAGGTTCTGATGCGACATACCCCCCAACTATCTGTCAAAACTCGGGGGGGGGGTCTGGCCGGGGGGTGGGGGGGGGTCTAACCGGGGGGTGGGGGGGGGGTCCGGCCTTGGGCCGGGGGGGGGGGTCAAGCCGGGGGTCGGGGGGCCTGCCGGGGGTCTGGCCGGGGGTTAGGGGGGCGTCGGATGAGGTGAGGGGGGGGGGGGGGTTAGGGTTAGGGTTAGGGTCACCGAGCTGGTGGAACCAGTCTTGGTTTTATAACCCTTAGTAGTGTCTAGGGTGGACCTACCAGGTTTAGCAGCAAGCAAGCAGCAAGCAAGCAAGCAAGTAGCAAAAAGCAGCAAGCAGCAAGCAAGCAAGCAGCACGCGCGAAATGGGTAAAAATCAGATATCCGTCGTGGTGCTTCCGATTCGGCTGAAATTTTGGTGCATGATACCTATGGGTGTGAAGTACAATCACACAAAGTTTGAGCAAGAAACTCACCGGTGGCGGCCGGGAACGGGATTCGCAAGTGGCGGACCTCGGTTTCAAAAACTGCAGTTTACGGCCAAAAACAGCCATTTTTGGGCCAAAAAAGCCCTGGAACCTATTCAAAACAGCCAAACAAAGGGAAACGGTGGGTACACTCCACATGCGGCTTGACTTCCCCGTGTCAAAGAGCTCTTTGCGGCCCTCTAACTCCATGATATGTCCCGGAAACAGCCCAAAAAGGCTCCCAAAAGCTCCAAATGCCGACAGCCACAAACCAAGAATAGGCCATATCTTTGGCTACATGGCTCAAAATGCGATTCCGAGGGCACCTACTCCACCCGCAACCCCCCACTTTTTGTGGTTTCCACCCCTCAGAATTGCCCAAACGGACGCCTAGACCCCAATACCTAGGCCCACTAGGCTGCAGCAAGCTGCAAGCTCAAGCCCAAACAGGTGGGTGCCCAAATGGGTCAGCAGGGTCCAGTAGGGGCAAAAAGATGACTTTTCTCAAAAATGATCCCAGACCATGTGCGGCACTAAAACAAGTGTTTTTGGACCATTTTGAGCTTGTGGTGGCCCATGTTGGTCCTCCGACAATCCCAAAATGCCTTGAAAATGGGCTGTTTTGGGACCAAAAGTGGGTCAAAAACGGGTCAAAAACGCATTTTTCCAAACCTCATCCTAGAGCATTTGGGGTGCACAAACGGGTGAAATGGGCCCATTTTGAGCCCATTTTGGGGCATTTTGGCCCCTCAGAAGTCCAAAAAGCCTTGAAAGTGGGCCTCGTGGTGATGGGGTTCACTTGCAAGCTGATTTCACTTTGTCAAGAGCCATCAATGTGTGAATCATTCTTGATGTCCCTCACCAGTCATAGTTGATGTTCCCTCCCCCACCAGCTCGGTCCCAATATTCAGTCTTGATTAGGTTAGGGTTAGGGTCACAGAGCTCGTGGAACCAGTCTTGGTTTTATAACCCTTTTTGGTGTCTAGGGTGGACCTACCAGGTTTAGCAGCAAGCAAGCAGCAAAAAGCAGCAAGCAGCAAGCAAGCAAGCAGCACGCGCGAAATGGGTAAAAATCACATATCCGTCATGGTGCTTCAGATTCAGGTGAAATTTTGGTGGATGATACCTATGGGTGTGAAGTACAATCACACAAAGTTTGAGCAAGAAACTCAACGTTGGCGGCCAGGAACAGGATTCGCAGATGGCAGGCCTCGGTTTCAAAAATTGCAGTTTAGGGCCAAAGACAGCCATTTTTTGGGCGAAAAAGCCCTAGAACACATTCAAAACGGCCTAACGAAGGAAAACGGTGGGTACACTCCACGTGCGGCTTGACTTCCCCGTGTCAATGAGCTCTTGGCGCCCCTCTGACTCCATGATATGTCCCGGAAACGGCCCAAAAAGGCCCCCAAAAGCTCCAAATGCCGACAAACACAAACCAAGAATAGGCCATATCTTTGGCTACATGGCTCAAAATGCGATTCCGCGGGCACCTACTCCACCCGCAACCCCCCACTTTTTGTGGTTTCCACCCCTCAGAATTGCCCAAACGGACGCCTACACCCCAATACCTAGGCCCACTAGGTTGCGGCAAGGTACAAGCTCAAGCCCAAACAAGTAGGTGCCCGAATGGGTCAACAGGGTCCAGTGGGGGCAAAAAGATCACTTTTCTCAAAAATGATCCTATACCATGTGCGACGCTAAAACAAGTGTTTTTGGACTGTTTTGAGCTTGTGGTGGCCCATGTTGGTCCTCCAAAAATCCCAAAATGCCTTGAAAATGGGCTGTTTTGGGACCAAAAATGGGTCAAAAATGGGTCAAAAACGCTTTTTTCCAAACCTCATCCTAGAGCATTTGGGGTGCACAAACAGGTGAAATGAGCCCATTGTGAGCCCATTTTGGGGCATTTTGGTCCCTCAGAAGTCCATAAAGCCTTGAAAGTGGGCCTCGTGGTGATGGGGTTCACTTGCAAGCTGATTTCACTTTGTCAAGAGCCATCAATGCATGAATCAGCCTTGATGTCCCTCACCAGTCATAGCCGATGTTCCCTCCCCCACCAGCTCGGTCCCAATATTCAGCCTTGATTAGTCCTAGGGTTAGGGTTAGCCCTAGGGTTAGGGTTAGGGTTAGGGTTAGGGTTAAGGTTAGGGTTAGGGTTAGGGCTAGGGTTGCTGTTAGGGCCTGCAGCCCTCTTGTAGCCCAAACATGAATTCTCCACAAAAATTTGAGCATTTTGAGTATAAACAAATAGTATGAAAAAAATGGCTGCGGGTTGATGGCACTTGGCATGCAGTGTCGGCGACCAAAATGGTGAGTCCCATCGTTTACGATGACGTGATTACTCCGAAGCATGAACTACCAAATTTCAATGAGTGGGACCCATGGGGGGGCGACTACAACCGGTCCTGATGCGACATACCCCCCAACTATCTGTCAAAACTCGGGTGGGGGGGGGGTGGGGGGGGGAGAGTTGGGGGTGGGGTCCGGCCGGGGGTCGGGGGGGGTCAAGCTGGGGGTCGAAGGGGGGGTCAAGCCCGGGGTCGAAGGGGGGGTCAAGCCGGGGGTCCGGGGGGGGTTCCTGCCGGGGGTGGGGGGGGGGGGTTGGCCGGGGGTCAGGGGGGCGTCGGATGGGGTGAGGGGGGGGGTAGGGTTAGAATTAGGGTGAGGGTTAGCCTTAGCCCTAGGGGTAGGGTTAGCCCTAGGGTTAGGGTTAGGGTCACCGAGCTGGTGGAACCAGTCTTGGTTTTATAACCCTTTTTAGTGTCTAGGGTGGACCTACCAGGTTTAGCAGCAAGCAAGCAAGCAAGCAAGCAAGCAACAAGCAAGCAAGCAAGCAGCACGCGCGAAATGGGTAAAAATCAGATATCCGTCGTGGTGCTTCCGATTCGGCTGAAATTTTGGTGGATGATACCTATGGCTGTGAAGTACAATCACACAAAGTTTGAGCAAGAAACTCAACGGTGGCGGCCGGGAACGGGATTCGCAAGTGGCGGACCTCAGTTTCAAAAACTGCAGTTTAGGGCCAAAAACAGCCATTTTTGGGCCAAAAAAGCCCCGGAACACATTCAAAACGGCCAAGCGAAGGGAAACGGTGGGTACACTCCACGTGCGGCTTGACTTCCCCGTGCCAACGAGCTCTTTGCGGCCCTCTAACACCATGATATGTCCCGGAAACGGCCCAAAAAGGCCCCCAAAAGCTCCAAATGCCGACAGCCACAAACCAAGAATAGGCCATATCTTTGGCTATATGGCTCAAAATGCGATTCCGAGGGCACCTTCTCCACCCACAACCCCCCACTTGTTGTGGTTTCCACCCCTCAGAACTGCCCAAACGGACGCCTAGACCCCAATACCTAGGCCCAGTAGGCTGCAAGCTGCAGGCTCAAGCCCAACAAGGTGGGAGCCCAAATGGGTTAACAGTGTCCAGTAAGGGCAAAAAGATGACTTTTCTCAAAAATGTTCCTAGACCATGTGCGACGCTAAAACAAGAGTTTTTGGACTATTTTGAGCTTGTGGTGGCCCATTTTGGTCCTCCGAAAATCCCAAAATGCCTTGAAAATGGGCTGTTTTGGGACCACAAATGGGTCAAAAAAGGGTCAAAAACGCATTTTTCCAAACCTCATCCGAGACCATTTGGGGTGCACAAACGGGTGAAATGAGCCCATTTTGAACCCATTTTGGGGCATTTTGGCCCCTTAGAAGTCCAAAAAGCCTTGAAAGTGGGCCTCGTGGTGATGGGGTTCACTTGCAAGCTAATTTCACTTTGTCAAGAGCCATCAATGTGTGAATCATTCTTGATGTCCCTCACCAGTCATAGCTGATGTTCCCTCCCCCACCAGCTCGGTCCCAATATTCAGTCTTGAGTAGGGTTAGGGTTAGGGCCAGGGTTAGGGTTAGGGTCACCGAGCTGGTGGAACCAGTCTTGGTTTTATAGCCCTTTTTAGGGTCTAGGGTGGACCTACCAGGTTTAGCAGCAGCAGCAGCAAGCAGCAAGCAGCAGCAAGCAGCACGCGCGAAATGGGGAAAAATCAGAATTCCGTCGTGGTGCTTCGGATTCGGCTGAAATTTTGGTGGATGATACCTATGGGTGTCAGGGACAACCCTACAAAGTATGAGCCAGAAACTCAACGGTGGCGGCCGGGAACGGGTGTCGCAAGTGGCGGACCTTAGTTTCAAAAACTACAGTTTAGGGCCAAAAACAGCCATTTTTGGGCCAAAACAGCCCTAGAACCCATTCAAAACGGCCAAACAAAGGGAAACGGTGGGTACACTCCATGTGCGGCTTGACTTTCTTGTGTCAACGATCCCTTTGCGGCCCTCTAACTCCAGCATATGTCCCGGAAACTGCCCAAAAAGGCCCTCAGAAGCCCCAAATTTTGTGCAGATTGGCGGGCAACAGCCACAAACCAAGAGCAGGCCATATTTTTGGCTACATGGCTCAAAATGCGATTCCGAGGGCACCTAGTCCACCCGCAACCCCCCACTTTTTGTGGTTTCCACGCCTCAGAATTGCCCAAATGGACGCCTAGAACCCCGGTACCCAGGCCCACTAGGCTGCGTCAAGCTGCAAGCTCAAGCCCAAATAGGTGGGTGCCCAAATGGGCCAATATGGTCCAATGGGGCAGAAAAATGACTTTTCTCAAAAATGATCCTAGACCATGTGTGATGCTAAAGCAAGTGTTTTTGGACTGTTTTGAGCTTGTGGTGGCCCATTTTGGTCCTCCGAAAATCCCAAAATGCCTTGAAGATGCGCTGTTTTGGGACCAAAAATGGGTCAAAAATGGGTCAAAAACGCATTTTTCCAAACCTCATCCCACACCATTTGGGGTGCACAAGCGGGTGAAATGAGCCCATTTTGAGGCCATTTTGGGCCATTTTGGCCCCTCATAAATCCGCAAAAGCCTTGAAAGTGGGCCTTGTGGTGAAGGGGATCACTTGCAAGCTGATTCCACTTTGTCAACGGCCTTCAATGTGTGACTCATTGGTGTCCCTCACCATTCATATCCAATGTTCCTTCCCCCACCAGCTCGGTCCCAATATTCAGTCTTGATTAGGGCTAGGGTTGCTGTTAGGGCATGCAGCCCTCCTGTCGCCCAAATATGAATTCTCTACAAAATTTTGAGCATTTTGAGTATAAACACATAGCATGAAAAAAAAAATTGGCGCCTTTGGCGCCGGACATTTTTCTCTAGGGACACTTGCTGGTGGCCGACCCGGCACCACTATCTTTCAAAACCCAGGGGGGGGGGGGTGTCGCATACAAGGACCGAGCCCGGCCGCCCCCCCGTGGCAGTGCGAAGGTTGCAACAATTCACCTCTGGCCGACCAAAACAGTCAGAGTGCTGCGGGCGACCTCATCGCCTGCAATAGATCTAAAGCTGTACTCGCCCATAGCGCCACAGGCCTTAGTGTGCGCTCTCCAAAAGACCCCGCCGGGTCTATGGGACACAACCACACACGTACACACACCGGCGATCCAAACACGTGAAGCAGCACTGATGCAGGCCTAAGCCCCAAAATTATAACAACTGACAGAAATATACCGCAAGTATCGACAACCCACCAACAAAGAATCTCAGACTCATATGCACCGCCGCACACAGTGAGGGGGCGGGCGCGGGGGCGGGTGGTGGGAACACAATAAATTTTCAACAAATCTGTACACACACAGAGATAGTGATCCCCTGTTCGTAAACGAAAAGGGGGCAAGACAAACAGGGGATCACAAAGGACAAAGCACCAAGGCAATTCAACAATTCACCTCTGATACCCCTCATCCTTGTCCCCATGCACAGACCATACACGCTCACCAAGTTGGAACCTACATACATACGAACCCAAACTGGGTCAGTGCTCGGCGCACGCAGCCAAGCAGCCACAGCAACGGCGTGAACCCCAGCGTGCGAGCTCATGGCGCTGTAGTCCCATTGGTCAAAACCCCCCACCGACGTCTTCACGTCAGCGGCCCCTATCAGCGCACGACCGCACCTCATCAGCACACATGTTGATCCTACTCAAGCAATCCAGACCGGATGGTGATTCCAACCACCTGGATATACCACATGCATTGCAGCAAACTCGCGCACCCCTTGGTCCCATATACAGGAAAAAGGCATGGGGCCGCAGCCATGGCGCCCGAATCCACAGGGGGGCAGCTTCTGGTGCCCGCAGAAAAAACATCCACGGCGCCGGCGCCAACCACAGGGTACAGTGCTCGCATGCACAGGCCCCAAACTCCAGACCCCGCATATTCAGAAACGGCGGGCGCTCACAAAGCACGGAACATGAAGCACACGCGCCGTACCAACACCTGCTTCCCTTGGACCCATATATAGGGCAGACGCTGGCCCCCAGCCTTCGTGTGCGACGACAGACTAAGGTACAGCCTACTATCCCCAACCCTCACAATCCAACGATGGCGGCACAGGTGATTCCCGCCCATCCCCTTAATATTTGCATCACCGGACGGGGTCTTCTGCTGCTCCGCAACACCATGCAGACGGCCCGCCAGGTCCTGTGCTGCTAGCTGCAGCACCCCCGGAGCATCCTCCTTCGAGCAAGGCCGCATGAAGACCAGCCTAGCAGCCAGACCCAACCAGATCCGCTTCACCGCCGCCAGGCAAGGCGCCTCTCCAGCACAACCCTCAAGTGCTGTTGCGCACGTTCCCGCCTGCGCTGCAGCGCCTCCACCGACCGGCGGTGAAAAAATTTTCCACGCCTGCGGCGGCGGCGTTTCCCGCGTTTAGGCATGTCAAAAGCACTGAGCACCGCGAAAATGGCGAACCATGTGTTTCTCTAAAACTAACAGAGAACACCTCACAATACCAACCCTCCCACCGACACCACTTCGCGAGGGTGCTTCAGCAGCACCCGCCAGAGTTGAAACGCATGGAAACACGCCCGTTGCACATTAGACTGGAAATTGGAGTCCAACCTACTTGGCGGGTCAAGCGACTGTAACACGCCCGGCACAAGCCGGACCTCGACAATCAAACCAGACTGCAACAACCTCAGAACCAGGGCCCTCAGTAGCTTCTGCTGCCTTGACAGCCACGTGGACGCCCGCAGGGCCACCAACTGGCACGCAAATACCTGGGAGTCCGCGACCAGCACAACATAACTCCACCCCAACCTGATTGCCAACCGTACCAACCACACCAAGACCCAAAGCTCAGCGCTCTGCTGCGTGTGACGTGCAAGGGGGATCACCTGGGAACGGACACCTGACAAACGCGGGATGAATGCCCCCCCTCTATATCGAATGATATCCAATGCAGCATCCCCAAACATCACACAGTGTCAAACAGCCCATAAATCGGGCGTAGCAGACAATGCATGAAACACAGCAAGGCGTGCCGGTGTTGGGGGTTCCCAAGTATCCATACAACGGACGATCGCGGTACACAGTCCATGCAGCACCTTCAGTGGCGTGGGTCTCTCAAACCCCCCCCACCGATCACAACAATAGCTTCCCGCGAGCAGTGCCCCCCCCCCCCCCCCCAGACGGGGTCTAAAGTGCCAATGGATGATACCCAATGCCTTGGAGAGTAACCGGGAAGAAGGCCTCGACCTCGTGGCCAGCCTGAGCCAAATGTTGAACATATGGAGAAAGGCCCTTGGATGTGAACGGATCGTGCGCACTCCCAAATTGATGTACTTCCCCAGGAAAAATATACCCGTAACCGGCTCCAACGTACTCTTTCCCGACACAATAAAACCAGCCTCCTCTAGCGCCCTGACCACGCGAGCAGTCACAACACGCAAACGCGCTGGATCCGGCCCCAAAATCAAAAAATCATCTAAATAATGGAAGAGGGTGTACCCCTCCGGGATCAAGGGTCCCACTATCCTTCCCAACGCCGTCTGACAGAACAACGGGGAATGTTTCCAACCAAACGGCATCCGCGACATACAAAACACCCTCTCCACATCTTCCCAACGCATCCGGAATCGAAAGGCTCTCTCGTGTCGTCTTGGCAACTTAAAACTCCAAAAGGCGTTTTTAAGGTCCACGTGTGTACAAAACAACGGCCTATCGGCCGGCCAATCCGCCAACTTCTTGGAGATTTGCTCCCAACCATCCAACGAGAAAGACAGCGGCTTATGTAAGCTCCCATTGAACTCAACGAGATTAAATATAAGGGACACTTTTTCTGTGGACTTTGGGATCACAAACGGCCAGCACGTCGCCCTCAAAGGGCAATTTTCATCCATAATGGTAACTATCTCCTCACGCAATAACCATTGAACCATGGGTCGCACCAAAGCCTCCCTATTAGACGAGTGACTTTCTCTCTCCAAGTGAAAATCGGACACAGACGCCTCGAAATCAGGGGGGGCCAACTCACACCACAGATCATCGGAAATCATGTAGTTTCCCACCGCCCCTAAACCCCTCTCCACCAGCTGCGGGTGCACCCTGCCCAACTACGGCATTGGCGACGTAGACAAATGCAAAAGAGCCTGCCAAGACTCAGCGGTAAATTCTGACAGCGCGTTAAAAATTATATCCGGCGCTGACCGCAAACGGTAGTCCTCACACGTCACAAACAAGCGAAGCACAAACAAATGGAGTCGCTTCATGAGTAGCAGAACCCCGCAAGACAGTGCCTGGTGAAGCCACGGTAAGAATGTAAAGAAGGCTTGCAAAAATGGCACAAATAACGGAACTGGTTCCGAACGCACATACAACAGGTCTGCCCTGGTCAGAGGGCGTCGCCCCCCATCCGCCAATGTGATAACTTGCAGTGATCCCTGCGCTGAACTCAGCACTGGGCCACCAACAGGCCCATCACAGGCAAATGGGGTTTCGCGAATCGCCCCCACGGGGGGCGAATTTCCAGGCGACCCCCCCCCGCGCTTGCCTGCCGCCGCACTGCCGCCTTGGCCCTAATTCTCTGGTGGGGAACGCACAGCCACTTTGCTGGCAGGCCCGACTGGAGGCCCATCAAGATGCCTCCTCTTGGGGGCAGGCCGTCTGGCTTTTGCATTACCCAGGCCCACCTTCGCGCTCGCTGCATGATGCCGCTGGACAGATATGGAACAGCCCAGACCAACGACTCGCCGCTTGGGCCTCGGTTTACCGTCGCCGTCGACCCGTGCTGCGCCACTTCTCGGTGTCTTGCCGGCTCCCTTAGATCGCAGCCTCCTCTTGCCGCCCCCGACCTGAGGTCCGGTTCCCGGCGTGAATTCTGGAGGACGTTCCCCCGGGACATCGGGCGGTGCGGGCTCCGCGGGGGAGCCACAGGCGCCTGCTGTGGACACAGCGGAGGCCGAAGACTCCGAGGGGACGGACGAAGAATCCGAATCAGACTCCACGTCTTCCATTTCCCCTTGATGCGGCGCCACATCCATATCAGGAAGAGATACCACAGGCCCCGCAGGCACCGGGGCAGCGATTTCCAGCGACGCCTTCGGGTACTTCCTTTCAGGATTAGCATACATGGGGTCACCCCACAGGTCGGCCAGCAGCACAGCCAACCGCTCACCAGGAGTCTGGCCACCCACAGGCCATGGAAGCAGCAAAGCCCCAACCACCGCAGGGTCACAGTAGCCGAGAGCGTACTCCAACGCCGTGGCCAGCCGTTTCCACCTCCCCCACCAAACGAAATAGGCCACATTTGGAGAGCGGTGGAAGGCGGCCGCCGCGCCCCCCCGCCGCAGGGAATGCCACCGATGGTCACTATACGGGGAATCACTGAGGAGGTCTGCGAAGATCTTCTCCACTGCCTCAACCCCTCCCCTAACCAACGGTTGACCCTCCGGGACGCAGCTTGCCGCGGCGTAGGATCTAAGGAATCGGACCCACAGGCGTCCCCACTCATAAAGCGGGCGCCGCACTTCCCTGAGGCCTCCAACCACGGAATCGCTTGCCAGTCCCGCTAGCGTGATGGACACCGCTTCAGAGACTCACAAGAAGAGAAGCCAACTGAGGTTCGCCAACGCCGCCACTGCCTGCTCAACCGGTGAGGCCGCTCTGGCCCATAGGAGGCTGAGACCCTCCGGTCCCAGGTATGGCTGTCCCGGTGTCGGTTTTCCAGACTTTGCAAGTCTCCAGTGGATGGCCTGAACACAGCCCGGGAGCAGCCTGATATCTTCCGCCGCTCGAGTCGCGGACACATAACCCCTAAGGGTGGACGTGGCCTGCCCCATAGAGACCCTTGACGCCAAGAAGTCAGACAACGTGTCAGTAAGCGGCGTCCGCAAAGCCCTGGTTCCCTCATACTTCGCCACCGCGGACAGGGCGGAACGGTATCGGGCTTGCGTTTTTGGGGCCCAGCCCCGAACGCCCACGGCCGCCACCCTAAACGATCCAACAACCGCCATCGCCATTGCCCACCCCGCCGCCGCCGCGCTGAAGGTCGCTATGGTAGCAGGTAAGGCCACGCGGGCCGGGATTGGACGCGCGGATTGGGAATCTTCACACCAACATGGCCATCCCCACCCCGCCCTGTCGCAGTGGCGACAGTCCCGTCAGGACCAGTGGGGACACTGGAAATGCCAGTGCCGCAACTGCTCTGATGGGACGCCCGCTTTGGCGCATCTCTGGCAGTCGCCAAACGGGCGGGCGGATATTGGTACCCACCTTCCCTTCTTCGTCATCCAATGAAGGACGCCTTGTCGCATAGCGAAGTCGATGCCCTTATACTTAAAGGACGGTCCCCCGTTTTTGACCGCATCTGGCCAGCTCATGGCATCTAGCGGGTTGGACGGGTTCGCCCGACTGCTGGACTCCGGCGCGAACATCTGGGCATACGCCTGCTGGGAGTCGAGGATGATACCCCAAATCCTGTAGGCCAGCCTGTCGCCCCTCGGGCATTCCATCGCATTGCCCATCACGTCGAACAGCCTGGCCGGTGCAGCACTTGCGCTTCTAACGTAGTCCCGCAGCGCCTCGCTTGACTGGCGCATCCAACTGGCTACTTTGTCGCCCCCCAGCATCTGCTCCACTGCCTCTGCGGTCAAGTCCGGCACTGAATTTCTATCCGCGACGGCCAGGCTCTCCAACCGTGCTTGTGGGTGCCCGATCGGGTCTTGCTGGGGCTGCAGCAACGCGCGCAGCTCCTCAGGCGACATCTGGCTGGTGTGCTGCACCGGCGCGTCCGCTCCAGAGCCACGCACTCTTAAACGGGGAGCGAAAGACCTGCATGCTGCTTCACAAAAACACAATAAATTTTCAACAAATCTGTACACACACAGAGATAGTGATCCCCTGTTCGTAAACGAAAAGGGGGCAAGACAAACAGGGGACCACATGTGGCACCTCATGACAACGGTGTTGAACCAAGACGCTCCGGCGTTTGGATTGGCTTAGCTTGAACAACTTTTTGTAGTGTGCCTTGACGTGTCTAGTCTCACGTCGGCGCGTGTTTGTGCACCCCGGAGATGCGATGGTGAACAAGACCTCATCAACGGGTTGTTTCATTTACCCCAATATCATTCACGGATGGAGGTATCAACCACTCTTGAGACTTCGTGTGCCTAACGAGCAGAATGAGTTATACATGTCCTTTGGGGGCAATTGAACCACCGTAGATATCAATCTAGAATTTGCAGCAACGAGGACTAGTCGGCCAAGCATTGGGAAGGTTGCCCAAGCTAGCAAGGCTCATTTCTACCCCGGATTCCGGTCGACGCTAAGTTGTGGTACCCTCGCAAAGAACGAAGGATTTGCAGCTGGCATTGCCCCCAAGTCTCGTGCACTGCTACCATTACAAGCCGCATACCGCACCCGATTGTCGCCCAATCGGAATGGTGGCGCATGATGGTAGGATGATGATGAACTTCATCAGGGAGCCGGCCAATCTCCCCGCATCCGTGTCACCACCACGGCTTTGTGAGACTAGACCGGCACCACGCTAGTGTTGCATTGTGCAAGTTGGTGCGGCAGATGCCATGGGTCAACGTTAGCGGTGAAGCGTTTGGACCATCACTGCCACCTCCTAAACCGGTGTCTCAGTATGAATGTGATGCACCCGCTTGTGGTGTATGCCCCAACCTTGGCAACGAAGGTTGTTTCAGTCGATGCGGATGTCGCACCGAGGTGGTGCCCAACTTATGTCGAGAACATAAGGGTGATGCTCAACGACCATGCATCCGGAATTACCCGTGTTAGCAGACCACCTGTGGAGTTGCGAATTCCTTTGGATGAACTTGATGGCAATCCCCAAAATTATTGGAATGCAATTTGCGCTCTATTGAGGTTGGACACTGCAAAAGGTCAACGGTTCTAGACCCGCAATTGTTTTCAATGCAGGAAGAACATTGAAACGTAGGAGGAAGTGGAACGAAGCGTGTTTTGTCGTTTGCAGCCATCAGAGCATCAATACATGCCCTAGCCAATGTGCCAGTTCTTGAGGTTGTTGCGGTCAGTGCCCGCGGGGCACCACCTGCAAAAACGGCGCAAGCCACCGGCACATAGTTGTCGAGTGGGAACTCACGGGCGTCCATAGGTACGACTTTAACACCGTCACACAACCAAAGGCCTTCGTTCATAATAACGTATGCGGGAAAATGCTGTGGTGCGTTGTGCGCCAGCGCAAGTGTGTGCTCAACATGTGGCCCGTCGAAACAAAATTGGCGTGGAATTTGCACTACATGGTGTTCCCCCGCGAGCTCTGGTTGCACAAGGGATAAAGTTGCCTGCAGCCTGCATCCACAGTTAATAGTAGATGGGAGCAACAACAGGGGGTGGGGACGGAGAGGGGAAAGGAGGAGGCCTTACAGCACCTCTTTGGTGCTGCCAAGGAATGATGGCAGCAAGCAGAGGCGGCCAAGGGCCAGCTATCCGTGATGGGTTCGACAGTGCGATCGTTGCTGTTGCAACATGCGGGCGGGGAGGGCCCACTGTGGAAAATGTCCTCCCCATCTATGGGAACACAATGACAGCCCATGACAATGTACCTCCAAGTACCCCACGGAGACCATGGTAAAGGTTGCCTTCAGCCCCGATTTCATCATCCCCAAACCCCCTGCGCAATCGGGCACGGGCAGCAGGGGGAGCCAGGTTACTCCGTAGCGACTTTCTAACCTCTCTCCGTTCCGTTTGGCACACTTTTGCGAAGATTGGCAACTTTGTACAACATCACATACCGCCTTTGCGAACAATGTTGCGAACATGGCGCGAAGATCTTGCAATCTTCGCACCATGTTCGCGCGATTTGGCACTTTATGCGCACTGTGTCTTCTGTGTGCACCTTGCTTTCAGTTTGCAAACTTCGCGCGATGTACGCGTCATCTTGAAACAATTTTGTAATATATTCCTGGATGGTTGTGAATTGCACTTGGGGTGCGCTCCAAATTGCCACATGCTGCATCCTGCACAACATGAAGTGACCTGCAATGTTGCACCACTTGTTCTTTTCCAGTGCTGTGTTATTCTCATGCCCCGTGGCACTGTACGCAAGGGAAGGAACCCCTCCTCCCACGTCAAGTCTGGACAACACAAGGCACGCCGACGCAAGTCGTTAGAGAACGTCGTTTCCCGGGAGCTAGGTGCACCCTACACGGTGCATTACGCGCCTGACACGGCCTAGATCTTGTTGACGCCGGTAGCCGGGGGAGGGGGGCGCAAACCCTGCAGCACCATCCCTGTGGGAGAAGACCGTGGCGGCGGTGTGGCGCATCCGGTCACTCCATCTACCTAGGACTGAGACGAAGCACCCGACTCCTCATCTAGTTGAAGGCGTACCCTGGGAGGCTGTGTGGGCCACAATGCACCAGCTCGCAGAGCTTGCAGCGGAGGGCTTCGTTGCCATGACGGCTGAGGGTGTGGAGCTCTATGGTGCGGTATGCGTTGCCATGATGGGTGAGGGTGTGCAGCTCTATGGTGCCGTATGCCCATTACCAAAGCGTTGTAGCACCTTTATACCTGTCAACCGGTGGAATCAGTCCACGTCCAACAACCCGGCGATGCAAGACTACATTGGATGCCGATTACCAGGTACATCACGCCATGAGGCGTCGTACGTCCATTGCAGGCTTGGGGGAACGAGCCGCCCCGATGAACTTGCTAGCTAGTGGCTACTAGGAGCTAGCAAGGAGTGGGCCACGTTGTACGCGCCCGCGGAGGAGGTGGAATTCGACCAACAATTGTGGCACGCAAGTAAGGTTGTATTCCAGGATACCAGCAGTTTGGACCGCGAAACACTTTTTTTTCTCTGCGCCGATGGCAAGGCACAAATTTTAATTGCCAATTGTAAGAATTGGAAAGCCAAGACTGGCAAAGCCATGGTGTGTTGGGTATGTGGGTGCAATAGAGCACAATGTTTTGCCAATTTCGGGTTGAAAGACACCATCAACGGGTTGTGGGATGTGGTGCTCCCAATTGAAGTAATATATCAACGCATTGCAGCCGACGGCTCGATAGCGGACTACGGATTGCATGAGGTGCTGTGTGTCACTATATGTGGTATATCGGGCATGCGCGAGACAGTGGCAGCAGCTATGGGCAAGTCCGCCGCTGTCGTTGCGCGCAATTTGTTTGAGCCCATTCTAGATGTTGCCCGCATTTAAGCGAAGATGGTAACAAAGGGGAGGTTGAACAATAACAAGGCAAACAAGAAGGGAAAGGTTAGGTTGGACTGTGCCGCGGCTGTGCAATTCATGCGCATCCGGCGATGGGAGGCACTCATTAGAATATGCCTTGAGGAGGGGGGAAGGAACAACAAGCGGGTGCACGGTGGACTATGGGGTGATGTTCGTAGAGAGTCGTGGGACAATTTTGCCAAGATGTGTGTGTATGCATGGGAAACCACATGGCTGTCAGGGGGGGACGAAGGAAGGCTTGGCGATTATAGCATACGAATGGGCAAGGCCCACTTAGTGTTAAAGTGGCCTAAGCTGCAATGGTCACATCTCTGGATTGATGACATGTATTTCTTGGCCCACAAGTGGAGCATTCACTCCAAATTTTCATGCTTTGCCATGGAAGGCAGCCACCGTAGGCTAAAGCGCATGCTGCGCAATAGCGGGGGCCTAAGCCTCCCGCATGGCCGCCTCGGTGTGCAAATTGTGGTTGACAACCACACCATAGATGACAGCCTCCGTTGAGAGGGGTGAAATGTTACCTAGAGGTCCACGCGTGGAAACGGGCCCGTGACATTGCAGCATTGGGCGCAACGTGCCCGCAAGAGGGCACTTAGTGGCCTCAACTATGTACAAGTCTTCTCATAGCGTTCGAGACGCCGCCGCAAGCGGCGCGCCTAGGACATACGTACATAGGACCATGGGTTGTGGTGGCTCTACGTAGTTGAGTTGGGGCACACCATGTGGTGGAGGGGCGCGCGTGTGCGAAAATGAATTCGAAAATCGCGCTATATTTTCGTGAATTTGCTGTACATTCACGTTCCCATTGCCGCCGCAGACACAGGGAAAGCCCGCGGTAGGATTAGGGCATTTTGTGGGGCATTGTGGCACCGTGGCGTATGAAAAAGGGGACGTTTCTTCTCATGGGCACCCGGAAATTTAGAAATATTGCTAACATCCCAACTATGTGAAAATAGTTGTTCCTCCTCAGAATCGTTCATTTGTGCACCCATATTCGCGCCATTGTCGCTCCCCATTCAAATGTTCCTTCACGGGCCGTTCAGAAAGGGTACAAAAACACACCCGACGTTTCTAGACTGTTCCATGGACCTTTGGCCCAGTTTCCACGGAATGATCCGAGGAAATCGTGGTTCTATTTGTGGAAGTGCAAACTATATCGTTTTTAGTTGGATGCTTGTTGTCCAAGATTCCCTCTTGGCGGAAAGTTGCAAAAGTCATGCTTATTTTCTTCTTGTGCCAGTCTCTCAATTACCCATTTGTGTTTTGTAACTTCTGAGAGAGATGCCTACCGGTAGCCAATGCAGTGCATCCTGTGCGGCCCCTCAGCCCCCCCTTGCACAACCACAATTGGAATTTGACGGTGACCTCAGCGGTTGTGTTTTACGAAATGTTGAAGTGCCTAGACGGAGGGATGTGCGATCCTACATTCACCATGCCTTGGCGGCCGCTGAGGAAGGTAACCCCAAGCAACCACAAAACCTCCTATGGGGCCACAACCCTTGCATTTTGGGTCCCACCCCCAAGTGTTATAGCGACTGCACATTTGCAGATTAATCTCATGAGCACCTTTGTGTGCCATACATGCATTAGAAGACCATATTATCGAGCCACCATCACGAAGTCATTTGCGACCTCAAATGTTCCCACTCCGATGTAGTGACTTGGTTCAAAGACTTAGGCGGCCCTAACCGACCTGTGAGACCCGGGACGTCAGTTTTTAAAATCAGAATTTGGGGGGGTGTCTTGTACCACACGTTGCCTGTTAGAGCCGTGTCAATGCTGTGAACAGTGTTGTTTCTTTGTTTGCTGAGTGATGTGTTGCTTGCTATGTTGTGCTTTACACGATGTGGTGACCCGGTTGAAATTGTAATGTGTGTAGTCTGCTTGTGTCAATTACGAAGTACTAAACTATACAATCTTCGCATCATGTATATGCCCTTGTAAAACACTAAAATGAAAAAAGACTGAGCTATGGCTCATTCTTTTGGCCAAACCTAGAAATACACCGGTGCATATGAGTGTTCGTGGAAAAGAATGAGCCAAAGCTCATTATTTTGGCCAAGTTCGTGTTTGCACACCCAATATAGTGCCCCCACAGCAGGCTGCTTCTTAGGTAGGCGAGACGTGTCACATTTGTGGTGGCAGCCCCTCAAAGGCTTCCACCACCAAGTTGCAGGGTTGGCACATGGACTATATTCTTGGTGGGCTATGGATTATTGGCTATGTGTTGGGCAATGGACATTGGCAAGGTATCCGTCTTCAATAATTTTTCGCTGTCATTCTCCATGTGCTTGGTTACCTGTAGACCAAGCCCCTTTCTATGCCTGTTTGCTGCTCAAGTATGGCTGCATGGTGACATTATGGATGCAGTGCCATCTGTCGCCTTCTTGGCTAGCAACACGTGCAAGACCAAGGATGACTTTCTGGATACTCTTAGTTCTGGGGGTCACCAGGCCGGGTTTCTTACCTTTGCTTTGTCACTTCGTTGAATCAGGCATACCCGCCCTACATTGTAGATGTTTCTTAGGCAACTTATGTCGCTGCGCAGCGGCAAGCGCACAGCTAGATGGTTTGGTTCAGCAGCTCGGGAGGCTTGTAATTTGTACCGTCTGGTGTTGTTATGTTGTCGTGTTCGTGGTGGCTTGTTTCATCTCGACGAGGAAGTTGCTCCCACTCAGACGAAAACAAGCCGGCACCCTCTGGTTTATGTGCCCCACGTGCACCTTCTCTTGCAATTTGGGCACAGGACTGTGCCGCAGCTTTGTGGGCCTGTATGAAAGGCGCTATATTTGTTTTGTAGTTTGATAACTTTGTACCCTTCATGAACCGATTGTTTGAATGGGGGATTTACGGAGGTGGAAATTTGGCAACATTTTGCTGTGTTTCACACGTAACTTGGTGCCATTGTGTGCGTTTCTCGTGCTATCTTGCGCAAAATTGGTGGAACAATAAGTGTTCCCAAATGTAAGGCCTTATATAGGTACCTGGTTCCACATATTCCGTGTTGTCCCGTCGAACCCGGTGCGAGTTCACCTAAATTCACACAAGAATCCCTCCAAATTCAAGGTTGTGAAATTCGTACGAAATTGGTAAGAATTTGTACCACTTTGCACTCTTTCGCTTTCCTACTCAGTTCTCATCGCCATTCATTATTTGATTATGTCGCAAACGCTTCCGCAACTGCGGTCAATGAAGTACGACTGTGATGCTGCTTCCAACACCCCGGCGCAGTATCAAGCCCTCCCAGTCACCCATCACCAAATGGAGGAGGCGCCATACAACTCCGGGGCGCTGGCATTCGAAGAAGTAGTGGCTTTGGCAGCATCTATGGACCCCGGCCCCGAGGTTATTCACATGGATTTGCGCAGCCCCTCATTCTTCCATTGGGGGGAAGGCCTTGTCACTGAAGCTGTGGAGGGAACTCCGCTTTTGGGTCCCTCCCTTCGTATTTTGCAAATTTTCTATTGTTGCCGGTTCCACCCCACCCCACATGAGTCAAACACATCACTGAATTGTACGGCATTTGCTGCACCCCTTGTTAGTTAAGTTTTTGTGGGGTTTTCCATCCTTTTCCACACTACAAGCTTCTACTGCCCAGGTGGGCAAGTTGTTGACTAGCACTCAGCCAGTCTTCATGTCAGCACTATCTTACCTTATGGAAGACCACATACCCCCTCAATACATTGTTTCCCGTTGGATTTTCAACGAATGGCTGTGCACAGCTCCCGATGGCATCCCTTCATGCTTCTAGCCTTTCATTCAGGAACTCAGTCACATCTGCTTGGACGGGTATTAGCTGCGTGTGAAATATAGGACCACACTTCCCGTGTGCTCCCCATACTCATCAATGCAAAGCTACACTATAGTGTCTCATACCATGAGTACAATGTGGGTCACAAGCTTTGTCGAACCCCTCCGGTGTACGGTATATGGCAGCCATATAAGTACACTGTTACTGTCACATATCGCCTTTCTTTCCCATTGATGGTGCCATTTAGCCATGGTATTGAGGTAGCCGATGTCCCGGTGTAAGCATTTCTCAAGCTGATCTTTATGGAGCGTATGTTCGCATGTTTGTTTGTTTCTGCCTCCAAGTATAAGATCGGGATACAACAAAAGCTAGGGTTGCTGCGTGGTACGTGTCATCCCCCTAAGTTGGTATTCTCGAATGCCGGTCGGCTCCTGGGTCAGGCACACAGAGGGCATACCCTCCAGTTTGAATATACACCGGCACTATTCCCCATGGGGCACGTGGTTCGTGAGTCCGGCTGGTTTGTCTGTTTCGGAGAGGTAGCTCACAAGGTGTTACGGTATTCCTATGTAACTCTGACACATGCGCTGTATGAGTTTCCGTACAACGTTGAGTACCTACCGACACCTTGAGGAAAGTTGTGAGGCATTGCTAGCAAGGCTTGTTGCTACCATGCGCGCCAGGTTAGGGTTAGGGTCAGGGTTGCATGATAGTCGCATTCAGCGACCCTTGCATGAATATGTTGATGGAAATGTACACAAGGTTGTGGGACGTTAGCTGACAAATACAGTTCCAACCGTCATCTGCGACCGCAATGAGACGGTGATCATTAGTGTTGAGTGGCAAGCAGATTTTGCCTACCCTATCGCCCTCAGTAACCCCCTTGCCTGAACGGTGTACACCAACATGCTAACGCGTACTTTGTATACTCTTACCGGACCAGCGAACTTGTTAGAAGACAATGTGAGTTATTTGGACACGCATTTTTTGAAATACCCCCCCGATCGGGCATAGCTGCGTGCTCGTGTGATAGAGATTTTTCGCAAATCCGTTCCTGTTGGGGTACTACCCAAGGGAAAACAACCACCTTTAGTTCAACCGCAAAACGGGCCACAACAGCCAGGTGGTGGTGGGAATGGCCCCCTCCCGCCGTTTAGACCAAGGGCTCTCCATCTAGTGCGTGCTGCATTGCTTTTTGATGCTCATTCTGATGATGAGACATATGTTGGGGATGATCTGTTGCCTGTTGATATGGGTCTGGAATTACGGTCCGTCCACTCGTCGGATTTGACCGAGGTTGGTAACTATGCTGTGCTCGAGGAGCGTTCCATGGTTGGGTCGGCGTTCTTAGCAGTCGGCTCGGATAATCACTGATCCGTCCGGGGAACACCCATGGCGCATTGTTTTTTGAAGAACTACCTTTGCTGTACCCTTTTATTGCTGTTTTCCCATTTCCTCATACTGTTCGGTAGTGGATGTTTTCTTTTTGGCTCGTTCCGGCTAACCCCCATGACAGACACTAACGAGGAGGCACCCCCAGCACCGGACATTGTTGTTGAGCAGAAGGAAACGGAAGAGGACACATTGAGTTCTTTTACAAAGGCTCTCCCAGCAGGCGAAAAGTTCCCCAAAACGGCCAAGGTGTCTCAAGTATGCGAAACTGTGGACAGGGAGAAGTACATTGAGCCAGTGCGACGGAAGATCCACATTTTGAAGCTCGAATGGGACTGTGCAGCCAAGGTTGGACAGACCCGTCAAATGGACAACGATGTTGAGGCACGGTTGGAGTCACTACAGGCCAATCCCCCGCGTCAGCGACTAGAGGCTGTTGTTTGGATGGTTGAAGGTCCTGGCATGCCCTCTGTTGTTTGCCACCCAACATTGTTGTGCACGTGTGCCAAAGGGGGGGTTTCCTGCTTGCAATTTCGTCGGCCGAATGAGCTTTGGCTCATTCTTTTTGCAAAACGTTGATTTCTTGATGTGCAGACAAAACGCCCTTCATCATTGCAAAGCAGCACCTGACCCGGGCTATGCGACTGCGGGCACGAGATACATTGAAGAAGAAGCAGACACCATCCTCATGGATGGCGACGGTGACTTGCCAAGTGGTATCCGGGAGAGCATAGTAGGGGAGGACAATGCCATTCAACACAGCATCATCACGTTGCACCTGTAACAGGTTGTTGACAAGTCTGTTAGCAGGTAATCGGAGTGCAGTATGTCAGTGCTGCGTCTGTTAATTGGTTGATGTTTTCCTCCTTTACTCTGTGGAATCCAACGACAAATGGATGATCCCACTAGTACGGACCCGCATGAGGCAGCGTACATGGGCGTTCGCAAGGTAGGCCTCATCAAAGCGAAGGTTACCATGGTATGGGCCCCCGCCCCGGCCCAAACAACAGCACCTGGTGGTCTGTGCAACTTTGTGGCTCATGCACTGTGGCTTATGTGTCTAACAGGAAAGTGTCTGGCACACCTGGAAACCGTTGTATCTACTCTTCAGCCACACTGGCAACCGATATCGGTAGCGTTGAGGTCGTACACGGAAAAAAGGAAAGAAGGTATTTTCGGACCATGCTTCGACCGTTTCGAATTGAAATCACCCATGGCTCATTCGTGCTGACTACGTTTCTCAAACCTGAGAATCACAGGCCTAAAGTGCACTTTGGGACTGTACCGTGATGAGGTAGAGGAGATTTGCATCTATCTCGGATCCGACAATGCATCTGCGGTAGGCCTAGCAAAGCTCTTGAGAGGCCTCAAGCGTGACACGCAGTCGAAGCTAGTTTTTATGCATCTTTAGAACCTTTTGCTGCATCGCAGGAGAAGTATGTGCACAACTCCCCTGACAGGCTCGAAGACGTCTGGTGCGGTCATCCCCCCCCCTTGATGCGATACTAGGAACGCCTCAGGGTATGGTGAATGTGCGACGCCCAGTGGGACTAGCAGCGGTGAAATGTCATCTAGAAAGATGCACACCGCAGCATGAGGACGGCTACCCACCCTATCAATCAATCAAGAAAGCGCCGATTTGGGAAAGAGCGGAATGGGGCAGCTTCCGGAGCATCCTGGACAGACTTGTGCTCGAGCTTGAGTTGGAGACCAATGACAAGGCCTTACACACGATGCACGTTGAACGGCACATTTCACGTGATGGGGAATCAATCCAGGGACAACAAGTGATGTTCGTCGAGATGGTGAAGCGGGCACTGCCGGAGGCCTTCACGAACCGTCGCTTTCACATGTTGTGCTTTGTAATGGGTCGCACCGCTGTTTGTGTGGTGCATATTTTGATCATTTGCAAAATTAATGTGCTTTGGCTCATTCCGTGAGCTGGACCTGCCTGGTCAACGGTGGAAAGAGCGTGTTGGTGCCCTGCCGATGGTTCTGCAGTTACAAGAAGACGAGGAGTTCTATCAGCACCCATTGCTTCACCGGCGGCTTCGGGCTGGCAGTCCTATTTGTATGGTGGGTCCCGCGGTCGAAAGCAAGGCAGCTGAGATAGAGCTAAGTGGATCTGAGTCCTGTGCTGGTTGGAAGTGGCTGACAATCGGCGTGTATGACTCGAGCAATATGCATGCTTACTATAAATGGAAAGAAGTTCAAGCTGGTGTCGGGTTTCCGGAAAAAATCCCTGGGAAGATGCCTAATTACGTGAATGTGGACCACGGTGCTGTGAAGCCGCCAACGACGGTTGGCTTGTTCGGTCTTTTGGTGAAATGTTTTGGTCTCTGCCCTAAGCAGCCTGACGGGGAGAACGCCAAAGTGCCTTGTGACATGCTCTGGATTCTAATTTGCACTTGTATGCCTGGTCTCCCTTTTCCAGTTGAAGGACTATATTGAAACAGTCTAGGCAGTGTATGCCAGTGGCAACCTTTATGTAGTCAAGTGGAGAGAGTGGTATAAATGCTTGCTGAGTTGTGTGCCCGTGACTGTGCACAAGCCCAAGGATGGGGACGACGATGATGAGGACCTAATTCCGGAAGAAGAGGAGGAAACCACACCACCAAAGAAGACCACACCCCACAAACTGAACCGTGAGGAGAAGTCAGAGTCAGAGGTAGAGGAGGTAGGTAAGAATAAGAAAAAGAAGAAGAAAGAGGGACAACATCCGAAGGAGGCAAAGGATGACAATGGTAAGGGCAGGCCGAAGGCTGGTGTGGCCCCCTTCCTTGGTTGTGTTAGGACTGCAAGAAGTATCTTGTACCGTGTGTGAGTACAGTATTTAAGCCTATGTGTCTTTTCGGTTTGCCGAGGCTGGAAGAATGAGCCAAAGCTCATTCGGTTTTCCGTTTTACAATTTTTACCCTACCTTATACACGATGCGAGACAGTGTCGTTCAGTACTACTATCATATTGCATTGATGCCCTGTGTGCCCTGCATGGTGTATTCTTCTACCCACATGTTGTGTAGATGTGCTGCTTGCTGAACAGCACATACAAATTTTGGCCGTCGTGTGTGATGTGTGGTAAAAGGAAATCAGGTTTGTGACAAATGCGCACCGAAAAACCTGCGAAAGGTTGAAAAACGTGCCATTCCGCCGTCTCATGCGCCCATTCTTGCGCTGCCAACCCCTGCTCAACCGTGCCGGAAAAACGCATTTCCCTTGTTTTTTTTTTTGGGCGACAGGGACCCCGCCCCAAAGTAATGCTGCTAGGTCAAAATACCTCCCTGTTTTATGGGTTTATAAACCAGATGTTTATGACACTTGCTAGAAAATGGGGCGGTCGGTTTGGGCCGCCTAAGAAAGAAGCCAATGTCAAAAAGAGGCTTGATAAATTGATAGTATGCAACTTCCGGTGCCGGCCCCTATCCTTTATCCATGTGCCTTTTGAGGTCTTGAAGGTGATTATAAACGACGCTTTTTGTGATTGAGAGTACCTAACCCCAACCCAAAGGGCCACGCGACAAAGCGTGGATCGAGAGTCCGTGACCACAACTCAAGGGACCACGCAGCAAAGCGTGGATTGCGAGTTACTAACCTAACGTGAACAAAAAAAATCTGGTTTCATAAAGACCGCCATGCAAAGGGGACAAAATGAGAAGTAGCTGCCTCACCCTTGCCTTCTCGTTGGCCCCAAAGAGCGCAGAAATGCTATGCCCCCCCCTGCATTCCCGGGGGGGTCCCTCATCAAAGGGGGACAAAATCAGAAGTGGCTATGTCACCCCTGCCTTCCCAGGGGCCCAGAAGAGGGCGGAAGTGCTACGTCACCCCTCCATTGTCAGAGGTCCCCAATGCCAAGCGCGGGGAAAAAGTTAGAAGTGGCCCACAGGTAGGCACGTCACCTGCAGGCATGCATTTCAATAAAATTGGTAATCGTTTTTTTGCGGTAAGGTCGTGTAATTTATTTACTTTTGCGGTAAACACGTTTAGAAAAACATCGTCACATCGTGTATTTTTTTTGCGGTAAACAGTGTGGAAAAAAATCATCACGCCGTGTAATTTTTGTTTGCAAAAAACGCGTGTACACAAAAATCGTCAAGTCGTGTAACCTTCTTTATTTGCGGCAATGGGGGTGACGGGCTTACACGACTTATCGCAAAAAACAAGCGCTGATGGAAGCCCGGCCCGCCAGCCCGCGACAAGACCCGGCGGGATAGTGGTAGTTATTGTTAGTCACTTCCATGTCACATGCCCATGTCACATACCGGGGTTTTTTTGTGTGTGTTTTTAATAGGAGGGGCATGGATATAGTTCAATTGCATAACTATGCCTCATTTTTTTAGTCAAAATAATAATCAAAATAGACCAAAGAATGCATACTTCATAGCTCTTGTTCATTGTGATACACATTGTGTTACATCACACTTTTGGTCCATGCACTGATTTTGGTACACATTATATTATTCAGCCGAAAAAGAAAATGACGAAAATGACAAAGAGCAACTATCATCACCACATACTACTACACGCGCCCTAAACAATAGTTTCTGTGTTTCTGCGATGCATCATCAGAACAATACAACCTACGCATAATATACATTGCAGCAAAAATTTACCCATTCGCAAAATGGGTATGCAATGCAATGCACGTGCAAATGCAGTTAGAAAGACATCAAAAAAATGAAAGAATCCATGGCATTAGCTTTGTGACTAGGCTTGGGAAGGACTCGCTATGCTCCTCCTTCCCAAGCCTAGAAAGCCGAAAGTATCACATACGCTGGTACGTACCAACAAGTACACATTTCATTGCGCTGATTTTGACCGAAAATCACGACTAAAAACGAGATTTTTGCGGAAAATGGTCACAAGCTAGACTATGATCATTCCTCCAATTCTATTACGATATGTCTTCACCTTTCAAACGAGCCAAACGGTTCGTTCCAACTCAACGATATGTTCGAAAACGAAGTCCAACAAATGGAAGCATAAACTGTAAATTGCTACTTTTGACAAAAATGCAAAACCCCCAACGCTTATAGATCCGGGCCAACGGGGCTTCAATGGGCAAACAATTGACCTTTTACATTCTTCTAGCTCCAAATAACTCCATCATGCTTGGTTGAGGGCTTGGTAACATATGTGCTTCCTACTTGACTACGTGCCGACAGGTACACATTTTCACGTGGCAGGGTACGCACAAGATACAACTGATTTTCGTCAAAAATGACCACCAAAGATGCAATTTTTGCGAGAAATGGGTGGGGGATGGCCTGTGGCGGGTCCTGTTTTTCTTTTAGGACATGTTCTCAGCTTTCAAACGAGCCCAACACTTTGTTCTAACTCCACGGTATGTCAGAGAACGACCTCCGACAAATGGACCCACAAACCAAAAATGTCCATTTTTGACCAAAATGCCAAACCCCCGGCTGCTATATCTAGGGGTCTTTGGGGGTACACCAGGCAAACTAGTGGCCCTTCCCCTCCCTCTAGGTCCAAATTACTCAAATATGCTTGGTTGAAGTCGCACAAAAGCATGGGTTTGCAACCGGAACACTGGGGGGGAGACCCATGATTTTGGTAGGCTGGTGTTGTGACAGCACCCAAAAACAGAGCTTAAAAAGCACGTATCTTTGAGTTTTCGCCCCCATGTGCTCTCTATAGAGGCCATAGGGACGTAACGTTGCTTATACCCATTCCATGGCACCCATACGGGACTAGTTTGCACAAAGGTTCGATCCCTGTGCCGGGATATAGCGCTTTGACAAGGCTGTACAATGGAGACAGCAACCTCATCTGAGTACTGTTTTTTCTACATTTTGTACCCTCTTTCTAGGCATCATGAGGAGGCTAGAGGGGTCAACCTTTGGGATTGTCACGTCATTTGGGTACAAATGAACTTGGATTGTCACGTGGTTCATTGCTAGATCCCCGTGGTTTCGCTACAACAGGCCTACGAAACAGGCCAAAATGGCCAAACTGAGCCACTTTTATCAAAACTCGAAAAATTCATATCTTTGGCCTACCGGCTCGGATTTTAATAAACCGCAAGCTAGATCTGGGTAGTTTTTGACGCTGAACACGAATATTTAGTCAAAACCTCGGCGTTGAACAGCCTGTTGCCGGAAATCGGCGATCGGTGTTCCTAAACAGTGATTCGTGCAGTTTTGCGGAAATCCGATTTCACAGCATTATCCGGGCTTAAAAACCCTTCACATTCATGGTCTTAAATCGAATTTTCGTCAACTCTAGCTAGGTGCTGAGTTCAACAGGCAAAATGTCGGCAACAGCCATTGGTCACGCGTGCGCGCCGATTTTTGACCAGAAATCCGGATTCTGGCCAATAAAAAAAAAAGCCCGACTATAGTTTCGTAGGGCCCAACCTACCATCCACAAATGTGCCTTCGGTTCGTCCGGAACCTCGTCCGTTGCCACCTGTACGGCAGCGCTATTCCGGCAGGATAATCACCGGGGTCAGCTTTACAGCTGAGCGTCACTGGCGGCCGCGGAGCCCCTCCCCCGCGGCCGGACAGCGAACGGCGGGCCTTACGGCCCAGGGGCAAAAATTACACAACTAGACGATTTTTTTGTTGCACACATTTACCCCACGAAAAAACTTGCACAAATTACAATATATATAGCGCCAAGGAAAGCCATGTGGCAGATAAATTTTGAAGACTATAGTTGTGGCCATAGTGATGAGGTTGCATTTAGCTATTGTATCATAGTGATCCAAATGAGGGACACCCTCACACATTGCAAACCTGTTGACAAGCAATGCATGCACCATGGGGCGTGTGTACACATGAAGGTAAAAGATCAACCTTTCCCCATTTGCTGCCATTGTAATCACCACACTAGCAGCTCTCCTACTAGTAGATTTCGGAAAGGCGGCAGTGCCAGCTTGGCAAGATACTTTGCCAGTTCTTGCAAACACATGGTGTGTGTGCATTTAGGAGATGCTGCAAACGTGGCTGTCAACAAACATGGCGATGATGTACCGTGTATGTACTACGGGAATTCTCCTGTGTGGGTGCGAAATCTCGTAACGACACACCCTAGCTTTGAGCCATACTTTGGAGCCCGCCATTGCGAGATTTTGCGATGGCATGTTACGCCAACATCTGCAAAAGGAAGCCCCCAAGCCAAAACTAAGAAAGGGGCTTTCGGGTGACACGGGCCTAGGTGCGGTGAAAACGTGTCAGACGTTTCCGCCGTCCCAGGGGTTTGACCCCCCATCCCAGCCCTCAAGGCTATCCCCGGGAGGCAGTTCGTGACACGGGGAAAAACAAAGAAACACTGAGTGTCCGTGTCCGACGCCCCTCCATGCTGCGCCTCGTTTGTGGCATCTCCCTAAAGAAACAGAGCCACATGCCCCTGCCCACCCAGCAGGCCCCAGCCTGCCACCGCCCATGTGACGCCGATGGCACATGTGCCCTCCTGTGATTCCCGTGCCCTCCCCTTGGTACACGCTAGAATACCCAATCTCGTTCTAGCCTAGAAGAGGCTAGAGAGGCTAGAACGAAAAAAAGAGGGGGATACCCCCCCGCAGGGGGGGGGGGGATGAGGTGTCTAACCTGGACCCCCCTATCCATACTCGGGGGCCCATACTTTTTTTTCACAATTTCACTGTTTTCACCTGATTTTGGAGTCCAAAAATTTTTCGTTCTAGCGGCGTTCTAGCGACCTTCTAGCGAGCGTTCTAGAACGCCGCTAGAACGCTGCTAGAACGGTTCGCTAGAACGCCGCTAGAACGATATATATGAATGCTCCGCCACTCCTCAAAGAGAAGCTGCCCCGGCTACCATGGCCAACTGTGGCCAATCACAGGGTCCCGATGCTGGACCCTACTGACGGAGCGCCCCCCCCCCCCCCCCCCCGGTTAGCCATGTTAGCCCCCCACCGCACCCCATAGGTCACTGGGAAGGTCAGTTGGCGGGCCGGCGCCGGGTCACGTGCTGGTGGGTTAGCCCGATTAGCCCGGTTAGCCCGATTAGCCCCCCTGCCCCCCCAAGCCCCCATTCGCGAGTCGCCACACGCAGGTTACCCCTCCTGCGTGGTGGGGGGTTGCTGGGGCCCATCCTTGCTCCCGGCACCCCCATTCTCACCCCCAGCCCCCGTGTCACCTTCCTTCTCACCCCCCGCCTCACCCCCCTTGTCATCCCCCTCCCCCTTGTCACCACCCTCGTCCCCCTCGTCGTCCCAGTCATCCCCGTCGTCCCCGTCGTCCCCGGCCTCCGAGGCCTCCCGGAGGTGGGCCTCCGCCTCCTCCCGGGTGAGGAAGAGGAGGTCCCCTGCCACCCGGAGGATGCCCCCCTCTTTCTCCCGCTTCCTCTTCTTCCCCTTCTTCCCCTTCTTCCCCCCCCTCCCCCTCCCCATTGGACCCCTGCGACACCACCCACCACTCCCACGGGTGCAACTCCTCATCCCAATCCCCCAACACCGTCACTTGGTTGACGGTCCCCCCATTGCCCCCCTCCGTCCAAGGGACATACTGGCTGTCCCCCACACCCGGCACATTCCCATAGGGGTCCCGGCCCCGTTCTTGCATAGGGGGGGGGGGCTGGGTTTGGGGGGGGGGGGGTTCTTTGCCCTTGCCCTTGGCCTGCGGCTTGGCCTTGGGCTTGGGCTTGGGGGGGGCGCCTCCTCTTCGTCGCTACTCTCGAAGTGGCGGGGTTTTTTCTTGCGGGCCTTGGGGGGGGGGCTTGGGGGGGGGTGTCTTCCCCCCGCTGCTGGTGTTGCTGCTGCTGCTGCTGCTGCTATCATCCCCCCCCCGGTCCTGCAACCTGGCCCAGCCCTTGCGCTGCGGGTCCATGCCCCCAGCACTCCTGCCCACTTCCCACCTACCCAAACCCTCCAGCACCGAGAGGGCCAAATTGGGGTTCGTCCCCAACATCCGGCTCAACTCGGTGACCCCCACGAGGCGCGTCCGCCCTCCACCATCGCGCCACTCCACGCGCACCCCGCTGGGGTCGCCTCCACATGTCTGCACGCTGACAACCTGAAGAGACAAATAAAATGCAGGAGCGTTCTAGCGGCGTTCTAGGCAACTGTTCTAGCGGCGTTCTAGCGACGCTCTAGCGGCGGCGGTACGGCGGTGGCTAGATCAGCGCTAGAACGGTTCGCTAGATCAATGCTAGAACGCACTTGACATACCGTGCCTTGGCGGTCCAGGGCGGGGGAGATGGCCCCCAGTGCCTTGGTGAAGGCGTCCGCGGGGTACGGGGGGTGCGGTTGCGGGGGGCCGCCAGCGGGGGCTGCGGCAGGCTTGGGCTTGGGCTTGGGCCGGGTGGCGATGCCATGCACCACCCCGGCATACACCCCCCGGTTCGCCGCCTCGGGGTTGAAACCCCCGAAGTCCAGCAGCGCCAACCAGTTCGTGTCCACACCCAGGCCTTCCCGACCCACTCAACCGCACCCAAGCCCAGCCCCTGCCATCAATGGGCGACGAATCGCCAGTGGGTGCCCCCCCCCTTTTTCCGCTCGGGGGTGAAGATGTTGGTTTGCGCCAACTGAAACATTTTCACCCCCCTTTCGGGGGGGGGGCCCACCTCCCCCCACCGCTTGTTCCCCTGCCCCGGCAAGTCACGTTGCCACCCCCACGACCCCTTGACCACCCCCAAGCGCAGGGGCTTGTCCAGGTGGACAACCCCCCCCCCCCCCGTCCACCCATACCCACCGCCCCGCCCCCAACAGCCGGTGGTGCACCCGCACCAACAAAAACCGGAGAGTCCATACCGGACTCCCCGGGGCCACGAGGAGGGGGGTGTCCAGGTTTGGGGGGTGGGGGCCAGCCAGGACTGCCGGGTCCCATGGCAGGTCCTGGAGGGCCTCCGCAGCCCTCGACCCCATCAACCCCCGGAGCCAGTAAAATCGCCCCCCCCCCCCCCGCCGGTGCCGCCTCCACCACCTTGGTATCCTCCTCCTCATCCTTCACACTCGCCTCCTCCTCCATCTCGCCATGCACGTCCACCTCCACCACCTCGTCCACCTCCTCGTCCTTCACCCTCGCCACCACCGCCGCCAACTGCCTCTCGCACTGCCTCACCGCCCGCTCGAACCCCTCCACCGCCGCCGCCTTCTCGGCCACCTTCGCCTTCGCATTGTGAAGGTTGGCCTCCGCCCACTCCACCCTTTCCTCCTCCGCTCCATCCTCCACGAGGCTCCGCAATTTTACCTCCCAGACTGAGACTTTCGTCTCGGCCCGGGTCTTGGCCGCCCTCGAGGCGGCGCGGGAATCCAAGAACCCTTTGAGATCTCCCCGCGCCGCCTCCACCTTTGCCGGTTCCTCCAACGCCGCCGCCCCCTTCCGGGCTACCAATGGGGGAGGGGGTGGCGACGGTGGACGATAGGCTTGGGGTTGGAACTTGGGCTTGGGCTTGGGCTTGGCGAGGGGGGCTTTGGGGTGCGGGGCCTGCTCGGCCTTCGGCTCCTCCGCCGCACGCTTGTCCGCCTCCAGGATTTGGGCAATCAGCGCTTGGGTCGCTGCGTTCTGTAGCACAAGAGCGTTCTAGCGGCGTTCTAGGCAACTGTTCCAGCGGCGTTCTAGCGACAATCTAGCGGCCGATCGTGCTGCCTAGATCAAGACAAGAAGAGATCACCGCTAGAACGCACAGCACGAAATATACCTGCCTCACCAGCTCGTCCAACTGGTCCCGCGTAGCCATCTTGGATTGCAAAAGTCTGGTTACGGGAAGCCTGCATGTGACCCCGGCCCCTCCTTACCTCCATGGCATCCCTGCCCGAGCATGGCACTTGCGACCGTGGCCCCCCATGCACAACCCGCGACACGTCAAAGTACGCAAACAACCATGTCATGCACTGCGCTTGCACATTGGCCTTCCTGTGGAAGCCGACAATTGACGACCCGACACCTCGTCCACCCCCTTCACCCGACAGCCCCCCCCCCCCCCCCCCGTTGCTGTGCTCGTTTTGACCATGTTTCAGAAAGCGGTTAATGCTTTCCGAAATGTCACTGGAGAACATAGCCAGGCCAAAAGGCTTAATGTTCTGCAACATGGTATCTACATCCTGCTCAAGGCTTAGTAGATACCATGATGCTGTTCCAGCAGTGCAGTGTCGCCGGAAATCGCGCGCAACAGCAGCACAATTCAAAGGGTTAGGGCCCTGATATGTACCATAGAGGGCCTGCAGCAGGTCCCACATGTTCGCGATGGCCTTCTACTTGGCCGTGCTTGGCCTAATGCCGAGGCACTTAGCAATATCCGGCCATGCGTCAAAAAAATTGGCCTTCTCCTCCGCACCCGGGGAGGCTGACCCATAAACGCTCCAACCTGCACGCCTCTCCGACAGGGGAACTTGCAGGTCTCGACGGAGCGCAGGGGTGACCAACCTAGCCTCCCGATCGAGAAACTCCCCGAACAAGCGGCCCATGGCCATTGTCAAGTGCAAAATGCACAAGACGACCCAGGCACGTGGCAATTACAAAATGGGCTGCGTATTGCAGCCGGCGGCTTGCAAGGATTGCGTCCCAAGGAGGAAGGCCGTGTAGTTGGCCTCATCACCCTCCATGGTCCGGGGGTTAGCACTACCCTCCTAAGTCTTCTTTGGGCATTCCATATCCCCTCATTGAACATGGAGCCCACTTGGGGGCATGTAGACACCCCGATCACTCGTCGTGTCCACGGTTGATCCCCCCCGAGGATCACCTTTGCCTCCTCCTTGGAGGCCCCCCATTGGACCAGCCCCGTGTCGATGATCTCTTGAATCACCTAAACACGAGACATGGGGGGTGGTTAATTTCGTTCTAGTCCAGTCCAATCTAGCGTCTAGCGAGCGGTGTTTGAGGCCGACTAGATCAAAACTAGAACGAGTGAAAGGCACTAGGTGAGAGGACTAGCTCCCAATTGTTCTTCCACAACGCCCCAAGGGTCTCCATGGCCTTGTCATCGCAATTGGCCATGCTCAACACCCAAAGGCCCGCCGGGGAGCGGGCCAAGCGCTCGAAGTTGGCCAAGGAGATGGTGAGTTGGGTCCAATTGCCCCCGGCCACGGGGTAGGCATCTCCCCGGACGATGAACGTCAACGGGAAGGTGCGGTTGATTGACCGCACCAAGCCCGGCCGGGAGAGGATGTATGTGACCCATGAGGCAAAGGGCCATGAGATCCCGGTGGCCTTGGGCAACACCGTGGCAACGGGGTTGTCCAATTGCACCGGGGCGACCAACTCCTTCCAACGGGCTTGGAAAGCCCGCTCGGTACAAATTGGCCGGGAGTAGGGGCCACTAGGGACGGTGCGGTGATACTCCAACTTACGGAGCGTGTAGAGCTCCGAGAGGGTCCTCCGCGATGACTTGGGGGCCCTCTTGTTGAGCACTAGTTCACACATGGCGGTGGGGGGAAGTAGGGAGGCGGCGTATGCCTCAACGGCGGCCTTGCACGCCTCACCCGTGGTTTGGGTAGAAGTGGCGGAGTTCACATGTTGGACGGCGTTGTTGAATTGCCGCCGTGCTAGGGGGCATGATAGCGCCCACGTGGCCAAGTAATGGCCCACCCGCTCATCCTTGAGGGTTGAGGCCCCACTCAACTCCCGTAGTGCCTTGGACAAGAGGGCAGTATCCTTCCCGGGTGAGGAGGGAGCAAGGGGGGTAGTGGCGGGGCGTTTCATTGCAAAGAAATGTGCAATATCTAAGCGGGAAAGAAGGAAGCATGGAACAATGCACGACGGACAACAGCAAGCAAGCATGCACGCACGCACGCACGGAACAATGAAGAAATTGGGATATGTTGGTAGACATTATATCGTTTTGGTATTGATCTAATCTAGGCTAGAACGTTCTAGCTAGAGTGTTCTAGGCTAGAACGAGATTGGGTTCTCTAGCGTGTACCAAGGGTCGTTGGCAGCAAAAATGCTCCCCCCTTGTGTGTCATTCACGCCGGACAAGCTGGTGCGACATACACCTCACGCAACATGGGACGTTGCTGCCGTGACGCCCCCCTTGCTGATGTCCTGCAACTGCCCCCCCCCCCCCCCGGGGGGGGGGGTATGCTTGCGCCCTGCCCCCTGCCCTTCCCCTAACAGGACCAAACACCTGCCTCCTGCCTAGTCGCCTTCAGTGCCTCATAGGACCATCGGCCGAGGGGAGAAGGGGAGTAGGCCCTATGCCTGATAGCCACCCCTCTGCCTTGCAGGGTTGCCGGCCGAGGGGAGTAGGGGAGCGAACCCTGCACTTGCCACTCACCCTGCTCGGGTCCATAGGCCCTCTAAAAACGAAGTTGAGATGGTGTCAAAGGCGTCCATCAGACCCACCGCAAGCACCAGTAGCGGTGCTGTGAAGCCACTGTGTACCCACTGCGAACGGAACTTTTGAATGTGTACGCTCACTTTGTTGATTTTTTGCCCGTTTTTGTCCGTGGTGCCGTGTCTTTGTGCCCGTTTGCCGTGCTTAATTCACCTAAAAATCATAAAAATTCAAACGACGTGAGTTGTAGCTTGAATCGGTCAGAATTTAGCTTACATTCACAAAAAAAAAAGCTGAATTCACCTTTGAATTCGCAACCTCATGCGCAATCGTATTGGCATGCGTATCCGCATTCATATTCGCGCGAACGTCGCGCGAATATCTTTTGATTTGTGCATGAGCATGCTGTTCTTGTGGTACGTCTTTTGTTCAGACCTCACCTTTGCTTTCTTTGTGAAAATGTCCACTCAAAACTCGCACCCCCTTTCCTAAATGAGGTCACTCTCACTCCCCAACCCGTCCGCTTGCACCCCGGGCCACTACCAGGGCATCCCCCTTCGCCCCGCGCACATTGGAGGAGGCCACGTACACGGTGGGCCTGGCAATGGGGGAGGTGGTGGGGTGGGCGAAGAGGTGGGCCACTCCGCCCCACTTGATTCATGTTGACATGCGAAAAGCCAAAAGGGCGGGATGGCTTGGGAAAAAAGGTTGGGCCACTCACCTTTTTCGGGAGTTGCAGGCGGCCCTCCCGAGGTTGCGGGCCGTCCGGCTCATTCCCACCGGTTCAACCGTGGACAGCCTTTTGGCAATCATGGCCACGCACACCATGGGCAAACCGAAGCCCGGCCTCTATGCCATTTACCCCACCACTAACTTCGTTCACTGCCACCAAGCGGATGGACATGATTGCCATCAATAACTACTTTCCTGCCGGTGAGCTGCAAGCTGACCACTCTAACCTTCCTTTTGAATGGCAGGCAGTGCAGACCCAGTGGTGGGACGATCTGGGCATCTTGCCCAGCCACCCGACCGTACCCCCTCTCCACCACATCCCAGATACCACACTTCCCACTCTCCATAGGATGAAGGGGCTCAGTTGGTATCGGGGAATCGCGGACACCCCCCCCCTTCATTACGGCCGTGCCCCCCTTGCGCAGAGCACCCCTGCAGGACCCCCCCCTCGTATGCCACCGCCAACCCCTCCGTGATGGCTGACGGCCCAGCCCCCCCGATGGGTCGTAACTTCATGGACGGCCTCGGCTACACAGTCCCCCACGATATTCTTCTCGCGGAGGATCGCAAGACCACCTGGGGGAGGCCGGAAAAAATTTGGGGGGGGGGCCAAGTTCCTCAACATTTTGACCCGGTTTTCAAAGTGAAACCGGTGTAGAAGCAGAGGAAGGACCCCACCCTCCCCCATCGGTACCAGTCCAAGCCCTCCAAAAACTGGGGAATTGGCAAGTGCCCTTATTAGAAAATTTATCAACAGCATCAACGAGCGTGTCCAGCCCCCCCCCCCCCCCCGTGTGCACCAACCATCCCACCTTCGTCATCCCCTCGGCGGCATGTCTCCACCCCGTGCCGGTCCATGGCGCGGACGCTATCCTCTGGCGGGGGCCGTACTAGCTCGATCTGACCAAGATTGCGCGGACGGACGGCGATGCCCTAGTGCAGTGGGCGATTGGCCACTTCTTGCCGCTCGCACGGAAGGCAAGCGCGTGGCAGCTGCTAAACGACGCGCCGCTGTTCCGCAACACCAAGGAGGTGAAGAAAGGGGGATGGAGTATCAGACGTGCGATTGCAAGGTATGCAAACAAAATACGTGTTGCGGAACCCGAAAGTCATGCGAGTTGCCCGCGATTTTTGCGTGATTGTGCCATCCTTGCGGGTTGTGTAGTCCATTCGCAACTTGCTTCCGGTCTGCTAACGTCGCGCAACTTAAGCGAGATTTTTGAGCAATTTTTTGGTTTCATAGTTCGGTTTGCTCTTTTGTGATCACTGTTTGTTTCTAGGAGACGTGGAACTGCTGGGAACCTAACCCGCGGGTGCTGAGCCCTACGGAGCTGCGATGTGGCCCTGCCTCGGGGCCCAGTGGGGCAGCGGGTCGCGTCCACTTTCGTCCTCTCCAAGAGGACGTTCCTTGGAGCACCGCTCGGGATGTCTCGCCCTCCCAAGCTGCCCCAGCTGCCCCGCCACCTTCTCACACGGTGGTCGTGGCACAGCCCAATGCGCAGACCGGGGCCACCAGTTACCCGCCCTACACCCCCCCCATCATAGCGCTGAGCATGATGCACGTCAAGCCCCCGTTCGCCTGGAGGCTCAAGCTTCCGGGCCGGAAGCGGGCTAGAATCGATCTCATGGCGGCGACGTGGGAGGTGGATGTGGAGACGCAGGTGGGGAAGAACACGCTCGCCATCCGCATTTTGTTCCCCTGCGCTGTCCACGTGGCGGGGGTGCAGCTGAAGGATGGGGGGCAGCTTGTGGGGCTGTATGCCTACCGGTTGGGCCGGGGGCATTGGAAGCTGGACACGGCAATTCTAGGGAGGCAAAGGGTGGCTCATGGACAATTGGTTTGGCACGGGGTGATGCCATCACCGGGCCGACGGGGTGGGGGGACCGCATGGAGGCAGGCCGTTCCCGCCTGAATGCACAAGTGGTACTTGGGGGGAGAGGGCCAAGAAGGTGGAAACGTGGGAGTCCGACTTTGACCGGTCAGACGGGGGGAAGACGTGGGGGGCCCTAGAGGTGTCCGTGTGGGCGACCTAATCGCCGGACTCCACACCGGACACAACGGTTCAGGGAGGGATCGGCCCGTTGTTTTTCCACAGGTTACACGTTAAACACAACACCAAAAACTGTGGAACTTTATCCCCCCCCCGCCCACACTTTCTCCACCCGTTCCCAAGGCGCCTTGCGGTTGGCGGAAGTGAGGGCGTCTCCACTCACCGTATACCCAAGCCCACCAAAAAAGGTCCCGGGCATTAGAGGTGCGCTGCGGGCGGGATGGAGGGAGGGGTTAGGGGTTGCATAGGTGGGCGGGTCCGGCAAGGGGGCGGTTCGCAAAGGCGGTTCGGGGGTAATCAAGGGGGGAAGGGGGGGCGGCCAATCCTCGATACCTGACTCAACCAACAAATGTGATGAAGCGTGGGCAGTGTGATGTCGGGGATGTGGTGGAGGGGGGGACTAGAGAAAACCTTGTGGATGCAAAGTGATGCGGGCCAAAGAAACACATACTTTTCATTCAATACTTTTGTACACTGCTGTGATTAATATGTTGAGAAGCAAGCAAAACGCAAAGCAGTGATACTCAATGTTAGGACTCCACAAAAAAACACTGTTTTGTACGACAGAGCGGACCATGCAAACAAAACAATCATACTTCAACAAAAATGTTGATTTTAGTCGAAATAATGGTCTGCAAGCCGATGGTTGGAAGCGGAAGCCATCAAAATAAGTATACCAATACCACATATTGTATCGAGCCGTTGCCCTTGCACCCTTGCTTGCCTTGGCGGTCAAAGCAGACAAGGCAGTGCTCCGCACTACCTTTGGTTGGGGACTACCCTTTTGGGGCCTAAGAGAGTCACTTGGGGTACCAGCTGATGTGGACTTGCGTCGTTTTTTGGCTACCCCTTTCTCAGGTGTGCCACAATCGATAGTAGGAGGGATGCACCCTTCGTCATATGTGCCATTTTGGATATGGGTCCCAACGGACACTCTGCTCGGAAATGCTCGGAAAGATGGGCGTCAAAATCGGGCCGGAATGTACCCTTTGTGAACCGCACTTTTGATGAAAATGCGCACGTCCCTGACTTTTGGCCCATTTTGCCCGTTATTCGGTGCCCGTTTGCCCGTTCGCCGTGCTTACTTCGCCAAAAATTAAAGAAAATTAAAGCTACACAAAATGTAGCCCAAGTGGTAGCTAACGTCCGTTACATTCGGAAAAAATTGTTCAATTCGCGCGAATATTCGCACGTCACGTTCGCATGTCTCGTTCGCATTCGCATCTAATTTCTAATCGCTCAAAGATCGTGCGAATATGTCCAAGATTTTTCAAGTTCCGCTCTTTTCCATGCTTTTGTTCCCCTGTGCTGCTCTCATTTCTATTGCAATGGTTCTCTCGCAACATGGTAGCCTCCCAGACCTAGCCGCCTAAAACCACGCCCACTTCCTAGCCCTCCCGCGCCGCCCGGACACGCTGGAGGAGAGCACATACACGGGGGGCCCGCTGGTGGGGGAGGCGGTGGAGTGGGCAAAGGGTGTGGACCCCCCCCCCCAGCCCCTTCCACATTGACACGCGTGCGGGTGCTCTCCGCAAGAAGGGGTGGGCCACGGACCTGCGGCACCCGTTGCAGTTGGCCCTCCCCAATTTGAGGGCCGTCCGCCTTATCCCCGACCCCAAAATCGTTGACTCCCTCCTGGGGGTCGTGTCACAGCATGGGACAGGGAAGTTGAAGTCGGGGGTTTGCACCGTCTTCCCCACCGCTTTCCTCCTCCACTGCCCGCCGCCCCCCCCCCCTGCGTGGACATGATTGCGTTGATGAGTACTTCCCTGCCGGTGATCCGCAAGGGGACCATTCTTCGTTCCCCTTTCGGTGGCAGACCGCCACTACTTATGCTCAGTAGTGTAATGACTTGGGGCCTTTCCCCGCCCACCCTGAGGTGCTACGTTTGAGCAACTCTACATGAAAACAATCAAATCTGTGGTATGGTTTACCACGTTTTCCAAATGTCCCTGGGGCAACTAATTGGCAAAAAAACCCAACAAACAAACTTTTGGGGGGGGGGGTGGGATTTTTGCTTTACAAACCCCAATTCCAAAAAGTCGTTTTTCAAAACCATCCATATCAATCTGGGGATTTTCCAGGGTGGTCACTTAGAGGTGCTTAAGGAGAGAGGTGCGTGTGATATACTTTGGGTGGGTTGGTATGTCTACAACGAAGCCTATTAGAGACCATCAAACCAAAAATGTTGAGGGTGTCTCTACACCGGGGCGTGGCACGGCGACATGCTCTTCAACCTGAAGGCATGTTGGTGTCTATGCTAATGCACAAGAATTATTCCTTCCCTGTTTTAACAACAGGTGAGCCACCATCGATATTACGACTTTTGGACCCTTTCCCATGTGTTCCGACATCCACAGCACGGCTGTTGCACCCTTTCTCATGTGTGCCAATATTTGCAACAAGAGGGTGGGACCCTTTTTCATGTGTGCCACATTCCGCAATAGGACTTTCGGACCGTTTCCCATGTGTGCCACCATCCACAAGAGTGCTGGACCCTTTCACATGTGTGCCACCATCGATAGTAGGACTTTTGGTGCCTTTCCCATGAGTGCCACCATCCGTAGTAGGAGTTTTGGACCCTTTGCAATGTATGCACCATCCACAAGAGTGTTGGACGCTTTCTCATGTGTGCCACCATCCACAAGAGGACTTTTGGACCCTTTCCCATGTGTGCCGCCATTCGCAGTCACACTGTTGGACCCTTTCCCAATGTGTGCCACCAACAACAAGAGTGTTGGACCCTTTCCCACGCGTGCCACCATCCACAAGAGTGTCCGACCCTTTCTAGTGTGTGCCACCATCCACATGTGGGCCACCAGCGGCATTGATGGTAGGATTTTCGAACCCTTTCCCATGTGTGCCACCATCCACAAGAGTGTTGCACCCTTTCCCAATGTGTGCCACCATCAATGATAGGACTTTTGGACCCTTTCCCATGTGTGCCACCATCGGTAGTAGGATTTTTGGACCCTTTTGAATGTGTGCACCCATCGAAAAGAGTGCTGGACCCTTTCTCCTTTGTGCCACCATGCGCAGTACGACTTTCGGACCCTTTCCCGATGTGTGCCACCATTCAAAAAAGCGTTCGGCCGGTTCCGATGTGTGCCACTGGCCGCAAAAGCACTGTTGGACCGTTTCCCATATGTGGCACCATCCGCGGTAGGACTGTTGGACACTTGCCCATGTGTGCCACCACGGACAGTCGGACTTTTGGACCATTTTCCATGTGTGCCACCATCCAAAGTAGGACTTTTGGACCCTTGCCCATGTGTGCCACAATCGACAAGAGTGTTGGACCCTTGCTCATGTGTGCCACTGTCTGCAGTAGGACTTTAGGACCCTTTCTCATGTGTGCCACCATCCTTGTTAGAACGTTTGGACCGTTTCCCATGTGTGCAACTATCGGCAGCAAGACTTTCGGACCCTGTCCCATGTGCGCCACCACGGATAGTAGGACTTTTGGACCCTTTCCCATGCGCACCACCATCCATAGTAGGGCTTTTGAACCCTTTTCCACGTGTGCCACCGTCCACAAGAGTGTTGGACCATTTCCCCTGTGTACCACCATCCACAGTAGGACGTTTGGACCCTTTCCCATGTGTGCCACCATCCGCACTAGGACTACTGGACTCTTTCCCATATGTGCCCCCGTCCACATCACGACTTTTGGGGCCCTTCCAATATGTGCCACACTCCCTAGTCGTACTTTTCGACTCTTTCCCATGTGTGCCACCATCCGCGTCAGGACGTCTCGACCCTTTCCAATGTGTGCCGATATCGGCAGTAGGACTTTTGGACCCTTTCCCATGTGTGCCACCATCCGCGGCAGGACTTTTGGACCCTTTCCCATGTGTACGACCATCGATAGTAGGGCTTTTGAACCCTTTCCCACGTGTCCCACCGTCCACAACATTTTTCGACCATTTCCCATGTGTGCCACCATCCGCAGTAGGACATTTGGACCCTTTCCCAATGCGTGCCACCGTGCACAAAAGTGTTGGGCCCTTTCCCAACTGTGCCACCATCCACAAGCTCTCTAGAGTGCTAGACCTTTTCCCATGTGTGCCACCACTGATAGCGGGAACTTTGGACCCTTTCCCAATTTGTGCAACCATCGACAACAACGTTGGACCATCTGCCATGCGTACCACCATCAATAGTAGGATGTTTGGACCCTTTCCCATGTGTGCCACCATCCGCAAGAGTGTAGGAAATTTTCACATGTGTGCCACAATCCGCAGTAGTACCTTTGCACCCTTTCCCAACGTGTGCCACCATCGACAAGAGCGTTAGACCCTTTACCATGTGTGCCACCATCTGCATTGCGACTTTTGGACCATTTCCCGTGAGTGCCACCATCGCAAAGAGTGTTGGACAATTTCTCACGAGTGCCACCATGCACAATAGTGTTGGACCATTTCGCATGTGTGCCACCATCAATTGTAGGGCTTTTGGACCCTTTCCCATGTGTGCCACCACCAGTAGGACGTTTGGACGCTTTCCCACGTGTGCCGACATTGATATTAGGACTTTTGGACCCTCTCCCATGTGTGCCACCGTTTGCAGCAAGTCTTTGGGACCCTTTCCCACGTGTGCCACCATCCGCACAAGGACTTTTGGACCCTTCCGTGTGTTGGACCCCTTCGCATGTGTGTCACCATCAATAGCAACAGTGTGTGGTCCTTTCCCATGTGTGCCACAATCACCATTAGGACCTTTCAGGGGTCCATGGTTGCCAATGCCAAAGCAACATCATTCGCCAAGGCAAAACCAAAACCACACACGGTGCAAAGGAAATTTAGGCAAAACCAAAGGCAAAATTGGCCAAAACCAGGAAAACCAAGAAACTCCAGGGAAAAACCACCGACAACCAAAAAAAATCGGGAAACGTGGGGAACACCAATGTGGTAGGGTAAACTGGGTGGGCGGTACGGACGCGGTGGCTTAAGGAAGTGAACATGTGGCAAAAGGGACCCTCCACTCCAAGTCCACGGCCAAAAAAAAGGAAATGCCGCCCATAGCCGCTTCCATCCCCTACAATTTAGTGCAAGGTCGTTGTACGTAGGGGAGGCTTGAGAAGAGGACGAGAGGAGCCCCGGCACTCATGGGCTTTGGAAGAAGAGGGAAGCGGACGGAGGACAATGGAAGAGGCAAGAAGACATGGAAGAGGAGGGAAGACAATGGAAGAGGAGGGAAGACGATGGAAGAGGAGGGAGGACGATGGAAGAAGTGGGAGGTGGATGAAGAAGGATGCACCACCTTCTACCGTGTTTGAACAAGAGGAACAATACCATTCATGGCAAACCTCAACCTTCCCAAATGGTGTGCATCTGTCAACCTTGCATTCCAACCATCGCCCGAAATTGGATGCCCCACGAAGACCAATTTGTTTGCCGGTGCAGCTACTGTGGCCTGGCTTATTCAAAGCCTTGGACAACGAGGATGCAGATAACCAGTTCTTCGATGGGTCCAGTAAGAAGCTAAGCTTGACAAAACAAACCTCGGTGTGCACAACAAAAGAAAGGGTGTCCATTACTAATATACAGGGAAGCAAGAAAGGAAGAAGGGAAGCTTTGGCTTGCACAAGGGAGCAACGCTCAAACAAAGAAGGGAAGGTGTACTCTGGTTTTACCTTGGTTTTTCCTGGTTTTTCCACGGGGGCCGCCGCTAGCCAATGTGTGACCCCAAGGAGCGTTCGACAGCTGGGGGGGCTGTGGGGGGGGGGGGGGGGCAGCCCCCTCCGAAGGGGGGGGGGGGACCCCCCCTTCGTTGACCCAAACCCAACACCTTTTCCGTCAGGCCCGGTCCAAGCGCACAAACAAACAAAGCTAAGAAGACGCATTGTGACCGGTCATAGCTCATGATTGTTTTGCTACACCGCGGGGGGCAACATCAGAGATGGCCCACAAGTGCGCAAGGTGGCTACATAACCCCTGCCGCCTCGGGGGGGGGTCCCCCCCGCTTCAAAGCGGGGGACCTTAAAAAAAAAAAGCAAAAAACTCAAATAGGCTCCCATCGGCGAAGGTCCGACCCGGAGGCCGGGTCAAGGTCAAAATCCTTTTTGTGCTTTTGAGCCATTTTTGAATTCTCCACAAAATTTTGAGTATTTTGAGTACAGACACATAGGGTCGAACAAAAAAATTTCCCCCTGCCTAAACTAAAATCTCCGGCGCCTCTGGCGCCGATAAAGCACATTGTTCCGTACGACAATTTTGGGGTCTGTAGAACCCCCCCCCCCCCCCCCTTTGGGGTCGGGTCCCAACCAGGATCGGCCCCCGTGGGTATTTCCTGGTTTGCTGGTTTTCCCTGGTTTTACCTTGGTTTTTCCACTAATTGGGTGCCAATACACATACATTTGCACTTTCCCCCTACTCTACCAATGGAAAAATGAGGCCACTTACTCGCCAATGCCAAAGCAACGCCACTCGCCAATGCTCGCCAAGATTTTGGCAACCATGGAGGGCTCAACTTTTTACCGCATAGTGTGAGTTCTTCTAACGCAGGGACTCCAGCTCGAACTCTAGCACCTGTTCACACATCGGCGTGCTGTGATCGTCGGTCTAGGGTTCACCACAGTTGTCTAACCTGACACCACATCCTTGTACGGCTTCCTCAAGTCACGTGAAGGCTGTGTCTCTTCCGCTGCCCACGCTGTACCCCAATGGTTGCGGGTGAAGTGGTTCTAGAGAGGTATAAAGGCGGCTCCCATAAGCATCTACGATCCGGCGACACCAAGATCCACAAGCCGTGGTCGTCCAAGTCTCCTGCCATGTGTCAGATATTCTTGAGGATGCCTGTGCTATCCACTGCTACGCTCCTAAAAGAAAAGTTTGTTATCGCATAATCCATGATTGAATGTGGCACGAGGTTCGTCCATCTATGGTGATGCTTAACTCTGTAGTGCACTGGTTGGCTGAGGGAAAAGATATGGCTTCCGGGCTGCGAGCCAGTTTGTGTAACACTTCACCCACCTTCAATTCCCTTAAAAAATTTCAATAGACGTTCCAAAAGAAAGCACAGCAGGGCACCATGGCATACTAGCATAGGCTGTCACGTACAGTTAATTGTTACATAGGCATACGCAGAACTATATTTTTTCTATGCACAAACCCGAGCAGCCTCCGAGCACATCCCCAAGTGCCGGATGGATTTGACATTACAGTTTCTTGCAACGTTCCATTCAGTTCAACACGGGAAATCACGGAACCCATTCCCCGTTTAGCAAAGGTCCACACACTGCGTACGGTTGTTAGTTTCTTTTTGTTCGCACCTTTTTTTCGTTCGCGCCATGCCCTCAAGACTTGAGGTTTGCAGCACACTACGACACATGTTTCTCTCCCGGATCACTTTGAGGTCGCAATTCTTGCCATGGTCTCCTCAATTAAACTCGAGACTTGAGTTGATAACCTAGGTTTTCCAATTTCTCATACTCAATTGAATGGCCCGGTGGGCCGTTGGACCGTTGGACCAAATCAATCCGGCATCGAAAATGTGTGGTAGGGTAATGCAGGCATTGGATCTTCTAGACGTTCGCCGAACAAGATTTCACTCACAACTTTGCGCAGTGCCCGGAAAATTGCGGAACGGGCAATGGGTTGTCGAAATTGTCGTGTCTAATTGAATGGAACATTGCAACAAACCGCGACCTCAAATTGATCCGGCAATAGAGCATATGTCGTAGGGTATGCCAAACGTGAACTTTTGGCGGCATTCTGCAAAGCAAGAGTAACTAATAGCCCCCCGCGCTGCCTGGAGCCTTTCAAAGAAAATTGTTGTTGCTAAACCACAAAGATATTTGGATACGCCGTATGTTTTTGATGTCCTAGAAAGTCCCTCGAGGCTACCCACGGTCGCCAACGAGCAAAATGGAAGCAATCCCCGCAACGCGGCCATGCAACAAGTTGCCCTTGTGGGTTGCACAGTGCATGAGGTCACCTTGTGGCAGCACTGGTATATACAACCCACGCCGACACACAAGAAGCCACCGCCCCATTGGACATGCGGCACGGGAGCCTCTGGCCACCAAAGTTCCCACAGTCTCCACGCTTCAGCAAACGATGTGACGCCACCTAGATAGTGTCCCCATCCAAGGTTTCGTGTTCCGGTGCAGAAAGAGCGCCTTGCTTGGGGCACGGTGTCTTACAACTCTACTAGTCATGCCCATTGAAGGAGGGAGACAACCCCTAGGCAGCGCTCATAGACATCAAGCCGCCCCTTGGTGGGGCTCTCCCGCAGTCGCGCGAGTGGTGCGCACGTCGGGCCCTACGGTCCGGACGGGGGCGGATGTGCACCGGCCCAATGTTGCTCCCTTCTACATGGATGAAACTCGGCGGTAGATGAAGCGGGTGCTAGGGGCCTAGATGCCACACACCCTGCGCATGCTAGCGGCAGTCTGGGGCTCCCGCATGGAAGTCTCCATGGACCTACAAGTCGACCTCGTCCCTACAGCTTTGTGCAACAACAGCCACAACCGAGATGTGGTGTTCCGGCTGTGGATGGAGTCAGCTCAGTTCTACCGTAGCCGGCGGATGTCTTGCAACTCAAGCAGCCGCGGGAGCGGCACGGCCTCCCAATGCAGGTATTGAAGCTCTTGTTGGAGGATGAGACCCTAAGCGGGCGCCCCAGGCTACGTCGGGGTGTAGCTTTTGAGTCTGCAAACGTGGCCTGGAGGTGGCTGCGCACGTGGCCTCCCTACTTGGGGTGCCGGTTTCGGCGCAAACAATGTCAGCTTGGGGGTATGGGTACCCAGCGGCCGTGGGCCTAGACACCAAGGAGTACGCCCGGCTACGGTAGGCGGTCGTTGAGACCTTTGGCCCGAACACCCCATCTGGGAGGGCTACCGCACCTAGTTGTCCGGCAGCTCCTTGGCTCGGCCAATGTTTGACTTGAGCGGGTGTTAGTCGGCTAGGCGGGAGCCAAGCTTGCCGCGCATGACACGCGGCTCCTAGAATGGTTATGGGAAGTGACACAACGCAGCAAGTAGGGGCATTATCGCCCGGGGGGGGGGGGGGGGGCGTGAGTGTAGGATGCGGGTGGGGCAAGCGCTCATGGAAATAGAATGGGATGCTTTGCATTTCTAGTCGAAAAAGTAAAGAACTAATAAGCTCTAAGTGAAAAAATATGTATTGTTAAGCCCTTTTGCGTAGCTTAGGGGGGCGTTACGAGGGGACCTGAGGGGTTGTGGTCGCTGGGTGTTGGGTGTTGGTCTCGGCCTCATAGACCCCAAAGGGGTTTTTTCAAACGAAGTCCACGGGACAAAAAAAAAACACTATGCACATGTCAACCATGCATGAGGCACTGATTTGGAAGCTCTTCCGGCTAGGCATTACCAGTTGTAAAGGCCTAATGCTGTTCTGAGCTCAAAGCCCCACAAATCCCAAAGGTCTCTAATTGCAATGAGTACAATTGTAGGTGAAGATCCTCGTGAGAATGCCAAGGACCAAAGTCATCAAGTAACATCACTATCACATTAGGACCCGGGTTTTTTTCACCTTCTAGAGCAACACTGGGGCACAAAAAGCTTCCCTCGGTTTTTTGTAAATGTTCGATATGAAAAAGAAAGTCCATTCTTTTTGAAAACCCACGAATTCAGTACGTCCGAGCATTTGTGTTTTCGGGGGGCTGGGTGGGAGGGCACATTGGCGTTAAGCGCGCTTCTTTCACCTGACTTCTCCCTCCTCCCCACTCTTTCGAGGCTGCCAGATCCAAAAACAACCATGGTGGAGCCTCATATTACTTGTATAGGCTTTTAAGAGCCCAAGTGACAACCCTTTGATCTACAAGCACAACATGCAGCAGAACATCTCTGTATCAATATACAAGTTGCTGAATGATGAGATGTTATTCTTTTTGCTAGGCTTTGCAACATGCCGGCCCAAGAGTTTGAAGTTACTCACCTCACTTGCCTTCTAGCCAACACTACTCTAAGTAGCAAATGCTTAATGGTACGAATTGGCGGCCTCACTACCAGTAGCAAGACAATACTGTTCAACGATTCGGATAACACAGACGCCAATTTTAGTGAGAAAATGCAAACCAAAATCAACGTGGATAATTAGAGGTTCATTCATGAAAACAAAGGCAGTGCTGTCGAAAAGAGCTGTCTCTGGTTGCAAGCCACATGCATTTAGTTGTACATTACAGGGCAAACATCGATCCGATGATTCCAAAGAACCCAACCCATGGAAAGGAGCGGAGACTCACCCGTGGGAATGACCGTGTTCGTTTCCCGGTCTACGTGTCGCAGGAGGTAGAACATTACTTCCGCGTCCGCTGTGTGGACCCACGGCCCCTGCCGAGCATACCGCAGCGGGAGGGAGGCGGCCACTCCTTCCCTATCGGGCACAGTGCCGGAGATGGCCACCGCCCACGTGCGGGTCATGCCGACTGCCAGGGCCGCCCTGGTGGCGTGCTTGCACGGTCCCTCTCCGGAGGCGTCGGAGGACGTGTGGCCCCAGGTCTCCGGGATCCAATAGTACCCGGTCAGGCTGAGCCACCCCGTGTTGAGGAACGCAGAGTGCCACAGGACCTCGGGGTGGTCGGGGACAATTTGGTCCACGCTGAGGGCCATCGTTGACAAGCTCACGTCCAACCCAAGTAGTCCCAAGAATGAAAAAGAACATTGACACCATTCCTTGCACAGCCTCCCCATCCCCCATACCCAGCGCCCCAGGTGGGGGGGGGGGGGGGTTGCAAATCAGTGCCTCCCTCATGCAATGCAAAATTCAGCAAAACTATGCAACAATATGAAACAGAATACAAATTAAAAAAAGCGAAGAAGAGCCAAAGCAATGCACAACACCCTCCTCTGGTCCATCAGTACAACTGTTGCCCTCCTCCGCAGGTGGCCACATCTTATCTGTTGCATCTGGTTCCTCATTACTTTCACCATAATCAAACTCAGCAACGTCATCATCGTCAAGCTCATCTGATGGTGGCTGGGTGACAAACTGTGGCTTCACAAAATTTGTCCAAGGACAAACAGCTGTGATAAAACGGAACACACACCACAGCAAACAGAGTACCAACCATGGAACCAACGTCAGATTTGTGGTTGCATAATAATGCAAATTGATGGCCAGAGCCCCAATGTGTAAAATCATGCAAAAGTGTGCATTTGCATAATTCCCCCCCCCCCTGCCTAGCCTCCACGAAACTTCAAATGGCAGGGGGCAGGGCTTAAGCCTGCATCTGGGGCTCCAAATCCGACCACAACATCTTTCAACTTCAGCCCCTTTCCCAGCCCTATTCCGGAGGGGAGCACCCCCCCCCGGCTGCCAAGTCAATGTGTCCAGTTGGCCCTGGAACCTTGGCTCCTGCAAACCACACTTACATACCCATCCGCATCCCTGTACCTCTGCACACCTTTTTCACCGAAGACGTCACCTTACTCCTCCCAATTGTCACTTTGACATATGCATCGACCGTTTGCCCCTCGTCAGTGCCTCGCAACTCCCATGCTTTGACAATTCTGACGCGCAGAACTCCCTGTTGACCAACATAAAGATGGTCAAGAAATGGACAAATTGGATGGATATGGAGAGGATATCACCTTTCGAAGTTTCAAAGGTGCATCAAGCCATCTGCAGTGTACACTGGGAACATAGACGAAGGCAAAACTACTTCCCTCCCGCCCTGGGCCCACGCGCCTTGCTGAGCTGATGAGATTGGTTGGCTGAGGCAGTGTTTGCCTGGCAACCCAACTTTTGTGCGAAACATCCTGATTTTAACCCCAATTCTACCCAACAAAAAATGGAAAACACTGCCATGCTACTAAATCTTCAGGGCCAAAAAATGGACATCTCACTTAGGGAAAACAAGTTATTTTGGCTCTTTTTTCACCAGTGCTTATGTTCACTGAAAGGTATAACTCCTAACTTTGGTGCTTCATTACCGAACAATTACAAAAAATTACAATGCATGAATTTTTCGCAAAGCTGAAAAACAATCAATATCTAGCAAAACTTTGGTTTTGCCCCCCCAAAATGGAAAAATTAACAATTTTTGGAGGTTTTCTTTGCGGATGTCCCATTTTGCATGACCACACCATCACAAGTGGCCAGAAATGTTGTGTATTTTTATTTATTTTTTGTGAAAGCAAATTTTGGCATCAAGCTTTTTTGTGCAGTGCCTTCACCTTGGGATTTCTGGATCAATGTTTTTAATTCTTGGGGAACACTTGACGGATCCTGTTACTTCCTAGTGCACTCCGGATTGATGTTGTTCATTCAATAAGACCACATCAGCTTGCACCATGTGTTGCTGGCGTAGTTCAATTGCTTCCTCAAAGGGAAGAGATGGAAAAAATGATTGGAGAGTACACATGTCTATCACACAAAATATGACACAGGAAGCAAAGAGCGCCACAAACATTGACAAGGCAGAATGCAACCTGATGAGACACCCCCTGTTATTGTCGTAATTAATGAATTAATTGTCTAATTTTGCGAAAATTCAGCTGTTTTTGTGGCTTGTGGGTGGAACTTTAATTTATTTTTTGGGGTCAATCTTTTTGCATTTGCGCTAAGTTTGACCCTAATCGTGGCACAAATTAAATATTTTGGCAAACCTTCGTATATGCTCGGTACCCTTTCAAAACCGGTATAATGCGGAAAACCCTTGTACACATACGTTGCCTAAAGACACAGCATCATCATGAGACATCCAAGAAGGGCCAGGTGGGTCTCCTATTTCCGGATGCGCCCCAGCCGGGGTCCTAGAAGGGCCAAGGAGGTAGTTTACTGTCTCTTGCCACCAAGCCACACGACCTCGTCTATCATGATGAAGTACGACAAGCTTGCTTGGTTGGCCTGGGTGGTGAAGGTCCCGGGGGCAGCGCAAGTCCTTCTGCAAGCCATCTAGGAGTGCTAGCAGTCACCCCCCCTCACCGGCCGAGTGGGGCGGCTATGGGCGGCGAGGGCCTTGGGGTGGATGCCGCAGGACTGCTGGCGACTGTGGGCATTCCCGGGACAACACAAAGTGTTGGACATGGTGGCTGAGGACTGCGATCTTCTGGGGCACCGCATCTAGGAAAATCCGAGGCGGAACTCATTGCTACAGCTAGAGGCATGGCGCTTTGAGACCTTCGGGGGCTTGGCTGGCTCCATTGACCGGCGAGCCTACTGGGCCGGGATGAAGAGCTTCAAGGACGAGACGGAGCTCTCTGTTCTCCAAAGCCTGCTCACTGGGGCGATGTGGACGGCGTCCACGGATGTAAGGCAGTACATGCGACCCTCATTGGTTTGTCCTTACTACCCCGGGTGCGTGCAGGAAACGGAGCGTCACATCCTATGGGACTGCCCACGGCACTCGACGACCGGATCCCCTAGGTCCGGCGGCTCTTGAAGTCCAGTGCGAGCTCTGCAAAGGTGACTTCTCCTGCCGTCCATTGTAGCGCCCGTGTCCAAGTCAAAAAGGCGGCCGCCAAGCGCTAGTCCCCCCAAGTGCTGGTCCCATTTCCATCCCTTGGATGCCCAGGCATAAGCCACAAGCGCCGTGAGACGCGGAAGCACCCTCACTAGCTCCCCCCACTAATAAGAGCGCTCGCTCCATATGGCTTTAATTGTCCGTGTCTCCAGCCTGGCCAGGTCCATGTCAAAGGCATTAGCCAGCTCCACACCATGCAAGGCAACCGCCAGCGCCAAGGACCCTGCCACCATGGACCTCCGGTGAGAAGTGGAGACCTATGGCACGCAAAGAAGCACACTCATGCCCCGCTCCATCCGTTTTTGCCGTGGGGCCGTAAAGCCCACCGAACGCTGTCCGGCCGCGGGGGAGGGGCCACACGGCCGCCAGCGACGCTCAGCTTTAAAGCTGACCCCGGTGATTATCCCGCCGGATTGTCCCTCTCATACTGTTGGCAACAGACGAGGTTTCGGACGAACCGAAGGCACATTTGTGAATGGCAGGTCGGCCCCTACAAGAAATTATAGGGTACTTTTTTTTATTGGCCAAAATCCGGAGATCCGTTTAAAACCCGCGAAAAATGAAATTTCACGAAATCCGATTTCAACTACATTTTTGTGAACGGCATCGAAAAACATTCCATATAGCATTTGGAATTCCGACAAACGGATCCGATTTCGCAGTTTGGAAGTTGTGAAAAAACGTCAGTTTTCGAAACGTGGGTCATCTGGTGACGGGAATAGCGCGGCGCCTGTGTGTCATCTGGCCCTGATTCATGCATTATCATCTCCGGACAGCTCCCGGGGTTGCGGAAAAAAAATATTTAGGTCCAAACGACCCGGTGGCGCCAAGATACGGCTGTTTGACTGAGACCGATTTGGGCAAAAAATCACATTTTTCCGATCGTGGTCCGTACGGAATTTGGCGCTGCGCTGCGAATACAGGCTTGGGAAGGAGGAGCATAGCGAGTCCTTCCCAAGCCTAGTCACAAGCCTAATGCCATGGCTTCTTTTATGTTTCCTTTCTTTTATGCCTTTTCAATTGCATTTGCTTTTTATTTAGAAAATGGGTAAAGTTTTGCTGCAAGATATATTATGCTTCTTTAGTTTGTATTGTTCTAATGATGGATCGCACAAACCCACAAAGGATTGTTTTGGACAGATGTAGTAGCATGTGGTGATGTTGGTTGCTCCTTTTTTGTTGCCGTCATTTTATTTTTGGATGCGGAGGAATATAATGTGCACTAAAATCAATCCATGGAAGGAAGAAAAGTATGATCTAACACAATCTACATCACAATGAACAAGAGCTATGAATTATGCATTCTTTGCTGTCCATTTTGATGATTATTTTCACTCAAACAATAAGATATAATTCAATTAAACTATATCCATGGTGCTTCTATTGAAGACGCCGAAGGGTACACTTGCATCGATGGCTTCGGGCATGTGACATGGAAGTGAATAACACTAACTACCCCTCTCCCGCCGGGTCTTGTCGCGGGTGGGCGGGCTGGGCTTCCTACAACGCTTGTTGCAGCACGGGCCCTCTCCCCCGCTTGGGCCACACTCGAATGCCCCCCAGCGTCCACGTGGTGGACTTGCCCACATTGACCTATCACCCTTTGAGCCTTAGCCACCGCGCACGAGGGGCCCGCTGGTAGGGCAGAGCAGCCCTTCCCGCTGCTGGTGGGGGGCAATACCCACCCGGAAAGTCACCCGTGGGCGCAGCATCGAGCGGCCACTCCAGACGACATTGCCGTCCTGGTAGCAAAGTACGGATGCCTTTTCACCCCCATACACGGATAGCCGGCCCGTGGCAACACATCACCCATGAATTGACCTCCTACGTTGTGCGTTGGAGCTCTGATGGCCCCCATGGCCATACCTGCAGCAATTCGCCACCCCAGGCGCGTCTCCAAGCAGCACCATGTCGGGACGCCCGTGGACCCGCGGCCATTGCCTAGCCCCCTTCTCCCGATGGCTACCATGAACAAGCCATTGCCCCCGCGGCCGCAAAGTACGGCCGTCACCTGACCCCAAGTCTCGCTTGAGCCCCCAGTGGAATGAGGGACTTGCAACCCGAGGACTCCTTGGCCGGCAGGACTTGCCCCGCCAGCATGTTGTGTCCCTCACCAATCCTGGCGGACGGCGCTGTGGTTGTTGTTCCCCGCCTTTCCTGGCTGGGGCCTTCTGCTGGCTTTGGTGGGGTGGGTGGTCCCTCACCAATCGTGGCGGCGGGCCCTGTGGATGCAGTTCCCCACCAATCCTGGATGGGGCCTGCTGCTGGCTTTGGTGGGGTGGTCCCTCGCCAATCCTAGCGGAGGGCCCTGTGGGTGCTGTTCCCCACCATTCTTGGCTGGGGCCTGCTTCTGGCTTTGGTGGGGTTGGTGGTCCCTTGCCAATCCTCGCGGAGGGCCGTATGGGTGCTGTTCCCCGCCTTTCGTGGCTGGGGCCTGCTTCTGGCTTTGGTGGGGTGGGTGGTCCCTCGCCAATCCTGGTGGAGGGCCCTGTGGGTGCAGCTCCCCGCCTTTCGTGGCTGGGGCCTGCTGCTGGCTTTGGTGGGGTGGTCCCTCGCCAATCCTAGCGGAGGGCCCTGTGGGTGCAGTTCTCCGCCTTTCGTGGCTGGGGCCTGCTGCTGGCTTTGGTGGGGTGGTCCCTTGCCAATCCTAGCGGAGGGCCCTGTGGGTGCAGTTCCCCGCCATTCCTGGCTGGGCCTGCTGCTGGCTTTGGTGGGGTGGTCCGTGGCCATTCTTGGCGGAGGGCCCTATGGTTGCTGCTCCCCGCCATTCCTGGCTGGGGCCTGCTTCTGGCTTTGGTGGGGTGGGTTGTCCCTCGCCAATCCTGGTGGAGGGCCCCGTGGGCGCAGTTCCCCGCCTTTCCTGGCTGGGGCCCGCTGCTGGCTTTGCTGGGGTGGGTGGTCCCTCGCCAATCTTGGAGGAGGGCCCTATGGTTGCTGCTCCCCGCCTTTCCTGGCTGGGGCCCGCTGCTGGCTTTGCTGGGGTGGGTGGTCCCTCGCCAATCTTGGAGGAGGGCCCTGTGGGTGCTGTTCCCTGCCTTTCGTGGCTGGGGCCTGCTGCTGGCTTTGGTGGGGTGGGTGGTCCCTCGCCATTCGTGGCGGAGGGCCCTGTGGGTGCAGTTCCCCGCCAATCCTGACTGGGGCCTACTGCTGCCTTTGGTGGGGTGGTCCCTGGTCATTCCTGGCGGAGGGCCCTGTGGGTGCAATTCCCCGCCAATCCTGGCTGGGGCCTGCGCTGCAACGCCTTGATTGCTTGCCGCAAGACGGCTGGCCTCTCCTGCAGCGGGCAACCGTCACGTGCAATGAGTGCTGAGGGCGGGCGGGCAACACCAAATGCACTGTCAGTCAGTATTGCCAGCCTTGGAGCGGGGGAAGAAAGATTCATCCCTAAAAACGTGTGGTTGTTGTGAAAACTACATGGGTATCGCATGAATGGCGCAGGTCAGGATGGTAGACACAAAAATGTATCAACTGCCCTACAACATCTACCGTGTGCCATATCTATGTTTCACGTTTGAAAAGCGGCTATTGCTTGAAACCAAATAGAGTGACCAGGTACAGTAAACACAAATTTGCGGCAATGGCAACCAAGGGTTGAAGTAGACTGATATGAGTAAGCCAGCTCCAGTTCATCATGTTCAAGACCACAAATTGAGAGTCTAGGCTATATACAAAGAACCCCATGTAAATGAGGTTGAAATATGAAAATGGACAAACATTGAAAATTTTACGTCAAAAGATGAGCAAATTGAACAGTTTTCCATTTGTATTCAGCTGCTTGCCTTACTTGAAGCTGCAAATGTAAATGAAGAAGTAATTTGAAAAGGCTTGGTGCCGCCGCGGCCGCCGCCAGCACAGGCGTGCGCACTTGGCGCTAGTTGATGAAAATTTTAAGATTTATTGAGACCTCGGGCCTCATGCTTTGATATAATGTTCTTAGTGTCTAAACGGTATGGAATGTATCAGTGTACCCCGCCGGCTTTTGGCTTGGCCTAGTTAACACTAATTTCCTAATTATAGGCCACCTTAGCAGTCCCATGTTCAATCAACACTGAAGGATTTGAGTCCAAAGGACCCTATCATGCAATACTTGCAAAGTAAACATGAACATATTTACCCAAATATCCATGATATTTTGGTGCATTGTGGTGTGTTTGCTCCCAATACATGTATCGTGTGGCATGTATGAAAGAACATGTGATTGAAAGGCATTAAAGATGAAATGTGAGATTCATCTTTGGGTGTCCCTAATATCATCCTCTATCATGTTGCAATATCTATGACAGCATAGGTGGGCAAATGTTGCCATCTATGTATCACTTTATCCACATCTCATACATCCCCCGTATTTCATGTATCGTACACAGAGGTTGGAGGAGTGTGAGTATTGGTGTGAGAAATGCTCTACTTTTGCAACTATTTAGGTATTGTGTTTGTCCTGTGCCTCAATCATTGACCCACAATCTTGTCTTGGGACAGTTGCATTTCTGCATTCTATATTAGTTGACCAATTATCAATCCAGGTTAGGGTTTGATTTGTATTATGGTACAATCCCGCATGCCGTATACGGTTGTGAAGGTTGAGTGCTTATTTCTTGGAAATGAATGGTTCCTAGACTCGATCATAATGCAAAAGCCAAATATAACTAAAGGTTGCTCGAGCATTCGCGGGCACATAAAAGAAAAACATCCAGTGTACTAGACGGTCTCACTGTGCTAGATTCATGAGCTACAAGTTTGCTGTGGTGTGCCGGGGTTCTCTTCGGATGCACCTTGAAGGGGTGTGTGTCAGGCGGAGCCATTTTGTTGCGCCCACCTAGTAAAGGGCATTGGCAATTACCACTACGGTAGACCCCATCTACTTGCCACTCGTGCACCCATGAAGGGCAAATCAGCAAGACCACATGTACCACCGCAATTTGAGGCCGCACCTAGGCAACCCATGCTTGGGGCACTTCTCAATCCTCATTGCACCTCGCTCCCTTCCGATGTGGCTCACAGCTAACTGCCGCACACAAACACTTGCAGAGCCTGCCCCTCCCCTGGTGAGGCGGCGCGTCTGTCGCAAGGCGGAAGGGTGGATGCTTATGCACATGGCTAGTGGTGACTTGCCCCCCGGCAAACACCCCCAAGCCAAACCCCAAGCAGCCACCGGTCGATCCCAAGGATAGGCATGATTCCTCAACCGCTGGCCACCGTATCCCGCACGTCCAAAGTTGTCGGGCAAACCGTGTCCTACACCGGCTCAGTTATGCTTGTCACCCATAGGTGTGCTAGGGCAATTTTTCTCACCCTACAGATTCCCTCCCAAAATAAGATTGAGATCTACACTTCTTCTCACTCACCTTACGGTGCTTTTGCAAATATCCGTGGTGGAAGAGAGTGCCCCTCATGGCGGCCCCCTTCCCCCCTTCGAGTTGGAGTACCATGGCCCACGGCCTCATGAACCACCACGAACGGTAGGGGAGTGGTGTAGCAACATTCAGGCCATGCCAAACGCGACACCCTCCACACCCATGCACTCTTGTGAAATACCCGCCGTTGTCTGCACCATGTATGTCTATTGTCTGTGCTGCTGTCTAGTCCAATGAGTGAGGAAACTGTCATTGTGTACTGTGATTCACGGATGACTATGTGAATGTGGAGGCTGCAGGCAGTACCCAAATTTATTCCCGGTAGCAGCTACTACTTACGGACGAAGACATCTGAAAGCCAAGTGCACAATTTCGAAAAGACCTTTAAGCTGTTATTGGCCATATATTTGCTCGGTGGATCAACGTGTTGCCCGAGGAAGACTTGTTGGGTGGAGATTTCTTGACCCTTGCTGTATACGTATTGCTATTGAAACACTTGTCCACAATGCCCACAAGGTTGCACATTGTAGATGGTTCGACAAAGTTGAGGAGGTGTTCAATCCGCGAGCAGATGGGATCTTGGGCAGATTGGCGGGGAGGGGTCGGGGGGTCCAGGGGTACAACCAACGGGGTTTAGGTATGTGGTGGAGAGTGTAGCGGGAGGACACGAACATTGGGTTGGGAAGGAGTTTGTAGTGTGCATGGGAGACATTCTAGACAAAATGGGGGCATAAGGCTAGGGGATGAATTTGCGGCGCGGGGGGTCAACATGGGTAGAGTGGCGGCGTGAGGGAGCAGTGGGTGTGGCACCCAAAGTTTCCATGAAAAAAACCTTCTTGGCATCGAATAAGTGTGGGTCAAAATCAACTTATTGGGCGGCATGTCTAGGGCTGCCAAATCATCAGTGCCGCCGAGCAACCACTAACTAGACCATTGGCCACGGTTATTGATTCCCCAAAAAATATAGAACACGTATGCCGCCTCATGGTGTGAGTTTATGCCACCCGCCATGCACATCCAATGCAGCTTTGGACAACCAACTTGTTGCCCATGCAAAGGTTCCACCACTCTACATACGTAGACTCGTCCCATCTAGTTTGGTGGGGTACAAAGGGCACCATAGATGTCGTGCTGGCACCAGGCTTGGCAACAAAACCCTCTGCTGCGAGGTGGGCAAATCTGATCATGGTGGCCCACACATTGTCCACGGGTACCCCATCCACTAAATGGAGTGCGAGGTATTGTGCCATGTTATCTCTACTCTTCCACCTCAATGTAAAATCCATGAGGACCATACAGGGGGCGTCACTACGGGCCGTTTAGTATAGCCTATGTGGACCAAAAGTATGTGAAATTGAAGATTCAAACGCGGCTACTGCAATCCCGGCAACCGAGCGAAGGCCACCGAACAGATGGCACGAAAATACCATTCGTTCATATCAAAAAGGCAAGGACCCGAATAGGGGAATGTGCATATAGGCTGCTCAAATACAACGGTGGCCTGGTTTGGGGTGTACACCGACATCAGATCACCGGTGGGACACGAATGGCACAACGAGTGTTATACTTGTCCTATTGGTGTTAACTAACTCCCCAGGTGACCTCGGAGTGCGCATGCCAATCATCTTCACGCCTTTGCAACTAAGCACCCGTGCACATGGCCCACAGGCATTTCAAAGGGCAGAATTGATGAACATGTATATCGCAGCCACCGTTGCCCCCCACCAAGGGGTCCGCCAGCGCCCTAGACAATAGACCCCTCACGAACTACACCCACCTCCCCTATGGCGAGACAGTGGACATTGGCCTCCGCAGAATGGGCACCTGTCTCATTAACCACAAAGCCATACAAGGTGGATGGATCCCAAGCCACCGCTAGTGGTCGGATGCTCGCATTGCTAAGCATCGTGTTGACATCGGGTGCTATGATGAAATTTATTAATAGGCAAATTTGTCCACATCACTCGCCTTGCCTCTTTAGACCCCCATCAACCCTTACCCTCGATGGTACTAAGCCTCCGACAATAGCGAAGAAATGGATGGCCGCTACGCGACCATGCCGCACACATTCAGGAGTTCACTAGATCTCGTGGGCCCCCCCGGGGACCAAATGCCGTTGAGCACGGCGGCAATGGCTCTGGGGCAATGTGTCCTCATACTGGTGCCATTCCCCCTTGTAAAAAAACAAAGACGCCGTGTGCATTCTGCCCGGACACATATTGCGGCACACCACATGCTCGCTTGGCCCGGTAACCCGCATGGTGCCCAATTTTTCTCTAGGAGTGGGTGCTGACGCGGGGCCCCGGGGCCGACCTAGACTCACATTGATGGGACGCAAGATCCCCTAGGGATGTTCTTGATATAGAATAGATAGACCACTTACAGATTCTGCCATGTATGTCCATGTCCATGTAAACTATAAACCTACGCGACCGCAACCAGTGCGGATGGGCCAAAAAAGGGGGCCCCATTGTGAAGGCGAAAGCATAGAAGCTTTTGTACAACGCCTACAGGGTGGAGTTTGCCAAGGTGCTCTTGCGTCTGTTACCCCTCCTTCCCTCCTCTTTGCACATTTGGGATGGTTCGCCCGATCCCAGCGCACCACATAACTCACCCCCCCCCCCCCTCCCAATCACCAGACCGACAAAGCTCCTGGCGACCGGGAGCCTCGAAGCTAGAACACAAAGAGCAGTTTCAGCCATGCCCCCCACTTGTGGACGGGCGCCCGGCAAGGATCGTCACTGGTATCCGAGCACACCATTACCTCACCAAAAGGGCACATCGCGTCACACATTGGCAACAGAAAGTACTCTTAGTGTGGGTCAACATTGGGGACTGGGCCCTTTGCACAATAAAACACAAGGGGGAAGGGAAAACTCCGGTTGTGTTCTCATGGTAAGTTGCATATTGATGACATACCTAGGGCGATAGGCCCAATACATTTTGTGTACCTCAATCCCTCCCTCCTTCCGGGGGGGGGGGGGGCTCTCAGAGGGTGTTAGTCGGGGGAATCGTGCATCACTTTTGGCTTGCGCATAAAGTCTACTGTCACAACGTGTACAAGGTGCAGCATCTTGTGCGAAAGTATTAGATTAGCAAGTGCAACCCCCGTGGCACAAGGACAAAATTGACTAGCTAGAGGGTGTTGTGAGCCACCTAGCAGCACCGATTTGTACTACGTTGAACCATCCTTAGGTAGTCAAGCCTAGCTTTAAGTGCCTACAACTGGGTGCACCAACAGACGGCTAAGGTACAACACGATCAGGGAGCGCACGCTGTGGGGTACACTGTCCGACATGATGGTGCCATGTACGCCACAGGGGGGCCATTTATATATCTCTACTTCAGAATTCTTCACCCGGAACCCCAATAAAGCACTATGTGCAAGATCCTTCATCACTGCCCTCCGTGTCGTCCCTTGGTCGGGCAATACAAACACAACAGGCCATACATACATATGAGAAAATTGACGGTACGGAAATTGCACGCCAAGATACGTTGGAAAAATCATTTAGTGCACAACAGAGGAGTGCGGAGGCGAGCTCAAGTCTGTGTATAAGGTCTCATGCCTGGTATCTCATGTGGCGGGTTGTGTTTGCAAAGTGGTGTTTGCATGTTGTAATTAAAAATGTCTCATAAACCTTGGATAGCCATAAGGGAGAAGTGGAAAAAAGCAAACCACGAAAAAAGGAAGTTCCGATAGGTCCCTATGGGTCTCCATGCATTTCACATCCCTACAAGTCCCCATAGATGCCCAAAAGTCCCTAGGATGTCACAGGTTGCATAACTCTCCATGGGTCCCCGGAGGTCCCCAAAGGTCTGCATAGGTCCCAAGAGGTCTCCATAGGTCCACATAGGTCAACATGGGTCCCCAAAGACCCCCATAGGTCCCTAAGGGTCCCCAAAGACCCCCATAGGCCCCTATGGGTGCCCCCGGGTCGCCATAGGACCAAATTGGACCCCATAGGACCCCATAGCTCGCCATCAGTCTCCAAAAGTCCCCACGGGACCGCAAAGGTCCCCATAGGAACCCAAAGGTCCCCATAGGACCCAATAGGCCGCCGTAGGTCCGCATAGGTCCCCATAGGACCCCCGGATGACAACCGTCAGCACGACAACATCGGGCAAGCTGCTGCTTGTGCTGCCAAAAAAAGGCGGTAGAGTCCAAGGCCAAACCCTCAGCTGACCCGTCCGCCAGCGGCTCCCAGTCTACTCCTGTTCCAGAGGCCACAGCCACAGGTTCAGCGAAAGACCGATGGAGTGAAGAGGCCCAGGCCTCCCGTTAATATCTGGGAGGAAGGACAGACGGGCCCGGCCACGCTCTGTAACAGTTCCAGTTGTGTAGCCAACACGATCCCTATGGCATAGGACATGGAGAAGATTTTCTCGAAGAGTGGGGTTAAGAGGCAGAAGGAGTAGTCCCACTGTATGCTGGATGCCGGTGTTCTATTGCTGGCAGTACCCCCCCCCCCCCAGCCCAGGGGATGGTGTTGCTCGGGCGAACTGTGTTCGTGTACACTGTGCACTTGCTACCTGTCAATGTGCACTTGTGTTCCACAACTGGCCCAAAAGTCCCAATAGGAAATCACTGGTCCCCATAATACCCCAAAAGTCCCCATACGACCCCAAAGGTCCCTACAGGACCCTAAAAGTCCCCAGGGGTCCAAGTAGGACCCCGAAAGGCCCCATAGGTCCCCATACACCCCGAAAAGTCCCATAGGTTCCCATAGAATCCAATAGTTCCCCAAAGGTCCCCATAGGTCCCATTAGGTCACAATAAGACCGCATACGCACAATGTATTGAACACGGGGGTTCTCCATATCGGGTTTCATGTTACCAATGACGATCAAAGGGTTGTAGCTTCGAGACAAAATTGTCAAACAAACCAACGGAGCTAGACGCCAACGTAACGATGATCACATTGGTGGCCTTGAAACTTCCCGACAGTGGGTACACTGTGAAGGAGAGTATGTGACTCGAACAGGATGGAACTCCGCGTGATTGCTCGTAGCGGTTCCCCGACATCACGACAAATTATGGCTTCCACCCTCTTAGCATCCCTGGTGAGAGAAAAACCGCCAAAACTTTGGCGTAAGCAAAACTATGACCGGAAGACTCCGCCTGACGATAGAACTGCTAGCGCAAATGCTCATCAACAACACTTTAAGCTTTTGGTTACCTTGGCCACGATCACTTCTGAAAAAAACACATGTTTAAACCAATTTTTGATGCATTTTAGGGCGCAATAAGGCCCCTTTTCAACGCGTTTTGGGGTTTGCCGAGGGCCAAACGGGCCACGTCAGTCTCAAATAAAAAATGTGCCAAAAATACTTGTTTCTGCATCGCACGTGGTCTAGTATCACCTTTAAAAAAATATCCTTTTCGTGCACCCAATGGACCTTGTTGACCTGTGTAGGCTCCCACCTCTTTGGGCTTCTTCTTGAAGATTGCCATAGCCTAGTGGGCGTAGGTACAAGGCTCGAGGTGACCACCAAAAGCGGGTGGTTGTAGTTGGACTGTGTGCCCTCACAATCACATTTTGACCCACATGGCCCAACATATGGCATGTTCTTGGTGAGAAATTGTCAGCCGCCAAAATTCAGAAATTCCGGGGCTCTTTGGGGCCATTTGGGGGTGTTTCTCTGACATATCATAGATTTAGAAGACCTGAGAGGGAGAGAGCTCAATTTGCATGTGCAATGTAGCCACCATTTCCGGTCCTTTCATCATTCGAGCAAGTTCCAAGGCAATTTTTGGCACAACTGGGTGCTTTTGGCCGTAAATTGCAGTTATTGAAACAATGGTTTGCCACTTGCGACACCCCCACCGTTGAGTTTCTGCTTTGTGTGTGTACCCTTTGCCAACGGTGGATAAGGCAACTTTTGGATGGGGTGCAAATGTGGCGCAAATATGGGTGCACAAACCTGCGGTTTTGGCCCGAAAAGACGTCTTTCGTAGGGGCCCGTTGGTAGCAATGTTTTTAAAAATCTTGAAAAAAATCCGCGTGCCTCCGAAAACAGCGATCCTCCTTTGACACGCTGGGTTGCAATGGTGGGCCCCAAAAACCGCCACTCGCACCGTACATCTTGTCTCCGTGTGCAGCGACCTTGCAAATGCGTGTATTCACGAAAATTGCGCAAATTTGATGATGGCATTTAGCATATGAGCGCACATGTTCCCCGTGCCGTGAGCCGGATGAGCTAAAAAGTGCACGCAAAGACCGCGGTGGTATCCGCATGTCCTACGCCTGCCGCTTGTGGATTCTGAAACATTGTTGGAGGATATGTACATACTTGAGGTCATTAATTGCCCTCATACGGGCCCGGCTCGCCCATTGCTGTACCTTCACGCGCCCTTGACCACACATGGACCTCCTTGTGACATCCCAGCCCTCTCGGAGAAGGCTGTCATCTATGATGCGGTTGTAAACCACAACGTGCACACCTAGGCGGCCACCAGGAGGTTTAGGCCTCCATTGTTGCGCAAGATGGCTTTAGGGGGAGTATCTGTGCCGCACGCTACTTTTCTAACGTGTTTAACTATAAAGGGCCGGCTTTGACACATCTCTAAAATGCCCCGTAAGGAGACGTAATTAACCCTCGGGTACCACAGACGGGGCTGAGCTTTGAGAAGGGATTTTCAAAGACAAACAAATGACAATTCTTTAGCGCCTTGTCTTGCACAATCTCGCGCTCAAAGGCATGGACGGTTTGAGGGAACAATTGAGTGCAGTACTTCAACTCAAGAGTATCACCAGATAGGCTCCAAACCCCGAGACAAGCGGCCCCCAAGACAGAAACGGCAGCTGCTTGGTCAAGCTAGACCGCTAAATCTGCGCACCGCGCACGCTGCGTCATGTTTTCTCCCTTAGCCTACGGTGGCTACCTTCCATGGCAAAACATAAAAATTGGAAGAGGATTCTCCACTTCCACGGAAAAAATACAGGTGCTCGATACAAAAATGCGACCACAATAGCTTAGGACATTGTAACACAAAGTGGGCTTTGCCCATTCGTATGGTACATTCGTGTAACCCTCCGACATCCACCCGGGACAGCTATTTCGTTTGCCATGCATATACACACATCGGGGCGAAACTTACCCACCACTCCCCGCAAACATGCCCCCATAATGTTCCACCAACCAGCTTGTTGTTCATTCTGCCCTGCTAAAGTACACATCAATGAGTCCCTCCCACCTCTGGCTGTGTATGTATTGCGCAGCCGCGGCACACTCCAATCTAACCTTCCCCTTGCCGGTTGCCTATTCAATGTTCTACCTACCCTTTGGTACCGTCATCGCTTCCATGCGGGCAACGTGCAGAATAATTTGGAAAAACTGCGGACTACATCCGCCACGGAATTGCCGGTGGCAGCCCAGAATGCGTCCAGAATGCCCGATTTACCACATATAGTGACACGTAGCATCCCGTGCAACCCATAGTCGGGAATGCGACGGTTACCTGAGATGTGTCTAAAGAAGTGTCACGGTTCTGGTTGGGATCAATGGTGTTCTCCAAACCAAAAATGGCAATACACTGTGCGCTAAAACCCCACACACTGAGGCTCAAACAGCCTCGGCTATCCAATTCTTACAATTGGCCGTTAAAATTTGTGCTATGCCATTGGCAAACTAGAAAAAAAATGGTTTCCCTATCTTGGAAGACGACCTAACTAGCATCACACAATTGTTGCTCGCAATCCACCTCCTGGGTAGCCGCATACAACGTTGCCCACTCCTCACTTCCCCCTAGTAGCCACTAGCTTGAAAGTTGGTTTGGGGTGCTTGGGGAGCCACTGAGCCCACTTGTGGGCCACTCGTGATTTGGGGGGTGGCTCTGAAGCATCGGGGATCCCCCAGTCGGCATGAGTTATGTAGCCACTGGGCCCACTTGTGGGCCACTTCCGATTTTGTGCCCCGCTCTAAATCATAGGGGACCCCCATGACGGCAATGCTATGTAGCCACCAAGCCCAGGTGCGAGCCACTGATGATTTTGTCCCCCGCTATGAAGCATAGGTGATTACCCATATGGCAGCGGTTATATAGCCACCAAGGTGACTTGTCAGACACTTCTCATTTGGTCTTGTACTCTAAGGCACAGGGGATCAGCCAATTGGTAGGGGCTACAGAGCCACTAGGCCCACTTGTGGGCCAGTTGTGATTTTGTCCCAGCTCTAAATCATTCGGGACCCCCCTAACGACATGGCTATGTAGCCACCAAGCCTAGGTGCGGGCCACTGATGATGTTGTCCCCCGCTATGACGCATAAGGGATTCCCCATGTGGCAAGGGTTCTATAGCCACCTAGCCTCGTTGTGGGCCAACTCTGATTTTGTCCCCCGCTCTGAAGCGTTGGGTGTCCCCTAGTTGGCAGGGATTGTGTAACCATCAAGCCGACTTGTCGGCCACTTCTGATTTTGTCCCCTGCTTTGAAGCATCGCGCAGTCCCCAATTGGCACGGGTTGCACAGCCACTAGGCCCACTTGTGGGCCACTTCTAATCTTGTCCCCCGCTACCAATCATAGGGGACCCCCCGAATGACAGGGCTATGTAGCCACGAAGCCCATGAGCGGGCCACTAATGATTTTGTCCCCCGCCATGAATCATAGCGGTTTCGCTATGTGGTAGGAGTTATATACCCACCTGGGCTAGTTGTGGGCCAACTCTGCTTTTTTCCCCCGCTCTAACGCATTGGGTGTCTCCAAATCGGCAGGGATTATGTAGCCATCAAGGTGACTCGTCAGCCACTTCTCATTTTGTCCCCTGCTTACTGCTTTGAAGCATCGGGGATTCCCCAATTGGCAGGGATTGCACAGCCACTAGGGCCACTTGTGGGCCACTTGTGATTTTGTCCCCCGCTTTGAATCATAGGGGAGCCCCCTAATGATAGGGCTATGTAGCCACCAAGCCTGAGTGCGGACCACCGATGATGTTGTCCCAAGCTATGAAGCATAGGGGATTCCCCATGTGGGAAGGGTTCTATACCCAGCCGACCTAGTTGTGGGCCAACTCTGATTTTGTCCCCGACTCTGAAGCGTTGGGCGTCCCCCAGTCGGCAAGGGTGATGGAGCCATCAAGCCGACTTGGCAGCCAGTTCTCATTTTGTACCTTGCTCTGAAGCATCGGGGATCCCCCAATTGGCAAGAGTATGCAGCCACTGGGCACACTTTTGGGCCACTTGTGATTTTGTGCCCCGCTCTAGATAATAGGGGACCCCCTTGGCGAAAGTGCTATGTAGCCACCAAGGTCAGGTACGGGCCAGTGCTAATTTTGTCCCCCGCTATGAAGCATAGGGGATCCCTCATAGGGCAAGGGTTATATAGCCACCCGGCCTAGTTGTGGGCCAACTCTCATTTTGTCCCTCACTCTGAAGCGTTTGGTGTCCCCCAGTCGGCAAGGGTGATGTGACCATCAAGCCGAATTGTCAGCCACTTCTCATTTTGTCCCCTGCTTTGAAGCATCGGGGATCCCCCAATTGGCACGGGCTACGGAGCCACTAGGCCCACTTTTGGGCCACTTGTGATTTTGTCCCCCGCTCCCGATCATAGGGGACCCCTCGACGACAGGGCTATGTAGCCACCAAGCTCAGGTGTGGGGCAGTAGTGATTTTGTCCGCCGCTATGAAGCATAGGGGATCCCTCATAGGTCAGGAGTTATATCGCCACCCGGCCTAGTTGTGGGCCAACTCCAATTTTGTCCCCCACTCTGAGGCATCGGGTGTCCCCAAGTCAGCAGGGGTTATGTAGCCATCAAGCCAAATTGTCATCCACTTCTCATTTTGTCCCCCTGCTTTGAACCATTGGGGATCTCCCAAATGGCAGGGCATACGCAGCCACTGGGCCCAGTTTTGAGCCACTTGTGATTTTGTCCCCCGCTCCCAATCATAGGGGACCCCCGAATGATATGGCTATGTAGCCACCAAGCCTCCAAGTGCGGGCCAGTGATGATTTTGTCCCCCGCTCTAAATCGTAGGGGACCCCCAAGATGACAGGGCTATGTAGCCACCAAGCCCAGGTGCGGGCCATTGATGACTTTGTGCCACGCTATGAAGCATAGGGGATTCCCCAAATGGGAGAGGTTATATAGCCACCCGGCCTAGTTGTGGGCCAAATCTGATTTTGTCCCTAGCTTTGAAGCATGGGGGATCCCCCAATTGGCAGGGTGGCACAGCCATTGGGCCCACTTTTGGGCCACTTCTGATTTTGTCCCCTGCTCCCGATCATAGGGGACCCCCTCGACGACAGGGCTATGTAGCCACCAAGCCTAGGTGCGGGCCCCTAATGACTTTGTCCCCCGCTATGAAGCATAGGGGATTCCCCGAGAAGGAGAGGGTATATAGCCACCCGGCCTAGTTGTGGGCCAACTCTGATTTTGTCCCTCGCTCTAAATCATAGGGGACCCCCCAGATGACAGGGCTATGTAGCCACCAAGCCTAGGTGCGGGCCCCTGACTTTGTCCCCCGCTATGAAGCATAGGGGATTCCCCGAGAAGGAGAGGGTATATAGCCACCCGGCCTAGTTGTGGGCCAACTCTGATTTTGTCCCTCGCTGCGGAGCATTGGGCCTCCTCTAGTCGGCAGGGGTTATGTAGCCACGGGGCCCACTTGTGGGCCACTGCCGCCCCCGCTGTGAAGCATAAGGGATCCCCATTACGGCAGGGGTTGTATAGCCACCATGCCTAGTTTTGGGCCACTTGTCATTTTGTCCCCGCCTCTAAAGCATAGGGGATTCCCCACTCAGATGTGTTATGTAACCACTAGGTGCCACAGTGCATCTTCTGATTTTATCCCCCGCTCTCAAGCATGGGTGATCCCACAAGCAGAAGGGGTTATGCAGCCACTGGTCCCGTTTACGGGCCAATTCTGATTTTGTCCCGTGCTCTCAAGCATTGACAATCCCCCATTCGGAAGGGGTTATGTAGCCAGTGGGCCCACTTGTGGGCCACTCCTTTGTTTGGTCCCATGCTCCGAAGAATTGGTGATCCTCGGTACGGTTGGAGTTGTATACCAACCCACGCTAGTTGTGGGACGATTCTGGTTTTGTGCCCCGCTCTGGATCATAGGGGATCCCCCCGGTGACAAGGCTATGTAGCCACCAAGCACAGGTGTGGGGCGGAACTGATTTCGTCCCCCGCTATGAAGCATAGGGGATCCCTCCTAGGGCAAGGGTTATATAGCCACCCGGCCTAGTGGTGGGCCAACTCTGATTTTGTCCCGCGCTCTGAGGATTTGGGTGTCCCCTAGTCGGCAAGGGTTATGTAGCCATCAAGCCGACTTGTCACCCATTTCTCATTTTGTCCCCTGCTTTGAAGCATCAGGGATCCCCCAATTGGCAGGGGGTACGCAGCCACCGGGCCCAGTTTTGGACTTGTGATTTTGTCCCCCGCTCCCAATTATAGGAGACCCCCGGAATGACAGGGCGATGTAGCCACCAAGCTCAGGTGTGGGGCAGTAGTGATTTTGTCCGCCGCTATGAAGCATAGGGGATCCCTCATAGGGCAGGAGTTATATCGCCACCCGGCCAAAGTGTGGGCCACCTGCGATTTTGTCCCGCACCCTGAGTCATTGCGTGTCCCCTAGTCGGCAGGGGTTATGTAGCCATGAAGCCAACTTGTTAAGCACTTCTCATTTTGTCCCCTGCTTTGAAGCATCGGGGATCCCCCAATTGGCAAGGGGTACGCAGCCACTGGGCCCAGGTTTGGGCCACTTGTGATTTTGTCCCCCGCTCTAGATCATAGGGGACCCCCGTGGAGACAGGGCTATGTAGCCACCAAGCCCAGGTCTGGGCCGGTACTGATTTTGTCCCCTGCTATGAAGCATAGGGGATCCCTCATAGGGCAGGGGTTATATAGCCACCCGGCCTAGTTGTGGGCCAACTCCAATTTTGTCCCGCGCTCAGAAGATTTGGGCGTCCCCTAGTCGGCAGGGGTTATGTAGCCATCAAGCCAACTTGTCACCCATTTCTCATTTTGTCCCCTGCTTTGAAGCATCGGGGATCCCCCAATTGGCAAGGGGTACGCAGCCACTGGGCCCAGGTTTGGGCCACTTGTGATTTTGTCCCCCGCTCTAGATCATTGGGGAACCCCGTGGAGACAGGGCTATGTAGCCACCAAGCCCAGGTCTGGCCCGGTACTGATTTTGTCCCCCGCTATGAAGCATAGGGGATCCCTCATAGGGCAGGGGTTATATAGCCACCCGGCCTAGTTGTGGGCCAACTCCAATTTTGTCCCGCGCTCTGAAGATTTGGGCGTTCCCTAGTCGGCAGGGGTTATGTAGCCATCAAGCCAACTTGTCACCCAATTCTCATTTTCTCCCCTGCTTTGAAGCATCGGGGATCCCCCAATTGGCAAGGGGTATGCAGCCACTGGGTCAGTTTTGGGCCACTGGTGATTTTGTCCCCCCTCCCAATCATAGGGGACCCCCCGAATGACATGCCTATGTAGCCACCAAGCCTCTAGGTGCGGGCCATTGATGATTTTGTCACCCGCTATGAAGCATAGGGGATTCCCCAAATGGGAGAGGTTATATAGCCACCCGGCCTAGTTGTGGGCCAAATCTGATTTTGTCCCCTGCTTTGAACCATGGGGGATCCCCCAATTGGCAAGGGCTGCACAGCCACTGGGCCCACTTTTGGGCCACTTGTGATTTTGTCCCCCGCTCCCAATCATAGGGGACCCCCTCGACGACAGGGCTATGTAGCCACCAAGCCTAGGTGCGGGCCCCTGATGACTTGGTCCCCCGCTATGAAGCATAGGGGATTCCCCGAGAAGGAGAGGGTATACAGCCAGCCGGCCTAGTTGTGGGCCAACTCTGATTTTGTCCCTCGCTACGGAGCATTGGGCCTCCTCTAGTCGGCAGGGGTTATGTAGCCACGGGGCCCACTTGTGGGCCACTGCCGCCCCCGCTCTGAAGCATAGGGGATTCCCATTACGGCAGGGGTTGTATAGCCACCATGCCTAGTTTTGGGCCACTTGTCATTTTGTCCCCGCCTCTAAAGCATAGGGGATTCCCCACTCAGATGTGTTATGTAACCACTAGGTGCCACTGTGCATCTTCTGATTTTATCCCCCGCTCTCAAGCATGGGTGATCCCACAATCGGAAGTGGTTATGCAGCGACTGGTCCCGTTTATGGGCCAATTCTGATTTTGTCCCGTGCTCTCAAGCATTGACAATCCCCCACTCGGAAGGGGTTATGTAGCCAGTGGGCCCACTTGTGGGCCACTCCTTTTTTTGGTCACCTGCTCCGAAGAATCGGTGATCCTCGGTACGGTTGGGGTTGTATCCCAACCAACCCTAGTTGTGGGACGATTCTGATTTTGTGCCCCGCTCTGGATCATAGGGGACCCCCATGGCGACAAGGCTATGTAGCCACCAAGCCCAGGTGTGGGCCGGTACTGATTTCGTCCCCCGCTATGAAGCATAGGGGATCCCTCATAGGGCAAGGGTTATATAGCCACCCGGCCTAGTTGTGGGCCAACTCCGATTTTGTCCCCCACTTTGAAGATTTAGGCGTCCCCTAGTCGGCAGGGGTTATGTAGCCATCAAGCCAACTTGTCACCCATTTGTCATTTTGTCCCCTGCTTTGAAGCATCGGGGATCCCCCAATTGGCAAGGGGTATGCAGCCACTGGGCCCAGTTTTGGGCCAATTCAGATTTTGGCCCCCCTCCCAATCATAGGGAACCCCCCGAATGACAGGGCTATGTAGCCACCAAGCCTCGAGGTGCGGGCCATTGATGATTTTGTCACCCGCTATGAAGCATAGGGGATTCCCCAAATGGGAGAGGTTATATAGCCACCCGGCCTAGTTGTGGGCCAAATCTGATTTTGTCCCTAGCTTTGAACCATGGGGGATCCCCCAATTGGCAGGGGCTGCACAGCCACTGGGCCCACTTTTGGGCCACTTGTGACTTTGTCCCTCGCTCTAAATCATAGGGGACCCCCCAGATGACAGGGCTATGTAGCCACCAAGCCTAGGTGCGGGCCCCTGATGACTTTGTCCCCCGCTATGAAGCATAGGGGATTCCCCAAATGGGAGAGGGTATATAGCCACCCGGCCTAGTTGTGGGCCAACTCTGATTTTGTCCCCGGCTCCGGAGCATTGGGCCTCCTCTAGTCGGCAGGGGTTATGTAGCCACGGGGCCCACTTGTGGGCCACTGCCGCCCCCGCTCTGAAGCATAGGGGATCCCCATTACGGCAGGGGTTGTATAGCCCCCATGCCTAGTTTTGGGCCACTTGTGATTTTGTCCCCGCCTCTAAAGCATAGGGGATTCCCCAATCAGATGTGTTATGTAACCACTAGGTGCAACTGTGCATCTTCTGATTTTATCCCCCGCTCTCAAGCATGGGTGATCCCACAAGCAGAAGGGGTTATGCAGCCACTGGTCCCGTTTACGGGCCAATTCTGATTTTGTCCCGTGCTCTCAAGCATTGACAATCCCCCACTCGGAAGGGGTTATGTAGCCAGTGGGCCCACTTGTGGGCCACTCCTTTTTTTGGTCCCATGCTCCGAAGAATTGGTGATCCTCGGTACGGTTGGGGTTGTATACCAACCCACGCTAGTTGTGGGCCGATTCTGATTTTGCGCCCCGCTCTGGATCATAGAGGACCCCTATGGCGACAAGGCTATGTAGCCACCAAACCCAGGTGTGGGCCGGTACTGATTTTGTCCCCCGCTATGAAGCATAGGGGATCCCTCATAGGGCAGGGGTTATATAGCCACCCGGCCTAGTTGTGGGCCAACTCCAATTTTGTCCCGCGCTCTGAAGATTTAGGCGTCCCCTAGTCGGCAGGGGTTATGTAGCAATCAAGCCAACTTGTCACCCATTTCTCATTTTGTCCCCTGCTTTGAAGCATCGGGGATCCCCCAATTGGCAGGGGGTACGCAGCCACTGGGCCCAGTTTTGAGCCACTTGTGATTTTGTCCCCCGCTCCCAATCATAGGGGACCCCCCGAATGATATGGCTATGTAGCCACCAAGCCTCCAGGTGCGGGCCACTGATGATTTTGTCCCCCGCTCTAAATCATAGGGGACCCCCGAGATGACAAGGCTATGTAGCCACCAAGCCCAGGTGCGGGCCATTGATGATTTTGTCCCCCGCTATGAAGCATAGGGGATTCCCCAAATGGGAGAGGTTATATAGCCACCCGGCCTAGTTGTGGGCCAAATCCGATCATGTCTCCTACTTTGAAGCATGGGGGATCCCCCAATTGGCAGGGGCTGCACAGCCAGTGAGCCCACTTTTGGGCCACTTCTGATTTTGTCCCTCGCTCTAAATCATAGGGGACCCCCCAGGTGACAGGGCTATGTAGCCACCAAGCCTAGGTGCGGGCCCCTAATGACTTTGTCCCCCGCTATGGAGCATAAGGTATTCCCCAAATGGGAGAGGCTACATAGCCACCCGGCCTAGTTGTGGGCCACTTGTGATTTTGTCCCCGCCTCTAAAGCATAGGGGATTCCCCAATCAGATGTGTTATGTAACTACTAGGTGCCACAGTGCATCTTCTGATTTAATCCCCCGCTCTCAAGCATCGGTGATCCCACAAGCAGAAGGGGTTATGCAGCCACTGGTCCCGTTTATGGGCCAATTCTGATTTTGTCCCGTGCTCTCAAGCATTGACAATCCCCCACTCGGAAGGGGTTATGTAGCTAGTGGGCGCACTTGTGGGCCACTCCTTTTGTTGGTCACGTGCTCCGAAGAATCGGTGATCCTCGGTACGGTTGGGGTTGTATACCAACCCACGCTAGTTGTGGGCCGATTCTGATTCTGTGCCCCGCTTTGAAGCATCGGGGAGCCCCCATACGGCTGGGGTTATGTAGCCACGGGGCCCACTTGTGGGCCACTTGTGATTTTGTCCCCCGCTTTGGAGCATTAGGGATCCTGCAATTGGAAGGAGCTAGGCAGCCACTGCAGGCACTTGTGGATCACTGGTGATTTTGTCCCTTGCTCTGAAGCATCGGGGAGCCCCCATTCGGCAGGGGAGGTGTCACCACTGGGCCCACTTGTGGGCCACTTCTGATTTTGTCCCGTGCTCTCAATTCTAGGGCAGCCCCCGTCGGCAGGGTTATGTAGCCACCAAGCCCAGTTGTGGGCCACTCATGATTTTGTACCCCGCTATGAAGCACAGGGTATTCCGTAGTTAGTAGGGGTTATGCAGCCAACGGGCCCAAAATGTGCGACTGATGATTCTTTTCTCCGTTGTGAAGCATACGGCATCCCCCCAATTGGCATGGTTATGCAGCTGCCGGACCAACTTGTGGAACCATTCTGATTTTGTCCCCCGCTGTGAAGCATCGGGGATCCCCCAAACGGCAGGGGTTATGCAGCCGACGGCCCCAGTTGTGGGCCCCTTTTGATTTTGTCTCCTGCTGTGAAGCAACGGGGTCCCCCCATTCGGCAGGGGTTATGTAGCCATCCCACCCACTTCTGGGGCACTTTTGATTTTGTGCCCCGCTTTGAAGCATCACGGATCCCCTAGACGGCGGGGGTTATGTAGCTATTGGGCCCACTTGTGGGCCACTTGTGATGTTGTATCCCACTCCCAAGCATAGGCGATCTCCCACACGGCATGGGTTATGTAGCCACCCGGCCTAGTTGTGGGCCACTTCCGGGAGGGGGGGGGGGGGGGGGCTCGGTTTGGGACGCCAACTACCCCCCCCCATCCAACTGTTGGCCGGAGGCCCCTTGGGGGGCGCTCGGGGGGGGGCAGGTGGGGCGATGTGGGGTGTTGGGGGGGGAGGGGGGTTCATAGGCTCCCCTTACCTCCTCCCTCTAACCATACCATCACCATCAACCTAACCCTAACCATTGTAGCCATCTGGTTTGACCATGCTAGCCATGCTGATTGGGCTGAGCAGGATCCCCCAAAAGTTCGTTCATGGCTACTTTTGCCACATCATTGCTCTCCATTTTGGACCCCAACACTCACTCTGACCCTAGCCTAGGGTGAGAGTTACGGCTAGGGTTAGGGCTAGGGGTGGGGTTAGGTGAACGGTAAGGCGTAGGCTGAGGGTGGGGGCGGCTGCTAGAGTCAGGGTTTGGTTTAGGGATGGTGCCGGGGTGCAAAGTCGACAAAATTCTATTGCCTTCGGCAGTGCACGTGGAAGAGAGGCTGGCAATCGGCCAATCAGTCAATTAGCAAGGCTAGCAGTAAGTCAGACAATCATTCGGGCAAGCAGGCAGGCATACAGAAACACACAGTTTGGGTTTTTTTGTCAGTGGCACACTCGGCTCCAAGCAGTGGGGCGGAGGGGCACCATCAGAGCAAGCAGTGGCCGAATGGTAATGCATCCGCAGAGTTTTAAGTCGGTGGTTCGAACCCCGATCGGCCGACCATGGAGGCGGCGCTGCCGACAATATCGGTTGGCCTGGATTCAAACCACTAACCTAAAATTCTGCAGTCGGCGGCATTACCATTTGACCGCTGCTTGTTCTGTCAGCACTTCGTCTCCCCACTGCTTGAGCCTTCTGAGCACAAACTTTTGACCACCCCCCCCACCCCCCCACACCCCCCCCTCTAAAAAGTGATATCCAAATTGAGGGGATAGAGGCCTCAGAATCCAACGATCCATTGGGGGATTGTCTTATTGGGCAAAATAATGATTTTACAAGGGATTTGACATCAAATATCATGCCTTGGGGTGCGTTACGCAAATGACCCCGAAAATGGGGGGATATCCGACGCCCGCACCTGCGCTTGATCTAACAACCTCTCTTCGAGGTGATTTTCGGCTGCTTTGGTGGCCATGGAGCGTTGGGCACCTTTGGCGCAGGCCCCCTACGTGGGGGGGGGGGGGGGGGGCAGGGGTAGTTGATGTCGGAGGACCCGCAGAGCCCCCCCCCCCCCCCCCCCCCCCCGTGGCCACTTCTGATTTTTGGTCCCTCGCTCTCAAGCATCGGTGATCCCCCAAGACGGCAGGGGTTATGCAGCCACTGGGCCCACTTGTGGGCCAGTTTTGATTTTGTCCCCCGCTCTGAATCATGGGGGATCCCCCGGTCGGCAGGGGTTATGTAGCCACCCGGCCCACTTGTGGGCCACTTCCGATTGTGTCCCCCGCATTGCGGCATCTGGGACCCCACAGACGGCTGGGTTATGTAGCCACCCGGCCCACTTGCAGGCCACTTCTGATTTTGTCCCCCGCTGTAAAGCATTGCATATACCCCAGACGGCAGGGATTATGTAGCCACCCGGCCCAGTTGTGGGCCCGTTCTAATTTTGTACGCTTCAGAGCGCGGGACAAAATCAGAAGTGGCCCACAGATGGGCTTGGTGGCTACATAACCCCTGCCGTTTGGGGGATTCCCGATGCTTCAGAGCAGGGGACAAAATCAGAGGTGGCCCAGAAATGGCCTAGAGGTTTTGGAACCTAGTTCCTTTTTTCTTCGAGGTTCTAAAACCTAGTAAAAAAAGGGGGGGGGTTTTACTGGGTTCTGGAACCTAGTAAAAAAAACCTGTTTTTATACGAGGTTTCGGGACCCAGTAAAAAATCCTTTTTTGACTAAGTTCCCAATACCTAGTAAAAACTAGTGAACCTAGTAAACGGTTACCTGGTAATTAAGTAAGTAAGTGCCTAGTATTTTTAAAAAAGATTTCTTTTACTAGGTTTTACTGTTAGACCAGGAGGGGCCTCTTTCTCCGGTTGTGGGTGAGGCAGAATATTTTCAGGCTTGGCCTTCTGACTACCTTCCTCCACTCTACAGCTTTTCTGTGGCATTTTCTGTGGCTCTGCCTTGGGGCATTGGCATAGTAAGGGTGGGCTGGCACCAGGTCCTCATTTGGGTCAGGTCTGGTGTTTGGCCTGTGCGTGCGGTGGAGGGCTGTGGTTAGAGATCTGGCCTGATGTAGTGAGGGGTCTGGGATCGACGTTTGGCAGGTGGCGGTAGGCTGGGGCAGAATTCCAGCCCTTCATAGTGCCCGGGGATGCATGGGTCAGTCAAGTGGGTTTACCTTGGGAGAGTGGAGAGGCTGTTACCTCCCTTAGAATGGGCAGGGCAGGCAGTGTGGTTGGCCTGGAAGAGGGCCCTGGTGCCTCCTGTTGACTCTACCGTGTCTGCAGGTCAGTGGGCAAGCAGATCAGGAATTTGATGAGCCAGGTCGGGTGGTGTGCTGGGCCCTTGTTTGATTGCATTTGTCAGGTCGCTTCATGCACTGGCCTGGGCTGGCAGCTCCCTGGCCTGGCTTTGGGGCGCTTAGGGTTAGGGTGCTTCAACTGTACCCAACCGCATGTTGGCTTTTGACTTTCCATATGTGTCATCATGCCTACCAGGCTTGCACTTTGGGGGGGAGGGGGTGGAAATTATATTCCGTTGGAACGTTGCCTGCATACCACTTGGTGATTGTGCAGCTGACGCGGGAAACCAATGGGGAGCCATTTAGCATGAATTAGTGGGGATATTTTTTTGGTACCCAGTGCGGACAACCAAAGCAAAGAGGGAAAAACATCCCAGACATAGAAGGGAGAAACCTGCAAACAGACCCATCCGCACTGGACCCCAAACCTGGGGCATCCATCAAACCAGAGCCAGGCCTCACCCACAGCATATGGCAAGGCTCAGGGTGCTCAGTCACCAAAACCCACAAGACCTTCTGGGATACATACCCCCCCACAGACCTACCTCCTCAAGGCCCTTAAACCACCCGGGCAACACACAACCCAGACAACCACCCAGGGAAAGTAAAGGTGGTTGGTTACTACTGGAGAACGACACTGCAACAAATAGCTGTGGTTTTGTATGTGCGGTGGCCCCTCAATCAGGCTAGCCCTGAAAATGAGGGCTTGGAAAGAATTGGCCACCGGGGAACGCTATTCACCACCTATCATTCCCCAACTCTGAACATCATTGTGAGGGAATGAATGAATATCATCATGCGTCACACCACATCACACAAATTACCTCGCGAAGCTCACGAAGAGGTGGAGGCGTAGGTGGAGGAGGCTCAGCCATAGTTTTCGTCTGATACTGTACAGTGTGCCGCGTGCCCTCGTTGGGCCTGCGAGGAGATGAAGGCCGGCGGGGGGAAGAGGGCCGTCGCGGTGATGTCGTTCTGGATGGTGATGCAGTCCTGATCATGGGGTCTGAATGTCTGCCGTCGCTTTGCCTGCAGAGAATAGGAGTTCACATGCAAAAGAGCTCCAAAAAAAGCACGAACCATGGGATCCCATGGGATGATGTTTACCCAATTGCTCATCAGGTCCCCAACCCATGCACCCAGAAAAAGTGGCTGCAACGCAAACAAAAGGTGCCTGGGGGCGATGTGGTGAAAAATTCTACTGCGCTTTGTGCTCACCAGGTTCCCCAAACTAAAGCACTCAGTGGCCAGAAGGGGAGACAAACATGCAAAGGGGATGTAAAACATGCTTATTTCAATGGTCAGCTTTGTAGACAAACTGCAAACAGAGTAGTAGTTTTCAATTCAATAGCTCACAAATTGAAAATTCCAACGCCAATATTTTGAGATGGTGGCAATCCGCAATGATCAGAAAACACTTGTGGAGCTTATTTTGCACCTTATTTTTGTGGTTTTCCACCCTATGTGCTGGCGGGCTCTAAAGGCCTATGCAATTTGACTGTGTCTTCTTGCAAACTGTAATTTCTAGGCTTTAAAACGGGGAATGTCCTGCCCTACATAGTGGCAGAGGCTGCAAACTGTGTCCTTTCGCATCGTGCAATCAGCGTACTGTCACATCCCAAATACCACCCCTGTGGGATCGTACAACAGAGTCTCCAAGGCCGCCAAAAACACATTTCACAAAAATGAATGGCCACAAACAGCATAATACCATCCCACAAGCAGAGAAAGCCCCACAGACTTGGGATCCATGAGATTCCCTCATTCTTTATATATATATATGAGGTGCACACACGTGTGCTTTATATGAAGTCGCAAAACACGCGCTTGTAGATGAGGTCCGCCTTCTTATCTTTGTATGTGGGTTGCGCAGAGGGAGGGTTGTGCTTGCACATGTTGCGAAGCACGCCCGTGGTCTTTGTATCCAACTCTTTGATTAGATTTTTGTCATACTCCAATTTCCCAGAGGCATCTTTGGGGTAATGCTTTGGAACAAAAAATTCTTGACCACGGATCACCACCTTTGGACGGACCTCATCTAGAGAAGGCGGCTTGTCAACCACAAGCCGGTCACCCAAGGCGAATGCCAACACAATGCATGCCATTGTGGCAGTAAATTGCACTCTCCAATTGCGCAACGCCACACATATCTCCAAGGGACACAAATTGGAAGGATGCAGGGCACACTGATAAACACCACATTCAAGGCACGTGATGTGGGCTGTGTCGTCGCAAAAAAAGCACGACGAACGGCTGGCTGAACAATAGGGCCTAGCATACATCCGTGCCAAGGCCCAACTGGGTGTGGTCTCAATAGGGGGGGGCATGCGGAGAATTGCGATAGTGCAAAGCTGCCTGTGCAATCAGGGGGAGGGCGGAGGAAAAATTCCCCCAAGAGGCGAAAATTTTTTTCAACCCCCCTGTCCCCCCCCAACCCCGTATACAAAAATTTCTACCCGCGGGGGACTTTTTCTACCCTAACCCCCCATTGTCCCCACTGGGCCCAGACCCCCCCCCCAGAGCCCCCCCCCCCCCCCCCTCCGGCCCCCCCAACCCCACCCCACCCCCCTTGCTGCGCTGCCTCCACAGAATTTTTGTGGAGGCTGCCCCTGCTACCATGGCCAGGCGTGGCCAATCACATGCCCCCGATCCTGGGGCCGACTCACGGAGCGCCGGGTTCCAAGCACAACAACACCAACTGTCAGATTGGATTGTTCACATGTATATGTACAGGAGCACATTGATCTTTTGACACCATCGCTCTCTCAAAGAGAAGAGACTACGGCCCCGGCTCAATGTGCAAAAGCGTAGAAGGGAATTGCACCCTTCGGCACTGCGTCGCACTCGGTACTCGCACGCACAATGCACAACGCTTGTGATTGTCTTCCTCACCATGCGAAGATGCAGTCTTGCGAAAGCCCTTCTTTTTCTTGTAGCCTTTGGTGAACGTCTTAACAGAGTCGTCAACCACAGTGTGCTTCCATTGCAACCAGCGAGTGCTCCGGAGGTCAGGGGCCATGCTCTCAGCCATGCGTTTGGGATCGCCCATTTGTTCGCCAGTGGCCCATCGTGGATCCCGGTCCGCGTACTCCACAAACTCTTGATACCTGCAGAAAAGTGGCCGGTCTCAGCCATGCGTTTGGGATCGCCGATTTGTTCGCCAGTGGCCCATCGTGGATCCCAGTCCGCGTACTCCACAAACTCTTGATACCTGCAGAAAAGTGGCCGGGGCGCCAACATACCTGTTTTTTGGAATGCCTGTCTTCAGCGCCATGCGAAGATGCCGTCTGGTGGTCGATCTGCGACTGCAACAACTGCTCCTGCAATTGCGACATCCGTATCTCCTGCTCGGATTCCATCGCCTGCAAAACCTTGATACCTGCAGAAAAGTGGCAACCAAAACACACCTGTTTTTCGCCTGCCTTCAGCGCCATGCGTTAATGCGCTGCCCATCGTGAAGCAGCCGATGGCCATGCTGCAGTCGGTAGCCCACCGCCTCAACGCTGTAAATGTGCATGAGCTGTCAGTTGGTGACCTGCAGAAACGTGGCAAGCAAAACACACCTGTTTTTTGCCTGTCTTCAGCGCCATGCAGAAATGCGCTGCCCATGATGCGGCCATTCTCAACTTGAGGGTCAGGGTCTTCTTGTTGCTCCACAAATTCTTGATACCTGCAGAAAAGTGGCCGGGGCGCCAACATACCTGTTTTGAATGCCTGTCTTCAGCGCCATTCCAATGCGCTTTTATTCACATCATAGGTGGTCTTCTCGGAAGGATAGCACGGGCATGTGTATCCTCCACAGGGATCACCGAGCTGATCGTGGGATGTTGCCTTAAAGAAAGAGCACACATGCACAACACACCTGTTTTTTGCCTGTCTTCGGCGCCATCTTGATACCTGCAGACAGCTTCCGGAGCAAACATGGACGATATGCACGACAAGCACCCCACCCCTCCCCCATGCTCCGCCACCTCCACAGGAACTGCAGTGAATTCCTGTGAAGGCTGCCCCGGCTACCATGGCCACGCGTGGCCAATCACATGCCCCCGATCGCGGGGCAGACTCACGGAACGCCGGGTTCCCAACCCCCCCCCCAGCCCGCCGCCATTCCCCCTGCCCCCTTCCCTCTGGTCCCTCTGTCCACCATCTTCTCCACCCTCTGTCGTTGGCGGCGGGCCTGCCCCCTCCCTCCCCTCTTGCCCTCCTCCCTCTCGTCCCTCTGTCCTCCCTGTTCTCTGTTGCCTGCCCTTCTCACTGCCACCCATCGCGCCTCCTCTCCTCCGTGTTGTGGGTCACGGTCACGGTCACTTGGCCTATTTGCGTCCCTGTCTGTACCTTGTCCTGGTGAGCCAACCCTGTCCTGCGTAGTAGTTGGTCAGACTGCATAGGCGCATTGTTCTCCTCCTCCCTCCTCCCTTTCCACCTCAGGTCAGCTCCTGATCCGTGTGGCTGCCAGGGTAAGGCCCACGGGTCCTCCGCGCATCGCTGGTGTGGCGCCCTTGCATCGCGCTTGCATCGCGCCTGCATCGCCGCTTCTTTTGGTTCCCTGGCTCCCATGCCCCCTGCGGTTCTCATCTGCACCCGTGTCCTCCCCCTCTTGGTCCCGCTGCCACAACACTGGAACCACCCCATGGTGCACGTCGCTTCCCCAACATTGGCCGTGGTCCCACCACCACACACCGGCGGGCCTGCCACCTCCACCGGAGTGTGCGCTCAGTGTAGGGGGATGTCGGTGTGGGGGTCTGCGCGGTCTGGCCCCCCGGCACCAGACAATGGCGGGCTGCACGAACCAACGCCAGATCCACGCCGCACGCCACAAGGCAGTCACCATTGCCGTGGTGCGGTGGCCACTATCTCTGTCCACCATCTGGGTCCCCTTCAACACTTCCTTCTTTTCTTCCTTCTCCACAGCTTTTGCGTCGATCTTCCGGATCCTTGTGTTGCCTTGTCCCCCGCATGTCCCTTCTCCGCCTGCGTTGCCTTCTTTCCTGACGGCTGATCTGCGGCATGTCCCTTCTCTGCCTCTGCCTCTGCCTCTGGTGCATCGTGCTGTTCCCTCAACCATTCCTCCAACCGGTAAAACTCCTTGGGCTCCCAGGCTGTCCTCCTGGTTCCTTCGATGTAATAACATGCAGCCGGTGTGGTATCCGTTGTCACGTGAAATTTCACGCGGTTCCCTCCTCTTCCACCAACCCGGTTGCAACATTCGCTGCGGCGGTGCGGTATTGTTCTCGGTACGTCCTCCGCCACTTCCGGTTTTGCCAACTTCGTCCAACTGGGGCAATCCCCAGTTCCCGTGGGACATCCCACTCCCTGGCATTCGGTGGTGGTGCGCCCCCGGCCTTGTAGGTTGCAAGTTCCACGTCCGTCAGCTCGGCGATCTCCCCGGTAGAGAAGGTGGCTAAGTGCCCGCCTCAGGAGGAATCATCCTCCTCTGCTCCCGAGCCGGGTATGGAAACCCCGGCTTGCAACCACCCTCCGCCTGCCGCCTTGCCTTCCCTTTTGCCTCCCGTGGCGCTTGCGGCTTTGCCTCCTTCGTTCCCGGTGCTGCCTGCTTTGCTGCCTCCTTCGGCGCTTGCAACTTTGGTTCCTTTGCTGCTTCCTTCGGCGCTTGCGGCTTTGCTTCCTTTGCTGCCTCCACCGGCGCTTGCGGATGTGCTTCCTTTGCTGCCTCCTTCGGCGCTTGCGGCTTTGCTTCCTTTGGCGCTGTTGCTGGCTGCCCTGCTGCCTCCTTCGGCGCTTGCGGCTCTGCTTCTTTCGGTGCTGCTGCCTCTGCCGGCGCTTGCGCCTGTGGCACTGGGGTTGCATCTGTTGCCTCTTTTGGTGCCTGTGCTGCCTCTTTTGGTACCTTTGCTGCCTCTTTTGGTGCCTTTGCTGCTTGAGCCTTCTTGGGGGGCCATCCCCTCAACGCTTGTGAGCAACACATGTGTCTGCACAGGCCAAGGCGCCGAACTTGTCCCTCACAACAAGCAAAAAACCCCCCAAAGCGTCGAACTTGTCCCTCACAGTTCTCTGGGTGCCCGTCTCCAATGGACCCGATTCCTTTTGCAGTGGCTGCAGCGCCCCCTGGGGTACACATAATGCCCTCACTTCAACCCGGTCTTCCCATTAGCACATCACAACGTTTCAAATGTCACCAGTCAGCACTGCAGAGGTTTTCACCCTACCAGCTGGATGCATTGCAAGCAAAAGAGAGCAAAAAAAGGCAATGAACCCCCAAAGCGTCGAACTTGTGCCGCACAGATCTCCGAGTGCCCGTCCCCAATGGTCCCAATTCCTTTTGCAGTGGCTGCGGCGCCCCGTGGGGTACACATAATGCCCTCACTTCAACCCGGTCTTCCCATTAGCACATCACAACGTTTCAAATGTCACCAGTCAGCACTGCAGAGGTTTTCACCCTACCAGCTGGATGCATTGCAAGCAAAAGAGAGCAAAAAAAGGCAATGAACCCCCAAAGCGTCGAACTTGTGCCGCACAGATCTCCGAGTGCCCGTCCCCAATGGTCCCAATTCCTTTTGCAGTGGCTGCGGCGCCCCGTGGGGTACACATAATGCCCTCACTTCAACCCGGTCTTCCCATTAGCACATGACAACGTTTCAAATGTCACCATTCAGCAGTGCAGAGGTTTTCATCCTGCGAGCTGGATGCATTGCAAGCAAAAGAGAGCAAAAAAAGGCAATGAACCCCCAAAGCGTCAAACTTGTGCCGCACAGTTCTCTGGGTGCCCGTCTCCAATGGTCCCAGTTTTTTTTGCAGTGGCTGCGGCGCCCCCTGGGGTACGCATAATGCCCTCACTTCAACCCGGTCTTCCCATTAGCAGATCACGACGTTTCAAATGTCACCAGTCAGCACTGCAGAGGTTTTCACCCTGCGAGCTGGATGCATTGCAAGCAAAAGAGAGCAAAAAACGGCAATGAACCCCCAAAGCGTCGAACTTGTGCCCCACAAATCTCCGAGTGCCCGTCCCCAATGGTCCCAATTCCTTTTGCAGTGGCTGCGGCGCCCCCTGGTTGGCGACGTGGTATGTAGTTGAATCCTGCTCCAGCCGCTGTGCAAGAGGCTCAACATCAGTGCCACTAGCCAATGGCATGGGGTGCCGGCAACTTAGGAGGCCCATAGTGCCCCCTATCGTTTTTTCAAAAAAAAATTCATGTCCTGCACAGAGCCCAGCCTCTCTGCTGCATAGCCAAGCGTAACGGAGGGGTGGCTCCCAGCCTGGGTGTATGGGGAGGAGGAACGACACGCAATTTAGGGGTGCGAAGCAGCCAAAAGGCACCATTTTGGGCCCCCACAGCATGCAAGCGCAGCCACTGTTTTTTCCAATTTTGGAGGTCTGAAATACCGAAAATGGACCAGTCGCACCATAAAACTATGTTTCACGGTCTGATATCACAAATGGAGCACGTAGTTGGCAACGGCACGTGCTGCGGTTCTTCTAGCACCGGTGGTATTGTAACGGCAATCATGACGTTACATGCACCGCCTGTGAAGAAGGTGTCCCCTATCACAACAGAGAACAGCACCTGTACAAAAGGAGGGTGCAAGGCAGCAATTCTGAAAGGCTGGGCTCTGCAGAGCCCAGATACATGAAATTCACTAAAAACAGGGGTAATAGTACAGGGTGGTACACCGACACAACAGTGTACAGGCAAACAGGTAGTAACAGGGCGTTAAATAGGGAATTCCTACTGGCTCGGCTCTGCAGAGCCCAGCTCAATACGAACATCACAAAGCACCCATGAATTACGCTATTGATAAACAAGCCAGACGACCAGTGTAGTAATGGCTACAATAGGCATCGGACTATACAACCCCCCGCCCCCCGCCCCGCGAAAAAAATCCCAGTCCAATAAGCGATAGACCACTAGAGCACCAGTCATACACAAGGCATGGAAGCTGTACACACTAGTTGACGAGTCTAAGGCACGAACACACACAAAACAAGGCACAGAAGTTGTAAAAACCGTTATGTGCGTTGTAGGAGGTCCGCCAGAACAACAAAATTGGATGCTGTATTGACTACAGACTGATGTGTCCCCAGATGTGGTTCACAAGCACCTACTAACACCTGGCCACACAAAGACTGTTCCCCCTTCTAAATTCCGAGCAAATGTTGAACTATCGATAAATGGTTGACACCCACAAAAACCTGCCAGAAATCGCATCAAAAAATTAAGCATCGCACAGTAGACAGTGTCAGGCCACTGTCCAACATATGCACTGTCAACCGCTGGAGAAATGAAAAGACACAGGCCCAACAGATCAATGCAATTGAGCATACATGACAGCGAGGAATAAAACGTGGCTCAGCGATAAGAAGCAAACCTGTGCCCAAACTACTGACTTGAAATTGGACTCAGGGCATACCTGGTAAACTCGAAATGACAGACACGTTCAGCTGAGCTCTGCAGGGCCCAGGCACGGGCAACAGAACATGTCAGGACCAAATCAGGGTTACAAAAGGCATCTGGACTTTGCAGGGCATAGACTGGTAAAAAAATAGCAAGAATTAAATGATCTGGGGCTCATACACACAAACCTGGCACCGTATATGTACCACAATTGTGAGAAAACTCGACAGTTGGCACACTGTGTCAACGAGGGACATACCAAAAGAAATGCCAAAGCACAATGTTGTGTTGATACAACCAAATTCACACAGGGACACAGGGACACTGTTGAGATGAAAGCAGCACTGCGTACCACCAGGAGGCATGCAAATTGGCCTAAAACAGCATTCTGGGCTCTGCAGAGCCCAGCAGTACAAAATTGTTCATATTCAAGGGCAAATCAAGCAAATTTGGCAAGCTGGGCTCTGCAGATCCCAGCTCAGTGCAAATTAAAAAAAGCAGCGTCAAATTCAGCCACAAACACGTACAGCGTCAAACAGGCACATCATTCACTGTCCCACAACTATTTGGGACTGCACAGGACAGGCCCAGTCACATGGCCACTCACAAAACCAGCACAGTAACACGGACGCGTCTGTGGTTGTATGTCCGGTATGGTCCAGCGACAGTCATGATCCAGAGGTATGTGGGGCCTCTAGTCACTTGTCGTTGCTCTTGCCGTTGCTCTTGGACAAGCCAACCCGGACACCACGTTGCAGGGTGGCCTGCAGGCCCTCAACCGCCCTTTTTTTCCGCGATGGGGACGGCCCAACGGCTGCCGTTGCCAACTTATCCTCCTCTTCTTTCCTCTGGCGATTTGCTCGTTCGTCCTCTTTTGCCTTTTTCTTCTTCTCCTTCTCCTCCTTTTTACGTTGCTTCTCCCGTGCCTCCTCTTGCTTCCGCAACTCGCGCTCCGCCTTCCCATGCTCTTTCTGCCGCTGCTTTTCGGTGTTTCTCCCCTTTGGCTTGGGAGTTTGCGGATCCGGCACCTCCTCGACTTCTGACTCACTCGTGTCCGCGTCTGCTGCCTGGACAGGGGACTCCTGCCGGAACAGCGGCTGCCCGGTGCTTGCCCAGTGCGTGAGACTCCGCCACTCAACATCCTCCTTCGTGTCCCCTTTCCGGACGCTCGTCTTCAGCAGGTTCACCACATCAGTTGCATTGTAGGGACCATCAGATAGTACACCCCATGCGCAATTCAACGGGATAGGCAAGTGAATACAGCCCAGACTGATCAGGTCAGGGCGGCGGCCATAGTACAATGCCCACAGGCAGCGCGATGCATCACCATCCATGTGCGTGTCGTCCGAGTCGTCGTTGGGGTCCTCCAGCAAATTCACCAACCACCACAAAATAGCCAGACCCAACCACAGACCTTCAGTGAACGACTTTTGTGTGAGGAAGTGCGGCACTGCAGGGCCCAGCCCATGGGTCTTCACAAGCAACAAGGTTGACTGATCAAACAAATATGGCTCTTCTCGGCGCCCCACGTGGTACACAGCCATGCGCAAAGCCGTTGGGTACAAATCTTCCAATTGCGACCGCAAGTGTTGTTCCACGGCGACCAAATCCCCATGGTGTCCGTGAAAGGCGCCAAGTACCCCTTGAGACAGCACACGCACGATCTGCGCACCAGGGATCCACCCTCCACGCCGCGGGACTTCAACAATGACGAGATTGTACTTCAGCATTTTGATTTCATTTGGGACTGCGGTCACCGATCCATCGTACGCCCAAATTTCTCCAGATTCTGACCCCTTGCCAACATTGACCTTTGCCACCTCGCCACCAGACACCTCAACAGCTGGGTTCAACACTGGTCTCACAAGCAGTCTGCGATGGGCTTCGACATCTTCTCGATCGCTCACCCACAGACCTGCCTTCAACAGCGCCTGGAGCGGTGGCCAGGGCGTGCTCTCGCTGTACTCCCAGCTCCCTTGCCATGCACCAAAATTCGCTAGACGGTGACTAAACTTCTTTGAGATGCGAGCCACTTCAGTCTTTGTGCCTGTGTGGACAGGAGCCATAGAGGAGGGCACGAGGGCACCGATCCACCAAGTCACAGCGATCCGGCAAAGCGTAAATTTGCATTTTGTTGGATCCTCGGCTCTGCAGAGCCCAGTACTGTCAAATTGGTAACATGAAGGCTGAAATTGGTCACTGTGGTTCATCTGGGCTCTGCAGAGCCCAGCATGACTAAGTTGGCAACTTAAGGGGTGGCCCGGGGGGGGGGGGGGGGGGGTTCGTGGGACATCAATAGGCCAGGCCGCAGTGGTCAACAGGTCCAGCGTCAAGGAAGCTTCAACAGGTCCAGCGTCTCTGTACATGCAGTCAATTGGCATCCCAGGGGATCCTGGGCTCTGCAGAGCCCTAAACTCTCTAAATGGTCATATGGCGTCTGAAATTTGGTCAACTCCCTCCATCTGGGCTCTGCAGAGCCTAGCATGACGAAAATGGTGAATTAGGGGGTGTCCCGGGGGGGGGGGGGGGGCTTGGACATCATTTGGCAAGAGTGCACTGGTAATCGGGAGTGAAGTTGCGGAAGTTCGGACAATCCAACAGATCCAGCGTCTCTGTACATGCAGTGAATTGGCATCCCAGGGGATCCTGGGCTCTGCAGAGCCCAGAACTCTCCAGATGGTAATATGGCGTCTGAAATTGGTCAACTCCCTCCATCTGGGGTCCGCAGAGCCCAGCATGACCAAAATGGTGAATTAGGGGGTGTCCCGGGGGGGGGGGGGGGCTTGGGCATCATTAGGCAACAGTGCACCGGTCATCCGGACTGAAGTTGCGGAAGTTCGGACAATCCAACAGATCAAGCGTCTCTGTACATGCAGTCAATTGGCATCCCACGGGATCCTGGGCTCTGCAGGGCCAAGAACTCTCCAGATGGTAATATGGCGTCTGAAATTGGTCAACTCCCTCCATCTGGGCTCTGCAGAGCCTAGCATGACCAAAATGGTGAATTAGGGGTTCTCCCGGGGGAGGGGGGGGGGGGCTTGGACATCATTAGGCAAGAGTGCACCGGTCATCATGAATGAAGTTGCGGAAGTTCGAACAATCCAACAGATCCAGCATCTCTTTGCAAGCTTGCATGCAGTCAATTGGCAACCCAGGGGATCCTGGGCTCTGCAAAGCCCAGCACACCCAAACTGTCACACTGAAATCGATCATTACACTTCATCCAGGCTCCCTGTCGCAGCGGCCCAATCACAACAAAAGGCAGGGGCTTACAAAGCAACAGCATACTTCGTGAAGGGTGGATGCGCTCAACTGGCATGTCGGGATAACCAAAGTGATACCACCACAATTCCCCAGCGCGGAGCTCCTTTGCCAGCTTCTGGAAGCCCGGTACTGTACTCTTCGGCGAGGCCATGTAGTTGCATACGCGCCACAAATTGTCGGGTTGCATTCCAGCAAAGCATCGCATTGTGTAGAGGGCAATCACCTGCTTGCGTTCCACCATCTTGCCGAGTGCGTCCGTGAAGGTGGCACCACAGGTCAGGGCCATATGGGCAGCTGGCCTCATTTGCTTGACGATTGTCTCCGTGTTGCCGGATTTCGCAGTCAGCCCCGCCTCCACGATTGCCTCACACATCAAGGTGACAACTGTCTTCTTGCATTGTGTGTCCTCAGCCGCCAGTTGTAGGAAATTGTTCAACAGTTGGGGTACACTGCTCTCACGCCCACTGTGCTGCGCCCTATTGTGTTGTCCGGCCAACTTTCGCCTGATCTCCACGGATGTATCAAACTTGATGATGCGCACGTCAAAGTTAGTCATCCAGTCCTCGACCTCGCCCATCCTTGCTGTCACATCCTTGCAAATTTCATCACACGCTGCAACGCCGTGTAGGCCTCCAATCACCCACAGGGCTCCCACTGAATACAACAGCATGGCAGGTCACACAGGGCAGGCCACGTAGCCAATTACGTTGATCGAGTTGCGTCGCAACAATCCCATACCTTTGTCGTCCCAAACCAGAAGCTGCAGTCGGCCATCGGGGGGGTTTGCCAGTAGGTCCTCCTTCACCTCCGCCACGTGGTCCCAATCAATGAGCCTCGATTGGCCATACTCCATGCACCTGTCAATCTTCAGTTCCTTGCGCGGCACCTTCGCTCTCCGCACCTCCACGTAGTTTTGAATGGCCAGTACGGTTGAGGAGTCCTTGATACTGCCCATCTTCCTTGCGACACGACCCTTGTTCACCACTTGCGAGGGAGATTGACTGGCCTGGTTGGCCCCAGCAACAGTGCTGCCGTGTACAGCATCCTCTATGGAGGGCTCTGACTGCAGTGCGTCCACTTTCTCGGCTTCCAGTGTGTCCATCGCTCGTGTCTCAGCGGTGTTGCCATCCATGGCAACTTCGTTTGGTATGTCACACATGGTCCAAAAACACACGGACTTTACAGGACAAATCAAGTCACCAAAAACAGCACAACAATCATACAGTTCAAAGCATCAATGGTGGCAAATGGCAGATTTGGACAGCAAATTAGTCAGATCAAAGCATTCAAATTGGCACCCACATGGGTTGAAATAGCCAAAACTGTCTTCAAAACAGCAAATCACTGCGGAGGCATCTCAAGTACAATGTCCAGGGCACATTGATGGTCACAGCATCAAACAGGCCCACTAAAACGTCCCTCCTTGACACAAGTATGAACTAGCTGGAAATTGGGCCTGTGCAAATGGCCTGCAACACCACAGCCAAACCTGCTTGTGGCAAATTAACTCCAATAATCGTAACAGTGAGTACAGCAGTGCCAGGCACACCTCTTCGAGGGTCACACAGGCTGACGCAGCGGGTGCACACTACAATACCAAAGAATGGAGATGTGTGCACAGATCAAAGCACGAAGATGGCATGGTCCAGGACTGGCCCAGCCCTAAGAAAGGAACAGCAAATGACCAGATGGGAGTACATATCGGGCAGTGGTGACAGGCTGGTCTCTGCAAAGCCCAGAGTAACAACAACCAGTAATACGACCCCTTAAAACTCAGTGCCAGGCAAAGCTGGGCTCTGCAGAGCCCAGAGACTTGGGGTACAGTGATAGCAGGGGTGTAAACATCAAATTTGCCTGTCTGGGGGGGGGGGGGTTGCATTGCCACCCCCCTCGATGATCAGTCTGAGTCTATGAAAGCAACAAGAAAGCGACTGAAAATGACCAGATACGGGTACATATCAGACAGCGGGGACCGGCTGGGCTCTGCAGAGCCTAGAGTGTAAAAAACCAGTATTACAACCCCTGAAAACTCAGTGGCGGAGAAAGCTGGGCTCTAGAGAGCCCAAACTCTGTGGTACAGCAATAAGGGGTCCGTACACAACGGATAGGCCTGTCTTGGGGGGGGGGGGGTCTGCATTGCCACCCCCCCCATGATTAGTCGGAATCTATCAGGTCAAATTCACGCAACTCCTCACCGAGCACAACAGGTACAGGGCCATCAGACAGGGCATCAACATCTACAGCATCCCTCGCCCGGATCACAGGTACGCCATCCTCAGGGGGGGCACGCACATGATCAATGAACATTGCATTTGGCACTGGGGGAACAATGTGCTCCATTGCAATTGGTATGAACCCAACTGTTTCTACAGCTGCCGGGGCCTCGCGGCGGTTCACAGGTGGCCTAAGTGGGATATGTTGACGTATGTAAGCCATGGCATCATTGCGGAGCCCTTGTCCACCTACTAGGGTGCGCAGAAAGCGCTTTAGAATAGATTTCATGAACACAACTGTTAGGGTACATCCGGTTCCCTTTTCGGGGAACACGCACGTTGTGTCTCTTTCTGCCTCAACCAGACTAACTGGACCCGAGGACCATCGCACAGTTGGATGCTCCTCCCGTCCTGCACCACGCATGAGTGCCCATACCGTGTCGCGCACCTCAACACACACACTTTCGGAGAGGGACTCCGTTGCACGTGCCTCGTGACGGGGGGGCATGGTGCGGAATAGGTCACCAGCCTCATCCGCCGTGTGCTTGTCGGGGTGTTGCTTGCACCGTGCCCGCAATTTTGCAAGCAGGGCCTCACAACATTCCTCCACATGGGCAGCACCAAGCGTGTCGTCGTGCCATTGTGTATTGTACAGAAGTGCACACCATATGGTACGGACATAGTCCATTTTTGCTGCAGCTGGACCGGCTAGGTCAACAAGCATACCCACGCAGCGTTGAAGTACACACGTGGCCACTATACCAGTCCCGTCGGCGCGCCCAGCCCATGTGCAATTACGCACTAAGTGTCCTACTACAAAGATGGTTGGGAGGTAATAATTCAGGAGGGATTCAAGGCCCCGAAGGATGCGCAACCCATCCTGTGTGTTTAGGGCTGCTTGGTTGGCGCGTCCCTCAAACAGGGTAATTTTCTGCCGAAGTTGTGCCCGTATGTCCGGGGCTGAGAGAAGGAGGGCAGCGATGGTTTTCTCTATTACAATGAGTTTGGGATGGTTATATATGCGCGCACCGGCCCCATACACGGGAGCGGTGATGTACGAAAACAGAGGAAAGAATTTACGCCAAATGATATTGCAAACATGTTTGTAGAGGTGCCAGACGCCGTAAATCAACGAGATACCCCGCAACCAATCCGGAAAATTCCAGTCAATGGTTGCTCTAGAGTACAAAAATTTGAGCACCCGGTAGTGGATGTTGCAATCAACGAGCAATGCCAATAGGTTTTTGACAATGCCGTTGGGTAGTGCGTAGCATATCGAGGAGATCCAAGAGCTCTTGGTCCTGACCTGTACGGGACTCGTATATGCCGAATGGCTTCCAAAAGAGTTGCTGTCTACCTCCCGGGCAACATCGAGGGGGGCACGGATGGTTCTCCGAGAAATGGGTATATTGCACATATCAGTGCACACCTTCAACATTTCTCTGTGATGTTGAACAACTGCCATGGCCACTGTGTCCACCCGGTCCACTAGGTCACGCAGACTCGGGTGGCCAAGAAAATGAGGAAGGGGGGTTGTGTGCAACACCGCTATGGCGGTCACATCTAGACAGACATTGGGTTTCACCGGATTTGCCCGAAACTGGGCATGCCACCAATTGTCCACCCACACCACAATATCACGGCGACAATGCTACGCCACAGTTTCCGGAACTGCAATGCACCCTGGTCTGCAATAGACAACCGGGATGGCTTGGTGAGACCGGCGTGCACCAGCTTGCGGCTGTCTGCCCGCATTACAGCAATAGTGCTCTCACCACTGGGGACGGCCGCTTGTGGCAAGGCCATGCGACGCATCCTCAGCCATACATGATAGGCCTCCTTGGAAAAATTAGTTAGCCAACGCGGCCATTGTTTTCGTGCCAACACCTTGCGAATGCGGTAGAGCGTAATGCGGGTCCGCTTGTTGACAGGTAGACCCGCACAAAATTTTATGAATTCCTTTGCCGCACCATGGCGCACAGCCGACAATATCATTTGGCGACCAGTGCGCCATTTTGTCGTACAAAGAGACCGCATGTAGCTGACTTGCAACGACATAGAAACCGGTGCCATAGTTATAAGACAGTTTGGGTGGCACAACAGGAAAAGGTGGTGACCAGAACAGGTAACTAGAGGCGTAGACTAGCACACAAAAGGGGGCAAAATGGGAAGTGGTGAAGGTCTGGGCTCTGCAGAGCCCAGCCAACAGAGAAACCCCAATAAGCACCCCTCAAGTACCAAGGTTATGAGTGCTGGGCTCTGCAGAGCCCAGCGTGCTGTAATCAGTAATGGCGGGCCGTGTTATAGACAGAGGAAAAAGAGGGAGGGACGTGCCACAAGCAAAGAATTGACAAGGGGTAAAAGTAGCATTTGGCGCAAGCTGGGCTCTGCATAGCCCAGGGTCCCAAGAAATGATAGTTGGGGGTGCATACCACCCATTTGGGGAGTAGACCAACCACTTAATGCATCACAGAGTTTTCCGGTATTTGGCCGGGGGCATATCAGGTAGTAATGACCACCGTGACCGGAACCGACCATCCTTCTTTACCGGGATAGTAGATGGTTGTGGGGGGGCAGATGGAGCCACATCCGGCGACAATCCTACATGCGCATGTGGCAAAAGTGAGTACCTGGGGGTATGTCGGTTGTCCGCATAAGCGGCAGTGGGCAACAGAGAAGTGCGCGGGGGGGGATGCAGGAGGGAACTCCTTGGGGGTAGTGCATTATCAGACAGGGGCAGCGGCGCGCTAAGTGACCGCCTACCACTGGAGGTGACTGAACTGTGACTCAGGGCGGGGGGGGGGGGGGTGCCTCGATGTGGTACAGTCACTGGTGGCAACAGGCTGTATTTTGACTGCCCACCGGTGCGGTCTGCTTCCACAGGTAATGGAAGGGACCTTACGTGCTGGCGATCGGAGGGGTGCCGATCAATCTGTGTAAGTGTGAGTTGGTCGGCATCCGGGGGAGGAAGTGGCCGAGGAGGTGGGATACGGGGATGGGGAGACAACTCAACAGGGGTACATGATTCTGGATTCAGTGTATCCAGGATCAATGCAGCCCGCTCCTCGCTGCGTGATAGAAAATGGGATCGGCATATTCGATCCCCTTGTTGCCATGTGACGAGGGGGTTGCGCATTGGGTTCCGCAATGCAAAACGGAACCGTGCACGAAGCCCCCAAATGTACTGCACGAACCATCGTGCCTAGTCACCACTGTTGTCCCTCAGCAACTCCATTGTCTTCGGAGTCAATGGGTCATTGAGGGAGGCCTTTTGGTGGGGTTGGCTGGTCCTTGGGAACATACTTTGGTGGCCGCGGTGGGGATGGGGGTGCTGACCCCGTAAACATAATCGCCTCTTGCAAGGCGAGCGTAGCTGCAGCACGCGCTGCTGTTCCACTGGTTGATGGGACTGGTAAGGGTACAGGTCCTACAGCCTCATCTCCTTCAGTATCCTGGCCGGAACCCGGTACATCCACCTCCGCACGTCTAGCATGTGGGAAATCAGCCATGGCCGTTGTAAAAGGAAGATAGCATGTTACATGTACTTAATATGGGGGAGGTATGACCAGATAGTAAATGTACGAGCACTGCACAGTATGCATAAAAACCAACTGCAATAGATTAGGGTATGTTGCAAATAATGTGTCCTAAAACCCATAGTATCGGACACACCACAACAATAGAAACACTACCCCATTGGACCCTGTTGGACTACACTGCGTGCAAACAGTCCAAGGCTTGTTGCAGCGTACTCCTGAATGGCGACTGTCATACTTACACAATGCCATGGGTGCACCATTGTAATACACGATACAATAGCAACGCGGCAGAAAGGCATAGAAAAAAAATACTACCACACCACATGTTGAATAAGTTTCGAAGTGTCATAGCGCTATTATGTCACACAAAAGGGGGCAAAATGGGAAGTTGTGAAGATCCGGGCTCTGCAGAGCCCAGCAAACAGGGAGACCCTAATAAGCACCCCTCAAGCACAAAGTTTATGAACTCTGGGCTCTGCAGAGCCCAGGTTGTTGAAAAATCCTAATATAAGCCTTGTTTAGGCAGTTCCATCTAGAGTATGTGATGCCTGGTGTGGTAAGCGTCTTGGATCATTGCCCACTGGTAATGTATGTAGGAGTTGTATCCTTGAATACTGTTACTGCTGACCTGTCCGGGGACAATGTTTACGTTGAATGTGTTACAATGTCAACGAGAGTATACCACTTAACCCAGCGCCATGTAGCGTGGCCACTTGACCACTGTATACAGGTGCCGAGTGTTGTACCGGGGGGTAGGTACAGAGGGTATAACTTGTAACCTGGGCTTTGAAGAGCCCAGAGATCTAAGATGTGTAATATTGGGGCAAGAAATGACCTACACGGCTGGTCTGGGCTCTGCAGAGCCCAGCTTGATGAAAAAATGCAAATTTGAACCCCCATTTTACCATACGCAAAACACCACCCATCACCCCTTTTTTCGCTAAAAAAAACGATAGGGTGCACTATGGGCCTCCTAAGGGAAACACGTACCGCACAATCCGGCTGCTAGAACCTCCCGAGAGACAGTATTGACGTCCTCCAAATGGATTTCGTCGATGCACAGGTGCCACACATGGCAACCTTGGATGTGGCCTACGGCCTCCAACGGCCAGGGCAGACCTGGCGGTTCGTTCGAACAAACACGGGGGGCTCCCTCGACGTACTTTCGGCCCGCGTCGTAGCTCGGCAGGTACCTAGCGTTGTTTAGCGCCTACAACAGCTTGGGCCCCCCAACACCCAGTGCTGCTAGCGCCGCAGCATCCCTGTCCTGAGCATCGCATGACTGCACGCTCCAAGCATCGCAGAGGTGCCCCAACACTTTGGCTGGAGCCCACCCGGCTTGCAAAAGCCGTGCTGCACGACGCCTAGCAAGCGGACGGTCGTCCTCCGCGATGGCTACTGGACCGCCTTGTAGGTCTCGCAACGCTGCCGGAACTTTGCAGGTCCTCCTGCAACTGGCCCAGGGTCCCCTGGGCAACATACCCCCTGTTGATAGCCTCGTTGAGGCGGCGGGATAGGACGTGGGGCCCTTGCCGGTAATGGGGCTCTATGCCCTTTGGGTCGATGGCGGTGTTCATCCAGCCGTTTAGCCTAGCCGCATGCTTCCCAGATAGCAAATCCAGGCACGGCAAGCAGGGACAACATAGCGGCCCGCTATGTTGTCCCAACGAGCATCTATGCGGCAATCCAGGGCAAATAGCCCTCGGCGGTCGCAGAACTCCAAGGGCGGCTTCTCGTAGTTGCCCCGCATGACGGGGTACATCCGCCGCAACTGCTGCATGGTGGGGGCCTACCTAGGGAGAACCCCGGGACACTTGCCATCGCGAAGAGGAATCACAGCGTCAAGGTCGGGGTCCATCTCCATTGCATAGTCTACATCCAGGTTTGGCACCTGGAGAATGGGCCCTAGTTCTGCTATAGCGGCTGCACAAGCCGTAGCCAAGGTAGATGCAAGCTGATAGCCCCTAGGAGCTGCGGATGCTTGTCTACGCGGATCAGCATGCTCAATAGGAGAGTGTCTGCGCCGATGCTACCCTGAAAGAACTCTGGCATGACTTTGCCGTACCGCACCCAGTCGGTATGGGAGCTCCGGGACAGTGCGACCTCCCCTCCTCTCCGTTTTTGTTGCAGATACAATACAATCTTCCCTTTCCTCACAATGGCTTATATGCGTGCGTCTCCCCCCTTGCCCCCCATCACCGTTGCCGCAGGATGGCGCAACCGCGACATCCCGACAAAGAAGTGGCAGTGCCCCTGTGGCAAGGTCCTACCCATAGTGCAGAACCTAGAGAGCAAGGCATTTAGCATCCACTGCCCAGGCCATGGGTACAACCACATGGCCCGGTCACACTCCAGCAAAGCAGGAATCAGCACAAGCAACTATTTTGCAAATGGGAAACCAGAATCAGTCCCGGACCCACCCACACCCACTTCGGAACGGACGAACAACGTATGAGCAAGACACACAAGTGTGGACGGCGCCCCGGGGGCCCCTGTTTGGGCAGTACGCCATAAAAAAAAAATAGCGTACTGCCCAGACAGGGGATCTCTGGATTGCGGCATAGCTGCATTTGCAGCTCTAAGCTTCCAAGCTTAGGGAGAGTTACCCTGTTTAATGAACTGTCCACTAGAACCTCCAATGCCGCAATCACTCGGGGGGGGCATGTGCCATGTAGTTTTTCGACCCCAACAGCGGTCCCCAAAAACACCCCACCCACCGGGAACTTATTCAACTTTGGGTGTTTTTTTTTTCAACTGCGACACTTGTCCCCCCCCTACTGGGTTGAAATTTCACCTGCCGGGGTGAATTTTTTCCCGCCCTCCCCCTGTGTGCAATCTCACGCAACAACCACAATCTGTCTTGTGGAAGTTGGATGCTACCGTTGACAACACGCCTAGACAAAAGGCAATGTAGCATCAGAAGGCAGGCAGGATGGCAGCTCACACCATCTTCCTGATCTAGGAAGGTGGAGTAGAGGGGGGCTATAGCAAAAGCTACATTGCCAAAGTCACCCAAAAACTTGCCCCACCTCTTTTGCGGCCTTGCCTCAATGCCTTCTCGTTCGGCAATGAGGTTCACTGTTGCCAACTCCTCGGTGTTTGCACCCACTATGTACGGCTTGTTACACAGCGGATTGAACACGAGGCACAAGAAAGTGCGTGTTGGGGAAACCAACAACAACCGCAGCACCCAATGTTGATAGAGCAAATCATATATCTGCGCCACAAGCAAGAAAGGCGCATAGATCATATCAATGGACGCTACTTTCAAAGTACGCAGCGCCCATGACTCAGCCAACACCAACCTACGACCCAACGGCAAAGATGACCCATTCCACAATGAGTCACGCACAACCCACGCGACAGCCATAACATCCAAGTCCCCACTCAAAATTGTCCCAGTGAGCCACCAGAAATACACAACAATCTCGGTAATATCTGTGACGTAAGATTTTGAGTAAACATCCCTCAAATGGCGTGCTTCCAACAAATATTGTTGAGACCCGGAACTTGGAATGATCACGTCAAGTGGTTGTTTCCGTTCGTCACTAAGCAATCACTCAACGTGTTGCAATTGGGCAGTAGGGTTGCCTGAGCCATTAGTCAGGGCATGGCACACTGCGGCCAAGACGTCATCTCCACAAGCAGGCCTCGTAATAACCTGTCTGGTCTGTGACGGTGGGGTGATATTAGAGCATGGGGGTGGGGCGACAGTCTCCGGCGAGCATTGGGATGGTTGTCCAATTCCTCCATGGCTAGAGGCGGGCTAGTAGGAGACGCATTTGCGGAGGTAATCGTAGGGAGGCTGCTGTCACAATCCAGGTGTGGGGAGGGGGGGGGGGGGGGGCAAAGCACACGGGGAAGAGGGGATAGTTTGAGCATGGGATTGTGTGGGATGCAAGATCTTCCCAACCACAACCTCCTCCTGCCACTTTTGCAAGACCTAGCCTAACTCATCTCTGTCTTTAAACTTGCCAGCCACGCACTCCTCACCTTCCAAACACCGCATGCACCTCTCGCAATAGACACACCATAAGAAAACTTTCCGATGGCACTGCCCACAAGTGAAGGGAGGGCGGTACAGGTGCATGGAATGCCACCGCTTGCTTCCACGGTCCAATTTCCGCTTCACAAGGGGTGCAAGGGCCAGGGACTCACCGTCACAGTTACCATCCGATGAGGAATTAGAATCTGAATCAGAATTGGAGTCTGACAATTCTTGGCTCCTCTTGGCGGCTTTCTGTTTTTTGGGGCCTCCTTGTGACTTCAGAGCACGCACATGAGGCGCTTCAACGCGCGTTACAACGGTGCGTCTCACACGACCAAACGTAGAAGGACGGGAACCAACAAACCTCCAGGAGTGACGCAAAGGCACCTCGAAGCCGGGTTCCTTCACAAGAAACCACAACAAAACAGCCCTCACAAACACCTAATGTGCAATACGTGGCACATGTGCAAGCCTCGACTGTGACACGTTGAACCCTCCGGAAGTCCACAAATTGGGGCCATGTGACACGACCTCCATCAGATATGGTGGCCAAGGTTTTCTTCCGCTGGGCCACTTGCATGCCATTAGAGGGGGGGTACTCTCGGAAAGGCTTGCCGTGAGCACCCCGCTTTCGTGATGCAACACCTTGATGGAAGAAGATTGCATCACCATCATAAAAAAAGATTGCATCATGAAGTATGCATTGGGCCTCTTGCCACATACATGGAGCAGGGTGCATAGCTCTACCCCCTATTTGTTCGCGGCCTTTGGTCCATTGTTCACCCATTCGAGGCACAACCTCTTGCTTCAGAGCAAGGGGTAGAATCAGGGGTGGCCCACAAGTGGGCAAGGTGGCTACATAACCCCTGCCGCCTGAGGGTTTCCCACCGCTTCAGAGCGCGGGGCAGAGTCAGAAGTGGACCACAAGTGGGCAAGGTGGCTACACAACCCCTGCTGCCTGGGGGGGTCCCCACCGCTTCAGAGTGGGAGGCAGAGTCAGAAGTGGCCCACAAGTGGGCAAGGTGGCTACATAACCCTTGCCGCCTGGGGGTTCCACACCGCTTCAGAGCGGGGAAGAGAGTTAGAGGTGGCCCACAAGTGGGCAAGGTGGCTACACAACCCCTGCCGCCTGGGGGGTCCCCACCGCTTCAGAGCGGGGGGGGGGGGGGGTTCGAGGTGGCCCACAAGTGGGCAAGGTGGCTACACAACCCCTGCCACTTGGGGGGTCCCCACCGCTTCACAGCGGGGGGCAGAGTTACAGGTGGCCCATGAAGTGGGCCAGGTGGCTACATAAGCCCGGCTGGGGGGTCCCCACCGCTTGGGAGCGGGGGCAGAGTCAAAAGTGGCCCACAAGTGGGCAAGGTGGCTACATTGCCCCTGCCGCATGGGGGGTCCCCACCGCTTCATAGCGGGAGAAGAATCAGAGGTGGCCCACAAGTGGGCAAGGTGGCTACATAACCCCTGCCGCCTGGGGAGTTCCCACCGCTTCAGAGCGGGGGGCACAATCAGAAGTGGACCACAAGTGGGCAAAGTGGATACATAACCCCTGCCGCCTAGGGGGTCCCCACCGCTTCAGAGCGGGGGGGGGGGGGGGGGTTAGAGGTGGCCCATGAAGTGGGCAAGGTGGCTACATAACCCATGCCGCCTGGGGGGTCCCCACCGCTTGGGAGCGGGGGCAGAGTCAAAAGTGGCCCACAAGTGGGCAAGGTGGCTACATTGCCCCTGCCGCATGGGGGGTCCCCAACGCTTCATAGCGGGAGAAGAATCAGAGGTGGCCCACAAGTGGGCAAGGTGGCTACATAACCCCTGCCGCCTGGGGAGTCCCCACCGCTTCAGAGCGGGGGGCACAATCAGAAGTGGACCACAAGTGAGCAAGGTGGCTACATAACCCATGCCGACTGGGAGGTCCCCAGCGCTTCAGGGCGGGGGGCAGAGTTAGAGGTGCCCCATGAAGTGGGCAAGGTGGCTACATAATCCATCCCGCCTGGGGGGTCCCCACCGCTTCGGAGCGGGGGCAGAGTCAGAAGTGGCCCACAAGTGGGCAAGGTGGCTACATAACCCCTGCCGCCTAGGGAGTCCCCACCGCTTCGGAGCGGGGGGCAGAATCAGAAGTGGATCACAAGTGGGCAAGTTGGCTACATAACCCCTGCCGCTTGGGGGGTCCCCACCGCTTCAGAGCGGAGGGGAGAGTTAGAGGTGGCCCATGAAGTGGGCAAGCTGGCAACATAACCCATGCCGCCTTGGGGGTCCCCACCGCTTCAAGGCGGGGGGAAGAGTCAGAAGTGGCCCACAAGTGGGCAAGGTGGCTACGTAACCCTTGCTGCCTGGGGGGTCCCCAACGCTTCAGAGCGGGGCTTAGAATCACAGGTGGCCCACAAGTGGGCAAGGCGGCTACATAACCCCTGCCGCCTGGGGGTTTCCCACCGCTTCAGAGGGGGGGGCAGAATCAGAAGTGGACCACAAGTAGACAAGGTGGCTACACCACCCCTGCCGCCTAGGTGTTCCCCACCGCTTCATAGCTGAGGGCAGAGTCAGAAGTGGACCACAAGTGGACAAGGTGGCTACACAACCCCTGCTGCCTGGGGGTCCCCAATGCTTCAGAGCGCGGGGCACAATCAGAAGTGGCCCACAAGTGGGCAAGGTGGCCCGCGCACCCGATACCAAAATAAAGTGAAAAACACATGAATACCGCCCAAAACATGCTTCACATACCTTGTATGGTCATTTCAGATGATCACTGTATCAAAAAAAAATAAGATTGAAACACTTCGATTTTTCAGCTACCCCAGGTGAAAAACTGCAGAAGCAGGTTGTGTACCAATCCCTTGGGACACCCGCCCCGCGCGCCGAATACCAAAATAAGATGACAGACACATCAATTCGGCCAAAAACATGCTGTACATACCTTGGATGCTCATTTGAGATGATCTCGGGACATAAAAAAAGTCTCGCAAACTTCGATTTTTGAGCTGCTCAAGGTGAAAAGCTGCAGAAGCAGGTTGTGTACCGATCCCTTGGGACACCCGCCCCGCGCACCCCATACCAAAATAGGATGACAAACACGTAAATGCGCTCCAAAACAAATGCTTTACATACCTTGGATGGTCATTTCACATTATCACGGTATCAAAAAACAATAAGTTTCAAAAACTTTGATTTTTGAGTTGCCCAAGGTGAAAAACTGCGGAGGCAGGTTGTGTACCAATCCCTTGGGACACCCGCCCCGCGCACCCTATACCCAAATAAAATGACAAACACATAAATGCGGTCCAAAACAAATGATTTACATACCTTGGATGGTCATTTGACATGATCACGGTATCAAAAAAGTAAGTTTTCAACACTTCAATTTTTGAGTTGCCCAAGGTGAAAAACTGCAGAAGCAGGTTGTGTACCAATCCCTTGGGACACCCGCCCCGCGCACCGAACAGCGAAATAAGATGACAAACACATAAATAAAGCCCAAAGTATGCTTTACATACCTTGTATGGTCATTTGAGATGAGCACGGTATCAAAAAAAAAATTGTCAAAACCTGCGATTTTTTGAGCTGCCCAACGTGAAAAACTGCGGAAGCAGGTTGTGTATCAATCCCTTGGGACAACCGCGCCGCGCACCAAATACCAAAATAAAATGAAAAACACATAAATACGGCCCAAAACAAATGCTTTACATACCTTGGATGGTCATTTGAGATCATCAGGGTATGAAGAAAATAAGTCTCAAAAACTTCGATATTTGAGTTGCCCAAAGTGAAAAACTGCAAAAGCAGGTTGTGTACCAATCCCTTGGGACACCCGCCCCGCGCACTAAATACCCAAATAAAATGAAAAACACATGAATACGGCGCAAAACAAAGGCTTCACATATCTTGGTCATTTGAGATGATGACGGTATAAAAAAAAAGTAAGATTTCAAAACTTCGATTTTGGAGCTGCCCAAGGTGAAAAACTGCACAGGCAGGTTGTGCACCAATCCCTTGAGAACCCCCCCCCCCCCCTCCGCAGCCAATACCCAAATAAAATGATAAACTCTTAAATAAGGCCCAAAACAGGCTTTACATACCTTGGATGGTCATTTGAGATGATCACGGTATCCAAAAGAATAATTTGCAAAAACTTTGGTTTTTGAGCTGCCCGAGGTGAAAAACTGCAGAAGCAGGTTGTGTACCAATCGCTTGGGACACCCGCCTCGCGCACCCAATACCAAAATAAAATGAAAAACACATAAATACGGCCCAAAACAAATGCTTTACATACCTTGGATGGTCATTTCAAATGATCATGGTATCCAAAAAAATTAGTTTCAAAAACTTCCATTTTTGAGCTGCCCAAGGTGAAAACCTGCAGAAGCAGGTTGTGTACCAATCCCTTGGGACACCCGCCCCGCGCACCCAATACAAAATGAAATGACAAACACATCAATTCGGCCCAAAACAAATGCTTTACATACCTTGGATGGTCATATCAGATGATCACGGTCTCAAAAATAACAAGTTTCAAAAACTTCGATTTATGAGCCGCCCAAGGTGAAAAACTGCAGAAGCAGGTTGTGTACCAATCCCTTGGGACACCCGCCCCGCGCACCAAATACCCAAATAAAGTAAAAAACACATCAATGCGGTCCAAAACAAATGCTTTGCATACCTTAGATGGTCATTTCAAATGATCGCAGTATCCAAAAAAAAATCAATTCCAAAAATATCGATTTTTGAGCTGCCCCAGGTGAAAAACCGTAGATGCAGGTTGTGTACCAATCCCTTGGGACACGTGCCCCGCGCACCCAATACCAAAGCAAAGTGAAAAACACATGAATACGGCCCAAAACATGCTTTACGTACCTTGTATGGTCATTTCAGATGATCACGGTATCAAAAAATATGAGATTGAAACACTCCGATTTTTGAGCTGCCCAAGGTGAAAAACTGCAGAAGCAGGTTGTGTACCAATCCCTTGGGACACCCGCCCCCCGCACCAAATACCAAAATAAGATAACAAACACATAAATGCAGTCCAAAACAAATGCTTTACATACCTTGGTTAGTCATTTCAAATTATCACCGTATCAAAAAAAAAAAAAATAAGTTTCAAAACCTTTGATTTTTGAGCTGCCCAAGGTGAAAAAGTGCAGAAGATGGTCAGTTCACATGATCAAGGTATAAAAAAAATAAGTTCCAAAAACTTTGATTTTTGAGTTGCCCAAGGTGAAAAACTGTAGAAGCAGGTTGTGCACCAATCCCTTGGGACACCCGCCCCGCGCACCCAACACCAAAATAAGATGACAAAGACACAAATAAAGCCCAAAACATGCTTTACATACCTTGGATGGTCATTTGAGGTGATCACGGTATCAAAAAGAATAATTGTCAAAAACTTTGATTTTTTTAGCTGCCCAAGGTGAAAAAATGCAGAAGCAGGTTGTGTACCAATCCCTTGGGACACCCGCCCCGTGCACCCAATACCCAAATAAACTGAGAAACACATCAATACGGTCCCAAAAAAGAAAAGCTTTACATACCTTGGATGGTCATTTCAAAGGATCATGGTATCCAAAAAAATTGGTTTCAAAAACTTCCATTTTTGAGCTGCCCAAGGTGAAAACCTGCAGAAGCAGGTTGTGTACCAATCCCTTGGGACACCCGCCCCGCACACCCAATACCAAAATAAAATGAAAAACAAATAAATACGGGCCAAAACAAATGCTTTATATACCTTGGATGGTCATTTCAGATGATCACGGTATAAAAAGAAGTAAGATTTGAAAACTTCGATTTTTGAGCTGCCCAAGGTGAAAAACTGCAGAAGCACGTCGTGTACCAATCCCTTGGGACACCCGCCCCGTGCACCCAATACCAAAATAAGATGACAAACACATAAATTCGGCCCAAAACATGCTTTACATACCTTGGATGGTGATTTCAAATGATCACAGAAAAAAAAGTTTCGCAAACTTCCATTTTTGAGCTGCCCAAGGTGAAAAACTGCAGTGTACCAATCCCTTGGGACACCCGCCCCGCGCACCCAATACCCAAATAAAGTGAAAAACACATCAATGCGGTCCAAAACTAATGCTTTGCATACCTTAGATGGTCATTTCAAATGATCACGGTATCCAAAAAAAAATTAATTTCAAAAACTTCGATTTTTGAGCTGCCCCAGGTGAAAAACTGTAGAAGCAGGTTGTGTACCAACCCCTTGGGACACCCGCCCCGCGCACCCAATACCAAAATACGATGACAAACACATAAATTCGGCCCAAAACAAATGCTTTACATACCTTGGATGGTCATTTCAGTTGATCACGGTAGAGAAAAAAATTTTGCACACTTCGATTTTTGAGCTGCCCAAGGTGAAAAGCTGCAGAAGCAAGTTGTGTACGAATCCCTTGGGACACCCGCCCCGCGCACCCAATACCAAAGTAAAGTGAAAAACACATGAATACAGCCCAAAACATGCTTTACATACCTTGTATGGTCATTTCAGATGATCACGGTATCAAAAAAAATAAGTTTGAAACACTTCGATTTTTGAGCTGCCCAAGGTGAAAAGCTGCAGAAGCAGGTCGTGTACCAATCCCTTGGGACACCCGCCCCGCGCACCTGATACCAAAGTAAAGTGACAAACACATAAATACGGCCCAAAACAAATGGTTTACATACCTTGGATGGTCAGTTCACATGATCAAGGTATCAAAAAAAATAAGTTCCAAAAACTTCGATTGTTGAGTTGCCCAAGGTGAAAAACTGTAGAAGCAGGTTGTGTACCAATCCCTTGGGACACCCGCCCCGTGCACCCAATACCAAAATAAGATGACAAACACATAAATTCGGCCCAAAACATGCTTTACATACCTTGGATGGTCATTTCAGATGATCACAAACAAAAAAAATTTGCAAACTTCCATTTCTGAGCTGCCCAGAGTGAAAAACTGCAGAAGCAGGTTGTGTACCAATCCCTTGGAACACCCGCCCCGCGCACCCAATACCCAAATAAAGTGCAAAGCACATCAATGCGGTCCAAAACAAATGCTTTACATACCTTAGATGGTCATTTCAAATGATGACGGTATCCAAAAAAAAATCCATTTCAAAAAATTCGATTTTTGAGCTGCCCCAGCTGAAAAGCTGCAGAAGCAGGTTGTGTACCAATCCCTTGGGACACCCGCCCCGCGCACCCAATGCCAAAAAAAGATGACGAACACATGATTTCGCCCCAAAACATGCTTTACTTACCTTGGATGGTCATTTCAGTTGATCACGGTAGAGAAAAAAAATTTTGCAAACTTCGATTTTTGAGCTGCCCAAGGTGAAAAACTGCAGGAGCACGTTGTGTACCAATCCCTTGGGACACGTGCCCCGTGCACCCAATACCAAAGTAAAGTGAAAAACACATGCATACAGCCCAAAACATGCTTTACATACCTTGTATGGTCATTTCAGATGATCACGGTATCAAAAAAAATAAGATTGAAACACTTCGATTTTTGAGCTGCCCAAGGTGAAAAACTGCAGAAGCAGGTTGTGTACCAATCCCTTGGGACACCCGCCGCCCGCACCAAATACCAAAATAAGATAACAAACACATAAATGCAGTCCAAAACAAATGCTTTACATACCTTGGTTAGTCATTTCAAATTATCACCGTATCAAAAAAAAAAATAAGTTTCAAAACCTTTGATTTTTGAGCTGCCCAAGGTGAAAAAGTGCAGAAGATGGTCAGTTCACATGATCAAGGTATAAAAAAAATAAGTTCCAAAAACTTTGATTTTTGAGTTGCCCAAGGTGAAAAACTGTAGAAGCAGGTTGTGCACCAATCCCTTGGGACACCCGCCCCGCGCACCCAACACCAAAATAAGATGACAAAGACACAAATAAAGCCCAAAACATGCTTTACATACCTTGGATGGTCATTTGAGGTGATCACGGTATCAAAAAGAACAATTGTCAAAAACTTTGATTTTTTTAGCTGCCCAAGGTGAAAAACTGCAGAAGCAGGTTGTGTACCAATCCCTTGGGACAGCCCCCGCCCCGTGCACCCAATACCCAAATAAACTGAGAAACACATCAATACGGTCCCAAAAAAGAAAAGCTTTACATACCTTGGATGGTCATTTCAAAGGATCATGGTATCCAAAAAAATTGGTTTCAAAAACTTCCATTTTTGAGCTGCCCAAGGTGAAAACCTGCAGAAGCAGGTTGTGTACCAATCCCTTGGGACACCCGCCCCGCGCACCCAATACCAAAATAAAATGAAAAACACATAAATACGGGCCAAAACAAATGCTTTATATACCTTGGATGGTCATTTCAGATGATCACGGTATAAAAAGAAGTAAGATTTGAAAACTTCGATTTTTGAGCTGCCCAAGGTGAAAAAGTGCAGAAGCAGGTCGTGTACCAATCCCTTGGGACACCCGCCCCGTGCACCCAATACCAAAATAAGATGACAAACACATAAATTCGGCCCAAAACATGCTTTACATACCTTGGATGGTGATTTCAAATGATCACAGAAAAAAAGTTTCGCAAACTTCCATTTTTGAGCTGCCCAAGGTGAAAAACTGCAGTGTACCAATCCCTTGGGACACCCGCCCCGCGCACCCAATACCCAAATAAAGTGAAAAACACATCAATGCGGTCCAAAACTAATGCTTTGCATACCTTAGATGGTCATTTCAAATGATCACGGTATCCAAAAAAAAATTAATTTCAAAAAGTTCGATTTTTGAGCTGCCCCAGGTGAAAAACTGTAGAAGCAGGTTGTGTACCAACCCCTTGGGACACCCGCCCCGCGCACCCAATACCAAAATACGATGACAAACACATAAATTCGGCCCAAAACAAATGCTTTACATACCTTGGATGGTTATTTCAGTTGATCACGGTAGAGAAAAAAATTTTGCACACTTCGATTTTTGAGCTGCCCAAGGTGAAAAGCTGCAGAAGCAAGTTGTGTACGAATCCCTTGGGACACCCGCCCCGCGCACCCAATACCAAAGTAAAGTGAAAAACACATGAATACAGCCCAAAACATGCTTTACATACCTTGTATGGTCATTTCAGATGATCACGGTATCAAAAAAAATAAGTTTGAAACACTTCGATTTTTGAGCTGCCCAAGGTGAAAAGCTGCAGAAGCAGGTCGTGTACCAATCCCTTGGGACACCCGCCCCGCGCACCTGATACCAAAGTAAAGTGACAAACACATAAATACGGCCCAAAACAAATGGTTTACATACCTTGGATGGTCAGTTCACATGATCAAGGTATCAAAAAAAATAAGTTCCAAAAACTTTGATTTTTGAGTTGCCCAAGGTGAAAAACTGTAGAAGCAGGTTGTGTACCAATCCCTTGGGACACCCGCCCCGTGCACCCAATACCAAAATAAGATGACAAACACATAAATTCGGCCCAAAACATGCTTTACATACCTTGGATGGTCATTTCAGATGATCACAAACAAAAAAAATTTGCAAACTTCCATTTCTGAGCTGCCCAGAGTGAAAAACTGCAGAAGCAGGTTGTGTACCAATCCCTTGGAACACCCGCCCCGCGCACCCAATACCCAAATAAAGTGCAAAGCACATCAATGCGGTCCAAAACAAATGCTTTACATACCTTAGATGGTCATTTCAAATGATGACGGTATCCAAAAAAAAATCCATTTCAAAAAATTCGATTTTTGAGCTGCCCCAGCTGAAAAGCTGTACAAGCAGGTTGGGTACCAATCCCTTGGGACACCCGCCCCGCGCACCCAATGCCAAAAAAAGATGACGAACACATGATTTCGCCCCAAAACATGCTTTACTTACCTTGGATGGTCATTTCAGTTGATCACGGTAAAGAAAAAAAATTTTGCAAACTTCGATTTTTGAGCTGCCCAAGGTGAAAAACTGCAGGAGCACGTTGTGTACCAATCCCTTGGGACCCGTGCCCCGTGCAGCCAATACCAAAGTAAAGTGAAAAACGCATGCATACAGCCCAAAACATGCTTTACATACCTTGTGTGGTCATTTCAGATGATCACGGTATAAAAAAAATAAGTTTGAAACACTTCGATTTTTGAGCTGCCCGAGGTGAAAAACTGCAGAAGCAGGTTGTGTACCAATCCCTTGGGACACCCGCCCCTCGCACCAAATACCAAAATAAGATAACAAACACATAAATGCGGTCCAAAACAAATGCTTTACATACCTTGGCTGGTCATTTCAAATTATCACGGTATGAAAAAAAAATAAGTTTCAAACACTTTGATTTTTGAGCTGCCCAAGGTGAAAAACTGCAGATGCAGGTTGTGTACCAATCCCTTGGGACACCCGCCCCGCGCACCCAATACCCGAAGAAGATGACAAACTCATAAATACGGCCCAAAACATGCTTTACATACCTTGGACGGTCATTTGAGATGATCACGGTATCCAAAAAAATTTGAGCTGCCCAAAATGAAAAAGTGCAGAAGCAGGTTTTCTACCCATCCCTTAGGACACCCGCCCCGCGCACCCAATACCCAAATAAAATGAAAAAAACATAAATTCGGCCCAAAACATGCTTCACATACCTTGGATGGTCATTTCACATGATCACGGTATCAAAAAGAATAATTTGCAAAAACTTCTATTTTTGAGCTGCCCAAGGTGAAAAACTGCAAGAGGCGGGTTGTGTACCAATCGCTTGGGACACCCGCCCCGCGCACCCAATACCCAAATAAAATGAAAAACACATAAATACGGCCCAAAACAAATGCTTTACATACCTTGGATGGTCATATCAGATGATCACGGTCTCAAAAAAAAAAAGTTCCCAAAGCTGCGATTTATGAGCTGCCCAAGGTGAAAAGCTGCACAAGCAGGCTGTGGACCAATCCCTTGGGACACCCGCCCCGCGCACCCAATAGCAAAATGAAGTGAAAAAGACATAGATACGGCCCAAAACATGCCTTACATATTATGGATGGTCATTTCAAATGATCACGGTATCATAAAAAATATGTTTCAAAAACTTCGATTTATGAGCTGCCCAGTGTGAAAAACTGCACAAGCAGGTTGTGGACCAATCCCTTGGGACATCCGCCCCGCGCACGCAATACGAAAATAACATGACAAACTCATAAATGCGACCAAAAACATGCTTTACATACCTTGGATGGTCATTTGAGATGATCACGGTATCAAAAAAATAGGTTTCAAAAACTTCTATTTTTGAGTTGCCCAAAGTGAAAAGCTGCAAAAGCAGGTTGTGTACCACTCCCTTAGGACACATGCCCCGCGCACCCAATACCCAAATGAAATGAAAAACACATAAATTCGGCGTAAAACAAATGCTTTACATACCTTGGATGGTCATTTCAGATGATCACGGTATCAAAAAAATAGGTTTCAAAAACTTCAATTTTTGAGCTGCCCAGGCTTAAAAATTGCGGAAGCAGGTTGTGTACCAATCCCCTGGGACACCCGCCGCCCGCACCAAATACCAAAATAAGATAACAAACACATAAATTCGGCCCAAAACATGCTTTACATACCTTGGATGGTCATTTCAGATGATCACAAACAAAAAAAATTTGCAAACTTCCATTTCTGAGCTGCCCAGAGTGAAAAGCTGCAGAAGCAGGTTGTGTACCAATCCCTTGGAACACCCGCCCCGCGCACCCAATACCCAAATAAAGTGAAAAACACATCAATGCGGTCCAAAACAAATGCTTTACATACCTTAGATGGTCATTTCAAATGATGACGGTATCCAAAAAAAAATCCATTTCAAAAAATTCGATTTTTGAGCTGCTCCAGCTGAAAAACTGTACAAGCAGGTTTTGTACCAATCCCTTGGGACACCCGCCCCGCGCACCCAATGCCAAAAAAAGATGACGAACACATGATTTTGGCCCAAAACATGCTTTACTTACCTTGGATGGTCATTTCAATTGATGACGGTAAAGAAAAAAAATTTTGCAAACTTCGATTTTTGAGCTGCCCAAGGTGAAAAACTGCAGAAGCACGTTGTGTACCAATCCCTTGGGACATGTGCCCCGCGCACCCAATACCAAAGTAAAGTGAAAAACACATGCATACAGCCCAAAACATGCTTTACATACCTTGTATGGTCATTTCAGATGATCACGGTATCAAAAAAAATAAGATTGAAACATTTCGATTTTTGAGCTGCCCAAGGTGAAAAAATTCAGAAGCAGGTTGTGTACCAATCCCTTGGGACACCCGCCCCTCGCACCAAATACCAAAATAAGATAACAAACACATAAATGCGGTCCACAACAAATGCTTTACATACCTTGGCTGGTCATTTCAAATTATCTGGGTATCAAAAAAAAATAATTTGCAAAAACTTTGATTTTCGAGCTGCCCAAGGTGAAAAACTGCAAGAGGCGGGTTGTGTACCAATCGCTTGGGACACCCGCCCCGCGCAGCCAATACCCAAATAAAATGAAAAACACATAAATACGGCCCAAAACAAATGCTTTACATACCTTGGATGGTCATATCAGATGATCACGGTCTCAAAAAGAATAAGTTTCAAAAACTTCGATTTATGAGCTGCCCAGACACCCGCCCCGCGCACCCAATACCCAAATAAAATGAAAAACACATAAATATGGCGCAAAAAACAAATGCTTTACATACCTTGGATGGTCATGTCAGATGATCACGGTCTCAAAAAGAGTAAGTTCCAAAAACTTCGATTTATGAGCTGCCCAAGGTGAAAACCTGCACAAGCACGCTGTGGACCAATCCCTTGGGACACCCGCCCCGCGCACCCAATAGCAAAATGAAGTGAAAAAGACATAGATACGGCCCAAAACATGCTTTACATACCATGGATGGTCATTTCAAATGATCACGGTATCATAAAAAATATGTTTCAAAAACTTCGATTTATGAGCTGCCCAGTGTGACAAACTGCACAAGCAGGTTGTGGACCAATCCCTTGGGACATCCGCCCCGCGCACCCAATACGAAAATAACATGACAACCTCATAAATGCGACCAAAAACATGCTTTACATACCTTGGATGGTCATTTGAGATGATCACGGTATCAAAAAAATAGGTTTCAAAAACTTCTATTTTTGAGTTGCCCAAAGTGAAAAGCTGCAAAAGCAGGTTGTGTACCACTCCCTTAGGACACATGCCCCGCGCACCCAATACCCAAATAAAATGAAAAACACATAAATTCGGCGTAAAACAAATGCTTTACATACCTTGGATGGTCATTTCAGATGATCACGGTATCAAAAAAATAGGTTTCAAAAACTTCGATTTTTGAGCTGCCCAAGCTTAAAAATTGCGGAAGCAGGTTGTGTACCCATCCCCTGGGACACCCGCCCCGCGCACCCAATACCAAAATAAAATGACAAACACATAAATGCGGCCCTAAACATGCTTTACATACCTTGGATGGTCATTTCAGATGACCACGGTAGAAAAAAAAAGTTCGCAAAGTTCGATTTTTGAGTTGCCCAAGGTGAAAAACTGCAGAAGCAGGTTGTGTACCAATCCCGTGGGACACCCGCCCCGCGCACCCAATACCAAAATAAAATGACAAACACATAAATTCGGCGCAAAACATGCTTTACATACCTTGGATGGTCATTTCAGTGGATCACGGTAGAAAAAAAAAAGTTCGCAAACTTCGATTTTTGAGGTGCCCAGTGTTAAAAGCTGCAGAAGCAGGTTGTGTACCAATCCCTTGGGACGCGTGCCCCACGCACCCAATACCCAAATGAAGTGAAAAACACATCAATATGGTCCAAAACAAAGGCTTTACATACCTTGGATGGTCATTTCAAATGATCACGTTATCAAAAAAATAACTTTCAAAAACTTCGATTTTTGAGCTGCCCAAGGTGAAAGCTGTAGAAGAAGGTTGTGTACCAATACGTTGGGACACCCGCCCCGCGCACCCAATACCCAAATAAGATGAAAAACACATAAATAAGGCCCAAAACAAATGCTTTACATACCTTGGATGGTCATTGCAAATGATCACGGTATCAAAAAGAATAAGTCTCAAAAACTTCGATTTTTGAGCTGCCCAAGGTGAAAAACTGCAAGAGGCGGGTAGTGTACCAATCCCTTGGGACACCCGCACCGCGCACCCAATACCCATATAAAATGAAAAACACCTAAATACGGCCCAAAACAGCCTTTACATACCTTGGATGGTCATTTCAAATGATCACGGTATCAAAAAGAATAAGTTCCACAAACTTCGATTTTTGAGCTGCCCAAGTTGAAAAACTACAGAAGCAGGTTGTGTACCAATCCCTTGAGAACCCCCCCCCCCCCCCCCGCGCAGCCAATACCCAAAGAAAATGATAAACTCAGAAATAAAGCCCAAAACAGGCTTTACATACCTTGGATGGTCATTTGAGATGATCACAGTATCAAAAAGAATAATTGTCAAAAACTTCGATTTATGAGCTGCCCAAGGAGAAAAACTGCAAAAGCACGTTGTGCACCAATCCCTTGGGACACGTGCCCCGCGCATCCAATACCCAAATAAGGTTAAAACCACATCAATACAGTCCTAAACAAATGCGTTACATACCTTGTATGGTCATTTCACATGATCACGGTATCAAAGAAATAGGTTCCGAAAACTTCGCTTTTTGAGCTGCCCAAGGTGAAAAACTGCAGAAGCAGGTTGTGTACCAATCCCTTGGGACACCCGCCCCGCGCACCCAATACCAAAATTGGGTGACAAACACATAAATAAGGCCCAAAACATGCTTTACATACCTTGTGTGGTCATTTGAGATGATCACGGTGTCAAAAAGAATAATTGTCAAAAACTTCGATTTTTGAGCTGCCCAATCTTAAAAACTGCAGAAGCAGGTTATGTACCGATCCCTGGGGACACCCGCCCCGCGCACCCGATACCAAAATAAGATGACAAACACATAAATTCGGCCCAAAACATGCTGTACATACCTTGGATGGTCATTTCACATGATCACGGTATCAAAAAAATAAGTTCCAAAAACTTCAATTTTTGAGTTGCCCAAGGTGAAAAACTGCAGAAGTAGGTTGTGTACCAATCCCTTGGGACACCCGCCCCGCGCACCCAATATCAAAATACGATGACAAACACATGAATACGGCCCAGAACAGGCTTTACATACCTTGGATGGTCATTTGAGGTGATCAGGGTATCAAAAAGAATAAGTCTCAAAATCTTCGATTTTGGAGCTGCCCAAGGTGACAAAATGGAGAAGCAGGTTGTGTACCAATCCCTTGGGACACCCGCCCCGCGCACCCAATACCCAAATAAAATGAAAAACACATAAATACGGCGGAAAACAAATGCTTTACATACTTTGGATGTTCATTTAGGATGATCACGGTATCAAAAAAATGTGTTTAGGAAACTTCGATTTTTGAGCTGCCCAAGGTGAAAAAATGCAGAAACATGTTGTGTACCAATCCCTTGAGAACCCCCCCCCCCCTTCGCACCCAATACCCAAATAAAATGATAAACGCATTAGGAAGGCCTAGAACAGGCTTTACATACCTTGGATGTTCATTTGAGGTGACCACGGCATCAAAAAAAAAGTCTCGAAAACTTCGCTTTTTGAGGTGCCCAAGGTGAAAAACTGCAGAAGCAGGTTGTGTACCAATCCCTTGGGACACCCGCCCCGCGCACCCAATACCAAAATTGGGTGACAAACACATAAATAAGGCCCAAAACATGCTTTACATACCTTGTGTGGTCATTTGAGATGATCACGGTATCAAAAAAAATAAGATTGAAACACTTCGATTTTTGAGGTGCCCAAGGTGAAAAACTGCAGAAGCAGGTTGTGTACCAATCCCTTGGGACACCCGCCCCTCGCACCAAATACCAAAATAAGATAACAAACACATAAATGCGGTCCAAAACAAATGCTTTACATATTTTGGATGCTTGGCTGGTCATTTCAAATTATCACGGTATCAAAAAAAAAGTAAGTTTCAAAAACTTTGATTTTTGAGCTGCCCAAGGTGAAAAACTGCAAATGCAGGTTGTGTACCAATCCCTTGGGACACCCGCCCCGCGCACCCAATACCCGAATAAGATGACAAACTCATAAATACGGCCCAAAACATGCTTTACATACCTTGGACGGTCATTTGAGATGATCACGGTATGCAAAAAAATTTGAGCTGCCCAAAATGAAAAAGTGCAGAAGCAGGTTTTCTACCCATCCCTTAGGACACCCGCCCCGCGCACCCCATACCCAAATAAAATGAAAAAAACATAAATTCGGCCCAAAACATGCTTCACATACCTTGGATGGTCATTTCACATGATCACGGTATCAAAAAGAATAATTTGCAAAAACTTCGATTTTCGAGCTGCCCAAGGTGAAAAACTGCAAGAGGCGGGTTGTGTACCAATCGCTTGGGACACCCGCCCCGCGCACCCAATACCCAAATAAAATGAAAAACACATAAATACGGCCCAAAACAAATGCTTTACATACCTTGGATGGTCATATCAGATGATCACGGTCTCAAAAAAAATAAGTTTCAAAAATTTCGATTTATGAGCTGCCCAGACACCCGCCCCGCGCACCCAATACCCAAATAAAGTGAAAAACACATAGATATGGCCCAAAACAAATGCTTTACATACCTTGGATGGTCATGTCAGATGATCACGGTCTCAAAAAGAGTAAGTACCAAAAACTTCGATTTATGAGCTGCCCAAGGTGAAAAACTGCACAAGCAGGCTGTGGACCAATCCCTTGGGACACCCGCCCCGCGCACCCAATAGCAAAATGAAGTGAAAAAGACATAGATACGGCCCAAAACATGCTTTACATACCATGGATGGTCATTTCAAATGATCACGGTATCATAAAAAATATGTTTCAAAAACTTCGATTTATGAGCTGCCCAGTGTGAAAAACTGCACAAGCAGGTTGTGGACCAATCCCTTGGGACATCCGCCCCGCGCACCCAATACGAAAATAACATGACAAACTCATAAATGCGACCAAAAACATGCTTTACATACCTTGGATGGTCATTTGAGATGATCACGGTATCAAAAAAATAGGTTTCAAAAACTTCTATTTTTGAGTTGCCCAAAGTGAAAAGCTGCACAAGCAGGTTGTGTACCACTCCCTTAGGACACATGCCCCGCGCACCCAATACCCAAATAAAATGAAAAACACATAAATTCGGCGTAAAACATGCTTTACATACCTTGGATGGTCATTTCAGATGATCACGGTATCAAAAAAATAGGTTTCAAAAACTTCGATTTTTGAGCTGCCCAGGCTTAAAAACTGCGGAAGCAGGTTGTGTACCAATCCCCTGGGACACCCGCCCCGCGCATCCGATACCAAAATAAAATGACAATCATATAAATGCGGCCCTAAACATGCTTTACATACCTTGGATGGTCATTTCAGATGACCACGGTAGAAAAAAAAAGTTCGCAAAGTTCGATTTTTGAGTTGCCCAAGGTGAAAAACTGCAGAAGCAGGTTGTGTACCAATCCCGTGGGACACCCGCCCCGCGCACCCAATACCAAAATAAAATGACAAACACATAAATTCGGCGCAAAACATGCTTTACATACCTTGGATGGTCATTTCAGTGGATCACGGTAGAAAAAAAAAAGTTCGCAAACTTCGATTTTTGAGGTGCCCAGTGTTAAAAGCTGCAGAAGCAGGTTGTGTACCAATCCCTTGGGACGCGTGCCCCACGCACCCAATACCCAAATGAAGTGAAAAACACATCAATATGGTCCAAAACAAAGGCTTTACATACCTTGGATGGTCATTTCAAATGATCACGTTATCAAAAAAATAACTTTCAAAAACTTCGATTTTTGAGCTGCCCAAGGTGAAAGCTGTAGAAGAAGGTTGTGTACCAATACGTTGGGACACCCGCCCCGCGCACCCAATACCCAAATAAGATGAAAAACACATAAATAAGGCCCAAAACAAATGCTTTACATACCTTGGATGGTCATTGCAAATGATCACGGTATCAAAAAGAATAAGTCTCAAAAACTTCGATTTTTGAGCTGCCCAAGGTGAAAAACTGCAAGAGGCGGGTAGTGTACCAATCCCTTGGGACACCCGCACCGCGCACCCAATACCCATATAAAATGAAAAACACCTAAATACGGCCCAAAACAGCCTTTACATACCTTGGATGGTCATTTCAAATGATCACGGTATCAAAAAGAATAAGTTCCACAAACTTCGATTTTTGAGCTGCCCAAGTTGAAAAACTACAGAAGCAGGTTGTGTACCAATCCCTTGAGAACCCCCCCCCCCCCCCCCGCGCAGCCAATACCCAAAGAAAATGATAAACTCAGAAATAAAGCCCAAAACAGGCTTTACATACCTTGGATGGTCATTTGAGATGATCACAGTATCAAAAAGAATAATTGTCAAAAACTTCGATTTATGAGCTGCCCAAGGAGAAAAACTGCAAAAGCACGTTGTGCACCAATCCCTTGGGACACGTGCCCCGCGCATCCAATACCCAAATAAGGTTAAAACCACATCAATACAGTCCTAAACAAATGCGTTACATACCTTGTATGGTCATTTCACATGATCACGGTATCAAAGAAATAGGTTCCGAAAACTTCGCTTTTTGAGCTGCCCAAGGTGAAAAACTGCAGAAGCAGGTTGTGTACCAATCCCTTGGGACACCCGCCCCGCGCACCCAATACCAAAATTGGGTGACAAACACATAAATAAGGCCCAAAACATGCTTTACATACCTTGTGTGGTCATTTGAGATGATCACGGTGTCAAAAAGAATAATTGTCAAAAACTTCGATTTTTGAGCTGCCCAATCTTAAAAACTGCAGAAGCAGGTTATGTACCGATCCCTGGGGACACCCGCCCCGCGCACCCGATACCAAAATAAGATGACAAACACATAAATTCGGCCCAAAACATGCTGTACATACCTTGGATGGTCATTTCACATGATCACGGTATCAAAAAAATAAGTTCCAAAAACTTCAATTTTTGAGTTGCCCAAGGTGAAAAACTGCAGAAGTAGGTTGTGTACCAATCCCTTGGGACACCCGCCCCGCGCACCCAATATCAAAATACGATGACAAACACATGAATACGGCCCAGAACAGGCTTTACATACCTTGGATGGTCATTTGAGGTGATCAGGGTATCAAAAAGAATAAGTCTCAAAATCTTCGATTTTGGAGCTGCCCAAGGTGACAAAATGGAGAAGCAGGTTGTGTACCAATCCCTTGGGACACCCGCCCCGCGCACCCAATACCCAAATAAAATGAAAAACACATAAATACGGCGGAAAACAAATGCTTTACATACTTTGGATGTTCATTTAGGATGATCACGGTATCAAAAAAATGTGTTTAGGAAACTTCGATTTTTGAGCTGCCCAAGGTGAAAAAATGCAGAAACATGTTGTGTACCAATCCCTTGAGAACCCCCCCCCCCCTTCGCACCCAATACCCAAATAAAATGATAAACGCATTAGGAAGGCCTAGAACAGGCTTTACATACCTTGGATGTTCATTTGAGGTGACCACGGCATCAAAAAAAAAGTCTCGAAAACTTCGCTTTTTGAGGTGCCCAAGGTGAAAAACTGCAGAAGCAGGTTGTGTACCAATCCCTTGGGACACCCGCCCCGCGCACCCAATACCAAAATTGGGTGACAAACACATAAATAAGGCCCAAAACATGCTTTACATACCTTGTGTGGTCATTTGAGATGATCACGGTATCAAAAAAAATAAGATTGAAACACTTCGATTTTTGAGGTGCCCAAGGTGAAAAACTGCAGAAGCAGGTTGTGTACCAATCCCTTGGGACACCCGCCCCTCGCACCAAATACCAAAATAAGATAACAAACACATAAATGCGGTCCAAAACAAATGCTTTACATATTTTGGATGCTTGGCTGGTCATTTCAAATTATCACGGTATCAAAAAAAAAGTAAGTTTCAAAAACTTTGATTTTTGAGCTGCCCAAGGTGAAAAACTGCAAATGCAGGTTGTGTACCAATCCCTTGGGACACCCGCCCCGCGCACCCAATACCCGAATAAGATGACAAACTCATAAATACGGCCCAAAACATGCTTTACATACCTTGGACGGTCATTTGAGATGATCACGGTATGCAAAAAAATTTGAGCTGCCCAAAATGAAAAAGTGCAGAAGCAGGTTTTCTACCCATCCCTTAGGACACCCGCCCCGCGCACCCCATACCCAAATAAAATGAAAAAAACATAAATTCGGCCCAAAACATGCTTCACATACCTTGGATGGTCATTTCACATGATCACGGTATCAAAAAGAATAATTTGCAAAAACTTCGATTTTCGAGCTGCCCAAGGTGAAAAACTGCAAGAGGCGGGTTGTGTACCAATCGCTTGGGACACCCGCCCCGCGCACCCAATACCCAAATAAAATGAAAAACACATAAATACGGCCCAAAACAAATGCTTTACATACCTTGGATGGTCATATCAGATGATCACGGTCTCAAAAAAAATAAGTTTCAAAAATTTCGATTTATGAGCTGCCCAGACACCCGCCCCGCGCACCCAATACCCAAATAAAGTGAAAAACACATAGATATGGCCCAAAACAAATGCTTTACATACCTTGGATGGTCATGTCAGATGATCACGGTCTCAAAAAGAGTAAGTACCAAAAACTTCAATTTATGAGCTGCCCAAGGTGAAAAACTGCACAAGCAGGCTGTGGACCAATCCCTTGGGACACCCGCCCCGCGCACCCAATAGCAAAATGAAGTGAAAAAGACATAGATACGGCCCAAAACATGCTTTACATACCATGGATGGTCATTTCAAATGATCACGGTATCATAAAAAATATGTTTCAAAAACTTCGATTTATGAGCTGCCCAGTGTGAAAAACTGCACAAGCAGGTTGTGGACCAATCCCTTGGGACATCCGCCCCGCGCACCCAATACGAAAATAACATGACAAACTCATAAATGCGACCAAAAACATGCTTTACATACCTTGGATGGTCATTTGAGATGATCACGGTATCAAAAAAATAGGTTTCAAAAACTTCTATTTTTGAGTTGCCCAAAGTGAAAAGCTGCACAAGCAGGTTGTGTACCACTCCCTTAGGACACATGCCCCGCGCACCCAATACCCAAATAAAATGAAAAACACATAAATTCGGCGTAAAACATGCTTTACATACCTTGGATGGTCATTTCAGATGATCACGGTATCAAAAAAATAGGTTTCAAAAACTTCGATTTTTGAGCTGCCCAGGCTTAAAAACTGCGGAAGCAGGTTGTGTACCAATCCCCTGGGACACCCGCCCCGCGCACCCGATACCAAAATAAAATGACAAACACATAAATTCGGCCCAAAACATGCTTTACATACCTTGGATGGTCATTTCAGATGATCACAAACAAAAAAAATTTGCAAACTTCCATTTCTGAGCTGCCCAAGGTGAAAAACTGCAGAAGCAGGTTGTGTACCAATCCCTTGGGACACCCGCCCCGCGCACCCAATACCCAAATAAAGTGAAAAACACATCAATGCGGTCCAAAACAAATGCTTTACATACCTTAGATGGTCATTTCAAATGATGACGGTATCCAAAAAAAAAATCCATTTCAAAAAAATCGATTTTGGAGCAGCCCCAACTGAAAAACTGTACAAGCCGGTTGGGTACCAATCCCTTGGGACACCCGCCCCGCGCACCCAATGCCAAAAAAAGATTACGAACACATGATTTCGGCCCAAAACATGCTTTACTTACCTTGGATGGTCATTTCAGATGATCACGGTAGAGAAAAAAAATTTGCAAACTTCGATTTTTGAGCTTCCCACGGTGAAAAACTGCAGAAGCACGTTGTGTACCAATCCCTTGGGACATGTGCCCCGCGCACCCAATACCAAAGTAAAGTGAAAAACACATGCATACAGCCCAAAACATTCTTTACATACCTTGTATGGTCATTTCAGATGATCACGGTATCAAAAAAAATAAGATTGAAACACTTCGATTTTTGAGCTGCCCAAGGTGAAAAAATTCAGAAGCAGGTTGTGTACCAATCCCTTGGGACACCCGCCCCTCGCACCAAATACCAAAATAAGATAACAAACACATAAATGCGGTCCAAAACAAATGCTTTACATACCTTGGCTGGTCATTTCAAATTATCACGGTATCAAAAAAAAAATAAGTTTCAAAAACTTTGATTTTTGAGCTGCCCAAGGTGAAAAACTGCAGAAGCAGGTTGCGTACCAATCCCTTGGGACACCCGCCCCGCGCACCCAATACCCGAATAAGATGACAAACTCATAAATACGGCCCAAAACATGCTTCACATACCTTGGAAGGTCATTTAAGATGATTACGGTATCCAAAAAAATTTGAGCTGCCCAAAATGAAAAAGTGTAGAAGCAGGTTTTCTACCCATCCCTTAGGACACTCGCCCCGCGCACCCAATACCCAAATAAAATGAAAAAAACATAAATTCGGCCCAAAACATGCTTCACATACCGTGGATGGTCATTTCACATGATCACGGTATCAAAAAGAATAATTTGCAAAAACTTCTATTTTTGAGCTGCCCAAGGTGAAAAACTGCAAGAGGCGGGTTGTGTACCAATCGCTTGGGACACCCGCCCCGCGCACCCAATACCCAAATAAAATGAAAAACACATAAATACGGCCCAAAACAAATGCTTTACATACCTTGGATGGTCATATCAGATGATCACGGTCTCAAAAAGAATAAGTTTCAAAAATTTCGATTTATGAGCTGCCCAGACACCCGCCCCGCGCACCCAATACCCAAATAAAATGAAAAACACATAAATATGGCCCAAAACAAATGCTTTACATACCTTGGATGGTCATGTCAGATGATCACGGTCTCAGAAAGATTAAGTTCCAAAAACTTCGATTTATGAGCTGCCCAAGGTGAAAAACTGCACAAGCAGGCTGTGGACCAATCCCTTGGGACACCCGCCCCGCGCACCCAATAGCAAAATGAAGTGAAAAAGACATAGATACGGCCCAAAACATGCTTTACATACCATGGACGGTCATTTCAAATGATCACGGTATCATAAAAAATATGTTTCAAAAACTTCGATTTATGAGCTGCCCAGTGTGACAAACTGCACAAGCAGGTTGTGGACCAATCCCTTGGGACATCCGCCCCGCGCACCGAATACGAAAATAACATGACAACCTCATAAATGCGGCCCAAAACATGCTTTACATACCTTGGATGGTCATTTGAGATGATCACGGTATCAAAAAAATAGGTTTCAAAAACTTCTATTTTTGAGTTGCCCAAAGTGAAAAGCTGCAAAAGCAGGTTGTGTACCACTCCCTTAGGACACATGCCCCGCGCACCCAATACCCAAATAAAATGAAAAACACATAAATTCGGCGTAAAACATGCTTTACATACCTTGGATGGTCATTTCACATGATCTCGGTATCAAAAAAAATAGGTTTCAAAAACTTCGATTTTTGAGCTGCCCAGGCTTAAAAACTGCGGAAGCAGGTTGTGTACCAATCCCCTGGGACACCCGCCCCGCGCACCCAATACCAAAATAAAATGACAAACACATAAATTCGGCCCTAAACATGCTTTACATACCTTGGATGGTCATTTCACATGATCACGGTAGAAAAAAAAAGTTCGCAAACTTCGATTTATGAGTTGCCCAAGGTGAAAAACTGCAGAAGCAGGTTGTGTACCAATCCCGTGGGACACCCGCCCCCGCACCCAACACCCAAATGAAATGAAAAACACATAAATGCGCGCAAAACATGCTTTACGTACCTTGGATGGTCATTTCAGTTGATCACGGTAGAAAAAAAAAGTTCGCAAACTTCAATTTTTGAGCTGCCCAAGGTTAAAAGCTGCAGAAGCAGGTTGTGTACCAATCCCTTGGGACGCGTGCCCCACGCACCCAATACCCAAATGAAGTGAAAAACACATCAATATGGTCCAAAACAAAGGCCTTACATACCTTGGAAGGTCATTTCAAATGATCACATTATCAAAAAAGATAAGTCTCAAAAACTTCGATTTTTGAGCTGCCCAAGGTGAAAGCTGTAGAAGAAGGTTGTGTACCAATCCCTTGGGACACCCGCCCCGCGCACCCAACACCCAAATAAGATGAAAAACACATAAATACGGTCCGGAAAAAATGCTTTACATACCTTGGATGGTCATTGCAAATGATCACGGTATCAAAAAGAATAAGTCTCAAAAACTTCGATTTTTGAGCTGCCCAAGGTGAAAAACTGCAGAAGCAGGTTGTGTACCAATCCCGTGGGACACCCGCCCCCGCACCCAACACCCAAATGAAATGAAAAACACATAAATGCGCGCAAAACATGCTTTACGTACCTTGGATGGTCATTTCAGTTGATGACGGTAGAAAAAAAAAAGTTCGCAAACTTCAATTTTTGAGCTGCCCAAGGTTAAAAGCTGCAGAAGCAGGTTGTGTACCAATCCCTTGGGACGCGTGCCCCACGCACCCAATACCCAAATGAAGTGAAAAACACATCAATATGGTCCAAAACAAAGGCCTTACATACCTTGGAAGGGCATTTCAAATGATCACATTATCAAAAAAGATAAGTCTCAAAAACTTCGATTTTTGAGCTGCCCAAGGTGAAAGCTGTAGAAGAAGGTTGTGTACCAATCCCTTGGGACACCCGCCCCGCGCACCCAATACCCAAATAAGATGAAAAACACATAAATACGGTCCGGAAAAAATGCTTTACATACCTTGGATGGTCATTGCAAATGATCACGGTATCAAAAAGAATAAGTCTCAAAAACTTCGATTTTTGAGCTGCCCAAGGTGAAAAACTGCAAGAGGCGGGTAGTGTACCAATCCCTTGGAACACCCGCCCCGCGCACCCAATACCCATATAAAATGAAAAACACCCAAATACGGCCCAAAACAGCCTTTACATACCTTGGATGGTCATTTCAAATGATCACGGTATCAAAAAGAATAAGTTCCACAAACTTCGATTTTTGAGCTGCCCAAGTTAAAAAACTACAGAAGCAGGTTCTGTACCAATCCCTTGAGAACCCCCCCCCCCCCCCCCCGCGCACCCGATACCCAAATAAAATGATAAACTCAGAAATGAGGCCCAAAACAGGCTTTACATACCTTGGATGGTCATTTGAGATGATCACGGTATCAAAAAAATAGGTTTCAAAAACTTCTATTTTTCAGTTGCCCAAGGTGAAAAGCTGCAAAAGCAGGTTGTGTACCACTCCCTTAGGACACATGCCCCGCGCACCCAATACCCAAATAAAATGAAAAACACATAAATTCGGCGTAAAACATGCTTTACATACCTTGGATGGTCATTTCACATGATCTCGGTATCAAAAAAAATAGGTTTCAAAAACTTCGATTTTTGAGCTGCCCAGGCTTAAAAACTGCGGAAGCAGGTTGTGTACCAATCCCCTGGGACACCCGCCCCGCGCACCCAATACCAAAATAAAATGACAAACACATAAATTCGGCCCTAAACATGCTTTACATACCTTGGATGGTCATTTCAGATGATCACGGTAGAAAAAAAAAGTTCGCAAACTTCGATTTTTGAGTTGCCCAAGGTGAAAAACTGCACAAGCAGGTTGTGTACCAATCCCGTGGGACACCCGCCCCCGCACCCAACACCCAAATGAAATGAAAAACACATAAATGCGCGCAAAACATGCTTTACGTACCTTGGATGGTCATTTCAGTTGATCACGGTAGAAAAAAAAAAGTTCACAAACTTCAATTTTTGAGCTGCCCAAGGTTAAAAGCTGCAGAAGCAGGTTGTGTACCAATCCCTTGGGACGCGTGCCCCACGCACCCAATACCCAAATGAAGTGAAAAACACATCAATATGGTCCAAAACAAAGGCCTTACATACCTTGGAAGGTCATTTCAAATGATCACATTATCAAAAAAGATAAGTCTCAAAAACTTCGATTTTTGAGCTGCCCAAGGTGAAAGCTGTAGAAGAAGGTTGTGTACCAATCCCTTGGGACACCCGCCCCGCGCACCCAATACCCAAATAAGATGAAAAACACATAAATACGGTCCGGAAAAAATGCTTTACATACCTTGGATGGTCATTGCAAATGATCACGGTATCAAAAAGAATAAGTCTCAAAAACTTCGATTTTTGAGCTGCCCAAGGTGAAAAACTGCAAGAGGCGGGTAGTGTACCAATCCCTTGGAACACCCGCCCCGCGCACCCAATACCCATATAAAATGAAAAACACCTAAATACGGCCCAAAACAGCCTTTACATACCTTGGATGGTCATTTCAAATGATCACGGTATCAAAAAGAATAAGTTCCACAAACTTCGATTTTTGAGCTGCCCAAGAAGAAAAACTACAGAAGCAGGTTGTGTACCAATCCCTTGAGAACCCCCCCCCCCCCCCGCACACCCAATACCCAAATAAAATGATAAACTCAGAAATGAGGCCCAAAACAGGCTTTACATACCTTGGATGATCATTTGAGATGATCACGGTATCAAAAAGAATAATTGTCAAAAACTTCGATTTTTGAGGTGCCCAAGGTGAAAAACTGCAGAAGCAGGTTGTGTACTAATCCCTTGGGACACCCGCCCCGCGCACCCAATACCCAAATAAAATGAAAAACACATAAATACGGCCCAAAACAAATGCTTTACATACTTTGAATCATCATTTCAGATGATCACCGTATCAAAAAAATAACTTTCAAAAACTTCGATTTTTGAGTTGCCCAAGGTGAAAAAAATGCACAAAAAGGTTGTGGACCAATCCCTTGGAACACCCGCCCCGCACGCCCGATACCAAAATAAGATGACAAACACATAAACTCGGCCCAAAACAAATGCTTTACATACCTTGGATGGTCATTCGAGATGACCACGGCATCAAAAAAAAAGTTCCGAAAACTTCGATTTATGAGCTGCCCAAGGTGCAAAACTGCAGAAGCAGGTTGTGCACCAATCCCTTGGGACACGTGCCCCGCGCACCCAATACCCAAATAAAGTTAAAAACACATCAATACGGTCCAAAACAAATGCGTTACATACCTTGTATGGTCATTTCACATGATCACGGTATCAAAAAAATAGGTTCCGAAAACTTCGCTTTTTGAGCTGCCCAAGGTGAAAAACTGCAGAAGCAGGTTGTGTACCAATCCCTTGGGACACCCGCCCCGCGCACCCAATACCAAAATTGGGTGACAAACACATAAATAAGGCCCAAAACATGCTGTACATACCTTGGATGCTCATTTCACATGATCACGGTATCAAAAAAATGAGTTCCAAAAACTTCAGTTTTTGAGTTGCCCAAGGTGAAAAACTGCAGAAATAGGTTGTGTACCAATCCCTTGGGACACCCGCCCCGCGCACCCAATATCAAAATACGATGACAAACACATGAATACGGCCCAAAACAAGCTTTACGTACCTTGGATGGTCATTTGAGGTGATCAGGGTATCAAAAGGAATAAGTCTCAAAATCTTCGATTTTGGAGCTGCCCAAGGTGAAAAGCTGCAGAAGCAGGTTGTGTACCAATCCCTTGGGACACCCGCCCCGCGCACCCAATATCCAAATAAAATGAAAAACACATAAATACGGCCCAAAACAAATGCTTTACATACTTTGGATGGTCATTTAGGATGATCACGGTATCAAAAAAATGTATTTAAAAAACTTCGATTTTTGAGCTGCCCAAGGTGAAAAAATGCAGAAACATGTTGTGTACCAATCCCTTGAGAACCCCCCCCCCCTTAGCACCCAATACCCAAATAAAATGATAAACGCATTAGGAAGGCCTAGAACAGGCTTTACATACCTTGGATGGTCATTTGAGATGACCACGGCATCAAAAAAAAAGTCTCGAAAACTAAGATTTTTGACCTGCCCAAAGTGCAAAACTGCAAAAGCAGGTTGTGTACCAATCCCTTGGGATACCCGCCCCGCGCACCCAATACCCAAATAAAGTGAAAAACACATCAATACGGTCCAAAATAAATGTGTTACATACTTTGGATGGTCATTTCACATGATCACGGTATCAAAAAAATAAGTTCCGAAAACTTCGCTTTTTGAGGTGCCCAAGGTGAAAAACTGCAGAAGCAGGTTGTGTACCAATCCCTTGGGACACCCGCACCGTGCACGCAATACCAAAATTGGGTGACAAACACATAAATAAGACCCAAAACATGGTTTACATACCTTGTGTGGTCATTTGAGATGATCACGGTGTCAAAAAGAACCATTGTCAAAAACTTCGGTTTTTTGAGCTGCCCAATCTTAAAAACTGCAGAAGTAGGTTGTGTACCGATCCCCTGGGACACCCGCCCCGCGCACCCAATACCAGAATAAGATGACAAACACATAAATTCGGCCCAAAACATGCTGTACATACCTTGGATGGTTATTTCACATGATCACGGTATCAAAAAAATAAGTTCCGAAAACTTCGCTTTTTGAGGTGCCCAAGGTGAAAAGCTGCAGAAGCAGGTTGTGTACCAATCCCTTGGGACACCCGCCCCGCGCACCCAATATCCATATAAAATGAAAAACACATAAATGCGGCCCAAAACAAATGCTTTACATACTTTGGATGGTCATTTAGGATGATCACGGTATCAAAAAAATGTGTTTAAAAAACTTCGATTTTTGAGCTGCCCAAGGTGAAAAAATGCAGAAACATGTTGTGTACCAATTCCTTGAGAACCCCCCCCCCCCTTAGCACCCAATACCTAAATAAAATGATAAACTCATTAGGAAGGCCCAAACCAGGCTTTACATACCTTGGATGGTCATTTGAGATGACCACGGCATCAAAAAAAAAGTCTCGAAAACTAAGATTTTTGACCTGCCCAAGGTGCAAAACTGCAAAAGCAGGTTGTGTACCAATCCCTTGGGATACCCGTCCCGCGCACCCAATACCAAAATAAAGTGAAAAACACATCAGTACGGTCCAAAATAAATGTGTTACCTACTTTGGATGGTCATTTCACATGATCACGGTATCAAAAAAATAAGTTCCGAAAACTTCGCTTTTTGAGGTGCCCAAGGTGAAAAACTGCAGAAGCAGGTTGTGTACCAATCCCTTGGGACACCCGCACCGTGCACGCAATACCAAAATTGGGTGACAAACACATAAATAAGACCCAAAACATGGTTTACATACCTTGTGTGGTCATTTGAGATGATCACGGTGTCAAAAAGAACCATTGTCAAAAACTTCGGTTTTTTGAGCTGCCCAATCTTAAAAACTGCAGAAGTAGGTTGTGTACCGATCCCCTGGGACACCCGCCCCGCGCACCCAATACCAAAATAAGATGACAAACACATAAATTCGGCCCAAAACATGCTGTACATACCTTGGATGGTTATTTCACATGATCACGGTATCAAAAAAATAAGTTCCGAAAACTTCGCTTTTTGAGGTGCCCAAGGTGAAAAACTGCAGAAGCAGGTTGTGTACCAATCCCTTGGGACACCCGCCCCGCGCACCCAATATCAAAATAGGATGACAAACACATGAATACGGCCCAAAACAGGCTTTACATACGTTGGATGGTCATTTGAGGTGATCATGGTATCAAAAACAATAAGTCTGAAAATCTTCGATTTTGGAGCTGCCCAAGGTGAAAAAATGCAGAAGCAGGTTGTGTACCAATCCCTTGGGACACCCGCCCCGCGCACCCAACACCCAAATAAAATGAAAAACACATATATTGGCGCCAAACATGCTTACATACCTTGGATGGTCATTTCACATGATCACAGTATCAAAAAAATGAGTTTCAAAAACTTCGATTTTTGAGCTGCCCAAGGTAAAAAGCTGCAGAAGCAGGTTGTGTACCAATCCCTTGGGACACGTGCCCCGCGCAACCAATACCCAAATAAACTGAAAAACACATCAATATGGTCCAAAACAAATGCTTTACATACCTGGGATCGTCATTTCAAATGATCAGGTTATCAAAAAAAAAATTGGTCTCAAAAACTTCGATTTGCCTGCCCAAGGTGAAAAACTGCAAAAGTAGGTTGTGTACCAATCCCTTGGGACAGCCGCCCCGCGCACCTAATACCCAAATAAGATGACAAACACATAAATAAGGCCCAAAACATGCTTTACATACCTTGTGTGGTCATTTGAGATGATCACGGTGTCAAAAGAAATAATTGTCAAAAACTTCAATTTTTTGAGCTGCCCAATCTTAAAAGCTGCAGAAGCAAATTGTGTACCAATCCCTGGGGACACCAGCCCTGCGCACCCAATTCCAAAATAAGATGACAAACACATAAATTCGGCCCAAGACCGGCTTTACATACCTTGGAAAATCATTTCACATGATCACGGTATGTCAAAAACATAAGTTCCAAAAACTTCGATTTTTTAGTTGCCCAAGGTGAAAAACCGCACAAGCAGGTTGTGTAGCAATCCCTTGGGACCCGTGCCCCGCGCACCCAATACCAAAATACAATAGCAAACACATGAATACAGTCCAAAACAGGCTTTACATACCTTGGATGGTCATTTCAAATGATCAGGGTATCCAAAAGAATAAGTCTCAAAATCTTCGATTTTGGAGTTGCCCAAGGTGAAAAACTGCAGAAGCAGGTTGTGTACCAATCCCTTGGGACACCCGCCCCGCGCACCCAATACCCAAATAAAATGAATAACACATAAATACGGCCCAAAACAAATGCTTTACATACTTTGGATGGTCATTTCAGATGATCACAGTATCAAAAAAATAAGTTCCGAAAACTTCGATTTTTGAGCTGCCCAAGGTGACACCTGCAAAAACAGGCTGTGTACCAATCCCTTGAGAACCCCCCCCCCCCCCCCCTCGCACCCAATACCCAAATAAAATGATAAACTCATTAGGAAGCCCCAAAACAGGGTTTACATACCTTGGATGGTCATTTGAGATGATCGCGGCATCAAAAAAATGAGTCTCGAAAACTACGATTTTTGAGCTACCCAAGATGAAAAACTGCAAAAGCAAGTTGTGTACCAATCCCTTGGGACACCCCCCCCGCGCACCCAATACCCAAATAAAATGAAAAACACATATATATGGCGCAAAACGTGCTTTACATACCTTGGATGGTCATTTCAGATGATCACGGTATCAAAAAAATGAGTTTCAAAAACTTCGATTTTTGACCTGCCCAAGGTGAAAATTTGCAGAAGCATGTTGTGTACCAATCCCTTGGGACACCCGCCGCGCACCCAATACCAAAACGAAACGAAAAACACATATATACGGCCCAAAACAAATGCTTTACATACCTTGTTTGGTCATTACACATGATCACGGTATGAAAAAAATGAGTTTCAAAAACTTCGATTTTGAGCTGTCCAAGGTGAAAAACTGCAGAAGCAGGTTGTGTACCAATCCCTTGGGACACCCGCCCCGCGCGCCCGATACCAAAAAAAGATGACAAACACATATATTTGGCCCAAAACATGCTTCACATACCTTGGATGGTCATTTCAAATGATCACGCTATCAAAAAAATAGGTTTCAGAAACTTTGATTTTTGAGTTGCCCAAGGTGAAAAACTGCAGAAGTAGGTTGTGGACCAATCCCTTGGAACACCCGCCCCGCGCACCCACTACCCAAATGAAGTGAAAAACACATAAATACAGCCCAAGACATGCTTTACCTACCATGGATGGTCGTTTCGAATGATCACCGTATCATGAAAAATAAATTTCCAAAACTTCCATTTATGAGCTGCCCAAGGTGGAAAATTGCAGAAGCAGGTCGTGCACCAATCCCTTGGGACACGTGCCCCGTGCACCCAGTACCCAAATAAAGTGAAAAAATCATGAATAGAGCCCAAAACAAATGCTTTACATACCTTGGATGGTCATTTCAAATGATCACGGGATAAAAAAAAATAAGTTTCACAAACTTCGATTTTTGAGCTGCCCAAGGAGAAAATCTGTAGAAACAGGTTGTGTACCAATCCCTTGAGAACCCCCCCCCCCCACATAAATACGGCCCAAAAGAAGTGCTTTACAAACCTTGGATGGTCATTTCACATTATTAAAAAGAATGATTGTCAAAAACTTCGATTTTTGAGCTGCCCAAGGTGAAAAACTGCAGAAGTAGGTTGTGTACCAATCCCTTGGGACACCCGCCCCGCGCACCCAATACCCAAATACGATGACAAACACATAAATGCGGCCCAAAACATGCTTTACATACCTTGGTTGGTCATTTCAGATGATCACGGTATCCAAAAAATGTGTTTCAAAAACTTCGATTTTTGAGGTGCCCAAGGTGAAAAGCTGCGGAAGCATGTTGTGGACCAATCCCTTGGGACACCCGCCCCGCGCGCCCCATACCAAAATAAGATGACAAACACACAAATGCGGCCCAAAACATGCTTTACATACCTTGGTTGGTCATTTCAAATGATCACGGTATCAAAAAAAAAACTTTCAAAAACTTTGATTTTTGAGTTGCCCAAGGTGAAAAACTGCAAAAGCAGGTTATGTACCAATCCCTTGGGACACCCGCCCCGCGCACCCAACACCAAAATAAGATGACAAAGACATAAATGCGGCCCAAAACATGCTGTACATACCTTGGTTGGTCATTTCAAATGATCACCGTATCATAAAAAATAAGTTCCGAAAACTTCGATTTATGAGCTGCCCAAGGTGAACAACTTCACAAGCAGGTTGTGTACCAATCCCTTGGGACACGTGCCCCGCGCACCCAATACCCAAATAAAATGAAAAACACATGAATACGGCCCAAAACAAATGCTTTACATACCTTGGATGGTCATTTCACATGATCAGGGTATCAAAAAAATAATTGTCAAAAACTTCGATTTTTGAGCTACCCAAGGTGAAAAGCTGCAGAAGCAGGTTGTGTACCAATCCCTTGGGACACCCGCCCCGCGCACCCCATACCAAAATAAAATGAAAAACACATATATACGGGCCAAAACATGCTGTACATGCCTTGTATGGTCATTTCACATGATCACGGTATCAAAAAAATGTGTTTCAAAAACTTTGATTTTTGAGCTGCCCAAGGTGAAAACCTGCAAAAGCAGGTTGTGGACCAAGTCCTTTGGGACATCCGCCCCGCGCGCCCAATACCAAAATAAGATGACAAACACATAAATTCGGCCCAAAACATGCTGTACATACCTTGGTTGGTCATTTCAAATGATCACCGTATCATAAAAAATAAGTTCCGAAAACTTCGATTTCTGAGCTGCCCAAGGTGAACAACTGCACAAGCAGGTTGTGTACCAATCCCTTGGGACACCCGCCCCGCGCACCCAATACCAAAATAAGATGACAAACACATAAATACGGTCCAAAACAAATGCTTTACATACCTTGGATGGTCATTTGAGATAATCACGGTATCAAAAAAAATAAGATTGAAACACTTCGATTTTTGAGGTGCCCAAGCTGAAAAACTGCAGAAGCAGGTTGTGGACCAATCCCTTGGGACACCTGCCCCGCGCGCCCAATACCAAAAAAAGATGACAAACACATGAATACGGTCCAAAACAAATGCTTTACACACCTTGGATTGTCATTTCAGATGATCACGGTATCACAAAAATAAGTTTCAAAAACTTCGATTTTTGACCTGCCCAAGGTGAAAAACTGCAGAAGCAGGTTGTGTACCAATCCCTTGGGACACCTGCCCCGCGCAACCAATACCAAACTAAGATGACAAACACATAAATACAGCCCAAAACATGCTGTACATACCTTGGATGGTCAATTCAAATGATCTCGGTACAAAAAAAAGTTTCGCAAACTTCAATTTTTGAGCTGCCCAAGGTGAAAAACTGCAGAAGCAGGTTGTGTACCAATCCCTCGGGACACCCGCCTCGCGCACCCAAACCCAGAAAAAATGAAAAACACATAAATACAGCCCAAAACAAATGCCTTACATACCTTGGATAATCATTTCAAATGATCACAGTATCAAAAAAAAAGTTTCAAAAACTTCGATTTTTGAGCTGCCCAAGGTGAAAAACTGCAGAAGCAGGTTGTGTACCAATCCCTTGGGACACCCGCCCCGCGCACCCAATACCAAAATAAGATGAAAAACGCATGAATACAGCCCAGAACATGCTTTACGTACCTTGAATGGTCATTTCAGACGATCACGGTATCACAAAAAATTACTTTCGAAAAAATCGATTTATGAGCCGCCCAAGGTGACAGTCTAGCGGGCCGCTAGAAGGCCGCTAGAACAGTTCCCTAGAACGCCGCTAGAACAAAAGTAGTCACTGCTTATCAGCGCCCCCCTTCCTTGGAATGGCGGTAATTACATGGGTACCGACACACATGACATCACAAAGCATACAGCGGCATACGGCACCAAACACCACAGGGTGCAAACACCACACAACGTGCCCCAACCGGCCAAATACCCAACAAATAACCCAAGCTGCCAAACAACCCAACCTGCCCAGCAACCAACACACCATTCAACAAACCAAACAAGCAACCGCATCGCACGATACCCCACCGCACCACACCACACCACACCACATGACACCAGACCACACCACATGACACCCGACCGCAGCAAACGACAACATAGCACACCACAGGGCACGTCATGTGACCACAACACACTAACCCCCCCCCCCCCCCCCACACATTACAGCACACCACAGCAGATGACACAGTACAGCAGACCGCGGCACACCACAACACACCACACTATATGACACCACTTTCCACCTTAGGAGACCACAACACACCACCACACTGCAGAGCATTGTATGGCATACCTGCAACTTGAAATTGCAGTTGGTCAGGTGAAACCCACAAAATCCAATAAAAAAACCACCTGTGAAACAAAAGAAAGAACAGCCTCCCAGACCCTTGAGTTCAACCCCCCCCCCCCCCCCCCCGCGCCCAAGGTAGTTCTCAAGCCCCCCCCCACCCCCCCCGCTGAAAAATGTGTGACAAAAGCAGAGACGCCCCCCCCCCACCAGAGCTTGAAGGGAAGGCAGCCCGACAGTGCCCGTACCTACGTCAAAAGGTGTGCATGCATGTGTGTGTGTGTGTGTGTGTGTGTGTGTGTGTGTGTGGCGCGCGCGCGCAAATATGACTAGACATGTACCAAATGTGATGGTTTCTATGTGTCTATGTGCCATGGAACCCCCCCCTTTCCACATTGGTGTCTTTTACTTGCCAAATGTGTGTGCATGTGTTTGTTCTAGCCTTGTTCTAGCGAAGCGTTCTAGGATCGTTCTGCCGCCGTTCTAGCGGGGCGGCGCTAGAGCGCCGCTAGAACGATCCTAGAACGGTAATGTGTACCTGTTGAATTTCAGGTCAAGAATGTGTTTTTCTGAAAAACAAGGTATGGACCCCCGAGTATGGTAATAGGGGTCCAATTTGCACCCCTCATACCCCCGCCCCCCTATGCCCATGGCTCGGGGCAACCACTACTTTTCTTCGTTCTAGCCGCTGTAGCCGGTTCTAGGCTAGAGCGAGATGGGGTATTCTAGCGTGTACCAAGGGTAGCCTTCACAACAACCACTTTGTGCTCAAATTGGTCACAGTGGCTCAGACTTCCAGGCGCTTCAAGTGTGCTCCACTATCCGCCCCCCAAAAAGGGCCCACTATTTGAGAGTTTTTGAACCAAGCATTTTTGTAATTCCCCGACTTGTGGCTTTCACCAGAACCTGTTTGTGGTCGAATGAGTCATATTCTATTGGCTCGAAGATGCAGGCCCTCCAAGTGTGCTCGACTATCTGCCCCAAAAAAAGGGCCCACTGTTTCAAATGTTTTTTGAACCAAGCATTTTTGTGGTGCCCCAACCAGTACCTTTTACCGGAACTTGTTTCTGGTCGAATTGGTCATAGTGGCTCAGAGATCCAGGCCCTCCAAGTGTGCTCCACTATCCTCCCCGAAAAGAGGGTCCACTGGTTCAAATTTTTTGGAACCAAGCATATTTGTAATGCCCCAACCTGTAGCCTTCACCGAAACTTGTTTTTGGTCCAATTGGTCACAGTGGCTCAGAGATCCAAGCCCTCCAAGTGTGCTCGACTATCCGCCCCCAAAAAAGGGCCCAATGATTGAGATTTTCTTCAACCAACCATATTTTTTATGCCCCAACCTGTAACCTTCAACAAAACCTCATTCTGGTCGAATTGGTCACAGTGGGTCAGAAATCTACTCCCTCCAAGTGTGGTGAACTATCCGCCCCCCAAAAAAGGGCCCATTGCTTCAGATTTTTTTCAACCAAGCATATTTGTAATGCCCCAACCAGTAGCTTTCACAATTACCTGTTTTTGGTCGAATGGGTCTTAGTGGCTTAGAGATCCAGGCCCTCCAAGTGTGTTCGACTATCTGCCCCCCCCAAAAAAAGGCCCACTGATTCAGATTTTCTTGAACCAAGCATTTTTGTAATGCCCCGACTTGTAGCTTTCGCGGGAATCCTTTTTGGGTGGATTTGGTCACAGTGGCTCAAAAATTTAGGCCCTCCAAGTGTGCTCGACTATCCGCCCCCCTTCACACAGGCACACAAACACGGAAACAGCAGGAGAGGTAGAAGATGACATCTGCAAGTGATTCATGTACATGGCATATGAGCATTGTACACGATGAACTCATGACATATATTTCCATTTGAATCATGCTCCAACTGCGAGGTGCAACATTCCTACATCCTACATCAGAACATATATACATATATATGTATATTGATCAGAGTCCTCCTCCTCAGCTTTGTGGGACCCAGTGGCTTGGGTCACTAGAGGCACAATCAATGGGATGAGGTCCCCCTTACCGGCCGGGCTTCCATTCAGCAGGGGGAAGGGCTTCATCCACGTCTTGGGGCAGAGACCCGTGCCCCGCACGTAGTGCAGCAACGTGAGGGGCAACGTCCAAATCCTAAAGGGGAGGGCCCCCTGTGGCCTCCCCCCCCCCGTTGTCCCTGTCCCACTCCGGGAAGTGTAGCGGCTAGGGGCACCAGCCCCCTTCTTCTTCTTCCTGTGCCCCGTGCCCTGTGCCATCTTCGTCTTCCCCTTCAACCCTGTAGAGGACACAGGGGCATCGGGGTTTGACTCAAACTCAGTATCAGACTGAGTCTGCTGGGGGGGGGGGGCAGTCGCGATGTGGTGGGGCACCACCACCAAAACCATGTTCCTTGTGAGGGGGGCAAAGGGCACTAGCCCTTTGCCCCACAGGTGGCAGCTCCTCTACAACCTTCACGATTGCCTTTAGAACAATGGGAGCCCACCCAGTGCGCCGATGCTTCATGTTCCCAGGTACCTTGACACGGGATGCGCATGCATCAAACATGGCCCTACACTCCCTCCCTAGCATGGCAAATTTGCTGGGGGGGGGGGGTTCCCCCACTCCATTGTGGGGTGTTGCAGGTGCCACAGCACCACCCGCACTGCAATATACATACAACTTTTTTGATGGCGTTGCACGGGGGGGGGGGGGGGTGTGCAGGGCAGCCTCAACACCCCATGCACAAAGTTTCATGCAGGCTGACCTGGAGGCATTAGTGCCTGCCAAGTCGAAAATTTCAACCCCCCCAGCATGCACGGTAGCAACGTGGCCGTGCAGCTGCTCATCCCCCCCCCCCCCCTGAGTCACGTCCCTTTTGCCAAAAGGAGGGAGGGTGGAGGCAGTTATTTTGCGCAGGGGGGGGACTTGAGGAGATGGCGCTTTTTGGCTTCCCCCCATGGGCACGCATCTGCACAAGCAGCCCCTCTCCCTTCTTGTTGTGGGCAGTGGCAGTGTCCGTGAGCCTGCGCTCCTTCTCCGTGAGGCCAGCCCCCCCTTGCTTCTTCCGCCCGCACGTTTCCCTAACCTTAACCTCTGCAGCCACAAACTTGCTAACCTCCTCCTCCTCAACATTCCCCCTCGGTGCCCTTACGTGCTCAGCCGGCTACCATGGCAGCACAGATAGCAGACATTTAGAAAAATGGCCTTACCAAAATAGTGCAGCCTCGGGAGGGGGGGGGGGGGGGGCTACAGGTACTGGAAAAAAGACACACACTTCCCCTGTGGTTGGGGGTGTGGACTGTTCACCCTTGGCTTGCAACCACAAGTCCATAACTAACAGTTTTGCCCGTTTGGGTGCAGACTGGTTTGGCTTTGGGACGGGGGCCAAAGAAAACTCTGTACCCCACAGGGGACGATGGGGGTGATATGTCGGCTGCAGGTCTATCCTGAATACCTCGCCCATGGGGGGGGGGGGGGGGGTCACCACTTTTTCCCAAACCCTTGGTGGGGCCTTAGTCCCATACCCGCCACCCCTGAGTCTCCCCCATCACCTCAGTGACTTGGGAGCCACTTATAGTGCCTTTCAACGCACTATGGATGGTCGCGAGCGGTGCTTCACACAAGGCGTCATTGATGATGACCCTTAACACGTCAGATGGGATATGTGTAAAAGAGAGGGGGGGGGGGGAACTAAACATTACATGTGATAATTTTTTTACTATGCTTTTTAACCTTGGCATCTTTACACCAGGACAACACATCACTCTGCGTCCACTTTAGCTCGCCAATTATTGGCTCCGGTTGGTTGGAAAGAACATACCTTGGGGGAATTTAAAATGGTCACCGAGACGCTCATCTACCTCTTCAGCAAAGGTGTGCTTTGTGTTATATTTGGGGTCAGGGCCAACTATACAACGATTCTTATACTGAATGCCGTAACTTGTTTCGTGCTTGGACGGAGTTGTCTTGCCAACGGCTTTCCTTGTGGTTAAGACCGGTGTTTGACATTTTTTACGCATGAGCATTGCCAACAACGTATCTTTCGGTGAAATGGCATACTGCTTAGGTGTGACCAGATCTAGAAAAACCTTTAACATTCGGGGCTCAATTGTCTCTGACGGCCTATGCCTTAGACATAGTGCCGCCAACGCATGTTGAAGACGGGACTGCACGTCCCCGGGTTCAGGTAATTCCACATTGACAACTTGAGCATCAATCATCTCTGCCTCAAACTCCAAACTTCCTCCGTCCTTGGGGCCCTTGGGGTCTTGGGGGCCCGAAGAGGATGCACTGCCCTGGCTGGCGTTGGACATGTCTATTGCAAATGCCGGAGCAGAAAGTGCAACGTCACACAAGAGCACAAGGTGCAGAGAGGCGCAACCAACACAATGGACACAAATCTTGTTCACAAATGTTTGTAAGTACCAGGAATGGCACGCAAAGCATGTGGAAGCAAAGAAAGAAAGCAAGCCCCTGAATGCATCCTTCTCGAGCCGGGGAGTAGCTCGAGGCAGGGATCTTCTGTCGTCTTACCGGATTTGACCTAGTGTTATCTGACATAGGAAACGGACATCTATAGAGTGGGCAATTGACAAAAGACACAAATCTCGTTCGCAAATATTTGTAAGTACCGGGAATGGCACGCAAAGCATGTGGAAGCAAAGCAAGAAGAAAAGCCCCTGAATGCCTACTTCTTGAGCCGGGGAGTAGCCCGAGGCAGGGATCTTCAGTCGTCTTGCCGCATTCGGCCTAGTGTTATCTGGCATAGGAAACGGACATCTCTAGAGTGTGCAATTGAGGAAAAACACAAATCTTGTTCACAAATAATTGTAATTGTTGAGAATGGCACACAAAGCACGTGAAAGAAAAGAAAGAAAGAACGCCCCTGAATGCCTCGTTCTCGAGCCGCGTAGTCGCTCGAGGCAAGGATCTTCACTCGTCTTGCGGGATTCGGCCTAGTGTTCTCTGGCATACGTAATGTACATCCACACAGTGTGCATTTGACAGTGGACACGGGACACAAGTCTTGTTCACAAATATTGTTCATGGACCATCTTGCAAGCAAAGCAAGCACCAAGCATCCTACTAAAACTCCAATGGGTTTAGGGTCCACACATGCCACCAAAATTTCTTCCCAGCGTTCCATGGAACCTTGGGTGGAAGGTCCCTAGACCATTCCAAGCGATATTGGCTGCGTTTTGGGGCTCGAGCTGGCTGCCAAACCTTCCGAGCGGCTTTCCAGGGGTCAGCCCCTTCCATATCTAAAATGGGGGAAACGACCCCAACGAAGCATATCGCGCGCACCTCGCCGGGTATGCCCCAAAATTGCCCCCGGTGATGGAAGAATATTGCTCTCGCTTGCAACGTTCTATGCTAGGCACAGGTGGTACATGTGACGCAGGTCGTCCTAGAGCTGTGTCGTCTCCGAGCATGGGCCGTGGCGGGGATGAGCATCGACTACGTCAAGTGTTTCGATCTCATCCCCCAGGCGGTCGTGTTGGCCCTGGCGTTGGACCTAGGCATGGACCCGGGCACGTGCCGTGCCCTCTAGGCCATGTATAAGCACCTCCGCCGGGCCTTCAAGATCCGGGGCCCTCGGCCTGTGGTGGAAGGCCACCAATGGCATCCTCTAGGGGTGCCCCTTGTCGGTGATCCTCGTGAAGGCGCTCACCATGATCTGGAAATGGTGGGTGGATTCCCTGCGCCGGTGGGTGTGCGCGTGGACGGCCGCCCTCCCCCCCGTTTCGGACGAGACGCGGCAGATGGCTCGAGCCAGGAGCCCTGCTCCCCCTCAAGGATGCGGGCCCGGGCTACGCTGTGTTGGGGTCATCGGGCTATGCGGACGACACCTAGGCGGTGGCCCTGGGCGCGGCCTCCCTCAAGGGGACGGTCCCCGCGACGCAGGAGTGGCCGCAGGTCACAGGCCAAGACGTCCGCGTGGACAAATCTTGCTCCTGGTTCGAGGGGGAACAAGGCGCCCCGGCGGTCTTGCTCTGGGGAGTCCCGATCCCGCTGGCGGCGACTTTTCGCCAGCTTGGTGTCAACGTCGCCGTTGGGGGCTCCAGGCTGACGGGGCCAGTGCTGTCCCGCGATCTGGAAGCGGGACGGAGCGCCCTTTGTCGCCTCGCCCGCCTCTCCAAATGTGACCGCCGGGAGCGGGCTATCGGCACGCTAGTCACCCCGCTTGCGCTTCATGGGGTGGTTGTCGCTTCGGTGACGGAACTCGACCTGCAGGGGCTGGACACCGTGGTCGTGCGGGCCCTGTGGGGAGACATGCGCCTGTCCCGGGCCAAGGAGCTTATTTTCACGGTCCTTTCCAAGGGGCACCGCATCTCCGCGGTCATGCACACGTGGTACGAGCAGCTGCTTTGGCTGGCCCGGCTGGCCCGGGCCGCGAGTCACCCAAATCCTCACCCACGCTATCTGGGAGTTGGCAGGCCGCCCTCCCGGGAAGGGCCCGGTGGGGCACGCGCTCCGAGCGGCGGCCACCCTTGGCTGGAGCCCGCGCAAGGGCTGGTGGTCCTAGGACGTCCCGGGGCACGAGCACCCGCTACAATTCGTGCAGGGGCCCCTGCGGTGGCAGCAACACCAGTTCCGGGATAGCCTTCGCTGGTATTCCTCGCGCCTGCTTGAGGCGCGGCGCCCGGTCACCTTCGGGGGACTGAGCGATGGGGCGGACGGCCCGGTTTGCCGCGCGGCACTGCGGGCCGCCTCAACCGAGTTGGAGAAGTCGCTGCTGCACGGCCGCATGGTCGGGGCCCTGTGGACAACGGCCATGGTGTCGGGCCACGGCATGCGGACCAATTCCGCGCGCCCCCAAGGCGGCGCGGCACGCGAGGACGAAGTGCACGTCCTGTGGGACCACCGAGTGAGAAACTACCACATGGACATGGCGGCCCTCGCTCAGCGACGCGGTGACGGCAATCTCCCACCTAGGGCCCACGCACCAGTGGCCATCGTGCCTGCGGAAGGCAGCCTATTCCCCTTGCGGCTGGCGCACGGATTGGACCGGGGACTCCTGGACGAGTTCCTGTGCCGCCTTTACGGCATGTACCTGGCGGTCCTCGCTGCCCACATGGCAGCCAGCGAGGGGGGCCAGCCGGGCCGCCGGGCTTTCCCTTTCGGACCAGTCGCGTCCGCGGCCCCGCAACCCCTACACGTGGGACGACTTCGTCAGCCCCCCGCCGGGGGACACAGTCCGCCTCCAGCCACGGCTCCGGCAGGGGACCCCGCAAGGCCGGCGATGGCCCCAAGACTTCATCCACCACTTAGTCTGGTGGGCCCGGGCGCTGGCGTGGATGCCGGGGCCGGTGGAAGACTCCCCGGCAGAGTTGGCCCTAGATTATGAGGCGTTTGTGGGGCGGGGGCTCCCAGCCTCCCCGGACCATCGGCTGCGGGAGCGCACCTGCTGGTCACTCCTCCCCCTAGGGAGCCCCGGGTGCGCCGGGCTTCTGGCCTGCCCAATCTTCGGGACGCGCCACAAGGAGATGGTGCAGCTTATGCGCCTGGCAACGCACTACCGGGACTCGTGGGTCAACCGCCTGCGCGCGCCCGCCCGCATACGGCCGCCGAGACCGCCGCTGGGTGACCATTTCCTTATGGACTGCTTCCAACGCCCCCTGGAGGGGGGGAGAGGGGGCATACTCCCGTATGCCAAGACGCCCCCACGGGCGCCGCCCAGAAGCGTCCTGCTCGCAGCCCCGCAGCGCAGCCCCCCACCGGGGGTAGCAATGGCACGCAGGGCGCGCACTACTTGGAACGTGGGGCGCCGTCGTGCGCTAGGTGCATAAGCCTGGGCTGGGGCATCAGCCGTTGCTGCCGGGCGGGCTACGAAGGCCACACCGACCCCGCGGCAGGCGCACGCTAGGCCCACGATGTCCGAGAGCCCCTTCCCGGGTCGCGCCGGGACGCCAGGTGCAAGTACGTGAGGACCGGCGCGCGGGAGCAGCCGCGCTGTCATCCTGGCTGGGGGGCGGGGGGGGCGCCCCGACCTCCCAACCCCCGCCGAGCTTGGGACCCCAACGACACGCCGGTGCAGGGCGCCTCCCGGAACGCTGGGCACCTGCCTCTCCCCGGTATTAGGGCCACACGACGCGAGGCCCACAAAGCGCCAGGCGCCTGACCTCGTGGCTGACCCGGGGGAGCTCAATAGATGAGAGGCCACCGCGATCGGGCGGGGGGGAAGCTAACCCTTTCTCCCCCCAACCTATGGGAAGGAGGGACGGCAGCCCCGGGCCGATGCCCGCGGGCACCTCCATCTCCACCGACTCCGCGAGGGACCCCGCCCCCCCAGCCCCCCCTCCCCACCCCAAAAAGCAGCCCCAACCCCCGCTCCTGGACGTTTTTAGCCGAGCTGCCGGCGTCGCTCCCTGACGTTTTCAGCCGCATCTCGGCGTCCCTGAGTCGCCGCACATTGCCTCGGCAACTATCCCCACCGAGGGGTCGGAGGCGGCCCTGGCCGAAGGCCACCAGGTCAGTGGCGGAGATCATCCGCGTACGCCCCCCCCCCCCCCCCTCCTTGCGCTGCGGCCGGCGCCGCCAAGGGGAGCTCCGCTGACCCAAGGGCGGACACGCCCTCAACGCCTTCGCCATCCCAGCCCACACTACCGCCACAGCAGCAGCACACTCGTACCTCCTGGCGGCCGTATTGGCACAGGTGGGGGGGGTGTAGGGGAGGCCACGGGCGCCTGAACTCATTTGGGCCACGGGGGCGGCCGCCAGCCAATGTGTGACCCCGAGGGGTGTTCGACAGTTTGGGGGGCTGTGGGGGGGGGGGGACCCCACCCCCCTCCGAAGGGGGGGGGGACCCCTCCCCCCCCCTTGCACCTTTTCCGGCAGGCCCCGTCCAAGCGCGCAAACACACAAAGCTAACAAGATGCACTGTGAATGGTCATTATTTTGCTCCACTGCAGCACTTTCAGAGTAGTATTGAATGTTGCCTTGAGTTCGCCCAAAGGCCTCTCCTTCCCCTTGTCACAAACCACAGACATATATGTAGAGAAGCGAAGGGAGCCACAGACATATAGAGAGAGAGAGAGAGAGAGAGAGAGAAGCGAAGGGAGGGGAGGGGCCTCAAGCTTGGGAATCATCCTCCCACTCGTCGCGTGCCCAAGTGCACAAGTGGGCAAATTGGCTACCTCACCCCTGCCGTATCGGGGAGCCCCTCCACTTCAAAGCGGGGGACTAAATCAGAAGTGGCCCACAAAGTGGGCAAGGTGGCTACATAACCTTTTTTGTGCTTTTCAGCCATTTTTGAATTCTCCACAAAATTCTGAGTATTTTGAGGATAGACACATAGGGTGGAACAAGAAAAATTCCCCCTGCCGTATGCCTAAAACAAAATCTGCGGCGCCTCCGGCGCCGACAAAGCACCTTGTTCCGTGCGACAATTTTGGGGTCCGTAGAGGGCCCCCCCCCCCCCCCCCCCTTGGGGTCGGGTCCTGACCACGAGCGCCCCCCGTGAACGGGGCCCAGCTCCCCGCCCCTCTGCCTTTGTACATAGGCCAGAGGACGCTAATAGACGAATGCCGTATTTACGTGTTTTTCACCCTATTTGGGTATTGGGCCGGGGGGGGGGGGGGTCCCAAGGGATCAGTACCCGGGTTTTCACCCTAGACAGCTCAAAAATCGAAGTTTTCGAAACTTATTTTTTGATATTGTGATCCCTTAAAATGACCATCCAAGGTATGCAAAGCATGTTTTAGGCCGTATTTGCGTGTTTTTCACCCTGTTTGGATATTGGGCGCACAGGGGGGGGAGGAGGGGCTCCCAAGGGATTGGTACACAACCTGCCTATGCAGTTTTCCACCCTTGACGGCTCCAAAATAAAACTTTTTGGAACTTTTTGATATGTAAAGCATGTTTTAGGCCATATTTATGTCCTTTTTTCCGTATTTTGTGTGTACGTTGCATGGGGTAGATTCTATGCAAGGTGGACTTGCAGAATGCAATTGAATTTTTGCGAAACTCGTTTTTTCTTTCTGATATTGTGATCACCTCAATTGACAATCCAAGGCATGTAAAGCTTGTTTTAGGCCGTATTTATGTCTTTTTCACCCTATTTGGATATTGCGCGCACGAGGGGGGGGGGGGGGGGTTCCAGGGGATTGTTACACAACCTACGGATGCCGTTTTTCACCTGGACAACTCAAAAATCAAAGTTTTCGAAACTTGTTTTCTTGATCTTGGGATCCCTTAAAATGACCATCCAAGCTATGTATAGCATGTTTTGGGCCATATTTATGTCCTTTTCCCCCTTTTTTGTGTGTGCATTCCTTGGGGTACATTCTTTGCAAGGTGGACTTGCCAAAGGCAACTAAATTTCCGAAACTCGTTTTTATGATATTGTGATCACCTAAAATGACCATCCCGGGCATGCAAAGCATGTTTTAGGCCGTATTTATGTCTTTTTCACCCTATTTGGGGTATTGAGCGCACCAGGGGGGGGGGGGGCTCCCAGGGGATTGGTACACAACCTGCTTATGAACCTTGGACGGCTCAAAAATCGAAGTTGTCGAAGCTTGTTTTTTTGATATTGTGATCACTTAAAATGACCTTCCAAGGGATGTAAAGCATGCTTCAGGCCGTATTTATATGTTTTCCCATCTTTTTTTTTGGGGGGGGGTCTCCCAAAGGATTGGTACACAACCTGCTCATGCAGCTTTTCACCATGGCAAGCTCAAAAATCGGAGTTTTTGAAACTGATTTTTTGATACCGTGATCACCTAAGATGACAATCCAAGATATGTAAAGGATGTTTTAGCCCGTATTTATGCGGTTTTTACCCTTTTTTGGGTGTGTGTTGCTTGGGGTAGATTCTTTGCGGTTGGCCATAGAATTTTTTTGATACCGTGATCACCAAGGATGACCATCCAAGGTATGCAAAGCATGCTGTAGGCCGTGTTTATGTCTTTTTCACCGCATTTGGGTGTTGGGCGCGCGGGGCCCCCGCCCCCGGACCTAATACCCAAATAGGGTGAAAATCATGTAAATGCGGCATTCGTCTATTTGCGTCCGCTGGCCTATGTACAAAGGCGGAGGGGCGGGGAGGTGGGCCGAGTCGAGTTCAAACGCCCGTAGCCTCCCCTACAAGCCCCCCGCCTGTGACCACACGGCGGCTAGGAGGGACGAATACCACATGAGCCGGTTGTGTACCAATCCCTTGGGAGCCCCCCACCCCCCCCCCCCGTGTGCCCAATACGCAAGTAGGGTAAAAAAGACATAAATACGGCCTAAAACATGCTTTACATATGTGGGACGCTCATTTTAGGTGATCACAAAATTAAAAAAAAATAAGTTTCAAAAACTTCGATTCTTGAGCTGTCGAGGGTAAAGAACTGCATAAGAAGGTTATGTACCAATCCCTTGGGTGCCCCCCCACCCCATACCCAATAGTGCGCATCCAGAGCCATGTCCGTCGGCATTTGGCAAACAAGCAGGTGAAAGAGCTCAAGCAACACTTGGCACTTCAAGAAGATCAGGAAGAGTCACAAGAGCTAAGGAGACTCCTCATCACCGAGGAGGTGCTAAGGTTGCCGGATGAGGTATTGCTTGCTCTAGCACTGCACCATTCTCGGGTTGCCATGCATACCACTCCGCTGCAAGATTTTGTACAGCATGGAAACCAGCGAAGAATCTTCTTCGAGCCCTCACTGAAGTTGTCGGTTAGCGGTTAAAGGGGCTTTGCGACGAACTTGCCGGTGGAACATTAAGCAACCGCTTTGCACACCTTGGATTGTCATTCTAAGAGATGCAAGTGTCGAAAAAAATGTTTCGAAAACTTCGATTTTTGAGCTGCCCAGGGTGAAAAGCAGGTTGTGAGGTGATCACGCTATCAGAAAAATAAATTTTGAAACCTTCGATTTTTGAGCTATTGAGAGTGAAATACTACATGAGCAGGTTGTGTACCAATCCCTTGCCCCCCCCCCCCCCCCCCCCTCCCCCGCACCCCATACGCAAATAGGGTGAAAAAGACATAAATACGGCCCAAAACATGCTTTACATTTCTTGGATGACAATTTAAGGTGATCACAATATCAAAAAAAAATATTTTCACAAACTTCAATTTTTGAGCTATCGAGGGTGAAAAATTGCATGAGCAGGTTGTGTACCATTCCCGTTTGCTCCACCTCCCTCCCTCCCGCGCCCAACTACCAAAAAGGTGAAAAAAACATAAATACGACGTAAAACATGCTTTACATATCTTCGATGGTCATTTCAGGTGATAATGACATCAAAAAAAAAGTTTCCCAAAATTCGATTTTCGAGCTGCGTAGCGTGAAAAATTGGCCTAAAACATGCTTTACATATCTTCGATGGTCATTTTAGGTGATCACAATATCAAAAAAAAATAAGTTTTGGAAACTTCGATTCCTGAGCTGCTGAGGGTGAAAAGCTGCATAAGCTGGTTGTGTACCAATCCCGTTTTACCCCCCCCCCCCCCCGCGCCCAATACCCAAATAAGGTGAAAAAGACATAAATACGGCCCAAAGCATGATTTACATACCTTGGATGGTCATCTTGAGTGATCACAATATTAAAAAAAAAAGATTTTTCAAAAACTTCGATTTTTGAGCTACCGAGGGTGAAAAAATTGCACCGGCAGGTTGTGTACCAATCCCGCATTTAAGGGGTGAGTGGTGTAACAAAAGTCCTTTGTTTTGCGACTTACATGACACTTCACCCACCACCAACCATTGTCGGTCACCCTCCCTCCGATGTCGGTGACCTCCTCCCCCCCCCCAACCCCACCACACGTTGAAGTTGCGCCTCAAACCTATTTTGTAGGCTTTGAATTTTGTGCACATCGAGGATAACAAGCAATTGTTTGTAGTTTTTGGGTGTATGTTTTGTCAAGTTTGGCGTAATGGCATACATTTCTTTCAAACTCAAGGGCCGCAATGTATGCAAAATTTGTTTCGCGAGTGTAAGCGAGTGTCGGAGTGTTGAGCAAAATCTTGTAGAATGCGAGCAGAATGGGAAGTAAACAAGCAAGTTTAGTGACGGGTCAATGTGCAAGTGTACTACTTGGAACACCAAACTACGACAATCTTTTCAAACTTAGCTTCAAAGGCACTGAGCCGTGGACTTCATTAAGGTTTGTGCGAACTTGTTTCTTGGAAGGTTGTAGGACATGATGGGCACATCTTGCGGGTGTGGTAACAACTCAATACGTTGCAACCATGGGTCAACTACAACATGCAGTTGATTCATGATGTGTTAATTGAGCCACGCACGATGTGAACTAGTATCAAGAATTGTGCAAAAAAGAAGAGATTTTTCGGATCTTCTCCTAGGCTACTTCTTGGTGGTTGTTTTCGTGCTTTTTTTGTTCCCTCGTTGATCAGGAGCATGTTGGTAAAATCCACGGTGTAATGTTGAAACGCTAAATGCACGTCTTTGTGATAACACACAATGGTTGGAGGCGGTTTGAAACTATCGATCTCTTGCACCAAGACTCCGGTTCGCCCCTTCTCCAAAAGCGCATTAGCAAATTTATCGTGGTGGTATTCATTGGGCAACAGTAAAAATGGCCTACGGACATTCCAAGAGCTTTCCAAACCCAAGCTCCTTGCCTTTATCCCTTCAACCACTTGCAAACATTCTCAATGTGAGAGACAAATACTTTAATGCAAATAGCCTACATGGTGTAGGCATGGCACTATTGTGGTGAGTGCAAGAGCAAGATCTTTGATGATATGGCACGCATAAGCTTTTGGTCTCCAAATACGATGGGTGCATTCGTTGGCAGCAATAGGCTACTTTGGGGGTTGGGGGGGCTTAGGATTTCAATTCATGGTGCCCCATAGCTGCTACTTCCTCGCCAATAGTACCCCTTCCCCGGCTGCAACAGTAGCCCACTGATACATGCTTTTTTTGCCCTTTGGTATCCAAGCGACCCGCCTCTGTGTGTAGGCTGAATGATATGGAGGTATAGGGGAAGTAGACTACAAAGTATATGGGTGTACAAGGTGTATGGGTACAATAGCACGTAGGGGGATAACAAGTATGGGTATAACAGCAGAGGTACGTACTTCTGGCCCGGACCTCCCCCGCTTGTGCAACGAAACAACTAACACACAAGAAACAATTGAAGCATACCAAATTTGGTGCGGCAAACGGAGCACACAGAAACTCAAGCTGAAGGTGTTTGCCATGCAGAATTCGTAGTAGCAACCAGTTGTTCAGGCAGGGTTGTCACTGCCAATCTTCTCACTACAACTGCCAGTAGGGGTGATGATGTCACTACTATCACCACTGCCACCGCTCACACAGATTGCAGCATAATCATTGGACGTTGACGGATCTGTTGCAATGACCGATGTGTCTCCATCATACATAGTACCCAAGTTGTACCCCCCCCCCCCCGTCGTTCCTCACCCCAGGGAAGACGTGTCGTTCCTCACCCCAGGGAAGACGGTCCCCCACCACCCCCTGGGGGACAGTCACCAAGTGACAGTCCCCCCCCCCCCTGGGGGACCGCACTACCACCGTAAAGAATTCAGCATAAGATACGTTCAAAGGGCTGCCAATGTACGGAGACCTACTCCTTGACCGCCTCGGCGTAAATTTCTTGGTTCTGCTCCACTTCACCTTGAAATCTTGCACATGCTCTCCACTTTCCACTGGAATTTGGGCAGCACTCTTGGGTGGTGGTTTTGCCTTCTTGGTAGGAGGCTTGGCAAGCGCAAGCAGATTTTTGGGACTCCATTTCCCTTCGGGAATGTCCCTTGTGAATTACAACTTGTTCCCAAAACTGTGTCCCATACCCCATACACCATGGGCGCTCTTCACCCACACAACCTCCGTGTCAGAATTCAGGTCACTATCATCATCCATCACATTTGTCCCAGGGGGAAACATGGTTGTGCTGTCAAGTTCCATTTCAGCGAAATAAAGCAAAATGTCCCGCCATGAGTGCAAGGGATACAAGTGGCAGTGCCCCACAACACAGTCACCTACACAACAACACAATGAGCCGCAACGAAAAATTTTGGGTTGACCAAGTGACGGTCCCCCACCCCCCCCTGGGGAACGACAAGGGGGGGGGGACGACAAGGGGGGGGGGGGTACTCATAAGCAGTTCCTTTCAGCAAACTAGAGTTTGAGGTGAGGAGGAGGCAACACAGTCACATGCGCCGAATGGCTTCTTGGTTGTAGTCAACGGTGCCGTTGGCATGCCTCCACTTTAAGTTGTTTTTTGGAGTGTCCACGGGTAAAACATGCGCCTTGACTGAGTGGAGGACAACAAACAGTCCAATCTTCATGTCATGTGCAAAGCAGTTTGGACTGGGCCTTACTTTAGGGTATCATCGCTGCTCTGCGACACTTGAGTGACAATTTTATGGTCGCTACCAAGGGTCCTGCGTCGCAGGATGTTATGCATTCAGTTGACACTACTCTGAACCTGGTTTCGAGAATCACAGAACACTTGCTCAGCCTTTGTGACAACTGCCACATGGTACCACTATTTCTTGGGCATTGAAGAAAAGGCTCAAACACTAGGGTTGAGGAACCCCCCTTGCTTGCAAGATCAACAGTACGAGCACTCAATTTAACGGAACCGGGTTGTCTAAGCGGTGACGATTGCACGGTGAATTCCTATGTCCAGTAGATTGCAGAATAAGTTGGGGTGCACAATTGCTTTGGATGCTTGCAATTAATAGTGTGCACAATCAGTGTGCAGGGTGCACAATGTCCATAAATTGATGTAGTTACTCAGATGCTAAAAAAAATGCACACCCCAGAGTTTCAGTGCCTCATACTGCGGCTGATATAGGATGAACTGAGGTTGACGCTAGTTTGCTTGCAGCCTGCAAAAATTTATCCCAATCGTTTTGATGGGTGATCATGCCTCCTTCCCAACAGTATCAATCTTGGCTGTGCATTTGTGGGTCAATGCAAGAGAACAGATTTTCAAGAAGGTTTGGTGCAGTCGAAACAGCTGTGGATATGCTTACACCACAAGCAAAAAAAACCCCATCTCGTGAGGTTGTAAAAATAGTTTCTAAATCACCACCGTTTTGGGAACCATGGATTTTGCTTCAATTAAAAGATTGCTTTGCTTCCACTGTTCCGCTCGTTTGCCTGAATCACCCCACCCACCCACCCACCCACTGCACCAAGGCCAAAGGATCCAGATTTCTACTTTTCTTTAGGGACAGGAATTATGGACGGTGCCCTGTTTCTTGTAATAAGTACCTTCCTCCAATTGTACCCATCTCCTCTGCACTGAAAGTTTTCCAGTTCTACTATGCTTACAACCGGAACTAGTTCCATCTGTCTTCAAGCCCATCCATCCCACACTTCTCCGCCTATGGCATAAGACAACGACGTACCTGCTGAGGTTGTAGGGCAAATATTTGGGGCCAAATTCGCCACCAATAGAGCTAGTCCTGCTGGAGGGTGGGGCCACACTGGGGGGTCGGCTTCGATCCTGTGCACGGCTGGGCCTGCGTTCCATTCGGGGGCGTCCGTCTGGTGCAGGGGAAGAGGTAGACCGACGGGGTGGCTTGCGGCCGCTGGGTTCGGACCTCCTGCGGGCCTTGCGGGTGTACACATAGTAGTTACCCTCAATGGCAGCAGACTCTTCACTGGTTTCAGGAGACGTGTGCATGTCATAGTATTCAGATGAGAGCTCCCCAGCTGATCCCAAACGTACTGGTTCAGATGTGGACTGCTGCGATGAGACTGACTCGGTGTGCTGAGAAGTGAACACATTGTCCCCAAAATAACGTGGCCATGCTGGCATATGTACAGGAGGTGATGGTATCATCCCAGCAACCACACCTCAACCTTACGTTTTTAGTCCACAAAAATGGCAAAATTTCAACTAGTATTGGTTCCCAAATTTCATTTTCTCCAATGCCAATGTAATGTGTAGTTGGATCAGGTAACCCCCCTCCCCGTATTAAAAAAACCAACTCATAGACCATGTGTGGGGCCAAGCAAGTTACGGGGATCAAATTTGGGCTGATATTGCTGCAATATATCATTTTTTGATGAATATTATTGAGCAACATTGTTGCACAGCATGGACACTGGACGCGCACTATATGGGCACTGTGTGTGCACTGCCCGCAAATTTCGTAAAAGCCCTGAGATACAAACCAAAAAAAGCCACCACCATTGGAAAGCACAGCAATGTGGCAACACAAAGAAATATAAAGTTCTCCTGTCTCCACATGTGCTCTCCACTGTGAAAAATGTAACTTGTGTACAAAAAAATCTTCAAGTCGTGTAATTGTGGTAAGTCGTGTAATTTTTTTTGCGGTAAAATCGTGTAAAAATAAAAAAAAATTAAAAATTGAAAGAAATGCAACCTTTGCAATACATGCCCAATATTTACAGCTGCCGGTTCCGTACGGCACCCCATAGCGACCTTAACGATCGGACGCCGAGTCCACAAAGCACTCAGTACTCTGCGTGGCGGCCAATTAGTTGGGACTCGGCCAATATAACATAGTTTCACATGGTGTCATTGGCACTAGACACAAAATCAGGCCGAAGAAAAGAGTCCTAACAGGGCCATGGCCAAAATCCAATGTGCCGGCACTGGGAACAAAATCAGGCTCAAGAAAAGAGTCCTGACAGGGCCATGGCCAACATTAGTGCCACCAAGGCACTGGGATGGGGCCAATATAATAGCATGCTTATACGCTCAACGATTGGTACACCAAATAGGCGGAGGAAAATATAAGGCTACACGACATGCACCCGCTACAAGTAGCCGCACAATGCACGCTTGTAGATGAGGACAGCATTTGTGTCGCTGGACTTGGGCTTTGCAATTGACAATCCACGCGCGACTCAGCTACCAGCTGCTTGGCCAGCTCATTAATGAACTGCTGGTCACGCTCCAGCTGGCTAGATGCATCTTTGGGGTAGGCATCCAGCACCTTGCACCACTCTTCATGGATGAGGACCTTGGGACAAGTGTCCTCCTCTGTGGCATGAGTGGGGATGGAAGGTTGCGCCATGGCCTCAGGGCCTTCCACGCTTTGCTCGGCATCCTTGAGTGGGGTGGGGGTGGCGTGAGCACTCTCCTTGATCCCCGAAAGTGCACCTTCAACTTAGGTGCCGGGGGAAGGGGACTCAGAAGGGCAAAGAAGCTCAGTCGCGCCCTCCAAATCATCACCACACAGTTCAAGTGGGCCTAGTGGCTACATAACCCATGCTGTTTGGGGGATCCCCAACACTTTAGAGCGAGGGAAATCAGCAGCGTCTATAGGTATGCAGCTGTATGGAAGCGCGATCGTGTTCACAACCCGCCTTTGGGTGGGTGGGCACGACAATATAGAATGAAATCGTAGATGCCCCACACTTTGGGTGGGCGGGTGGGGAGGCTCAGTACAGGAAAAAAAACTGTTTACATTGACGCAGGATACGACACCATGCACACCGCACACAGCACGCAAAGCAAAATTACAGATCGGCGGCGATCTGGAATTTTGCAAAGCACACGCCAAGCATCAAAACACAGCGTCCTCGGCATATCAGCAACGTCTCTGGGCTTCAACCCCACATCCGGTGCCCCTCTCCACCGCCGATTCGGCCAGAGGTGGGCACTCTAGGTGGGACGTCTCATGGCTGCAACTCCACAATCAGGCAACACAGCCATACATTCCACAAGACATGCCCCGGAGGGCACGAAAAATTACATTGGTTACATTAGTTGTAGAGAGCACATGCAGGGCACCAAGAGGTCAGGGTCCCCCACAGCCACACAAGGCACTAGTTCCCACATCCTTGTGTCAAAACGGCACCTCCAACCCGACCCATCCCACAGGGCGTGAAGAGAAATTCAAATGAACATATGAACCGTCGGAGGCATGCATTGTAGCACTCCGCAAGCAACGCGGTGCTCTGTACAAAAGAGTAGGCACAGAAAGTAACAGTCTCATGGATTGAAGTCGGCGCAAACAGCCCAAGCATCCGCAGGAGAACCTGGTATCAAAAGATAGGGCACCCGCTGTCCATCCACCTTGCGTTGATGCGAGAGGGAGATGGAGAGGCGCCATGCACGGCGCCACCCGAAAAGCAAAATCCACCTGTGGCAACGTAGGTGGCCACTGCCTTTCTTAACGACGGGGGACCTGTCGGCCAGCACTTGCCGTGCGTCCACACTCACCTTGCGGGCGATCGCAGCCACCGCCCTCTGTAACACGGCTAGGGCTTGCTCCGTAGACACGGCGACGCCCAAGTAGAAACCTTGCTTGACAGCTGGATGGCTTGACCCGATGGCTTGAAAGTGGGCGGCTAGATGGTGTTTTACTTCCTTGCCTGCGAAGAAAAGGATTGTACATCGGGTGTGGCGTTGAATTGTGGCTCTGTGTGTGTGTGTGCGCAGCGGGTGTCGGTGTGTATACGTGTGCACGTGTGTGTTTGTGTTTGTGTTTGTGTTTGTGTTTGTGTGTGTGTGTGTGTGCATGTGTCTTGTTGCCAGTGGGCATGTGCGAGTCGATGTGTGTGCGTGCGGGTGTGGGTGTGTGTCTGACGTCCATGGCATCCGAGAATCCCCAATGTAGCTTCCGTTTTGCCTTTTGTGATGTCATACCGTCAAGGACATCCAAATAGCCCTAACGACATTCGTGACTACACAATCACATGCTCACCGACTATCACATCTTGTGTTGCTGGTAGGTGCCAATGAGTTTTTTTCCCTTTTGGATGTGGTTGCCTCTTTGCCTTGTCTTTTTTTCGGGACAGTGGTTGCCTTGAAGCTTGTCGTGTTTGTGTGTGTATGTGTGTGTGCACAAAGGCGCCTAGCCTTATGGCTTCATGACAGCTTCAATGCTTCTGCTTTGCTTTGTGCTGCTTTGATTGCTCACTGGCCCAATACGGTGTTCCGGGTGCCATCCAATTCGTTGTGCTCATGATAAACATGAGTGGTCTTATCGTTTGGTTCCTGCACAAGTGTGTGTGTGTGTGTGTGTGTGTGTGTGTGTGTGTGTGTGTGTGTGTAGTTACCAACGATCTATGGATCTGTACCGGGGTACTCAAAAACAACCTGTGCTGGTCCAAATCCTGAGCTCTGCGGCCATGAAACCTCACGGTGAGGGGCATCTGTGGTGCATGGAGTGAGGACTCTTCCAGCTTGCACACCCTGTTGGCCATGATTCGGACTAACCCTAACCCTAACCTGATTGCACCGATTCGGACTGTCGGTGCAAAACCCTATGGCAGCGCAATGTGTGTGTGTGTGATGCCCCAATGATGGTGCATTCTTTTGCTTTGTGAGTTAATTGGTCGTCATGTAGTCACTGAACATTGTTTCCTCCGTATATCTCCCTTCCCCGATGAAGTGACTGGTCGGTATCACAAACTTCGGTGGGCCTGTTGCAGCAATAGGGACAAGGCCTGAGTTTCCCAACTTATCGGGGCTACCTGACAATGAATCCAATCATCGTATGTTCTGCACAGGCTTCTAGTCCAGCGCAGCTACCAAAGGCCGCCTAGAACTTCATCTTGAACACGATGCATCCCCCACGATGCGAGCCCCTCCCTTCCTATCCCCGCTACTGCGGAAAGGTGCCTATTGGCCGCGAGCATGCTCTGTCTTGTTTGACGTTCCAACTGACGAGGATTCTGACACTCGGAAACCGCGTTGTGTCTATTTGTCTTGCAATCGTGTGTGTGTGTGTGTGTGTGTGTGTGTGTGTGTGTGTGTGTTAGTGGTTGTCACTCCACATGTGGGTGCTTCTGCGCAACGACACTTATTTCTATATGTGGGGGTATTTCTATATGTGTGTGTGTCTATGTATGTGAGCGAAGCTTTGGTCCCGTTCCGGGACCTCTATGGGGTCTACGTGTTGCGGGCCACCGGAGTGCCCTAACACATTTTGCAATGACCATGTTGTAGCATCCAAGGCATCCGAAGAGCCCCAACGCGAGCAACAAAGCATCCTGGGCATCTAAAGGGCCTCTATTGGCGCCTAGGGTGTAGTTTTCATGGTTTTCTCTTTCTTCGCTTCTGATTAGTCTTTTTGCCTTTGTGTTCTTTGTGCTCTCCGCTGTCATCCAAATTGTTGCCTTGCGACCCCACCTCGTGAAACTTACCCCCACTTGTTCCAATCCCCGCCCCTGGGGGCTCGCTTTTGTCTAGGTCCGGGTGCAGGGACCCTGACCCTGCGCCAGCACTGTCCATACCGTATGTTACTCGACCCCCCCCTCCCGTTATGGATTGGACGTCGCTGCACAATGGTGGCAGGAGTACCGTATGGTAGGTATACCCCCCAGAAAGAGCGGGCCCTAATTGTCCGTGATCCGCTCCTGTTCAATTTCGGCCCCCCGGCCCGCCTTGCCACGCGCACGGAGAGGGGGAGGGTCCCCCTCTGCACAAGTAACAGACCACGTCCTACACCCTATGATAGGGAACACCCTGACGTCGAGATATCGGTTTTATCACCCCTACACCCTTGCCCCTCAAAACGACCGCCTCAATGAGAACACTCAGAAAATCACCTTCGTTTGCTCCGTTTATGCCCGTTTTGAAGGGTTAGGGTTAGCAAGGTTTGAAGCAGTTTTTCAACCAGTCTCCATGAAAATGGGGCTGAATTTTGCACAGGTTGCTACGCGGCGATGTGACCAATGTTATAGTCCCTTAAAATGACCGGCTCGCAACGAAACGTTAGGAAATAAACTTTGTTTGTTGAATTTGGTGCCGTTTCGAGGAGCTACGGCCATTTTTATGGTTTTTGGGCAGTTTTTGGCTATTTTTTTTTTACCAATTTGGGAATTACCCAGATGGATACATTGACATAAAACGAGAATCTCCCGGCTACTAAAGACATCAAACACGGCTTGCTAGGCTTGGTTGATGAGGGGTGTGCCCCTCATCAACCAAGCCTAGCGTGTGGGCGAACGGCCACATGAGTTTTTTGTATGTTTTGCGCCTATTTTTTTGGTGACATTTCACGCAGTGCATTTGTGCTGTCAACGGCATGCTTTACGGGGATGCTATTTGTTGTAGTTTCCCACACTCTAGATCACCGCCTTCATCCCCTCCTTCAATTTGGCCCCCCCGGCCCGCCTTGCCACGCGCGCGGAGAGGGGGAGGGGGCCCCTCCGCAAAAGTAACAGGCCACGTCCAACCCCCTATGATAGGGAACACCGTGACGTCAAAATTTCGGTTCTATCACCCCTACACCCTTGCCCCTCAAAATGACCGCCTCGACGTGGCGATCATGGCCTGCATCTTGGTTTCCATCATCTATGGTCGTTTTAAATGGCCAGGAGCCCTTGAAATTGGTGGTTTGTAAGCAAGGATCAAAAAACTCCTTTATGTGTAGGGACCGGATTTAAGGATGCGGGACCAAAGTTCATATGCACAATGATGGTATGTGTGAATCTCAAGGCTGAAATCGTAAAAAATCGAATCATAGGGTTAATTGTTTGGTAGCACGGGCGACAGCGCTTTTGGCGGCGGCGCGAACTCGCAGCACTTGGGTGAGTTTTGTTTGCAAAAAGAAAAAGTGGGCGGTTGTCATTCAAGGTCGAGCGTATTGTGTTTGTTTTGCTGCTTGAAATGACTATGTTCTGAGTATGTGCGACGTGCCTTTCACCACAGCTATGCAGTGTATCAAGGCCGACCTTGCAAGGTGGGAGTTCAAGGAAGAGGAGAATTTGGTGCACAAAAAGTGGTGGTTGTCATTTGCGGTCGTGGCTTTGCTCTTCGCGTTTCATTTCGCGTTTGTTGCTGTTTGCCGGTTGCTCATTGCCGTGCCCAGTGCAGCCGCTGACACGAAGGTCCCAGACAAGCCGCAACCGTTTTTGAACAATTTTTGAATGGCTGCTGCTGTGATGGATGCTGCACGAAGTCAATTTGGTGCGTTTGGTTTTGCAAGGGTGAATGCATGCAGGCTTAGGTGGAGTTCGTCTATTTGGTTTGCATGTGCATGCTTGCCTGCAATACGCGCCCTGCTTGATTGGTTTGCTGGAGCTTGCTTGTGTGTGCCCGGTTGGAGTTTGGTTTCGCGTTGGAGTTTACGCCGCGCGCTGGGTGTGTGATAGTGTGTCCGGCGCGCGCTGCGTGTGTGATAGTGTGTTTGCCGCGTGCTGGGTGTGTGATTGTGTGTCCGGCGAGCGCTTGGTGTGTGGTGGTGTGTTTGCCGTGCGCTGGGTGTGTGATGATGTGTCGGTCGAGCGTTGGATGTGTGATAGTGTGTTTGCCGCGCGCTGGGTGTGCGATGGTCTGTCCAGCGCGCGCTGGGTGTGGGAAAGTGTGTTGGCGGCGAGCTGGGTGTGTGTGTGTGTCATTTGTGTGGCAGTGGAGTGTGTGTGTGTGTGTGTGTCATTTCTGTGTCAGTGCACTGTGTGTGTGTGTGTCATTTCTGTGCTAGCGCGCAATGTGTGTGTCACTTGTGTGTCAGCGCGCCGTGTGCGTGTTAGCGCGCAGTGATTGTGTCAATTGTGTGTCAGCGCGCCGGTTGTGTGCCACTTGAATGTTAGCGCGCCGTTTTTGTGTGATTTGTGTGTCGGTGCGCTCTGTGTAGCGCGCAGTGTGTGTGTCTATTGTGTCAGCGCGCAGTGTGTGTGTCATTTGTCGCATTGGGCTGTGACTTTTGCATTTGCAACTGCACTCTCATTTTCCTGTGCAATTTGTGCCTCTCCCTCGCGGTTGTGTCTGCCATTTGCGTTGCCATTTGCCACCGTCACTCTTGCTATGGCTCATGCCTTTGCAACTACGCTCTCATTTGCCTGTGCAGCCTGTCTGCCATTTGTGCCACTGTCGATCTTGCTGTGGCTCCTGCCTTTGCGATTGCGCGCTCATTTGCCTGTGCAAGCTGTGCTTGCCTTTCCATCGTGGTCCTTGTCATTTGTGTGTTGTGTCTACCATTTGTCTAGCGGCTGTGTGCCATGTGTCATTTGTCTCTCCCTCTTGTTGTGTGTCTCTGTTTCTGTCAGGTTGGAAGCAGTGGAGGCTGTTTTCTTTGTGCTGGAAGCAGTGGAGGAAGTTGTCTTTGTGTTGTGTTTTGCTGCTGCTTCTGAGGTTGCAAGCAGTGGAGGCAGCTTGCTTTGTGTTGTGGTTTTGTGCTTTCTCTCACCGTGCCATTGAAGTCAGGTGGTCAATTTTTGCTTTGCTCGTGGTGGTTTTTGGTTTTGATTGGTGGTTTGGGTGCTTGCAAGACTACTTGATGAGTGCCTTGGTGGGCTTGGTTTGGGCCTTGGTGGCTTTGGTGCCTGGCGGTTGGTGTATTGAATGGTGACTTCGGTGGTTGGTGGTTTTGGTTATTTTGGTGGCTTGGGTGGTGTTTAGCTTTCAGGGTGGTTCGTGGTTGGTGGCTTGGCGTGCGGGACTTGTTGGTGGCTTGGGGTCTCCGGGTTTTGGTGGCTTTGCTGGTAGTTAGTGTTTTGGGCCTTAGGTTAGAGGATTAGTGGGTTTCCAACAAAAAAAAATTTTTCCAAGGAAAAACTTCTGTTTGTTGCCACCTAGGTTTTCTCCCTCGAAACCCAACCCAAAAAATGGGCATATTTTGCCCAAAAATGGCCTAAAAATGCCAATTTTGGGTAAAAAAAAGTGTTTTTTTGGGAATTGGGAGGTCAGTTCAAGGCCCCCCAACCCTATTTTGCAGGTGCTTGACTCAAAAAAACATGTGTTGCAGCATATGGAAGGCAGAAAATGGGTGTTTCAGGGCCTCCCCACCCATAAAATGGCCATTTTTTGCCCAAAAATGGCCTATAATTGTCCATTTTGGGCCAAAAGCTGCGTCTTTTGGGGTTGGGTGGTTAGTTTAAGGCCCCCGAACCCTATTTTGCAGGTGCCTGACTCCAAAAAACATGTGTTGTAGGGTATGGAAGCCGGAAACATGGTCTTTTAGGGATGCCACACAAAAAAAAATTGCCATTTTTGCCCAAAAATGGCCTAAAAATTCCAAAATTTGGCCAAAAAACAGTGTTTTTTGGGCTCCGGTGGACAGTTCAAGGCCGCTCAACCCCATTTTGAAGGCGCTTGACTCAATGGGACATGTGGTGCAGGGTATGGAATCCAACAAATGGGTGTTTTCAGGGCTGCCCCACCAAAAAAAAAGGCCTTTTTCCCCCCAACAATGGCCTAAAAATGCCAATATTGGGCAAAAAAAGGTGTTTCTTGGGCTTGGGTGGTCAAGGCAAGGCCGGCCAACCCTATTTTGCAGGTGCTTCACTCAATAAAACATGTGTTGCAGGGTATGGAATAAAAAAAATGGGGGTTTCAGGGTTGCCCCATCCAAAAAAAAGTCCATTTACTGCCCAAAAATGGCCTAGAATTGTCAATTTTGGGCCAAAAACAGCGTTTTTTTTGGGGTTGGGTGGTTAGTTCAAGGCCCCCCAACCCTATTTTGCAGGTGCCTGACTCAAAAAAACATGTGTTGCAGGGTATGGAAGCCGGAGACGTGGTCTTTTAGGGATGCCACACAAAAAAAAGGCCATTTTTGCCCAAAAATGGCCTGAAAATTTTAATTTTTGGGCAAAAAACAGTGTTTCTCGGTCTCTGGTGGTCAGTTCAAGGCCGCTCAACCCTATTTTGCAGGTTCTTGGCTCAACGGAACATGTGTTGCGGGGTATGGAATCCAAAAAATTGGGGTTTCAGGGCTGCCCCACCAAAAAAAAGGCCACCCCCCCCCCCCCCCCAAAAAGCCCTAAAAATGCCAATATTGGGCAAAAAAGGGTGTTTTTTGGGCTTGGGTGGTCAGTTCAAGGCCACCCAACCCTATTTTGCAGGTGCTTGACTCAATAAAACAGGTGTTGCACGGTATGGAACCCAAAAAATGGGTGTTTCAAGGCCACTCCACCCAAAAAATGCGCATTTTTGCCCAAAAATGGCCTAAAAATACCAGTTTTGGGCAAAATAACAGTGTGATTTTTGGGATTAGGAGGTCGGTTCAAAGCCCCCCAATCCTATTTTGCAGATGCTTAACTCACAAAAACATTTGTTGCAGCGTATGGAAGCCAGGAAATGGGTGTTTCAAGGCTGCCCCACCCAAAATATGGCCATTTTTTGCCCAAAAATGGCCTACAATTGTCAATTTTGGGCCAAAAACGGCATTTTTTGGGCTTGGGTGGTTAGTTCAAGGCCCCCCAACCCTATTTTGCAGGTGCCTGACTCAGAAAAAAATTTGTTGCAGGGTATGGAAGCCGGAAACATGGTCTTTCAGGGCCGCCCCACCATTCTTGCCCAAAAATGGCCTAAAAAATCCAATATTGGGCCAAAAACACTGTTTTTGGGGCTTGGGAGGTGAGTTCAAGCCCCCCCAACCCTGTTTCGCAGGTTCTCCACTCAAAACAACGTGGGTTGCATGGTATGGAATTTGGAAAATGGGTGTTTCAGGGCCGCCCCACGCAAAAATTGGCCCTTTTTTGGCCAAAAATGGCAATTTTGGGCAAAAAGGCAGTGATTTTTGGGCTTGGGTGCTCAGTTTAAGGCCCCCCTCCCCTATTTTTTAGGTGCTTGACTCAAAAAAACATGTGTTGCATGGTATTGTCGCCGGAAAATGGGTGTTTCAGTGCCGCCCCACCCAAAAAATGGGCACCCCCCCCAAAAATCGCCTAAAAACGCCAATTTTGGGCAAAAAAGCAGTGTTTTGGGGGCTTGGATGCTCAGTTCAAGGCCCCCCTACCCTATTTTGCAGGTGTGGGACTCAAAAAAAAATGTGTCCCAGGGTATGGAAGTCGGAAAATGGGTGTTTCGAGGCCGCACCACCCAACAAATGGGCTTTATTTTTGCACAAAAATGGCCTAAAAATGCCAATTTTTGGGGGGGGGAGCATGTTTTTTGGGTATTGGGAGGTCAGTTCAAGGCCCCCCAACCCTATTTTGCAGGTGCTTGACTCAAAAAAATGTGTTGCAGCGCATGGAAGCCAGTAAATGGGTGTTTCAGGGCCTCCCCACCCAAAAAATGGCCTTTTTTTGCCCAAAAATGGCCTAGAATCGCCAATTTTAGGCCAAAAACAGCGTTTTTGGGGCTTGGTTGGTTAGTTCAAAACCCCCCAACCCTATTTTGTACGTGCCTGAATAAAAAAAACACGTGTTGCAGGGTATGGAGGCCGGAAGCATGGTCTTTTAGGGCCGCACCACCCAAAAACTGGCTCGCGAAGTCGGTCAGGCGTGATGCCTTCCACTTCCTTGAACGTACCCAGTGCGGGATGTAGTCCACGCTTTTCCATGGCTGCCATGGCGTCTACTGAAGGAAGACCCACAAATTTCACCAAACGCCCAACGCCACCCCACCGTTTGGCAACAGCACTCTGCACAGGAGAACATGTGGAAGACAGAAGCTGGCCGAAATTTCGGCCAGGTTGATCGACAAAACCGAATTAATAAATGAAACACACCACAGTGCCTTCCTCGGCAGTAACACCACACTCTTCAAGCATAACAGTAATGTGATGGTACAGGGTGTACTCATTGGCATCCTCATCCTCAAGCCTATCCAGGAGTAGGGACATTCGCTCCGATGTGGTGGATGCTGAGCCAGCAGTGGTCTGGATTTGATGTAAGCCTGCAAGCCGGCGCCTAGTCCGCAGGGGGCAGTCCTGTTTGACTTCATAACCACTAAATACCAGGGTCCAATCCGGAGTCTCCATATTTTTCATCTCAAATTCGGTCTTGTGTTTTTGGGCAGCAGTGTAAACATGCTGACCCCCCAACAGAACCCAGCGAGTGGCTGTGCATCAGGGATATTCGTAACAGCAGGGTCGAAAATTTAGACGCGAAAACGGTACTATCGAGAAGAATACCACAACACACATACGAGTGACTTTATAAAAAAGAAGATCCTGGATGTAATCCACAGGCGGGGCTGCCTTCAGATCGTCGTAGCGGCGTTGCACGCGATCATCCGAAATCCTACGGACCTGCCCAAATTTTCGGTCGTGGTCGATAATAATCTGATCCCACCGAACTTTTATTTTCGTCGTTGACGTAACCTAGTCGGATAACTTGATGGAGGATGATGAATTTTTCTTTGGTGCGGCCTTAGGCTTCTTTTGAAGTCCCTCTGTGCTCGCCTGGTCCTCTTGAGACTGGGATTGCACTTGAGATTGCCCATTGTCTGCTGCAGGCTCACCATCTGGCGAAACAGCCATGTCCTGCGATACCCCTCCAGGCTCAGTCATAAAATAAAGGGCTACAGGGCAGCATTTCATGAAGGGGAGAGTTCCCAGATAGCAAATAACAAGCACAGATCAACCAAAAAAGGACCAAAACGGACTGCCTGATAGGAAATTCGGAAAACCTGGCCGAAATTTCGGCCAGCACTGCTCTGCATGTCAAACCACTGTGTACAAATACCATTCTGAGAGGCTGGCCGAAATTTCGGCCAGAACCTTAAGTCATTCGTGTTCTGGGGGTAGCCATATGACAAAACAACAAGTCTGGCCGAAATTTCGGCCAGAAAAACATGAAACAGCAAATAGAGACACCAAAATCACTGGCAATGCGTGGCAGAACCCATACCACAGTGACAAACACAGCTGCAAACAGAAATCAGTCCCAATCCTGGGTATCCACACCGATGTGTTCCGCCTCATCTAGGGCTTCAAAGGAGGCAACGCTGTCTGCATCACAATCAATATCGTGGTCACTATCACAAGAGTCGACAGCAATGGAATCATCAAGGGCGGGGGCGGGTACTGGGCGGGGGGGGGCCCCGGGGGGGTACTGGGGGGCCTCTGGCTCGGGGCTTCGGGGGTGGCTTTGGGGGCAAGGCAATTCCACCAGGAGCAGCAGCAGCAGCAGCAGGCGGTGCACGGTTGGCAGCGCGAATAGAAGCATGTGCAGTACGCAACACCCCTTGCTCGGCAGCAGTGCGGGCAGGTGCATTTGTCTGTAAAAAATCCTCAACACCCTCAGGAACCCTGGCACGCGCAACCAGATTTTGCATTGCATGCAACAGAACCACTTTTAAACGGTCTGTGGTGATTCGTGTCCTAGACATGGTACCGGGAAACGTCAAATCCTCAACTGCATCCAGTCTTCTCACCTCAACTTTATAGTCCGGAACGGGAACACAAATGGGCAGGCTCTGTGTATGGGCTGTCAAGATGAATTGTTTAAGATTGGCAGAGAACATTGCCACGGATCTCTCAGTCAGCACACCACGCAAAACTTTCTCTCCCGGTTGGACAGGGGGAAGTGTCAGAAATAAATCAGACGACTGTTGGACACTAGTACAGGCAGTGTTGCGGCGACAGTGGGCTGAGAACCGACTCAGAAGTGCCTCACCCAGCTCCTCAGAGTGGATACAACAGCGGTGGTTTTCACATACTCCGTGGTTAACTGTTCCTCGGGCTTTAGGATGTTCAGCATGAGCAGTAGGGACATCTCAAGTGCCTGCTTAGCTACAATACCGGAACCTGCCCCCCGTCCCTCCCAGTTGCACTCACGAACCAAAGTCCCAATGCTGAAAGCAGCTGGACAGTATGTGTACAGCAAAGCCTTAAGGGCTAATAACATACGCAAACCCTTGCGCTGAATGGGTGTCAGGTCCCGCTGGCTATTGAGCAGGGAAGTGACGGGCTCATCTAGTCTGCCTCTATTGGACGATGTGGCTAGCATGAGTCCAAGCAACGTCTTCTCCATATGGATGACCTTGACCTTGCGAGGGAGGATAGACCCAACCTGAAGGCTGTTCCCCTGCTCCAAAAACTTAATGAACGGCAGGAACGCCCTGTAGATCAACTCAACGCAATACTTATAGCTATGCCATACTCCGTACACCAAAGGAAAACACAACAGTAATTGTGGTACATTCCAGGGAACATAAGCAGCACCATAACACAGCTTAAGTAGGGCAAAGTGTATTTTCATGTCCACAAGCAGCGGAACACAGTGTCTGGTGCGGTGTTCCACACATGACAAATCAACCACGAGTTGCAAAAGCTCTTTGTGTGTGCCGGAGCGGAGCTCAGACAAGAAAAAGGGTCTCCAGTTGAGGGAACGAACATTTTTTCTGGCAATATCCAAAGGAGCACGAACCCAAACTCTCTGAATACCTTGGTTGGCAACATCAATACGATCAAACAATGCTCTATGTGAGCGAAAGATGTCATCAGCAACCTTTGGTACCCTGGCCTCAATTTCGGCCAGCTCCGGCAGACCCCGGTATGCAGGTAGGGCAGTAGTGTGCAAAACAGCAACAGCTGTACAATTTAGGGTTAAGTCGGGTGAATGGGGATCAGCTCCCGACCTGTAACGCCTCAGGTTATCAAACCATATACAAACTTGCCTACGTTGCATGGTGTTCCACAAGTTGTGTGCTGCTAGTCCAGCACGATGGTGAATGGACTCCTGCTTAGTGTTACACTGACCAAGGACTCCTACCTTACGGCGTTGGCGGCAGGACATAATACCCCAGTTGTAACCAGACCCACAGTTAGAGTATGGGAGGGCCATACGGCGCAGCAGGCAGTATAGGGCATGGAACTGTGGCAAAAATGTCAAGTACCATCGTGGGGGCTTCTTCTCAGTGGCGGCGGCCTTCAACTGTGTCAAGGAGTGCCGGCTCCTGCGATTCTTCCGCAAGAAGAGGCAGAATTGCAAAACCTTTTGCAGAGTCCCACCACGTAATGCATTTCGCAACAGCCCTTTGGCTGTAGTAGCAAAAGCACCAGTAACTGCAGCATGTACAACATTGACAGTAATAGCAGAAGACATTAATGCTGAGACAAGAAAATAGTTATGTAGGAGTGTATGGTGTAATACTCATGAACAACGACAATTGCAAGCTGGCCGAAATTTCGGCCGGGTGTGTTCAAAGGGGAAATAATTGCTTACATGTTCAACAATAGGAAAAGCTGGCCGAAATTTCGGCCAGCCCACCCAAAACCCAGACTATAAGTGCTTGAATAGTGAACAGACCAAAAAGCTGGCCGAAATTTCGGCCAGCCCTGAGAAAAATGAAAATATTCACGCCTATTCACCAAGAAACCAAAAAGCTGGCCGAAATTTCGGCCAGAAGGGTCAAAAACTGCATATACACATAGTTGTTTGCAATGTTACCCAAAACCTGACCGAAATTTCGGCCAGCTTCAGAAAAACGTCAAATACAACACACTAGAAGACGGGTATACACAAGGCTAACACATCAACACGTATTTCAACGGGTGTCACACAGCTCTGCCAACAACTTTGGTCACATACGTCAAATAACATACTCAAAGTAGAAATGTAGAATATTGTCAAATCGCGCGTATACGGGGTCCTAGAGGGTGGGCAACTTGTGACGCCTAAGTTTTAGGGATGCCCCACCCAAGAAATGGCCATTTTTTGCCGAAAAATGGCCAAAAAATTCCAATTTTTGGCCAAAAAGCAGTGTTTCTGGGGCTGTTGTGGTCAGTTCAAGGCCGCTCAACCCTATTTTGCAGGCGCTAGACTCAATGGAACATGTGGTGCAGGGTATGGAATCCAAAAAATGGGTGTTTCAAGGGCACCCCACCCAAAAAAAATGTCCATTTTTTTTGCCCAAAAATGGCCTAAAAAGGCCAATTTTGGGCAAAAAACAGTGTTTTTTGGGATTAGGAGGTCAGGGGAATTGGGAGGTCAGCACAAGGCCCCCCAACCCTATGATGAAGGTGCTTGACTCAAAAAAACATGTGTTGCAGCATATGGAAGCCAAAAAATGGTTGCTTCAGGGCCGCCCCAACCAAAAAAGGGCCATTTTTTGCTCCAAAATGGCCTAGAATTGACAATTTTGGGCCAAAAAAAGCGTCTTTTGGGCTTGGGTGGTTAGTTCAAGCCCCCCCAACCCTATTTTGCACGTGCTTGACTGGAAAAAAAATGGGTTGCATGGTATGGAAGCCGGAGAATAGGTGTTTCATGGCCGCCCCACCCCAAAAAGGCCATTTTTTGGCCAAAAATGGCCAAAAAAAATGCCAATTTTGGGCGAAAAAGCGGTTTTTTTTGGGCTTGGGTGCTCAATTCAAGGCCCCCCTACCCTATTTTTTAGGTGCTTGACTCAAAAAAACATGTGTTCCATAGTATTGAAGCCGGAAAATGGGTATTTCAGGGCCGCCCCACCCAGAAAATGGGCATGTTCCCCCAAAAATCGCCTAAAAATGCCAATTTTGGGCAAAAAAGCAGCGTTTTGGGGCTTGGGTGCTCAGTTTAAGGCAACCCTACCCTATTTTGCAGGTGGTTGACTCAAAAAAAAAGTGTCGCAGGGTATGGAAGTCGGAAAATGGGTGCTTCGAGGCCGCGCCACCCAAAAAATAGGCATTTTTTGCCCAAAAATGGCCTAAAAATGCCAATTTTGGGGGAAAGGGCAGTGTTTTTTGGTCTTGGGAGGTCAGTTCAAGGCCCCCCAACCCTATTTTGCAGGTGCTTGACTCCAAAAAACATGTGTTGCAGCATATGGAAGCCAAAAAAGGGGGGTTTCACGGCCGCCCTACCCAAAAAAGGGGCATTTTTGGCCAAAAATGGCCTATAATTGCCAATTTTGGGGCAAAACCAGTATTTTTGGGGCTTTGGTGGTCAATTCAAGGCCGCCCAACACTATTTCACAGGTGCTTGACTCAACAAATCATGCGTTGCAGCGTATGGAAGCCCAAAAATTGGGTTTTTCACGGCTGCCCCACCCAAAAAATGGCCATTTTGTGCCCAAAAATGACCTAAAAAAACAAACATTGGGCCAGAAACAGTGTTTTTGGGGCTGGGGTGCTTAGTTCAAGCCCCGCCAAACCCCATCTTGCGGGTGCCCAACTCAATAATACATGCGTTGCAGGGTATGGAAGCCAGAAAATGGGTGTTTCTAGGCCGCCCCACCTAAAAAATGGCCTTTTGTGGCCAAAAATGGACTAAAATTGCCAATTTTGGGCCAGAAACAGTGTTTTGGGGGCTTGGGCGGTAGGTTCAAGTCCCCCCCACCCTATTTTGCAGGAGCCTGACTCAAAAAAATATGTTGCAGGGTATGGAAGTCGGCAAAGGGCTGTTTGATGACCGTCCGACCAAAAATTGCCTAAAAATGCCAATTTGGGGCCAAAAACAGAGTTTTTCAGCTTGGGTGGGCAGGTAGAGGCCCCCCAACCAGCGTGACTCAGCAAAACATGTGTTGCAGGGTACGGAAGCTCGAAAAAGGCTGTTTTAGGGCCGCCCCACCCCAAAAATGGCTAAAATGGCCCAATTGAAATTAAATTAAATCAATTAATAAATTTGCCCAAAATGGCCTAAAAGTGCCAATTTTAGGCCAAAAGCAGTGTTTTGGGGGGCTTGCGTGGTCAGTTTGAGGCCGCCCAAACCTATTTTGCACCTCGCACCGGCAATATCCAATCATGTGTGTATTCTACGCTGTTTCTACGTTGTTTGGAAGCAAAAATTCGATTTTTGAAGTTCTATTTTGGGAGCGATGCACGTCACACCACGTTTTTCAACACTTCAAATTTGCTATTCTTTTACCACACCCAATACCATAACATTTTGCAATGCCATGATGTGATATTTTTTGCATCACTACTTTCACCTAACCCTAACCCTACCCCTAATCCTAATCAAGACTGAATATTGGGACCGAGTTGGTGGGGGAGGGAACATCAGCTATGATGGCTGAGGGACATCAAGAATGATTCACACATTGGTGGCTCTTGACAAAGTGGAATCAGCTTGCAAGTGAACCCCATCACCGCGAGGCCAACTTTCAAGGCTTTTTGGACTTCTGAGGGGCCAAAATGCCCCAAAATGGACTCAAAATGGGCTCATTTCGCCCGTTGGTGCACCCCAAATGGTCTAGGATGAGGTTTGGAAAAATGCATTTTTGACACATTTTTGACCCATTTTTGGTCCCAAAACAACCCATTTTCAAGGCATTTTGGGATTTTCGGAGGACCAAAATGGGCCACCACAACCTCAAAACGGTCCAAAAACACTTGTTGTAGCGTCGCACGTGCTCTAGGATCATTTTTGAGAAAACTCTTCTTTTTGCCCCTACTGGACCCCGTTGACCCATTTGGGCACCCACCTGTTTGGGCTTGAGCTTGTAGCTTGCCGCAACCTAGTGGGTATTGGGGTCTAGGCGTCCGTTTGGGCAATTCTGAGGGGTGGAAACCACAAAAAGTGGGGGGTTGCGGGTGGAGTAGGTGCCCTCGGAACCGCATTTTGAGCCATGTAGCCAAAGATATGGCCTCTTCTTGGTTTGTGGCTGTCGGCAGCCAATCTACACAAACTTTGGAGCTTCTTGGGACCGTTTTGGGCCGTTTCCGGGACATATCATGGAGTTAGAGGGCTGCAAAGAGCTCGCTGACACGGGGAAGTCAAGCCGCACATGCAATGTACCCACCGTTTCCCTTCGTTCGACCCTTTCGAATGTGTTCCAGGGCTTTTTTGGCCCAAAAATGGCTGTTTTTGGCCCCAAGCTGCAGTTTTTGAAACTGAGGTCCGCCACTTGCGAATCCCGTTCCCGGCCGCAACCGTTGAGTGTCTTGCTCAAACTTTGTGTGATGGTACTTCACACCCATAAGTATCATCAACCAAAATTTCAACCAAATCCAAAGCACCACGACGGAGTTCTGATTTTTGCCCATTTCGCGCGTGCTGCTTGCTTGCTTGCTGCTTGCTTGCTGCTAAACCTGGTAGGTCCACCCCAGACACTAAAAAGGGTTATAAAACCAAGACTGGTTCCACCAGCTCGGTGACCCTAACCCTAACCACCGATGTCCTACCCCTAACCCTAATCAAGACTGAATATTGGGACCCAGCTGGTGGGGGAGGGAACATCAGCTATCACTGGTGAGGGACATCAAAAATGATGCACACATTGATGGCTCTTGACAAAGTGAAATCAGCTTGCAAGGGAACCCCATCACCGCGAGGTCCACTTTCAAGGCTCTTTGGACTTCTGAGGGGCCAAAATGCCCCAAAATGGACTCAAAATGGGCTCATTTCACCTGTTGGTGCATCCCAAATGGTCTAGGATGAGGTTTGGAAAAACGCGTTTTTGACCCATTTTTCACCCATTTTTGGTCCCAAAACAGCCCATTTTCAAGGCATTTTGGGATTTTCGGAGGACCAAAATGGGCCACCACAACCTCAAAACGGTCCAAAAACACTTGTTTTAGCGGCACACATGTTCGAGGATCATTTTTGAGAAAAGTCATCTTTTTGCCCCTACTGGACCCCGTTGACCCATTGGGGCACCCACCTGTTTGGGCTTGAGCTTGCAGCTTGCCGCAACCTACCGGGCCTGGGTATTGGGGTGTAGGCGTCCGTTTGGGCAATTCTGAGGGGTGGAAACCACAAAAAGTGGGGGGTTGCGGGTGGAGTAGGTGCCCTCGGAATCGCATTTTGAGCCATGTAGCCAAAGATATGGCCTATTCTTGGTTTATGGCTGTCGGCATTTGGAGCTTTTGGGGGCCTTTTTGGGCCGTTTCCGGGACATATCATGGAGTTAGAGGGCCGCAAAGAGCTCGCTGACACGGGGAAGTCAAGCCGCACTCGGAGTGTACCCACCGTTTCCCTTTGTTTGGCCGTATTGAATGTGTTCTAGGGCTTTCTTGGCCCAAAAATGGCTGTTTTTGGCCCTAAACTGCAGTTTTTGAAAGGGAGGTCCGCCACTTGCGAATCCCGTTCCCGGCCGCCACCGTTGAGTTTCTTGCTCAACCATAGGTATCATGCACCAAAATTTCGCCTGAATCTGAAGCACCACGACGGAGTTCTGATTTTGGCCCGTTTCGCGCGTGCTGCTTGCTTGCTTGCTGCTTGCTGCTTGCTTGCTTGCTTGCTGCTAAACCTGGTAGGTCCACCCTAGACACTAAGAAGGGTTATAAAACCAAGACTGGTTCCACCAGCTCGGTGACCCTAACCTCAACCACCACACATGCACACTCATCTAATCTAGATCACCGCCTTCATCCCCTTGTTCAATTTGGGCCCCCCGGCCCGCCTTGCCACATGCGCGGAGAGGGGGAGGGGCCCCCTCCGCACAAGTCACAGGCCACCTCCAACCCCCTATAATAGGGAATACCCTGACGTCCAAATTTCGGTTCCAAAACCCCTACATAGTTGCCCCTCAAAATGACTGTCTTGAGGCGAAAACTCAGAAAATCACCTTTGTTTGCTCCGTTTATGCCCGTTTTGAAGAGTTAGCAGGGTTTTAAGCAATTTTTCAACCAGTCTCCATGAAAACAGGGCTGAGTTTTGCACACGTTGCTACGCGCTGATTTGACCACTGTTATAGCCCCTTAAAATGACCGGCTTGCAACGAAACGTTAGGAAACCAGCTTTGTTTGTTGAATTTGAAGCGGTTTTGCGGATTTACGGCCATTTTCATAGTTCTTGCAGCAGTTTTTGATATTTATATTTATATCCCCCCCGCATGGGGCCGGCTTTTGCGGGGGTCGAAGACTGGGGCCCCTGTCCCCGCGCTAGAAATAGTGTCCATAGTATACGTTACGCCACCCCCCCCCCCCCTGGAAGACAGCCTTTCTCAAAGTCCTACCATGTTACCCCTTAAAATGATCGAAATCGAATTCTAATAACGCCACTTTTCCCTTTTTTCGCGGACGATAGTCGTTTTGGTGAGTTAGCGGAGTTTTAAGCGCTTTTTCGGGCAGTCTCAGAAAATTTGGGGCTCAATTTTGTATTGGCTCCTGCTTGCGAAATTGGGCTACGTTGCAGCCCCTTAAAATGACCGACTCGGGCCAAAACGTCGAAAAATCAATCCCGTTGGCCAAGATTGGCCGTTTTGATGATTTACGGCCAATTTTGTGCATTTTATGGCAATTCTTTGGCATATCTATTGCCATCTTTGGCATATATACTTGCTGCGCACCTGACTACCCTTTTTTGCCAAACGAGCAACAATGGTGCGCAAGAGGCAAGAGGCAGGATCCGCTAGGCTCCGTTTTTGTGGGGCTTGGCCCACAAAAACGGAGCCTAGCGGCCGGCGGTTGCGCCGTTGATCCCGGGTTTTCATTGTTTTCTCCTTCTCCACTTCTCAATAGTGTTTTTGCCTTTGTGTTCTTTGTCCTCCCCGTTGTCTTCCAGATTTCGGTTTTATCACCCCTACACCCATGACCTTCAAAACGACCGCCTCAATGAGAACACTCAGAAAATCACCTTCGTTTGCTCCGTTTATGCCCGTTTTGAAGAGTTAGCAAGGTTTTCAGCAGTTTTTCAACCAGTCTCCATCAAAATGGGGCTCAATTTTGCACACGTTGCTATGCGGTGATTTGAATGTTATAGCAGGGATTCTACTATTTCCGTGATTGGCCTCAAAAAACCCTTCCGTGATTTTCCGTGATTTTCCGTGATTTTCCGTGATTTTCCGTGGTATTTCCGTGATATTTCCGTGATTTTCTGGGGTGCTTCCGTGGTACAAAAATGTTCCTTATGCATCCGCTTTGCCTCACCTGGACACCCACAAGAGACGAAACAAAGCACAAGACATTTGGGGGCGGTCTACTGCCATTTTGCGAACCGTTCTTCAACATCACCATTGCAAAACATGGTGACGCAGGCCTCACGCAGGTCCTTGCCCATGCGCTGCCTGTTTTTAACATCAACCAGTCCAGCCAGACTAAATGACCGCTCGATTGCCGCGCCTATGACAGGGTACCACAAATATGGAGCCACGGCCTCCCGCAAAACGGGAGGTCTTGACTGCCAAAATTTGATAACATCCTTACTATTGTGTGAGGTCCCCGGTTTTGTAATACCTTTTTCCATTCGTTCCACTTGTCTCGGGTGCTCTGCGCTGTACTTCACATGTTTCGAAGTTGTTGACTTCTCCTTGTGATCAATACGTTGCCCACACGGGATACACCACATCTCGTCACCCCGGGCTTCCATAATACCTGGAAATTGCTGCGCCCTAACACGTGCCGACATTTTCGACCCCCGCTGCCAGATCTTTCGTTTCTTTGCAGCACGATTGCCATTTTCATCAAAAGAAGACATGTCACAACTGAAAACACACAAAGAAATACACACTCTAATACACACTTAGCAACCAGGAACAACAATAGCAAACAATAGGAACTTTCATTTCCCTTTCTGTGATTTTCCGTGATTTTCCGTGGCGACCAGGAACAACAATAGCAAACAATAGGAACTTCAATTTCTGTTTCCGTGATTTTCCGTGATTTTCCGTGATTTCCGTGATTTTCAACGGTGGCGGATTTCCGTGATTTTCCGTGATTTTCCTGCCACGGAAATACTAGAATCCCTGGTTATAGCCCTTAAAATGACCGCCTCGCAACGAAACCTCACGAAATAAATTTTGTTTGTTGAATTTGGTGCCGTTTTGCGGATTTACGGCCATTTTTATGGTTTTTGGAGCAGTTTTTGGCTATTTTTTTTACCAATTTGGGAATTACCCAGATGGATACATTGACATAAAATGAGAATCTTCCCGCTACTAAGGACATCAAACATGGCTTGTTAGGCTTGGTTGATGAGGGGTGTGCCTCTCATCAACCAAGCCTAGCGTGTGGGCGAACGGCCACATGAGTTTTTTTGTATTTTTTGCGCGTAGTTTTTGGTGACATTTCACATAATGCATTTGTGCCGTGAACAGCATGCTTTACGAGGATGCTATTTGTTGTAGTTTTCCACACTCTAGATCACCGCCTTCATCCCCTCCTTCAATTTGGACCTCCGGCCCGCCTTGCCACACCCGCGGAGAGGCAGAGGGGGCCCCTCCGCACAAGTAACAGGCCACGTCCAACCCCCTATGATACGAAACACCCCTTACGTCAAAATTTCGCTTTCATCACCCCTACACCTATGCCCCTCAAATGAAGTCGCTCAATGAGAAAACCTCAGAAAATCACCTTCGTTTGCTCCGTTTATGCCCATTTTAAAGAGTTAGCAAGGTTCTTAGTAGTCTTTCAACCAGTCTCCACAAAACTAGGGCTCAATTTTGCACAACCCGCTTGGCGTTGATTTGACCTACGTTGACGCCCCTTAAATTGACCGGCTCGAGCCAAAACCTCCGGAAATCAGTTGGATTTTTTGAATTTGTATCCGTTTTGCGGAGTTGCGGCCATTTTTGTCGTTTTTGGGGCAGTATGTGGCGATTTTTTTACCAATTTGGGAAATTACAAGATGGATACATTGACACCAAATTGGAATCTACCAACTAGTAAGGACTTCAGAGAGAAGTTGCTAGGCTGCACACCCCTCATCAACCCAGCCATGCATGTGGCCAGACAGCCACATCAGTTTTTTGTATGTTTTTTTGTGCATTTTTTGGGGGTATTGCATATGCCACATTTCTTCAGCCGTCCACTGCATTCTTTGCAAGGATGGTATTTGTTGTGGTGTCCCACACTCTGGACCACCGCGTTCATTCCCTTGTTGTTGTTTGTGTGCCATCTAGATTCAAGGGAAAAGGGGTGTAGTAGTATACACAGTATCTAATCCAACCCTGGATAACACCATGCCAGCAACAAGGCAAAAACGAAATGAACCAAGTAGGAAAACAATAGAGCCAACGTGGCGTACCTGGCCACTCCCCAGTTATCGGGATTTCAGTGCACCAAGATTGCCGGTGCAAGTGAGGGCACCACCAGAGGTGAGAACTTCACTTGTTTCACACGTATGCGACACACTTTCACATTGCTTTTTGGATCCTTCATGGTCTTCACAAAACACAACTACCTAAAAAATCCATTTCAAACCTTCAAATGGATGTGTTGTCAACGTGGGCTTGAAACAGGTTTTGGCGATCCTCAGCGGTTTGGTGGTAGACCCTGCTTGGAGATTTGGTTGGTGCTTGTTGCGACATGCTGACTGGGACATGTTGAACAACATCTAGCCCCACCTTGGCCGACAAATTTTTGAGATATGTCTAGGAGGCATTGGATGGGCTTGAGACATCTGCTTGTCATGGATTGGATTGGCGCCATTGGCACTGTTGCTGGTGTTGGCTCCCGCTACTCTCAAGCTGATAGATACTTTGTTGAAGCTTGGTGGATTGCCCAATGAAGAGTAACCAACATCCATAGCCTCCAAACCACCAACAAAGGGGCACTAGGAAATTGTCAACCCACATCATTCAAGGGGCTGTGATTGCATGTTGCGCTTAAACAACTCATGGAAATCTTACCTTTCAAGAGGAAAGATCAGAACGATTGGTATGGTGGAAGTAGGGGATTTAGCCTGCACAATGTGTGAACTTTGTGCACCTTGTGTCCCATTCAGCCATTTTCTGCATGCATGAAAGTAGCCCCAGAGGGCCTTCAAAGATTAGAGGACGAGGGGGGGCGGTTCCAGAAAGACCTGGGGGTGCAACGCGTGACACCATACTGTTCGGTGTAATAATCAGCCGATCGAAAAAAGTATGGGAGGGGTTCACCCCTATTGTGGGGTAGCCGCCATTACAAGTATTGGCTGCTCTGGGCTACCTGAACACACTAGTAGTGGTGTTTGTCCAACCATGGTTGGGCATGCCAATGCATCATCAGGCCAGATTCAGCAATAAATACGTCCCCGTGACAATTTTCCAATGGCCGTACCCTTTTGACATTTCTAACCAACCAAGAGCCGCTAATAGGGAGGTTTCTTGACAAACACAATGAGGGGTTTTCCCTGCCTGCTGGAGTGAAATGCCTGTAATACCTGGCCACCAAAACGAGGGGGAGGGGTTGCATAGCCCCACAGGGTGTCACAGGTGAAAAATCGCCATTATATACCATTCTTGGGCTGCAGACGTGGGCTCTGCGTTAGGGTCCCATGTGCATTGAAACCAACCAAACCAATGACAAAATGGTTTATCTACCCATTTGCTGCCTCGCTGAAACCACCAGTACCTTTCATGGCTGTCTTTTGGCCCAAAATGGCCCATGAATGACTTTACAATGAACTCCCCTTCAGGTCTGCTGCTGCCCTCAGAATACCACAATCATCCCCACCACTGCAGGATGAACGCACCTGTTCTGTGTGTTCTGTGCTGTACTGGGATGAATCTTGTTCCCGATACTTCAGCATGTGCTCATCCCTGTGGTCCTCAGCATAAGGAATCGAATAATCCCAACCCATGGGATGATTTGGATGGTGCACCTGAAAAGACAAATGGCTCCTGGTTCTGAACCCCAACACAGACTTGACCATGTTTCCAGACACCTTAGCCCTGCATGCAATACTGTGATTTTAGAGGATACAATTTCAGGAAGGGACCTTGTAATGGCAGAGCTCATGCCCAGCTCTGATTATGCCCAACCCAGCAGAACATGCAGCTAAGAATTTCAAGGTGTAGGGCGCAAAAATACGCACCTTACCTAAAATTGGCATGAAGAATGTGAGGAATTGCTCCTGAAAACAAAGGCAAATTTTATTGCACTTTGTGTGGTACACATCACCAATTCCTGAACTTCTGGGGATCTTTCCCACATCCCCGCACCACATCGCCAGGAAGGGTGACACATAGAGGGGATGCAAAACATGCCATACAAGAATTCCCCCCCCCCAAACATTTGTAGGTGGTCAAAACATCAAATGAAAACACGGACAAAGACTTTTCAATTTTTGAGCTATTCAGACTGAAAACTGCAATTTTGGGTCATTTGCACCGCTTTGTTTGTATGCGTATTGTGCCCCCTCAAGGTGTTTGGTTGGTCAAAGGGTGCACAACCGGATGCTAGAGGGGTTGCATAGTCTCTGGGGTGGATATGTAGGCCCACAGCCCCCATCCCCGGTCCCCCCGCTCACCCCACCACCACCCTTTTCCCTTGTGTAGCTCCTGTAATGCCTTTCTCTCGGATACCCTTCTCGAGCTTAGCATGACGCTTACACGTGGGGCCAAGAGTTTGCGTGACCCTTTGGTCTCACAACTCCTTGGAGAGTGGGTGGCCTCATTGCCTTTGCCCAACGCCTGGTGGTACAAGGTCACTGAGGTTGCCCAACTCCCCTTCATCTACAACACACAAGTAGAGGCCGTGAAGCAATATGCCTCCGTGCTTTTCCGGTGCCCAACTTGATTGGGCTACTTATTGACTTGAATGTCCCCAAGGGCGGCTTCCGGCATGTGTCGGAGTTCATGAGTCACCGGGGAGCCGCGTACACCGCCGCCACGGGCCTCCAATTCCCCCAGCCCACCCCCCACTTCACGGACACGCGGAAGGAGTTGGCCAAGCCCCTACCGGTGGGGGCAATTGGTAAAACCTAGTTCGCGCTACAATAGAACCTAGTAAAACGTAGTAAAACCAAATAAAAAAAGGGTTTTTCCAAAAAAAATTACTAGGAAAAAAACAAAATTCTTAAAAAAACTTTTTTGACCACGTTACTGGGTAAACACAAATTTGGACTTGAATTTGAACTAAAAACACAAAGTTTGGGGGGGGGGGGGGGGTCAACGGTAGGTGGTATTTTTGTTTCACAGCATGGTGCCCCCTGGTCGATTCGAGGCCGCTTGTGTAAGTGGCGCCCCACCGAGGCCAAACCGTGTATTGCAAGGCCAGCAAAAACAAAATCAGGCTCAAGAAAAGAGTCTTGACAAGGCCATGGCCAACACCAGCGCGGTGACATTGGGAACAACGTTAGTGCTTTTATATCATATGTATACGGGCGCACACATGTGTGCTTTATATGAAGTCGCAAAACACACGCTTGTAGATCAGGTCCGCCATTTTTTCTTTGTAGGTGGGTTGTGCTGCTGGCTAATTGTGCTTGCAAACACGTCCGTAGTCTTCATATCCTACTCTTCAATCAATTTTGTGTCATACTGCAATCATCCTAAATGAAATAGTTTTGCCACGGGAGAGAGAGAGAGGGATCTATGTGTCAAATGCAATGCCATAGGCAACGAGCAAAAGCTCCACAGTGTCCACGAGACATAACCTGCAATACAGTATCAAGGGTGCAAGTAGCAAATTTGATACCACCACCACAGTGGTTTTCGCTTGAACTCTTAACTAACATATCTACAAGAGGCATCATTGGGGTAGTGCTCTAGAACAAAAAATTCTTTATCACGGATCACCACCTTTGGAGGGACCTCATCTACTAAAGGCGGCTTGTCAACCGCACGCCGGTCACCCAATGCAAATGCCAATACAATGCATGCAAGTGTGGCGGTAAATTGCACTCTCCATTTGCGCAATGCCACACATATTTCCGATGGACACAAAACGGAAGCATGCAGGGCACAGTGATACTCCACATTTAGGGCACGTGACGTGGACTGTGTAATCGCAAAAAAGCATGAAGAACGGCTGGGTGGACAATAGGGCCTAGCATACATCCGTGCCAAGGCCCAACTGGGTGTGGTCTGGATAGGGGAGGCATGCGCAGAATCGCGATAGACCCAAGGGGGTATGCTGTAAAACGAATGCGAGTTTCGCCATCAACCTCCCCCCGCTGAAGCATTTCTTCAACCTGTGTAACGGCTCTTCGAGCCTTCTCCACACAGGCTTCTATTTCCGAAACATGCCACACCACCTCTGACAAACTCCCAGTACCTGCTGAGCGGTCTCGTCCAACCCCCAACTCCATTTCTTGCATTCGGTTGAGGTGTGATTGCTTGTCACTCACTAATGCCTCATTCAGTTTCTGCTCAGACTTTGCAATTTGTTCTCTGACGGAAATGCGTTGTGTCTCAGAAGCAAAAGCTGTTTGCACCTCCAATCTGTGAAGAGCTTCCCTAGTGGAAACCCGGTGTGCCTCGAGCGAAGCATTGAGTCTATATTCGGAGGCCTGTGTGGCCTATTGGACTAAAAGTTGAGCCATCATCTCAACATTGGTTTGTAGGGTGGGAATGTCCACTACATGCCTTGCCACTTCCTCCAGGCGTTCGCCCGTATCTCCTACGCGCGACTCAACCAAGGTGGTCCGCATAGCCAACTTACCCACATTTGCGTCATCTAAATCTAAGCATATTTTTGCAAGGGACTCATGATCGGTGGCTACACTACCCTCTAATGCACTCATGCACTCATGCTCACTGCCCATATTTTTAGTCATCTCTTCAATTCGCTTTGTATGGGTTTCCTGGATGGCCTTACTCCTATATTGCTGGTGGGTTTCTACATCTTTTACCTATTCCTCAATTTGGTCAACCTGGGCAACCAACTTTTTGAATTCTAAGTTGGTCTCAGTTGCCCAAGCCTCCGATTCCAAGACACGCGCAAGCAATGAGGAGAGGCAGGCATTGACCTTTTGATGGTTGGTGCGTAGCTCCTGTGTTTGTTTGTGGATGGTTTCCACTTTGGCCTTCAATTGGGGGGTAACCTCCACCGGGGGAGGCTGGGAAAAAGAATCGCCCTTGAGCAGCACAGCAGCTAATTCGCCTCGCATTTGAGAAATAGAGGCATTCAACTCAGCAATTTGGTGTTGTATTTCTTTATTTTGACCATGCCGAGCTTCAATTTGGTGTTGTTTTTTTTGTGTTCCATGTTTGTTTGTTGGGGTTGTATGGTCTCTTGAGTTTGTCGTTTAAGTTGTTGCATCCACTCCTCCATATCTCGCATTTGAGCCTGGACATGGGAAGGTGGAAGCAGCGGGGAATGGGAGGAGGAGAGGTGGGCAACCTTGGTGTTGAGGTCTTGGATTTGGGCTGAAAATTGCCCAACTTTGACTGACTCACAAATTTGACTTTGGTTTGTTTGAATTTCAAGCTTCAACGGGTTGTGCATTTCCTCTAATTCGGAATTTTTCGCTGTGACCACCTTTTGAACCTCGAGGGTGTTTGTTTTACACTTGTCAACTTGCTCTACCAAAGCTTGAAATCTCAACTCCAAGGGAGAAGAGGGCGTGAAGAGAGGGGAAGACGGCATGAACAAATTGTTAGAGAACTCTTGCAATTTATCATTAACCAACTCCTTGACCCATTTCTCAAAGCAGCCTGTGCAATCTCATGCAACAAGCACAATATATCTTGTGGAAGTTGCATGCTCCCGTTGACAACACGCCGAGACAAAAGGCAATGCAGCATTAAAAGGCAGGCAGGATGGCAGCTTACACCGTCCTCTTGATGCAAGAAGCTGGAGTAGAAGGGGGCTATAACAAAAGCTACACTGGCAAACTCACCCAAAAATTTGGCCCACTTCTTCTGCGGCGGCCTTGGCTTAATGCCTTCTTGTTCGGCAATGAGGTTGATTATGGCCTCCTCAATGTTTGCACTGTGTACGGCCTATTACACATCAGATGAAACGCAAGGCATAAGAAAGTGTGTGTTGGGGAAACCAACAATAAGCGCAAAACCCAGTGTGTATTGTGCACATTATATACTTGCGCCAGAAGCCCGGGAGGGGCATAGACCATATCAATGGACGGTGCTTCCAAAGTACAGTGCGTCTCACCCTTGCCTTCCCGGGGGCCCAAAAGAGGGCGGACTTGGTACGTAACCCCTGCATTGTCGGGGTTCCAAAAAAGGGGTTCAAAAAAGGCCCTCACCGGGCTAGTGGAAAAAGCCCCAGAGGGGGGTCCCTAAGGGCGGTCCTTAACAAAACAAAAATATAGGTCCCAAAGGGCCGCCTTGATCAGAAGTGGCCCACACGTGGGCCCGGTGGCTATATAACCCCTGCTGTCTGGGATGCTTCAAAGCGGGGGACAACATCATAAGTGGCCCACAATTGGCCGGAAAGTTTTGAAACCTAGTTCTTTTTCCACTGGGTACAGAAACCTGGTAAGGAAAAATTTTTTTACTAGGTTCTGAAACCTAGTTAAAAAAAAGACCTTTTTAAAACCTAGTTAAAAAAAAACACTTTTTTTATTAGGTTCTGAAACTTGGTGAAAAAACGTATTTTAATAGCTTCCCGATACCTAGTAAAAACAAGTGAACGCCGTAAACCATTACCTAGCAAAAAAAAGTTTTCACTGGGGGTTAGTAGCCGCCACTGGCCGCTACAATCTTGCGCCCGCTATATTCAATCGTGTTTGTCGCTAGTGGATATTGTCGATTGGAGTTGGCCCCTCACTTTTGTCCTCCGCGGGGATGCATACCCGTGTGCCCGTGGTAGTTGGATCCAACTATCTATTGGGCTCCTCAACCACGGCTCACAACGCCGTTCACCTGCCTATTTGTGGGTGATTAGAATGGCCCTATGCAGGGACAAAAAAATGGCCGCTACATACGGTTGTTTCGTTGTGCAGCAATTTTCCGATGTTACTGTTGAATATTTGGCAAATATCAATGCTGACTGAAAAAATTAAGTTAATATTGACTTGGAAAAAATAATGCAAAAATTAGACCACCTTTTGTTTCAAGGCCTTGCAGTCGATTTATGATTGCAAGAGTGGGTTGGGGAACGAGCTAGGTGCCTAGTGAGTTGATCATCAGGGAAGACCAACCCTTCGCGTGACGCCTCATAGGAGTCTCAACATCGCACTTGGTGGTCTCTATTTAGAATATGGGTGTGTGGGACAAGGGTGCGGCGGCAGAGATTTGCTTAGTGACGGGGCCACGGGGGGTGAATTAGGAGACCCACGCACCCAAAATTTGGGAAAACCCATGGACCCAGAATTGTCCCACCCCCACCCGGGGGGGGGGGGGGTGGACAACCAAGCACCCAGCCACCCAGCCAGCCACCAAAGTGCACAAGACACGAGCATTGGAGCAGTTTCAAGAAATTTCAGAAAATTTTGAAGCATATGAGCAGCCTATTCACTGTCATCACTATGTGAGTCACATGATGAATCGGAGGGGCCTTACTCATTTGAAGAAGTTCTGTCCTCATATTAGGAAGCTTCGGACCGCTTCCAATTCCATGCACAATAACAACACACATCACTGCACACAGGCTCCTAACCTTGCAAAAAAAAAAGCCATGCTACAAAATGTAGTGTGCACCAAGAATTGAACCAACGTACGCTAATTCATAACACTACTGTTTTGCTGCTACATTACAGCCCATAAATGCTACAAGATGTGTACAACTCAGGCTTCCCTTCAAAGACAAAACCGGTGACCGTCGATATGAGACCCGTGGCACAAACCACCCTTCAAGGTCTGCCCCGGTCCGCCCGGATGCACCCCCATGCCCTGCCTAGGTCGGCTTGGAGGCACCCTCTTGCTCTGCCCGGATACTACGAAGAAGCCTCGTTATGCACGGTCATCCTGATGTTGTGCACTTGCACAAGGGGAGCAAGACAAACCGTCGCCTGGCAACACAGAATTGTCCCACTCCCAAGCGAGGGGGAGGGTGTTTGGGCTCCCACGCACGCAGAATGTCCAAGACACCTACCCACCCAGCCCCCCCGCCCCCCCCCCCCCGCCTTGTAGGTCGCCCAGTAAGCAGATCTCTGGTGTTGCGGCATGGGTGGATGTTGCGGTCCGCCGCACATTAGAGGGTGAGTCGGAGGCCCGTCACAACTATTAGGAGACGGGCCGCGGCTTGGAGAATAGGGGCTGCATAGGGGACAACCAGTTTGTGATGGTGCGGTTCTTGGTCTCCTTACACATTCGATTGTCGCACAGCCATCACACGCCTCGAAGTGGCATTCATTGAGTTCTGCGTAGGAGAACTCCCAAAAGACAATGTTGTGGCTGCAACGCGTGTTGTACCGGTGGCGCACCAGTGTTAACTTGGGTGCCTCGGCTGCACCTGATGGAGAGGAGAAATGGGAGAATATGCGGCCCCTATTGGCCTATGCCCCGGAGGACGGAGAGTGGCAAGCCATGGTTGCCATGCAGGACCGCGTTTGGAACTAGCACTCCCAGACCCCGTTGCGCTCCGAACTCCTGGCTGCATAAATCGCGCAGGCCTAGGGCCTACAATGCTGCAATTGTGCAAGGCCGCCTGCCAATCCAACTACCCCCTTCACTTGGAGGAGGACGTAACCCTGGGAGTGGGCAACAGGGGAGGGCTTGGGGTCTACAGCTCTAGAACGGACAGGGGGTTTCTAGGTGAAGAAGAAAAATGCTTGCTTTTAGGACGTTTGCCGCCGAATTTGGAGGTAGCCCAACGCGCTTATGCAAGAGTTATCATGTGATTCAAACTCTTTCAAGTAGAAGGGAACTTTGAATGTTGCCTCCTGTACCCCTTCAACCATTACCAACATTCATAACAATATAGCCATCCTCCGCGCTTCACATATTTCCCTTTCCCTGCTTCTGCATGCGCGTCTAGAGGCAAGTGTATGTCCGTCACGTTGCATTCGTTTCCGTTGTTCTCCCTAGGGGTCTCATGTCACATTATGAGTGGCCCAGTGTGTGCCAACAATTGCAAATACTGCTTGAGGGCTGGGTGGTACATTAGAGAAGCAGAGGCTGAAGGAGGCGGACATAATGGTGTCTGTGGTTTTCGGAGTCTAGGCCCACTATGTTCTACGAAACGTGCATGGGTGCTCCTCTTCCTTGCATAACTTTTCGGTTTCTCGGGCATTATTTTGCCCCTCCGACCCCTCCGACGTGTGAAAAATGCACAGTCCACCACCGCTGCCGTGGAGCACCTCGACAAGGTGTCCCGCACATCCAGCGTCCCGAGGCACCACCAATGGAATCCTCAAAGGCATCTCCGTCTCCACTGGATGTGCAGACATCCCCAAAAGTCTAGGCAACACCCTACCCTAGCGAGAGAGCCCGTTCTAACCCCAAGTCATCCCACTTGCAACTTTGAATGGCACGCATGCCCTTGGCCACCAAGTGGGAGGCGTGCAGAGGAGACCACCGCCAACAGCTTCCCCTGGTACACGCTAGAGACCCAATCTTGATCTGACCTAGAACGCTCTAGCTACAGCGTTCTAGCCTAGATTAGATCAATACTATATACGATATAATAACGATATAATGTCTACCAACATATCCCAATTTCTTCATTGTTCCGTGCGTGCGTGCTATTGTCCGTAGTGCATTGTTCCATGCTTCCTTCTTTCCCGCTTAGATATTGCACATTTCTTTGCAATGAAACGCCCCGCCACTTCCCCCCTTGCTCCCTCCTCAACCAGGAAGGATACTTCCCTCTTAGCTAAGGCACTACGGGAGTTGAGTGGGGCCTCAAACCTCAAGGATGAGCAGGTGGGCCATTACTTGGCCACGTGGGCGCTATCATGCCCCCTAGCACGGCGGCAATTCAACACCGCCGTCCAATATTCCTTTGGCTACCATCTGTACGTTTCTGGCCGGAGGCGCGCTTTTGTGGCCCACGGTGTTGCACGTAAGGTTTTGAAAACGCGTAGAGCGCGCACAACGCGTACAACACGTACAGACCAAGTAACACGCACAGAACGCGTAGCACGCCGAACACGTGCCTCCAGAGGCACGTGCACAATTGGAATACCGGACCGCGCAGAACGCGTAGAACGCGCAGCACGTCGCTTTGCACACGGGCGCACATCGAGGAGGGGCCGCGTCCTCACAGTTGGGTATCCAGCCTACGCGGTTGTCCCCCAGGGTTCGCACTGGTCCCATGGGTAGGGATAGCAGAGGCTCCGCCTCCATGATCGTCTCGTTCAAGCCCCCCATTCCACCACACTACTCCTCATCCTCCCCGTCCTCCTCATCCTCCTCGTCCTCCTCATCCTCCTCGTCCTCTTCGCCTTCCTCGTCCTCCTCGCTTTCCTCGTCCTCCTCGCCTTCCTCGTCCTCCTCGTCCTCCTCGTCCTCCTCGTCCTCCTCGTCCTCCTCGTCCTCCCCGTCCTCTTCGTCCTCCTCATGGTCCTCCTCCCACACCTCCTCGTCCTCCTCGTCTACCTCCATGTCCCGTGCGCCTTGCACACCTCCATAGCCATGTCCCGGTGCAAAGCACAACACGTGAAACGCCTTTCCACAACCGGTACATTCATAGCCGGTTCTTCCCCTCTTGCAAAGGTGGCACACACCCCGCCGTTGTGTCGCCACCGGCACGTGTACCTCTTGTCGGCGGGGGTGGGCAAAGTACCGCCGCCGCAACACTTGCCATTGCCATTCCCACATACTACTTAGGCGTCACAAGTTGCCCGCCCCCCGACTGGCGCTATGGCCCACGGAAGTCCATGTTGTAGTGAGGAGAAAAGTATGTGAAAAGGGGTGTTATTTTGGGGGTATCTATCCCCCCCCGGTGGCAATAGGTAAAATGAAGGTATGTATGTGAAATATATGCCGTTATTTCTATTTCTAGCTACACACAAATTTTCGAAATAAAGATACCAAATCACAAAAATATGGTGGTATTTTACATTTCGACCATTGCATTCCTTTAGTAGGGGGGGGGGGGTCTATCTATTATTACTTTTACCCCTTGGTTCCAGGGTTACCACAAAACCCACGTATACAGCACAAGTAAAAGAACAGCAAAAATATGGGTCATTGAAAAACAAACAAAACTACCCCGAAAGCATACACGTGTATTTCCTATTTTTATGAACCTGGCCGAAATTTCGGCCAGTTTGTGCCAAAACAATCAAAACACATGGTGTTATTCACCAGACAAGCCCAAGCTGGCCGAAATTTCGGCCAGGTCCTTCAAAACTTGAAATAACGCCACAGAAATGGATACCTTTGAGCTTTTTTGGAAGCTGGCCGAAATTGAGGCCAGCTTTTCCATTGGTTCCATTGGAAACATGCATGTGTATATACACCTTTTAACGCTGTTGGCCGAAATTTCGGCCAGCTTTTTGGCTTAACGTTGAATGACTATACTCATTTTCATTTGGTTAAGAGCTGGCCGAAATTTCTCCCAGCTCTCTGGTCTAATTAGCTTCCATACGTTCATATTCGGCTTTTTTGCCAGTCGGATCCAAAAACATCAAGACACATGGTCTTATTCACCAGACAGGCCCAAGCTGGCCGAAATTTCGGCCGGGTCCTTCAAACCTTGAAATAACGTCACAGAAATGGATACCTTTGAGGTGTTTTGCAACTTGGCCGGAATTGAGGCCAGCTTTTCCATTGGTTCCATTGGAAACATGCATGTGTATATACACCTTTTGACGCTTCTGGCCGAAATTTCGGCCAGCTTTTTGGTTTAGTGTTGAATGACTATACTCATTTTCATTTTTTTAAGGGCTGGCCGAAATTTCTCCCAGCTCTGTGCTCTAATCACCATTCATACACTCACATTCGGCTTTTTTTGTTGGTGTGGCCGAAATTTCGGCCAGCATTTCCTGTTTCTGCGCATATCAGCAATTGTTTTCCCATCCAACACATTCTTCTTGGTTCCAGGGTTTCCACAAAAGCCACCTATGCACCACAAGTAAAAGAGCAGCAAATGTACGGTTCATTGAACAGCAAACAAAACTACCCCCAGAAGGATATACGTGTATTTCCTATTTTTATTCACCTGGCCGAAATTTCGGCCAGCTTTTCCAAGAACATCAAAACACATGGTCTTATTCACCGGACAGGCCCAAGCTGGCCGAAATTTCGGCCAGGTCCTTCAAAAGTTGAAGTAACGTCACCAAAATGGATACCTATGACGGTAGACATGCGCAAAGAGCACAGGTGCACTGACACTTGAAGATGGTGTACAATGTACCACACTCAATGACAAGCAAATACTTGCCAACTGACAAATCCACACAGGCTATGGGAAAAAACAATAGCAGTACACCAAAAACACTTAGGGATGCAGATGCTGGCCAAAATTTCGGCCAACCTTCGTACCGGCAAACAATATAACCCGTTGGGAGTGGCAGTAGGCAACAGGAGACATACGAATGACTTCATAAAAAAGAAGATCTTGGATGTAATCCACAGGTGGTGCGGCCTTGAGATCGTCATAGCGCCGCTGCACACGATCCTCGGATAATTTACGGACGTGGCCAATGCTTCGGTCGTGGTCTACTACAATTTGGTCAAAGAAAACTTTTATTTTGGTTGTTGACGTGACGCAGTCGGATAACGTGATGTTGGTTGATGAATTTTTCATTGGTGGTGCCTTAGGCTTCCCTTGAAGTCCCTCTGTGCTTGCCTTATCCCCGTCCGGTTGATGGGCAGGTTGGGATTGCCCATTTTCGGACGCAGCTTCAGCTGGAGGGGAAATAAGCACCTCCCGTGAGTCCATTGCAGGCTCGGTCATAAAAAAAGATGCTACAGTAGGGGATTTCATGGAAAGAGAAATGTCAAAGTTGGCAATAACAAGCGCAATTCAACACAAAATGGCCCAAAATCGACGTCCTGACACGAATGATGGAATACCATAGCCGAAATTTCGGCCAGCCATGCACTGGATGTGAACCCATTGTTCAAAATTCGGTTGCCGAGAAGCTGGCCGAAATTTCTACCAGCCCTTAAAACAATAAGAATGAGTATAGTCATTCAACGTTACAACCAAAAGGTGGCCTAAATTTCCGCCAGAAGCGTTAAAAAGTGGATATACACATGCATGTTTCCAATGGAACCAATGGAAAAGCTGGCCTCAATTTCGGCCAACTTCCAAAAAACCTCAAAGGTATCCATTTGTGTGACGTTATCTAGAGTTTTGAAGGAATTGGCCGAAATTTCGGCCAGCTTGGGCTTGTCTGGTGAATAAGACCATGTGTTTTGATGTTCTTGGAAAAGCTGGCCGAAATTTCGGCCAGGTTAATAAAAATAGGAAATACACGTATATCCTTCTGGGGGTAGTTTTGTTTGCTGTTCAATGAACGGTATCTTTGCTGCTCTTTCACTTGTGGTGTATAGGTCGGTTTTGTGGAACCCCTGGAACCAAGAAGAATGTGTTGGATGGGAAAACCACTGCTGATATGCGCAGAAAGAGGAGTTGCTGGCCGAAATTTTGGCCACACCAACAAAAAAAAGCCCAGTACAAGTGTATGAATGGTGAGTAGAGCACAGAGCTGGGAGAAATTTCGGCCAGCCCTTAAAAAAATGAAAATGAGTATAGTCATTCAACGTTAAACCAAAAAGCTGGCCGAAATTTCGGCCAAAAGCGTTAAAAGGTGTATATACACATGGATGTTTCCAATGGAGCCCAAAAGCTGGCCTCAATTTCGGCCAGCTTCGAAAAAACCTCAAACATGATACACTAGATGAAGCGGATACCTAAGGCTAACACGTCACCACCTATTTCAATGGATGTCACACAACGCTGGTACCAACATTGCTCACATATGTCAAATAGCATACTCAAACTAGAAATGTAGAATATTCTCACATCGTGCGTATATGGGGTCCTAGAGGGCGGGCAACTTGTGACGCCTAAGTACTAGTGGTCTCCTTGGAAAGTCCCAATTGCCGGCAAGTTGCGAACACATTCACAACCGCGTACCGAAGCACGAACGCACGCACCGTGTGGGCCCATGTCATCTGGCGGCCAACCTACCTCATCTGCAGGGCCATCTGGTTCACACCATCAACACCGCGCGACAGTGTGCGGTACGCCGCCACCACGGGGTGCACTTCCCGCCCGCTTCCCCGGTGAGGTGGTCCCTTTCGGGCAAACCACACATTCGTCAACATCGGCACAACGCGGGGGGGTTTGTGCCCGACCTTCGGATTCTTGTACGTGCACAAACTATACTTGAAATCCGCAACAGTGCACACCGCCGTCCGGCCACGTACACCGGTGTACAAATACATGTCCACCACGTACCCCCATGTTGCATCGGCCAAGCAATACAACTTTATCCCGGTTGGGTGCGGTTTCCGGGTAATGAACATTTTCAAGGGGCCCGCTAGCATCCCCTTGTGGGGCACCACGGACTCATCGCCGCAGGCCCCACCCCCCCATGCACCACGCTCCCGCCCATTGGCCATTGCAGTCTTCCAGTAGCGAGACGACATCGGTACGTAGCAACCGTTGCAGCAAGTAGTATTGGCGACGCGTCAGCATGTTTGCCATATAGGGATTGTATAATAGGCCCTTGCGGTCCCAAACCCCGTCCACCTGCATTGGTCGCACCATCCCCAATAGAATTAGAAATGCATTGTACCTAGGTACTAGAGGTAGCAGGTCTGGCCTTCAGTGGTCCCGTAGGGCTTGGCATTGTAGATTCTCTATGGAGGCCATGATATGGTCCCACACCTCGTCCTCAGTATAGCCCATGAGCCAGGATTCCCCGGGCCGGATACCGTACTGGATATCGGCCGCAGAGTCCTCCCGCGGCAGCCTATGGTCGTACAGCGGTGGTTGAAATTTTGGTGGCATCACAAACAAAGATTGTTGAGAAATGAGACTCTATAGAACACGCAACACACCAGTGGCAGTTCCAGAGGCAACAGCAGAGGCAGCAAAAGCGGATCGTGCAGAACGCGCAGCACACGCAGAACGCGTAACACAACCTCCAGAGGCAGACACAGAAGCAGACACGTAGAGCGCGTATTACGTAACACGGGGCTCGCATCAATTTTTGCTTTCTTGAAACGGTGTAAGTGCACCCTACATGGTCCACGCAGAGCAGCGGCCGCACCCGCCACCATTCATCTGAACGTCGAAAAAGTATTCACAACGCAATAAATACCGGCGTCGGTGCCCCAATGGAAGCGCCGCCTACCGATGCCACCACTGTGGGGTTGGGTGTGAATGTGCTTGCTGGGCCAACGGCACTGGCCTTGAAAAGAAGAGGGGTTGTGAGGTTTGTCTGCCGCGGACCTCATCGGGGTCCGGCCACTCATCCCCCTCCTGTGTGTTTGAAAAAATGCTGCCTAGGCTGCTCCAACTTAGGTCGGCCCGATTTACTAAATCTACACTATCTCGTCCTTCTCCTCCATCTCCTCTCCCGCCGCTGCGGCTTCCTCGGGGGGCTCCTCTCCCATTTCCGCATCGCTCTTCGGCGCCCCAACGCTCTCTTCCTTGGCTGCCTCCGGCTCCTGCGGTGGATCCATTGGCGCGGTTGACTCCTCCTCCGGCTCCGTTTTGATTGGGTGCTGCACAACACGGAACACGCGTGAAACATGCAACCCACCTGCAGAGGCAATCCAAGAGGCACCAAACCGAAAACGTGTGGAACGCGCAGAACGCGGAGAACAAGGGGCTCGCATCCAGAGGCACACCCGGAGGCTACGCGCAAATCCCCTAGAACGCATAGTACTAATGTGCAACGCGCACCTGTGCACCTTCCGTGTGCGGGGGTCCCGTCTCCGGCCCCATCTCCGGCGTGCCTTGCTGCTCCCCGGACGGTGGCGGTGGTGGCGGAGGTCCTTGCGGCAGTGGCTGGGGTGGTGGGAGTGGTGGCGCTGGTGGGATCCCCGGCGGTGGCGGTGGCTGCAGCATTCCTTGCGGTGGAGGATACGTGGCTGGCGGCGGATAATCCTAGGGCTGGTACCTGTACGGGTCGGACCCATACGGGAGGCTCCCGGAGCTTGAAGGCATTTCCGGATTCGTCTTCATTGGCTGGTACTCGTACCGCGGCTCATACTCGTATCGCGGCTCATACGGATACCCATGCTGCTGCGGATACCCATACTCCTCCCAGCTTGTCTGCAGAACATGCAGACCGCGCAAAACAGGGAAGACATGGGAAGGCAAATCCAGAGGCAGTCACAGAATCGAACGTGCAGACCGCGTAGAACGCGTAGGACGCCCAAAGCAGACAGGAGGCAACTCCAGAGGCAAGTGAAAAGACCCGTGCCACGACGCCCAGCACAAGAATGCACACCCGCTGCCTCTTTGCATCCTTTGTTCTCACGAGTGTCCATGCCCCTGCTTCAAGGAGGTCAACACCTCTGTCCTCCGTTAGGGTGTAGGCCATGAGGCCAGCCATGTGGACCGCGAGCGACAGCTTCTCCTGTACAGACCACGCAAAGCGCGTGCAACACCAGAAGGCACCCCCAGAGGCAACGAAGAGGCGCAACGTCGGGAACACGTAGCACGCGCAGAACGCCGAAAACGCGCTACACGCTGCACTGGAGGCGTTACTGAGGGAACACGCAACACATGCAGTACACCTGCAAAGCGTCAGTGGGCATGTCGACAATGTCCTCCGCACCAAACGCACTCAGCTGGTCCATGCTGCGCTGTGGTCGGTATCCAGACGACATGGGCTCACCCTTCAACTTCGCCAACGGCAGGCCTGCAGCTGCGGGGTCACCAAATTCCGTAGGCCAGTCCGGGGCTCCGACACAATTCGTGCACACCGACACCCCCTTGATCAACCCGGTTGCGACTTGGCGGGGTGAGCGGCTTGGGTATCGCTCCTCAAACAGTTCTGTGGCAGCGGCTGTGCTTTGTGCATTCTTCGTGCCACAGCGGAGGACCATCTGTACACTGTACGCCCGCACGTCCGTCACCAGAAGCAGCGCCAGGCCCAACTCGCGGCGCGCTTGTGTTTCCTCGGCCAAACACACTTTGTAGTGTTGGCATACTCGTCCGAGTGACACTTCATTTTCCGACTCCAGGGTGCGCTGCATGACCTGCACATCGTTGTCGTAGGCGGCCCCGGCTTGGTACTTCTCCCCTCGGGTTGCACCTGTGGGCATCGTCCTGTGCGGTTCGCCTTCCACTGCGTAACGTACATGCTTGGACCTCTCCTCCACCTTCTTGCCGTTGCTCTTCTTCTTGGGTGGACTCTTCGTCTTTTCCTTCTTCTTGTTGGACAGCTCCTCCGTCTCTGGCCTTGCCTCTGGCTTTGCCTCTGGCTTCGCGTCTAGCTTTGCGGCCATGCGGGCAACCACCTCGAGGTGGGTGCTTCGGGGTGCGCGTTGGGCGAGTGAGGGCTCGTCCTTCACACTGGCAGCATCACTGCCCTCCTCGTCCTCCTCCTCCTCCGCCCCCTCTGCCTCCTCCGGCTCCTCTTCCGACTCCTCTTCCGACTCTTGGGCGGCCCTATACGCACGTAGCAAAATTGCCACAGTTCCCAAATGGGTACCACCCCAAAACGGGGGCTGAAAAACCACTTTGAAAAATTGCACAATTGTGCTTTGCAGAGAACACCCCCAAAAACGTGTAAATTGTCCAAAATGATTGTGTGTAGGGGGTACAACATGTGCCAGTCAAAAGTCATGTATCCCCTTCAAATTTGGGCACTGCAGTGTCCATCCAAAGAAAAATCCACTTCTTCCAAATCATCCGCTGCTGCATTTCAAACCATGCCGTAAAATGCAACCTAAAAAATGAAGCAAGGAGGACAACAGGCAAACACATGCAAAAGTCTGGTTTGCTTTTTGTTACGGCGTCTGCTGACCCAGTCACTGTGATTGTATGCGAAGCGTCAAGAATGATGCACCACCAGTGGTGCCGACCAACAACGGAGGCGCCGCCAGTGCAGGCAATCCAATAATAAATGACAACAACAATGCCTGCAAAAGAAATGGCCCAGCACCCGTAAAAAAAGGGCGAGTCGCTGAGTTTGGGCACTGCAACGCCCAAAATTACCAAAACATGAAAAAAGGGCACCAGTCTCACACCTGCATAGAAAAGGACGCGCGCCAGTGTGCAAATCGAGGCGAAAAAACTACTGACATGGTCACAGGCAGTGCCAACCGCACAACGCAGTCTACTTCTTCTTTGGTGGAGCCTTCTTACCCTTGGCCTGACCTACTTTGGCGTGAAACATATTGAGGGGGGTACTGTCCTTGGCCTTTTTGGCTGGCCTTTTGGGGGGATCATCAACCTCATCCCCGCTGTCGTCGGAGGACGGCTTCTTCTTGCTGGGGGTGCTCCTCTTCTTGCTGTCACCACCGACCATCACGATCTCGTCATCCTCCTCTTCCTCCACATCATCCGCGCCCTCCTCATCTTCCCCTTCCCCAGGCCGCTGCACCACAACTGGCATACAGTCCCTAATCCTTGGCATCCAAGCGTCCCAGTTAACCAAGTAGACACAGTCCATCTCCTGCACATACGCCGCTAGCTGTTCAAAGAATTCGTTAAACAAAGCCTGGCGCCCAGTGAAGCAAGCTGCCAGACATGGGGACTCAGGAAGGTAGGACAGGAGCTGTGCTGGCAATACAGCCGATGCCGTCAAAAGCAGGAGCCACACTTCATCCTCGGACTGTCTGTCGCGTCGGGGAACAATACCAAGCACACGCAGGAGCGAACCAGCCGCTGCCAGACCCATGGTGCTGCCGTATGCATCCTGATCGCAAATGAAAATATTCGGGACCTTCACCCTAAACTTGTCGGGGACACAGAAGCAAATAGTCCTCTCCTCAAACCGATAGGTCGGGTGACCGACTGCCTGATCAAAAAAAGAGGTCATAATATACTGCCAGCCTCCACACTCCTCAGAGTCACGCAATTGATTAACCAGGAACTTAACATTGGCCGCCATTCCACCAATAGCCACAGGTACCAACTTCGCAGCAACCTTCAGCACCAGGGGATGGATATCATCCATTTGTTCCTTCGTACACTCAATGAAGACCTGTTGTCAAAAGTACATTTCATTACAGATGGGCACTGCAGTGCCTAAAGTGACCAGCAATGCGAAATCGATCCGTTTCTTATGCCTAATGGTTGCATACCGCTTTGTACTCCCTCAATGCAATCGTATACGGGATGGCCTTGCCAGGAACCAACACAATTGCCTCTGCCCGAGTTCCGGTTGCTTCAGTCCCATCCTGCGGCTTGTTGAGCCAGATAGTTGTTGATTTCTCCCCATCAGTCGTTGTCACTGCAGTATCCTTGACAGGCCTCGCCAGCGCAATCCTCAGGTCAGCCCATTCCTCATCCTGCCACAGCGGTGCTTTCTGGATAGTGTCCCAGCTTGGTAAGGGATTTTCGGCACTCCAGGTCCATTTCCCCAGTGACAATTTGGCGGCCCTCGGCGACTTTGCAAGCAGTTTGCGGACTGTTTGCATTTCATGCACGTTCACTGTTAGAACACGAGACCACTGGTACCACTGGGATCAAAACAGCCTTACGTCGTGGGTTCGGGGGGGGGGGGGGGGTTAACAGTGATCGCGCCAGACCCAGCCGCCCCATAAACGTACGTCGAGAAGGATGGATGAGCGTGTTGTCCGGGTGAAGGTACAACATCTCCCACAGGCGGTCCCGCTTAAACAGTCTGGCCTTGGCATGTAGTCCTGCGATCTTGGCCCCATCTCCAGCCATGTACAGCAGTATTTCATCCATCTGGTCGCCATGCAGTCCCGTCAACGGCCGCAGAGTGTATGGGTTGAGCACTGCAGTGCAAAAATTAGGGTCGCATCAAATTTGGGCACTGCAGTTCCCATGAACACCAAAAGACGACGAAAACAGGTGCTCAGAGGACATAATACCTTCACCGGCAGTCTTCTCAAAGGTGTCAATAAACTCAGCCACGCGGCCACCAGATATGTGCAGTAATGAGACCAGCGGTCTCCAATTTTTCCAGATCGATTCCTGGCAGGGATACAGTGTTTGACAGGCCACAGGTACGCAAAGGACTGACAACGGTGATCTCATCGTGCATCTCTTATACCACAGATGTTTTCTCGCCCAGCCGGCCACACTTCCGCAAAGCCACCAGCAGCATCTCTTTCGCTTTGCCCTTCTGCACTTCAGTCGAAATTCGAGCGGCCACTTGTCCCATACTCAGCTTGCTCACTGAGTGTTGTACCGCATTGTGATCGCCTCCAATAAACTCTCTGATGTCAACAGGACAGTCGTGTCTGATCTCCTCGCAGTAGACGTGTTGTAACCAGTCCGGCAGTGCCCGTGACTTCTCACAGTATTCTCGGTGAAGTCTTTGGAGTGCCGTCAGGATATGAGCCCCGCCCAAGCAGTAGGGAATTTCAGCTGATAGAAAAATGCACCACAGGGAGATGGTAGATGGGGGATATCAGCGAGATGGGCACTGCAGTGCCCAAACGACAAGGCTGTGTGAAAATTACGACGCGTGTGTGACAGGATGGTAGTGTACCTTCGTTTCGCCATATGAGAATGTTTGAGATAGGCCGGCAGGGTGGATTTGTCCTCAGGCTTGCGATCCGCGATAGTAATGAGTCCTCGTCCCTCTCTCTGGTCTGCCCACGCGTGAGGTCGGTGTCAAACTTTATCTTGGTCAGCTGTATCGTGACCAGCTCCTTTTTGATCCACGTTGTCCGAAATGTTTCCGTTGCCCGGTCTGTCCCCGTCCGCTTCACTGGAGCCTGCCCCGACTGCGCCCGTGTCTTCTCTGCTGTGTGAACGGCTTGCGATGCGGTCTGCTGCTCATCCCCTTCCGGCAGTTCCGTATCCGAAGGCATAAAGTAGCAAAGGGGCTAACAAAGGGTCACACGACACACTACAAAAGGCCACAGGGCTGCAAATTGTTGATTTACAGGCTTCTAATGTGATTGACTACTGGCAGCGCTCGACGATTGAACACAGATGGCAGAAATAGCATCACAGTCGGATGCACCTGGTAAAAATCGAGGGTCAAACTCATTTAGCTCCGAAAGGACAGCCACGGGGGCGTCGGAATCATCACTGTGAACAAACACTGCTTCTGGAGGGGGGGGGTCCGGGTCCCATCCATCATCACCCACAAAATCAGCAGCCCTCATGTCTGGATCTCCGGCTGCCCCACCAGCAGGGGGGGGGGGGTCCTCATCACTGTCACTGTTGCCATCAGCATTTGGGGGGGGGCGGGTATCCGGGCGGGGTCCCTTTGCGCAAAAGCGCGTGCTGGCCGGCGTCGCTTGTACCGGTCTGGTGTATTACGTGCGCGTAACATGTCCTGTGCCTGTGCTACTGTTGTGTCCATATCACCTGGAGGACGTTGTGGCACGTGTCTACCCGGCTCTGTCATCACATCAGTATCAACTTTAACAGGTTTAACAAGTGTCTGTCATGTCTTGGCACATAGATCTCGGTAATGCTCTTCAGTGAGCACCGTATCTAGTGCGCAAGGAAAATCCATCTTGGCAGGATCCCACCTGTCTTGCACGATACTCGACTTCTGACTACACTAGACTAGGGGGGTATAACACCAACATCGAATCGCGCCAACAATCTGGTGAAACGACGATCAACCATTTGTGGCAGTCCCTTGGAAACATTAACGTCTTGCAGGTCCTTTGGGGTCTGGTCTGCAACGGGAGTGAGTATTAACAGGTCATGCACCTGTTGCAACGTACAGTTCCCAGGGTGTTGTGCCACTAAGTGCACAACACGGCTTAACAGGGCCTCACACGGTTCCTCACTGTGTGCCACCCCAGGTAAGCGGGCAAACCACTGGGACCACAACAGCCTAGCAACAACAATGGTGCACACATATTCAACCTTGTCCTCATAACCTGGGGTGAGCCTCAGAAGGACGTGTAGACAACGGCTCAACAATGGCCCTGCAGCATGCTCCTCTCCCTGTGTAGACCAATGACAATCCCTCACTTGCGACCTAATAATAAACAAGGCTGGAATGTAACCATACAGCAGTGTTACCAACCCTTGCACCTATGTAAGAAGTGTGATGTGATTAGCGTTACCCGGTCGGTGCAAACCCCTTACAGTCTGTAACTTCCGTTCCAAAGGTTGGCCCCACTTATGGGCCAAGTGCAAGAGCACCAGAATCATACGCTCCATATAGATGAGTTTCGGAAAGTTGGGCACTGCAGTGCCCAAATTGAGCGAACCATAGGAAAAATAGGTAAATAAAGGGAAGAATCTTCTGTAGCACAGGGTTACACAATATTTATATGGGTGCCATGTGCCGTACACTACCGGGGTACGTGTAATGAACAGGGGAACGTTGTACCGAGTATAGCTGATGCTGTAAACGAGCTTAAGGACACGGTAGTGAATATTTTCGTCGACCAACAATGGAAGACGGTGCTGTATGTGCTGCTGCACCTCCTGGAGCCCGTGAATAATAGAGACAAGGTCGGGGGTAGCGGACACAGTTAGGTCTGTGAGAAAAAAGGGGGTCCAAGCTGGGCTGGTAACATTATCCCGTCGTATGTCCAAGGGACAACGAACATGTTGAAGGCGGATGGGGTCGTCCATCAACCCTTGCAAGCCATCAATGAAGTTTTTATGGCTCTGCACCAACAAGTCTGCAGTGTACCCAATCCTCTGCCGCAAGACCGAGAGGCTAGGAAAAGACGGCATAATGTCGACAGGTCGTTTCAAGAGTATGATAGCACCAGCTGTACAATTAAGGGACCGGTTCTCATTACCAGGCACAGTCCGGAAAATACGTCTATAAAAATTATCAAACCATAGAACAGCGGGTTTACCTTCCAAGGTCTGCCAAAGACTGGTGCACGCAGTTGCTCCTTGAACTGCAAAGGAGGGTACATGGTAAGAACATTGACCCATGTGAGCCAAACACCTACGTTGCACACGACTCTTGGGTTGAACACCTACAGCCCTCTTGGCACGTGGACGACACCTCTTGTGTAGAACAGACCATATATTAAAAATCTCTTGCTCAGCAACACGGAACCATTGGTCCGGCAGACAATTAAAGGTACGCCTGTCCCTTTGTTGGATGTATTCACCAACAGACCGCCTACTTTCTCCACTCCAACCGGAGATCTAACACCCACGTACAAAACGCATTGGCACCCTCATCCACACCCAGGGCCTCAGATAGATCCTCCTTTGAGGCATATACCTTGGAACTAAGGAACTGCCGGAAGGGAGCCGCATCCATGGACAAAAGTCGTGTTCGCAGGCAGCAAAGGTAAGGAGACAAAGAAAACAGAGAGACTATCACAAAACAAACCTGATGCAACATAGACCAAAAGCAGCTAGCGAAGATCCAAACAATGTATCTCCCAATGGACGTGGAACGTTCCAAAGCCTGGGTACGCTCCAAGGTGGCAGTCACACAACCGGCAATATATTTCCAATGAGCCGAGGATGAGTACCAACGTCCGATGATTCATACGTCCTTTGTCAGGTGTTACGCAATGGGAACCAATAGGAGTGAAATACGGAGTTTTAATTTTTTTGGACACTGCAGTGCCCAAAAGTACTGGAAGTCCATTTTCAAGTGCACATTTGGACAGGAATGGAAGTGATTGGGCAAGGTACATTGTACGTGGCCTTCCGAGTATAACACCGCGGTGCGATGACCAATGGATAACGGGTATGCCAAGTTTTGATGCATGCTGCTGCAGTATGACATCACCTCTGGAGATGACTACAGAGGTGTACTGGAGAACCCACTGAAAAAAGCCATTTCAAATTTTTGGGCACTGCAGTGCCCAAAAATTTTAAATGATACAATTTTCAGCCCGGAATAGGGGGTGTATACGTACACCTCTGGAAGCAACAAAAGGCAAGGTTGTTGTATCCCACGATGAAAATCCACATGGGGTTGGCCGAAAAGATGATATGCTTTTTTGGGGGGCAAAAAACGGATGTTGAAATCGCCATGAGTCGTGCCTTTTAGCAACGAAGTCTGCGTGCGTAAAGGACCGCCTAAGCGACTCGTCCTCATCCGAACTCTCCGTTCTCTCATCTTGGATCCACGTCCACAGCCGGTCGCGCGGAATCTGTAGAACATGCAGAACATGCAAGACACATGGAGGCAACCCCAGAGGCAATACCAGAGGAAGCACGCAGAGCGCCTAGAACGCGCAAAACGCATAACACACGACCACGGGCAGATCCAGAGGCAACGGAAAAGGGAACGGATAAAACGCGCAGAACACATAAAACACCTTTTTGTATTTCAAGTAGCCATCCTTCTTGTTGCGGACGTCCTGCACCACATGTGGCGCATGTGGCTTGCCCTTCGGGGCCTTGACCTGTGAAAGGGTGCAACAGGCAGTAGGGGACAACAAGCAGCGCAAAATAGTGGTCACATGAACCGCAAACCCGTGAACGTGGTACACCTGATACGTTGTGAGGTTCGTCAACCAAAATTCTTTCTCCTGCTTCTCCTTGGCCCCTTTCTTCTTCCGATTGACCCATCCGGCATGCCACCCCGTTGCGACAGAAGGGGGTGAGGAGGACAGCGGTACAAGGCGAGAAGCGAGACGAAAACGGAAACACACACACATACTCGTGGCTTGTTTAATTTGAAAGACAACGAAGGCGTCGTGCTTCAGTTTCTCCGGATGCTTCCACTCTCCAATCTTCCCACCCTTCTGCAACCATTGAGAATGTGTGGCGGGGTACAGGGGTGCAGGCATGGCTCCTGCACCATAAAAGCAGAGCAGCCTATGAATGTTGGGACAAAAACATGCTGCAGAGCACGTAGCACGCGTAGAACGGCTCCAAAGGCAACGTCAGGAGCGAAAAACGACAACACACAAAACACCCAACACACGTGGGCAATGTAGCACCAAGGCAAACGCATAGGCAGAAGGCAATTGTCGTTGGAATACGCACGTTTCAGTTCCATTGGGAACCAGTGCAGGTGTGTGGCATAGTACACGGGTGAAAGCATGGCAAAAAAAAAACGGGTGTGGTATGATAGGTGTGAAGCACTTAGCCCCTGCAGAATATTTTTGGTATTTTTTTTCGGAATTTTTTTTGGAATTTTTTGGAATTTTTTGGGATGAGCTTTGAGCGTGTCCTCGCCGGAAAATCCTGAGAAGGGGTCCTCAATCAGAAAATCAGCGGTGGTCACGCGCTACTTCACACACGGCTCACATGCAGGCGTCCACAAACAAAGCCAAAAAACGAGACCGCTTTCGGCCCAACACTAGGCCCTCATCAGTCTGAGCGCGAGATAACAAAGGATAGTCAAAAAGACATTCTTTATCTCACATCACTGCGTGTATCACACATGCAGACATCCGTCATTTTACTGGCGTGTTCCATCTGGTGTATTATACATGTGGTTCACTGACTTCACTGAAAATTCATGTGCATAGCGCAGAAATTGCATTCACAAATATTCAAAACACATGATATTTTGGCAGTGTGCGCGACCTGTTCAGGCGACGCGGCGGCGCTTACTCTGGCTACAGTTGCCATTTTCAGCTGCTGCCCTGCAATTCAACAACAGGCTGGCATCCATAGACAAACTGTCTGCAAGTGGCTGGACATTCCCCAGATCATTCAGGGTTTTTACCAGCGCTCTGTGCCACCGCTTCCTGAGATTTGGCTGTGGACGGTTGACTGCAAACAGTTTGGTCCCAAGAATTGATTCTTTGATTAGTTGGTTCAGTCTGTGAATTGGATCTCCATACTTGAGGGAAATGCACGCCTCATATGGCAATCTCCACACATGGTTGCGAAAAAAATCCAAAAAGCTACCCACCCTCCTACCCTTTGTTTTGGAATTTTGTGTCATGTATGTGTCCTTCTTTTTTTTTTTGGAATTTTTTTTGGAATTTATTTGGAATTTTTTTTTTTCGAATTTTTTTTGGAATTTTTTTTTGGAATTTTTTTGGAATTTTTTTTTTCGAATTTTTTGGATTTTTTGGAATTCCAAAAAATCCGAAAAAAATTAAAAAAAACGGGTGTGGTATGATAGGTGTGAAGCACTTAGCCCCTGCAGAACGCGTAGAACGCGTAGGAAGACTTCCAGAGGCAGCCTCAGAGCGCCGGACCGAAACACGCAGGACGCGCAATACACGCACCACGCGTAGCACCAAGACAGAGGCAGAGGCAGGAGGCAATTGTGCTTCTCTCCTCGAAAATGGTTGAATTGAGCTAAACGGGTAGTTCCATTGCGTCAGGCACCCTCGAAAACCCCCCGGAAGCACAAAACAATCATAAAAGCAAAAACGCGACAAAATTTCGTGCTATGCGTTCTACGCGTGGTAGCCAAAAGAATATGTGAACTCCGCCACTTCTACCCATACCATGGGTAAGGCATGGAAGGCCGCCGTTGAGGCATACGCCGCCTCCGTACTTCCCCCCACCGCCATGTGTGAACTAGTGCTCAACATGAGGGCCCCCAAGTCCTCGTGGAGGACCCTCTGGGAGCTCTAAACGCTCCGAAATTTGGAGTATCAGTGCACCGTCCCTAGTGGCCCCTACTCCCGTCCAATTTGTACCGAGCGGGCTTTCCAAGCCCGTTGGAAGGAGATGCCTACCCCGTGGCCGGGGGCAATTGGACCCAACTCACCATCTCCTCGGCCAACTTCGACCGCTTGGCCCGCTGCCCGGCGGGCCTTTGGGTGTTGAGCATGGCCAATTGCGATGACAAGGCCATGGACACCCTTGGGACGTTGTGGAAGAGCAATTGGGAGGTACTCCTGTCACCTAGTGCCTTTCACTCGTTGTAGTTTTGATCTAGTTGGCCTCAAACACCGCTCGCTAGACGCTAGATTGGACTAGACTAGAACGAAATTAACCACCCCCCATGTCTCGTGTTTAGGTGATTCAAGATATCATCGACACGGGGCTGGTCCAATGAAGGGCCTCCAAGGAGGAGGCAAAGGTGATCCTCGGGGGGGATCAACCGTGGACACGACGGGTGATCGGGGTGTCCACATGCCCCCAAGCGGGCTCCATGTTCAATGAGGGGATATGGAATGCCCAAACGAAGACTTGGCAGGGTAGTGCTCACCCGCGGACCATGGAGGGTGATGAGGCCAACTACACGGCCTTCCTCCTTGGGACGCCATCCTTGCAAGCCGACGGCTGCAATACGCAGCGCATTTTGAAATTGCCACATGCCTGGGTCGTCTTGTGCATTTTGCACTTGACAATGGCCATGGGTCGCTTGTTGGGGGAGTTTCTCCACCGGGAGGCTAGGTCGGTCACCCTTGCGCTCCGTCAAGACCTGCAAGTTCTCCTGTCGGAGAGGCGTGCAGGTTGGAGCGTTTATGGGTCAGCATCCCCGGACGGGGAGGAGAGAGCCAATTTTTTTGACGCATGGCCGGATGTTGCTAAGTGCCTCAGCATTAGGCCAAGCACGGCCAAGTACAAGGCCATCGCGAACATGTGGGACCTGTGCACGCCCTCTATTGTACATATCAGGGCCCTAACCCATTGAATTGTGCAGCTGTGGCCCACGATTTCCGGCGCCACTGTACTGTCGGAAAAGCATCATGGTATCTACTAAGCCTTGAGCATGATGTATGTGGTGTCCCCGGGAAGGGGGTAGCGGGAACCCCTCCCCTTCCTGAGTGAATATCCAACTCGGCCCAAACACCGGAGAATGTGTTGTCGAGGGCAAAAACAAGGTTCGGTGGATCCTTTTGGTCCATTTTCGTCTGGAAAACGTGCACTTCGCTTGCCCTGTGACAACTCTGGTATTTGGGTTCCCGGGGGTTGGGTCCCACTTCCCAGAGGTCGTTGCAGATCAGGAACATGGGAAAATGTTGTAGACTGCACTTCCCGGAGGACTCCCTGATCTGCAAGTACTTCCTGATTGCACTTCCCGGGACACTTCCTGATTTGGGTGACATGTGACACAACATGACAACAAACGCACTACATCACAAAGATAATTGGACATACTACTTCCTTTGTCGCTTGTTCTCCCGTGACTGACCCCCAGCCACTTCAGGTACCCCTTTTAGGCCCTCATCTAAGGCATACATCTCAAGGATGTGAGCCATCCCCCTTGTACTCATGCGCGGGTTGCGCACGGACCAACCCCTGAAGCAGTTTTGTAAAAAAGTTTTGAACGGAGAATAGCGTCTCTCGGTGGGTACTGAACTAAACATGTACATGGTCCTATATTTCCTTACAAACCGTGTGCTGTGTGCAACTGTCCAATGAACCCACAAAAGGGGCTTCCATCCCATGAGGTTCCAACAATGGCCCAGCTGCTTTGCTGCTTGCTCTGCCTCTGACACCTCCTCATCACTGAGCCACTTCCTTTGTCGCCATACTGTGTGCAATTGCACAATACTGTTCAACATGCTAAACACAACGGTGTACACCCTTAAATTTTTGTTTTCGACGCTACGGTTTGGGTAGAACTCTTTCAACAACTCAACCACCTTCCTTTGGTACTCCCTGCTCTCAATGAACAATCGGGCTGACGTGAGGTCAAAAGTGTCTTTCTTTTGGGGTCGGAGGGCTACCCTTTCGGTTAGGGGCACATTCGCGGCCTCTTGCAAGAGCTGAGACCAGACCTCGTGCATGCGCGAAAATGATCCCTCGGCCGTCTCCTGCTGCTACCCATGCAGAAAGGTCGCTCCCTAGTCTCTTGGCAATGGCGTTGCACAACCGTGCAGCACAATGCGCATAGTCACCCACCCTTTTTGTCCTGCGCATTCCGCTCAAGAAAGCCCCCCAGCGGGGAAGAGCAATCACATTGTCGTTGGGCTCCAATGAGTCCATATCCTCAAATGTCCAACACTTTGAGTTAGGGCTATAGTTGCTCACCTGCATGCTTTTTCCATCCCCAGTTAGGAAGCACTCAAACCCCATTGTTTGCCCGCCCGTCAACACCACATTACAGTTTGTTTCTAGGTATTCTATTTGGTCGTTCAAGTCCGCAGCCTGATCCATCCCGCACAACCATGCGCGATCATCTGCACCAGTCATCACCCACCACGTTGCCCACTTTTTTGGATCCCCGGCCGCTGCAGGCCCACCCGGCCACACTGCCACATACACATCGGCGCGAGTGGCAGAGGTTCGCCACAGTGGGCACGCGTCAACACACAGGATGACAGGTATACACCGCCATCTTGGTGGAACAACTAGCACGCCTGCATCCCCCGCAAGTTTCACCCGGTGCAACACAAGGTCCGCAAGTGGTGCACAAGCTGCAAACCGTCGCTTGCCCGCCGGACCTACCACGACGACCGGGGTGGCCACATATGGTGTGAGGCCACGCCGGGTCTCTAGCAACTGCTCACGAGTGCAATGCCGGCGCAACTTGAGCATGTGCCGCACTAAGAGTTTCATGGAGCGGGCCGTTCGGAGTACGTCCACGGCCGCTGGATCATGTCCGGACATCCTATCGGAGTTCACTTGGTCACTATCAAAGCACCCACCACGGAGGACCACCTCCCCGGTGGTAGTTTTGGTGATTGTCACCTCGTCGTCGTTGACAAGGGCACGAGCCAGGCGCTGTACCATGGCGATTCGTTCTGCCAGCGCCTCTGGCTTCAGCAGGGCGTAAGGCTTCTGGCAGCGGCGCAGCACGTCCGCCTCAAACCGTGCCACAACATCCTCGAGGCTAGTGGACATGGCTGTGGACACCAGTAGCCAGGAAGTGCACCGGGAAGTACGATCAGGGGGAGGTTGCAGATCAGGAACTGTGTGTGGGATCTCTTTTCAGGATGTGGTTTCTGATCAGGAACGTGTTGCTGACTAGGGTTGCTGACCGGACTTCCTGATCAAGAAGAGGTTTCTGATTTGGGTTCCCGCAGGGGATCCTGATTTGGAATGTCACCCCCATTTTTTCCTCAAAAGTAAATAGCCTTTCGGTTTTCACCCTTGTATGCTCCCTGTGGTCCACAATTGACATCAACACAGCAAGATTCTCAATGAAACATCTCAACAGGCATGTCCCACGGCGCAAAACCTTTGCCATGTCATTGGGTTTATCAGAAATTCAGTGAATCATGCATCGTTCACCTTTTTTGACAAGGCGAAACTGATTTCGCCCTGAATACGAATATAGGTGAGTATTGGGGGGACCCATCCCCCTTGCCATTGCAGATCATGCAAACCCATCAGAAATTCAGTGAATCATGCATCGTTAACCTTTTTTGACAAGGCAAAACTGATTTCGCCCTGAATACTAATATAGGTGATATTGGGGGAACCCATCCCCCTTGCCATTGCAGATCATGCAAACCCATCAGAAATTCAGTGAATCATGCATCGTTCACACCAATGCACATCATGCAGTTCGCTCGTTGCAACGCACAACGCGGGCCGCGCCCCCATCGTCTACATATGCCTGCACCGCGTATTGCGTCGGCCTAGGGTTTTGCGGAACTCCCCAAAGCACCACGCACTCGTGGCAAGCCGCGCTCAAATGCACATCCCCTCAGGCGTTCGCACAACAGCTACCACAAACAAGGCAAACCACAATTAGCAGGGGCCTTATTTACGGAGGCCCTTGCGAGTGGGGGATGGAATGACTACTTGAGAGCGGGTTGCGCTTGGGGACTGGGAGAGGGGACTGCCAATTTCCGGATGTTAAACAAGGGCCCACAGTCGCTGGACCTCCGTCTCTGCCTTGAACTGTTGTGCCCGGGCAGTGTCCCTCTCGTTTCGCAGCCGCTCGTTCTCGGCCTTCAATTGGGCACTCTCGGCGGTGCTTTTGGAATACTTGTCAGACAGGTCAGCAAAGCGGTCACGTTTGCACTGCTCCATGTCCTTGAGCCGCAGAAGCCTGTCCTTTACTGCTTTGTTGTCACTCTCCAAACGTGTACCTTGGCGTCCGCACCCTTTGGCTTCAACGCTGCCTGCACCGCCTCCTTGCAAGCATCCTTTGCCGCTTGCCTAACAGCGTCCGCCAGTGTCTCCACAAGAGCCTCACTGTCCGACTCCCTCAGTGCAGCCGCCTTTGTACTCGCCTTGGATTTCCGTTTGGGAGGGTCGGCCTTGAACTTCTTCGGTTCCGGCTCTTCCTCCTCATCGTCATCGTCCTCAACCTTGATGTGAGTGCACCCACCAAGCATGCCGCGCCGCTGCTTTGCCACATACTCCATGATCTTGCTCTCCATGTAACGCACTGCCGTACCAGGCACATCACCACCACCAATACGTGTAACAGCTTGCAGCCAGTGTGCCCCCTTCCGCGTTGCAACACCATTCTCATAGAGAACGTGTTCATACTTGCCGCTCGCCGGACCCCCGTACACAGTGAACACCCACGTCTTGGGGCCATCGCAATCACGGTACATGACATTGACAGGCAGATGTACCTCCAAAAACTGGATTTGCGCACCTTCTTGTGACTTGCCCTTGCACCGCCGCGTAGGTGTCTTGAACCATCTCGTGTTGCCTTGTCCCATCACTGAGTCTCCGACACTATCCACTGTCACCAGGGCCGAGGCAAGGCGTTCCCATAAGGCCTCGGTCACGACAGCCTCCTGACTGCCATACAGCTTCATCGTGGGGTGCAGCTCGGCCTTGGGGGCCTGCTCAAACTCCGTCGCCGGGGCTCCCGCCAAATCCGAACGCAGAGCCACACGCGGCCAGAGGTCGGCTGTGGCCTGCAAACACAAGGAAGAATGCAGAAAAAATTTTCCTGGAACCCCCCCCCCTTGCAGACATCTGACTGCAGCCCCCGCTCCCATAAAAAAATCTGACTGCAACCCCCCCCCCCTCCCCCCTGCAAACATGTGACTACAGCCCCCCCCACTCCGAGAAAAAAATTTGACTGCACCCCCCCCCTTCTGCTGCAGAGGTTGCAGACACACACACAGACATACAGACAGACCACACACACAAACAGACAAATAGACAGACAGACAGACCAGACCAGGCCACACCAGACCACACCAGACAGACAGACAGACCACACAGACAGACAGACAGACCAGACCAGACAGACAGACAGACGCAGACGCAGACCAGACAGACAGACACAGACCAGACAGACAGACATACAAACAGACAGACCGAACAGACAGACAAACGGACCACACAAAAAGATCGGGAACTACAGCCAGGATGTGCATTCAACAACCTGTTCCTGATCAGGATCCCCAATGAGGAAGTGGCGTCAGGAACATGATCCTGATCACGATCCTGATCCTCATGCCACTTCTTGATTGGGGATCCTGATCAGGAACAGGTTGCTGAATGCACATCTTGACTGTGGTTCCCGACCTTCAAATACCCCTGCTTTGGGGCCTAGCAGGCAAATTCTAATATTTAGGACTGCAACAATCCAAAAACCCGGACTAGCCCCTTTATCTGCTTTGGGGCACAGCACCAGGCAAGTTCTAATATTTAGGACTGCAACAATCAAAAGACCCGAACTAGCCCCTTTATCTGCTTTGGGGCACAGCACCAGGCAAATTCTACTATTTAGAACTGCACCAATCAAAAGACCCGAACTAGCCCCTTTATCTGCTTTGGGGCACATCAATAGTCAAAGCCTGTAAGAGCAACGCAAGGTGGAGAATTAGGCATGAGACACACAAAGACACAGTCAGGAAACTAGGCAAAAAAGGGCAATTCGTGGGGGGGGGGGGGGGTAACTCATCACACAGTACACAAGAACACCATACACAAGCACCCAACACAGTGCAATTGACACCTGACCACATCGACGGTGGTATTGCCCATCCTTCGGCGACTCCTTCAACCAGCCTGCCTGCAATTAATTAACGCGTTGTTCGGGTCCAAAAGTGGTGTGTTCACGGGGGGCATGTCCCAGCGCCATAGCACGGCTTGCTCCTCTCCACCGGATACTGCAGCAATCCCACCAAATCTGCGTCAGACAGCGGCGATGGTGCCCGGCTGGCACGCCAACAACGTTAGGTCCTTGTTGCTGGGGGATGGCAGGTACTCGGCCTCGTGAACCCACTCCTGCACTGGACAATCATTGGGCTTAACAGTGGGGAGAGGAACATCTACACGAAAGGGCATGGGAGGCGGCGCAGGCAAGGCTTGCAGCAAAAGGTACAAGGCTGTGACGTCCAGCGGCATGTAGCATGTGATCCCACAATCCAATGACATCAGTTTGTCGGCACTGATGGTGTCCGCTGCCTGTTGTTCCTCCTGTTGACGTGGTTGAAGCTGGTCGCACCCCGGGCATAAGAGGGCCGAATGATCCTTGCACAACGGACTCAGGTGGCAAGCAAAGAAGATGGTCGTTGACTGCTTCCGACACCTCTCCATGGAGCATCGTGGCTTGGTATTCAACGTTGTACCTTGCTGATCCGGCTGTGCCCAAAAGGGAAGGTGGAGGCCCACGGTGAATTGGTACGTGACAGGGAGGTTTGCAACCCCCAAGAAACCCACTTTGCGCCACGAGTCCGACGGCCTAGTCCTTGGCAGAGTCCCGCCGGCGTGAATGAGGTCCGAATACATCACAAAGAACGAGCCCCGAATCAATTCCACAGGCACTGGTTCCCGCGGCTGTGGTAGCCCTCCTCGCCTAGCCGGCAGCATGATGGTATATGTTCCATCGTTCGCATTGAGGTCGTAATTCTCGGCGCAGAACACCGTCAAAGCGCGCCGGCCCGGTCCGATCTTATGCATATCGCGATGCAAACTTTGCCGTTCGCGCCCGGTAGCAGCCACATGGGCAACGTTGTAGAGCTCGTGGGTGTCGTCCCAAGACTTGTTGATGACCAAGGGTACACTGCGCCAGTGCCAATGTTGCTGGCAGCTCATGGTGCGTAACGTCCGAGTACTGCGGAATGTGGGCTTTCTTGGCAAGGAGTGCATTCAGGATCCAACGGTCACCGGTATCATCTTCGCGGTGCACTCCCGCGTATTGTTGGAAAATTGGATCCCATTCGGCAATTGGAATCTTGTCCACTTCGGCCTCAACCTTCTCCAACATGTCCAATGGGATCGACCGGTCAAAGAAGCAATACCCGTACTCGTCCAGCTTCGAGGGGTTGGTATTCCTGACGAATTGCGCGGCTGGTTGTCCAGGTACCACGGGGTCGCCGTCTCGTACCCAGGGGGGCGGCCATTGAAGGGGGATGCTCACCACTATCCCCGAGGCATGTGCAGGGGTAGCTACTCCTTCGACGGGGTATTGAAAGGCGATCGGGCCCCAAGTTGGTAGTGATTGCACCGGGTACGACTTGCTGTGTGTGGAGGAGAGGACCCTTTCCTTGTAAACGAGTGGTGTCTTGCAATACGCGCGTTGTTGCATTTCCGAGGGAGAGGGCTTACCACTGGCAAACAGTAGTGAGCCTCCTCTCCTTCTCCGATGTAGTACGACGTGTGGGATTTGTCCCCCTTTCCCTTCGGGACATATGGCTCCGATCCGGAGCGCACTTTGTCAATGTCTGTATTGTTGAAGCGCACCACCACCGCACGCAAGTCCGCGTTGTGATGGAACACACCGACTACGAAGTCCGATATGAGTCCGGGTGTGACTTTTGTGACCACGGAACGCTCTGCGAAGATCCTCCCCACAGTAGTGCCCGGTTGAAAAGTCACCACTGTGGGGAGGGTGACTATCTCCGCGGTGTCTTCCTTATCCCCTTGCGCGGGCGATATGGTCCGCGTGCCGGCTCGCTCCGCGGCGGCGGAGAGCCACCGTGAAAGGACGGGGGAGACGGTGGACATGTTGAAGAAGAAAAGAGAAGGGAGGCTTGAGGGGGAAGGAAGAGTGTTGTGTGTGAATGAATACCGAACAATGATTGCAAATGCCACTGCATAACTTAGTGTTCGTTTGATTTGTGACGTAAACCACAACCGACCTGCGCACAGCAAAACACAATGCGCAATCAAGAAGTGTCATAGGAAGTGGATTCAGCAAGTACTTTTTGATCAGGAAGTGTGGTCAGGATCTATATTCAGGATCCCCATTCGGATCAGGAAGTGAATCAGGAAGTACTCAGGAAGTACTCAGGAAGTGGTCCAGAACGTAAATGGAAAAATGTCAATGTGGAGATTTTGGAGAAAGCGTGACGCGGCCGTCCGATGATTCTATTACCCAAACAACCCCAGGTACCCGGTGCGCCAATAAGAGGGCTCGGGGAGGGGGGGGCAGCAGCCTTTTTTTGGGGGGGGGTTCCTGCTACCCCCTTCCCAGGGACACCACATAGATACCATGTTGCAGAACATTAAGCCATTTGGCCTGGCTATGTTCTACATTTCGGAAAGCATTAACCGCTTTCTGAAACATGGTCACAACGAACACAGCAACCGGGGGGGGGGGGGGGGTGACCTAATTCAAAAACAGACAAATGCAAACCAGAGGTAATGCACTCCACGGTCAGGCATAAGTGCATCTTTATTCTCTATGCCAAACCTGGTTAAACCTCAAGACGCACACTGTGTGTGAAACAGCAACCAGGGGGGGGGGACTGTCGGGTGGAGGGGGTGGACGAGGTGTCGCGTCGTCAGTGGTCGGCCATCCACAGGGAGGCCAATGTGCAAGCACAGTGCATAACATGGTTCTTTGCATACTTTGACGCGTCGTGGGTTGTGCATGGGGGGCCGCGGTCGCAAGTGCCATGCTCGGGCAGGGATGCCATGGGGGTAAGGAGGGGCCACGGCCACATGCAGGCTTCCCTGAACCAGAGTATTTCGCAACAAGATGGCAACGAAAGAGCAGTTGGACGAGCTGGTGAGGCAGGTATGTGTCGTGTTGTGCGTTCTAAGGGTGATCTAGGGAATCGTTCTAGTCTTGATCTAGGCAGCACGATCGGCCGCTAGACTGTCGCTAGAACGCTAATCGGGCTAACCGGGCTAATCGGGCTAACCCACCACCAAGTGACCCGGCGCCGGCCCGCCAAGTGACCTTCCAAGTGACCCATGGGGTGCGGTGGGGGGCTAACCGGGCTAACCGGGGGGTGGGGGGGGGAACCCGGCGCTCCGTGAGTCGGGTCCAACATCGGGACCATGTGATTGGCCACGGCTGGCCATGGTAGCCGGGGCAGCTTCTCGTTGAGGGGTGGCGGAGCATTCATATATATCGTTCTAGCGGCGTTCTAGCAAACCGTTCTAGCGGCGTACTAGCGACGCTCGCTAGAACGTCGCTAGAACGCCGCTAGAACGAAAATTTTTTGGACTCCAAATTGAGGTGAAAACAGTGAAATTGTGAAAAAAAAAAGTTCGGGCCCCCGAGTACGGATAGGGGGGTCCAGGTTAGACACCTCATCCCCCCCCCCCCCGGGTATCCCCCTCTTTTTGTCGTTCTAGCTGCTCTAGCCGGTTCTAGGCTAGAACGAGATTGGGTATTCTAGTGTGTACCAAGGGTTGGCCGGTGACGATTTTGGTCAATATTTCCGCAGAGGAGCTAAAACAGAAGTTCGAGAAGACAATATGGATAATGGTGGTGATAGTGTATGCGCTCACGGGGCAGTGCAAAAAGGAGGTGCCCACCACACTGGGTTGGAGCATCATCAAAACACCACATATGGCGGCACTGAGGTTGTGATGTAATCTACATATTCAGTATGTGTGATTCCCGGCACTGTTCCACAGGGTATACTTGCCGTTCTTCCCGTTGTGTGTGTCCTCCGCATTTCGTGTGTTGCCCGTTCACTCCTTGTGCATGCACTTCTAGAGGCAAGTGTGTACATCTGTCGCCATGCATTCGTTTCTATTGTCCACCTTGGGCTCGCTTGACACACTATGAGTGGCCCACGTTTGCCTAAAAATTGCAAGCCGTGCTTGAAGGCTGCTGGTACACTAGAGAAGTTGAGGCGAAAGGGGGCGAGGATAATGGTGTTTGAGGTTTTCCAAGTCTAGGCCCACACCATTATGTCTTCCTGATGGAATGTGCATGGGTGCTCCTCTTCCTTGCATAACAAGTAGCATTGCGCCTCTACTTCAATGGGCCCTATTCTTTTTGTGTTGCACGTGTTTTGGCATTTACCACGGGCTTCTGGTGTGGATGGATTGAGAAGAGGGAAGATATAGAAGGGGACGCCCGAGGGTTGGGATGCCGAGAAATGATTCTTCCTCATGACAACCTAGCGCTACCAGGTGAAGGAGCTTCAGGGCGCAAAGAAGGGGGGCACTGCCCAAGTCTCGAACACCAGCAACATGGTTCAGATTCAAAACGGTATGTGAAGCAATGTGGCGTGTGCATCAATTGCCGCTCATGCTCTCCTTCACACGGTGTTCGTTGTTATCAGTGTGTTGGTGTTTTGCTTGCTATGGTGATCTTGGACCCCCGCATGTTCTCGTTGTTCTCGGCGGTCGGGCTTGCTACCACCTACTGCGCTGCACCGGCTTCTCAATCTGCTACGTGAAAAATCCATAGGCCACCACCAACGCCGGAGGGGCTTCCACAACGTTTACCGCACACCCAGCACCCAGAGGCAGCACCAATGGAATCCTCTAAAGCATGTGCAGTCTTGCAACTTTGAAACGGCACACATGCCCTGGGCTAGGAGGTGGAAAGCGTGCAGAGGAGACCACCGCAAACAGCTTGCCCCGTGAAGATTTTGGTCAACATTTCCCCGAAGGAGCAGCAAGAGCGATACAGATTTCAAAAAACAATATCAATGGCAGTGTTGATCTTGTATGCGCTAATGGAGCACCGCGAAGAGGAGGTGCCCGCCACACGGGGGTAGATCATCATCAAAGCATAAAATATGGCGGCACTGTGGATCTGATGTGATCTGCATGTTCAATATGTGTGATCCAAATGTGGTTCCTTACATTATACTTGGCGTTCTTCCAGTTCTGCGCGTCCTCCGCATTTCGCGCATTGCGCTTACCCTCCTTGTGCATACGCTTCTACAGGTAAGTGTGTACATCCGTCTTGTTGCATTCGTTTCCATTGTCCTGCCTGGGGCTCTCTTGTCACATCACGAGTGGCCCAATGTTACCCAACAATTGCAGGCAAGGCTTGAAGGCCAGTGGTACACAAGACAAGAATAGGCCGAAGGAGGCAGACACAATAGCGTTATTGGTTTTCCAAGTCTAGGCCCACACCACTATGTTCTCCTCATGTAAGGTGCATACGTGCTCCTCTTCCTTGCGTACCTTTTCGGATTCTCGAGCAGCATTGTGCTTCTCCTTGGATGGGCCATGTGCTCTTTCTCTTGCTAATGTTTTGTCGTGTACGACGGGGTTTAGGTGTGGATGGATCGAGAAAAGGACGAAGAAGCACAAGACGACCTCCCACGGTTGGGGCGCCGACATACGCCTCTTCCGCATCACCACTTAGCGCCACCACGAGAAGGAGCTCTAGGGTGCAAAGAAGGGGGCACTACCCAAGTCTGCAACACCGGTAGCAAGCCAGCCGCATCGTTCAAAGTCACAACGGTACGTGGAGCAATGTGGTTTGTGCATCAATTGCCGTTGATGCTCTCCTTTGCAAAGTGATTCTTGTTCTCGGTGTGCCGGTTGTTTGCCTCCGCCTATGATTCGGGACGTGTTCAACATGTTCTCCTTGTTCTCAACAACCGGGTTTGGCTGCCCAACACAGCGGTGCATGGGCTTCTCGTTCTGCTATGTGAAGTGAAGAATGTACAGTCCACCACCGCCGCTAGGGAGCACCTTGACAAGGTGCACCGGACATCCGGTGCCCGGAGGCACCACCAATGGAATCCTCAAAGGCATCTCCGTCTGCACTCAATGTACAAAAATCCCCAAAAGTGTAGGTAGTGCCCTACCGTAGCGAGAGAGCCCGTTCCATCCCCAAGGCATCCCACTGAAAACTTTGAACGGCACTTATGCCCTTGGCCAAGAGGTGCAAGGCGTGCAGAAAAGACCACCGCAAACACCTTGGCCCGTGAAGATTTCGGCCAACATTTCCCCGGAGGAGCAACAAGAGCAGTACGAAAAAACAATATCCATGGTGGTGTTGATCATGTACACGCTAATGGAGCAGCCGGAAGAGGAGGTGCCCGCCACACGGGGGTAGTCCATTGTCAAAACATAAAATATGCTGGCACCGAGGATCTGATGTGATCTGCATGTTCAATATGTGAGATTCCAAATATGGTTCCTCATGTTATACTTGCCTTTCTTCCCGTTCTGCCCGTCCTCCACATTTCGCGCGTTGCCCTTTCCCTCCGTGTGTATACGCTTCTAGAGGCAAGTGTGTATATCGGTGGTGTTGCATTCGTTTCCGTTGTCGTGTGTTGGGCTATCTTGTCACATTACGAGTGGCCCACTATTACCCAACAATTGCAGGCACTGCTTGAGGGCCAGTGGTACACAAGAGAAGTCGAGGTCGAAGGAGGCAGACACAATAGTGTTATTGGTTTTCCAAGTCTAGGCCCACATCACTATCATCACCTTATGTAAGGTGCATAGGTGCTCCTCTTCCTTGCGTACCTTTTGCATTTCTCGAGCAGCATTGTGCTTCTCCTTCGATGGGCCACTTGTTCTTTCTCTTGCCAATGTTTTGTCGTGTACGACGGGGTTTAGGTGTGGATGGATCGAGAAAAGGACGAAGAAGCACAAGACGACCTCCCACGGTTGAGGCGCCGACATATGCCTCTTCCGCATCACCACTTAGCGCCACCACGAGAAGGAGCTCCAAGGTGCAAAGAAGGGGGCACTACCCAAGTCTGCAACACCGGTAGCAAGCCAGCCGCATTGTTCAAAGTCACAACGGTACGTGGAGCAATGTGGTGTGTGCATCAATTGCGCGGATGCTCTCCTTTGCAATGTGATCCTTGTTCTTGGTGTGCCCGTTTTTTGCCTCCGCCTATGATTCAGGACGTGTTCAGCATGTTCTCCTTGTTCTCAACGACCGGGTTTGCCGCCCAACGCAGCATGGGCTGGGGTGCATGGGCTTATCGTTCTGCTATGTGAAGAATGTACAGTCCACCACCGCCGCTAGGGAGCACCTTGACAAGGTGCACCGGACATCCGGTGCCCGGAGGCACCACCGATGGAATCCTCAAAAACATCTCCGTCACCTCAATGTACAAAAATCCCCAAAAGTGTAGGCAGTGCCCTACCGTAGCGAGAGAGCACGTTCGATCCCCAAGGCATCCCACTTAAGCCTTTGAACGGCACGTATGCCCTTGGCCAAGAGGTGGAAAGCGTGCAAAGAAGACCACCGCAAACAGCTTAGACAAGGAAAATTTTGGTCAACATTTCCCCGGAGGAGCAACAAGAGCGGTACAAAAAGACAATATCAATGGCAGTGTTGATCTTGTATGCGCCAATGGAGCAGCGCGAAGAGGAGGTGCCCGCCACACGGGGGCAGATCATCATCAAAGCATAAAATATGGCGGCACTGTGGATCTGATGTGATCTGCATGTTCAATATGTGTGATCCCAAACGTGGTTCCTTACGTTATACTTGCCGTTCTTCCAGTTCTGCGCGTCCTCCGCATTTCGCGCATTGCGCTTTCCCTCCTTGTGCATACGCTTCTAGAGGCAAGTGTGTACATCCGTCTTGTTGCATTCGTTTCCATTGTCCTGCCTGGGGCTCTCTTGTCACATCACGAGTGGCCCAATGGGGCGCAACAATTGCAGGCACTACTTGAAGGCCAGTGGTACACAAGACAAGACGAGGCCGAAGGAGGTAGACACAATAGCGTTATTGGTTTTCCAAGTCTAGGCCCACACCACTATGTTCTCCTTATGTAAGGTGCATACCTGCTCCTCTTCCTTGCGTACCTTTCGCGTTTCTCGAGCAGCATTGTGCTTCTCCTTGGATGGGCCATGTGCTCTTTCTCTTGCCAATGTTTTGTCGTGTACGACGGGGTTTAGGTGTGGATGGATCGAGAAAAGGACGAAGAAGCACAAGACGACCTCCCACGGTTGGGGCGCCGACACACGCCTCTTCCGCATCACCACTTAGCGCCACCACGAGAAGGAGCTCTAGGGTGCAAAGAAGGGGGCACTACCCAAGTCTGTAACACCGGTAGCAAGCCAGCCGCATCGTTCAAAGTCACAACGGTACGTGGAGCAATGTGGTGTGTGCATCGATTGCCGTTGATGCTCTCCTTTGCAAAGTGACTCTTGTTCTCGGTGTACCGGTTGTTTGCCTCCTCCTATAATTCGGGACGTGTTCAACATGTTCTCCTTGTTCTCAACAACCGGGTTTGGCTGCCCAACACAGCGGTGCATGGGCTTCTCGTTCTGTTATGTGAAGTGAAGAATGTACAGTCCACCACCGCCGCTAGGGAGTACCTTGACAAGGTGCACCGGACATCCGGTCCCCGGAGGCACCACCAATGGAATCCTCAAAGGCATCTCCGTCTGCACTCAATGTACAAAAATCCCCAAAAGTGTAGGCAACACCCTACCGTAGCGAGAGAGCCCGTTCCATCCCCAAGGCATCCCACCGAAAACTTTGAACAGCACTTATGCCCTTGGCCAAGAGGTGCAAGGCGTGCAGAAAAGACCACCGCAAACACCTTGGCCCGTAAAGATTTCGGTCAACATTTCCCCGGAGGAGCAACAAGAGCGGTACGAAAAGACAATATCCATGGTGGTGTTGATCATGTATGCGCTAATGGAGCAGTGCGAAGAGGAGGTGCTCGCCACACGGGGGTAGTCCATCATCAAAAAATAAAATATGCTGGCACCGAGGATCTGATGTGATGTGCATGTTCAATATGTGTGATTCCAAACATGGTTCCTCATGTTATACTTGCCTTTCTTCCCGTTCTGTGCGTCCTCCGCATTTCGCGCGTTGCCCTTTCCCTCCTTGTGCATTCGCTTCTCGAGGCAAGTGTGTACATCGGTGGTGTTGCATTAGTTTCCGTTGTCGTGTGTTGGGCTCTCTTGTCACATTACGAGTGGCCCACTATTACCCAACAATTGCAGGCACTGCTTGAAGGCCAGTGGTATACAAGACAAGACGAGGCCGAAGGAGGCAGACACAATAGTGTTATTGGTTTTCCAAGTCTAGGCCCACATCACTGTGATCCCCTTATGTAAGGTGCATACGTGCTCCTCTTCCTTGCGTACCTTTTGCGTTTCTCGAGCAGCATTGTGCTTCTCCTTCGATGGGCCATGTGTTCTTTCTCTTGCCAATGTTTTGTCGTGTACGACGGGGTTTGGGTGTGGATGGATCGAGAAAAGGACGAAGAAGCACAAGACGACCTCCCATGGTTGAGGCGCCGACACATGCCTCTTCCGCATCACCACTTAGCGCCACCACGAGAAGGAGCTCCAAGGTGCAAAGAAGGGGGCACTACCCAAGTCTGCAACACCGGTAGCAAGCCAGCCGCATTGTTCAAAGTCACAACGGTACGTGGAGCAATGTGGTGTGTGCATCAATTGCGCGGATGCTCTCCTTTGCAATGTGATCCTTGTTCTTGGTGTGCCCGTTGTTTGCCTCCGCCTATGATTCAGGACGTGTTCAGCATGTTCTCCTTGTTCTCAACAACCGGGTTTGCTGCCCAACACAGCATGGGCTGGGGTGCATGGGCTTATCGTTCTGCTATGTGAAGAATGTACAGTCCACCACCGCCGCTAGGGAGCACCTTGACAAGGTGCACCGGACATCCCGTGCCCGGAGGCACCACCAATGGAATCCTCAAAAACATCTCCGTCACCTCAATGTACAAAAATCCCCAAAAGTGTAGGCAGTGCCCTACCGTAGCGAGAGAGCACGTTCGATCCCCAAGGCATCCCACTTAAACCTTTGAACGGCACGTATGCCCTTGGCCAAGAGGTGGAAAGCGTGCAGAGAAGACCACCGCAAACAGCTTGGCCCGGGAAGATTTTGGTCAACATTTCCCCGGAGGAGCAACAAGAGCGGTACAAAAAGACAATATCAATGGCAGTGTTGATCATGTATGCGCCAATGGAGCAGCGCGAAGAGGAGGTGCCCGCCACGGGGGGGCAGATCATCATCAAAGCATAAAATATGGCGGCACTGTGGATCTGATGTGATTTGCATGTTCAATATGTGTGATCCCAAACGTGGTTCCTTACTTTATACTTGCCGTTCTTCCAGTTCTGCGCGTCCTCCGCATTTCGCGCATTGCGCTTTCCCTCCTTGTGCATACGCTTCTAGAGGCAAGTGTGTACATCCGTCTTGTTGCATTCGTTTCCATTGTCCTGCCTGGGGCTCTCTTGTCACATCACGAGCGGCCCAATGTTACCCAACAATTGCAGGCACTGCTTGAAGGCCGGTGGTACACAGGACAAGACGAGGCCAAAGGAGGCACACACAATAGTGTTATTGGTTTCCAAGTCTAGGCCCACACCACTATGTTCTCCTTATGTAAGGTGCATACGTGCTCCTCTTCCTCGCGTACCTTTTCGGTTTCTCGAGCAGCATTGTGCTTCTCCTTGGATGGGCCATGTGCTCTTTCTCTTGCCAATGTTTTGTAGTGTACGACGGGGTTTAGGTGTGGATGGATCGAGAAAAGGACGAAGAAGCACAAAACGACCTCCCACGGTTGAGGCGCCGACATACGCCTCTTCCGCATCACCACTTAGCGCCACCACGAGAAGGAGCTCTAGGGTGCAAAGAAGGGGGCACTACCCAAGTCTGCAACACCGGTAGCAAGCCAGCCGCATCGTTCAAAGTCACAACGGTACGTGGAGCAATGTGGTGTGTGCATCAATTGCCGTTGATGCTCTCCTTTGCAAAGTGATTCTTGTTCTCGGTGTGCCGGTTGTTTGCCTCCGCCTATAACTCGGGACGTGTTCATCATGTTCTCCTTGTTCTCAACAGCCGGGGTTTGCTGCCCAACACAGCGGTGCATGGGCTTCTCGTTCTGTTATGTGAAGTGAAGAATGTACAGTCCACCACCGCCGCTAGGGAGTACCTTGACAAGGTGCACCGGACATCCGGTGCCCGGAGGCACCACCAATGGAATCCTCAAAGGCATCTCCGTCTGCACTCAATGTACAAAAATCCCCAAAAGTGTAGGCAACACCCTACTGTAGCGAGAGAGCCCGTTCCATCCCCAAGGCATCCCACTGAAAACTTTGAACGGCACTTATGCCCTTGGCCAAGAGGTGCAAGGCGTGGAGAAAAGACCACCGCAAACACCTTGGCCCGTAAAGATTTCGGTCAACATTTCCCCGAAGGAGCAACAAGAGCGGTACGAAAAGACGGTATCCATGGTGGTGTTGATCATGTACGCGCCAATGGAGCAGCGCGAAGAGGAGGTGCCCGCCACACGGGGGTAGTCCATCATCAAAAAATAAAATATGCTGGCACCGAGGATCTGATGTGATGTGCATGTTCAATATGTGTGATTCCAAACATGGTTCCTCATGTTATACTTGCCTTTCTTCCCGTTCTGTGCGTCCTCCGCATTTCGCGCGTTGCCCTTTCCCTCCTTGTGCATTCGCTTCTAGAGGCAAGTGTGTACATCGGTGGTGTTGCATTAGTTTCCGTTGTCGTGTGTTGGGCTCTCTTGTCACATTACGAGTGGCCCACTATTACCCAACAATTGTAGGCACTGCTTGAAGGCCAGTGGTACACAAGAGAAGAGGAGGCCGAAGGAGGCACACACAATAGTGTTATTGGTTTTCCAAGTCTAGGCCCACATCACTGTGATCCCCTTATGTAAAGTGCATACGTGCTCCTCTTCCTTGCGTACCTTTTGCGTTTCTCGAGCAGCATTGTGCTTCTCCTTCGATGGGCCACCTGTTCTTTCTCTTGCCAATGTTTTGTCGTGTACGACGGGGTTTGGGTGTGGATGGATCGAGAAAAGGACGAAGAAGCACAAGACGACCTCCCACGGTTGAGGCGCCGACATATGCCTCTTCTGCATCACCACTTAGCGCCACCACGAGAAGGAGCTCCAAGGTGCAAAGAAGGGGGCACTACCCAAGTCTGCAACACCGGTAGCAAGCCAGCCGCATTGTTCAAAGTCACAACGGTAGGTGGAGCAATGTGGTGTGTGCATCAATTGCGCGGGTGCTCTCCTTTGCAATGTGATCCTTGTTCTTGCTGTGCCCGTTTTTTGCCTCCGCCTATGATTCAGGACGTGTTCAGCATGTTCTCCTTGTTCTCAACAACCGGGTTTGCTGCCCAACACAGCATGGGCTGGGGTGCATGGGCTTATCGTTCTGCTATGTGAAGAATGTATAGTCCACCACCGCCGCTAGGGAGCACCTTGACAAGGTGCACCGGACATCCATTGCCCGGAGGCACCACCGATGGAATCCTCAAAAACATCTCCGTCTGCACTCAATGTACAAAAATCCCCAAAAGTGCAGGCAGCACCCTACCGTAGCGAGAGAGCACGTTCGATCCCCAAGGCATCCCACTTAAACCTTTGAACGGCACGTATGCCCTTGGCCAAGAGGTGGAAAGCGTGCAGAGAAGACCACCGCAAACAGCTTGGCCCACGAAGATTTTGGTCAACATTCCCCCGGAGGAGCAACAAGAGCGGTACAAAAAGACAATATCAATGGCAGTGTTGATCATGTATGCGCCAATGGAGCAGCGCGAAGAGGAGGTGCCCGCCACACGGGGGCAGATCATCATCAAAGCATAAAATATGGCGGCACTGTGGATCTGATGTGATCTGCATGTTCAATATGTGTGATGCCAAACGAGGTTCCTTACGTTATACTTGCCGTTCTTCCAATTATGCGTGTCCTCCGCATTTCGCGCATTGCGCTTACCCTCCTTGTGCATACGCTTCTAGAGGCAAGTGTGTACATCCGTCTTGTTGCATTCGTTTCCATTGTCCTGCCTGGGGCTCTCTTGTCACATCACGAGTGGCCCAATGGGACGCAACAATTGCAGGCACTGCTTGAAGGCCAGTGGTATACAAGACAAGACGAGGCCGAAGGAGGCAGACACAATAGTGTTATTGGTTTTCCAAGTCTAGGCCCACACCACTATGTTCTCCTTATGTAAGGTGCATAGGTGCTCCTCTTCCTTGCGTACCTTTCGCGTTTCTCGAGCAGCATTGTGCTTCTCCTTCGATGGGCCATGTGCTCTTTCTCTTGCCAATGTTTTGTCGTGTACGACGGGGTTTAGGTGTGGATGGATCCAGAAGAGGACGAAGAAGCACAAGACGACCTCCCACGGTTGAGGCGCCGACACACGCCTCTTCCGCATCACCACTTAGCGCCACCACGAGAAGGAGCTCTAGGGTGCAAAGAAGGGGGCACTACCCAAGTCTGCAACACCGGTAGCAAGCCAGCCGCATCGTTCAAAGTCACAACGGTACGTGGAGCAATGTGGTGTGTGCATCGATTGCGCGGATGCTCTCCTTTGCAAAGTGATTCTTGTTCTCGGTGTGCCGGTTGTTTGCCTCCGCCTATGATTCGGGACGTGTTCAACATGTTCTCCTTGTTCTCAACAGCCGGGGTTTGCTTCCCAACACAGCGGTGCATGGGCTTCTCGTTCTGCTATGTGAAGAATGTACAGTCCACCACCGCCGCTAGGGAGCATCTTGACAAGGTGCACCGGACATCCGGTGCCCGGAGGCACCACCAATGGAATCCTCAAAGGCATCTCCGTCTGCACTCAATGTACAAAAATCCCCAAAAGTGTAGGCAGTGCCCTACCGTATCGAGAGAGCCCGTTCCATCCCCAAGGCATCCCACTGAAAACTTTGAACGGCACTTATGCCCTTGGCCAAGAGGTGCAAGGCGTGCAGAGAAGACCACCGCAAACACCTTGGCCCGGGAAGATTTCGGTCAACATTTCCCGGGAGGAGCAACAAGAGCGGTACGAAAAGACAATATCCATGGTGGTGTTGATCATGTATGCGCTAATGGAGCAGCGCGAAGAGGAGGTGCCCGCCACACGGGGGTAGTCCATCATCAAAACATAAATTATGCTGGCACCAAGGATCTGATGTGACCTGCATGTTCAATATGTGTGATTCCAAACATGGTTCCTCATGTTATACTTGCCTTGCTTCCCGTTCTGCGCGTCCTCCGCATTTCGCGCGTTGCCCTTTCCCTCCTTGTGCATACGCTTCTAGAGGCAAGTGTGTACATCGGTGGTGTTGCATTTGTTTCCGTTGTCTTGTGTTGGGCTCTCTTGTCACATTACGAGTGGCCCACTGTTACCCAACAATTGCAGGCACTGCTTGAAGGCCAGTGGTACACAAGACAAGACGAGGTCGAAGGAGGCGGACACAATAGTGTTATTGGTTTTCCAAGTCTAGGCCCACATCACTATGATCCCCTTATGTAAGGTGCATAGGTGCTCCTCTTCCTTGCGTACCTTTTGCGTTTCTCGAGCAGCATTGTGCTTCTCCTTGGATGGGCCACTTGTTCTTTCTCTTGCCAATGTTTTGTCATGTACGACGGGGTTTGGGTGTGGATGGATCGAGAAAAGGACGAAGAAGCACAAGACGACCTCCCGCGGTTGGGGCGCCGACATATGCCTCTTCTGCATCACCACTTAGCGCCACCACGAGAAGGAGCTCCAGGGTGCAAAGAAGGGGGCACTACACAAGTCTGCAACACCGGTAGCAAGGCAGCCGCATTGTTCAAAGTCACAACGGTAGGTGGAGCAATGTGGTGTGTGCATCAATTGCGCGGATGCTCTCCTTTGCAATGTGATCCTTGTTCTTGCTGTGCCCGTTTTTTACCTCCGCCTATGATTCAGGACGTGTTCAACATGTTCTCCTCGTTCTCAACAACCGGGTTTGCTTCCCAACACAACATGGGCTGGGGTGCATGGGCTTATCGTTCTGCTATGTGAAGAATGTACAGTCCACCACCGCTGCTAGGGAGCACCTTGACAAGGTGCACCGGACATCCGGTCCCCGGAGGCACCACCAATGGAATCCTCAAAGGCATCTCCGTCTGCACTCAATGTACAAAAATCCCCAAAAGTGTAGGCAGTGCCCTACCGTAGCGAGAGAGCCCGTTCCATCCCCAAGGCATCCCACTTAAACCTTTGAACGGCACGTATGCCCTTGGCCAAGAGGTGGAAAGCGTGCAGAGAAGACCACCGCAAACCGCTTGGCCCGGGAAGATTTTGGTCAAGATTCCCCCGAAGGAGCAACAAGAGCGGTACAAAAAGACAATATCCATGGTGGTGTTGATCATGTATGCGCTAATGGAGCCGCGCGAAGAGGAGGTGCCCGCCACACGGGGCTGGTTTATCATCAAAGCATAAAATATGGCGGCACTGCGGCTCTGATGTGATCTGCATGTTCAATATGTGTGATGCCAAACATGGGTCCTCATGTTATACTTGCCTTTCTTCCTGTTCTGTGCGTCCTCCGCATTTCGCACGTTGCGCTTACCCTCCTTGTGCATACGCTTATAGAGGCAACCATGTACATCGGTCGTGCTGCATTCGTTTCCGTTGTCCTGCCTGGGGCTCTCTTGTCACATCACGAGTGGCCCAATGTTACCCAACATTTGCAGGCACTGCTTGAAGGCCAGTGGTACACAAGAAAAGACGAGGCCGAAGGAGGCGGACCCAATAGTGTTATTGGCTTTCCAAGTCTAGGCCCACATGACTATGTTCTCCTTATGTAACGTGCCCAAGTGCTCCTCTTCCTTGCGTACCTTTTGCGTTTCTCGAGCAGCATTGTGCTTCTCCTTGGATGGGCCATGTGCTCTTTCTCTTGCCAATGTTTTGTCGTCTACGACGGGGTTTAGGTGTGGATGGATCGAGAAAAGGATGAAGAAGCAGAAGACGACCTCCCACGGTTGGGGAGGGACATATGCCTCTTTCGCACCACCACCTAGCGCCACCACGAGAAGGAGCTCTAGGGTGCAAAGAAGGGGGCACTACCCAAGTCTGCAACACCGGTGGCAAGCCAGCCGCATCGTTCAAAGTCACAACGGTACGTGACCAATGTGCTGTGTGCATCAATTGCGCGGATGCTCTCCCCTTGCAAAGTCATCCTTGTTCTTGCTGTGCCCGTTTTTTGCCTCCGCCTATGATTGGGGACCTGTTCAGCATGTTCTGCGTGTTCTCAACATTCGGGTTTGCTGCCCAACACAGCATGGGCTGGGGTGCATGGGCTTCTCGTTCTGCTATGTGAAGAATGTACAGTCCACCACCGCCGCTAGGGAGCACCTTGACAAGATGCACCGGACATCCATTGCCCGGAGGCACCACCGATGGAATCCTCAAAAACATCTCCGTCTGCACTCAATGTGCTAAAATCCCCAAAAGTGTAGGCAGTGCCCTACCGTAGCGAGAGAGCCCGTTCCATCCCCAAGGCATCCCACTTAAACCTTTGAACGGCACGTACGCCCTTGGCCAAGAGGTGGAAGGCGTGTAGAGAATGCCACCGCAAACAGCTTGGCCCGTGAAGATTTTGGTCAACATTCCCCCGGAGGAGCAACAAGTGCGATACAAAAAGACAATATCCATGGTGGTGTTGATCATGTATGCGCTAATGGAGCAACGCGAAGGGGAGGTGCCCGCCACACGGGGGTGGTTCATCATCAAAACATAAAATATGCTGGCACCAAGGATCTGATGTGATCTGCATGTTCAATATGTGTGATTGCAAACACGTTTCCTTAGGTGATACTTGCCTTTCTTCCCATTCTGTGCATCCTCCTCATTTCGCGCGTTGCCCTTTCCCTCTTTGTGCATACATTTCTAGAGGCAAGCGTGTACATCGGTGGTGTTGCATTCGTTTCCGTTGTCTTGTGTTGGGCTCTCTTGTCACATTACGAGTGGCCCACTATTACCCAACAATTGCAGGCACTGCTTGAAGGCCAGTGGTACACAAGACAAGACGAGGCCGAAGGAGGCGGACACAATAGTGTTATTGGTTTTCCAAGTCTAGGCCCACACCACTATGTTCTCCTTATGTGAGGTGCATAGGTGCTCCTCTTCCTTGCGTACCTTTTCGGTTTCTCCAGCAACATTGTGCTTCTCCTTTGATGGGCCACGTGTTCTTTCTCTTGCCAATGTTTTGTCTTGTACGACGGGGTTGGGGTGTGGATGGATCGAGAAAAGGACGAAGAAGCAGAACACAACCTCCCACGGTTGAGGCGCCGACGTATGCCTCTTCCGCACCACCACCTAGCACTACCAGGAGAAAGTGGTCTAGGGTGCAAAGAAGGGGGCACTACCCAAGTGTGCAACACCGGTAGCAAGCCAGCCACATCGTTCAAAGTCACAACGGTACCTGGAGCAATGTGGTGTGTGCATCGATTGCCGCATATGCTCTCCTTCGCAGTGTGATCCTTGTTCTCGGTGTGCCGGTTTTTTGCCTCCGCCTATGATTCGGGACGTGTTTAGCATGTTCCCCTTGTTGTCAACGGTCGGTGTTGCTACCCAACAGAGCGGTGCATGGGCTTCTGGTTCTGCTATGTGAAGAAAGTACAGTCCATCACCGCCGTTGGGGAGCACCTTGACACGGTGCACCGGACATCCGGTGCCCCGAGGCACCACCGATGGAATGCTCAAAGGCATCTCCGTCTGCACTCGATGTGCACACACCCCAAAACTTCTAGGCAGCGCTGTACCGTAGCAAGAGAGCCCGTTCCAACCCCAAGGCATGCCTCTTGCAACTTTGAACGGCTCACATGCCCTTGGCCAAGAGGTGGAAATTGTGCACAGGAGACCACTGCCAATAGCTTGGCCGGTAAGGATTTTGGAAAATATGTCCGCGGAATAGCTAAAGGAGCAGCAGAAAAAGACAATATCAATGGTGGTGCTCATCGTGTATGCGCTCACGGAGCAGCGCAAAGAGGAGGTGCCCACCACACCGGGGTGGACCATCATCAAAACACAAGATATGGCAGCACTGCGGTTATGATGTGATGCGCATGTTACACATGTGTGATTCCGCACACGCTTCCTCGGGTTATACTTGCCCTTCTTTGTGTTTTGCGTGTTCTCCGCGTTTGGCGTGATGCGCTTTGGCTGCTTGTGCATGCGGTTCCAGAGACAAGTGTGTACATCTGTTGCTGTGCACTCATTTCCGTTGTCCTGCTTGGCGGTCTCTTGTCAAATAGTGAATGGCCCAATGTGACCCAACAACTGCAAGCATTGGTTATTGGTTGGTGGTACACAAGAGAACACAAGGCCGAAGGAGCCGGACACAATAGTGTTTGTGGTTTTCCAAGTCTAGGCCCAGACCACTATGTTCTCGTCATGGAAGGTGCATGGGTGCTCCCCTTCCTTGTGTGACTTTTTAGTTTGTTGAGCAATGTTGCGCCTCTCCTTCCATGGGCCATGTTCCCTTTCTTTTGCCAATGTTTTGTCGTTTAGGACGGGCTTGTGGTGTGGATGGATCGAGAAGAGGACGAAAAAGCAGACGAGGACCCCCGACGGTTAGAACAGCAAGAACCGATTTTTCCTTACGACCTACTAGCGCTACCACGTGAATGAGTTGAAGTGCGCAATAACGGGGGCACCGCCGAAGTTTGCAACACCGGCAGCAAGCTAGCCGTGTGGTTCAAATTCAAAACGGTATGTGGAGGAATGTGGTGTGTGCATTGAGTGTCGCTCATTCTCTACTTCAAAATGTGTTCCTTGCTCTCGGTGTGCTGGTTTTTTGCTGTCACTCACACTTTTAGACGCATTCCGCATGGTCTCATGGTTCTCGACATTCGGGCTTGCTGCCCCCTACTGTGGTGCACGGGATCCTTGTTCTGACATGTGAAGAATGCACAGCCCACCACCAACGCCGGGGAGTACCTTGACAATATGCACCACACATCCGGTGCCCGGAGGCACCACCAATGGAATGCTCAGAGGCATCTCGGTCTCCACTCAATGTGCAGACGTCCCCAAAAATCTAGGCAACACCCTACCGTAGTGAGAGAGCCCGTTCTAACCCCAAGGCTTCCATCTTGCAACTTTGAACGGCACGCATGCCCTTGGCCAAGAGGTGAAAAGCGTGCAAAGAAGACCACCCCAAACAGCCTGACCCGTGAAGATTTTGGTCAACATTTCCCCGAAGGAGCAACAAGAGCGGTACAAAAAGACAATATCCATGGTGGTGTTGATCATGTATGCGCTAATGGAGCAGCGCGAAGAGGAGGTGCCCGCCACACGGAGGTAGTTCAGCATGAAAACATAAAATATGCTGGCACTGCGGATGTGATGTGATCTGCATGTTCAATATTCCTTTGGCTACCATCTGTACGTTTCTGGCCGGAGGCGCGCTTTTGTGGCCCACGGTGTTGCACGTAAGGTTTTGAAAACACGTAGAGCGCGCACAACGCGTACAACACGTACAGACCAAGTAACACGCACAGAACGCGTAGCACGCCGAACACCTGCCTCCAGAGGCACGTGCACAATTGGATTACCGGACCGCGCAGAACGCGCAGAACACGCAGCACGTCGCTTTGCACACGGGCGCACATCGAGGAGGGGCCGCGTCCTCACTTTGGGTATCCAGCCTACGCGGTTGTCCCCCAGGGTTCGCACTGGTCCCATGGGTAGGGATAGCAGAGGCTCCGCCTCCATGATCGTCTCGTTCAAGCCCCCCATTCCACCACACTACTCCTCATCCTCCCCGTCCTCCGCATCCTCCTCGTCCTCCTCATCCTCCTCGTCCTCCTCGTCCTCCTCGTCCTCCGCGCCTTCCTCGTCCGCCTCGCCTTCCTCGTCCTCCGCGTCCTCCTCGTCCTCATCGTCCTCCTCGTCCCCCTCGTCCTCCTCGTCCTCCCCGTCCTCTTCGTCCTCCTCATGGTCCTCCTCCCACACCTCCTCGTCCTCCTTGTCTACCTCCATGTCCCGTGCGCCTTGCACACCTCCATAGCCATGTCCCGGTGCAAAGCACAACACGTGGAACGCCTTTCCACAACCGGTACATTCATAGCCGGTTCTTCCCCTCTTGCAAAGGTGGCACACACCCCGCCGTTGTGTCGCCACCGGCACGTGTACCTCTTGTCGGCGGGGGTGGGCAAAGTACCGCCGCCGCAACACTTGCCATTGCCATTCCCACATACTAGTGGTCTCCTTGCAAATTCCCAATTGCCGGCAAGTTGCGAACACATTCACAACCGCGTACCGGAGCACGAACGCACGCACCGCGTGGGCCCATGTCATCTGGCGGCCAACCTACCTCATCTGCAGGGCCATCTGGTTCACACCATCAACACCGCGCGACAGTGTGCGGTACGCCGCCACCACGGGGTGCACTTCCCGCCCGCTTCGCCGGTGAGGTGGTCCCTTTCGGGCAAACCACACATTCGTCAACATCGGCACAACGCGGGGGGGTTTGTGCCCGACCTTCGGATTCTTGTACGTGCACAAACTATACTTGAAATCCGCAACAGTGCACACCGCCGTCTGCCCCTCCTGCACCTGCTCCCCGGCCCACGTCACACCGTACGTGGACCTCTTCGTCATCATGAGGAATGCCCGCTTGTTGGCGGCCAATTCCTTTGCAAGGCCGTGGGACCCGAAAAAGGAGTCGGCACATAGCACCGTCCCCTCGGGCAGCAATGATGCCCACAACTTCATGATGATTTTGGCATCAAAGGTTCCCGCCGCAGTGCCGTAGCGGCGTAGCCGGCCACGTACACCGGTGTACAAATACATGTCCACCACGTACCCCCATGTTGCATCGGCCAGGCAATACACATTTATCCCTGTTGGGTGCGGTTTCCGGGTAATGAACATTTTCAAGGGGCCCGCTAGCATCCCCTTGTGGGGCACCACGGACTCATCGCCGCAGGCCCCACCCCCCCATGCACCACGCTCCCGCCCATTGGCCATTGCAGTCTTCCAGTAGCGAGACGACATCGGTACGTAGCAACCGTTGCAGCAAGTAATATTGGCGACGCGTTAGCATGTTTGCCATATAGGGATTGTATAATAGGCCCTTGCGGTCCCAAACCCCGTCCACCTGCATTGGTCGCACCATCCCCAATAGAATTAGAAATGCATTGTACCTAGGTACTAGAGGTAGCAGGTCTGGCCTTCCGTGGTCCCGTAGGGCTTGGCATTGTAGATTCTCTATGGGGGCCATGATATGGTCCCACGCCTCGTCCTCAGTATAGCCCATGAGCCAGGATTCCCCGGGCCGGATACCGTACTGGATATCGGCCGCACAGTCCTCCCGCGGCAGCCTATGGTCGTACAGCGGTGGTTGAAATTTTGGTGGCATCACAAACAAAGATTGTTGAGAAATGAGACTCTGTAGAACACGCAACACACCAGTGGCAGTTCCAGAGGCAACAGCAGAGGCAGCAAAAGCGGAAAGAGCAGAACGCGCAGCACACGCAGAACGCGTAACACGACCTCAAGAGGCAGACACAGAAGTAGACACGTAGAGCGCGTATTACGTAACACGGGGCTCGCATCCAGAGGCACACCCGGAGGCTACGCGCAAATCCCCTAGAACGCATAGTACTAATGTGCAACGCGCACCTGTGCACCTTCCGTGTGCTGGAGTCCCGTCTCCGGACCCATCTCCGGCGTGCCTTGCTGCTCCCCGGACGGTGGCGGTGGTGGCGGAGGTCCTTCCGGCAGTGGCTAGGGTGGTGGGAGTAGTGGCGGAGGTGGGATCCCCGGCGGTGGCGGTGGCTGCAGCATTCCTTGCGGTGGAGGATACGTGGGTGGCGGCGGAAAATTCCTCGGGCTGGTACCTGTACGGGTCGGACCCATACGGGAGGCTCCTGGAGCTTGAAGGCACTTCCAGATTCGTCTTCATCGGCTGGTACCCGTACCGCGGCTCATACTCGTATCGCGGCTCATACGGATACCCATGCTGCTGCGGATACCCATACTCCTCCCAGCTTGTCTGCAGAACATGCAGAGCGCGCAAAACAGGTAAGACATGGGAAGGCAAATCCAGAGGCAGTCACAGAATCGAACGTGCAGACCGCGTAGAACGCGTAAGACGCCCAAAGCAGACATGAGGCAACTCCAGAGGCAAGTGAAAAGACCGTGCCACGACGCCCAGCACAGGAATGACCACCCGCTGCCTCTTTGCATCCTTTGTTCTCACGAGTGTCCATGCCCCTGTGTCGGGGAGGTCGACACCTCTGTCCTCCGTTAAGGTGTAGGCCATGCGCGACACCTTCTCCTGTACAGACCACGCAAAGCGCGTGCAACACCGGAAGGCACCCCCAGAGGCAACGAAGAGGCGCAACGTCGAAACACGTAGCACGCGCAGAACGCCAAAAACGCGCTACACGCTGCACTGGAGGCGTTACTGAGGGAACACGCAACACATGCAGTACACCTGCAAAGCGTCAGTGGGCATGTCGACAATGTCCTCCGCACCAAACGCACTATGCTGGTCCATGCTACACCGTGGTCGGTATCCAGACGACAGGGGCTCCCCCTTCAACTTCGCCAACGGCAGGCCTGCAGCTGCGGGGTCACCAAATTCCGTAGGCCAGTCCGGGGCTCCGACACAGTTCGTGCACACCGACACCCCCTTGATCAACCCGGTTGCGACTTGGCGGGGTGAGCGGCTTGGGTATCGCTCCTCAAACAGTTCTCTCCCCCCGGCCTCGTCTCTGCGGTTGGGGAGGAAACAATGCCGTCGCCTGGGTGAGGAGGTGCATCAATGGATGCAAGAAATGCATGAGCCAAGGCGGCGGGAAGGCAGGGCGGCGGGGGGGCGGCGAACTTGGCGGCGAGGGAAGAAGTCTGAACTTGGCCTCGCAATGGACATTTTGCGGCAGGGTTTGAAGCAACGCCTAGGGTACGTACCCCTCACGCCCGCGGCCATCCGACTGGCCGCATTTTTTGAGTGTCGCCAGCTTGACGACCCGCGCCTGTTGGGCCGGAGTGCCATCTGGTGTGGACAGGGCATCCTTCTCCGTGTTGTGCACTGCCGCACTGCGCTAGACTACCTGACGGGTCGTGTCACGCATCCCCCTGATTGGATGTCCCAGTAGCGAGAGGTGCTGATTGCATGGGATTTTAACTGATGACGAATGAGCTACTTGCACACCTTTCTTATGGCATTGCTCAGATTTGCGAGTTTGCGAATTTGTGAACGAAAGGGATGTCGCATTAGTGTGAATTTGCCGTTGAAAGTACGGTTTTCCCTCGACCAAAAGCACTCAAATACCGCATTGGAATGGCCCAACCGACATGGGATGTTGCATTAGTGTGAATTGGCGATTGAAAGCACGGTTTTCCATTGACCGAAAGCACTCAAATACCATATTTCAATGGCCCAACAGACATGGGATGTTGCATTAGTGTGAATTTGCGATTGAAAGTACGGTTTTCCATTGACCAAAAGCACTCAAATACCATATTGGAATGGCCCAACAGACATGGAATGTTGCACTCGTGTGAATTTGCAATTGAAAGTACGGTTTTCCATTGACCAAAAGCACTCAAATACCATATTGGAATGGCCCAACAAACATGGGATGTTGCACTAGTGTGAATTTCCGATTGAAAGTGCGGTTTTCCATTGACCAAAAGCCCTCAAATACCACATTGGAATGGCCCAACAGACATGGCATGTTGCATTAGTGTGAATTTGCGATTGAAAGTACGGTTTTCCAGTGACCAAAAGCACTCAAATACGATCTTGGAATGGCCCAACAAACATGGGATGTTGCATTAGTGTGAATTTGCGATTGAAAGTGCGGTTTTCCATTGACCAAAAGCACTCAAATACCATATTGGAATGGCCCAACAAACATGGGATGTTGCATTAGTGTGAATTTGCCATTGAAAGTACGGTTTTCCATTGACCAAAAGCACTCAAATACGATCTTGGAATGGCCCAACAAACATGGGATGTTGCATTAGTGTGAATTTGCAATTGAAAGTACGGTTTTCCATTGACCAAAAGCACTCAAATACCATATTGGAATGGCCCAACAGACATGGGATGTTGCATTAGTGTGAATTCGCGATTGAAAATACAGTTTTCCATTGACCAAAAGCACTCAACTACCATATTGGAATGGCCCAACAACCATGAGATATTGCATTAGTGTGAATTTGCGATGGAAAGTGCGGTTTTCCATTGACCAAAAGTACTCAAATACCATATTGGAATGGCCCAACAGACATGGGATGTTGCATTAGTGTGAATTTGCAATTGAAACTACGGTTTTCCATTGACCAAAAGCACTCAAATACCATATTGGAATGGCCCAACAAACATGGGATGTTGCATTAGTGTGAATTTGCGATTGAAAGTGCGGTTTTCCATTGACCAAGAGTACTTAAATACCATATTGAAATGCCCCAACAAACGTGGGATGTTGCATTAGTGTGAATTCGCCATTGAAAGTGCGGTTTTCCATTGACCAAAAGCACTCAAATACCATATTGAAATGCCCCAACAAACATGGGATGTTGCATTAGTGTGAATTTGCGATTGAAAGTGCGGTTTTCCATTGACCAAAAATACTCAAATACCATATTGGAATGGCCCAACAAACATGGGATGTTGCATTAGTGTGAATCGGCGATTGAAAGTACGGTTTTCCATTGACCAAAAGCCCTCAAATACCACATTGGAATGGCCCAACATACATGGGATGTTGCATTAGTGTGAATTTGCAATTGAAAGTACGGTTTCCATTGACCAAAAGCCCTCAAATACCATATTGGAATGGCCCAACAGACATGGGATGTTGCATTAGTGTGAATTTGCAATTGAAAGTACGGTTTTCCATTCACCAAAAGCACTCAACTACCATATTGGAATGGCCCAACAAACATGGGATGTTGCATTAGTGTGAATTTGCGATTGAAAGTGCGGTTTTCCATTGACCAAAAGCACTCAAATACCATATTGGAATGGCCCAACAAACATGGGATGTTGCATTGGTGTGAATTTGCGATTGAAAGTACGGTTTTCCAGTGACCAAAAGCACTCAAATACGATCTTGGAATGGCCCAACAAACATGGGATGTTGCATTAGTGTGAATTTGCGATTGAAAGTGCGGTTTTCCATTGACCAAAAGCACTCAAATACCATATTGGAATGGCCCAACAGACATGGGATGTTGCACTCGTGTGAATTGGCGATTGAAAGTGCGGTTTTCCATTGACCAAAAGCACTCAAATACGATCTTGGAATGGCCCAACAAACATGGGATGTTGCATTAGTGTGAATTTGCGATTGAAAGTGCGGTTTTCCATTGCCCAAAAGCACTCAAATACCATATTGGAATGGCCAAACAGACATGGGATGTTGCACTCGTGTGAATTGGCGATTGAAACTGCGGTTTTCCATTGACCAAAAATACTCAAATACCATATTGGAATGGCCCAACAAACATGGGATGTTGCATTAGTGTGAATCGGCGATTGAAAGTACGGTTTTCCAGTGACCAAAAGCACTCAAATACGATCTTGGAATGGCCCAACAGACATGGGATGTTGCATTAGTGTGAATTTGCCATTGAAAGTGCGGTTTTCCATTGACCAAAAGCACTCAAATACGATCTTGGAATGGCCCAACAAACATGGGATGTTGCATTAGTGTGAATTTGCAATTGAAAGTACGGTTTTCCATTGACCAAAAGCACTCAAATACCATATTGGAATGGTCCAACAGACATGGGATGTTGCATTAGTGTGAATTCGCCATTGAAAGTGCGGTTTTCCATTGACCAAAAGCACTCAAATACCATATTGAAATGCCCCAACAAACATGGGATGTTGCATTAGTGTGAATTTGCCATTGAAAGTACGGTTTTCCATTGACCAAAAGCACTCAAATACCATATTGGAATGGTCCAACATACATGGGATGTTGCATTAGTGTGAATTTGCAATTGAAAGTACGGTTTTCCATTGACCAAAAGCCCTCAAATACCACATTGGAATGGCCCAACAGACATGGGATGTTGCATTAGTGTGAATTTGCAATTGAAAGTACGGTTTTCCATTCACCAAAAGCACTCAACTACCATATTGGAATGGCCCAACAAACATGGGATGTTGCATTAGTGTGAATTTGCGATTGAAAGTGCGGTTTTCCATTGACCAAAAATACTCAAATACCATATTGGAATGGCCCAACAAACATGGGATGTTGCATTAGTGTGAATTTGCGATTGAAAGTACGGTTTTCCATTGACCAAAAGCACTCAAATACCATATTGGAATGGCCCAACAGACATGGGATGTTGCATTAGTGTGAATTTGCAATTGAAAGTGCGGTTTTCCATTGACCAAAAGCACTCAAATACCATATTGGAATGGCCCAACAAACATGGGATGTTGCATTAGTGTGAATTTGCGATTGAAAGTACGGTTTTCCAGTGACCAAAAGCACTCAAATACGATCTTGGAATGGCCCAACAAACATGGGATGTTGCATTAGTGTGAATTTGCGATTGAAAGTGCGGTTTTCCATTGACCAAAAGCACTCAAATACCATATTGGAATGGCCCAACAGACATGGGATGTTGCATTAGTGTGAATTTGCCATTGAAAGTACGGTTTTCCATTGACCAAAAGCACTCAAATACGATCTTGGAATGGCCCAACAAACATGGGATGTTGCATTAGTGTGAATTTGCGATTGAAAGTGCGGTTTTCCATTGACCAAAAGCACTCAAATACCATATTGGAATGGCCCAACAGACATGGGATGTTGCATTAGTGTGAATTTGCGATTGAAAGTGCGGTTTTCCATTGACCAAAAGCACTCAAATACGATCTTGGAATGGCCCAACAAACATGGGATGTTGCATTAGTGTGAATTTGCCATTGAAAGTACGGTTTTCCATTGACCAAAAGCACTCAAATACGATCTTGGAATGGCCCAACAAACATGGGATGTTGCATTAGTGTGAATTTGCGATTGAAAGTGCGGTTTTCCATTGACCAAAAGCACTCAAATACCATATTGGAATGGCCCAACAGACATGGGATGTTGCATTAGTGTGAATTTGCCATTGAAAGTACGGTTTTCCATTGACCAAAAGCACTCAACTACGATCTTGGAATGGCCCAACAAACATGGGATGTTGCATTAGTGTGAATTTGCAATTGAAAGTACGGTTTTCCATTGACCAAAAGCACTCAAATACCATATTGGAATGGCCCAACAGACATGGGATTTTGCATTAGTGTGAATTCGCGATTGAAAATACAGTTTTCCATTGACCAAAAGCACTCAACTACCATATTGGAATGGCCCAACAAACATGAGATATTGCATTAGTGTGAATTTGCGATGGAAAGTGCGGTTTTCCATTGACCAAAAGTACTCAAATACCATATTGGAATGGCCCAACAGACATGGGATGTTGCATTAGTGTGAATTTGCCATTGAAAGTACGGTTTTCCATTGACCAAAAGCACTCAAATACGATCTTGGAATGGCCCAACAAACATGGGATGTTGCATTAGTGTGAATTTGCAATTGAAAGTACGGTTTTCCATTGACCAAAAGCACTCAAATACCATATTGGAATGGCCCAACAGACATGGGATGTTGCATTAGTGTGAATTCGCCATTGAAAGTGCGGTTTTCCATTGACCAAAAGCACTCAAATACCATATTGAAATGCCCCAACAAACATGGGATGTTGCATTAGTGTGAATTTGCCATTGAAAGTACGGTTTTCCATTGACCAAAAGCACTCAAATACCATATTGGAATGGTCCAACATACATGGGATGTTGCATTAGTGTGAATTTGCAATTGAAAGTACGGTTTTCCATTGACCAAAAGCCCTCAAATACCACATTGGAATGGCCCAACAGACATGGGATGTTGCATTAGTGTGAATTTGCAATTGAAAGTACGGTTTTCCATTCACCAAAAGCACTCAACTACCATATTGGAATGGCCCAACAAACATGGGATGTTGCATTAGTGTGAATTTGCGATTGAAAGTGCGGTTTTCCATTGACCAAAAATACTCTAATACCATATTGGAATGGCCCAACAAACATGGGATGTTGCATTAGTGTGAATTTGCGATTGAAAGTACGGTTTTCCATTGACCAAAAGCACTCAAATACCATATTGGAATGGCCCAACAAACATGGGATGTTGCATTAGTGTGAATTTGCAATTGAAAGTACGGTTTTCCATTGACCAAAAGCCCTCAAATACCACATTGGAATGGCCCAACAGACATGGGATGTTGCATTAGTGTGAATTTGCAATTGAAAGTACGGTTTTCCATTCACCAAAAGCACTCAACTACCATATTGGAATGGCCCAACAAACATGGGATGTTGCATTAGTGTGAATTTGCGATTGAAAGTGCGGTTTTCCATTGACCAAAAATACTCTAATACCATATTGGAATGGCCCAACAAACATGGGATGTTGCATTAGTGTGAATTTGCGATTGAAAGTACGGTTTTCCATTGACCAAAAGCACTCAAATACCATATTGGAATGGTCCAACATACATGGGATGTTGCATTAGTGTGAATTTGCAATTGAAAGTACGGTTTTCCATTGACCAAAAGCCCTCAAATACCACATTGGAATGGCCCAACAGACATGGGATGTTGCATTAGTGTGAATTTGCAATTGAAAGTACGGTTTTCCATTCACCAAAAGCACTCAACTACCATATTGGAATGGCCCAACAAACATGGGATGTTGCATTAGTGTGAATTTGCGATTGAAAGTGCGGTTTTCCATTGACCAAAAATACTCAAATACCATATTGGAATGGCCCAACAAACATGGGATGTTGCATTAGTGTGAATTTGCGATTGAAAGTACGGTTTTCCATTGACCAAAAGCACTCAAATACCATATTGGAATGGCCCAACAGACATGGGATGTTGCATTAGTGTGAATTTGCAATTGAAAGTGCGGTTTTCCATTGACCAAAAGCACTCAAATACCATATTGGAATGGCCCAACAAACATGGGATGTTGCATTAGTGTGAATTTGCGATTGAAAGTACGGTTTTCCAGTGACCAAAAGCACTCAAATACGATCTTGGAATGGCCCAACAAACATGGGATGTTGCATTAGTGTGAATTTGCGATTGAAAGTGCGGTTTTCCATTGACCAAAAGCACTCAAATACCATATTGGAATGGCCCAACAGACATGGGATGTTGCATTAGTGTGAATTTGCCATTGAAAGTACGGTTTTCCATTGACCAAAAGCACTCAAATACGATCTTGGAATGGCCCAACAAACATGGGATGTTGCATTAGTGTGAATTTGCGATTGAAAGTGCGGTTTTCCATTGACCAAAAGCACTCAAATACCATATTGGAATGGCCCAACAGACATGGGATGTTGCATTAGTGTGAATTTGCGATTGAAAGTGCGGTTTTCCATTGACCAAAAGCACTCAAATACGATCTTGGAATGGCCCAACAAACATGGGATGTTGCATTAGTGTGAATTTGCCATTGAAAGTACGGTTTTCCATTGACCAAAAGCACTCAAATACGATCTTGGAATGGCCCAACAAACATGGGATGTTGCATTAGTGTGAATTTGCGATTGAAAGTGCGGTTTTCCATTGACCAAAAGCACTCAAATACCATATTGGAATGGCCCAACAGACATGGGATGTTGCATTAGTGTGAATTTGCCATTGAAAGTGCGGTTTTCCATTGACCAAAAGCACTCAAATACGATCTTGGAATGGCCCAACAAACATGGGATGTTGCATTAGTGTGAATTTGCAATTGAAAGTACGGTTTTCCATTGACCAAAAGCACTCAAATACCATATTGGAATGGCCCAACAGACATGGGATTTTGCATTAGTGTGAATTCGCGATTGAAAATACAGTTTTCCATTGACCAAAAGCACTCAACTACCATATTGGAATGGCCCAACAAACATGAGATATTGCATTAGTGTGAATTTGCGATGGAAAGTGCGGTTTTCCATTGACCAAAAGTACTCAAATACCATATTGGAATGGCCCAACAGACATGGGATGTTGCATTAGTGTGAATTTGCAATTGAAAGTACGGTTTTCCATTGACCAAAAGCACTCAAATACGATCTTGGAATGGCCCAACAAACATGGGATGTTGCATTAGTGTGAATTTGCAATTGAAAGTACGGTTTTCCATTGACCAAAAGCACTCAAATACCATATTGGAATGGCCCAACAGACATGGGATGTTGCATTAGTGTGAATTCGCCATTGAAAGTGCGGTTTTCCATTGACCAAAAGCACTCAAATACCATATTGAAATGCCCCAACAAACATGGGATGTTGCATTAGTGTGAATTTGCCATTGAAAGTACGGTTTTCCATTGACCAAAAGCACTCAAATACCATATTGGAATGGTCCAACATACATGGGATGTTGCATTAGTGTGAATTTGCAATTGAAAGTACGGTTTTCCATTGACCAAAAGCCCTCAAATACCACATTGGAATGGCCCAACAGACATGGGATGTTGCATTAGTGTGAATTTGCAATTGAAAGTACGGTTTTCCATTCACCAAAAGCACTCAACTACCATATTGGAATGGCCCAACAAACATGGGATGTTGCATTAGTGTGAATTTGCGATTGAAAGTGCGGTTTTCCATTGACCAAAAATACTCTAATACCATATTGGAATGGCCCAACAAACATGGGATGTTGCATTAGTGTGAATTTGCGATTGAAAGTACGGTTTTCCATTGACCAAAAGCACTCAAATACCATATTGGAATGGCCCAACAGACATGGGATGTTGCATTAGTGTGAATTTGCAATTGAAAGTGCGGTTTTCCATTGACCAAAAGCACTCAAATACCATATTGGAATGGCCCAACAAACATGGGATGTTGCATTAGTGTGAATTTGCGATTGAAAGTACGGTTTTCCAGTGACCAAAAGCACTCAAATACGATCTTGGAATGGCCCAACAAACATGGGATGTTGCATTAGTGTGAATTTGCGATTGAAAGTGCGGTTTTCCATTGACCAAAAGCACTCAAATACCATATTGGAATGGCCCAACAGACATGGGATGTTGCATTAGTGTGAATTTGCCATTGAAAGTACGGTTTTCCATTGACCAAAAGCACTCAAATACCATATTGGAATGGCCCAACAAACATGGGATGTTGCATTAGTGTGAATTTGCGATTGAAAGTGCGGTTTTCCATTGACCAAAAGCACTCAAATACCATATTGGAATGGCCCAACAGACATGGGATGTTGCATTAGTGTGAATTTGCCATTGAAAGTACGGTTTTCCATTGACCAAAAGCACTCAAATACGATCTTGGAATGGCCCAACAAACATGGGATGTTGCATTAGTGTGAATTTGCAATTGAAAGTACGGTTTTCCATTGACCAAAAGCACTCAAATACCATATTGGAATGGCCCAACAGACATGGGATGTTGCATTAGTGTGAATTCGCGATTGAAAATACAGTTTTCCATTGACCAAAAGCACTCAACTACCATATTGGAATGGCCCAACAAACATGAGATATTGCATTAGTGTGAATTTGCGATGGAAAGTGCGGTTTTCCATTGACCAAAAGTACTCAAATACCATATTGGAATGGCCCAACAGACATGGGATGTTGCATTAGTGTGAATTTGCCATTGAAAGTACGGTTTTCCATTGACCAAAAGCACTCAAATACCATATTGGAATGGCCCAACAAACATGGGATGTTGCATTAGTGTGAATTTGCAATTGAAAGTACGGTTTTCCATTGACCAAAAGCACTCAAATACCATATTGGAATGGCCCAACAGACATGGGATGTTGCATTAGTGTGAATTCGCGATTGAAAATACAGTTTTCCATTGACCAAAAGCACTCAACTACCATATTGGAATGGCCCAACAAACATGAGATATTGCATTAGTGTGAATTTGCGATGGAAAGTGCGGTTTTCCATTGACCAAAAGTACTCAAATACCATATTGGAATGGCCCAACAGACATGGGATGTTGCATTAGTGTGAATTTGCAATTGAAAGTACGGTTTTCCATTGACCAAAAGCACTCAAATGCGATATTGGAATGGCCCAACAAACATGGGATGTTGCATTAGTGTGAATTTGCGATTCAAATTTCAGTTTTCCGGTGACCAAAAGCACCTAACTACCATATTGGAATGGCCCAACAAACATGGGATGTTGCATTAGTGTGAATTTGCGATTGAAAGTGCGGTTTTCCATTGACCAAAAGTACTTAAATACCATATTGAAATGCCCCAACAAACGTGGGATGTTGCATTAGTGTGAATTCGCCATTGAAAGTACGGTTTTCCATTGACCAAAAGCCCTCAAATACCACACTGGAATGGCCCAACAGACATGGGATGTTGCATTAGTGTGAACTTGCCATTGAAAGTACGGTTTTCCATTGACCAAAAGCACTCAAATACGATCTTGGAATGGCCCAACAAACATGGGATGTTGCATTAGTGTGAATTTGCAATTGAAAGTACGGTTTTCCATTGACCAAAAGCACTCAAATACCATATTGGAATGGCCCAACAGACATGGGATGTTGCATTAGTGTGAATTCGCGATTGAAAATACAGTTTTCCATTGACCAAAAGCACTCAACTACCATATTGGAATGGCCCAACAAACATGAGATATTGCATTAGTGTGAATTTGCGATGGAAAGTGCGGTTTTCCATTGACCAAAAGTACTCAAATACCATATTGGAATGGCCCAACAGACATGGGATGTTGCATTAGTGTGAATTTGCAATTGAAAGTACGGTTTTCCATTGACCAAAAGCACTCAAATGCGATATTGGAATGGCCCAATAGACATGGGATGTTGCATTAGTGTGAATTTGCGATTCAAATTTCAGTTTTCCGGTGACCAAAAGCACCTAACTACCATATTGGAATGGCCCAACAAACATGGGATGTTGCATTAGTGTGAATTTGCGATTGAAAGTGCGGTTTTCCATTGACCAAAAGTACTCAAATACCATATTGGAATGGCCCAACAGACATGGGATGTTGCATTAGTGTGAATTTGCAATTGAAAGTACGGTTTTCCATTGACCAAAAGCACTCAAATGCGATATTGGAATGGCCCAACAAACATGGGATGTTGCATTAGTGTGAATTTGCGATTCAAATTTCAGTTTTCCGGTGACCAAAAGCACCTAACTACCATATTGGAATGGCCCAACAAACATGGGATGTTGCATTAGTGTGAATTTGCGATTCAAATTTCAGTTTTCCGGTGACCAAAAGCACCTAACTACCATATTGGAATGGCCCAACAAACATGGGATGTTGCATTAGTGTGAATTTGCGATTGAAAGTGCGATTTTCCATTGACCAAAAGTACTTAAATACCATATTGAAATGCCCCAACAAACGTGGGATGTTGCATTAGTGTGAATTCGCCATTGAAAGTGCGGTTTTCCATTGACCAAAAGCAATCAAATACCATATTGAAATGCCCCAACAAACATGGGATGTTGCATTAGTGTGAATTTGCCATTGAAAGTACGGTTTTCCATTGACCAAAAGCACTCAAATACCATATTGGAATGGCCCAACATACATGGGATGTTGCATTAGTGTGAATTTGCAATTGAAAGTACGGTTTTCCATTGACCAAAAGCCCTCAAATACCACATTGGAATGGCCCAACAGACATGGGATGTTGCATTAGTGTGAATTTGCAATTGAAAGTACGGTTTTCCATTCACCAAAAGCACTCAACTACCATATTGGAATGGCCCAACAAACATGGGATGTTGCATTAGTGTGAATTTGCGATTGAAAGTGCGGTTTTCCATTGACCAAAAATACTCAAATACCATATTGGAATGGCCCAACAAACATGGGATGTTGCATTAGTGTGGATTTGCGATTGAAAGTACGGTTTTCCAGTGACCAAAAGCACTCAAATACGATCTTGGAATGGCCCAACAAACATGGGATGTTGCATTAGTGTGAATTTGCGATTGAAAGTGCGGTTTTCCATTGACCAAAAGCACTCAAATACCATATTGGAATGGCCCAACAGACATGGGATGTTGCATTAGTGTGAATTTGCCATTGAAAGTACGGTTTTCCATTGACCAAAAGCACTCAAATACGATCTTGGAATGGCCCAACAAACATGGGATGTTGCATTAGTGTGAATTTGCAATTGAAAGTACGGTTTTCCATTGACCAAAAGCACTCAAATACCATATTGGAATGGCCCAACAGACATGGGATGTTGCATTAGTGTGAATTCGCCATTGAAAGTACGGTTTTCCATTGACCAAAAGCACTCAAATACCATATTGGAATGGCCCAACAAACATGGGATGTTGCATTAGTGTGAATTTGCGATTGAAAGTGCGGTTTTCCATTGACCAAAAGCACTCAAATACCATATTGGAATGGCCCAACAGACATGGGATGTTGCATTAGTGTGAATTTGCCATTGAAAGTACGGTTTTCCATTGACCAAAAGCACTCAAATACCATATTGGAATGGCCCAACAAACATGGGATGTTGCATTAGTGTGAATTTGCAATTGAAAGTACGGTTTTCCATTGACCAAAAGCACTCAAATACCATATTGGAATGGCCCAACAGACATGGGATGTTGCATTAGTGTGAATTCGCAATTGAAAATACGGTTTTCCATTGACCAAGAGCACTCAACTACCATATTGGAATGGCCCAACAAACATGCGATATTGCATTAGTGTGAATTTGCGATGGAAAGTGCGGTTTTCCATTGACCAAAAGTACTCAAATACCATATTGGAATGGCCCAACAGACATGGGATGTTGCATTAGTGTGAATTTGCCATTGAAAGTACGGTTTTCCATTGACCAAAAGCACTCAAATACCATATTGGAATGGCCCAACAAACATGGGATGTTGCATTAGTGTGAATTTGCAATTGAAAGTACGGTTTTCCATTGACCAAAAGCACTCAAATACCATATTGGAATGGCCCAACAGACATGGGATGTTGCATTAGTGTGAATTCGCGATTGAAAATACAGTTTTCCATTGACCAAAAGCACTCAACTACCATATTGGAATGGCCCAACAAACATGGGATGTTGCATTAGTGTGAATTTGCCATTGAAAGTACGGTTTTCCATTGACCAAAAGCACTCAAATACCATATTGGAATGGCCCAACAAACATGGGATGTTGCATTAGTGTGAATTTGCGATGGAAAGTGCGGTTTTCCATTGACCAAAAGTACTCAAATACCATATTGGAATGGCCCAACAGACATGGGATGTTGCATTAGTGTGAATTTGCAATTGAAAGTACGGTTTTCCATTGACCAAAAGCACTCAAATGCGATATTGGAATGGCCCAACAAACATGGGATGTTGCATTAGTGTGAATTTGCGATTCAAATTTCAGTTCTCCGGTGACCAAAAGCACCTAACTACCATATTGGAATGGCCCAACAAACATGGGATGTTGCATTAGTGTGAATTTGTGATTGAAAGTGCGGTTTTCCATTGACCAAAAGTACTTAAATACCATATTGGAATGGCCCAACAAACGTGGGATGTTGCATTAGTGTGAATTCGCCATTGAAAGTGCGGTTTTCCATTGACCAAAAGCACTCAAATACCATATTGAAATGCCCCAACAAACATGGGATGTTGCATTAGTGTGAATTTGCCATTGAAAGTACGGTTTTCCATTGACCAAAAGCACTCAAATACCACACTGGAATGGCCCAATAGACATGGGATGTTGCATTAGTGTGAATTTGCGATTGAAAGTACGGTTTTCCATTGACCAAAAGCACTCAAATACCATATTGGAATGGCCCAACAAACATGGGATGTTGCATTAGTGTGAATTTGCAATTGAAAGTACGGTTTTCCATTGACCAAAAGCACGCAAATACCATATTGGAATGGCCCAACATACATGGGATGTTGCATTAGTGTGAATTTGCAATTGAAAGTACGGTTTTCCATTGACCAAAAGCCCTCAAATACCACATTGGAATGGCCCAACAGACATGGGATGTTGCATTAGTGTGAATTCGCAATTGAAAGCACGGTTTTCCATTGACCAAAAGCCCTCAAATACCACACTGGAATGGCCCAACAGACATGGGATGTTGCATTAGTGTGAATTTGCAATTGAAAGTACGGTTTTCCATTGACCAAAAGTACTCAAATACCATATTGGAATGGCCCAACAGACATGGGATGTTGCATTAGTGTGAATTTGCAATTGAAAGTACGGTTTTCCATTGACCAAAAGCACTCAAATACCATATTGGAATGGCCCAACAGACATGGGATGTTGCATTAGTGTGAATTTCCAATTGAAAGTCCGGTTTTCCATTGACCAAAAGCACTCAAATACCATATTGGAATGGCCCAACAGACATGGGATGTTGCATTAGTGTGAATTTGCGATTGAAAGTACGGTTTTCCATTGACCAAAAGCACTCAAATACCATATTGGAATGGCCCAACAGACATGGGATGTTGCATTAGTGTGAATTTGCAATTGAAAGTGCGGTTTTGCATTGACCAAAAGCACTCAAATACCATATTGGAATGGCCCAATAGACATGGGATGTTGCATTAGTGTGAATTTGCGATTGAAAGTACGGTTTTCCATTGACCAAAAGTACTAAAATACCATATTGGAATGGCCCAACAGACATGGGATGTTGCATTAGTGTGAATTTCCTATTGATAGTACGGTTTTCCATTGACCAAAAGCACTCAAATACCATATTGGAATGGCCCAACAGACAGCGGATGTTGCATTAGTATGAATTTGCGATTGATAGCACGGTTTTCCATTGACCAAAAGCACCCAAGTACCATATTGGAATGGCCCAACAGACATGGGATGTTGCACTCGTGTGAATTGGCGATTGAAAGTGCGGTTTTCCATTGACCAAAAGCACCCAAATACCATATTGGAATGGCCCAACAGACATGGGATGTTGCATTAGTGTGAATTTGCAATTGAAAGTACGGTTTTCCATTCACCAAAAGCACTCAAATACCATATTGGAATGGCCGAACAGACATGGGATGTTGCATTAGTGTGAATTTGCGATTGAAAGTACGGTTTTCCATTGACCAAAAGCACTCAAATACCATATTGGAATGGCCCAACAAACATGGGATGTTGCATTAGTGTGAATTTGCGATTGAAAGTACGGTTTTCCATTGACCAAAAGCACTCAAATAACATATTGGAATGGCCCAATAGACATGGGATGTTGCACTCGTGTGAATTGGCGATTGAAAATGCGGTTTTCCATTGACCAAAAGCACTCAAATAACATATTGGAATGGCCCAACAGACATGGGATGTTGCATTAGTGTGAATCGGCGATTCATAGCACGGTTTTCCATTGACCAAAAGCACTCAAATACCATATTGGAATGGCCCAACAAACATGGGATGTTGCATTAGTGTGAATTTGCGATTGAAAGTACGGTTTTCCATTGACCAAAAGCACTCAAATACCATATTGGAATGGCCCAATAGACATGGGATGTTGCATTAGTGTGAATTTGCGATTGATAGTACGGTTTTCCATTGACCAAAAGCACTCAAATACCATATTGGAATGGCCCAACAGACGTGGGATGTTGCATTAGTGTGAATTTGCGATTGAAAGTACGGTTTTCCATTGACCAAAAGCACTCACATACCATATTGCAATGGCCCAACAGACATGGGATGTTGCATTAGTGTGAATTTGCGATTGAAAGTACGGTTTTCCATTGACCAAAAGCACTCAGATACCATATTGGAATGGCCCAACAAACATGGGATGTTGCATTAGTGTGAATTTCCGATTGATAGCACGGTTTTCCATTGACCAAAAGCACTCAAATACCATATTGGAATGGCCCAACAAACATGGGATGTTGCATTAGTGTGAATTTGCAATTGAAAGTACGGTTTTCCATTGACCAAAAGCACTCAAATACGATCTTGGAATGGCAGTTCGTTCACCGAGGCAATGGAGCATTTCCAAAAGTTGCACCCAACCGCTGGGGCAGAGGGTGCCGCCAAGAGTGTTCTTCGTCGAGTTGGCGATTGCGCCAGTGGGTGGGCGCCGGCCGGGTGTTCAAGGTGGACGACCCCAAGTTGAAACCAACGGGTATCCCGTTGGCAAGCGTTCCTAGACGGGAATCCCGAGGTGTACTCAGTACTGGCAGTGGGCGTCGGGGCCCGAGGGCGGATATTTCAGACATCTCAACCTTCCACGTCAAGGATGTGATGGACATGGATCGGGACGAGTTGATGCAGAAGTACAACCGCACCCTCCGTGCAGTTGGGTTGTTGAGGTACATGCTCCAGGCCAACCAACGGGTAACAGAGGAGCCCGAGCAAAAGATGTGAAGTCAGGTGCGGCAGTCGGACTTCCAGGAACTTCAAGCGTGGAAGCGCCACAAGGTGAGGTGCTTTTTGCAGTGAGCCTGTGATCCACGTTGCCTCTTCGACTATCTCTGGCGCCCCCCTGTTTTGTTCATCGCGTTTCCGACGTATCTGGTGCGACTTGTTTGGGCTCTGGGAACAAAATCCATGTTCAAGGAGTCTACCAACTATTCGGTGTACGTCACAAGCTATGCCCTAGCAGCTGCCACCAATGCCGCAATGTCCTTCGCAGTACCCAGGGAACGGGGGCTATCTGCCGTACGCGCAGCAGCAGCCGCAAGCACCGTGGGACCGCGAGGAAGGGCCCTGGGATTACCCCATGAAGTCCGAGGCGGATTTCCAGGACTGGCTTGGGACCCCCGATTGCGACCGGGACCCAACGCCAGCCCCCGAGGAATCCCCCCCCCCCCACCGCCGCAACACCGGTACTCCCCGCCGCAGCCACACCACCACGGAGCCCCCCGCCGGAAGGTCAAGATCCGTTAATCAACGATCAAAGATAATAAACCTTACATGAGGAGAACACATTGGTATGGGCCTAGACATGAAAAACTAGTAATAATATTGTGTCGGCCACCTTCGGCCTTGTCTTCTCTTGTGTACCTGTGGCCTTCAAGCAGCGCTTGCAATTGTTGGGTAACATCGGGTCGCTCGCGATGTGACAAGAGAGCGCCAGGTAGGACAACGGAAAATAATGCAACAAGACGGATGTACACAGTTGCCTCTAGAAGCGTATGCACAGGCATGGAAAATGCGAAGTGGAAAATGCGACGCGCGGAATGGGAAGAACGGCAAGTATAACCTACACGTTTTGAGGTGTGTGCACATCGAATGCAGACGGGGATGCCTTTGAGCATTCCATCGGTGGTGCCTCTGGGCACCGGATGTCCGGTGCACCTTGTCAAGGTGCTCCCCAGCGGCGGTGGCGGACTGTACTTTCTTCACATAGCAGAACGAGAAGCCCATTCACCCCTGTGTTGGGTAGCAACACCGACCGTTGACAACAAGGGGAACATGCTAAACACGTCCCGAATCATAGGCGGAGGCAAAAAACCGGCACACCGAGAACAAGAATCACTTTGCAAAGGAGAGCATCCGCGCAATCGATGCACACACCACATTGCTCCACGTACCATTGTGACTTTGAACGATGCGGCTGGCTTGCTACCGGTGTTGTAGACTTGGGTAGTGCCCCCTTCTTTGCACCCTAGAGCTCCTTCTCGTGGTGGCGCTAAGTGATGATGCGGAAGAAGCATATGTCGGCGCCTCAACCGTGGGACGTCGTCTTCTGCTTCTTCGTCCTTTTCTCGATCCATCCACACCTAAACCCCGTCGTACAGGACAAAACATTGGCAAGAGAAAGAATACATGGCCCATCGAAGGAGAAAGACAATGTTGCTCAAGAAACCGAGAAGGTACGCAAGGAAGAGGAGCACCTATGCACCTTACATAAGAAGAACATAGTGGTGTGGGCCTAGACTTGGAAAACCAATAACACTATTGTGTCCGCCTCCTTCGACCTCGTCTTGTCTTGTGTACCACTGGCCTTCAAGCAGTGCCTGCAATTGTTGGGTAACAGTGGGCCACTCGTGATGTGACAAGAGAGCCCAACACACGACAACGGAAACGAATGCAACATGACCGATGTACACACTTACCTGTAGAAGTGTATGCACAAGGAGGGAAAGGGCAACGCGCGAAATGCGGAGGACGCGCAGAACTGGAAGAACGGCAAGTATAACATGAGGAACCATGTTTGGAATCACACATATTCCTTTGGCTACCACGCGCAGACCACATAGCACGAAATTTTGTCGCGCTTTTTCTTTTATGATTGTTTTGTGCTTCCAAGGGGTTTCCGAGGCTGCCCGGCGCAATGGAACTATCTGTTTAGCTCAATTGAACCGTTTTCGAGGAGAGAAGCACAATTGCCTCGTGCCTCTGCCTCTGTCTTGGTGCTACGCGTGCTGCGTGTGTTGCGCGTCCTTCGTGTTTCGGTCCGGTGCCTCTGAGTCTGCCTCTGGAAGTCTTCCTACGCGTTCTACCCGTTCTGCAGGGGCTAAATGCCTCACACCTATCATACCACACCCGTTTTTTTTTGTTTTTGCCATGCTTTCACCCGTGTACTCTGCCACACACCTGCACTGGTTCCCAATGGAACTGAAACGTGCGTATTCCAACGACAATTGCCTTCTGCCTATGCGTTTGCCTTGGTGCTACATTGCCCACGTGTGTTGGGTGTTTTGTGTGTTGTCGTTTTTCGCTTTTGACGTTGCCTCTGGAGCCGTTCTACGCGTGCTACGTGCTCTGCAGCATGTTTTTGTCCCAACATTCATAGGCCGCTCTGCTTTTATGGTGCAGGAGCCATGCCTGCACCCCTGTACCCCGCCACACATTCTCAATGGTTGCAGAAGGGTGGGAAGCTGGGAGAGTGGAAGCATCCGGAGAAACTGAAACACGACGCCTTCGTTGTCTTTCAAATTAAACAAGCCACGAGTATGTGTGTGTGTGTCTTCGTTTTCATCTCGCTTCTCGCCCTGCACTGCTGTCCTCCTCACCCCCTTGTGTCGCAGCGGGGTGGCATGCCGGATGGGTCAATCGGAAGAAGAAAGGGGCCAAGGACAAGCAGGAGAAAGAATTTTGGTTGACGAACCTCACAACGTATCAGGTGTACCACGTTCACGGGTTTGCGGTTCATGTGACCACTATTTTGCGCTGCTTGTTGTCCCCTACCGCCTGTTGCACCCTTTCACACGTCAAGGCCCCGAAGGGCAAGCCACAAGCGCCACATGTGGTGCAGGACGTCCGCAACAAGAAGGATGGCTACTTGAAATACAAAAAGGCGTTTTATGTGTTCTGCGCGTTTTATCCGTTCCCTTTTCCGTTGCCTCTGGATCTGCCCGTGGTCGTGTGTTATGCGTTTTGCGCGTTCTAGGCGCTCTGCGTGCTTCCTCTGGTATTGCCTCTGGGGTTGCCTCCATGTGTCTTGCATGTTCTGCATGTTCTACAGATTCCGCGCGACCGGCTGTGGACGTGGATCCAAGACGAGGGAACCACGGAGAGTTCGGATGAGGACGAGTCGGAAGAGGAGTCGGAAGAGGACGCGGAGGAGGCAGCGGAGGCGGAGGAGGAGGAGGACGAGGAGGGCAGTGATGCTGCCATTGTGAAGGACGAGGACGAGCCCTCCCTCGCCCAACGCGCACCCCGAAGCACCCACCCCGAGGTGGTTGCCCGCATGGCCGCAAAGGGGACCCCTGTCAAGGCGAAGCCAGAGGCAAAGCCAGAGGCAAGGCCAGAGCCGGAGGAGCTGTCCAAGAAGAAGAAGGAAAAGACGAAGAGTCCACCCAAGAAGAAGAGCAAGGGCAAGAAGGTGGAGGAGAAGCCCAAGCATGTGCGTTACGCAGTGGAAGGCGAACCGCACAGGACGATGCCCACAGGTGCAACCCGAGGGGAGAAGTACCAAGCCGGGGCCGCCTACGACAACGATGTGCAGGTCATGCAGCGCACCCTGGAGTCGGAATATGAAGTGTCACTCGGAGGAGTATGCCAACACTACAAAGTGTGTTTGGCCGAGGAAACACAAGCGCGCCGCGAATTGGGCCTGGCGCTCCTTCTGGTGACGGACGTGCGGGCGTACAGTGTGCAGATGGTCCTCCGCTGTGGCACAAAGAATGCACAAAGCACAGCCGCTGCCGAGGTGTGCGAAAAAACCTGCATGGCCTGGAGTGCCTGGTACGCGCACCCCTGGGCCACGACATCACGAACCTTGCATACCACACGTGTGCACGGAAATCCACGCTGCCGTAGAGCGGCCTGTAGGCTCCTATGTGGGGAGTTCGCTGCGTCAACAATAGTACGGATATACTTTATAACACCCCGCGTGGGTGGCCGGCCACGCGGTCGCCCCCCCTCCACCTTGGCCTTTTTGGCCGATGGTTCAGACACACGAGGAACAGCGGAAACTAAATGAGAAAGAGAACCAGCCTTACGCTTTTTTCGTTTTACTGGCCGCCATGGGCAAGGGCATACCATCAGGGCCCAGGACTTGAATGGCAAAGCAGTGAGCCGACGTTGGGGTTGAACCAATAATCTCCGGGATGCCGGTGCTCTGCAAAATGAGATCAAGAGGACGAAAATTTTCTTGCGGGGATACCATCTTGCGGGCTACCCCCTTGCCACGCAGGAAATAATAATTCCGGGCCGCCTTGTTGAACTTCTCGGAATTTTTACATGGTTTTTGGTGGGCAGTGGCAGTGGTAGCCTAGGTTTTGGCCACATAGCAAACAGGCGTTTTTCAAGCCTCATAGCTTTTTGGCCACCCCTCCCCTGTAGTAGGTCGTAGGCAAAAACAATACCTGGGCGTTAACGCTAGGTATTCCTCCAACGTTCGGTGCCAGCACAAAAATTGGGCACCTAGGGGCGGGGAGACGTGCGGCGTACCCCATCGCACCGTGTAAAGACAACCGCCGGGTTTAGCAAGGGTGCAGACTTGGGTATAATTAGGATACCATTTCTGCAGCTTGCTCCACGACCTCAGGCTAGCACACTCACACAGACATTGGTATAGGCAGGTATAGGAAGGTTCAAACCCAGTTTGCCATATTTTTACCTTCGCTTTTTTGGTGTTCTTTATATCTTCATGTTTGCATGTTTTCAGGTGCATGCCCCCCCCCAGATAGTTTGCTACAGGTCCCCCCATCAGGGGGGACCCTTTCAGTTAGTTACAGGCACACATACCCCTTAAACCCCTCCCCCCTGCTCTCGATCCCTTCCCCGAAGCAACCAGCCCCTGACAAGGAAACAAACAAAAGTCAGTTAAACACAGGGGCGGCTGACAACGCCGCTTTGCAAATTTTCTTTTTTCATTTTTGGCGAACCATCCTTTCTCAGTTAAACAGGTGCTGTCGGATGGCCGTGTGCCTGGGCAGGCAGGTTTCACCTTCTTGCCCTACTGGGGGGGAGGAGAGGACGCCCAGGCACCCAAGGGGTCCAAGAGAGCAGGGTAGGCTTTAAAAATAAAAACTTGTAAATTCCCCTCCTACCCTCCCGCCTGGGCCACCCCCGCCTTCTTGCCCCCTGCCTTCGGGTTCCACACATTTCACGACTTTAACAGGTTAGGGAAAATGCAGACAATTTAAATTTTTTTGTGCTATTTGTGTGAGGTGCTTTGTGTTACGTGCAACGTGCTTTGCAAACTGTCGCCCCTGCATGCACATGATGCGTTAAACGGTTTAGGCCCCAAGCCTGTCCTGTCCTCACAGCCAAGGAATGGATGCTTCAGCAACAATTGCCCAACCCGTTGTCACCACCATCACCCCCAGCAACCCAACCCCAGCCTCTGACTGTGACATTCCTGCCCAGCCCCCCATCACCACCATCACACCGGACTCCGTCACCCATACCCCTTGTGCCCCATGCGGCTTCCCCTCCAACACCACCTTCCCAACTACCCAGGCCCCCCCTGAAATTCGCCCTTGCTCATGTCCTCACCCCGCCCCTAGCCCTCCTAGTGACCCCCTTACCCCCCGGACTGAACATCTCCTCAGCCCTAATGGCCTATGTGCGAAATTGCGAGCAAACACAACGCCGCTGAGCGGCTGTGGCCTGACAGGGACGCCATTACGCGTACCCCTACCATGGCTTGGAGGGAAGGAGTGCACTGCGGCGCAACGTGAGTACGTGTCGTTCATGGCGAAGTCGTTCTGCATCTTCTCTTCGCCATGTTTGGTGTGATCAGTGCCCTTTTTGCTAGGCGAAAAATTGCGCTGTCGAAGACAACGAAGTGCACCCATCACCGTGACCTACACCACCTGAAAGATACACATGCGGGCACTGTTTCGGGTATTGGAACCTAACCACCCTCGCCGTATTATACGGGTCCTCGAGTGGAAAATAATACACTGCCCCGAAACAGGTCGGGGTGATTGTGTTGCCTTTGGCAAATCCACCGCGCGATAGCCAGTGGGTTGGGATAATCTTCTATCCCCGGGGGGGGCGACCCCTCGGTTCTGGACGCCAACTACCCCCCCAACTAACTTTTGGCCGGAGGCCCCTTGGGGGGGGGGGTCAAGGAGGGGCAAATGGGGGGGGTCCAGGAGGGGCTTGGGGGGGTGGGGCGATTTGGGGTGGGGGGGGGGGGTCCAAGTAGGGCGATTTGGGGTGTGTGTGTGGGGGGAGGGCACGGGCTCCCCTTACCTCCCCTTGCCCTCCCTCTAACCATACCATCACCATAAACCTAACCCTAACCTTTGTAGCCAGCTAGTACGGCCAGGCCAGCGATGATGATTGGGCTGAACAAGATGCCCCAAATTTCGTTCACGGCTCCTTTTGCCACATTGTTGCTCTCCATTTTGAACCCCAACACTCACTCTGACCCTAGCCTAGGGTGGGAGCCAGGCTAGGGGTAGGGTTAGGTGTAGGGATAGGAGTAGGATGAGGGTTGAGGGTGGGCGTTCGAGTCAAGGTTGGGTTTAAGGATAGCGTTGGGGTGCAAATTGCATAAAATTTGCCTTAGGGCACCTTTGGTGTTCATGGAGCATCGGGCGCCTTAGGCGCCCATGGACGCCTGAGGGCGACACCTTTGGCAACTAACTGTTGGCCAAAGGCCCCTAGGGGGGGGGGGGGGGGGCAGGGGTAGTTGGCGTCCTAGGACCCCCCCCCCCCCCCCGGGCTCCTATCATGAACAAAAACCGCCGAAATTCTATTACCTTCGGCAATCATGAACAAAATTTAGCCAAAATAATATTGTCTTCGGCAAGTCAACATCCCGGAGAATATACCTGGCGCAAGGCACCGCATAAGCAATTTGTGTACCATTCCCTTGGGAGGACCCCCCCCCCCTTCCGCACCCAAGACCCGAATAGGGTGAAAACCACATAAATACTACCTAAAATATGCTTTACATAGCCTGGATGGTCATTGTGAGTGGTGACAATATTAGAAAAAAACTTTCGCAAACTTCTATGTTTGGGCTGCCCAGGGTTAAAAACTGGCTACGCAGGTTGTGTACCACTCCATGCACACATGTAAGCCATTGTTGGTGGACACAGTGCTTTCGCGTCTTTCACACGGGCCTTGACCGGCCCTAGGCAAGGCTAGAGATGGCAAAAACCGTCCTTTTGCATCCGAATCGCCATATGTTGTCACAACAGCCTCACTTCAACACCTTAGAGTGGGCACCAATGAGTCAATAAGATTGCCAAAAGCGCCAACGTAGCAAAAACCACTAAAAACTGCATAAACTGCATCTTGTCTCGTCCCACTCCGCTCCGTACAAACCCTATAGATTCGGGACGTGAAAACACCTTTTCAGCTCAAAATCAAATAAACCCCAAAAGATTCATGATGCTTTACCCAAAAAAACAGGAGGGGTGGGGATTTTGTCGATATTTTTGAGCCTTCACCCACCACATCCCTCAAAAAAGAGAAAAAGTGGGTTGCAAGTGGAGGGGGTCCAAGGGGGGGGGTCTAGACCAAAAAAATCATTGGGGGATGCATTCATTGGACAACATAATGATTTTACAATTGGTTCAGCATACAATCCAACTCCTTGGGGTAGGGTATGCAAATGGGCCCAAAAAGGAGGGTATGTGGCAGCTCAAATCTGAAGTGGCCCACAAGTGGGCGGATTGGCTACACAACCCCTGCCGTCTGGGGGGGTCTCCACCGCTTCAGAACGGGGGACAAAATCAGCAGTGGCCCACGAATGGGCACTGTTCTACTGAGCTTTTTGCTCAGTGGAATTTTTTGTATGTTTTTACTGAGTAGAATTTCATTTTTTTTTACTAAGGAATTGATTGGTAAAAAAATAATTTGCTTTTTTACTAAGTATATTACTCAGTGGAAAAATTGTCTTACTTTTTTACTGAGGAATTTACTATTTTTGTTTACGAAGTTTTACCACAGACCCTTATACATGACCAGGTACACTGCAATATGGCTTCAAACTTTCTGGCCAGAGAGGTTGGGAGAACATACCAAAGCCAGACTAACGATGTCCATCTCTGTCGCAGTCTCTGGGGAAGGAGGACATGGGTTGGGATATGTAACGCTCCCGTCCTCATCCGCCAACTCAGACCCAAAATTGATGAGGCTGTCAGCATCATCCACTGAGTGGTCTGGGATTTCGGCTGGCGGCAAATCTGAGAACCTTGAAGTTGAATGAGCCTGCGAATTTTTGGCATGTGCTACATGTTCCCGATAGTGTGATGTTGGAGGTTGCTGGTGGTGCGTCATGACTGGTGCCGTGTGGGTGGCCCTTACGGGATGGAGAGGCGGTAGCCTAGCATCAACCTGGCTCTGGAGGACTAACGGTGAAGACGGTCGAGAGAGTGGCTGGCATGCCGGCACGAAAGTCGGTGAAGAGGTTCGCGATACCGTTGGTGAGGGGTGTGATGTCTGCAACACAAAACAGAAAAAGGCTACATTAGGGCTTGGCATCATGCCAGCAACAACCCCAAATGCAACAATCTCCTAATCTAAACACCACTTCAGCAGAAAATCAAGTGACAAGGTGACAGGGAGCTTCAAATATCTTTTGTGCCAGAAATGTAAAAAAGAGGAGGGGGCTTGCCAGCAACCCAAGAAGACAGTAATGGGCTGGGATGGGGCAAAAAAGTTCCCTGGAGTCTGAGAGTTGGCTGGTTCAGCGGGATGCCGTTCAAGCTGCGGAAAGACAGCACTTGTGTGTGTGTGTGTGTGTGTGTGTGTGTGTGTGTGTACGTGATGTCAGTGAGACGTCACGCCAATGCTGATGAGAGGGAAAACTTAGATGTACCCAGGTTGAACTTGGATGTACACAGGTTGTAGTAAGTCCAGAACACCATTTGTCTCTGGTAATATGATCGGATAAAAGTGTAAACCACACCCCCGAGCCGGAAGTCATTTCCTATTTTGACTCCCCCCTGCACCTGTATCAGTGAAACACACTTTTCCCTCGCTGATGTGAATGCTTCAATCAATGCAATTTTGGGAATTGAGGTTAAAACCAACATGATTTGTTGAAGTAAGTCTTTTTTCCCTTTGCATTGCTGCATTGTGTGTGTTTCTGTGTGTGTGTGTGTGTGTGTGTGTGTGTGTGTGTGTGTGTGTGTGTCTGTGGAGTTGCAAGCCTGTGCACCGGCGATACAATTGACTGAGCCTCCAGCCTTCAGAGCGACTGGTGTCAGTGTGAGGTCCCCATGGGCAATCGGCTGATGTGCCATGAAGAGTCTTCAAGCCCAGAGTAAGCACTACGCTCTTGACCCATCAAATAACAATTGAGAAACAAACAGAAATTTGTTTCTCAGTCTGTGACGTGTCTGTTGAGACACAAATTGGTTGATCCTGGAGAGACTTGTACAGCTGTGGATCAGAGTACCTCGCAAGCCAAACAGAATAGAATAGAACAGAGCAGAATAGAAGATGTGCAGTGCAGGGGAAGTACTAGGGCAAGAATTCCTGTGTGGAATGGAATGCACTTGGAATGCATCTGCAAAATTGGTAAGGTGCTCAAATTTCTGCTTTGTAACGTTGTTACTGCTGAACACGAATTTCTTCGTCCGTGTTTTATTCATGAACACCAATTTTTCGTCACCTTTTTGCAAAGAAATTTGGCAAAATAGAATGCTTTCATATCCCGAATACCCTCTCTGTTCCAAACTTGTGGCCACTGCTGCGAGTGGGAAGCAGCACACTGCATCATGCGCTGACCCGGGGTTGTTTGGCCCCTGAGTAAGAAAGTGGGGTTGAAAGATGGATGCCACACGTCTCTCTTCCTTTTGTCGCAAAGGGCGACCACCGGAGAGGGAAAATGTAAGCACAGGACACAACAGAGGCAGGAGCGCTTAGCGTGGAGCAAGGCATACCACTATTGGCTGAAATTCGACCTCACAAAATTGTGGACCTGCGTTCGTTGCAACACATCCACTTGGAAGAGGGTTCTTCACAAACGGGACGCGCTTGCGTGGGTTGTGAGCCGGTGGTAATTGGCGCTTTGGAGAACCTTCGGGAGCTGGAGGATTTTCACTGGCTGCTGCCTCCCGCAGATCGGCCCGATCCGTCTGGGTTGCCTGGGTTGTCTGAGAAATGACTTTCGTTGCCGACCAAGTCTGAACGCAAATATGCATTGCGCAGCAAATATAATCAGCATGCACACTCAGATTTCATGGGTATCCGGAGCGCAGCTGCATTCTAGGTTCCTCCGAAGCATGCTGCCAAACTTCAGGAGCCCTCCCGGATTTCAGGGAGAAAAAGACTGACGAGGACCAGGCACTAAAGCAGTTGCCATTCTTGCAAACAACGAACAAAACGAATGCGCCCATCCACAATCCCCCAGCCCCTGAACTTGCGCAGTTGAGACCGGTTGCCGATTCCCCTCGGAGGAATTGCTGCCAGACATTCCACCACCGACAAAACAGGGAAATTCCGGATTCGCATGATGCGAAAATATCATGAGCATGGTAGGATTTGGGTCGCCTTGTAGAGGCACTTGTGCAAAAGCACAAAATACCTGCCACGCACCATGCAATGGATAATCGTGTGCTGAAACAGCTACTGGTACGTATCGTGTATGCGAAGAGGATGTATCTCCCGTGGAACCCTTCGTCTGTGAAGATTTTTCCGTGTGGATTGGGACAGATTGCATCTCGGAGCGGCCGGGCACTGCACTCAAGTCCGCAGTGGGATTGCTGGATGACGAAGCAACCTACAACAACAGAGTTGGTGGTAAATCCTACCAATGTCCTGGACCACGCTCAAATTGCGATGGCTTGTTCTTGTTTATGACATCGATTTCACACATATTGTCGCCGCTAAGCATCACGAGTTTGCGGTGAGGGCGAACATTCTTGCTAAAAACTTTCCTTGCATGAGCCATTATATCGTCTTTTAGAGGCGGCAATGAAATGAAAATTAACAAGCTCTAGTCAATCAAAACCAATTTGTGCCAATAATGCGTCATAGCATAACTCCACATTATCGTTGCGACGAAACGATTTTCAACCCAATCTCGACAACAAACCCAACCCTCATCACAAGAGTCGAAGGCAACGTGCCCGAAAATCTAAAAAGGAAACCGTTGAAACATCGTCGGTTAATTGAGCATCACGGCACATCAGCCGAGAGCTAAAAGGGACCAACGTAAACAACCCATAAGATTCCGAGATTACAACCTGCGGTGGCCAATTGCTCACTATTTGCTCATGACCATGCCCATTGTGGAATCTTGATGACCAAGACAAAGGCGGAGGTCCCGGAGAGGCCCGCGTTGACGGTGACAATGGTCGAACCACTGTCATACCGCGCCCGGACGGTGATGGAGGCGATGCCATGGTCAAAGATCCGGATCGAACAGATCCAGAAGATGGTGAAGGTGGCATATTCGTAGCTGGTGGCACTATTTGTTGCTCACCAAGCGGGTAAGGGAATACCGCAGCGTGGCCCTGCGACACAAAAATGCTCACAATCGGGGCAACTCACCACGACTTCTTACCTGCTTGAAACCCCATTGCGTGTAAAGGAGCGAGAAATACCACTCATGAGAAAAAGCACCGTGAACGATACAACAAATCATCCATAACAAACAAATGGTAAGCGTTGGTGCATCGATGAAGTTGGGAAGATGGCACCAACGAAAACGAACGGGGTGGCAAACCAACAACGATATGATGTGACAACAACTATGATGCGAAGAATATTCCGTGTTGTCATCTCGCGCCTCCGTCGGCTCGATTGCTGTCGCATGTTGAAATTTCCCGTTCGTTTGTGATGCCAATTTTTGTCACCCGTTGAAAAATCTACGTGACGTGCAAATCATTTTGGCACCAATCGTCAATTGTCGAAAACGAAACCCCGGCCTATTTTGCGTCGAAAGATTTGCGATTTGCAAAATTGAAAAATATTATTTTTCGCGCGCATTTTCTTCCCCACCCAAACGGCAGTGGGCCAATAAATGAGTGGGAAGGTGAAACTGAGAAGCGAGCCAACCAGGCGCAGCAAGAAACACACTTGCATGGCGTAGGTTCCATGATCACTCCCATTGCTAAGCGACCGTTGACGCCTGCAAAAATGCCAACACAGAGGCGTGGACATCTCGATATTTTTCATAGTTTCGAACCACAGAAATGTGTAGCACCACGATCTTGTAATGGTCCAAATACTATGGATGCAGTTGAGGTGCTCTCGCATGACACGATTCCCTTCGTATCCGTTAGGCTCGCCTTGTGTTCTCTCCGGCTTTGGCAGTGGCACGGTGGCCGACGAGCAGGATGTTAATGAAATGAATGTTTCCCCCGTTTTCGTGTTATGGGTGAAGATTTATCGCAACAAAGATGCAATGCGGCCGCTCCAAGCAAACATGATTTCCACTACACGAGCGCACAACGTGCATGTTCACATTCCCATGTTCGTTGGAGGAATCATGACGAACGGGTAAACGCGAGGTCATTGCGTACATAGAGCGGCATGCCCATTCGGAAAATTCCCAACAAACACGACTTTGAGGACTCATGCCGCTCGGGACAAACAAAATTTCGTAGAGAAAACAAAGAAATTCCGATGAACACAACCTTCAGGACTTGTACCGCTCTAATTTCTCTTGTGGTCAGCCATGAAGTTGCTATCGGGGGGCATTGTACTTGACCGTGACCTCGCGCAACACATCTTGAATCATAGTGTAGGAGATTTTGTTGAAGCAAAGACCGGCCGTGTTTTGTATTGCATTGTGCACCCATGTCCTCCAGAAAAACTCGAGGGCGCATAGCTCTGTGTGTGGCCCAACTTTGACACTACGTCCTTAGAGCATCAATCTACTTCTCGTCCGTTTACGTGCTTGTTTGCCACGCAAGACATGTGTAGCGAAGGGAACAACAAGCTATGTCGTCGCCCTTGTCTCGGAACATCCCCATCTAATCGGTCAAAAGCCACGATGACCCAATGTTTTGACCACCACAAAGTCTACGCCGTTAGAAATATCATTTCACCGATGTGCGTAAGAGAAAGGAACTTGTAAAACCTTGGAATAACTCGATGGCATAGAGTAAATGATGATTGCTTTTTTGCAAAGTGTAGTCGTTTGTTGCATTGAGGATGAAACATGCATTGTAGACATGTTGCGCTCAGGAAACAAAGCATGTTGCATCTTTCAATCATCTAAAGACGCTCAGGTTTCTCCTACAACGAAATGCATTCCACAGTGAGAACCTTTTCGCGGCTTCCTTCGACACCATTCATTCCTGTCGCGAAACCTTTCTTTGGTGGTGGGACCAAAAGACCATTGCCGATTCTGAGCTTTACGTCCGTTGTTGTTTAGAATTGGTGTTGTCTTGTTGGATGTGCACCCTTTTGTGCAGGCACGAAAAGCAAGGGAAGAACATTTTTTGCGAAGACTTTGCAAATCGATCGTGCAGTGACGACAGTTACCCAATGTCACCTCCCGAGGAAATCCTCTCAACGTTGAGAACCACTCATTTACACAACATGCACACTCGCGTGGCTTTTGGTTGTTCAAACCTCCTTTCAACCTCGCAACTTTCTTGATGGGTCACACGCAGTAGATGTGCAACCGACGTGGGCAGGCCGCTACATACGTCGTCTCGACTTTTGTTGCAATAACTCTACGTGAATTTCGTCGCGGCGAATACTCGAACATCAAGGTGTTCGGATCGGGGGGATATCGCAAAGACTCGAACATATGATGTTGAGTACCATATGGGCCACCCCAATTGTAGCCTACAGGCTGCTGATGCAATTGTTCATACCACGTTCCATCTGTAAAAGCAAAAAGATATTTTGGGAAGAACATCGTGACCTCCCATACGAATAGTTGTTCAAAGCATACCGATCATCCTTCACCATCTCGCATCCATCGCCAATTCAGGGGCTGAACCCGATGGCAAGCAGATGCGCAACGGAAGCGGTATTCACTTCCGGAAACCCGCGCAACTGTTATCCGTAGAATTCTCTTCAGATGCTGGATTTCCAGCAAACAACAGTATTTAACGAGCAAAGAGTACCACGTCAAAGATTAATTCGTAGTCTGCCAGATTCGGATTCCTGATTTTCGTTTCGTGTTTGTCACAAGCTTAAGTGCTGCCGCGAAACTCAGCTTGAAATCAGACGGTTAGATTTCTGCATAACCTTGATACGGCTGCCAATAGCCGGCGGCAATCACCCAGTCTGCTCTTTCGCCATCAATGATTAGGGTAATCAAAGTTTACTGGTAGCACGTTTTGAACCATCCGAATGACGATAACGATTGGCAGCGCTGCCACAGTTTGGTAGCCCTTTCAAGGCCTGGCGCCCACCAGAGTCAGGCCGCCCAAAGCTTTTGCAAGTTAGATATTGCAATATTTTTGTACCCAGAAATTTTATGCAAAGTAACAATATATAGATGGCCAATAATTTAGCAAATCTAGTACAGTGTGCACCACTTGGTTAGCAAAGTTGCCAAAAGCGCCAACGTAGCAAAAACTACCAAGAACTGCATGAATTGCATCAGCACCTGTCCCAGTCTTCTTCATGCAAACCGTATAGAATCAGGACCCGAAAACAGTTTTTTGGCCCCAAACCAAAAAACACAAAAACATTCATCATGTGTGATATTAAGCTGGAACTTTTAATTGCGAATGTTGCCAATGGTAAAATTTTGATGTGGTACACGAAATGTTGAAGTTAACAACTAATCCTCGTTCATTACTATTGTTCTTTTCTTTGACAAAAACAATTGAGAACCAGAATGTGTTTGTAATCTCCTTGTTTTCCTTCTTTCAACATGCACAAGAACTAGCGCAACCCAAATCCTCAGCCAAATCCTCTACCGCACTAATTTGGCACCCATTTTGTCAACAGCAATGCAAATTTCAAAACTGGCTGCTAATAGCCCAAGTTCTCAAGCAAATATGGGCACTGAAACAATACATCGCATTCATGATAGTCCTTTTCCAAATCAAAACATAAGCCGCAAAGAGAGGCTGCACATAGGGATCGACAAATGCTTCAATGCTTTATAAACAAATGCAGATACATTTAAAATAAAAACCAACAACAATCAGGCTAGCTAGACTCCAATCAGTACTTGATGTGCGTTGTTCTGTCCGAAATGGTGTTGGTTAAGAATCTACGGCAACTAGGTTGGGCTAGACGCAAGATATGGATTGGCCATCTAAGGTAAAGTAGCTACTTTTTGTATCAGGGACGACTTGTTGTACCACCATAAGTTTTTCACACTTTCCACATGAAAACGAAGTGTTTGTTATGTGATCTGGCAATGCTAAAGGGCCGCTTACCATTGGGGTATCTTGGTTGTACCTAAATCCGATTGCCTAACACAAGTTTGGGTCAAGCAAGCTCCTAGCAGGCCTGTATGATAGTTTTCTCTTCTTTTGCTGTCATTAAGAAATGAGGCAAACATTGGATATTTGTAGGAAATGAGGTCTGCTAGGCCCGTGAGACTCCTATTCATAGTGCCAACACCTTTGCATCACCTATTTGTATCCCATGCCCAAAGGGAAACCATGTTTCTTTGCCTAGCAACGTCTTTTTTTTTTTTTTTTTTTTGAAATAGAGCAAATTAAACAAAGTGAGCGGCCTGATAACGGGCATAGCGTTCGTGACGAGCCGAAGTTCATCGAAGGACAGCCGCTCTATGTACATAGGAGGTCATGCACACCGACGGTCCCCGTTCACCACTTGGAGCTTTACCCACCAAGCCCCTCACTTCATCAAACTAATTACCAATTACCAATCACTAATTGCCTAGCAATGTCTTTTTCTGCCTATAAATCTCGTTTTTAATGTACAAAAAATTTTGAAAACTTTTTTTCCAAATTTTTTTGACAAATCTTTTTTCGTAAAAATTTGTGGTACCCTTACTGACGGTACCTTTTCCTTTGCGCTATCATTCCCTTTCATTGCACTACCAATGCACTGTCGTTGCACCATTTTTTAGGGCGATCCGGGTTCATTGTGCATCACTTTGTCTCGGTGGTCCGCGTTGACAAACACTTTCGAACCCAAAGACACTAACAACTACTTTGGTAGCTAACATACAAAGACTTTGTGACAGGACACTGTGCCCGCAGAAACATGTTCTCTTTGACTCTTTTGGTGTTCCATAGGAGTGTTGGTTTTGTGGCCTAGCCCTGTGCATCAACAGCAACTATGGCTATGACGTGCTGACACTGCCAGCCACGGCGGCGAGCCATAGTTTTTCTTCCCTTCCTCACCCACACACGCTGCCCCACAGTGGAGAACTGGCGAAAAAATCTTGATTCATCCTCGTTCCACATGTGGCAAGGGTTGTAAACAACTTTTTCTAAACAAGGCTTTAAATGATTATGAAAAAACTCTGTCCACTGTTGGGGGGTCAAACGAGCACAAGCACGCTGCGATTCAACATTCTGAGCAATTCTTGAAACAAAGACACTGGTGCGACATTTAAACATCTTCCACCATGTTTTACCAAACTGACCCGGGAGAGCGGGGTTTCTGCACTCTAGTTGTCTGATCCGCCGTGGCTTGAGCTTCATCTCTAATCTCGGACAGTGTAGGGCACACCATTTGATCCGCGCACTCATCCATTAAGGTAGTCCGAGTCGCCTCAACCAACCCGGGCTTTGGACCCCTTTCCACCTCACACGGCTCGTAGTGGCTGCAGCCACCAAAGAGCAGAAAGCAAAAAGCGTGACACGTGCAAGATTGTCTTCTCCAGCGCCTCGCGATCTGTCTTGTGATCGGGTGCCTTCAACACTGCGTTATAGGTAACACAACACACCTCATTCGACCCACCGCGTCACTTAGAGTCTCACGGTGCACGCCCAATTGAGTCGTACCTTTGCGAATGCTCTTGCTTTTGATAAGGCAGCCGGCGGCGACGCGTTCCATGTCTGATGGCTTTTCCCATAGCGGAAGGATGTAGAGGACCTGGGAGGGACGCTTCGGGACCGCGGTCTTCTGGCGCGTGCTTCATGTGCGTTCTTTTTTTGGGTGTCGTCACCTCCGCAATCTAGTGGTGGCCCCGTCTTTTGTTGTCACGCATCTGATCACATCTATGTACGGAAAAATAAATTTGGAAGCTTTCTGTGTGAGTTATTTGGAATTTCATTGTAAAATACCTGAGATCTTCTCTCTTCTTTGGTGGCATGGAAACACGCGCGACCGCGATCACGTGATCTTTGCGCGGCTTCGTCGGGCACCGATTTCTGCAGTTCCAGTCAGATTTTGCATATTGAATGAGAAACATTTCAAAACCTCAGGAATTGACCTAAAACATTACGACTTGACAGCTACAAGCTTCAATTGCGGCTCGTAATTTTTGCAGCATTGATTTGGTACAGTGATTGGCTACTTTACCTTAGGCCAAAGAACTGAATTCACAACCTTTTACAAAATAGAACGACCATAGCTAAATGGTATTTCCTAGCATCTAGGTTCTTAGGCGGATGACCACCCGGCTTAAGGTATTGGAAAAAAAGAATGAAGTGCCTTCTGTATTGCACTCTGTATCTCCATGAAAGCAGATGCCTCTAGTTCATTGAGTGGTGGGGGTGAACCTCATGGAGAGCTAGGGCTTCTACGCTACTGACTCTGGGCTGTGTGCTTTTATGCTTCAAAAAGGGTGAAAAATAGTCCAAAATGTGACTCAAAGATACCTCTCCGTGAATGAGGAAGCTTCAAGTAATGCACAAAAAAGGTGAATAGTGACTTTTTCCTACCCATGTGCAATACTAGTTGATCAAGCTAGTAGGACCAAGGAAAAGGGCTCAAACCTTTAAAGAAGTTTCTTTTAAAGTGCCTAATACTGTCAAATATTACTATCATTGGTTGATAGAAACATTTTACATCTCTACTACTTTGTAAAACACTACTTTGTAATGCACCGTGTACGATGTCCTAATTGAAGGGCATTCTTGAAAGGTTTCCTAAAATGAGCCAAAACACGTGGCCAAAATTTGGAAGCACATTGGTTCGAACCCACGACCTGCTTACTGCAACACACATGGCTAACCACTAAGATATGGTCGACCGCTATAATGCGATGCGTCATTGCAGCATAAAGAGCAATCTAATGAAGGTTCTAACCAAAATGCACAGCCGAGCAATAGTACCAATGAAGGCTACAAAGTTTAGGAGACTGAGAAAACAAATGAAAAACGGCAGTTACAGGTTGTGAATCCGATAGTGTAGCAAAATGTTACGCTACGTACTTAGTTAAATCCGTAAAATTTGAAGTAAAGATATTCGAAACAAGCAACTGAAAACAATCACCACTTCGCCATGATTAGGAAACGACCCAGCGGCACCACAAAACCAAGGTTTGGGAGAGTTTTTGTCAAAAGATTTATTGAAAATTTTTGCGCGCTGAATCCCAAGTTTTGTTGTGGAATACTAGTATGCGAGCACAACCAGAATGTAGTCGCTTGCCACAAGTGGCTGCCTTCTAAGGTATGTTCTTTACATGACGCTTTCGTGCGATCCGTTTCATTAAATTGCTAGGCTTTTTACCGCTGTGTCGTAGAAGGGGGTGGTCTGTTTATGTTCTATTTGGTAGGAGCAATTCAACAATGCAAGCTATCACAAATGCTGCACGGCTTGCGCCCATAGGATTAAGCAAGGCGCTGTGCTTGCAATGCATGTGCTAGATCAATTTCGTTGTTCATAGAGTGTGTTTGAGGAAGAAAAAGTCACTGCAATGTTCTTCTTGGGGTACTTGATCCAGGCTAAGCCCCCCCTAATACTTGGGAAGTAATGAGGATTAACACTTAATCATTTTTATCACTCTTTTGAAGCTTTAAGTACACTTTTCTAAGTGACTAGGGTTATAACCCGAGCGTCCGATGAAGTTCACCCCTACCACTCAAGTGAGCGGAGGTATCTTCCTTCATGGAGGTTATCCCGAAATAAAATAGGCACTTCATGCCTTGGGCCCTGTAGGTTAAGCCTAGTGGTCTCCCACCTCAGGACCCCTATACTCAAATGTTTCATCTACTTATTGTGGGCCTACTTTTTAACTGATTTTGAACTCAGTTGCTTGTCCATGATGGCCAAGCCATATCCTGTGTCTGGCCCAAGCTACTTGCCCCAGATTCCTAGCCAACTCCATTGCATGTCAAAATGTGCACATGAAGTGCTGGAGACTATACTTGGGGCCAGATTGATGCCACGTTTCAGGTACAAAATCCAACGTTTTATTCTTTTTTGACTGAAGCTTTGTCTTTACACCTGCATTGTCTTTTGTGCAGCCCCTCTTTGCTACTTATCCTTTAGAGTGGAAGGATTATCTTCTGCCTTTGATTTTGATCCGGTATCTGGGCTCCTTTGTAGCTGTTCTTTGCCATCTTGCAATTTGGGGAAATCTATCAACGTTTTCAATTTTCAGCAAGCACGAACATCAACACAGGCAAGGCAAACCAGAAAACCTTTCTCGTAGCAGAGTGCAGTGCCACAAACTGAGCTAAAGCAAGTGGAGTAGAACAACAACTTCTCAATGTGTGTGTACCTGAGTGCAAGAACGGTGCCAATCATGTCTTCACCAACGGTGGAACCTCTGGCAGGGCCTTTCAGGGCACTAACCCTGAGGGGGCTTAGTGGGCTTAGTGGGCTAAGTACAAAAGAAGTCATCCTTGGAGCACCCGGCCCCCGTGGACAGCATAGAGCAAGAGGGGCGGAGGAAAATAATATAGAAGGAGCCCGCCCAAGCCTTGAGGTCCCTGGTTTAACCCAGGCGAATCTCAAACACCTCGAAGGCAAGGACCCTGTGGCGGCAGCCTTAGGTTCGGTGGTGTCATCCCTTCCCCCACTGCAGACCGTCCCTATTACTGCATTCGAGGAGATGGCCAATGCTGAAGCCAAAGCCGGGAGGAAAGCAGTAAGAAAAGGAAAAGGAAAGGAGGCGGCGATGGGCCCTATGTTCGGAACCACAGGGGGAGATGACACGTTCGAGATACCTTATGGCAAATGTGGCGCGTCTGCGTCGCGCCGTTCGTCAGCGTGGGAGCCCGACTAGTTGTCCAGGAACCCACTCCCTCGAAGGAGCCTGGGTGCATGGAGCGAGAGCCCTCTCCAAAGGGCGTGTCGCCGGAACCTACATGCGTGGAACGAGGTTTGCCCCCGCGCATGGCAGCTCCCAAGCTGGCTCTCGATGAGACCATGGAGCTACTCTCCCGGGTAGACCTGTACCTGAGTGCCCCATCTGTGACCCTCAAAGCAAAACTGCGGCTTTCTAACCTGAAGAAGCCCCCCCCTACCATGTCCCTTGGTGTGGAAATGTTGACCATGGATGTGAAAAGCTGCAGAGGCATCCACGGCTGCCCTATGGACACCTTTCCTAGCCCTTTCCAGCCCCTCGCAACGGTGGCAGGCCACCCCCCCCGCGGGCGGCCCCCCACCAACCCCGCGGCACGCAGCTCCCACAGGGCATGCAGGCCGAGGGGACGGTGCCGGGCCCGCACCCCCGCACGCCCGCGCCCACAGCACGTGGGTGGCAGACCCCGACGGCCTGCCCAGAGGGCGGGCGGCCGGGGGAGGGACAGCGCTTGACACCGGACGCCCCTCGCAAGGGTGGCGGGCCACCCCCCCGGGGATGGCTCCCACCACCCCCGCGGAGCGCGGCCCCGACAGGGCATGCGAGCCGAGGGGACAGCGCCGGGCCCCCACACCCGCACACCCGCGCCCACAGCAAGAGTGGATGACAGACCCCGACAGCCCGCCCAGAGGGCGGACAGTCAGGGGATGGGGAGCGCCTGACCGCAGACGCCCCTCACAACGGACACGCGGGCCGCGAAACCCCGGCTGCCCGCCCCTGAGGAAGACAGGGAATACGGGCCACGGGGACAGCGCTGGACCCCGTACCCGCCCACCCGTGCCCACAGCACGTGGGCAGCGGGCCCCGACAGCCCCCATGAGGAAGGCAGCCGGAGGGGGCAGAGCGCCCGGCCTGGGACGCCCCTCGCAACGGGACCACCACGGACCGCGGGGGGGGAGCACCTAGTGCCCGCACGCACACACGAATGCCGGCCCGCAGAACCGGCGTACGAGCTCCCCCATCCACGCCCCACCGCGCCCACAGCACGTGCACCAGCCACGGGAAATCCGCACCCCACCCCCTGCTCTTAGGCACACCGACACAACAATGGCGGAACCCGCGGCCCCACGCAAAACACGCCCCCGATCTCCGACGCTGGACGCAGCACACGAGGTCATCAGGGCGCTGGGACTCAGAGGCGGCCAAGGAGACCCCCCACAAGAGGACGTGGGCACGGACTCCGACCTGGAGGAAATACCGGAGCCCTCCACGGGAAGCACACCCGCGGAACCTGCGCCGCTGCCGGGCAGCGTGCCCACCCTCTGCCCCGCGTGGAAACGGGGCCACTGCACCGGCGAAGGCTGGTGCCCCAAACAGCACCCCCAGCCTGGCCCCGATGACGGAGCGCTGCCCGAGGTGGGGCGCGCGGCCGCACGCGCCGCCCTACGCTACGGGGTGGCGCAGGGCTGGATGCTGGATGAGACCGCACGCGGCAGCGTGAACATCCAGGAGGCCGTCGACCGAGTCACCCACGCGGGACAGGCGGCAGTGGCCTCCCACACCCGGGGCCGCCACGGCGGACCCGCGGAGGGGTTCATTGTGGAGCCCTCGGGAATGGTGCTGGTCCTGGCGGCGGACATGATCCGAGGGGTGCTCCACGCATCCTGCGTGCGGCGGGCGCGCCCACAGTGGACCATCCAGGTGTACACCCCCCCACGGGCGCGGCCCTTCTCCACGTGGGCGGTGCTTGCTGTCATGTGGCACCTGGCACCGGAGGCCGCCCCCACAGGGATCGCGGAGGAAATCGCCCCGGACCTCCACACCTGGCCGGCCGGCCAGGATTACCCCTGGCGCAGGCCCGGGGGTGGCCTCCCAGTGGCACCCGCGGCAGAGGGGCTCGGCCTCCCGGCAACCCTCCAACGGCCCCCCGACAAGAGGGCACGTGTAACCGCTGCATAGTGGTTGATCTTTGTTGTGACTGCGAAGCCTGTAGCCTTGATGCCCCAGGGGTCGTAACGCCCGACACTGCCCCTGATATCTCCGAACCAACATAACCCTCTTCGGACCCATATCCAGCCTCTGGGAGCGACATATGCGAACCACTTGTAAGTCCAGTGAACTCCATGGTGGAATATGAAAGGTACGAAAACCCGGTCTACAAAAATGGAGCAGACATAGAATCTGAATGCGCATTCATCACAACTAATGACACGACGTGAAATCATTCGAAATAATTTAAATAAATCCGATTGGGAAATCACGAAAGACAAATGCGACTCGACGCGCGCTCACAGGCGACATCTGGCGGCGAACGGAAAACATGAAACTGAGCGGAAAATTTACTGCACTAATGTACATCTGAGAATCATAGAAATTCTGATCACATCAGTGTATAATTGAGTGCTGTCACTGCTGCCGTTACACTCCCCCTCTGAAAACATACGCCAGTATGTCAGGCTGGGTCAAGTGAAGTGAACGAAACGGCGAAAGTGACCAAAAACCGACTAATCTGTGACAAAATGTGTGAAATTGAGCTGAATTGAGCAAAATTGTGCTGAGATCTGTGCCCGCGATGGCCATCGACTTGAATGAAACGCATAGGTACCTTAGGGCACACAGAAAAAGCTTCGTTCAAGCTCGAAAATTCGAAAATTGAAAGTCTGAGTGAAGAATGTACATGATGATCCGTGATCCATGATTCATGCTGAAATCAGGATCTGACATCCCACTGCCAGAAAACAGAAAACGAGCGTCGCCATGTCGTCGAGCGTCAAAAAAATAGGGTATCCCGTCATGGAGTCCAAGATAAGTGAAACTGGCTGGTGTCATTTGCAGTCATGAGACGAGATGCCAGATTATGGTACAAAATGTGCCTGAATTGGGACCGAAATCAGTGAATCGCCCACGGATCGAGGGTGGCGAAGTTCGGAGCAAGCCAAAATAGGTCCAATTCAATGTCGATAGACACTGTGTGTAGTGTTGAACGGAAATCCAGTTCTCATTCATAGCCAATCCAGGTCAAATCCTCATGATGATGATGAATCCCATGATGGAAATCCAATCATTTAAAGTAATGATAGCCAAGAAAACCCAGTGGGGATTCCCCACACTGTCAGTATTGTTCCCAGGGCTTCATGTTTAATCCAGTATGAGCCAGAAGGGGTAATTGACTCGTTATAGTCTCAGAATGTATAAGCATCCAATGCTTGGTACTGGGAATTTGCCAAAATTGAGCTGATTCTGAGGGGGATTCGAACACAATCCACAGATGAACAGCGAGTCGACACAAGTAAGAACACCATCGTCGTCACTTGGTCTATATAAGCCCTTTGACAGTGGTCTATTGGAAAACGAACCAACCGTCTCAATGTAAGAGCTGATGGAGATGGCATTCTGAGCAGATCCGTCAAACACATGAAATGGATCAGACTCAGTCATGTGCCAGAATGTCTGAAATGAGCACGAACTGGAAGGAGTCCTTCCCAAGGCGAGTATAGGGGTCCAGTCGACAGCAAAAGGCGATAGTGTCGTCGTGGTTGAGGATAAAGGCCTCTCAGAACTTCCGATCGGAATCATCTGAGATGAAGCACATGATTCACATGATGGCCATGATGGGAATGATGGATGGAATGACCAGGATGACCCCAGAATGTCCCATCATCTGCTTGTCGAACCACATAGACGATGCGTCTGGACTGTTATGTCCCCATGCCAAGGGTATATGTCGACCGTAAACCTCTTCGAAAGTTTCGGCGACTCAAATTCTGATCAGATCTTGTCTGGGATGGATGATGCCACGATTGGAGCTTCTTCTTGTGCTTGTAAGTCTTCCTTGACGACACAATCCTTGATCAGCGAGAGCTCTTTGTCAATCTCAGGGTGTTTCTTCAGGAACTTGATGAAAGTATCCGTATACCCATGGATAAAACTTGAAGCTGGCTCCCATTTGTCTTCTTCTGGACCGAATCCTTTCCATCTGCACAGAAAGTACCACTTGCCTCGAGCATTCTTCTTGTACTCAAGAATCTTCTCCAACTCGAAACTGCTTGTGACCATCTTCCTGTCGCTCAGGTACTTCGAAGTCCAATAGAGAGGCTTGAACCTTCCTTTGGGGCAGGGTACTTCGGCCTTCAAACGATCTCGATGTACTTCTTGATGCCTGCCTGGCTCAATTTCAATGTTGAATGTAGTCTCACTTAGTTGACTTTTGACTTGGAATGGGCCATCCCACAAAGGTAACAATTTGTTGTCGTCCTTCAGGGTCTCGTCTGACTTACGAAGCCAAACTTGCTGGCCTTTCTCGAAGGGTTTTCCTTGCGTTCTTGATTTATTTTTGAAATTCAACCAATCTGCTTGACTTTCCACTTTGGCTTTGATCCACTTGGACTCTAGATCCTTGATCTTCTCAAACCATTGCGAGGCGTCGTAGCACTGCCTTGGATGATACATCACTGGTCCTGAACCCATCTTCTCACGACCAAAAACCAGCTCATTCGGACTTAATCCAGTGTAATTCTTGGTGCGATGGTATCTTCTCAAGACACAGTAAATTGTCTCCAACCAATTGTAGTCTTTTTCAGTCGCCAGGAATTTTCTCAGAATGGAGATAAGAATCCTTCCAGCGCGTTCAGCAGGGAGAGCTCGATGGTCGTAGACTCGGGCAAGAAGGTGATGAACTCCCAATAGGGCACACATGTTCTCCATCCAAGTCCCAATGAACTCTTTCCCACTGTCCGTCAGAATTTCACTGGGCACATCCCAGTTACTCATCCACTGACTTGCAGTCCACTTTGTAGCCATTTCAGAGGTGAGATGCTTCGTGTTGCAAGGGAGGACTTGGATGTAGCCACTGTGGCGGTCTTGAATTAACAAAACCCCATCGATAGGCTTCCTCGTGTAGAGACATTCCTCTTGGATTTGTCCCAACTCGAAGACATCCGCCGTCACCTTGTCGAACAGCCTCTCAGGAATTGGTAATCCCTTCAGTAGTCCTTCTGCCTTTTGATTCTTGGGGATGGTCGCCTGACATTGCTTGCATCCTTTGGCAACTCGTTCACAGGCACCCTTGAGGTCCCGTGTGTACACTCTGTGGCGTAGCTCCTGCTCCAGCACACGAGAATGTGTGTGGGCTGTCTCATTCCGATGCCAATGTTTGACATATTGGTCAATCAGACAATCAGGAACACATATCCGTCCTTGCCAAAATAACTTGTCGCCTTGGATTTTGAAATCAGACGTCTCTTCAGAGTCGTAAGGCTTGTCCCCTTTCAACTTGTGGTATTGAAGCCGGTTCGGACCCCCGTGGCCATCTTGGGGTCACTTGGGGTGTGTATCTATGTGGCGGCAAGCCGCCATTGGCTGATATCATACTCTCCCGTCCACCTGAACTAACCCGATGTGATAGTGTGATAGTTTTGGCCATTCCGGCTATGAGCGGCCACATTCAGAACCGAGGCACCGCCAGGGGAGATTTATATATCGGAATATCAGGAATCAACAGGGTTTTATTATCATAATGTTTCCGTAATTTTTCAGCCTTTCGTTCTGATGGTCAATGTATCGGCGACCGTCAGTTGGCTCGCGATTTTGCGTTAACCGATTGGTTAACTGTTATTTCCAGATATTTTGGCGGATACTCCGTTGAAGGGTCAGATTTCATCAGCAAAGGGTTCGTTGCTTCCGCAATTTTCTAAATAAGCACTCGAAATTTTATTCGAAATTTTTCGCGATGTCGAAAATCGGATTTTCGACTTCGACATCGCCGCACTTGATTTGGACTTCTTCGAGTGGTCATACTCCTTTCCCTATGCCCAAATCAGGTTTCCCTTATACTTGCCACCCATTTGACTTGGAGATACAAGGGAAACAAAAGTGAATCGTGGGACCACTTTGAAGGACCATATCTACGCGCGAGTGTGAGGAAAGAGAATAAGGAAGGTTGGGTTGCAAGCGCCTTGGTCTCTACTTAATTTAGGAAGCATCAAACGCCTTTGGTATGTACACATGCCCGATATAGCAAGGGAAAATGGTCAAGAGGGTATAAAGTGATATATAACTCTTGGACCGTGCAACCGAACATTTTATTGTGACTTTCGAGTGTACCGCATGAGTGTTGGGGTTGCATAGGAACTTTCCTTGGGTTCCTACGTATTTTTAACGTGAAGTTATGTCAATGGAGGGACATGGCATATCATGGTGGGAGCCATATTTGGAGGGTATGTGTTGTATGCATGGTATATGTTTGATATGCTCACGCCCATGTTATATATCTTCGTGTGGCCGAAGAGATGGGGAGCCATACGTGACAAGGGCTTTGCCCATGTCTCAATTGTGGAATTCAAAGCGCTAGACCAAGTCTACCGCGTATGTATTGCTCATGGTATGTTTGACAAAGAGATCCATGGGTGCACTCTCATTTTCATGGGGCATGTAGATATTAGTGGCGAAGGTATCTCCATGCGCCCGATTGGGGATCCAAGTGGAGGAATTGTTCGCAAATGGTTCCAATCATTTGTGTATTGAACCATAAGCGGATATCATGGGTGAGCATAGAGATATACTATCATGACAACTTGGTGTTTGGTCATATTTTCATGTTTTTGACCTCAATTTTTGCTCATTTTTGCGTTTTGTGTACTTACCTGGTCAGCAAACAGCAAGAAGCCTATGGAGAGTCGAACCATGGTATGTTGTTCATATGTTGGCATATGCTTTGGAGTTGAACACCACCATATGCCGGATCGCGTACTCCATTTGGCGTGGCGCACGAGAGATTACAAGAATTGGTCTCAAGATCATGGGCTGACTTGGGCAGTGCGTGGCGCCCATATCCCAAGGGGTTTCGAGGGTAAAGTGGGGATGTACACGGGCATTGGCCTTTGGTCTCTATCCTCCATGAATACTAGACTTCGATTCCATGCATGCTTTGAGCCTTCGGATAAGTAGTAACTTCAATTTTGAGCATACATTTGATATATGGCCAATATGGTGTGAATTGGCAGTTTTTTGGCATGTTATGAGTTCAAACTCATAGGCCATTTCTCTAAGCCCATTCGACTCCAAGTCCAACCAAGGTTATGTCAGGGTAGGGCATGGTCCTGAGTGCCACTCTAGGCCATGACACGCCACCTCCCCTATTGGGCTAGGATTTAGAGGCTTGGGAGTGAACACATTTTTGGGGTTTGTGTAATGACTTGTGACACATGGCATTCAGCCATCTCATTTGACCTGGTTCAGGGCAATATGTTGGTGAGTCAAGGGAAGGTCTTGAGTCCAGGGAATGAGGGGTTTATGGCTGTGAATGTGTATGTTTACCTCTTTCCCCAACTTTGCTTTATTTGTGTTCATATGCCAATTTCAGGGCTTTCTTCCTTGGTGCAATTCTTGTACATGCCCGCCACCGTGGGAATACCGGTGTGCTGAACGGAAGCCCGCAGCCTGATTTGGATTGTGAATTGGGTTATTGCTGTATTTGTGGGATCTGGTTGCCATTCAGGGTTGAAGGAGGATTTTATTTTCTATATTTTTGGATTTGGAACCTTGGATTTTGAGCAATGCAATCGTTGATCAGGAGCAAATCGGCAGGGGTTACAGGCGGAAGGGGCACAGCGGGGGCCGGTCCTGGTAGGGACCTTCTTTATGGTAGCAGAGGCTTACCTGCTGCCCCTACCTACCGCCGACCCGGGGACTTGGGCCCTCATGAGCCCTGCCCAAGTACGCCCCGGGTGCGTATTGTGGACTCGGTGGAGACCACGCCGGAGATCAGAGCCATAGAAGGACCGAGACGTTCAAGAGCATGGCGAACTCCGGAAGTTGAAGCCCGAAGAGAAGAACGACACTCGGGAAGAGGAGGACGTGACATGCAGGACCTGGTCTCCATGTGCGAGCGTCGCTGCCGAAAGGCATGCAACCTCCGCTCCGCCGCGGAGGACTCTGATGAGGCCTGCCATTCAGGCAGCAGTGGAGGACGGGCCCGGCGCTACCGGAAGCGCGGGTCACCCAAGTCCGCGGCAAGGGACGCCGGGGCTATGGACACGGACCCCAGCCCGGTCAGGCTGTGGGAATCCGAAGGGCACTCCGAGGGCTATCGGACAGCCCACGAGCCACCTTCGGAGTCGGAGACGCCCGCGCCGATCGCCAGGGCGCATACGGCCCCCGAGCCCGCCCTGCAGCACGACGCCGAGGGCTTGGAGAGGCCAGCCAGGGCCCGGACGGCACCTGTGCCCCGGCACACGGGACCAGAGACGGACGCCATAGGCGATACGCCTATGGGTGATGAGTCTGAGGTGCCGGGAACCGCGGGTTGCGCTGAATCCGGCGGACAGCACGCTGCGTGCCACTGCGAGCACGTGTCCTTCCTCATGGGCAAGTACCCGAAGATGGGGATGGACGCCATCGTGCATCGCCTTGACCGCCTGGACAACGCCAAGGACGGTCTAGAGGAGGACGTCGCGGGAATCCTGGACGACCAGTCGGCCGCGGAGAACCACATGGAGGAGCTGCGAGCGGATCAGGCCCGGTACCGGGAGAATCTGGAGCTGGCCCTGCAGAAGCAGCAGCAAGTGGTGGACAGCCTCTTCCACTTAGTGGGGGACATGTCGGGACGCCTGAGAAGGCTAGAGGAGCGACAGCCCCTCGCCTCGGGTCCGGAGCTCCCGGCAAAGCCGGCCGCGGTAGAGCTGGTGGAGCGGGTTAAGACCCTCAGGAGCGCCATGGAGAAACCCATGGGCGGCCCTGCAGAGGCACCATACGCGCCTCCGCGTGTTGACCCGGGTGCGCTGCCGTTTGTTCCCATGTTCAGCGAATCCACAATGCTTGGGGAACACACGGCACCGGCTGGGTCCATGCGGGAAGGGCACGTAACCACGGACCCGAGAAGCCTGACGGTACAGATGTCCCATGCCGCCCAGGATGTACCGATCACGACGAACATGGTAGTTTATGCGGAAGAGAAGATCGAGAACCACACCATGCAGGGGCGAACCATGGGAAGCGCCGACGGACATGGTCGAGGTCATTCAGGCGGAAACCTGTGGGCGAAGGACCCCAATACGGGGATATGGACGGCCGATGGAGCAAATCCTTCCCGCATTCCAAACCCCATGGGTTCAGGCCCAACTGGACCGCACTCCATGGAGGAGAGGGATGTACGGGGAGTGTACTCACACCCCCCGGCCACAGGTGGTATCCGTCTTGGTGGAGTGGTGGCTGGAGACGTCGGAGACGCCATCAGGATTGACGACCTCAGGGGAATCAAAATCCCCTACTACGATGGCAACCCCTCCAACCTGGATGACTTCATCCTGGATTGGGAGGACTTCGCCGAGGAGGTCGTCGGCGAGATGCGGGGAGCGCCGCGTGACAAGTGGGTATGCCGGACATTCTCACACCGCTTGGCGCAGGACCTGAAGGAGGAGCTGCGGGATCAGATCCGGGAAGGACTGATCAGGACGGAGCAGGCCTGCCTCCAGTGGTTGGAGGATGAGGAGCGGGTGGACGCTCCGAATCAGAAGCTGGAGGACCTGTGGTCCATTCCACTGCCGCTGGACCGCGGTGAGTTGCGGGTCCGGGAGTGGAACCGGTATCTGCGGAAGTACCGCAGATGCCTCAAGCTGGTGGAAGACTGGAACGAGGCCAGTGAGATCCGCCACTTGCTGAAGGACGTCCTCCCCAGCAACTGGAAGAGGAGATCGGAGGACCAGGAGAAGAAGAGGGCGAAGAAGCGCGTGGCGGTAAGGATTATGGCGGCGGAGGATACCCATGCGGGTATCATGGAGTTCTTCAGGAGGAACCTGGGCGAACCCAACCGGATGTTGGGACTGAAGAACGCCGTGTACGTGGAGGTGTTTGGAGACTCCATGGGGCAAAGGTTGCTGCGCCTCAACAACGTGGAGTGGAGGCGCGGGGAGCCGCTGAGGATGCAAGTCATCTTCGCCCGCATGAGCCTTGACGAGATCGTGAAGTACATCACGGTGGAGTTGAAGCTCAATGCGAAGAACGAGGCCCACGTGCAGGATCGACATGGTCATGGACAACGAGGCCACCGAGAAGACCGCCATCATCGGGAGATCCAGGAGGACACAGCCAACTCTGCGGAGGATGGTAGTGGAAGTGGCCAACACCACTGGTCCCGGGAGGATCACGAGGAGGCCCATTTCTTCGCGTTTGTGGCGCACAACGTGAGGAACCATGGGCAGGATCGGTCCAGATGGAGCCAGGTGGGACCCCGGAAGAACAGAGAAGGACCAAGGAGGATCCGGAACCCACCGCTCTCGTTCCGAGAGTACAGGTCTCAGCACGACGGGTGCTGGGTCTGTTATGGCAAGGGAAACAACCATGCACACGACCACCGTCAGTGCAAGGTGTATGAGGCGGACAAGAAGGCCTACTTCGCAGCCCACCCCGAGAAGAAGCCTAAGGAGCAGCGGATTTCCGACTGGAAGGCGAAGGGCGGAGACGGGGGAAAAGGCCAAGGCAAAGGCCAAGGAAAAGGCGGAGGAAGAGGCTATGGTGGTGGACCTGCCCAGGACCGACGAGTGAGGTCGATCGAGGAGGTGGCTGAGGACATGTTGAGGACGTTGGAGGAACTCAAACCCCAGCAACGTGGTGGACAAAGTCCTGGCTGATTGCAGCCGGAAGGGGCTGCGGGAAGCCAAGTCTAGAGGAGCCCCCACGGGAGTGGGACCTCGGAGGTCTCTCCTCCGGAAATCAGTGGAATCCCAGAGAAAGCGAAGGCACATCGGGTGCCGAAGAAGGCCCCGGAAGAGCCAAAACCACTGAGTTTCTCCACTCCCAACCCCTGGAGCGCCCTGCCAAGGGAAGTACATGTGGGTACGGGACATGGCAAGAAGGAAGGAGCGACCACGGAGAGCCCCGTGGACGGGCAAGACCAACCCAAGATCTACACCATCCGTGACCATACCCTTGAAGTCCGGATGCACCCGGACGTGCTAGAGTTGCATGCCGTGAGAGTCGTCCATACACCTCATGGCGACGAGCGGCAGTTGCACTTGAAAGTGCGAGTACGGTGCGGACAAGAGGAATTGGTGGTGGATGTTCTGGTGGATACGGGTGCCCAGGTGAGCCTGGTCCGGAGAGGGTTGTTCAAGGAGGAACTCCTGCAGCCCAGCCGGAGACCGGTCCGCCTGAAGGTCGCCAACGGAGAGATTATGGGTGGCGGCACCCATGAGGCCACCATCAGTATGGAATTCTGGGAGCATGAGCGCTTGAACCGCCCTGATCAGGCGAAGAGAAGCACTCTATCCGGGAACTTCTATGTGGCCGACATTACCGATTGGGATATGATCATGGGGTATGACTTCATGGTGGCAAACGCCATTGGAGCCCTTCCCCATTGTGCAACGCTGGTCCGGGAGGATGATGAATGCCTCACATGGCTGTCCACAGACTATGCATGCGGATCATCCCAATGGAATGCTGAGGAAGAGGATCGGATCGTCCGAGCGGTGCAAGCTGTGGGTGCCAAGTCCAGAGGAGACCGCGGAGTTCAGCTCACGGAGTATGGAATGGCGCCGCAGGTGTACGACAGGATGATCCAGACGCTGGGAGCCGAAGCGCCCGAGACGGACGTCTTCGCTTCCCGGGATGCCCCACTTCTGCGGAAGTGTAGGAGGCATTGCCATCGAGGAGACTCAGCCTGGCACAGGCATTGGGGTTTGAAGGAGTGGGGACCCATGTATTGGCATGGCTCCCTAGACAATACCAGACGTACGGTGGAGAAGATCATCGCGGATAGGGCGAAGGGGATCCTGGTCATAACCGGCATAGGATCCACCCCATGTCCGCTGGACGGTCTCAAGTCGACGCTGGACTCCATCACCCTGAACGAGATGTCATTCGGGCCAGAGGAGGAGTTGTTCATCGACGCCAAGGGTGTATCAATGCCCTCCCCGGGTCAAGCGTGGGGTACCAAGGCTTTCCTGGTGGATGGGGCGCAAGCCCAGCCCACGGGTGATGAAGCATTCATCCGCAGGGTGGAGGCGGTGCCCATGAAGGTCATGTTTGAGCCCAAGGAGGGGACGGATCAGCCAATCGATGGCATTGACGTCCTGTCCCACGCCGAGATCGACGACGTCGTCAACTACATGCGGATGGGGATGCACGACCGTGTGGCAGCCAAGAAGAGGCGGGCCATGGTCACATCTCCGCATTGGTGGGATGACAAGATTTTGGTCACCGGCAAGTACGAGAAGGATGAGTTCGTGGCGAGGGTCATGGATCACATCGCGGACCAATACGATGGTCCGGTTGGGTCGGACCCACCAACGTGGGGTTTTCCAAGAGTGGGAACCGGTAGCGACGACTACCAGCCCGAGGCCGCAAATTTTCGAAGATTATCGGTGGGAGTCGAGACCCACGACGATGAAGACGGCATATCGGACCAGGAGAAGTCGGACTCGGACCCAGAAGAGGCCTACACCGCAGTGCGGTCGGTTGTATCTATACCGAAGCAAGCGGCTGAAGAGGCCCAGGAGAACCCGAAAGTCGCCGAGCTGAAGGAGAGGCTGATCAAGGCCTATCCGCGGCTATTCAGTGGCGTCGCCAACAAGAACCCTCCAGATCGTGGGAGGTTTGGTACAGCGAAGATCAAGCTGAAGCCGAACCCGAAGATCTATCGTCATCGGGAGTACCAACTTCAGGGCGATCGGGCCGAGGCCATGAAGAAGCTGCTGGCCGAGTTCATTGAGCGGGGATGGATCGAACCCTCCGACAGTGAGTGGGCCAGCCCAGCCTTCATCGTGCCCAAAAAGGAGAAGGGCGAGTGGAGGTTGGTGGTTGATTACAGAGGTTTGAACGAGCAGACCGAGCACGACTCGTACTCGCTTCCCCTGATCGACTCCATCCTCCAAAAGCAACAGAAAAAGCGGATTTTCACGGTGTTGGACCTGAAACACGGTTACCACCAGATGCCGCTACACCCGGACTCCAGGCCCTGCACAGCGATGTCGACGCCGCTGGGGCCCATGCAGTGGAAAGTGGTGCCTATGGGTGCCAAGAATGGCAAGGCCGCTTTCCAGCGCATGATGGAGGACCTACTCGGTCCTGTCCGGGACTGTGCCGATCCCTTCGTGGATGACATCATCATCGGGTCCTGCACGGAGAACATGACTGAGGACGAGCTCATCGACGCGCATGAGAAGGATCTGCGCCGAGTGCTCAGCGAGTTGGACAAGCACAACATGGTGTGCAAGCCCACCAAAGCCTCACTCTTCGTGAAGGAAGTGGAGTTCGCGGGTCACGCGGTTGGTCACGGGCAACGCCGTCCCATGCCTGGGAAGCTGGCGTCCCTGCACCACTGGGAGAAGCCCCAGACCATAAGCGAACTCCGGTCCTTCATGGGGTTCTGCAATTACTATTCGGGCTACGTCCGAATGTATGCAGAACTCTCGGGGCCGCTGCACAAGATGCTGCAGGTGGGGAAGTTCGATGGCCGGAAGGGGAGCAAGAAGAAGCTTGCCTGGACCCCTGAGGCTGAAGATGCGTTCAACAGCCTGAAGGAGCGACTCCTGGGGCAGTTGGGGCTGTTCCTGGTGGACCCGAACAAGGGATTCGTGCTACGGACAGACGCCTCGGACTATGCCGTGGGGGCAGTCCTCGAGCAGGTCCGGGACGACGGGACTCATGTTCCCGTGGCGTTTTGGAGCAGGATCCTGGCCGGGGGCCAACGCCGAACATGGACAGCGAGGGAAAAGGAGACATACGCCATTGTATGTGCGCTCAGGAAGTGGTCTGGCCACATCGGACTGCAGCCGGTGGTGGTTTGCACGGACCACCAGTCCCTACAGAGCTGGCACAAGGAGCATGTCGACACCCCCTCAGGACCAGCGGCTAGGAGGGCCCGATGGCACGAGACGTTCGCCAAGTTCGACCTCAGCGTCGTGTACGTCCCGGGGAAGGACAACACTGTGGCAGATTGCCTCAGTCGCTGGGCCTACCCCGCGGGCAAGGCGTGGATGGACATATCCAGCCATGGCAACGCCGAGGAGACCGAGGAGGCCAAGCGCATCATCGAGATGGAGAAGGTCATGGAGCAAGAGGGGGTCAAGTGCTTTGTGGTGATGGCGAACCGTACGGACCTGGCCAAGTTCCGGGGTGCCCGCGTCCAAGCTATTCGAGAGGAAACCCTCGAACAATGGATGGTGGCCCCTGTAGAGCTAGTCAAGTCGGTGCTCACAGAGGACTGGTCGGATGACTACGCGGCATCCGAGCACTGGAGCAAGTACTGGAATGCCGTGAGCGCCCCGTCGGACGACGAATGGCCCGAGGGATTGACCGAGGATGGCGACAAGTTGTTCCTCAAGGACAAGCTGCTGGTGCCCGAGAACCGAGTGGAGGAGCTCATTGACCATTGGCACAACGCCCAGCTCATGCACCCTGGCCGAGACAAGATGCAGCAGGACCTGGAGTGGCGTTTCAAGTTCCCTCCGGGGTACTACGCCATCCTGCATAGGTACTGCAGCGACTGTGCCGTGTGTCGGGCCACGAAGAGCCCCAACCACTCCACAGCGGGCAACCCGGTGTATACGGCTATACCGGAGGCCCCTATGCGGTCCGTGGCCATGGATGTGTTCGCCATGCCTGAGGTCACCGTGGACGGAGAGACCTACGACTGTGTCATCCTGGCGGTGGACAGGCACAGCGGGTATATCGTGGCAGTCCCGGGCAAGAAGTCCAAGAAGAAGGACAAGAAGGACAAGCATGGAGTGGGGCTGCAGGCCAAGACCGTTGCTAATGCCATGATCAGGCATTGGCTGACGATTTTTGATGTCCCAGCTGTCATCTGCAGCGATCGGGGCAGTCAATTTGTGGGAACGTGGTTCAAGACGATGTGCAAGCACATGGGGATTCGGCACGCCAAGACCGTGGCGTACCACAGCCGGTCGAATGGCCGTGCGGAGGTGGCCGGGCGGCAGATGTTCGAGAAGTTCCGCCAGCTGCACATTGACGAACCGGGCCGGAACTGGTATAACTCGCTGTGGAGAGTGCTCCAGGCGTATCACGACCTTCCGGGACCCACTGGACTGTCGCCCCATCGCATCCTGTTCCTACGGGATCGAGTTTCACGCACTCTCCCGTGGTTGAACCATGGCAAAGTGGCCCGGGATGCGAACGCCATGATGGCTGAGGCGGACGACACGGCGGCCAAGGTGTGCAAGGCACTTCAGGACGAGCACGACAAGAGGGCCAAGTACTTCAAGCAGGGAAAGGTCCAGAAGTATGCTCTCCAAGACACCGTGTGGGTGGAGCGGCACCACAAGGATGTCCTGTCCAGGCATCGGCAGGCATCTTGGTATGTGCCGGGGGTAATCGTTCGGAAGGTCGGGCAGGATGTGTATGCGGTCCGTGTGGGGGTTTGAGGTTTGAGGTTTGATTCTGCGGGTACTAGACGCCTTTCGGCCCCGGGGGCCACCTGGTCGGGCCAGGTGATATCCTCCCCACCGGGTCCTAGTGGGGGGCTCTCCAAGACGCACCTCCTGCCTGGTGGCGGAGTCCCCCGGGTTCACAGAGCTCGGAGCCCCGTCCTTCCCCGGCGTCCCCGTTTCGCCACTCCCCGGTCAGTGCATCAATTCGCAGCCGTGGCTGCGGGCGCTTACCCACTGCGTCGCCCCCCTAATGCGTGGTCACCCGGGGCGCCGGCGCCGCCGGGCCCGTGCTACTGGCTTGTCGCCAGTGGGACCCCCTTGGGCGGGCGCGGAGGCTGCCTAGCCTAGGGGTTGGGGCGTGGCGCTGTGCGCCACTACTGCCTTGGCGGGTGCAGTGTCCCATCTGTGTGTGCGCGGCGCTCGCGGCCGATTCGGGGGGGTTCGGGCCGGTACCTGGTGTTGTGTCTCCCCTTCTTCCCCCTTCCCGCCCCGCGTGTTCCGCGCTGCGTGTGGCGGGCCGTCCCGTCCGGGTGTCCCTTATCCTCGCTCGCTGGTACGCCATTCCATGCGGTCTGTGCGTTCCGCGCGCTCGGTCCGGTTGCCCTTCCGGTGCTCCCCGCGTGTCCTTTTCGTGTGTGTGCGCTCGCGCTCTCGCGGTGTCCGCTCCCCGCTGGGTGGTGTGGCGCGCGCATCTCGCGTGGTCCCGGCACTGGGCGCTGGTAGGGCCGTTCCATGTGGTCCGTGCCCCTCCGCGTGTCCTGCCCCGGTCCCGTGCTCCGTCTGGCGTGCTTGGGGGGGGGCGGTCCGGTCCCGGTTCCCCCCTACTGGGCTTGGGGTTGTGGGGGCGGCGGCAGGGCGTCCCCGGGGGGGTGCCTTCGACCGTTGCGTGGGGCGTTCGGGGTCTTGCGCTCCTCTTCCCCCGACTGCCCGTCCACTGGGTGGGCTGTCGGGGTCTGCGTTGTGGGCGCGGGCGTGCGGTTGTGGGGGCCCCGCTCTGTTCCTGTGGGGGGGGGAGAGAGGTGTCGACTTGGTGTCCAGGCGCCGGTCCGCCGGATTCCCATGACGAGCCCGGTGCGCACGGAGCTTCGCCCTGCGGGATGCGTGGGGGGGTTGGGGTGACCGTGGCTGGAGTGGTGCACCAATGTTCCGGTTCATGGCCCAGCAGAGCACCCCTACCGCGGGCTTACTCTTAGCTCAGGGGGAGGGGGTTGGGGGCGCGTTTGTTCTGTGACCCGGGTGCGAGTGTATCTCAGAAGGCAGCCGCCCCGGAGGTAGCGCACCCGGCGCGCGCCGCGAAGGAGCTGGTTCGAACCCCGGGATCGGTGGTCTCCCACCGATCCCTTCGACTACCGGACGAGGCCTCCCGTCGACCTGTTCGAGTACAGGTGACGGTGCGCACTGCTGCAGGGGTGGGTGGCTCCCATGTGTTTTGTTTTTCTAGGGTGGGGGGTAAAACGAAAGAGACCTCCACCCGATCCACCGGTATCGGTGGTGGCGCGAGTTGCTGGAGGGGGGGGTGGTTCCCACGTCGCCAACTAGAGAGCTCTACGTGCAGGGATCCCACGAGCACCAACGCCTGGGATCGAACCCCCGCACTGGACGATTGAAGACCGACGCTCTCACTACTGGGCCGCGGGAGTCTCTTACGCGACCTAGGCATGTCGTCGGCTATGAATCCAGTCCTGAGGGTGGGGCTGTGCGTTGTGAAGCGTGTTGCGCGTGCCCGGAGGCCCCAGTCCACGTGCACGGGGTCGGGACAGGGGGGGAGGGGGCTGGGTGGGGTGCGGCACCGTCGGATCGCCGACTGACGTGCACAGGGGTAGGAGGCGGACAGTAGCACCGCCGGATCGCCGACTGACTGTAGGGCGGGGGGTCGCTCTGCCTCTTTCCGTCCCTCTGCCTTCCCTGGGCAGGCAACAAAGCGGGCGTCACTGGCGTTGTGCTGTCCATGGGGGGCGTGGCCCCCCATACCACTCTGGTTCGTGCTCACCCGGCTTCTCTGGGTACGATCTGTGCGGCGTCCCGGTGCGCAGGCTTGGGCCCGCTTGTTCTTCGCGGCCCCCATGTGAGCTGGCGGCCGGAGTTGGGGGGGCGGGTCACACTCCGGCTCCCCTCTCGGGTGGGGGGGGCCCATCCCCCCTGCCTCGGGGGGGGTGTCGCGCCGCGGCCTCCCTGCTCTGGTTCCGGGCAGCGGCCTGCGGTACCCCTTTCTGGCTCTCTCCGTGTCGCTGGCGCGCTCCCTTCCGGCGCGTGCGTGCGGTCGGGGCTGAAGTGCCGCCCCGGGGTGGGGGGGGGTGAGGGGCGGCCCGTGGACCGCTCCCCTGGGGGCCCCAGCTGACCTACAAACCCCCCCTCTGTCCCCTCGGAGTGGGCTGTGGTTACGGGAGGGTCATGCGGGGCGCGACCTCCTTCGTGTTCCGTTGTGCGCGTTGCTCCGGCACGCCGGTGTGGGTTCGCGGGAGCAGGTCCAGCCGCCGTTGCCCTTACCGTGTCGCCGTTCCTCCTGTGGGTGGGGGCGCCCCCCCGGCACTGGGGGGGCGGAGGGCCGCGCCTGTGGCTCCCCAGCTGGGGTGGGTGCGGGGGGGGGGGGGGGGGGGGGGTTGGCGCCCCCCCGCCCGCCCTCGGGCCTGTGTGGGAGGGGGGGGGGGGAGTGGGGGGGGGCCTTTGGTCCCCTGGCGATGCCTCCTGTCGGCCAAGGGGGGGGCGGGGGGCGGCTCGGCAGTCCTGGCCCCGGGGGCCAGCCATCGGCCAGGGGGGTCGCGCCCTTCCCCCGCCCCCCTCTACCGAGAGCCGGATTCTCACGCAGTCCCTCTCTGGGGCCCCTCATCCCCCGGCCGTTGTCGCGCGGCGCTGGCCGGCCGGGGTAGGCCGTGAGGGTTAGCGGTCAGTGGTTAGCGGGTTGCGGGGCAGCAGGTTTCCCCCCGCGCTTGTTGTCTCCGCACTCCCTCCCGGCGGGGGGTGGCACGCCACTTTCCCTGGGTAGGCAACAAAGCGGGCGTCACTGGCGTCGTGCTGTCCATGGGGGGCGTGGCCCCCCATACCATTCCGGTCCGCGCCCACCCGGCTTCTCTGCGCTCGATCTGCGCGGCGTCCCGGTGCGCAGGTGTGGGCCCACTTGTTCTTCGGGGCCCCCAGTTGAGCCGGCGGCTGGGGCGGGGGGGCGTGTCACACTCCGGCTCCCTTCTCGGGCGGGGGGGGTCCATCCCCCCTGCCTCGGGGGGTGGGGGCCGGGGCCCCCGCGGCTGGCGGGCTGGTGGGGGGGCGGGGGGGGGGGGGTGTCGCGCCGCGGCCTCCCTGTTCTCGTTCCGGGCGGCGGCCTGCGGTACTCCTTTCTGGCTCTCTCCGTGCCGCCGGCGCGCTCCCTTCCGGCGCGCGCGTGCGGTCGGGGCTGAAGTGCCGCCCCGGGGTGGGGGGGGTGAGGGGCGGCCCGTGGACCGCCCCCCTGGGGGCCCCATCTGACTTGAAACCCCCCCTCTGTCAGCTCGGAGTGGGCTGTGGTTACGGGAGGGTCATGTGGGGCGCGGCCTCCTTCGTGTTCCGTTGTGCGCGTTGCTCCGGCACGCCGGTGTGGGTTCGCGGGAGCAGGTCCAGCCGCCGTTGCCCTTATCGCGTCGCCGTTCCTCCTGAGGGGGGGGCGCCCCCCCGGCCCTGGGGGGGCAGAGGGCCGCGCCTGTGGCTCCCCTGCTGTGGTGGGTGCGGGGGGGGGGGGGGGGGGGATGGGGGGGCCGCCCCCCCGCCCGCCCTCGGGTCTGTGCGGGGGGGGGGGGGGGGGTGGGTTGGGGGCGGCCCTTTGGTCCCCTGGCGATGCCTCTCGTCGGCCGGGGGGGAGGGGCGGGGGCGGCATGGCGGTCCTGGCCCCGGGGGCCAGCCATCGGCCAGGGGGTCGCGCCCTTCTCCCGCCCCCCCTATCGAGAGCCGGATGCTCGCGCAGGCCCTCGCCGGGGCCCCTCATCCCCCGGCCGTTGTCGCGCGGCGCTGGCCGGCCGGGGGTGGCCGTGAGGGTTAGCGGTCAGTGGTTAGCGGGTTGCGGGGCAGCAGGTTCCTCCCCGCGCTCGTTGTCTCCGCACTCCCTCCCGCGGGAGGTGGCGCGCCCTCGTACGTCGTGCCATACCGTGGGGGGGGCGTGGGTCGGGGGGCCCATCCTCCCCCCCCAACTCTCCCGTACCCGCCGTCTGGGCCTTCACCTGCGCCGCCGCTTGTGTGGGGGCTGGGGCTGCGGCGGCGGCGGGTTGTGCCCGCGGTAGCGCCAGTGGGCGAGGGCGCTACGCAAAGCCCGGGGGAGCCAGTTGTTGGCGTCCGCATCCGTGATGCGGAGCACCGCTCCCCCTTCCAGGAAGGCCGGCCACGTCGGCTCCCTGTCGGGCCACGCCGCCCGGATCACTGACCTGAGGACCCTCTCTTGGTCCTCTGGGGCCGCCCACCCCCCCGGGGGTGCCTCTCGGTTCCCTCCGTCCCTCCGGAGGAGCACGGCATCGAAGGGCCGGTTCCGCGACCTCCTGGAGGTCCCCTGGTTGGCCCAGCACAACCACCCGTACACTTCCCCCACCAGGGGGAGGGTCTCCCCCCCCAGCGGGTCCGGGACCGCGCCCCAGTCCCGGTCCCATGGCCGGCCCTCCTCCGCCCCCCGTGCCGGCCCCCCTCGCTGCCCCTGCGCCTGCGGCGCCGATGCCGCGCCCCGTCCCCCCTCCGCCGAGGCCATCCGCGCCGGCTCCGCCCTCGGCGCGGGGGGGGCTTGCTGGTGCTGGTGTCGTGGGGGTTGGGGGGGGACGAGCTCGCCGGCGTCAGGGTCGATGTTGTAGAGGTGGTGGTGGTGGTGGTGGTGGTGGTGGTGGGTGTGGTGTGCCGGAATCTGTTGGATGCCGGGGGGGATGCACCTCACCGGCTGCACGTCCGGCTGCGGGGGCGCTCCGCCCTCTGCCCCCCTCCCTTCGCCCCGCCCTCCTCCGTGGGCTCCCATGCCCCGTCCCGCCTGTCCCTTGGGGCCCGCGGCGCCCTTGCCCTTGCCCTTGGGCCTCTTTCCAGTCCCATGCCCGTGTCGCGGGTCCCGCCTCTCGTCCCCCACGCCCTGGCCCGCTCGCTCTCCCATCCCCCCTCGTCCTGCCCCCTGCACCTGGGTTCCCTTCCCGCGCCCCTGAGCGCCCTTCCCGTGCCCTGGCCTTTCCCCGGCCCCCTGCCCGTGTCGCGGGTCCCGCCTCCCGTCCACCATGCCCTGGCCCGCTCGCTCTCCCACCTCCCCTCGCCCCGCCCCCTGCACCTGGGCTCCCTGCCCGCGCCTCTGCGCGCCCTTCCCGTGCCCTGACCCCTCCCCTGCCCCCTGCCTGTCGCGCCGTCCGCTGCTCCCCTCCCCCCCGCCGCTGCGCCCTTCCTGGACCGCTCGCCGGGCGTCCCGCTGCCTTTGCAGTTGCGGCAGCGTGACGCCCGGCGGCGAGCGCTCGCGCCTCGGGGGGCGGGCGTGCCGCTCCTGCCCCTCGGGGGACGGGCTTGGGGGGGAACGGCTTGGGGGGCCTGGTGTGGGTGTGGGCGGGGTTGGCGTGGGCGCGGTACTTCGCGCTCTCCCTGCCCACTGCTGCTGCTGCGGTGGCCGCCGGCGAGGCGTCCGCGGCCCGTGCGGGGTTCTTCCCCCGCTTGCGCGGCGTGCTGGGGGCCGCTGCGTGGCCGGCCGAGGCGGCGTCGCGGCCCGCCGGGGTCGCGGCCGCAGCCCCTCGCGCGCCCTCCTCGCTCTCCTTCGCTGCCGTGGCGGCCGCCGACGAGGCACCCGTGGCCGCGGTCGCAACCCCTCGCACGCCCTCCTCGTTCTCCTCTGCTGCCGCGGCGGCCGCCGGCGAGGCGCCCGCGGCCCGTGCGGGGTCCGTCGCAACCCCTCGCGCGCCCTTCTTGCTCTCCTGCGCGGCCGCGGCAGCCCTCGGCGATGCGTCCGGCTCCTGCGCCGGGGCTGCCCCCCTTGTCGGCGGCGTGCCGGGGGCCGCGGCCGGGGCCGCGGCGTGGCTCGCCGCGGTCTCCGCCTCTTGCGCGTCTGGGCGGGGCGGGGAGGCGGGGCTGGCCGCTTGGGCGGCGGGGGCGGCCGTCTCGGCTGGCCCAGGTTCCCCGGCCGGCGGCGGCGGCCTGACCAGCACCGCCGCCTCCGCCAGCCTCCGCTCCTCGCGCTCCGCGAGGGTCTCCCCCGTCCACTCCGGGGAGGAGACGGGGGAGCGGGAGCGGGACCGGCGGTGGTGGCGGTCGTCCCGCTGGAGGGACCCATCGGAGTCTGCCATCACTGTTACTCTGGTAGGCATGCGTGGTGGCAGGCGCGCCCTTCCCACTACCTCCTGGTGCATCAGTGCCGTGCCGTGGGCAGTGCCGTGTGGTGCTCTGCGGGGGGGAGGGGGGGAGGGGGTGGGGGGCCGGCTGTGCTGTCAGCCCCGCACGGCCGGGGGTCCGCGGCCATCCACCGGCATTGGGAGGGGAGGCGGGGGAGCCACGCGGCCCACGCGTCGCGCCACAGCTCCCAGTCTGGGGCGGGGCCCAGGGCCCTGGGCCCCCGGGGGTCGTCGAGCGGTGTCGGGGGCAGCCGCACCAGGTGGACCCCCGTAACGGCGGTGACCTCCTGTGTGCGCAGGAAGGTGTGTAATCCGTCCCGCACCGCGGGCGCCGGGAGGGGGGGGCGGGGTACGGGTGTGGCCCCATAGAGGTGGGTGGGGGTGCTCCCCAGGATCCGCCCCGGGCCCCCGCGGGTCGCGACGACGAGGAGGAGGAGGGGGGTGCCAGGGCACTCTTGCCAGAGGACCTGCCCCCTGTGGTGGGCACCCCTGGTCCTGGAGAGGGGGGGGGACAGGTCTGGGTTAGCCCAGCCGCGGGGCGCGTGCGTCGCCGGTGGGAGGGCGGGGCACCAAGTGGGCTCCCTGGGGAACGCCTCGTAGACGACGGCGTACGGGGGGGTAGGCCCGGTGCCGTCATACACGGCGTTGGTCGGCCGGGGGCGGGCGGACGCCTCGTCCGCGCCTTCCACGAACACCGTGACCTCGCCCACCTCCAGGTCCTCGTCCGGCGGGTGTAGAAGGTGGAGCGCCGCATCCAGCTCGGGCACTCCCCCCGGGTACGTGGCCCGCGCCTGGTTCAGGTACGGGGCCGCGTCCCCGGGGTAGCGCGTCCTGAGGGCGTGAAGCAGGGCTGGGGCGCTACAGCGGAGGGACATGGCAGACCCCGCTCCCGTCAGCCGGAGGGTGTCCCCCATGGACAGGGGCCGGCCCGACCGGTTGGACTCGCGCCACTCCATCCAGTGCCCGTAGAGGGCCGCTTCCGGGCTGATGAGCCCCGGCCGGATGGCGTTCACGATCCGGTGCATTGCCGGGAGCAGCGTAGGGGCCCCCGCTCCGTTCAGGGCGCGGACAGCCGGGAGGGCGGTCTCGTTGAGGAAGGCCCTCGCACTGCCCTCCAGGTCGCACCGTGCGGCAGCGTGCGCTTCTTTTGCCTCCGCCACCGCGTCCGCCACCAGGCCCCGGACGGCCGCCTCCTGCGCTCTGCGGCGGGCCCTGGTGTGCCCCGGCCCATCCCCCCGTCGGCGTGGCATGGTGCTGCGGGCTCTGCAAAGGGCGGCGGCGGGTGGGGGTTAGGGGGCGAACACTTGCGACAGGTGCGCAACGGATGTGGGGTCCCGCAGGTGCACGTGGATCCACAGAAGTGCAGCGCCCGCGGGGCCCGCTTGTTCGTGCGAGGGGGTGTGTTCCCCCTCAATGCGCCGGCGCAAGGCCTTCTCCTCTGTGCGCCTGCGCGGGCCTGCGGGAGGTTCGGGCCAGGGGCACGCGGCTACCTGGGTGCACCGCGCGCACCTGTTGGCGCCTGTCGATGCTGCGGAGGACACCGTGTCACATTCTCCGCAGAGTCGGCAGGTGTGTGGTAGGTGGGAGGGCGGCGACCAAGGGTCGAGATGGCGGAGCCAGAGGTCGTCCCACCTCTGTCGGAGGGGGTCCCGGATCTCCAGCAGGCGGGCGTGGACGCGGCGCCGGTAGTCCTTGCCAAGCGTCTTCCGCTGGACCTCCTGCCACGTGTCGCCGGGGAGGATTCCGTGGTCGTGGAAGGCGGCGATGAGGTCGTCCCACGTCCGGCGGGGGTGCCCCTGGGGGGGGCTCGCCATGTACACGTGGCGTCCGGTGAGGTGGAGCGTGAGCGCGTCCCATTGGCACCCGTTCGCGGTGTCCCTGTGGAGGAGGGCCAGCAGGGTGCCGTCCGCGACTGCCTCCCACCCCACTCGCAGCCCTTCGCAGCCGTCTAGCTCCTGGCGCAGCGCGGCTGCAATGCCGGTGGGGAGCATGAGGAGCAAGGGCCCCTGGGTGTCGCCCAGCCGGGACAGGGCGTCGTCGTATACCGGCCCCCCAGCTTTGAAGTGCGCCACGGTGAGTCGGGTGGCCCCGTCTTCTGGGGGGTGCCACCGGACGGTGGCCGCAGCGTGTCCCCACGTGCGTATCTCCGTGGCCCGGAGCACGTTGGCGGCGTGAAGGACGATGCGGGGCGGGACGGGCGTCCTGACGAGTGAGGATACGTCCCCAGTCCATCCCGTTTGCGGCCCCGGGGCCGCCTGCAGCCATCCCCCCGTCGCCGCGTCCCACGGGTGGTCAGGCCCCGCCCCGCGGATCATGGTGGGTCTCGGCCGGGTGTCCGGCCCCCACCACCGGAGCGGGATGGCGGCGTATCGTTCTGCAGGGGTCTCCGGGGCGCGCGTGGCGGCGCACCACCGGCCCCACTCCCGCGCCCACTCCTCCCCCACGATGCGCGCCTCCCATGCGGTCATGGAGCCGCGCCCGATGATCCACGGTGGGAAGAGGGCGTCTTGTAGGTGCCTCGAGAACCCCCCCGGCAGGTCCTGGTACGGGTGGGGGCTCTCTTGGGGCGGCACTCCAGAGTGCCATTCACAACACGGAGGGAGGCTACGAAGTCCTTGAATGATGGTTGCTTGTCCTGTAGACTTATGTTTTGCTGATGAGGCCCACTTTCAGGGCGAAATCGATACTTTGAAGCACATGGAATAGACATCCCGAGCATTGGCCAGTGTCCACATTGAGTGCAGGGTTTGAGGTCGGTTTCGGCTTTGCCTAACTCAAGTGAGAGTGAAACACCAAATATTTGGGGCCACTTCAATTTCATTAAGGTCGGGCAGGAAGTGTATGCGGTTCGTGTGGGGGATAACAAGATCCTGGACCGCGACCATACCCAGCTTCGTCCCCGAGCACCAGACCCCAGCGGACGTCCCGTCACCTTCGAGTTCACGGCCGGCGATGTGGACTCGGACGACGAGGGTGAGGACGACGACTTCACCGCCGAGAGAATCCTGGCGGACAAGCCGGACCCGGGGACGCCTGGGGGTAGGCTTTATAAAGTCCGTTGGAAGGGATTCGCCGCCTCCAGGGATTCGTGGGAGCCTCCGAGCAGTTTTGTGCTGAGGTACACCACGGTCTGGATGGACTACCTAAAGAAAAAGAATATTTCTTTGGATGTCAAGGAAGTGTTGGTCCATTTGGTTGCTGCTGTAGCACCGTAATGGATCCCCCCTTGGCATTTTGTTTGTTTCTGTGATTGAGGAGACGGGTGAGGGCGTTCATCCAGGGATTTTTCGGCCTTGATTGGCCATATACCCCCTTCACTCGATCTCGACATATATATTTCATTGTGGTATACTTATTTAGGTCGACCGACGACATTTTTCTATCTTTGATCCCCTTGGTCCATGTTGTAGATCAAGAGGAGACCGGATATGGCGTAGGGCGCTGAGTATCAGTGTCCTCACCCCTCCCTTGGGGCATGGGGGACGCCTACGACGTATGTGGGGCCTCCATGTGTCCTTGGGACATGGGGGGGGGGGTTGGAGCGCGTTGGGGTCCTCCCGTCCTCTCTTCAATGACTTCCGAGCGGTAACAACGCTCTGAGAAGGGGGGTGAAGCCGGTTCGGACCCCCGTGGCCATCTTGGGGTCACTTGGGGTGTGTATCTATGTGCCGGCAAGCCGCCATTGGCTGATATCATACTCTCCCGTCCACCTGAACTAACCCGATGTGATAGTGTGATAGGTTTGGCCATTCCGGCTATGAGCGGCCACATTCAGAACCGAGGCACCGCCAGCGGAGATTTATATATCGGAATATCAGGAATCAACAGGGTTTTATTATCATAATGTTTCCGTAATTTTTCAGCCTTTCGTTCTGATGGTCAATGTATCGGCGACCGTCAGTTGGCTCGCGATTTTGCGTTAACCGATTGGTTAACTGTTATTTCCAGATATTTTGGCGGATACTCCGTTGAAGGGTCAGATTTCATCAGCAAAGGGTTCGTTGCTTCTGCAATTTTCTAAATAAGCACTCGAAATTTTATTCGAAATTTTTCGCGATGTCCAAATCGGATTTTCGACTTCGACATCGCCGCACTTGATTTGGACTTTTTCGAGTGGTCATACTCCTTTCCCTATGCCCAAATCAGGTTTCCCTTATACTTGCCACCCATTTGACTTGGAGATACAAGGGAAACAAAAGTGAATCGTGGGACCACTTTGAAGGACCATATCTACGCGCGAGTGTGAGGAGAGAGAATAAGGAAGGTTGGGTTGCAAGCGCCTTGGTCTCTACTTAATTTAGGGAGCATCAAACGCCTTTGGTATGTACACATGCCCGATATAGCAAGGGAAAATGGTCAAGAGGGTATAAAGTGATATATAACTCTTGGACCGTGCAACCGAACATTTTATTGTGACTTTCGAGTGTACCGCATGAGTGTTGGGGTTGCATGGCAACTTTCCTTGGGTTCCTACGTATTTTTAACGTGAAGTTATGTCAATGGAGGGACATGGCATATCATGGTGGGAGCCATATTTGGAGGGTATGTGTTGTATGCATGGTATATGTTTGATATGCTCACGCCCATGTTATATATCTTCGTGTGGCCGAAGAGATGGGGAGCCATACGTGACAAGGGCTTTGCCCATGTCTCAATTGTGGAATTCAAAGCGCTAGACCAAGTCTACCGCGTATGTATTGCTCATGGTATGTTTGACAAAGAGATCCATGGGTGCACTCCCATTTTCATGGGGCATGTAGATATTAGTGGCGAAGGTATCTCCATGCGCCCGATTGGGGATCCAAGTGGGGGAATTGTTCGCAAATGGTTCCAATCATTTGTGTATTGAACCATAAGCGGATATCATGGGTGAGCATAGAGATATACTATCATGACAACTTTGTGTTTGGTCATATTTTCATGTTTTTGACCTCAATTTTTGCTCATTTTTGCGTTTTGTGTACTTACCTGGTCAGCAAACAGCAAGAAGCCTATGGTGAGTCGAACCATGGTATGTTGTTCATATGTTGGCATATGCTTTGGAGTTGAACACCACCATATGCCGGATTGCGTACTCCATTTGGCGTGGCGCACGAGAGATTACAAGAATTGGTCTCAAGATCATGGGCTGACTTGGGCAGTGCGTGGCGCCCATATCCGAAGGGGTTTCGAGGGTAAATTGGGGATGTACACGGGCATTGGCCTTTGGTCTCTATCCTCCATGAATACTAGACTTCGATTCCATGCATGCTTTGAGCCTTCGGATAAGTAGTAACTTCAATTTTGAGCATACATTTGATATATGGCCAATATGGTGTGAATTGGCAGTTTTTTGGCATGTTATGAGTTCAAACTCATAGGCCATTTCTCTAAGCCCATTCGACTCCAAGTCCAACCAAGGTTATGTCAGGGTAAGGCATGGTCCTGAGTGCCACTCTAGGCCATGACACGCCACCTCCCCTATTGGGCTAGGATTTAGAGGCTTGGGAGTGAACACATTTTTGGGGTTTGTGTAATGACTTGTGACACATGGCATTCAGCCATCTCATTTGACCTGGTTCAGGGCAATATGTTGGTGAGTCAAGGGAAGGTCTTGAGTCCAGGGAATGAGGGGTTTATGGCTGTGAATGTGTATGTTTACCTCTTTCCCCAACTTTGCTTTATTTGTGTTCATATGCCAATTTCAGGGCTTTCTTCCTTGGTGCAATTCTTGTACATGCCCGCCACCGTGGGAATACCGGTGTGCTGAACGGAAGCCCGCAGCCTGATTTGGATTGTGAATTGGGTTATTGCTGTATTTGTGGGATCTGGTTGCCATTCAGGGTTGAAGGAGGATTTTATTTTCTATATTTTTGGATTTGGAACCTTGGATTTTGAGCAATGCAATCGTTGATCAGGAGCAAATCGGCAGGGGTTACAGGCGGAAGGGGCACAGCGGGGGCCGGTCCTGGTAGGGACCTTCTTTAGTATACAGACCCAAAGAACCTGTGCTCCTTGTACATCTTCGTCCAATCCACATAGAGGAAGGAAGTTTCCTTGTCCTTTTGTTGTGGAGGGAGCGTGGATTTCGACTTGGATCTCGTCAGAGGAAACACATTCAGGAGTGGCAGCGACGACTCAGAGTCAGAGTTAACTCCTGCAGTCTGATCTGCCTTGGTAATCTCCTTGCATCTGACCAAATCCACCTTCATCCGATTTTTAATCGAACATTGGAGACAATGTTTCTTGATCAGTGCTTGTTCCTCCTTGTCGAACTCGATCACTTCAGCTTTATCCGTCGCTGTCCCATGAAAACTCACTTCAGAGTAAGCCTCTGAGGCTGGGTAGGCCCAGCGACTCAGGGCGTCCGCCACTGTATTGTAGCGACCCGGAATGTAAGTCACATGGAGGTCAAATCTGCTGAGAGTTTCATGCCAACGGCCTCTTCTCCCAGATGGTCCACCAGTGGTATCCAAATGTTCTGTCCTCCAGCTCTCCAGTGACTTGTGGTCAGTCAGAACCTCAACGCGATGGCCCAAGATCCAACCCTCATAACGCCGTAAGGCACAAAGGATTGCGTAGGCTTCTTGTTCCCTTGGACTCCAATTTCGCTGCCTCGTTGTAAGCTTGCGAGACCAGAAAGCCAGGGGATGATGGTGACCTTCGTCGTCGACTTGTTCGATCGTAGCACCAATGGCGTAACGACTGGCGTCTGTACGAATATAAAAAGGTCTTCCATCCAACCACGGAGTCTTTAATGTAACCACATTTGCCAGTGCTTCCTTGAGACCAGTAAAGGCTTCTTCACATTCTGGCGTCCACTTGAGCTTGACTTGAGATCCCTTCTTTCCTTCTATTTTGCCAACCTTGAGTAACTCTGTCAATGGACCAGAGAACTTGGCGTAGAGAGGAAGGAACTCGTGGTAGTAATTGCAGCAGCCTAAAAAGGCACGAAGCTGCGTGATGGTTTTAGGCCTTTTCCAGAGCTGCAGGGCAGCCATTTTTCCTGGGGCTGGTCTTCTTGTCCCATCTTCCAAGACAGAGCCACAAAATTCCACACTCTGGAGGAACATCTTGCCCTTCTTGGGTCCACACATGAGCTTCTCTTGTCGAAGGACTTCGAGAACTTTTCGAACTTGTTCTTCGTGCAACTTCAGGCACTCATCAAAGTTGTTTCCCAACGGCGTGGCAATCAGAAGGTCGTCAATGTAGATGCTGCAGAATTCTTGTAAATCCAGAGACTTGTGCTTCTGAAATAAAATAGTCTCCATCATCTTCTGGAACATCGACGGCACATTCTTCAGACCCATCGGCAGTACAGTCCACTGGACAGTGCCACAGGGCGTGCACATTGCCGTCAAATGCCTATCCTCCTTTCGAAGGGGCATCTAATGAAAGCCATGGCGCAAATCCAACACAGTAAAGAGCTTGCCTTTTGCTCTCGCGGCGATCTCCTTCTCGATTAGAGGAAGAGGATGCGCGTCTGGTACTGTGGCGGCATTCAGGGCTCTGTAATCCACCACTAGACGCCAAGCATCTATGCTGGATTGGTCAGCAGGTGGGGGTTTTGGCACAGTAAATGGTGCTGAACACCACTCAGAACTCATGCAGCCCTCCAACCAACCGAACTCATAGAGATTGCGCTCAATAATCTTTCGTAGGGCATCTGCTTTGGTGCCGTGGAGATAGAATGGACGTTGTTTGTGCACCTTTGAGCCTTCGATTATGTCAATCTTGGCTTCCCCATTTTCACATCGAATTGGGGGGTTTTTCCACAACTTCCCACTCAGCACGCCATCTTGATAATCTTCGAACACTGCGTTTCTTCTTGCAGATATCTTGTCTCCGTCGACCTGATTCCCACATTTAATCACCGACATCATGTCCACCAATTTGCGAATTGTTGATCGTGGTCTCATGTTCTTGGCCACTTCATTCCAAACTTCTTCGTCGCATTGTTGGCGGATGAAGCTCACCTGAGCTCGCTCCTCCGTGGGATCCCACCAATGAAAGGGGTCCACGAATGTCTTGAAGGGATGGTCGGATGAATTCAGCTTCATTCCTGTCAATTCAGGCGAGATTCTTGGAGATTTGTCTTCATTCTTGCTTGAAATCTTGACTTTTTTGGCTTGATTCTTGTCTGATGGGGACGAATTGTAATGGATGGAGGCGTTCTCTTGAGGGACGCCGATTGTCCTTCCCTCCTTCCGCGACGATACGTCGGGATTCCGCTCTCGATTGTCTTCATCCACCTCAATTTCGTCGATTCTTGAGGAATTTGAGATCACCTCTTCTGTTCCCATTTCACTGCCATCTTGCCAATAATCTCCCAGATTCCCGTCAACTAAGCACGCCAACGTGCTCCACGAACGCTGTGGCAAAGGCTTGCCATTGTCTTCGCAATACAGCCTCACTCCCTTGTGAGGTAGCTCGACAATGTCGATTGAAATGTCCATAATGTCCTTGAACCACTCTTGTCTTGGCCAATTGGGGACAATTAAAATCGCCTTTGCGCCGGATTGCTTCAGCTTCTGCACCACACGAGGAAAAACGTCGAAGGGCGGATTGATCCAAAGAGGTTCAGACCAGTCCTCACTCCAGGCGTCGTCGTAGAACTTCGGAAATCTTTTATTCTTTTTGTTTGCGAAAGCATCAACTTCAGGATGAAAATTGTGGTTCTTTTCGAAATAATCCATCAGAATGTCCCGCCGTTTGTCGACCACTCGATAGCAAACTGACTTCCACTTCTTGCTGTTCAACGAATCCACCTTTCCTTCGTCGAAATCTTCTTGATTCCTTGTCCATTCCTGCCCATCTTGCTGAAAATGCAGCTTATTTCTCTCCTTGAATTGGTGGATACTCTTGGTATATGGGTGCAGATAATACAGTTCGGACGGGTCGTTGGTCGACGGATCTTAAAGGAAGCACGTCCTGTGTCCCATGGGCGACACACGGTGAGCGTGCAGCCATGGTTGACCCAAGAATAAATCGTACTTTATGCTGGCTTCATAGAACTTTCCAGCAAACCACTCCTCAGTGACCGTCTCTTCCACACTCCAGACTGATTGTTTCACCAATCTGACCGCCAATTCTGCTTCTCTGTCGCCACCGTCAAGGCGATGTCCGCTGACTCCCTCCAGCTGGACAGGGGTGGAGGACATCTTCGTCTCATCCTCCTGCAGAAAGCCTTTCCTCACCAGATTGACCTCTGCACCATTGTCGATCAGACATTTGGCAAGTTTAACCTTACCATCCGTCGATCTGACCTGGATCCAGCAGACAAACTGGCGCTGCTTGCCTCGCCGGACAGCGCTGAGGACCCAGGCAGGGTACAGGAGGACGGAGGACCGCGCCAGTCGATCCCAGCAGCGTCCATCCACCGCCCCAACTACCCTGATGGGTTTTGTCTCCTGCCACTCAACCCCAGTGTTGGGATTTGGGTCAAGTTGGCTTCCCTATTGCCATTCTTCTTCTTCGTTCGGCTGTACGTCCTGTACTTGTCCTTCGTCAACCCATTCTTCTTCTGCTTCGACAGCATTCACTCCTTTTCCACGTCCAGGACCACCAAATGATTTTCCACCACCACCTTTCTTACCTCCTTGGCCTTTGTTGTTGGAGGTGTTGGAATTGGGGTTGGATTCGTTGGATCTGCCCTTGCCTCGACCTCCAGTATCCTTGTTGTTGCCGAAGGTCTTGTTTGCTGGCGTCTCCGCGTACAGGGGGTTGCCATTCACCTTGGAATCATCTTGATTCCCGGACTTTCCCTTGCCATTTCCACCTTGTTGGCCATTTTTTCCACCATTTTTTCCACCAGCATCGGTCCATCTTGAGTCGCTTGGATCTCCGCCTTGCTGCGAGTAATCTTTTGGTGTCCAGTCTCTGTTCTTTCCTTTGGACTGCCCTTTACCCTTTCCCCGTCCATGCTGGTCAGCATCTCGTGCTCCATCCTGCTGGGGATTTTTGGAAGAATTTCCCTTTCCATCCATTTTGGACTGAATTGTTTTGAGGTCTGAGGGCGTCCATCTGTGATCTGCGGTCGTGTGAGTCGCCGCTCGACCTTCTTTTCCAAGGGCAATGCACACAGAGCATCCCTTCTCACCAACGGTGTTGACCTTGCCTCCGAAGCCATGTGCATCCTGGGACTTCTGGCGTTCTAAGTTTGCATACTTTTCAAGTTGGTCCCAGATCTGCTCGACTTCATATGAGAAGATCCACGGTCGTACCTTCAAAACTGTTCCTTTATACTTCACTTTTCCATCCACCATGCTGCAGAAAAACTCGGACTGTTCAGAACCGTAGAAACCAACTCTCCATCTGCCCTCACGAATAGTGATATCCTTCAATCCAGTAGCACTGATAGAGTGTAGCAACTCACGAACAGCCATTTTTCCCATAGTTTCTGGTAATCCTCGGACTTCAACCCAGTTGCCCAGGACTTTTTGGTCCGCCTGAGAGTCCCTGATCTTCTGCTTGGTCTCCGGCGTGAGCTTGCTCAGGAGGATCTTCTTCATTTCGCCTTCAGAAAGTCCTTCTCCAGAGTTCTCCGCCTCTTGCACCAAAAACTCCCAATCTTGCCTTGCAATTTGGATCTCTTCCAGAAATAATTTCTTGATCGCCCTGAAGTTCTCCAGACGGTTCCTGTAATGATCTTCAGGGAGTCGAGAGCCTTGTTTCTTGAGGCTTCGGTACAGGTCCTCATAAGTCAGGGGATTCCCCTGATTTTGCCTCTCCACATACAGGTTGTATGTGCTTTCTCGGAGCTTGCCAGTCAAGCAATCCATCAACCCAAGGATCCAGAGTTCCTTGTCCAGCTTCTCCGTCTGCAGCCACACCATGAACTGCCTCTCGAAGGACGCCCAGTAATTTGGGTGCCCCGAGAACTTCGGCTGCTTCATTACTGAACCTCGAAGCCTCATGTGCAACGGGTTCAGCAGGTGGTTCAGGTTGAAATTTGTGGCTGTTCCAACCGGATTGACAAAGACTGGGTTCACTGCGGCGCCTCCCATGGCCTGTGCCTGCGCAATTGCGGCCGCCAGCAACGCCTGGTCCACAGTAGGCTGCACGAACGGCGTTGGTTGAGCTTGATGCATCCTCATCTCCTGCAATTTCTTCTGCTTTTCTTTGATTTTTGCCTGGTTTTCTTTCTGCTGCCGGTCCTTCTTCTTCAAGGCCATGTATTGCTCCTTCACAGTGGTCCTTGCTTCTCCATCAATATCTCCGACAGTACCCACGGACAGTACAGACTTCCCTGACGAAGATTCTCCTCCTTCGGTACCCAGATTGAACCCAATAGGACTTGTAATTCCAGTAGGGGGGATACCAGAAATTCAAGTAAAAGCTGGATGGTGGCCAGTAAAAGCTGGGGGTGCTGGAGAATGTGGAACGCCGTAAGGCGTGGATGTGGGTGCAGCTGAGGAGGTAGGTGCTGGGTGGCTTGCCATTGTAGGCGCTGGTCCAGTGAGCCCAGTAGTGCTCAGATTTTGTACCAGATTTGTAAGCTTCTCCAGCTTCTGCTCCATCTCCTTCCACTTGCTGTCATCATCCCTCTTTTTCTCCTTGGCGGCGTTCTTCAGCTCCTTTACCTTGTTCTCCAGCGACGAAATCTGCCTTCGACAGGAGCAGTCCTTGGCGCACTCGCCACAGGAAGGGCATCTCTTCCCTTTTCCTTTGCTTCTGACTTCATCAACCCAGCTGTCACCACTGGAGCTGGAGTCAGGAAGCTTGGACAGTTGCTCCCTGGAGAGGTGAGAATGTGTCGAATCACACCTCATTTCGTCGACCTCTTCGTCGTGTCAACCCCAGGCGCCCGACGGACCAGCGTGCGGATGCACATTCTGGCGTCTCTCCTCGGCGATGATGGCCATCTGCACCATCACGGCGGCCTGGTGGTCGAACTGGTCCATCAGCTCCTCCCAGTCCTCTTGCTCCTGCAATGTGGCGTCAAATCTGGACCGGCCGCTGTCCCTGAGGAACTGGCACGACGCCCGGAACCAGTCCCTCAGGCGGCCACGATGGCCCGCCTCCGCCAGCAGCCAATTCTGCCTTTGCAGGAATTCCTCATTCCAAATCTGCTGGAAGTGGTTTTCCCAGTAATCACCACTAATTCCAGTACCAGACTGCTCTCCTTCGCTGCTGCTGTCTTCCAGATCAGGCAAAGCGTGAGAGGAGGAACCAGATTCACTCGTGGAGGGAGATTCTCGACCGGGTTTAAGGTTGGGTGGGGCGTTCATGCAACACTCAGCACAAGTGTGAACACCAGGCCAATGCCTATGGCCACAGTAAGGGCACTCTGACGGATGATCCTCGGTTTGTTGGGGAGATGCCACGAAGGTAACCTCAGGGGGAACACGCAGTGACTCTCTACGAGTGATAGACCCGCTAAAGTCCGATGGGATCAGAGTGTCCGTGGAGATTCCAGAAGCAGAGTCATGATTTCCTCTGCTACCATGTAACCGCTGCAGAGTGGTTGATCTTTGTTGTGACTGCGAAGCCTGTAGCCTTGATGCCCCAGGGGTCGTAACGCCCGACACTGCCCCTGATATCTCCGAACCCACATAACCCTCTTCGAACCCATATCCAGCCTCTGGGAGCGACATATGCGAAGCACTTGTAAGTCCAGTGAACTCCATGGTGGAATATGAAAGGTACGAAAACCCGGTCTACAAAAATGGAGCAGACATAGAATCTCAATGCGCATTCATCGCAACTAATGACACGACGTGAAATCATTCGAAATAATTTAAATAAATCCGATTGGGAAATCACGAAAGACAAATGCGACTCGACGCGCGCTCACAGGCGACATCTGGCGGCGAACGGAAAACATGAAACTGAGCGGAAAATTTACTGCACTAATGTACATCTGAGAATCATAGAAATTCTGATCACATCAGTGTATAATTGAGTGCTGTCACTGCTGCCGTTACAGCACGCCACTTCCTGCAGATGGGCACGGTCCCGGCCGCCCCGCCAGACTCCGAGTGTGATGGGACGCAGGGGAGGCGCAACCGCTGCCGGGCACCTGGGTCCTCCCGTTGTGGTATTTGCCCATGGGCACCCTGGCCCACGCCACTCAAGCCGTCAAGGGGGCTTTCCCGCAGCCGCTCCTCCCCGGCGTGGCCCTGCTCCGCAGCCTGCAGGCGGGGGCGGCCTGGGTACGGTGGAGGGAAGAGGGCGGGCGCTCGAGCCCCTATTTCCCCCTTGTCCAGGGCCAAGCGCTACTCCACGCCGGGGGCATGGGGACCGTGGAATGGGGGGCGATCGTGCCCGACACGGCGTGCAGGTAGATCGCTGCAGCCGCCCCACAGCCCATGCGACCGCCGCTGGCGTGCCACCGCCTCCTACGGGTGGTCCCCTCCTTGGCCCCCCAACACGCCCTTACGAGGGACGTATGGAGGGCCATCTGCTACCATAAAGAAGGTCCCTACCAGGACCGGCCCCCGCTGTGCCCCTTCCGCCTGTCACCCCTGCTGACTTGCTCCTGATCAACGATTGCATTTGTCAAAATCCAAGGTTCCAAATCCAAAAATATAGAAAATACTATCCTCCTTCAACCCTGAACAGCAACCAGATCCCACAAATACAGCAATAACCCAATCCACAATCCAATCCAATCCAAATCCGGACTGCGGTCTTCCGTTCAGCACACCGGTCGTCTCACGGTGGCGGGCATGTACAAGAATTGCACCAAAGAGGAAAGCCCTGAAATTGGCATATGAACACAAATAAAGCAAAGTTGGGGAAAGAGGTAAACGTACACATTCACAGCCCTAAACCCCTCATTCCCTGGACTCAAGACCTTCCCTTGACTCACCAACATACTGCCCTGAACCAGGTCAAATGAGATGGCTGAATGCCATGTGTCATAAGTCACTACACAAACCCCAAAAATGTGTTCACTCCCAAGCCTCTAAATCCTAGCCCAATAGGGGAGGTGGTGTGTCATGGCCTAGAGTGGCACTCAGGACAGTGCCTTACCCTGACATAACCTTGGTTGGACTTGGAGTTGAATGGGCTTGGAGAACTGCCCCATGAAGATGACCTCACAACCTAACAAAATCAGGCAAAACACACCATAGTGCCCAATATTCAATTATATACTCAAAAATGCATACGGCAAATACCCAAATGCTCCATGCATGTGTCAAACCGGAAAGTAAGATACAAGGCTGTTATATACCAGAGGTCCATGCCCAAGAATATCCCAACATTGGCTCCGAAACCCTTCCGGTTATGTACATGACATGCTTCATAAGTCAACTCATGAATTTGAGACCTAATTTTGTGAGGCCTCGTGTGCCACGCCAAAGTGACCATGTGATCCAGCATATGGTGAGGTACAACACCGAAGCATATGCCAACATATGAGCAACATACCATAGTTCACGGATCTCTAGGCACTTTACTGTTAGCCGACCAGTTGAGCACATAAAACACAAAAATGAGCATAAAATGCGGTCAAAAACATGAAAATATGTCCAAATACAAAGTTGTCATGATAGTATATCTCTATGCTCACCCATGATATCCGCTCATGGTTCAATACACAAATGATTGGAGCCATTTGCGAACAATTCCCCCACTTGGATCCCCAATCGGGCGCATGGAGATACCTTCGCCACTCATATCTACATGCCCCATGAAAATGGGAGTGCACTCATGGATCTCTTTGCCAAACATACCATGAGCAATACATATGTGGTAGACTTAGTCTAGCGCTTTGAATTCCACACTTGGGACATGGGCAAAGCCCTTGTCACGTGTGGCTCCCCATCTCTTCCGCCACACGAAGATATAAAACATGGGCGTGAGCATATCGAAGCACATAGCATGCATATAACACATACCCTCAAATAATGGCTCCCACCATGGTATGCCATGCCCCTCCATGGTCATAACTTTACGTTAAAAATACATAGGAACCCAAGGAAAGTTGCTATGCAACCCCAACACTCATGCGGCACACTCGAAAGTCGCAATGAAATATTCGGTTGCACGGTCCAAGAGTTATATATCACTTTCTACCCTCTTGACCATTATCCCTTGCTATACCGGGCATGTGTACACAACAAAGGCGTTTGATGTTTCCTAAATTAACTTGAGACCAAGGCGGTTCCAACCCAATTCTCGATGTTGATATTCCTCGCCATGAGCCGGAGATATGATTCTTCAAAGTGGCCTCACGAATCAACTTTGTTTCGCCTATATCTCCAAGCAAAACGAAGGGCATAACAAAAGGAAGGTTGATTCGTGATCGGGGAAAAATGTATTAACACTCGAGAATCATCATATCAAGTGCGGCGATGCCGAGGTCGAAAATCCGATTCTGAAAGTCTGAAAAAATTGGATTAACTTTGCGAGTGTATAATATGAAAATTGCGGAAGCAACGAACCCTTTACTGATAAAATCTGACCCTTCATCGGGGTTTCCGCCAAAATATCTGTAAATAACAGTTAACCATTCGGTTACCGCAAAATCGCGAGCCAACTGACAGTCGCCGATACATTGACCATCAGAACAGAAGGCTGAAAAATTACGGAAACATTATGATAAAAAACCCTGTTGATTCCTGATATTCCGATATATAAATCTCCGCTGGCGGCGCCTCGGTACTCAATATGGCCGCTCATAGCCAGAATGGCCAAACCTATCACACTATCACATCGGGTTAGGTCAGGTGGATGGGAGAGTATGATATCAGCCAATGGCGGCTTGCCGGCACATAGATACACACCCCAAGTGACCCCAAGATGGCCACGGGGGTCCGAACCGGCTTCACCCCCCTTCTCAGAGCGTTGTATCCGCTCGGAAACCATGGAAGAGAGGACGGGAGGACCCCAATGGGCGCCAACCCCCCCCCCCTCCATGTCCCAAGGACACATGGAGGCCCCACACACGTCGTAGGCGTCCCCCATGCCCCAAGGGAGGGGTGAGGACACTGATAATCGGTGCCCTACGCCATATCCGGTCTCCTCTTGATCTACAACATGGACCAAGGGGATCAAAGATAGCAAAACGTCGTCGGTTGACCTAAATAAGTATACCACAGTAAAATATATATGTGGAGATCGAGTGAAGGGGGTATATGGCCAATGAAGGCCCAAAAATCCCTGGATGAACGCCCTCACCCATCTCACAAGCACAAAAACAAACAAAATGCCAAGAGGGATCCATTACGGTGCTACAGCAGCAACCAAATGGACCAACACGTCCTTGACATCCAAAGAAATGTTCTTTTTCTTCAGGTAGTCCATCCAGACCGTGGTGTACCTCGGCACAAAGCTGCTCGGAGGCTCCCACCAATCCCTGGATGCGGCGAATCCCTTCCAACGGACTTCATAAAGCCTCCCCCCAGGCGTCCCCGGGTCTGGCTTGTCTTCCAGGATTTTCTCGGTGGTGAATTCGTCGTCCTCACCCTCGTCGTCCGAGTCCACATCGCCAGCCGTGAACTCGAAGGTGACGGGACGTCTGCTGGGGTCTGGTGCTTGGGGACGAAGCTGGGTATGGTCGCGGTCCAGGATCTTGTTATCCCCCACACCAACCGCATACACATCCTGCCCGACCTGCCGCACGATTACCCCCGGCACATACCAAGATGTCTGCCGACGCCTGGACAGGACATCCTTGTGGTGCCGCTCCACCCACACGGTGTCTTGGAGAGCATACTTTTGGACTTTTCCCTGCTTGAAGTACTTGGCCCTCTTGTCATGCTCGTCCTGAAGCGCCTTGCACACCTTGGCCGCCGTGTCGTCCGCCTCATCCATCATAGCGTTTGCATCCCGGGCTACTTTTCCATAGTTCAACCACGGGAGAGTGCGTGACACTCGATCAAGTAGGAACAGGATACGATGGGGCGACAATCCAGTGGGTCCCGGAAGGTCGTGATACGCTTGGAGTACTCTCCACAGCGAGTTATACCAGTTCCGGCCCGGTTCGTCAATGTGCAGCTGGCGGAACTTCTCGAACATCTGCCGCCCGGCCACCTCAGCACGGCCATTCGACCGGCTCTGGTACGCCACGGTCTTGGCGTGCCGAATCCCCATATGCTTGCACATCGTCTTGAACCACGTCCCCACGAATTGACTGCCCCGATCGCTGCAGATGACAGCTGGGACATCAAAAATCGTCAGCCAATGCCTGATCATGGCATTAGCGACGGTCCTGGCCTGCAGCCCCACTCCATGCTTGTCCTTCTTGTCCTTCTTCTTGGACTTCTTGCCAGGTACTGCCACGATATACCCGCTGTGCCTGTCCACCGCCAGGATGACACAGTCGTAGGTCTCTCCGTCCACGGTGACCTCAGGCATGGCGAACACATCCATGGCCACGGACCGCATAGGGGCCTCCGGAATAGACGTATACACCGGGTTGCCCGCTGTGGAGTGGTTGGGGCTCTTCGTGGCCCGACACACGGCACAGTCGCTGCAGTACCTATCCAGGATGGCGTAGTACTCCGGACGGAACTTGAAACGCCACTCCAGGTCCTGTTGCATCTTGTCTCGGCCAGGGTGCATGAGCTGGGTGCCGTGCCAATGGTCAATGAGCTCCCCCAGTCGGTTCTCGGGCACGAGCAGCTTGTCCTTGAGGAACAACTTGTCCCCATCCTCGGTCAAGCCCTCCGGCCATTCGTCGTCCGACAGGGCGCTCACGGCATTCCAGTACTTGCTCCAGTGCTCGGATGCCGCATAGTCATCCGACCAGTCCTCTGTGAGCACCGACCTGACTAGCTCTACAGGGGCCACCATCCATTGCTCGAGGGTTTCCTCTCGAATAGCTTGGACGCGGGCGCCCCGGAACTTGGCCAGGTCCGTACGATTTGCCATCACCACAAAGCACTTGACCCCCTCTTGCTCCATGGCCTTCTCCATCTCGATAATGCGCTTGGCCTCCTCGGTCTCCTCAGCGTCGCCATGGCTGGATATGTCCATCCACGCCTTGCCCGCGGGGTAGGCCCAGCGACTGAGGCAATCTGCCACAGTGTTGTCCTTTTCCGGGACGTACACGACACTGAGGTTGAACTTGGCGAACGTCTCGTGCCATCGGGCCCTCCTAGCCGCTGGTCCTGAGGGGGTGTCAACATGCTCCTTGTGCCAGCTCTGTAGGGACTGGTGGTCCGTACAAACCACCACCGGCTGCAGTCCGATGTGGCCAGACCACTTCCTGAGCGCACATACAATGGCGTATGTCTCCTTCTCCCTCGCGGTCCATGTTCGGCGTTGGCCCTCGGCCAGGATCCTGCTCCAAAACGCCACGGGAACATGAATCCCGTCGTCCTGGACCTGCTCGAGGACTGCCCCCACGGCATAGTCCGAGGCGTCTGTCCGTAGCACGAATCCCTTGTCCGGGTCCACGAGGAACAGCCCCAACTGCCCCAGGAGTCGCTCCTTCAGGCGGTTGAACGCATCCTCAGCCTCAGGGGTCCAGGCAAGCTTCTTCTTGCTCCCCTTCCGGCCATCGAACTTGCCCACCTGCAACATCTTGTGCAGCGGCCCCGAGAGTTCTGCATACATCCGGACATAGCCCGAATAGTAGTTGCAGAACCCCATGAAGGATCGGAGTTCGCTGATGGTCTGGGGCTTCTCCCAGTGATGCAGGGACGCCAGTTTCCCAGGCATGGGACGGCGTTGCCCGTGACCAACCACGTGACCCGCGAACTCCACTTCCTTCACGAAGAGTGAGGCTTTGGTGGGCTTGCACACCGTGTTGTGCTTGTCCAGCTCGCTGAGCACTCGGCGCAGATCCTTCTCATGCGGTTCGATGAGCTCGTCCTCAGTCATGTTCTCCGTGCCGGATCCGATGATGATGTCATCCACGAAGGGGTCGGCACAGTCCCGGACAGGACCGAGTAGGTCCTCCATCATGCGCTGGAAAGCGGCGTTGCCATTCTTGGCGCCCATAGGCACCACTTTCCACTGCATGGGCCCCAGCGGCGTCGACATCGCTGTGCAGGGCCTGGAGTCCGGGTGTAGCGGCATCTGGTGATAGCCGTGTTTCAGGTCTAACACCGTGAAAATCCGCTTTTTCTGTTGCTTTTGGAGGATGGAGTTGATCAGGGGAAGCGAGTACGAGTCGTGCTCGGTCTGCTCGTTCAAACCTCTGTAATCAACCACCAATCTCCACTCGCCCTTCTCCTTCTTGGGCACGATGAAGGCTCGGCTGGCCCACTCACTGTCGGAGGGTTCGATCCATCCCCGCTCAATGAACTCGGCCAACAGCTTCTTCATGGCCTCGGCCCGATCGCCCTGAAGTTGGTACTCCCGATGATGATAGATCTTGGGGTTCGGCTTCAGCTTGATCCTCGCTGTGCCAAACCTCCCACGATCTGGAGGGTTCTTGTTGGCGACGCCACTGAATAGCCGCGGATAGGCACTGATCAGCCTCTCCTTCAGCTCGGCGACCTTCGGGTTCTCCTGAGCCTCTTCAGCTGCTTGCTTCGGTATCGATACAACCGACCGCACTGCGGTGTAGGCCTCTTCTGGGTCCGAGTCCGACTTCTCCTCGTCCGATATGCCGTCTTCTTCGTCGTGGGTCGCGATTCCCACCGGTAATCTTCGAAAATTTGCGGCCTGGGGCTGGTGCTCGTCGCTATCGGTTCCCACTCGTGGAAAACCCCATGTTGGCGGGTCTGACCCAACCGGACCATCATATTGGTCGGCGATGTGATCCATGACCCTTGCCACGAACTCATCCTTCTCGTACTTGCCGGTGACCAACATCTTGTCATCCCACCAATGCGGAGATGTGACCATGGCCCGCCTCTTCTTGGCTGCCACACGGTGGTGCATCCCCATCCGCATGTAGTTGACGACGTTGTCGATCTCGGCATGGGACAGGACGTCAATGCCATCGATTGGCTGATCCGTCCCCTCCTTGGGCTCAAACATGACCTTCATGGGCACCGCCTCCACCCTACGGATGAATGCTTCATCATCTGTGGGCTGGGCTTGCGCCCCATCCACCAGGAAAGCCTTGGTACCCCACGCTTGACCTGGGGAGGGCATTGATACACCCTTGGCGTCCATGAACAACTCCTCCTCTGGCCCGAATGACATCTCGTTCAGGGTGATGCAGTCCAGCGTCAACTTGAGACCCTCCAGCGGACATGGGGTGGATCCTATGCCGGTTATGACCAGGATCCCCTTCGCCTTATCCGGGACGATCTTCTCCACCGTACGTCTGGTGTTATCCAGGGAGCCATGCCAATACATGGGCCCCCACTCCTTCAAACCCCAATGCCTATGCCAGGCTGAGTCTCCTCGATGCCAATGCCTCCTACACTTCCGCAAAAGTGGGGCATCCCGGGAAGCGAAGACGTCCGTTTCGGGCGCTTCGGCTCCCAGCGTCTGGATCATCCTGGCATACACCTGCGGCGCCATTCCATACTCCGTGAGCTGAACTCCACGGTCTCCTCCGGACTTGGCACCCACAGCTTGCACCGCTTGGACGATCCGATCCTCTTCCTCGGCATTCCATTGGCATGATCCGTATGCATAGTCCGTGGACAGCCATGTGAGGCATTCATCATACTCCCGGACCAGCGTTGCACGATGGGGAAGGGATCCAATGGCATTTGCCACCATGAAGTCACACCCCATGATCATATCCCAATCAGTAATGTCGGCCACATAGAAGTTCCCGGATAGAGTGCTTCTCTTCGCCAAATCAGGGCGGTTCAAGCGCTCATGCTCCCAGAATTCCATACTGATAGTGGCCTCATGGGTGCCAGCACCCAAAATCTCTCCATTGGCCACCTTCAGGCGCACCGGTCTCCGGCTGGGCTGCAGGGATTCCTCCTTGAACAACCCTCTCCGGACCAGGCTCACCTGGGCACCCGTATCCACCGGAACATCCACCACCAATCCCTCTTGTCCGCACCGTACACGCACCTTCAAGTGCAACTGCCGCTCGTCGCCATGCGGTTTTTTCGACGACTCTCACGGCATGCAACTCTAGCACGTCCGGGTGCATCAGGACTTTGAGGGTATGATCACGGATGGTGTAGATCTTGGGTTGGTCTTGCCCGTCCACGGGGCTCTCCGTGGTCGCTCCTTCCTTCTTGCCACGTTCCTTGCCCACATAAACTTCCCTTGGCAGGGCGCTCCAGGGGCTGGGAGTGGCGAAACTTAGTGGATTTGGCTCTTCTGGAGCCTTCTTTGGCACCCGAAGTGCCTTCGCTTTCTCTGGAATTCCACTGATTTTCGGAGGAGAGATCTCCGAGGCCCCACTCCCGTGGGGGCTCCTCTAGACTTGGCTTCCCGCAGCCCCTTCCGGCTGCGATCCGCCAGGAATTTGTCCACCACGTTGCTGGGCTTTGAGTTCCTCCATTGTCCTCAACATGTCCTCAGCAACCTCCTCGATCGACCTCACTCGTCGGTCTTGGCCAGGTCCTCCACCATAGCCTCTTCCTCCGCCTTTCCGTTGGCCTTTGCCTTGGCCTTTTCCCCCGTCTCCGCCCTTCGCCTTCCAATCGGAAATCCGCTGCTCCTTGGGCTTCTTCTCGGGGTGGGCGGCGAAGTAGGCCTTCTTGTCCGCCTCATACACCTTGCACTAACGGTGGTCGTGTGCATGGTTGTTTCCCTTGCCATAACAGACCCAGCACCCGTCGTGCTGGGACCTGTACTCCCGGAACCAGAGCGGTGGGTTCCCGATCCTCCTTGGCTCTTTGCCCTTCTTGGGTCCCACCCGGTTCCATCTGGACCGATCCTGCCCATGGTTCCTCACGTTGTGCGCCACAAACGCGAAGAAGTGGGCCTCCTCGTGATCCTCCCGGGACCAGTGGTCTTGGCCACTTCCACTACCATCCTCCGCAGAGTTGGCCGTGTCCTCCTGGATCTCCCGATGATGGCGGTCTTCTCGGTGGCCTCGTTGTCCATGGCCTTGTCGATCCTGCACGTGGGCCTCGTTCTTTGCATTGAGCTTCAACTCCACCGTGATGTACTTCATGATCTCGTCCAGGCTCATGCGGGCGAAGATGACCTGCATCCTCAGCGGCTCCCCGCGATTCCACTCCACGTTGTTGAGGCGCATGAACCCTTTCTCCATGGAGTCCCCAAATACCTCCACGTACACGGCGTTCTTCAGTCCCAACATCCGGTTGGGCTCGCCCAGGTTCATCCTGAAGAACTCCATGATACCCGCATGGGTATCCTCCGCCGCCATGATCCTCACCGCCACCCGCTTCTTGGCTCGCTTCTTCTGCTCGTCCTCCACTCTCCTCTTCCAGTTGCCGGGGAGGACGTCTTTCAGCAGGTGGCGGATCTCGCTGGCCTCATTCCAGTCCTCCACCAGCTTGAGGCATCTTCGGTACTTTCGCAGGTACCGGTTCCACTCCCGGACCCGCAACTCACCGCGGTCCAGCGGCAGCGGGATGGACCACAAGTCCTCCAGCTTCTGGTTCGGAGCGTCCACCCGCTCCTCATCCTCCAACCACTGGAGGCAGGCCTGCTCCGTACGGATCAATCCTTCCCAGATCTGATCCCGCAGCTCCTCCTTCAGGTCCTGCGCCAGCCGGTGTGGGAATGTCCAACATACCCACTTGTCCCGCGGCGCTCCCCGCATCTCGCCGACGACCTCCTCGGCGAAGTCCTCCCAATCCAGGATAAAGTCGTCCAGGTTGGAGGGGTTGCCATCATAGTAGGGGATTTTGATTCCCCTGAGGTTGTCAATCCTGATGGCGTCTCCGACGTCACCGGCCACCACTCCACCGAGACGGATACCACCTGTGGCCGGGGGGTGTGAGTACACTCCCCGTACATCCCTCTCCTCCATGGAGTGCGGTCCAGTTGGGCCTGAACCCATGGGGTTTGGAATGCGGGAAGGACTTGTTCCATCAGCCGTCCATATCCCCGTATTGGGGTCCTTCGCCCACAGGTTTCCACCTGGATGACCTCGACCATGTCCGTCGGCGCTTCCCATGGTTCTCCCCTGCATGGTCTGGCTCTGGATCTCCTCTTCTGCATAAACTACATGGGTATTCGTAGTTGGCGGTAGATCCTGGGCGGCGTGGGACATCTGTACCGTCAGGCTCCTCAGGTCCGTGGTTACGTGCCCTTCCCGCATGGACCCAGCCGGTGCCGTGTGTTCCCCGAGCATGGTGGATTCGCTGAACATGGGAACAAACGGCAGCGCACCCGGGTCAACACGCGGAGGCGCGTATGGTGCCTCTGCAGGACCGCCCATGGGTTTATCCATGGCACTCCTGAGGGTCTTAACCCGCTCTACCAGCTCTGCCGCTGCCGGCTTTGCCAGGAGCTCCGGACCCGAGGCAAGGGGCTGTAGCTCCTCTAGCCTTTTCAGGCGTCCCGACATGTCCTCCACCAGGTGGAGGAGGCCGTCCACCACTTGCTGCTGCTTCTGCAGGGCCAGCTCCAGATTCTCCCGGTACCGGGCCTGATCCGCTGGCAGCTCCTCCATGTCTTTCTCCGCGGCTGACTGGTCATCCAGCATCCCGGCGACGTCCTCCTCTAGACCGTCCTTCGCGTTGTCCAGGCGGTCGAGACGATGCACGATGGCGTCCATCCCCATCTTTGGGTGCTTGCCCATGAGGAAGGACACGTGTTCGCAGTGGCACTCAGCGTGCCTTCCACCTGGTCCGGCGCGTCCCGCGGTTCCCGGCGCCTCGGACTCCTCCGCCATGGGTGTGTCGCCCATGCTATCCCGCGGTGGCTCCGTGTGCCGGGCCACAGGCACCGTCCTGGCTCTGGCGGGCCTCTCCAACGCCTCGGCGTCATGCTCCAGGCTGGGTTCTGGGGCCGTGTTCGCCCTTGTGGGCGGTCTGGCCGTCTCCTCCGACTCCGAAGGCTGCTCATAGGCTGTCCGATAGCCCTCGGAGTGCCCCTCGGATTCCCACAGCCTGACCAGGCTAGGGTCCGTATCCATAGCCCCGGCGTCCCTTGCCGCGGACTTGGGTGACCCGCCCTTCCGGTAGCGCCGGGCCCGTCCTCCACTGCTGCCTGAATGGCAGGCCTCCTCAGAGTCCTCCGCTGCGGAGCGGAGGTTGCATGCCTTTCGGCAGCGACGCTCACACATGGAGACCAGATCCTCCATGTCAAGTCCTCCTCTTCCCGAATGTCGTACTTCTCTTCGGGCTTCAACTTCCGGAGTTCGCCATGCTCTTGAACGTCTCGGCTCTTCTATGGCTCCAATCTCCGGCGTGGTCTCCACCGAGTCCACAATACGCACCCGGGGCGTACTTTGGCAGGGCTCATAGGGGCCCAAGTCCCCGGGTCGGCGGTAGGTAGGGGCAGCAGGTACGCCTCTGCTACCATAAAGAAGGTCCCTACCAGGACCGGCCCCCGCTGTTGCCCTTCCGCCTGTCACCCCTGCTGACTTGCTCCTGATCAACGATTGCATTTGTCAAAATCCAGGGTCCAAAACCAAAAATATAGAAAATACTATCCTCCTTCAACCCTGAACAGCAACCAGATCCCACAAATACAGCAATAACCCAATCCACAATCCAATCCAATCCAAATCCGGACTGCGGGCTTCCGTTCAGCACACCGGTCGTCTCACGGTGGCGGGCATGTACAAGAATTGCACCAAAGAGGAAAGCCCTGAAATTGGCATATGAACAAAAATAAAGCAAAGTTGGGGAAAGAGGTAAACGTACACATTCACAGCCCTAAACCCCTCATTCCCTGGACTCAAGACCTTCCCTTGACTCACCAACATACTGCCCTGAACCAGGTCAAATGAGATGGCTGAATGCCATGTGTCATAAGTCACTACACAAACCCCAAAAAATGTGTTCACTCCCAAGCCTCTAAATCCTAGCCCAATAGGGGAGGTGGCGTGTCATGGCCTAGAGTGGCACTCAGGACCATGCCCTACCCTGACATAACCTTGGATGGACTTGGAGTCGAATGGGCTTGGAGAACTGCCCCATGAAGATGACCTCACAACCTAACAAAATCAGGCAAAACACACCATAGTGCCCAATATTCAATTATATACTCAAAAATGCATACGGCAAATACCCAAATGCTCCATGCATGTGTCAAACCGGAAAAAAATATACAAGGGTGATATAGACCAAAGGTCCATGCCCAAGAATATTCCATCATTGGCTCTGAAACCCTTCCGGTTATGTACATGACATGCTTCACAAGTCAACTCATGAATTTGAGACCTAATTTTGTGAGGCCTTGTGTGCCACACCAAAGTGACCATGTGATCCGGCATATGGTGAGGTACAACACCGAAGCATATGCCAACATATAAGCAACATACCATAGTTCACGGATCTCTAGGCACTTTACTGTTAGCCGACCAGTTGAGCACATAAAACACAAAAATGAGCATAAAATGCGGTCAAAAACATGAAAATATGTCCAAATACAAAGTTGTCATGATAGTATATCTCTATGCTCACCCATGATATCCGCTCATGGTTCAATACACAAATGATTGGAAGCATTTGCAAACAATTCCCCCACTTGGATCCCCAATCGGGCGCATGCAGATACCTTCCCCACTCATATCTACATGCCCCATGAAAATGGGAGTGCACTCATGGATCTCTTTGCCAAACATACCATGAGCAATACATACGCGGTAGACTTAGTCTAGCGCTCTGAATTCCACACTTGGGACATGGGCAAAGCCCTTGTCACGTGTGGCTCCCCATCTCTTCCGCCACACGAAGGTATATAACATGGGCGTGAGCATATCGAAGCACATACCATGCATATAACACATACCCTCAAATAATGGCTCCCACCATGGTATGCCATGCCCCTCCATGGTCATAACTTCACGTTAAAAATACGTAGGAACCCAAAGAAAAGTTGCTATGCAACCCCAACACTCATGCGGCACACTCGAAAGTCGCAATAAAATATTCGGTTGCACGGTCCAAGAGTTATATATCACTTTCTATCCTCTTGACCATTATCCCTTGCTATACCGGGCATGTGTACACAACAAAGGCGTTTGATGCTTCCCAAATTAACTTGAGACCAAGGCGGTTCCAACCCAATTCTCGATATTGATATTCCTCGCCATGAGCCGGAGATATGATTCTTCAAAGTGGCCTCACGAATCAACTTTGTTTCGCCTATATCTCGAAGCAAAACGAAGGGCATAACAAAAGGAAGGTTGATTCGTGATCGGGGAAAAATGTATGACCACTCGAGAATCATCATATCAAGTGGGGCGATGTCGAAGTCGAAAATCCGATTCTGAAAGTCTGAAAAAATCGGATTAACTTTGCGAGTGTATAATAAGAAAATTGCGGAAGCAACGAACCCTTTGCTGATAAAATCTGACCCTTCATCGGGGTTTCCGCCAAAATATCTGTAAATAACAGTTAACCATTCGGTTACCGCAAAATCGCGAGCCAACTGACAGTCGCCGATACATTGACCATCAGAACAGAAGGCTGAAAAATTACGGAAACATTATGATAAAAACCCCTGTTGATTCCTGATATTCCGATACATAAATCTCCGCTGGCGGTGCCTCGGTACTGAATATGGCCGCTCATAGCCGGAATGGCCAAACCTATCACACTATCACATCGGGTTAGGTCAGGTGGATGGGAGAGTATGATATCAGCCAATGGCGGCTTGCCGGCACATAGATACACACCCCAAGTGACCCCAAGATGGCCACGGGGGTCCGAACCGGCTTCACTGAGCCACACCAGGGATTGGCTAACGAACCCGGGTGCACGGTACCCGCCGGGGCCGGTGCTCGAACAGCTCACGGCCCCCACACCCGGGGTCCGCCACGCCCTGCACAGGGCGTCGGCACTCACGGAGCAGCTCAACGACGTGGTGCTAGACCTGGCGCTGGAGCCGCTGCGGGTGCTTTACCCGCAGACCCACGTCCCACCCGCGGGCACGTCCAACCGCCTGGGCCGCCTGGGTTTGCAGCGCCGCGTCAAGGCCGCGCACCCGGGAGGCGTGGTTGAACAGTGGCTAACGCTCCGCAACCCGTTCGCCGCTCAAGGTCACTGGTACCTACACCAACTTCTCTTCCTACCCCGGGCGGCCCCGGAGCACCGCCGGCAAAACCCGTACCACACGCACCCGGAGCGCCGAGGCGTGCAGAGCTTCCTGCAGCTGGTCCCGCCCGCCCTCTCGCCGGGGCAGGGCCCGGAGACGCTGCAGCAGGACCCCCCGCTCAACACCGCCTCCAGGGTACAGCAAAGGGGAAGCAACGGCGCGGATGGTGCCGAACCGGACTGCAGGAACTGCGGAGCGGTGGCCTGCACGGCGGCCTGCAGGCACCTCGCCCGAGATACCACGGGGCTCAGGCAGTACAGACCAGCGGACCGCACGGCATTGGCGTCCGCGGTCGCGGCCGTCACCATGGGTCCCGTGACGGCGTGGCGGGCGCAACTGCTGCCCCATGTCCCCTGCCACGACACGCAGCCCCGCCAGGCGGCCGCAACGCACGCGCCAACGGCACCCCTCACGGCGGAGCAGCTGTACGTCACCGCGGCGGCGCTGCTGGCGGACAGCGGGGAGAGCTTCGTCCACCACCACGGCCCGGCGCAGATTGCGGGAAGCATACAAGGGCCGCAGCACGATGCACCCCACCCGTGGCACGCCACACTCCGCGGGCGCACCCGCGTCTGGGATGCGGGCGGCGGCACACCCCCTCCCGGGCCTCAACAGGGGAAAGGCACTGGTGCTGCAGACGGCAGGCTACCAGGCCATCCTGCACGGCCACGCCGGAGGGTACTGGTCCCACGTCCTGGCCGGGGGCCGCTGGACTGTCTGGCACAGCACTGCCAGGCAAGCGGCATTCCCGCCCCTGCCCCACGTCAACTGGCAGCAGGGACTCGACCAGGCCTACTATTTGTCGGCGGACCCATGGCCGCTAGCAGTCCTGCTACACACCGTCAGCGCCCCCAACAAGAGGCAGGAACCGGGATGGATCAACCCCCCCGCCATGGTGTGGAGCCACGACAAGGAGGAGCATCTACGGGCCGCGTGGCAGGGAGACGCCATCGGGGCCGCGGACGTCCCGGACCTCCATGCGGGGCCAATCACGCACGCCCGCCCGGCGGCTACCCTTGCGGTGGCCCAACGGGGACAGCAGAACCCACAGTGGGTGGTCTGCATGTTCCGCCCGGCGGACGCGCACATCGTCGTCTGCGCCGCCGAGCGCCTGCCGGGGCCCGAAGCCGTGGTCCGCGTGGTGGAGTGTACCCGCATGATCGTCAAGGCGCTACGAGAGGGCGAACACCACGCCCTCCTGCTCCAGGTCCGGCTGAAGGACAAAGCCCGGGCGGCGAAGCCGGGGGTGTGGCGCAGCGGCGCACCCAGCCGACCTAGAGCTCCAGCTGGCGGTCCCGACCACAGTGTACCACTGGCTACAAGCCTTCCACGACCTGCCATGGAGGGGCAAACCTGACCGCCAAATCGGCTCCACGCACTGGCCCAAGAAGGTCCCTACCAGGACCGGCCCCTGCTGTACCCCTTTCACCATTTCCTGTCACTCCTATGGTCCTCCTTCTCACCAGGTTCTGCATGATCTTGCCCTATCCTGCACAATTTCCCACAAAAAATAGTAAAATATGGCTCCTTCACACAAATCCTGATCCCTTGCAATAACCAACTCCCAAGTACAATAGCTCAAATCCAAATAATCCACACTGAGGCCTTCCAAGGGTGTTTGAGGTCCCGCGCTGACACTCAACAACTCCTTTCAACACGCCAGTCGTCTCACGGTGCACACGGAGACACGGGCATTGGGCATGTACATAGAATTGCACCAAAATCAATAAAGAAGCCCTGAAATTGGCATATGAACACAAATTCAAGCAAAATTGCGGAAAGATGCAAACATACACAATCACAGCCATAGACCCCTCATTCCCTGGACTCAAGACCTTCCCTTGACTCGCCAACATGATGCCCTGAACCCAGTCAAATAAGATGGCTAAATGCCATGTGTCAAAAGTCACTACCCAAACCCCAAAAAATGTGTTCTTTCCCAAGCCTCTAAATCCTAGCCCAATAGGGGAGGTGGCGTGTCATGGCCTAGAGTGGCACTCAGGACCATGCCCTACCCTGACATGACTTTGGTTGGACTTGGAGTTGATTGGGCTTGGAGAAATGCCCCATGCAGATGACCTCACAACCTAACAAAATTAGGCAAATCACACCATAGTGCCCAAAATTCAATTATATACTCAAAAATGCATACGGCAAATATTCAAATGCTCCATGCATGTGTCAAACCCGAAAGTAATATACAAGGGTGATATAGACCAAAGGTCCATGCCCAAGAATACCCCAACATTGGCTCCCAAACTCCTCCGGATATACACATGCCATGCTTCACAAATCAACTCACGAATTTGAGACCTATTGTGAGGCCTCGTGTGCCACGCCAAAGTGACCTCGTGATCCGGCATATGGTGAGGTGCAAAACCGAAGCATATGCCAACAGATAAGCAACATACCATAGTTCACGGATCTCTAGGCACTTTACTGTTAGCCGACCAGTTGAGCACATAAAATACAAAAATGAGCATAAAATGAGGTCAAAAACATGCAAATGTTGCTAAATTCAAGATAATCACAATAGTACATAACTTCGCTCACCCATGGTATCAACATATGGTTCAAAACACAATTGCTTCGGACTTTTTGCGAACAATCCCCCCACTTGGATCCCCACATGGACGCATAGGGAAACCTTAGAACCTCCTCACGACACGCACCATGAAAATGGGAAAATTGATAGTGGCGCTTGTGGGTCGCTCCGTAAGCCTCCCCACATGCACTATATGTGCGGTGGACTTAGTCTAGCGCTATGGAGCACACCATTTGGACATGGGCAAAGCCTTTGCCACGTGCGACTCCATGTATCTTCCTACAACCGGAGATATATAAAATGGGCGTGAGCATATCGAAGCACATACCATGCATATAACACATACCCTGCAAAATGGCTCCCACCATGGTATGCCATGCCCCTCCACGGCCATAACGTCACGTTAAAAGTACGTAGGAACCAAAGGAAAGTTTCTATGCAACACCAACACTCATGCGATACACTCGAAAGTCGCATTAAAATATTCGGTTGCATGGTCCAAGAGTTATAAATCACTTTCTACCCTCTTGACCATTATCCCTTGCTACACCGGGCATGTGTACACATCAAAGGCGTGTGACGCTTCTTAAATTAGGTTGAGACCAAGGCAATTCCAGCCCATATCTCAAAAATGAAATTCCTCGCAGTGAGCTGGAGATATGATTTTTCAAAGTGGCCTCACGAATCAATTTTGTTTCGCCTATATCTCCAAGAAAAATGAAGGGGACAAAAAAAGGAAGGTTGATTCGTGATCGGGGAAAAATGCAGGACCACTCGAAATTCATCATATCCAGTGCGGCGACCTCGAAATCGAAAATCCGATTCTGAATGTCTGAAAAAATCGGATTGATTTTGCGAGTGTATAACATGAAAATTGCGGAAGCAACGAACCCTTTTCTGATGAAATTTGACCCTTCATCGGGGTTTCCGCTAAAATATCTGGATATAACAGTTAACCAATCGGTTACCGCAAAATTGCGAGCCAACTGCCAGTCGCCGATACATTGACAATCAGAATGGATACCTCAAAAATTACGGAAATATTATGATAAAAAAACCCTGTTGATTCCTGATATTTTGATATATAAATCTCAGTCGGCGCCTCGGTATTGAATGTGGCCGCTCATAGCTGGAATGGCCAAGCCTATCACACTATCACATCAGGTCAGGTCAGGTGGATGGGAGAGTATGATATCAGCCAATGGCGGCTTGCCGGCCCATAGATACACACCCCAAGTGACCCAAAGATGGCCACGGGGGTCCGAACCGGCTTCACCCCCCTTCTCAGAGCGTTGTATTCGCTCGGAAGTCATTGAAGAGAGGACGCAAGGACCCCAATGGGCTCCAACCCCCCCCCCCCCATGTCCCAAGGATACATGGAGGCCCCACATACGGCGTAGGCGTCCCCCATGCCCCAAGGGAGGGGTGAGGACACTCAAAATTGGTGCCCTACGCCATATCCGGTCTCCTCTTGATCTACAACATGGACCAAGGGGATCAAAGGTACAGAAAACGTCGTCGACCAGTCTAATTACGTATACCACAATGAAATATATATGTGGAGACCGAGTGAAGGGGGTATATGGCCAATCAAGGCCCAAAAATCCCCAGATGAACGCCCTCAGGCGTCTCCCAAGCACAAAAACAAACATAAATGCCAAGAGGGATCCATTACGGTGCTTTAGCAGCCACGCAATGGACCAACACGTCCTTGACATCCAAGGAAATGTTCTCCCTCCTTTAGATAACCCATCCAGACCGTAGTATACCTCGGCACAAAACTGCTCGGAGGTTCCCACGAATCTCTGTATGCGGCAAATCCCTTCCAACTGACCTTATATAGCTCCCCCCGGGTGTCCCCGGGTCTGGCTTGTCCATCAGGATCTTCTCGGCGGTGAAATCGTCGTCCTCAACCTCGTCATCCGAGTCCACATCGCTGGCTGTGAACTCGAAGGTGACGGGACGTCCGCTGGGGTCTGGTGCTCGGGGACGAAGCTGGGTGTGGTCGCGGTCAAGGATCTTGTTATCCCCCACACGAACCGCATACACTTCCTGCCCGACCTTCCGAACAATTACCCCCGGCACATACCAAGACGCCCGCCGATGCCTTGACAGGACATCCTTTTGGTGCCGCTCCACCCATACGGTATCTGTGAGGGCATTTTTTTGGACTTTTCCCCGCTTGAAATACTTGCCCGTCTTCTCATGCTCGTCCTGAAATGCTTTGCACACCTTGGCCGCCGTGTCGTCCGCCTCAGCCATCATAGCACTCGCATCCCGGGCTACCTTGCCATGGTTCAACCACGGGAGAGTGCGTGACACTCAATCCCATAGGAACAGGATACGACGAGGCGACAGTCCAGTGGGCCCCGGAAGGTCGTGGTACGCCTGGAGAACTCTCCACAGCGAATTATACCAATTCCGGCCCGGTTCGTCAATGTGCAACTGGCGGAACTTCTCAAACATCTGCCGGCCGGCCACCTCAGCCTGGCCATTTGACCGGCTGTGGTACGCCACGGTCTTGGCGTGCTGAATCCCCATGTGCTTGCACATCGTCTTGAACCACGTCCCCACAAATTGACTGCCCCGATCGCTGCAGATGACAGCTGGGACATCAAAAATCGTCAGCCAATGCCTAATCATGGCGTTGGCGACGGTCTTGGCCTGCAGCCCCACTCCATGCTTGTCCTTCTTGTCCTTCTTCTTGGACTTCTTGCCGGGGACCGCCACGATATACCCGCTGTGCCTATCCACTGCCAGGATGACACAGTTGTAGGTCTCTCCTTCCACGGTGACCTTCGGCCAAGCGAATACATCCATGGCCACGGACCGCATGGGGGCCTCCGGTATAGCCGTATACGCCGGGTTGCCAACCGTGGAGTGGTTGGGGCTCTTCGTGGCCCGACACACGGGGCAGTCGCTGCAGTACTTGTCCAGGATGGCGTAGTACCCGGGTGGGAACTTGAAACGCCACTCCAGGTCCTGCTGCATCTTGTCCCGACCAGGATGCATGAGCTGGGCGTTATGCCAGTGGTCAATGAGCTCCTCCATTCGGTTCTCAGGGACGAATAGCTTGTCCTTGAGGAATAATTTGTCCCCATCCTTGGTCAAGCCCTCAAGCCATTCGTCGTCGGGCGGGGCACTCAAGGTATTGCAGTACCTGCTCCAGTGTTCGGATGCCGCATAGTCATCCGACCAGTCTTCTGTCAGCACGGACCTGACTAGCTCTACAGGGGCCACCATCCATTGCTCGAGGATGTCCTCTCGAATAGCTTGGACTCAGGCGCCCCGGAACTTGGCCAGGTCTGTACGGTCTGCCATCACCAAAAAGCACTTGACCCCCTGTTGCTCCATGGCCTTCTCAATCTCGATGATGCGCTTGGCCTCCTCGGTCTCCTCGGCGTCCCCATGGCTGGATATGTCCATGCATGCCTTGCCCGCGGGGTAGGCCCATCGACTGAGGCAATCTGCCACAGTGTTGTCCTTCCCCGGGACGTATACGACGCTGAGGTCAAATTTGGCGAACGTCTCATGCCATCGGGCCCTCCTCGCCGCTGGTCCCGAGGGGGTGTCGACGTGCTCGTTGTGCCAGCTCTGTAAGCACTGATGGTCCGTGCAAACCACCACCGGTTGTAATCCGATGTGGCCAGACCACTTCCTGAGCGCACAAACAATGGCGTACGTCTCCTTCTCCCTCGCGGTCCAGGTTCGACGTTGGCCCTCGGCCAGGATCCCGCTCCAAAACGCCACGGGTACGTGCGACCTGTCATCCCGGACCTGCTCGAGGACTGCCCCTACAGCATAGTCCGAGGCATCCGTCCGTAGCACGAATCCCTTGTTCGGGTCCACCAGGAATAGCCCCAGCTGCCCCAGGAGTCGCTCCTTCAGGCGGCTGAACGCATGTTCGGCCTCAGGGGTCCAGGCAAGCTTCTTCTTGCTCCCCTTCCGGCCATCCAACTTCCCCACCTGCAGCATCTTGTGCAGCGGGCCCGATAGTTCCGCATACATCCGGACATAGCCCGAATAGTAATTGCAGAACCCCATGAAGCATCGGAGTTCGCTGATGGTCTGGGGCTTCTCCCAGTGGTGCAGGGACGCCAGCTTCCCAGGCATGGGACGGCGTTGCCCGTGACCAACCACGTGACCCGCAAACTCCACTTCCTTCACGAAGAGTGAGGCTTTGGTGGGCTTGCACACCATGTTGTGCTTGTCCAGCTCGCTGAGCACTTGGCACAGACCCTTCTCATGCAGTTCGATGAGCTCGTCCTCAGTCATGTCTTCCGTGCCGGACCCCATGATGATGTCATCCACAAAGGGGTCGGCACAGTCCCGGACAGGACCGAGTAGGTCCTCCATCATGCGCTGGAAAGCGGCGTTGCCATTCTTGCCGCCCATAGGCACCACTTTCCACTGCATGGGCCCCAGCGGCGTCGACATCGCTGTGCAGGGCCTGGAGTCCGGGTGTAGCGGCATCTGGTGATAGCCGTGTTTCAGGTCTAACACCGTGAAGATCCGCTTTTTTTGTTGCTTTTGGAGGATGGTGTCGATCAGAGGAAGCGAGTACGAGTTGTGCTCGGTTTGCTCGTTCAAACCCCTGTAATCAACCACCAACCTCCACTCGCCCTTCTCTTTCTTGGGCACGATAAAGACTTGGCTGGTCCACTCACTGTCGGAGGGTTCGATCCAGCCCCGCTCAATGAACTCGGCCAACAACTTCTTCATGGCCTCGGCTCGATCGCCCTGAAGTTGGTACTCCCGATGACGATAGATCTTGGGGTTCGGCTTCAGCTTGATCCTTGCTGTGCCAAACCTCCCACGATCTGGAGGGTTCTTGTTGGCGACGCCATCGAATAGCCGCGGATAGGCATTTATCAGCCTCTCCTTCAGCTCGGCGACCTTCGGGTTCTCCTGGGCTTCTTCAGCCGCTTGCTTCGGTATCGATACAACCGACCGCACTGCGGTATAGGCCTTCCTGGGTCCGAGTCCGACTTCTCCTCGTCCGATATGGCATCTTCATCGTCGTGGGGCGTGCCTCCCACCGATAATCTTCGGAAATTTGCGGCATTGGCCTGGTTCTTGTCGCTACCGGCCCCCATTCTTGGAAAATCCAACGTCGGCGCGTTCGACCGAACCGGACCATCATATTGGTCGGCGATGTGATCCATGACCCTCGCCACGAACTCATCCTTCTCGTCCTTGCCGGTGACCAACATCTTGTCATCCCACCAATGCGGAGATGTGACCATTTCTCGCCCCTTCTTGGCTGCCACACGGTCGTGCATCCCCATCTGCATGTAGTTGACGACGTGGTCGATCTCGGCGTGGGACAGGACGTCAGTGCGGTCCATTGGCTGAACCTTCCCCTCCTTGGGCTCAAACATGGCCCGCATGGGCACCGCCTCAACCCTACGGATGAATGCTTCATCACCCGTGGGCTGGGCTTGCGCCCCATCCACCAGGAAAGCCTTGGTACCCCACGCTTGACCCGGGGAGGGCATTGATAAGCCCTTGGCGTCGATGAACAACTCCTCCTCTGACCCGAATGACATCTCGTTCAGGGTGATGGAATCCAGCGTCGACTTGAGACCTTCCAGCGGACATGGGGTGGATCCTATGCCGGTTATGACCAGCATCCCCTTTGCCCTATCCGCGACGATCTTCTCCACCGTACGTCTGGTATTTTCCAGGGAGCCATGCCAATACATGGGCCCCCACTCCTTCAAACCCCAATGCCTGTGCGAGGCTGAGTCTCCTCGATGCCAATGCCTCCTACACTTCCTCAAAAGTGGGGCATCCCGGGAAGCGAAGACGTCCGTCTCGGGCGCTTCGGCTCCCAGCGTCTGGATCATCCTGGCATACAACTGCGGCGCCATTCCATACTCTGTGAGCTGAACTCCGCGGTCTCCTCTGGACTTGGCAGCCACAGCTTGCACCTCTTGGGCGATCCGATCCTCTTCCTCAGCATTCCATTGGGATGATCCGCATGCATAGTCCGTGGACAGCCATGTAAGGCATTCATCATCCTCCCGGACCAGCGTTGCACGATGGGGAAGGGCTCCAATGGCGTTTCCCACCATGAAGTCATACCCCATGATCATATCCCAATCTGTAATGTCGGCCGGATAGAAGTTCCCGGATAGAGTGCTTCTCTTCGCCAAATCAGGGCGCTTCAAGCGCTCATGCTCCCAGAATTCCATACTGATAGTGGTCTCATGGGTGCCAGCACCCAAAATCTCTCCATTGGCCATCTTCCGGCGTACCGGTCTACGGCTGGGCTGCAGGGATTCCTCCTTGAACAACCCTCTCCGGACCAGGCTCACCTGGGCACCCGTATCCACCAAAACATCCACCACCAACTCCTCTTGTCCGCACCGTACACGCACCTTCAAGTGCAACTGCCGCTCGTCACCCTGCGGTGTATGGACGACTCTCACGGCATGCAACTCTAGCACATCCGGGTGCATCAGGACTTCAAGGGTATGGTCACGGATGGTGTAGATCCTGGGCTGGTCCTGCCCATCCACGGGGCTCTCCGTGGTCGCTCCTTCTTTCTTGCCACGTCCCTTGCCCACATACACTTCCCTTGGCAGGGCGCTCCAGGAGTTGGGAGTGACGAAACTCAGTGGTTTTGGCTCTTCTGGAGCCTTCTTCGGCACCTGATGTGCCTTCGCTTTCTGTAGGATTCCACTGATTTTCGGAGGAGAGGCCTACGGGGTCCCACTCCCGTGGGGGCTCCTTTAAAGTGGCCTGCCGCAGCTCCCTCCTGCTGCCATCCGCCCAGACTTTGTTCGCCACGTTGCTGGGCTTTGAGTTCCTCCAACGTCCTCAACATGTCCTCAGCAACCTCCTTGATTGACCTCACGCATCGGTCTGGGCCGGGTCCTCCACCAAAGCCTTTTCCTCCGCCTTTCCCTTGGCCCTTTCCTTGGCCTTTTCCACCGTCTCCGCCCTTTGCCTTCCAATCGGCAATTCGTTGCTCCTTGGGCTTCTTGTCGGGATGGGCGGCGAAGTAGGCCTTCTTGTCAGCCTCATATACCTTGCAATGCCCCCGGTCATGTGCATGGTTGTTCCCCTTGCCGTAGCAGACCCAGCAACTGTCCTGCTGTGATCTGTACTCGCGGAATGAGAGCGGCGGGTTCCCGATCCTCCGCGGTTCCTTGCGGTTCTTGTTGAACCTTGGGTCCAGGCGGTTCCACCTGGACCTGTCCTGCCCATGCTCCTTCATATTGTGCGCTACGAACGCAAAGAAGTGGGCTTCTTCATGATCTTCTTGGGTGGTCTTGGTCCAGAGATCATGGCCGCTTTCACTCCCTTCCTCCGCGGTGCCGACGGTTTCCTCCTTGACCTCTCGGTGTTGGCGATCTTCCGGATGACCTCGATGTCCATGGCCCTGTCGATCCTGCACGTGGGCCTCGTTCTTGGCGTTGAGCTTCAGCTCCACCGTGATGTACTTCACGATCTCGTCCAGGCTCATGCGGGCGAAGATGACCTGCATCCTCAGCGGCTCTCCGCGCCTCCACTCCGCGTTGTTGAGGCGCATCAGCCTTTGCCCCATGGTGTCACCGAATACCTCCATGTAGACGGCGTTCTTCAACCCCAACATTCGGCTGGGCTCGCCGAGGTTTCGCCGGAAAAACTCTATTATACCGGCGTGGGTGTCCTTCGATGCCATGATCTGTACGGGCACGCGCCTCTTTGCTCTCTTCTTCTCCTCGTCCTCCACCTTCTTCTTCCAGTGGCCGGGGAGGGCGTCCTTGAGCAGGTGTCGGATCTCGCTGGACTCATTCCAGTCCTCCACCAGCTTGAGGCTTCTTCGGTACTTGCGGATATACCGATTCCATTCCCGGACCCGCAACTGCCCGTGCTCCAGCGGCAGCGGAATGGACCACAAATCCTCCAACTTCTGGTTGGCGGCGTCCACTCGCTCCTCTGCTACCATAAAGAAGGTCCCTACTAGGACCGGCCCCTGCTGTACCCCTTCCACCATTTCCTGTCACTCCTATGGTCTTGCTTCTCACCAGGTTCTGCATGATCTTGCCCTATCCTGCACAATTTCCCACAAAAAATAGTAAAATATGCCTCCTTCACACAAATCCTGATCCCTTGCAATAACCAACTCCCAAGTACAATATCTCAAATCCAAATAATCCACACTGAGGGCTTCCAAGGGTTTTTGAGGTCCCGCGTTGACACTCAACAACTCCTTCAACACGCCGGTCGTCTCACGGTGCACACCGAGACACGGGCGTTGGGCATGTACAGAGAACTGCACCAAAATCAATAAAGAAGCCCTGAAATTGGCATATGAACACAATTCAAGCAACATTGGTGAAAGATAGAAACATACACAATCACAGCCATAGACCCCTCATTCCCTGGACTCAGGACCTTCCCTTGACTTGCCAACATGATGCCCTGAACCCAGTCAAATAGGATGGCTAAATGCCATGTGTCAAAAGTCACTACACAAACCCCAAAAATGTGTTCCCTCCAAAGCCTCTAAATCCTAGCCCAATAGGGGAGGTGGAGTGTCATGGCCTAGAGTGGCACTCAGGACCATGCCCTACCCTGGGATAACTTTGGTTGGACTTGGAGACGATTGGGCTTGGAGAATTGCCCCATGCTGATGACCTCACAACATAGCAAAATTAGGCAAATGACACCATTGTGCCCAAAAATCAATTATATACTCAAAAATGCATACGGCAAGTATTCAAATGCTCCATGCATGTGTCAAACCGGAAAGTAATATACAAGGGTGATATAGACCAAAGGTCCATGCCCAAGAATACCCCAACATTGGCTCCCAAACTCCTCCGGATATACACATGCCATGCTTCAAAAGTCAACTCACGAATTTGAGACCTATTGTGAGGCCTCGTGTGCCACGCCAAAGTGACCACGTGATCTGGCATATGGTCAGGTGCAACACCGAAGCATATGCCAACAGATAAGCAACATACCATAGTTCACGGATCTCTAGGCACTTTACTGTTAGCCGACCAGTTGACCACATAAAATACAAAAATGAGCATAAAATGAGGTCAAAAACATGCAAATTTTGCTAAATTCAAGATAATCACAATAGTATATAACTTCGCTTACCAATGGTATCAACATATGGTTCAAAACACAATTGCTTGGGACCATTTGCGAACAAGCCCCCCCCTTGGATCCCCACATGGACGCATAGGGACACCTTCGAACCTCCTCACGACACGCACCATGAAAATGGGAAAATTGATAGTGGCGCTTGTGGGTCGCTCCGTAAGCCTTCCCACATGCACTACATGTGCGGTAGACTTAGTCTAGCGCTATGGAGCACACCATTAGGACATGGGCAAAGCCTTAGCCACGTGCGACTCCATGTATCTTCCTACAACCGGAGATATATAAAATGGGCGTGAGCATAGCGAAGCACATACCATGCATATAACACATACCCTCCAAAATGGCTCCCACCATGGTATGCCATGCCCCTCCATGGCCATAACTTCACGTTAAAAATACGTAGGAACTCAAGAAAAGTTTCTATGCAACACCAACACTCATGAGGTACACTCCAAAGTCGCATTAAAATATTCGGTTGCATGGTCCAAGAGTTAGAAATCACTTTCTACTCTCATGACCATTATCCCTTGCTACACCGGGCATGTGTACACATCAAAGGCGTTTGAAGCTCACTAAATTAAGTTGAGACCAAGGCAATTCCAGCCCATATCTCAAAATTGAAATTCTTCGCAGTGAGCCGGAGATATGATTGTTCAAAGTGGCCTCACGAATCAATTTTGTTTCGCCTATATCTCTAAGAAAAATGAAGGAGACAACAAAAGGAAGGTTGATTCGTGATCGGGGAAAAATGTAGGACCACTCGAAATTCATCATATCCAGTGCGGCGACCTCGAAGTGGAAAATCCGATTCTGAATGTCTGAAAAAATCGGATCGATTTTGCGAGTGTATAACATGAAAATTGCGGAAGCAACGAACCCTTTTCTGATGAAATTTGACCCTTCATCGGGGTTTCCGCTGAAATATCTGGAAATAACAGTTAACCAATCGGTTACCGCAAAATCGGGAGCCAACTGCAAGTCGCCGATACATTGAAAATCACTACGGATAGCTGAAAAATTACGGAAACATTATGATAAAAAAACCCTGTTGATTCCAGATATTTTGATATATAAATCTCAGCCGGCGGCGCCTCGGTATTGAATGTGGCCGCTCGTAGCTGGAATGGCCAAGCCTATCACACTATCACATCAGGTTAGGTCAGGTGAAAGAGAGTATGATATCAGCCAATGGCGGCTTGCCGGCCCATAGATACACACCCCAGGTGACCCAAAGATGGCCACGGGGGTCGGAACGGGCTTCATGGCAAGCGTGGCTGCAGGCAGACGCGCAGCGCGATGCCGTCCGGAGTCTCTGGCCCGCGCCCGCGACACGAGCCCTCGATGCGGCGGCCCCGGGCCGCGCGCTGGCGCCACCACGGTTCCACGGGCCAACCTGCCCTTCGAACCAGGATGGAGGGCGCCATCCGGAAGTCGGTGCCGCTCCCCCCGGCGCGAGGGGCCACGGAACCAACGAAATGCCCCCTGTGTGCAGCAAAATACTACACAAGCGGGGCAATGCCCGAACACCTGGCGTTGCACGCAGTGCACGCTGCAGCCCCGGTGGACAACAAGGAGGCGGCCTCCAACATCCTGCAAGGGAGGGCACGGAGGTCCCCATGGCACGCCCCGTACGTCCGGCGCCCCCCGCCCCAGGCGGCGGACCACGCAGACGGCGATGAGGAGGCACCCGGAGCGGCCCCGGGGACCGGCGGCGCGGCCCAACAAGGGTCCATCCCCGCGGGGCTGGCCCCCCTGGCCCCCCTGTCGGCCCCGCTGGGAACGGGCTCTCCGCACCCCATGGCCCAGGCGCACCCGGGAGCCCTGGCTGCACCAGCGCACCCAGCGGCGATGCCGATGCCGGATGGCTGACTCCAGGAGGACGAGGCGGACGACGCCCTATGCCTCCTCTCGTGGAACCTGCGCAACAGCCTCGTACCGCCAGACCGGTCCCTCCGCGACACGCTCCGGCGGCGCCGGGGGCCGGCGGCCTGTACCGACAAGGAGCACCTCATCACCGGCATGCCATCCCAGGAGGGGGGCTTTGCCATCATGCTTCAGGAAACAGGGATCGCCACCCGGGCGCAGGAGATGCACGTGGCCGCGGCGCTCCGGCCGGGACAAGGGGTGCACCCCCTTCTTCAGCAGCCGACTGGCGGAGACGGGAGCCACTTCCACCTGGAGAGGGGGGGGCCTCCTCACCGCGGTCAGCAGCAAGTACGTGGCGGAGCACGAGGTGCTCAGTTTCACGGAAATCGTTCCCGGAAGGCCGCGGCCCTGGAGATCCGCACGGACGGGGGAAGCCTCACCCTCATCAACATCCACGAGCCGCAAGCAGGCCCGCACCCGTGGGCGGGACGGGCGGCGTTCTGGGCCGACATACAAATGTATGCCACGGCACGCAGCCTCGGTGGGAGACACCCGGTGGTCATTGCGGGTGACACCAACGTCTACATGGATGCCACCTCCAACCCGGCCACGGAGCACTTCCGCGCGGGCTGGGAGGCCTGCGGTTTCCGGAGGGCCACGGCAGGCGGCGAGGAGGACATGACCCCCACGCTCCACCTGTCCAGGCACAGGGTGGACACCTTCCTGGTCAACGAAACCCCTCCTGCCGTGGTCCCTGCGAGAAAACGTCTGGGCTCGCGGCATGGCACACCCCCAGGTGATCGGCTCGGACCACCTCCCGGTCCGCCTGGCCTTGCCGGGCCTCCTCAACGCAGCGGGGCGCGCGGCGATGCCCACCCCCTACAGCCACACGGAGGGCCGCCTCCTCCCGTACGACGCCGAGGCCGCGCCTGTCCAACACTGCCTGTGGGCGGCGGTCACCGCTGCGCAGGATGAACCCTCCCCGGCGCCCTGGCTGGGTCCCGCAGAGCAGCACGCCTACGGGTCCATGCCCGCGGCTGCGGTGGACAAGGTGTTCGAACACCTCCACGCGGCGCATGACGCCCTAGCGCGTGTGGTGGGACGCCGGCAGCGGTCCCCGGCGGGGATGGACCCGGCAGAGGGTGACCCCCCGGAGAGCGGAAAGCGGCTCCAGGCGGCGGTCCTCCGCTATGATACCCTGGCAGCGTGCGCGCCGGCGGCGTACCAGGCGGACGCGGCATGGCATTGCATGTGGTCCGAGGCGGCGCTCCGGCTCGCCGAGGAGCTGCGGGGTGCGTCGCCCGGGTTCTGCCCGACCACAAAGGGCCAACTACAGGAGGAGCTGGAGAGGCAAGCAGCCGCCCTCAAAGAGGACATTCGCCAACTCCGCGCACTCCTGGCGGCAGACCGCAAGTGCGCCATCAAGGACTTCTGGCTCCGTCACGCCCCCGACATCCCCGAGCGCTGGAAAGCCGTGCGGGGAGCCATAGAGGTAGAGGTCCCGGGCCCGTCAGGCCTCTGGAACGTGCGGGTCCCCAACACCCAAACGCTCCTCACGGAGGCCCACGACGTGATGTTCGCAGTTCGCGCCTTCTGGCAGGAACTGTATGACAAACGGCCGGTGGACCTCCCAGGCTTCCAGGCATTCCTCGGCCGCCATGTCCCCCGGGTCCCTGACGGGGCCTGGACAAAGGTCCGGCAGTACTCCATGCAGGACCTGCAGTCCGCCCTGGACAAGGCCGATAGCAAGGCCCCAGGTCCCAACCACGTGGAGGCCCGTTTCATCAAGGCCCTCCCGGCACCCGTCCAGTGGCTCCTGGTCCACTCCTACCGGGCCATTCTCCGCGGCGCCCCGCCACCGATGCACTGGAGGGACGCGCACATGTGGCTCAGCCCCAAGGTACCGGGCTCCGCCAGACTGGACGACTAGAGGCCCATAGCCCTGGGCCAGCTGGACACAAAGCTGTTCACGGGCCCCCTCACCCAGCGCATCACAGAAGTGCTCACACGGCACGGAGTGGTCAGCGACTGGCAGCAAGGGGCCCTCCCTGGCTCCAACACAGGCCACCCACTGTTCATGGCGCAGCGGCAGCTCCAGTGGGGAAGGACATTTTCTCCTTCGACGCCCACAAGGCTGTCGACACCACCCCGCACGGCGCCCTCCACCTCATCCTGCGCCACCTCTCCGTGCCGCCGGGGGTCATCGACCTCCTGCTCTTCCTCCACATGTGCGCCAGGCTGCGCATCGTCACCGCACATGGGCTAACGCAGCCCGTCCACATGCTGCGCGGCGTCCGGCAGGGCAACCCCGAGAGCCTGCTGCTGTACGCGCTCCTCCTGGAGCCCCTGATCAGGGCGCAGGGGCACCGCCTGCGCCCGCCGGGAGGGGCCGAGCAAGGCCTCATCGAGGCCTACATGGACCAACTGCTGGTAGTGGCCCACACGCTGCAGCATTTCGTTGAGGGCGTGGAGGCGGTGACCGCGTACCTGGGGATGATGGGCATGGAGCTCAACCCCCGCAAGTGCGCCATGGCCACCACGGAGGGGGTCCCGGGCCTGCAGCTGCGCCTCTGTCCCCACCTGGAAAACCCATGGTACTAGGTACCAGCGGCGGACTCCGTCCCCTACCTGGGACTCCAACTGCAGCCGGACGGGGAGTTCTCCCTGCAGCGCAAGCACTGGCTGCGCCTGGCGGCGGTGCACCACTGGTGCATCAACACCCTCGGGCCACCCAAAGTGGTGCAGGACGTCATCCTGGCGACCCTCGGGGGGCTGACACAGTACGTCGCCGCTTTCATCGCCGACGACTCCGACACCGCGCGCCACCTGGACCGTATCACGGTCCAGGTCGCGAAGGACAGGGCGCGGTACGCCTTCGACGCCTCGCGGGACAGCCTGCAGGATGACCGGACCCTGGGGCTCACACGGGTACCAACGCGGAGCCAGCAGGCAGCGGTGGCCCTCATGGGTACACTCGTCCACCACCGCTCAACCTCCGTGCGTGTCGAGGTCACCAAGATGTTCTGGGAAATAGCCGGCGCGCACGGAATATGTCCCGAGGTGCACTACCCCGTCTCAGAGTTTACAACTCTAGCGGGAGGTGACTGGGTCCACCGCATACCCCGGGCCCTGGCCGCCCTGGGAGTGGGGCTCTACAACCCCATCGCGTGCCCCAAGGCGGCCCACGTTCAACTACAGTCCCCACCGGGCAACATCGTCACGTTGCGCACCGTAAAGCTGCGACACCGCGACACGTGCCGTCTGACGGTGCCGCACACGACGCCGTGGCATGGGCACCACGGGCCACGCCACCCCTGGCCCGACAACGACGACCCGTGGCCCACGGCGGTGCGGGAATGCCTCAACCAATGCGCCGATGAACACCTCCACTATTGCCGCCGCGAGCAGGAGCTCAGCAACGATCCCGGGTGGCGCGACGCCTTGGTCCACCTCGTCCACACCACCGGCCCACGGGACCCCCGCCTGAGACTCGTCAACCCCACGACGGCTAAGCAGGACGCCCACACCGGCCCACGGGTGACCTCGGACGGCCTGCACCTCCACGTTGGGTGCTACCGCCGCCGGGGCGGCCTATCCCCCCCCTCACGGGGGGCGGCGTACCACCCGCCGGCAGCCCTCATGTACATCCTCCACGACGTACTCGCGGAAAGTGAGCACCGAGACCCTAACGCGGATGTGGCGTGGCCCGAGCCCTTGCGCCCCCGGCCCCACGCGCCGACGCAGGTGTGGTTGGTGACCACGGACGACCAATGCACCCCAGCGGCGGGGCAAGCGCAGCTCCAGGCAGAGTGGGTAATAGTGCACGTGGGGGCAGGCCAGCCCAGGCCCCGTGGACTCCCCCGTGGCACCGCCCTGCTGGTAGCTACAGGGGTGCCGCACGACCCACACATGGCTGTGCACGCACTGGAGGACCAGCCGGAGGACACGGGACACCTGGTGGTGCACCAGGGCGGGGGCCCGGCGTGGCTCAAGGAACATGTGACGGCACTCCGGTCCTGGGCAAGCACGATCGCCGGAGCAGAAATCCGGCTGCACAACCACCCAGCGATCAGCCCCGGCAACACCAGGGCGCTGAGCGTGGACCAACTGACCCCCAGCCACCCCGACGTCCGGTGGCACTCCGCCGACCTCAACGCGGGGTGGCTCAGCCTTACCGGGTACTACTGGATCCCGGAGGCCTTGGGCCACACCTCTTCCGACGCGTCAGGGCGCGGACCCTACAAACACGCCACCAGCGTCGCTCTTGCCGCCGACCTCACCCGCACGTGGCGGGTGGCCATCTCGGGCACGGTGCCCGACGGGGACGGGGTGGTCGCCTCTCTCCCCCTACAATACGGCGCCCGGGGACCATGGGTCCACACGGTGGACTCCAAAGTCATCCTCCACCTCCTGCGACACGCAGATTGCGAGCGGACTATGGGGGTCCCCGCGGGCGCGGCGAAGGTGGTCAACCAGATGCCCCTACGGTGGCTGCGGGACGGCCTGTGCGCGCGAGGGCGACACGCCAGGCACCCGTTCCGGTACGTCCGAGCCACCTCGCACCACAGTGACGCCCTACTGCACAAGGCGGACTGGGCGGCGTCCCAGGACACCACCCTGCAGAACACGCCCCCCGACCCTGGCCACGCCCAACTCATTGTCGCTGGTCATGACGGCCACCTCGATCTATAGCCCCCCACGATGCGGACGCTCGGCGAGGTTGCGCAGCGGGCGCAGACGGACCATGCACTGACGCACCGAGGACACACACCTCTGGGCGCGGCCCACGCAACAGCCTATGTCCAGCCCCGGGACCTCACCGCGACGGCCATCAACCGCCGGGCGCTGCGGGCCAGAGACGGCCACACGCCGGTGCAGCGCAGGCTCCGCGTCCGTAAGGAGCGGCTCTCCGGCGTCGCCGTCCTCCAACACCCGTGCCTCCTATGCGGCGGCCAGGAGGAAACCCCGGTGCACATGCACGTGGGGTGCGCCCACTCACGGCTCCTCTGGCCCCACTACCGCCAGGCGGTACACGAGGCGGCCCGCCACCTCCCAGCCCGGGGCAAAGCCCTGTGGGTGGCCCCGTGGCGCTCCGCAGGCGCCACATGGACGGAAGTCTTCTGCTCTGGGCTGGTGCCCGAGGACGCAGAGGCGCAGCTCTGCACCATAGCCCGCTACGACCCGCCGGGAGGGACCTCTGTGGGCGATTTCCTCCACCACATGCTCCGGCTGGGGGACTTCCCATGGGAGCTTGGCAACCAACGGCTGCAGCAACTCATCCGCGAGCCCCTAAGCGCGGTGGCCCGGGTGCACCGATGGCTCACCGCGGCAGAGGGCGACCACCCCCTCCCTCCCCCGCGCCCTGACAAGGACTTCGTAGCCTCCCTCCGTGTCGTGAATGGCACTCTGGAGTGCCAGCCACAAGAGGGCCCCCACCCGTACCGGGACATGCCGGGGGGTTTCTCGAAGCACCTACAAGACGCCCTCTTCCCACCGTGGATCATCGGGCGCGGCTCCATGACCGCGTGGGAGGCACGCATAGTGGGTGAGGAGTGGGCGCGAGAGTGGAGCCGGTGCTGCGCCGCCACGCGCGCCCCGGAGACCCCTGCGCAACGATACGCCGCCATCCCGCTCGAGGGATGGGGGTCGGACACCCGGCCAAGACCAACCGTGATCCGCGGGGCGGGACCGGACCACCCGTGGGACGCGGCGACGGGGGAATGGCTGCAAGCGGCCCCGGGGCCGCAAACAGGGTGGACTGGGGACGTGTCCTCACTCGTCAGGACGCACGTCCCCCCCGGCATCGTCCTTCACGCCGCCCACGTACTCCGGGCTACGGAGATCATATATCGCACGAAGTCGCCCCCCCCTACCCTGGAGGTAGGGGGGGGGGTAGGGGGGGTAGGGGGGGTGATTCGGGGGGGTAGGGGGGGGTTGGGGGGGGGGTCGAGAAGGTAGGGGGGGGGTACGGGGGGAGAAGGCGGTGCACACACAAGGCGGAACACACAGAAGGCGGCCTGTAGCCACCGCAGGAGTCTTGTTATTTAAGGGGCCACAGGCAAGGCGGTGCACACAGAAGGCGGTGCACACACAAGGCGGAACACACAAAAGGCTGTCTGTGGCCACCGCAGGAGTCTTGTTATTTAAGGGGCCACAGGCAAGGCGGTACACACAGAAAGCGGTGCACACACAAGGCGGAACACACAAAAGGCGGTCTGTAGCCACCGCAGGAGTCTTGTTATTTAAGGGGCCACAGGCAAGGCCGTATACACAGAAGGCGGTGCACACACAAGGCGGAACAACAAAAGGCGGCCTGTGGCCACCGCAGGAGTCTTGTTATTTAAGGGGCCACAGGCAAGGCGGTACACACAAAAGGCGGTGCACACACAAGGCGGGCTGTGGCCACCGCAGGAGTCATGTTATTTAAGGGGGGTGCGGGGCTGGCCCCCGCGTCGAGCAAAGCGAGCCGTCTGTCGAGCGAAGCGACCCGAAGGTAGGGGGGGGGGAGGTAGGGGGGGGAGGTAGGGGGGGGGGCGACTTCACGGAGATAGGCAAATGGGGACACAACACGTCTACCGTCCGATGGCACCCCCCAGAGGACGGGGCCGCCCAGCTCGCCGTGGCGCACTTCAAAACTGGGGGGCCGGTATACGACGACGCCCTGTCCCGGCTGGGCGACACCCAGGGGCCCTTGCTCCTCATGCTCCCAACCGACCTTGCAGAGGCGCTGCGCCAGGAGCTGGACGGCTGCGAAGGGCTGCGAGTGGGCTGGGAGGCAGTCACGGACGGCACCCTACTGGCCCTCCTCCACCGGGACGCCGCAAACAGGTGCCAATGGGATACGCTGGCGCCCCACCTCACCGGGCGCCACGTGTACATGGCAACCCCCCCCCCAGGGCACCCCCGCCCGGCCTGGGACGACCTCATCGCCGCCTTCCACGACCACGGGATTTTCCCCGACCACAGGAGGCGGGAGGTCCAGCGGGAGACGCTCGGCAGGGGCTACCGGCACCGCGTCCGCGCCCGCCTGCTGGAGATCCGGGACCCCGTCCGACAGAGGTGGGACGACCTCTGGCTCCGCCATCTCGACCCTTGGTCGCCGCCCTCCCACCTCCCACACACCTGCCAACTCTGCGGGGAATGCGACACGGTGTCCTTCGCAGCGCCCACAGGCGCCAACAGGTGCGCGCGGTGCGCCCAGGTGGCCGCGTGCCCCTGGCCCGAACCTCCCGCGGGCCCGCGCAGCCGCACGGAGGAGGAGGCCTTGCACCGGCGCATCGAGGGGGGACACGCCCCCTCACACGAACGCGCGGGCCCCGAGGGCGCTGCCCTTCTGTGGATCCACGTGCACCTGCGGAACCCCATATCCGTTGCGCACTAAAGAAGGTCTCTACCAGGATCGGCCCCTGCTGTACCCCTTCCACCATTTCCTGTCACTCCTATGGTCTTGCTTCTCACCAGGTTCTGCATGATCTTGCCCTATCCTGCACAATTTCCCACAAAAAATAGTAAAATATGGCTTCTTCACACAAACCCTGATCCCTTGCAATAACCAACTCCCAAGTACAATAGCTCCAATCCAAATCCACACTGAGGGCTTCCAAGGATGTTCGAGGTCCCGCGTTGACACTCAACAACTCCTTTCAACACGCCGGTCGTCTCACGGTGCACACCGAGACACGGGCGTTGGGCATGTACAGAGAATTGCACCAAAATCAATAAAGAAGCCCTGAAATTGGCATATGAACACAATTCAAGCAACATTGGTGAAAGATGGAAACGTACACAATCACAGCCATAGACCCCTCATTCCCTCGACTCAGGACCTTCCCTTGACTTGCCAACATGATGCCCTGAACCCAGTCAAATAGGATGGCTAAATGCCATGTGTCAAAAGTCACTACACAAACCCCAAAAATGTGTTCCCTCCCAAGCCTCTAAATCCTAGCCCAATAGGGGAGGTGGTGTGTCATGGCCTAGAGTGGCACTCAGGACCATGCCCTACCCTGACATGACTTTGGTTGGACTTGGAGTCGATTGCGCTTGGAGAAATGCCCCATGCAGATGACCTCACAACATAGCAAAATTAGGCAAATCACACCATAGTGCCCAAACATCAATTATATACTCAAAAATGCATACGGCAAGTATTCAAATGCTCCATGCATGTGTCGAACCCGAAAGTAATATACATGGGTGATATAGACCAAAGATGCATGCCCAAGAATATCCCAACATTGGCTCCCAAACCCCTCCGAATATACACATGCCATGCTTCACAAGTCAACTCACGAATTTGAGACCTAATTTTGTGAGGCCTCGTGTGCCACGCCAAAGTGACCACATGATCTGGCATATGGTGAGGTTCAACACTGAATCATATGCCAACATATAAGCAACATACCATAGTTCACGGATCTCTAGGCACTTTACTGTTAGCCGACCATTTGACCACATAAAATACAAAAATGAGCATAAAATGAGGTCAAAAACATGCAAATATTGCCAAATTCAAAGTAATCACAATAGTATATAACTTCGCTCACCCATGGTATCAACATATGGTTCAAAACACAATTGCTTGGGACCATTTGCCAACAATCCCCCCACTTGAATCCCCACATGGACGCATGGGGACACCTTCAAACCTCCTCACGACACGCACCATGAAAATGGGAAAATTGATAGTGGCGCTTGTGGGTCGCTCCGTAAGCCTTCCCACATGCACTATATGTGCGGTAGACTTTGTCTAGCGCTATGAAGCTCATCATTGGGACATGGGCGAAGCCCTTGCCACGTATGACTCCACATATCTTCCTACAAACGGATATATATACAATGGGCGTGAGCATAACGAAGCACATACCATGCATATAACACATACCCTCAAAAAGTGGATCCCACCATGGTATGCCATGCCCCTCGATGGACATAACTTCACGTTAAAAATACGTAGGAACCCCAGGAAAGTTTCTATGCAACACCAACACTCATGCGATACACTCAAAAGTTGCATTAAAATATTCGGTTGCATGGTCCAACAGTTATATATCACTTTCTACCCTCTTGACCATTATCCCTTGCTACACCGGGCATGTGTACACATCAAAGGCGTTTGACGCTTTCTAAATTAAGTTGAGACCAAGCCAATTCCAGCCCATATCTCAAAACTGAAATTCCTCGCCGTGAGCTGGAGATATGATTGTTCAAAGTGGCCTCACGAATCAATTTTGTTTCGCCTATATCTCCAAGAAAAATGAAGGAGGCAACAAAAGGAGGGTTGATTCATGATCGGGGAAAAATGTAGGACCACTCGAAATGCATCATATCAAGTGCGGCGACCTCGAAGTCGAAAATCCGATTCTGAATGTCTGAAAAAATCGGATTAATTTTGCGAGTGTATAACATGAAAATTGCGGAAGCAACGAACCCTTTTCTGATGAAATCTGACCCTTCATCGGGATTTCCGCCAAAGTATCTGGAAATAACAGTTAACCAATCGGTTACCGCAAAATCGCGAGCCAACTGACAGTCGCCGATACATTGACAATCAGAATGGATACCTCAAAAATTACGGAAACAATATGATAAAAAAACCCTGTTGATTCCAGATATTTTGATATATAAATCTCAGCCGGCGGCGCCTTGGTATTGAATATGGCTGCTCATAGCTGCAATGGCCAAGCCTATCACACTATCACATCAGGTTAGGTCAGGTGGATGGGAGAGTATGATATCAGCCAATGGCGGCTTGCCGGCACATAGATACACACCCCAAATGACCCAAAGATGGCCACGGGGGTCCGAACCGGCTTCACCCCCCTTCTCAGAGCGTTGTATCCGCTCGGAAGTCATTGAAGAGAGGATGGGAGGACTTAAATGGGCTCCAACCCCCCCCCCCCATGTCCCAAGGACACATGGAGGCCCCACATACGGCGTAGGCGTCCCCCATGCCCCAAGGGAGGGGTGAGGACACTCAAAAACGGTGCCCTCCGCCATATCCGGTCTCCTCTTGATCTACAACATGGACCAAGGGGATCAAAGATAGAAAAACGTTGTCGGTCGACCTAAAGACGTATACCACAATGAAATACATATGTGGAGATCGAGTGAAGGGGGTATATGGCCAATCAAGGCCCAAAAACCCCCGGATGAACGCCCTCACCCATCCCCCAAGCACAAAGACAAACATAAATGCCAAGAGGGATCCATTACGGTGCTGTAGCAGCCACCAAATGGACCAACACGTCCTTGACATCCAAGGAAATGTTCTCCCTCCTTAGATACTCCATCCAGACCGTGGTATACCTCGGCACGAAACTGCTCGGAGGTTCCCACGAATCTCTAGATGCGGCAAATCCCTTCCACCGGACTTTATAAAGCCTCCCCCCCGGCGTCCCCGGGTCTGGCTTGTCCGTCAGGATCATCTCGGCGGTGAAGTCGTCGTCCTCACCCTCGTCATCCGAGTCCAGATCTTCGGCTGTGAACTCGAAGGTGACGGGACGTCCGCTGGGGTCTGGTGCTCGGGGACGAAACTGGGTATGGTCGCGGTCAAGGATCTTGTTATCCCCCACACGAACCGCATACACCTCCTGCCCGACCTTCCGCACGATTACCCCCAGCACATACCAAGACGCCTGCCGATGCCTGGACAGGACATCCTTGTGGTGCCGCTCCACCCACACGGTGTCTCTGAGAGCATTTTTTTGGACTTTTCCCTGCTTGAAATACTTGGCCCTCTTCTCATGCTCGTCTTGAAGTGCTTTGCACACCTTGGCCGCCGTGTCGTCCGCCTCAGTCATCATAGCACTCGCATCCCGGGCTACCTTGCCATGGTTTAACCACGGGCGAGTGCGTGACACTTGTTCCCGCAGGAACAGGTTACGATGGGGCGACAGTCCAGCGGGCCCCGGTAGGTCGTGGTACGCCTGGAGTACTCTCCACAGCGAACTGTACCAATTCCGGCTCGGTTCGTCAATGTGCAGCTGGTGGAACGTTTCGAACATCTGCCGCCCGGCCACCTCAGCCCGGCTATTCCACCGGCTGTGGTAAGCCACGGTCTTGGCGTGCCGAATCCCCATGTGCATGCACATCGTCTTGAACCACGTCCCCACAAATTGACTTCCCCGATGTTGCAGATGACAGCTGGGACATCAAAAATCGTCAGCCAATGCCTGATCATGGCATTAGCGACGGTCTTGGCCTGCAAACCCACTCCATGCTTGTCGTTCTTGTCCTTCTTCTTGGACTTCTTGCCAGGGACCGCCACGATATACCCGCTGTGCCTATCCACCGCCAGGATGACACAGTCTTAGGTCTCTCCTTCCACGGTGACCTCAGGCATGGCGAATACATCCATGGCCACGGACCGCATAGGGGCCTGCGGTATAGCCGTGTACACCGGGTTGCCTGCCTCGGAGTGGTTGGGGCTCTGTGTGGCCCAACACACGGCGCAGTTGCTGCAGTACTTGTCCAGGATGGCGTAGTACCCCGGTGGGCATTTGAAGCGCCACTCCAGGTCCTGCTGCATCTTGTCCCGACCAGGATGCATGAGCTGGGCGTTATGCCAGTGGTCAATGAGCTCCTCCATTGGGTTCTCAGGGACCAATAGCTTGTCCTTGAGGAATAATTTGTCCCCATCCTCGGTCAAGCCCTCAGGCCATTCGTCGTCCGACGGGGCGCTCACGGCATTCCAGTGCCTTCTCCAGTGCTCGGATGCCGCATAGTCATCCGACCAGTCTTCTGTAAGCACCAACCTGACTAGCTCTACAGGGGCAGCCATCCATTGCTCGAGGATGTCCTCTCCAATAGCTTGGACTCGGGCGCCCCGGAACTTGGCCAGGTCTGTACAGTCTGCCATCACCACAAAGCACTTGACCCCCTCTTGCTCCATGGCCTTCTCCATCTCGATGATGCGCTTGGTCTCCTCGGTCTCCTTGGCGTCCCCATGGCTGGAGATGTCCATCCATGCCTTGCCTGCAGGGTAGGCCCATCGACTGAGGCAATCCGCCACAGTGTTGTCCTTTCCCGGGACGTATACGACGCTGAGGTCAAATTTGGCGAACGTCTCATGCCATCGGGCCCTCCTTGCCGCTGGTCCCGAGGGGGTGTCGACGTGCTCGTTGTGCCAGCTCTGTAAGGACTGATGGTCCGTGCAAACCACCACCGGTTGCAATCCGATGTGGCTAGACCACTTCCTGAGCGCACAAACAATGGCGTACGTCTCCTCCCCTCGCGGTCCAGGTTCGACGTTGGCCCTCGGCCAGGATCCGGCTCCAAAACACCACGGGTACGTGCGACCCGTCGTCTCGGACCTGCTCGAGGACTGCCCCTACAGCATAGTCCGAGGCGTCCGTCCGTAGCACGAATCCCTTGTCCGGGTCCACCAGGAATAGCCCCAGCTTCCCCAGGAGTCGCTCCTTCAGGCGGCTGAACGCATCTTCGGCCTCAGGGGTCCAGGCAAGCTTCTTCTTGCTCCCCTTCCGGCCATCCAACTTCCCCACCTGCAGCATCTTGTGCAGCGGCCCCGATAGTTCTGCATACATCCGGACATAGCCCGAATAGTAATTGCAGAACCCCATGAAGGATCGGAGTTCACTGATGGTCTGGGGCTTCACCCAGTGGTGCAGGGACGCCAGCTTCCCAGGCATGGGACGGTGTTGCCCGTGACCAACCACGTGACCCGCGAACTCCACTTCCTTCACGAAGATTGATGCTTTGGTGGGCTTGCACACCATGTTGTGCTTGTCCAGCTCGCTGAGCACTCGGCGCAGATCCTTCTCATGCGCTTCGATGAGTTCGTCCTCAGTCATGTTTTCCGTGCCGGACCCGATGATGATGTCATCCACAAAGGGGTTGGCACAGTCCCGGACAGGACCGAGTAGGTCCTCCATCATGCGCTGGAAAGCGGCGTTGCCATTCTTGCCGCCCATAGGCACCACTTTCCACTGCATGGGCCCCAGCGGCGTCGACATCGCTGTGCAGGGCCTGGAGTCCGGGTGTAGCGGCATCTGGTGATAGCCGTGTTTCAGGTCTAACACCGTGAATATTTGCTTTTTTTGTTGTTTGTGGAGGCTGGTGTTGATCAGAGGAAGCGAGTACGAGTCGTGCTCAGTTTGCTCGTTCAAACCTCTGTAATCCACCACCAACCTCCACTCGCCCTTCTCTTTCTAGGGCACGATGAAGGCTGGGCTGGCCGACTCACTGTCGGAGGGTTCGATCCAGCCCTGCTCAATAAACTCGGCCAACAACTTCTTCATGCCCTCGGCCCGATCGCCCTGAAGTTGGTACTCCCGATGACGATAGATCTTGGGGTTCGGCTTCAAATTGATCCTCGCTGTGCCAAATCTCCCACGATCTGGAGGGTTCTTGTTGGCGACGCCATCGAATAGCCGCGGATAGGCATTTATCAGCCTCTCCTTCAGCTCGGCGACCTTCAGGTTCTCCTTGGCCTCTTCAGCCGCTTGCTTCGGTATCGATACAACCGACCGCACTGCGGTATAGGCCTCTTCCGGGTCCAAGTCCAACTTCTCCTCGTCCGATATGCCGTCCTCATCGTCGTGGGGCATGCTTCCCACCGATAATCTTCGGAAATTTGCGGCATCGGCCGAGTTCTTGTCGCTACCGGCCCCCATTCTTGGAAAATCCCACGTCTGCGGGTCCGACCCAACAGAACCATCATATTGGTCCGCGATGTGATCCATGACCCTCTCCACGAACTCATCCTTCTCGTACTTGCCGGTGACCAACATCTTGTCATCCCACCAATGCGGAGATGTGACCATGGCCCGCCCCTTCTTGGCTGCCACACGGTCGTGCATCCCCATCAGCATGTAGTTGACGACGTGGCTGATCTCGGCGTGGGACAGGACGTCAATGCCATCCATTGGCTGATCCGTCCCTTCCTTGGGCTCAAACATGACCCGCATGGGAACCGCCTCAACCCTACGGATGAATGCTTCATCACCCATGGGCTGGGCTTGCTCCCCATCCACCAGGAAAGCCTTGGTACCCCACGCTTGACCCGGGGAGGGCATTGATAAGCCCTTGGCGTCGATGAACAACTCCTCCTCTGGCCCGAATGACATCTCGTTCAGGGTGATGGAATCCAGCTGGACTTGAGACCTTCCAGCGGACATGGGGTGGATCCTATGCCGGTTATGACCAGGATCCCCTTCGCCCTATCCGCGACGATCTTCTCCACCGTATGTCTGGTATTTTCCAGGGAGCCATGCCAATACATAGGCCCCCACTCCTTCAAACCCAAATGCCTGTGCCAGGCTGAGTCTCCTCGATGCCAATGCCTCCTACAGTTCCTCAAAAGTGGGGCATCCCGGGAAGCAAAGACGTCCGTCTGGGGCGCTTCGGCTCCCAGCGTCTGGATCATCCTGGCATACACCTGCGGCGCCATTCCATACTCCGTGAGCTGAACTCCGCGGTCTCCTCCGGACTTGGCACCCACAGCTTGCACCCCTTGGACGATCCGATCCTCTTCCTCAGCATTCCATTGGGATGATCCGCATGCATAGTCCGTGGACAGCCATGTAAGGCATTCATCATCCTCCCGGACCAGCGTTGCATGATGGGGAAGGGATCCAATGGCGTTTCCCACCATGAAGTCATACCCCATGATCATATCCCAATCTGTAATGTCGGCCACATAGAAGTTCCCGGATAGAGTGCTTCTGTCCGCCAAATCAGGGCGCTTCAAGCGCTCATGCTCCCGGAATTCCATACTGATAGTGGCCTCATGGGTGCCACCACCCATAATCTCTGCATTGGCCACCTTCAGGCGTACCGGTCTACGGCTGGGCTGCAGGGATTCCTCCTTGAACAACCCTCTCCGGACCAGGCTTACCTGGGCACCCGTATCCACCAGAACATCCACCACCAACTCCTCTTGTCCACACCGTACACGCACTTTCAAGTGCAACTGCCGCGTGTCACCCTGCAGTGTATGGACGACTCTCACGGCATGCAACTCTAGCACATCCGGGTGCATCAGGACTTCGAGGGTATGGTCACGGATGGTGTAGATCCTGGGCTGGTCCTGCCCGTCCACGGGGCTCTCCGTGGTCGCTCCTTCTTTCTTGCCACGTCCCTTGCCCACATACACTTCCCTTGGTAGGGCGCTCCAGGGGTTGGGAGTGGCGAAACTCAGTGGTTTTGGCTCTTCTGGAGCCTTCTTCGGCACCTGATGTGCCTTCACTTTCTCTAGGATTCCGCTGATTTTCGGAGGAGAGACCTCCGAGGTCCACTTCCAGTGGGGGCTCCTCTAGACGTGGCCTGCCGCAGCTCCCTCCTGCTGCGATGCGCCAGGACTTTGTCCACCACGTTGCTGGGCTTCCAGTTCCTCCAACGTCCTCAACACGTCCTCAGCAACCTCCTCGATTGATCTCACGCGTCGGTCTGGCCCGGGTCCTCCACCATAGCCTTTTCCTCCGCCTTTCCCTTGGCCCTTTCCTTGGCCTTTTCCACCGTCTCCGCCCTTTGCCTTCCAATCGGCAATTCGTTGCTCCTTGGGCTTCTTGTCGGGTTGGGCGGCGAAGTAGGTCTTCTTGTCCTCCTCATATACCTTGCAATGCCGATGGTCATGTGCATGGCTGTTCCCCCTGCCGTAGCAGACCCAGCAACTGTCGTGCTGTGATCTGTACTCGCGGAACGAGAGCGGCGGGTTCCCGATTCTCCGCGGTTCTCTGCGGTTCTTGGTCCTTGGGTCCAGGCGGTTCCACCTGGACCTGTCCTGCCCATGCTCCTTCATATTGTGCGCTACGAACGCGAAGAAGTGGGCTTCCTCATGATCTTCTTGGGTGGTCGCGGTCCAGAGATCTTGGCCGCTTCCACTCCCTTCCTCCGCGGTGCCAACCGTGTCCCCCTTGACCTCTCGGTGGTGGCGATCTTCTCGATGACCTCAATGTCCTTGGCCTTGTCGATCGTGCACGTGGGCCTCGTTCTTGGCGTTGAGCTTCAGCTCCACCGTGATGTACTTCACGATCTCGTCCCGGCTCATGCGGGCGAAGATGACCTGCATCCTCAGCGGCTCTCCGCGCCTCCACTCCACGTTGTTGAGGCGCATCAGCCTTTGCCCCATGGTGTCGCCAAATGCCTCCACGTAGACGGCGTTCTTCAACCCCAACATTCGGCTGGGCTCGCCGAGGTTTCGCCGGAAAAACTCCATTATTCCGGCGTGGGTGTCCTCCGATGCCATGATCCGTATGGCCACGCGCTTGTTTGCTCTCTTCTTCTCCTCGTCCTCCACTCGCCTCTTCCAGTGGCCGGGGAGGACGTCCTTCAGCAGGTGTCGGATTTTGCTGGCCTCATTCCAGTGCTCCACCAGCTTGAGGCTTCTTCGGTACTTGCGGATGTACCGATTCCATTCCCGGACCCTCAATTCCCCGTGCTCCAGCGGCAGCGGAATGGACCACAAATCCTCCAACTTCTGGTTGGGGGCGTCCACTCGCTCTTCGTCCTCCAGCCACTGGAGGGAGGCCTGCTCCGTCTGGATCAATCCCTCGCGGATCTGATCCCTGAGCTCCTCCTTCAGGTCCTGCGCCAGCCTGTGTGGAAATGTCCGACATACCCACTAGTCCCTTGGCGCTCCCTTCATCTCGCCGGCGACCTCCTCGGCGAAGTCCTCCAGGTTGGATGGGTTGCCATCGTAGTAGGGGGTTTGTATTCCCCTGAGGTCGTCAATCCTGATGGCGTCTCCGACGTCCGCAGCCACCACTCCATTGAGACGGATACCATCTGTGCCCGGGGGGTGTGAGTACACTCCCCGTACATCCCTCTCCTCCATGGAGTGCGGTCCAGTTGGGCCTGAACCCATGGGGTTTGGGATGCGGGAAGGACTTGCTCCACCGGCTGTCCATATCCCCGTAGTGGGGTCCTTCACCCACAGGTGTCCGCCTGGATGGCCTCGACCATGTCCGTCGGCCCTTCCCATGGTTCGCCCCTGCATCGTCTGGATCGGGATCTCCTCTTCTGCATAAACTGCATGGGCAGTCGTAGTGGTTGATGGATCCTGGGCAACATGGGACATCTGTACCGTCAGGCTCCTCGGGTCCGTTGTTGCGTGCTCTTCCCGCATGGACCCAGCCGGTGCCGTATGCTCCCCGAGCATTATGGATTCGCTGAACATGGGAACAAACGGCAGCGCGACCGGGTCAACACGCGGAGGCGCGTAAGGTGCCTCTGCAGGGCCGCCCATGGGTTTCTCCATGGTGTTCCTGAGGGTCTTAACCCGCTCCACCAGCTCTGCTGTTGCCGGACTTGTTGGGAGCTCCGGACCCGATGTAAAAAAAAAGGGCATTTCATGCTATTTTAACTCATTTTTATACATGATGCCCATTCTTTACATTGCTTTTCATTTGTTTCCTTATAGCAGATTAAGCCAGGGTTCAGAAATCTGTTCCCGGCATTGGTCGCATTTGCTTATTGCTCACGTAATACAGAATAGGTAAAGCAATTGATTTCCTTCGTTTTGTATAATGAATTTTACATGTCCATTCATTATTTATTTAGACATGTATCAATGTAACTTTTAAATCACTTAGTTCGTGATTTCGAAATTTTGGACTTCGTGCCGTGCATACCAGATGAAGGGATCTGAAGAGTGAAACCAAAGATTTTGCGAGAGCACTTTATAACGGTCCCATCACAATTCAAAAGTTCTTGATCAAGAAGTTCAAGATCCGTCACGAATGTAGAGTGCTTTGAGTTCAAGTATACTGCCGGAGTTTTCAACGCAGCGCCGCAAGCCGCCTTGTCAAGAAACGTTCGTTGATGCAGAGGCCAGGAAGAAGTGGTATGATATCAACTTCCCTGAGAGTGATTCTGCTACGTGGGAATCAAGTTTGACTAAGGTGCAATGTGCGGTGCGGCAAATAGCAGTTCAAGACATGCGTGCGACTCGTGCTTTGCAACACTTCAGTGTGTCTGTGCTAAGTGACAAAGATCGTGAGCAGCTGTGGCATTTGACTTCCGGTGAAGACGAAGATCACTGGCGTTGCTGTCAAAAGCAATGGCGTGCGGCAGAGCAAAAAGTGGAGGCGTCGCCGTGCGAAGATCGAAGCCACTACTGGCGAGCGAAGGAAGCTATGAGCGAAGCCTACACTAGGTATGTTCAACGTATAGCCGCAGTGGATGCTTTTCTAAGAGAGCAAGAAGCGCCGGAGGAACTGCAACTACCTGTCGTTCAAGTGCAGCGATGTGCGACTGTGTCAAGGCAGATACGCGTGATTGAGGCAGCCGCGCAGGTTGGCAACCAAACCCTCCAGCGGCTGCGGCGGGACACGAACGCCAACGTCAAGACAGCTAACGATGTTCAAGTGCATGCGTTGGTGCGTGCAAGCGACAAGCGGCCACAAGGGCTTCAAGCGAGTGAGCCGCAGGAGTTCAACATGTTTTGGGACAACGGGTATTCGCCAGAGCGTGCTCAGTGGGTCTACAAACAATTTGGTAGACCAGTACCAAGAATGTGGCACTACTGCCAATTCTGCAAGCAATCGTTTTCGAATGCGGGGAAGTACGACAAGCATGTGTGTGAAGGGCGTGCGAAGTATCAGTCAGAGAAGTGCAAGTACGTGCCAGGGCATACAAGTAAGGGGCCAGTGGATTACGAGACACACATCAAGATCCTCACGAGCCTTGGGTATGTGCCTGTGCAGTGACCTACGCGTGAGTACCAAGCTGAGATTGATTCTGATGAAGAAACGCCTTTTGCGTTACGTGCTGAGACACACAGAGAGAACCCAGATATTGCCCAAGGCCAGCTCGACAAGTTGTTGGATGAAACAATGCAAGCGTTGCAAGAGCTGCAATCTCAAGGGAAAAAAGGCTGTGCCAAGCAGCAGCAGGAGTCTGAGCGAACAAAGCGTCGGTATAGACCAAGTGGAAAGGGCAAGAACAAGTCAACGAAGCAAAAATCACATAATGAAGACGACGATGACAATGATTGTGGTAAAGCAAGCCGGATGAATGCAACAGACGACTTCGAAGACTGACTTCGCCGGGTGTGCCGCTGTATTGGTCGCTGGCTCTGCCGCCTGGTGCAACGCTGGTTATCACGCAGTTTGGAGGACCGTTGTCAGGCTGAAGGTGAGCAACAGAACGGTCAAGAAAAAGTGGTCAACAACCTGGAAGTTATATCACGTACAAGTACACGCCAGAGTACGAGTACACCTTGAAGGACAAGGTCGCCTTGAAGTCTATGTCTATACAGCTGGTTGCTTAATTTTGCTAATTTTTTTGTTTTGGGGTAGCAGTTTTTATAGTATTTTGTTCCTTTGCGCAGCTTGTAAAGTAGAAGTGTCCTGACATTGCCGGGCAGCATGGCGTATATTGTTATATATTCCATGTAGCAGCTTCGTTCATATGGGATGACAGGGGTCTAAAATCCCCTGTGAACTGTGTGTGCACACAACACATTTCAGTTGTTTTGCTTTGTGCTGTCGTTGGACAGACAGGCAGGACTTGCATTTGTTGTTTTTTCTGCATCAATTTGTGAAACCTTGCAGGGTTTTAAACTGTTTTGCAGTTTGGAACCTGGTAACAAGGTTTTGTCTTTTTATGTTGGTGAGGCCCTGAAACTTTCATTGTCGGGTTGCACACCCTAGGCACTAGACAGTGAAATATTTCATATATATTGGGCAGGTTTGAACACCCTAGGAAGGGGGTGACCCGGAATAGAGTAGTTAATAATACGCACTGCCGTTCAGCACTGTGTGTAATTGTTGATAGAAAAATGAGTGAAAAATCCTGTTCTATATTGAGATTTTTCGGCTAACACAATCCACTTCCTGAGTCGTGGCTTGCAGCCCAGGAAGGGTGTGTAATAAAACAGGGCATTTCATGCTATTTTAACTCATTTTTATACATGATGCCCATTCTTTACATTGCTTTTCATTTGTTTCCTTATAGCAGATTAAGCCAGGGTTCAGAATTCTGTTCCCGGCATGGGTCGCATTTGCTTATTGCTCACGTAATACAGAATAGGTGAAGCAATTGATTTCCTTCGTTTTGTATAATCAATTTTACATGTCTATTCATTATTTCTTTAGGCATGTATCAATGTAACTTTTAAATCACTTAGTTCGTGATTTCGAGATTTTGGACTTCGTGCCGTGCATACCAGATGAAGGGATCTGAAGAGTGAAACCAAAGATTTTGCGAGAGCATTTTCAACGGTCTCATTACACCCGAGGCGAGGGGTTGTAATTCCCCTAGCCTTTTCAGGCGTCCCGACATGTCCTCCACCAGGTGGAGGAGGCTGTCCACCACTCGCTGCTGCTTTTGCAGGGCCATCTCCAGCTTCTCCCGGTACTGGTCCTGCTCCGCTCGCAGCTCCGCCATGTCTCTCTCCACTGCCGACTGGTCATCCAGGATCCCAGCGATGTCCTCCTCTAGGCCGTCCTTCTGGTTGTCCAGGTGGTCGAGGTGCTGCACGATGGCGTCCATCCCCATCTTTGGGTACTTGCCGATGAGGAAGGATATGTGCTCGCAGTGGCACTCAACGTGTCTTCCACTTGATCCGGCGCATCCCACGGTTCCCGGCGCCTCGGACTCCTCCGCCATGGGTGTGTCGCCCATGTTGTTCCGCTTTGGCTCCATGTGCCGGGCCACCGGCGCCGTTCTCGCTCTGGCAGGCCTCTCCAACGCCTCGGCGTCATGCTCCAGGCTGGGTTCGGCAGCCGTTTGTGCCCTCGTGGGCGATCTGGCCATCTCCTCCGACTCCGAAGGGAGAGCTGTCCGATATCCATCGGAATGCCCCTCGGAATCTGCAGACGGCCACAGCCTGACCGGGCTGGGATCCGTCTCTATCGCTCTGGCTTCCCCCGCGGGTTTCGGGGACCCGCGCTTCCGGTAACGCCGGGCCCTGCCGTTGCTGCCAGTCTCCTCCAACTCCTCCGCAGCGGAGCGGAGGTTGCAAGCCTTGCGGCATTGCCTTTCACACATGGAGGCCAGGTCCTTCAGGTCCAGCCCATGTCCTGCAAGGGCTCTCCGTTCTGAGCATCTTCGCTCTTCTCGGGATTCCCAGTCCGGCGTCGACTCCACGGACTCCACGATCTGCACCCGGGGCGTCCTTTGGCAGGGCTCATGAGGGCCCAAGTCCCTGGTGCGGCGGTAGGGGGCAGGTACACCTCTGCTACCTTAAAGAAGGTCTCTACCAGGACCGGCCCCTGCTGTACCCCTTCCACCATTTCCTGTCACTCCTATGGTCTTGCTTCTCACCTGGTTCTGCCCTATCCTACCCTATCCTGCACAACTTCCCACAAAAAATAGTAAAATATGGCTCCTTCACACAAACCGTGATCCCTTGCAATAACCAACTCCCAAGTACAATAGCTCCAATCCAAATCCACACTGAGGGCTTCCAAGGGTTTTTGAGGTCCCGCGTTGACACACAACAACTCCTTTCAACACGCCGATCTTCTCACGGTGCACACGGAGACACGGGCGTTGGGCATGTACATAGAATTGCACCAATAGCATAATGGAAAAAGAAGCCTGTAAGTGCGGCTAGCCCCATCTGCTCAGATTTTCAGACATTCTGCTCAGATTGGCTACATTTTGGTCATTTTCTTTGCTTCGGCGGAATTGCCGCCTCGCAGCTCAGTCACAGGATATTTCCTATATATTTCTGATATGCCGGATTTGATTCCGCGGTCCATTTCCCGTAAATCCGCCGCGTTCCGCTATTTTAGCTGGAATCGCCATTTGCCGCTGACGCGCGCTCGCGGGCCAGATCGGCCAAACATTTTTACATAAATGGATTATTTAAATTCTTTCAGACAGTTTTGGACACTCAGATGTATTTAGAATAATTCCCCTCAATTTTCTTCATAGACTGGGATTTTCTGCCGGACCACAATCAGCATGGACCTTGCTTCTGTTGTCGCTGCTCTCGCCTCCGTTGGTGTCCGTGTCTCTGGTTCTACCCCCAATAACAACATCCAGGGAGACTCCTCGCGTGCCTGCCCCACTGGTCTTGCCGGCCCCGAGCCCTCCGGCACCCACAATGACCCAGGGCAGCACTTTCATGGTAGCAGAGGCTACCTGAATGTTGTTCCTTTGGTGTCCCAACCACAGCTGGCCCCTCAGTATGGCCCCGTAGACTCCGCCACCTCCGGAGACGTAACGATCACGCTCCCGTGGTGCTGTGCGAACGAGGCCTTGAGAGGAATGCCTTGCGCAAGCCCAAATTGCCCAAGAAGGACACAAATCAGCAGCTGTGGAGGCCCAGATTACAATCAAGATCCCAGTCGAAATTGGCCATCAAGCAGCTGGAATCTCCCAGCCTACGCTAATGGCAACGCTCCGGTGGACCTTACGGAGCTGGGAGGTACCCACATCCCTTACCAATGTCCCACATTCGAGACCATCGAAGCCGACATTGACGACATTGAGATGGGTGGTCCAGGTGAGGTACCTGACTACAATCGACCAGCCTCATGGGCACAATTGGACAACCATTTGTCTTCAGAAGTGACCCGTAACCTTGAGGCGCTTGAGGCCCTTTGTCTATTAGCCACGTCTAAGCTGATAGGACAAGAAAGAATCGCCTCTGATTTTTTATTCGAATATTTTTTCCTCCTTCAAGAAGAAATTAAGACCAGGATGTGGTGGTGTTCTCAAGAAGATGAATCTTTTGCCATTTTTGTGCAGATCTGGGAGGCAAGCCCCTTCCCGAAGGAGAAGACCAAGGCACCTGTTGCCGGGCCCTCCGCCCCTCATCCCTCTGTTTCCATCCGCGACGATCTAGCCGCCGCGGTTGAGGAAGGAATTTTAGAGGCAGCTAGGCAGGCAAGCCTGGAAATTAGGACTGAAGGAGCTCCCCAAGTGGACTCCTGGCTGCGAACCACTGAGATTAGCGGTCCGACAGCCTGCTCAGGCCCTTCAGGACACGGTATGTACTGTCCTGCCGACTGCTCTTGCAGATTACAGCGAGACTCTGAGCTCCAATTCCTCAAAGATCAAATGCAACTCATCATTCAGACGCTGGGAATTAAAGATCTTTTCAAGACCCACATGCGATCTGAGGGCGCATCATCGGTGGAACAAACAACAGAACCGTCGGAGGAGGCGACAGAAATTTTTTCGATTGCTCCTTCGGTGGACTTTAAGACCACCGACGCAAGGATCAGCAGGACTAAGCTAAAGGAAAGGGTTACAATCTCTCGATCTCAGAGTAGATCGGTGAAGGCTAGGAATGAGGCTCAAAATGCCAAACGAACTGCCTCCCGTACTACCCTTCCTGCTGTTGATTCCAATGCAATTGCCCAGATGTTGCTCGCCCAGACCCTCGCCAGAGCTGGTGTGGCTAATGATGCCGCCAAGGTGTCTGCCATTACGGCCGGTGTTGGGCTGGATTCACTTCTAAATCCTACTTCATTGCGACTTCGTCAGGTTGCCAACCAACCAAAGTATAATGGGAACCCCAGACGTTGGCCTCAGTTCCAACGGGAATTTAAACTGTGGGTTAAGACTCAAAAACTCCAGGATGATCAGTTCCTGATGGCGCTCTTGGACTGCCTTGAGGGAGCGCCGGCCAATACTTGGCTCAGGACCTGGAGTGATCGTGAGGATTCAAGTTCCCCCCTTACCTTTGATGAGGTGTGGGAACAGTTGGAGGTACGTGGATCCCGGCTGCCTGAGGACCATTACCACCAGATGTTGAAGAATTTTCCTTCATTCTCTCGATTAATCTTGCACGAAGTGCAGGACAAGAGACAGCGCTTCTGGAATCTCGTAGAAGAATCTGAACATTCAGGCGAAAAATTTTCCAGTGCCGAGTTGAAAAATCTGATTTTTGACAAGATCCCCTCAGAAACCGCCGCCACCCTTCGGAATAGACAGTCCGAAGAAAAGGTCAAGACCTGGTGGGCGGAAGTCGATGGCTTTGACGCCTCGGCCAACCGGTTTACAGTCAGGGAGGCACTTCAAAAGTGCTCCCCCACGTCGTTTACCAAGGTGAAATTCACTGAAAACACGTGGAAAATCAAGTTTAATGAACACGAGGATCGGGACTTGTTTGTCCAAGTCCTCAATAGGGGAGTAAGTTTCCACGGCCATCGCCTGAAGGCCAGGAACTGGGTGTTTTCGTTTACCCCGCAGGAACTGTGGGAAGAGGTTGAGAGGCTCGCTGACGCCGCCAATCAAAATTTCCATGAGGGTCTTGGGGGAAACAAGAATACCCAGCAAAACACCCAAAATGGGGCCAAAAAGGGCAACAAAAAGGTGAATGACACCCGGAATGTTCAGGATCATTGTAGCATCTGTCTTCTTTTAGGTTCTACGAACCGAGCTAAGACGCATTCCACTGCTAATCACCGATGGTCTGCTTACGATCACAAGGTGATTGGTGAAAATGTCAGTAATTCGCAGAATTCAGACAGGAATGACAGACAGGTGCATGGTGCCAAGGGGGGAAAGGGTAATCCGACTCCCTCCGGTGGGAACAAAAATACCGGAGGCCCTGGCGGGTCCCAAGGCAAAGGGAATCGGACTCCATCCGGCTCCGGTGGACAGCCAAACGGCCAGACAAGTCCCAATGTCAACGCCGGAGGCGGAAATCGAAATCCAGGCCAAACCCCTCAATCCGGTACAAACAAAGGAAATGCTCCAGGATCACAAGGTAAAGGTAAGGGAAATCCTTCAGGAACCCCTTTCTCTGGTAAGGGCAGAGGGCGTGGCGACGGTGGTGGTCCATCATCCGGCGGCCGTGGCCGTGGACGAGGAAAGGGCAATCATCGTGTGGATCAGGTCTCAGGTGCAGATCAGGTGTCTGATGCGGATCGAGATTATGTCGAAAATGCTCTGAATCCAGCGGATGATCCGTTCCAAGATGAGTGGATCGATGAATCAGGCTGTGTTCACAATGTTAACGCAGCCGCTGGAGGTCAGAACGCCTAGGGGAGCCACGAAAATCGCCCCTCCCCAGGCGATTTCAGGCATGATCCCCAAATTCCTGATCGACCATTACTTGATGTAGGGTCGCTTGTCTCCTCTCCCCTGGATCCGGCAGCGGATCCTTCTGTTGTAGTGGACGAGGTTGGTGTACAGTCCAAGCACAGGGCCCGTCAGTTTGTCACAAAGCTGTGGGTCTCTGATTGCAAGGGAAATTTCCACCTCGCCACTTGTTTGTGTGACAATGGATCAGAGGTAAATCTGCAATCCAATGCATTCTTACCCGACGACTGCGTGTTTGAATCGCCTCATCCTGTTACCCTCGAGGGAGTTTCTGGACATTCTCTCGCAGGTGGGCAACGCGGTTGTTATATATCCACCCATTTGGTCGCTCAAGACCTTTGGGAAGAGCAAAATGTGGAAGAAGTTGTCCTTAAGGATGACTACTTCTATCGTGCTGACATAAAGTATGACCTTTATTTGGGCCATCCTTGGCTTCGCAAGAACAGGGTAGCGCCCGTAGGTCATCGTCGTTGTTTTTTGCTGGAGTCAGGTCCCTTGGAGCGTCCTGAATTTCGTTTTTTGCACGCAGGGTTTAAAAGTGCAGAAGAATTTTTGAAGCAAAAGGTGACACCAAAATTTGGTGAAGATGTCACCATTGCAGAGGTGAATGGGAGTGCCGATTACTCCCAAGAGTTAGAATGTCTTCGTAGGGACTCCCAGCCACGACGCCCTTCACGCTGGCACTCTTCATCCTACAGAGTTGTCGACAAATGGCGCGATGCAATTTGTGAATACTTTCATGAACATCATTCCTTTTGGCCACAGTATGATGCCTTTGCTAACTGTATGAACAAGCGCTTTGATAAGCACTTTAGCGACGCTTGGACCCACAAATGGGACAAGAAGTTGTGGATTAATCCTCCGTTTCACTTAATCCAGCAGGTCATCCACAAAATCAAATAAGATAAAACCCAGGCAATTTTGGTTGTGCCCTTGTGGGACGACAACCCTTGGTTTCAGGAATTACAGGACATTTGTGTTGATTACATCGAACTTCCCAGGAAGATTAAGCTGTATGCCAGGGACGACACAGGTCCCCTGCCACAGCGGTCCTGGAGTTCGCTTGCATTCCTGGTGGATGGAAAGCTTTCTGACTCTAATTCTGCCGATTCTAGTACAGATTCCTGTGTTGGGTCTGAATCTGAGGTTGAGCGTGGTACTGATGATGAATCTAGTTTTTTTGATTTTTGTCCGTCAGATACCCAAGGTGATTCAACGTCCAATGGATCCGCCTCGTCTCCCTCTTCCCCAATACGGTCGACATCGAAAAGAATCTTCAGTGCACGGGCGAGGAAAAATCTCCAATCGCGCCGCAAATTCAGAGTTTTTTATGAAAAACCCCCTGTGGAAGCTTTCATGGATCCTTTCGAGGAGCTGGATCACGAAGAGAATCTCTGGGATTTCCACACACGACCCACCTATCTTCAAGAGGCAGTTGATACGGACCTGTTTAGGGACATCCGTAAGAAGATTCTTCCTGCCAAAGCCGAAGAAGTGGCCAAAGTTTTTTCGACAGTAATTCCTGGCGATCAGGTGGACACTGAATTGTGTTCCAAGTCAAGAGAAAAGATTTTTGAGGAACGGAAGGACACAACCCTTTCAGGGAAGTTGATCAAAGACCCCCCTGTCCGTGGACAGTTCGGTGAAGCCTTCATCGAGCTTCGTGAAGGGTACAAGGCAAAAAAAAGCGCCCTTATGAAAATCATGGACACAAACATGAGATTCTCAGAAAAATCATCGAGAGAAATCTCAGGGAATTTGGTTGGCTTGAGGGTTGTATGACCAGCGAATGGTGCTGTTCACCCTTCACAGTCCCGAAGCCACCGCCTGCAGACCAGAACACTATTGATGGTTGGCGAATGGTGGTTGATTTTCGCAATCTCAACGCCGAAACCAAGGCGGATTCGCACCCCCTGCCCCTCATTGAGGAGGAAATTGCCAAGAGGGCGAGAGGTCGTTTGTTCTCTGTGCTGGATCTCCGTCACGGCTTTCACCAAATGCCGTTGAGGAAGGACAGCAGACCTCTTACCTGTATGTGCACGCCATGTGGCCCAGTCCAATGGACCGTCATGCCCATGGGGCTGAAGAACGCCCCCTCATTTTTTCAAAGAATGATGGAGGATGTGCTGTTCACAACCCATCCTGAGCTTCGTGCCTTCGTGAGTGTGTACATAGATGACATAATCATCGCGACGGAGGGGGAGGGACTGACCGAAGCCGAGCTGGTGGCCCTACATGAGAAGCAGCTGAACCAAGTTTTGGACATTCTTGACGCTAATCAGCTGATTTGTGGGCCAAAGAAGGGAAAATTATTTTTAAAATCAGTCGAATTTTGTGGTTCTCTCCTAGAGAATGGCACCCGACGACCCAGTCCAGGGAAGCTCGTCGCTATTCAGAAGTGGAAGCGCCCTGAGACGATCACGGAGTTGAGAGGATTCCTGGGTTGTTGCAATTTTTACCACACTTTTGTGCCGAATTATGCCAAATTTGCTGCCCCCCTCACTGAATTATTGAAGGTAGGGAGAGATGCGGGCAAGGCAGGTTCAAAGGTTCGTGTCAAGTGGACTGACGAGTGCGAGGAGGCCTTCCATCACTTGAAGGCAGCCCTCTGCGAAGTCGCCACGTTGCATGTGCCCCAATTTGACCGACCCTTCTACATTAGAACCGACGCTTCTAGGTACGCGATCGGAGCTGTCCTTGAACAGGTTGATGAAGCCACCGGCGATCATTACCCTCTTGCATTTTGGTCTCGGAAGCTAGCCCCACGCCAAATGCAATGGTCGCCGCGTGAGCAAGAGACTTACGCCATCATCTGTGCTTTAAAAAAGTACCAATCGTGGGTTGGCACCAATCGAGTCGAGGTCCTGACGGATCATCGATCTCTGGAGTATTGGGCCACCGAACACATTGATACTGTCGCGAGCCCAGCTGGTCGACGGGCCAGATGGCACGAATTTCTCTCTCTGTTTGACCTCCATGTGTCGTATCTGCCTGGAAAACACAACACGGTAGCGGATGCTCTGAGCCGATGGGCTTACCCCGCCTCAGAGGGGCTGCAAAGTACCAACATCCATGGTACGGAGCAGGACCGCCATGTCATCATCGAATGGGATCAGGAAGAAAAGAAACTCATTCGACGTGCATGCATGCAGTGCGCTGTTAAACAGCACGCATTGCCGTGTCACGACATCACGGCCATCACAGATCCAGCGCATGCTCACGAGATCTGCACCAAAACGCTGAAAGTCGTGGAAAAAGTCACCGATCCCTCCTCAGGGAGTGTGAAACGGTTTGACTATACCCGACGAGTAAGTCGATTTCGGTTGATCGAGGGCATTAAGCGTCGAGATCCGGCCAAAACTCCACCCCTGCCTAAGGATTCCCTGATCATCCGTGACTGGACGTCCGATTACCTGCAGGATCCCATGTTTAAAGAGGTCTTTGGAAATCTCAAATCCAAAGATGCTCACAGGGATGGGATTTTTCCTGAGTACTCGTTGGATGGGGGGAAGCTGTGGATGGAGGGTAAATTGTGTGTGCCAGACGCCCTAGCCCCCCGAGTGTTAAACTGGTTGCATAAATGGGAGTCCCCCCACGCACATGGCCGTCGACTGTGGTCGATGATAAAGCATAGGTTGTTTGGATCGAGGCTCTACACTCATTGCATGAAAGTAGCCGCCGGATGTGCCCAATGTGCTGTCTCGACGCCTCCCAGCGCGAAGAAGCACGGCCATCTGAGGCCTCATCCTATTCCGGAGCGCCTCTTCAACAGAGTCACGAGTGATTTTTTCTATCTCGGTGAGCTCGATGACGAAGAGTGCCATTGGACTAATAAAAAAGTCAATGGTGTGCTCCTTATTCAGTGCCGTCATTCCGGCTACATTCAAGTGTTGCCTTGCAACATTGAGTCGATGACTGGCAAGGCTGCCGCCAAGTGGTGCGCGCAGACCTGGATGGGAGGCTGGGACGTCCCATCCGAGGTGGTCACGGATTCAGGCAAAGAGTACACCTCCGAATGGTGGAGAGAATTGTGTGCTCGCCTTGGAATCCACCACCTCCGATGTGAAATCCACTCGCATCGAGCGCTGCCTGGCGAAAGAGCCGGCCGCTCTATAATTAATATGCTTCGTAAGGAGCTCGCGAGTGAAAAGGATTTCCATTGGATGGAAGTTCTCTTCGCATTGCTTCGCCGGTACCACAACACGCCTTTGTATCATGGCCTTTCTCCAAATGAAATTGTCTTTGGACGAAAGAAGTGTTGGTGGAACATGCCGTTGAATAATCCTCGCCCCTGTAAGGATGCTTCGCTGTTTTTGGACGAAGTCCAACGAGCAGATAAATCTGTGTCGAAATTAATCGAGAAGCATCAAGCTGACTGGCTTTGGATTCAAAATCAAGGTCGAAAAAACCCCCACAATTTTGAAGTCGATGATCGAGTTTGGCTTCGAAAATCCGAAACCACCCTGGACGGAGATGACAAGCTTCTTCCCTTGTGGGAGGGGCCATTCGCTGTTACCGCGCGTCTTGGTGAGAACAGGTGGAGGATTCGTGTGGATGTCAGCAGGGAAATTGACGTTTCGGGCGATCGCCTCAAGAGAGAGATCCCCTCCCCCAAGGATCGGGTTAAACCCCTTTTTTGGACTGCAAAACACTTGTCCGATCGGGTCATCGAAGGGGGAAAGTACGAACTCAAGAGGATTGTTGAAGCAAGACGTGACGCCAAGGGCGAATGGGGATTTCTGTGTGAGTGGAGGGGCTTTGATTCCAGTCACAACAACTGGGAACCAGCCCAATCTTTTGTCCATGGATACACCAAGGGGTTCATCGACTTCTTGAAGAAGCACCCCGAAATTGGTGTACTCCTGACAGATTGTTTGTCGAAACCAGACAGACAAGTGGAGAGCGACGGAAAACGACCTGTGGTGAATCGAGATCCAGCCTTTTACGGCCCTCAGCAGCCACATTCCAGGGCTGATCCGTCGATCCCCCCTCCTGCGGTCAGGCCAGCCCAGGAGCCAAATGAGGACCAAGCTTCAAGTTCGGCCGCTGATCTGCAGCGCCCAAGCCGTACGAGGGCCAGGCCAGACAGGTTGGTGGTCACATGCATTCGTGCTTGGTCGAATTGAGGAAGCCATCCTACCACATTCTGCTCAATCCACTGTTCATTCTTTCTGTTTATGTCATGATGTGGAGAACTGCGAATGTTTGATAATTTGACGTCAATCAACTTTTCTTTGGTCTCCGTTCGGCAGACAAGGCGTAGATACGCTGACGGAGTGTGCTGCCGTGTTCAGAAAAAACCAAACTCAGGCTTAATTCAGGCAGATTCGGGGTAATCTTGTCTCTGTTGGTCTGTGCATCTTTGGAATTTGGCTACTCGTGCAGATGGAAGCAAATGTACATAATCAAAACGCTGGCCAGCGACATTCACCCCTACAGGCAACCCCTGTAGTACTGGCTGCCCTAGAGGCGACGCCAGGAACTCAGATCTCACCTTCATTTGCTGTGATGCTGACGCCAAAGTCCAGATTCAGATCCAGGATCCTCAAATTTACCTTGAATTTCTCAGGTTTGTCTATCATTCTGCCACTGTTGTACGAAACCCAGACGTCAATTGTTCAGACAATCTTCATCTAGGAGCTCTAGGGACTTCGAACAGCAACCTCTGAAGTCCGTAAGCTTCGTTGTATTTTGGCACACGCCAATGTGAGCTCAATCCGACCAGAAACTGTCGAGAATGGTGAATCCAAGTGTCTTGTGGGACTCCATCGAAGGATTGGCCTTGTCCAAGTCGATTGACACCACCGCCACTGTAAATTCGGTGTCTCTCAGTTATATACTGTCAGTAAAGCGCCTTCAGTGAACCTTCGGCGCGTTACATGCCAAGGATCCAGGGCCAGCATGTCCCATCATGATGCATCATCACATGATCCACATTTTGATAGAATCTGTTAGATGCTCGCGAACCAACGTGCCGGAAAGCACAATTAAGCTGAATAAACGACAATATATATTAACTTTAGTCTAAACGAAGGTGTTGGTAGTTTCAGTTGTACACATTCCGCTTCATTTCACCTTCATCTCAGGGAATTTACTCATGTTAGGACAATTTAGATTGATTTCCTTGTCATCTCCCATCATTCCTCGAAGATCTGTTTAGATCTAAGTGAACAGAAGAACATCTCTACCTTCGGTGGTTCACTTAGGGTCTGTAGACTACATGTGTATTTGTTTAACCTCTCTGTGATTGCTTAATCCCCTCAATCTCTGCTCAAATTCATTCTCATTTTTGCTGAATCTTGTGATCATCCACCAGATGCGCCAAATCTGAGCCACATGCTGTACTTTTCAGAACGAGAAAAGCGGGATAACACGATGTAGAGTTCGGCGAGGACACCGTAGCGTGCCCGCGACAGCGAAACTGTGCCAGAGCGCTGAGATGTCACTCCAATTCTTGATCCCCCCACTCAATTCACCAATAATCTACCTCATTCTCAACCAATGCATGGTTTGGTATCGATTCTCGATACGTTTACATGCTTTTTAGCCCTTGACGTAATGTTTTACTGCACGGAGGACTGTTCGTCACTTCTCATTCCGTCTCATTTCAGGTTCATCCACCCTGATTCAGTGCCAATTCAGCCCAAATCAGGTCAGATCAAGCAGATTTCGCCCCATCGAGGCTACATTTCTATGTTTTTCTGGGACTTACCCGCACTACGTTCTTCGTTGACGTAGCGACACACCCCAGTGTGTTTTTGGAGGGGGAGTGTAAGTGCGGCTAGCCCCATCTGCTCAGATTTTCAGACATTCTGCTCAGATTGGCTACATTTTGGTCATTTTCTTTGCTTCGGCGGAATTGCCGCCTCGCAGCTCAGTCACAGGATATTTCCTATATATTTCTGATATGCCGGATTTGATTCCGCGGTCCATTTCCCGTAAATCCGCCGCGTTCCGCTATTTTAGCTGGAATCGCCATTTGCCGCTGACGCGCGCTCGCGGGCCAGATCGGCCAAACATTTTTACATAAATGGATTATTGAAATTCTTTCAGACAGTTTTGGACACTCAGATGTATTTAGAATAATTCCCCTCAATTTTCTTCATAGACTGGGATTTTCTGCCGGACCACAATCAGCATGGACCTTGCTTCTGTTGTCGCTGCTCTCGCCTCCGTTGGTGTCCGTGTCTCTGGTTCTACGCCCAATAACAACATCCAGGGAGACTCCTCGCGTGCCTGCCCCACTGGTCTTGCCGGCCCCGAGCCCTCCGGCACCCACAATGACCCAGGGCAGCACTTTCAAAGCCCTGAAATTGGCATATGAACACAAATCAAGCAACATTGGTGAAAGATGAAAACGTACACAATCACAGCCATAGACCCCTCATTCCCTGGACTCAGGACCTTCCATTGACTTGCCAACATGATGCCCTGAACCCAGTCAAATAGGATGGCTAAATGCCATGTGTCAAAAGTCACTACACAAACCCCAAAAATGTGTTCCCTCCCAAGCCTCTAAATTCTAGCCCAATAGGTGAGGTGGCGTGTCATGGCCTAGAGTGGCACTCAGGACAATGCCCTACCCTGACATAGCTTTGGTTGGACTTGGAGTCGATTGGGCTTGGAGAATTGCCCCATGCTGATGACCTCACAACATAGCAAAACTAGGCAAATCACACCATTGTGCCCAAACATCAATTATATACTCAAAAATGCATACGGCAAGTATTCAAATGCTCCATGCATGTGTCAAACCGGAAAAGTAGGATACAAGGGTGATATGGACCAAACGTCCATGCCAAAGAATATCCCAACATTGGCTCCCAAAACCCTCCGAATATACACATGCCATGCTTCACAAGTCAACTCACGAATTTGAGACCTAATTTTGTGAGGCCTCGTGTGCCACGCCAAAGTGACCACGTGATCCCGCATATGGTGAGGTGCAACACCGAAGCATATGCCAACATATAAGCAACATACCATAGTTCACGGATCTCTAGGCACTTTACTGTTAGCCGACCATTTGAGCACATAAAATACAAAAATGAGCATAAAATGAGGTCAAAAACATGCAAATATTGCCAAACTCAAAGTAATCACAATAGTATATAACTTCGCTCACCCATGGTATCAACATATGGTTCAAAACACAATTGCTTCGGACTATTTGCGAACAATCCCCCCACTTGGGTCCCCACATGGACGCATGGGGACACCTTCCAACCTCCTCCCAACACGCACCATGAAAATGGGAAAATTGCTAGTGCCGCTTTTGGGTCGCTCCGTAAGCCCTCCCAAATGCACTATATGTGCGGTAGACTTAGTCTAGCGCTATGGAGCTCACCATTGGGACATCGGCGAAGCCCTCGCCACGTATGACTCCACATATCTTCCTACAAACGCATATATATATAACATGGCGGTGAGCATAGCGAAGCACATACCATGCATATAACACATACCCTCAAAAAGTGGCTCCAACCATGGTATGCCATGCCCCTCCATGGACATAACTTCACGTTAAAAATACGTAGGAACCCCAAGAAAGTTTCTATGCAACACCAACACTCATGCGGTACACTCGAAAGTCACATTCAAATATTCGGTTGCATGGTCCAAGAGTTATATATCATTTTCTACGCTCTTGTCCATTATCCCTTGCTACACCGGGTATGTGTACACATCAAAGGCGTTTGACGCTTTCTAAATTAAGTTGAGACCAAGGCAATTCCAGCCCATATCTCAAAATTGATGTTCCTCGCCATCAGCCGGAGATATGATTGTTCAAAGTGGCCTCACGAATCAATTTTGTTTCGCCTATATCTCCAAGAAAAATGAAGGAGGCAACAAAGAGAAGGTTGATTTATGATCGGGGAAAAATGTAGGACCACTCGAAATGCATCATATCAAGTGCGGCGACCTCAGAGTCAAAAATCCGATTCTGAATGTCTGAAAAAATCGGATTAATTTTGCGAGTGTATAACAGGAAAATTGCGGACGCAACGAACCCTTTTCTGATGATATCTGACCCTTCATCGGGGTTTCTGCCAAAATATCTTGAAATAACAGTTAACCAATCGGTTACCGCAAAATCGCGAGCCAACTGACAGTCGCCAATACATTGACAATCAGAACGGCTGGCTGAAAAATTACGGAAACAATATGATAAAAAAACCCTGTTGATTCCTGATATTTTGATATATAAATCTCAGCCGGCGGCGCCTCGGTATTGAATACGGCCGCTCATAGCTGGAATGGCCAAACCTATCACACTATCACATCAGGTTAGGTCAGATGGATGGGAGAGTATGATATCAGCCAATGGCGGCTTGCCAGCACATAGAGACACACCCCAAGTGACCCAAAGATGGCCACGGGGGTCCGAACCGGCTTCAGCACCTGTCGCACGTGTTCGGGCCCTGACCCCCACCCGCCGCCGCCCTTGGCAGAGCCCGCAGTACCATGCCACGACGACGGGGGGATGGGCCGGGACACGCCAGGGCCCGCCGCCAAGCGCCGGAGGCGACCGTCTGGGGCCTGGTAGCGGACGCGGTGGCGGAGGCGCATGAGGCCCACGCTGCCACACGACGTGACCCGACGGGCAGTGCGAGGGCTTTCCTCAACAAAACCGCCCTCCCGGCCGTCCGCGCCCTGAACGGAGTAGGGGCCCCTACGCTACTCCTGGCGATGCACCGAATTGTGAACGCCATCCAGCCGGGGCTCATCGGCCCGGAGGCGGCCCTCTACGGGCACTGGATGGAGTGGCGCGAGTCCAACCGGTCGGGCCGGCCCCTGTCCATGGGGGACACCCTGCGGCTGACGGGAGCGGGGTCTGCCATGTTCCTCCGCAGCATCGCCCCAGCCCTGCTGCACGCCCTCAGGACGCGCTACCCCGGGGACACGGCCCCGTACCTGAACCAGGCGCGGGCCACATACCCTGGGGGAGTGTCCGAGCTGGATGCGGCGCTCCACCTTCTACACCCACCGGACGAGGGCCTGGAGATGGGCGAAATCACGGTGTTCGTGGAAGGCGCGGACGAGGCGCCCGCCCGCCCTCGGCCGACCAACCCGGTGTACGACGGCACCAGGCCGACCTCCCTGTACGCTATCCTGTGCGAGGCGTTCCCCAAGGAGCCCACCTGGTGCTCCGCCCTCCCGCCGGCGACGCACGGGCCCCGCGGCTGGGCCAACCCAGACCTGTCCCCCCCCCTCTTCAGAACCAGGAGTGCCCACCACAGGGGGCAGGTCCTCTGGCAAGAGCGCCCTGGCACCCCCCTGCTCCTCCTCGTCGTCGCGACCCGCGGGGACCCGGAACGCGTCCTGGGGATCACCCCCAGCCACCTCTATGGGGCGGCACCCGTACCCCGCCCCCCCCTCCCGGTGCCCGCGGCGCGGGACGGGGTACACACCTTTCTGCGAACACGGGAGGTCACCGCCGTTACGGGGGTCCACCTAGTGCGGCTCCCCCCGGCACCGTCCGACGACCCCCGGGGGCCCAGGGCCCTAAGCCCCGCCCGGGACTAGGAGCTGTGGCGCGACGCGTGGGCCGTGTGGCTCCCCCGCCTCCCCTCCCAATGCCGATGGATGGCCGCCGGCCCCCGCCCGTACGGGGCTGACGCCACAGCCGGCCCCCCACCCCCTTCCCCCCTCCCCCCCGCAGAGCACTGCACGGCACTGCCCACGGCACGACACTGATGCACCGGGAGGTAGTGGGAAGGGCGCACCTGCCACCACGCATGCCTACCAGGATAGCAGTGATTGCAGACTCTGATGTCTCCCCCCAGCGGGACGACCGCGACCACCGCCTGTCCCGCTCCCGCTCCCCCGTCTCCCCGGAAAAGGGCGGGGGAGACCCCCGCGGAGCGCGAGGAGCGGTGGCTGGCGGAGGCGCCGGTGCCGGTCGGGCCGCCGGCTGGACAGCCCCGGGCGGCCTCCGCTGACACCGCGCCGTCGACCCAGGAGCCTGAGCCGGCCGAGGTGACCGCCCCCGCCGCCCCAACAGCAAGCCCTGCCGCCCCGCCCCGGGAGAGGGCCCCAGACGCGCCGGAAGCGGAGACCGCAGCCCCAGGGAGCCACGCCGCGGCCCTGATTGCGGCCCCCGGCACGCCGCGGACACGACGGGTAGCCCCGGCGCAGGAACCGGGCGAATCGCCGAGGGCTGCCGCAGCCGCAGAGGGGAGCGGGGAGGGTGCGCGAGGGGTTGCGACTGCGGCCCCGGCGAACCGCGCCACCGCCTCGGCCGGCCACGCCGCGGCCCCCAGCACGCCACGAAAGCGAGGGACGGACCCCGCACGGGCCACGGGCGCCTCGCCGGCGGCCGCCGCAGCAGCAGCAGTGGGCAGGGAGGGCGCGAAGTACCGCGCCCACGCCAACCCCACCCAGACCCACACAAGCCCCCCCAAGCCGTTCCCCCCCCAGGCCTTCCCCCCGGGGCAGACGCGGCACGTCCGCCCCCCGGCGCCCGAGCGCTCGCCTCCGGGCGTCACGCTGCGGTAGCTGCAAAGGCAGCGGGACGCCCGGCGCGTGATCCAGGAAGGATGGGACGGCGCGCAGGCAGGGCTGCGTGCCAGCCACGGGAGCGCGGAGCGGGGGACAGGAGGCGACAGGGGAAGTGCCCAGGGGTACGCGCAGGGAGCGGGCCAGGGCACACGCGGCAAGGATCAAGGGCGCAAACACAGACGGGGCACTGAGGCCAGCAGCAGCGGAGGGGGACAGAGCGCGGGCAGCGGACGGCGCGACACAGGGCAGGGAGCCGGGAAGGCGCCAGGGCACGGGAAGGGCGGGCAGGGGCGCGGGCAGGGCGCCCAGGTGCATGGAGCGGAGCGAGGGACGGTGGGCGAGCAGGCAGGCCAGGGCGTGGGTGACAGGGGGCGGGACCCACGGCACGGGCAGGGGGACAGAGGCGTGGGGGCCGGAAGGGGGCCCAAGGGCAAGGGCAAGGCTGCCTCGGGCCCCCAGGGACAAGCAGGACGGGGCATGGGAGCCCGGGGGGAAGGGCGGGTCGAAGGGAGGGGGTCGGGGGGCGGGGCGCCCCCGCAGCCGGACGTGCAGCCGGTGAGGTGCATACCCCCCGGCATCCAACAGATGCCGGCGCACCACACCCACCACCACCACCACCCCCACCACCACCACCTCTACAACATCGACCCCGAGGCCAGAGAGCTCATCCCCCCCCAACCCCCACGACCCCAGCACCAGCCAGCCCCCCCCGCACCGAGAGCAGAGCCGGCGCGGATGGCCTCGGCGGGGGGGGGGCGGGGCGCGGCACCGGCGCCGCAGGCACAGGGGCAGCAAGGGGAGCCGGCGCGAGGGGCAGAGGGGGCCCGGCCCTGGGACCGGGACTGGGGCACGGTCCCGGACCCTCCTGGGGATGAGGCCCTCCCCCTGGTGGGGGAGGTGTACGGGATGCTGAGCTGGGCCAACCAGGTGACCACCAGGGGGATGAGGAACCGGCCTTTCGATGCCGTGCTCCTGCGGAGGGACGGAGGAAACCGGGAGGTACCCCCCGGGGGGTGGGCAACCCCAGAGGACCACGAGAGGGTCCTCAGGTCAGTGATCGGTGCAGCATGGCCCGACAGGGGGCTGACGTGGCCGGCCTTCCTGGAAGGGGGGGCGGTGCTCCGCATCACGGACGTGGACGCCAACAACTGGCTCCCCCGGGCCTTGCGCAGCGCCCTCGCCCACTGGCGCTATGGCCGGCGCAACCCGCCACCGCCACAGCCCCAGCCCCCACACAAGCGGCGGCGCAGGTGACGGCCCAGACGGCGGACGCGAGAGAGTGGGGGGGGGATCTGGGCCCCCCGACCCACGCCCCCCCCCACGATACGGCGTGACGGAGAAGCGCGCGCCACCTCCCGCGGGAGGGAGGGCGGAGACAACGAGTGCGGGGGGGAACCTACTGCCCCGCAGCCCGCTAACCGCTGACCGCTAACCCTCACGGCCGCCCCCGGCCAGCCAGCGCCGCGCGGCGACGGTGGGGGGGACAAGGGGCCCAGGCGAGGGCCTGCATGAGGTTCCGGCTCTAGGTAGAGGGGGGCGGGGGAAGAGTGCGACGCCCCAGCGGACAATTGGCCCCCGCGGCCGGGACCGCCAGGCCGCCCCCGCGCGGCCGTTAGGGGGCGGCGCCAGGGGACCAGAGGCCCCCCCCCACTCCCCCACCCCTCCCCCTCAGCCCCAAGATCGGACGGAGGCAGGCCGAAGAGACAGCGGCCCCGCAGTCCCCCCGAAGAGGCCGCTGCACCCGGGGTGAGGGGGCACCGCGGCCGCGGCAAGCGCCCCCGGTGAACCGCCCGCACGCTCCCGCCCTGCCCGCTGCCGACCGACGGCGGATCGGCGGCGCCCAGGACGGCGCAAACGGAGCGGCCCCTTCAGAGGCCGGCCTGGGGAAGGCTGGGGCGCGAACCAGGGCGGGGTGGTTCCCCCCCCCCCCCCCCCGCGGCACTGACCCCTTGGCGGCCGACCAGGCCGCGCTTGACGCCCGCGGCCGCCCGGCAACCCCCACGGCACGAGTATACCCCGGGGGGGGCACGCCGGAGACAACGGATGGCAGGCCGACGCCCGACGGGGCGGGGGGGCGGGGAGCGGCGGGGAGGCCCCCCCAACCCCCCCCCCCGCCCCCCCCCCCAGGCTTGAGGGCCACAGGAGCGATGCTCCGCGCCCCCGGAGCCGAGGGGACGCCCCCCCTCCCCCAGAAGGGACCGCGACGCGAGGGGGGGGGATGCGGCTGGACCTGCACACTGCGCGCCCCAGCGCCCCAAGCCACCTGCTCCCGCGGGGGTCGCGACCGACGGGCGAGCCCACACCAGCGCGCCGGAGCGGCGCGCCGACCAAGCTTGGGAGCGGCGCACGGCGGCGCACCAGAACAGTATGGAGGCCCCACCCCCCCTGACCCCCCCCATGACCATTGCCCACTCGGGGAGGGCAGAGGGGGGGTTCAGGTCTGAAGGGGCCGCGGGGGAGCGGTTCACGGGCCGCCCCTCATCCCCCCCCCCCGGGGCGGCCCCGCGACCCCGACCGAACGCGCACGCCGGGGGGGAGTGCGCCAACGACAAGAGGGGGGCCAGGGTAGGGAACCGCGGACCGCACCCAAGAGGGGGAGCAGGGAGGCCGCGGCGCGACCCCCCCCCCCCTCCGGCCCCCCCAGCGGCCCGCAAGCCGCGGGGGCGCCGGCCCCCACCCCCTGAGGCAGAGGGGATGGTTCCCCCCCCCCCGCCCGAGAGAGGAGCCGGAGCACGGCCCGCCCCCCCGCCCCAGCCGCCGGCCTCCAAAGGAACCGCGAGGAACAAGCGAGCCCGCGCCAACGCGCCAGGACGCCGCACAGATCGCGCCCAGAGAAGGCAGGCGAGCACGAACCGGAGTGGTATGGGGACCACGCCCGCCATGACCAGAACGACGCCAGTGACACCCGCTTTGTTGCCTACCCAGGGAAGGCAGAGGGACGGAACGAGGCAGAGCGACCCCCCGCCATACTGGCCCCCCCGGCCGCACAAACGGGGGGCACGGCACACGGGCCGCCCCCCCCCCCAAACCCGCCCCCCGGCACACGAACGCCACGGACCCGCCCCACGGGGGGCGCACAGCCCCAAGCCAGGTAGGGGGGAACCGGGACCGGACCGCCCCGCCCCAAGCACGCCAGACGGAGCAAGGGACCGGGGCAGGACACGCGGAGGGGCACGGACCACGTGGAACGGCCCTACCAGCGCCCAGTGCCGGGACCGCGCGAGGTGCGCACGCCACACCAGCCAGGGGGGGCGGGCGGACGCCGCGGGAGCGCGAGCGCACACACACGCAAAGGGCACGCGGGGACTACCAGAAGGGCAACCGGACCGAGCTCGCGGAACGCACAGACTGCGTGGAATGGCGTACCAGCGAGCGAGAGTAAGGGACACCCGGACGGGACGGCCCGCCACACGCAGCGCGGGACACGCGGGGCGGGGAGGGGGAAACGGGAGAGACATAACACCAGGTACCGGCGCGAGCCCCCCGAACCGGCCGCGAGCGCCGCGCACACACGGACAGGGCACTGCACCCGCCAAGGCAGTAGTGGCGCACTGCGTCACGCCCCAACCCCTAGGCTAGGCAGCCTCCGCGCCAGCCGAAGGGGGTCCCACTGGCGACAAGCCAGTAGCAGGGGCCTGGCAGCGCCGGCGCCCCGGGCGACCAGGCATTAGGGGGGCGAAGCTGTGGGTAAGCGCCCGCAGCCACGGCTGCGAATTGATGCACTGACCGGGGAGTGGCGAAACGGGGAAGCCGGGGAGGGACGGGGCTCCGAGCCCTGTGAACCCGGGGGACTCCGCCACCAGGCAGGAGGTTTGTCTTGGAAGGCCCCCCACTAGGACCCGGTGGGGAGGATATCACCTGGCCCGACCAGGTGGCCCCCCGGGGCGGAAAGGCGTCTAGTACCCGCAAAATCAAACCTCAAACTTCAAACCATTCCAGCCCCGTGTGAGGACTGTGCTTGTTTGTAGGTAGGTAGGTAGGTATCTTTGGGAGCTTGGGATGCCTCGTTGGACAATGCAAGCAGAAGGTCTCACCAAGGGGACATCCTTTCCCTCCCACTGCCCTAGTTGAGGTGCCCCCTAAGGCGCTCCCGCAGGTGCTTGGGAAGGCCCTGTCGCGGCCAGCCAGTCCAGGTGTCCCGGGTGGGAGGGTGTCCCCACATGTGCCCACGGGTAGGGTCACATGCCCCCCCCCTTTTGGCGCAGCTCTGTGGGCTGCCAGACCGTATGGATTATCTCTCACCACAGGGGGTATTGCTTCTGCGAGTCTACGGTACGATCGCCTCACCCCTGTGGCTTGAGTTGCGGGGCCTCTCTGCTTGGCAGGCGACCCATTCCTGGACTTTGTACCGGCTCGCCTGTCACCGGTTTCTTCCAGGGCTCCGGGTGACATTTGCCATGGTCCGCGATGCAGCGCTGCCGGGCTCGGACCAGCGGCCTTGGGGTACCGCCCCTGCTGCTGGCCCGGTGGGTCGGCTGGGTCGCCCCAGTGTGGCTGACCCATGGGGTGCGGTTTGCTGTTTCCAGTCCCTCGGCCGCCCTACGTGCGCACGTGTGTGCGGTGTCCCAGGCCCCCTGGCGCTTGTTCACTGGTGTGCGCGCATGGTGTGTTCTGTGTGTTCCGTGTGCGGTGTCCTCGGCCTGTTGGCTCGTGTTCACCAGTGTGCCTCCTCCGTGCGTTGTGTTGCGTCAGCGGTGTCCCGGGCCACTTGGCTCCTGTTCACCGGTGTGCACATTTCGTGCGTTGTGTTGCGTGCGCGGTGTCCTGGGCCACTTGGCTCCTATTCAGAGGTGTGCCTGCTCGGTGCGTTGCGTTGCGTGTGCAGTGTCCTGGCCCTCTTGGTTCGCGTTCGCCGGTGTGCTCGCTCGATGCGTTGTGTTGCATGTGCGGTGTCCTGGGCCACTCGGCTCCTGTTCCCCGGTGTGCCCGCCCGAGGTGTTGTGTTGCGTACTAAGGTTTAGGCTCTAACCAGCACCCTTTAGAAAGCACTGCACATTGGACTCATTCATTGCATCACACTGGGGCCGTACAAACACAGAGTATGTGACGAACCACTCACTTATTTACACACGCAGTTTGCTATTCAATTCGTTTACTTTACAACGCTTTGCTTGTTCGTTTTCTCTATTGCCCTTTGCTTGTTATTTGTGTTGTGCACATGTGACCACCATGGGTATTTCCTACCAAGAGCAGAACAATGAATAGCGCCAATAGCCCATAAAGGCTCCCACTCAAAGAGGGGCGCATAGCTCGAAACTGTGTTAAATAGTAGTAAAAAGCGACTCCAATAGCCTTAGAAACACAGGGTTGCAATGATACAGAATCAGTATAAATGACCATCCAAATCATGATCATCATCCATCAGCACAGGACACGCATGCCAGTAAAATGACAAAAATGTGTCAATGTGTCAAAACCTTTTTAACCTGTGGAGCTTTAGAATTGTGGGTCCACTTCCTCCCCCCTCGTGGAAGACAACACAGGCGTACTTCGTTGCGTCGTCGTGGCTCATCGACGCTGCGGCGTCGTATTTGGCGCCGATCTTGTCGTTGTTGACGACTCCTCACTCCTGCAATCCAGCACCTCCATCAGGTCGCTCTCGCTCTTCAGAGTTTGACGCTGCCCTGCTTGACGTCCACAGCTACGCATTGTACTCGAAGTTCTTTCAGACGCGTTGACGCTGTCCTCATACTCTTCTGCACTTCGGCTGGATCTTGTTCTTCTCCTTGCTCATCGTCCAATTCGCGCGTTGGGGACGACGCAGGACGACTTGTCGTTCTTCACGCTGATCGCATCTTTTTGAAGGGCTTCAGTCTGCAGCACTCATCTCTTCGGAGGGTTCGCAGTTGCCATAGTCCTGCATTGACTTCAGTCTTCATAGTCCCCCTTTGATGCTTCGGCCATTCGTTCAGTCGACCTACAGGTTCGATCTACTTCTTTTTGGCTCAGCGCGTCGACGATTTTGCGTCTGTCTGATATAGTGATTGTGCAGGTTGACGAACGCACAGGTTTGCTGGGGTACCGACTCCAGTGCGGGGCAGTGCCATACAAACCTAACCTTAGGGTCTCAGCACCAACTATCCTTCCAGTATCTACTACACTCAGGCGCAACAGTGTTTTCAGTCAGCAGTATACTGTCAGTCACACTCCACCTAGTCCTAACTCTCTCGGGTCTTTTGCAAACAGACAGTCCGTGGTGAAACAGTCAACAAACAGCAGACTTATCAAGTCAGTCACTCCATTTTCTTCTTCTTTCTTTCCCTACTGGTTGCAGACAACGCGCACCTGCACGCTTCAGATATTGGGCCCGACTTGTTTCAAACTTGTCAAACCACTCCCTTTGGCTTGCATAACTTGGTCTTTTCACCCTTTTTTTGTTTTTTTTTCTTGTCAGCAATATGGTTAAGAAGAAGAGTGTGCCTCGCCGTTGGGCTTCTCTTCCAGCGACTGCGTAAGCTGCAGCCTTTGCAGTGCCTGTGCCAGTTCTTCCACTCCCACCACTCCATCCACTCGCAGCAACTCCACCTCTGCCCCCCCACTCGCCTCCGTCGCAGCCATCGTACATCCGCACGGCTTATGAGCGCGGACGGCCATCTGGGTTGACAACGCCGACATGGATCCCATTCCATGGGACCTGGATCTTGCAGACTCCAACTGCATCGCCCGCCGTGTGGTTTGGGACAGGAGGCGGTACGCTCCAGGGCGTCCCTCGCCGCTCCATGCGGCGCGCCCCCCGGCTCACCCGTGCCGGGGTCCGCTGGGTGTGGACCCGGGACCCTCCGGGCCCCAGTGCTCCTGTGCCCGAGGAGTGGGTAATCCCTCCTCTCCGTGGCCCCCTCGCTCTCCCCCAGGAGTAACTCCGCTTGGAGGTTGAGGACGTGGAGGTGATCGTGGAAGTGGAGAGCTTCGGCCCTGAGCACAAACGTGCTGCCACCGCCATGATTTGCGCCGTGTTGCACTCGATCTTCATCACCGCCCACGAACACTTCTTCGCTAACATGTATCTTACTTGGATGGCCATTCACGGAGGTCAGTTTGCTCGCAATCTTTTGCTCCTCCGTGGTACTGCCTCTTGTTCCTGTTCATCGTCTACTAGTTTCCGTGCCTCTTCCTTTTTCTCTTCGCGGCGTTGCGCTCGGTCCAACTTCCTTTGTGCCATCTTTCTTGCGGTTTCCAGCATACCCGTGAGATCGTGCAGACGGCAGTAATGGACAAGCTGGTATGTCGGATTACCGTTGTCTAAAACAAATGCGCTTATGGGTTGCCACGTGCTGTCGCTAACTTCGTACTCAGCCCATCATGAGAAATCGCCACCCGTGTTTGTACTTGTGCTGCACGATCGACTCCACGATGTAGCAATCCCTTTCCTGCATTTCTTGGTCGTCCATTTCAGGAAGTTATTGTACCCCGTCTTCTTCTTGCACGCCTCCTTCGTTCTCATCCTCGTCAGCCGCCATCTTTGACCTTTCCGCTTCGATCGCCAGTTCTCTCCATGCTTCCAAGTCGTCATCTTCCAGCGCTGTGTACCTTTTCAGTTGGTTGTAACCCACATCTACCAACCCTTCCATGCTCCGGCTCGCCTTGACCTTTACAGTACTGGGCCCAACCTCCGTTACCAAGTACGGTCCGAAGTACGGCAGATCCAAGTCGTTCCGTGGCCATCGAGGGAAACGAGTATGATGAACGAGTACCAGGTCTCTCTCTCTGTACTCGGCGTGTGATTTCCCCCTGTTTTGTCAACGGTGTTCTCGATTACAAACTTTGGTCAGCAGCTCTTCTGCCTTCTCAGCCATGGCTCTTTGCTCTTCGACCCATCCTTTCACTTTTGTGTTGCAATCGTCTGTGGTAGGGAACTCGTAAAAGAAACCTGGACGTCCGAAAAAAAAGTTCGGTGGGAGAGTACCCCGTCCGACTTGAGATCTGGTTGTTCATCATGTAAACGGATACCGGCACGAGCTTAATCCAGTTGCGGCTACTTTCTTCGGCGAGTAGTATTCTTGTAATCGTCTTGAACGCTTTGATCTGCCTCTCGCACTGCGTGTTCTTCTTCTTATAGTTCAGTGTCCCGACGTCGACCTCGACGCCCATGTTCTTGAGGAATCCGGTGTACCAGGCAGTGTTTGAGGTAAATCTGATGTCTCTGTCACTGTGTATTGGTTTCGGCATTCAGAACTTCGAACAGTTCTTTCAAGACAGTTTCTCCATCGCATTTCTTCGTGAGCAGAAACACACCTGTGTACCTGCTCAATCCACAGGTCACGAGCAAAGCGGAGTCGTGCCCTGAGTACTTCGGCATCTTCACTAAGTCCAGGTACAGCACGCTGTTCACCATTCTCGGTATTGGTAAGTGCGCTGTTAAACCTTGATCAGCGCTTGTACTTTGCTTGGCCTTCGAGCATGGGCATTCCGTGCAAACTTCTCTTAGGACTTCGTTCAGTCGCTCTTGGCTCAGGGTGGTGTAGAAGTGCTTCTCGAAAAACCATTGTGTTCGTTCTACTCCAGGATGTCCATTCGTCTTGTGTGCCCATCGACCCATCGACTTCACGTGTGTTGACGGCACACATATCACTTCTTCTCTGTACAGGTGACTCGCCGTACGCGCCCATTGGACTCCACCGTCATCTACAAAGCTTCGTCGCTCCTTCAACGTTTTCAGGATGAGAAACTCGGGCAACAGGTCTGTCACCTTCCACTCCGTAGATCTCGAGGGTGTAACCCTTGCGAAGAGGTCCAACTGCACGTCCATTATAGCAAAAGCCTCCTTTGCGAGCTCTTCCGTGTCTCGTCCCAGCAAATCGTTGAACGAACCTCGTGGCAGGTAGTCGCACAACTCGTTCTTCACGCCGGTGATGTGGAAGGTCGTCAGTCGAAGTTGTGATAAAAAGGTCCACCATCTCCTGATCCTCTTTTGTTCGGGCGGCAGCTTATGTAGGAACGCTTGCGCAGCTCCTGGTCACACAACCACGTTACAGGGTTTGATGCCACGATGCGAGTCTGGCTTGCCAGCAACAGGACCCCGCTCATGATCTCCTGCTCGTAGGTTGAGTAGTTCTTCCCGGCGGCATTCCACTTCCAGTTCCAGTGGCCTAGCGGGACTAAATGCCACTCGTTTTCATTCTACTCGTGTCGTAGCGTTCCGTCCCTGTTTACGCCCAGCGTCCTGAGCTTTTGGTCCACTTCTTTGCACAAATCCCTGTTCAGGCGCTGGCATTGGAAGAGTGTACCTCCGCCTCCAACATCCGACGCGTCCGTGACCAGCAACACCTCACCAACTGGCCGGGGTACGCCTAGGATCAGGCAGTTCTTGAGTTTTCCTTTGATTTCCTCCAGTGCTGCTTGCTCTTTCTCTGTCCATTGCCACTTGGTCTCGTTCTTGATGAGGTCGGTCAGGGGAGCACTACTGAAGGTGAAGTTCTTCAGGTGTCTTCTGTAAAAGTTACACGACCCCACGAACTGGCGAAATTTTCTTGACGCCTTTGGCTTTTCCATTGACTTCAGACAGGTCAAAGTTGAGCAATGGTCGCAATTTTGCATCCGTTGGCTTCCACCATCCGGGTCCCATCGTAAATCCCAGATACTCCATCTCACTTCGGAGGAAGTCGCAGTTATCCAGCTTTATCCTCAAGTGTTGCTCTTGACAGAATTCGAAAAACTCCCTCAAGAGTACTAAATGGTCTTCCACCGAGTTGATCCCTAGCAGCACGTCGTCAATGTGCGCCTCCAACACGGCACCCCTTGTGAGTAGCTCTTGAACGGCTGGTCTCTTCTTGACGAGGCACAGGACTTGAGACATTATCTCCTGGAACAAGGCCGGGGCGTTGCTAATGCCAAAAGGCATCACTCGCCACTTGAAAATACAGCCTTGTGGAGTGATGAAGGCCATCATGTCCTTGGCGCGTTCCGTCAGGTCCACTTGCCAAAAGCCTGACCTCTTGTCCATCTTTGTCTTAAACTTGCAGTCCGCTGCCTTTTCCGACGTGTTCTCCCTGAACAGCAGGGACCCACTGTGCTGCTTGATCTTGCGGTTGAGCTTTTGGTAGTCCACGACTAGCCTCTTCGCCCTAGACCCTGGCTTTGCCACTAGGAAACAAGGAAAACAATGCTTGGGGTAGTCTCCATCCTTGTATTCCTCGATCAGTCCTGCCTCCACGCACTCCAAAAATTGCCGCATGATCTCGTCCATGTCGGCTTTGGAAGCCGGATAAGGCTTTGACCTTATTCCATCCTTGGGGTGCTCTTCTTTCAGCTCCAAGTCAACCTGTCCCAGCTTTCTACAGGTTCCAGGTGATGGCAATGGTCCGAATACTTCTTGGTACTTGTGTAAGATGTTTCACACACGCTCGTCGTGTTCTTTCACTTTGCTCATGAAGTCCTCGCTCGCTTGCAGGTTGCTTCCCCCGAGCTCATTCTTCTTTTGGTTGTGGAGATCGTCTGATTTCACTCCTTCGGGTATCCCAACTTCAGTCAATCCAAGAGCGCATTCACATCTTTTGGTACGTTCTTTCTTCCTCTGGCGCTTGTTCTTCTTGCATCTCTTCGTGCTACCTGTGTTGAGTTTCTCATCGGCATAGTAGTCCGTAGTCTCCCTGTACTCTTCCAACAGGTCGCACAAATCGGTGTAGTTCAAAACCTCTCAGTATTCGCCTGCCGCTCCGTCATCGTACTCGGGCAAATAAACTTTAGACTTCCAGACGTCTTTCAACTCCTCTTTTTGAATCTGGTCGATGGGCGTCCGAAGTGGGGCCTTCATCTCTTCTCGATCTTGCTTTGACATCGGCCACGACTCTGTTGGCTTGGCTAGATTCGTCTTACGCTTCTTTGTTTCAAAACCCGTACAGGAACCCATGCCCTTCGCTCTTCGGGTGTAGGTTCTCCTCGATGGTTCGGCGGAGCAGCAATTCTTCGTTGTCAGAAGGTAGAAGGACGTCGTTGAACATGTCCTCGTACTCCACCGAAGTTGGGTAGCTCCCTTCGGTCACAAGTGTGATGGTGCTTATACTAGGAGCTTCCGACAGCCCGTCGCTGTCATGCCCCTCTTCTTGAGAGTTCACTTTTCTGTTCCGCCGGGAGTTCTGGGTTCTCTTTGGGTAGTTCTTTGATGGTCACCTTCATGTCTTCGCGTTTTTGGTGTTGTTGCGATTCCTTCAGGTCAGGAAAGTGTTGTAGCATATGCTTTCTTCCCCATCCTCGGTCGTTCTTCGTGATCTTCTCGACAACTTCGGGGTTCAAGTCCTCTTGCGCCACCGGGTTGAGCGATCCGTCAACAACGCATGAGTTCGTTTGCCACTTGGGAACGGGCAGTAGCTCCACCCTGTAGTCAACTTTGTACATAGGAACATCGGGTAGTCGTACTTGGGTTATTGTCAGCTTGGTCAGTACCTCTCTCCGCCCTTTCTTCATCCATTTCCCTTCTTCAGGTACGACAACAATTACTCGTGAACCTTCCAAAGCGATTTTCGTCAAGACTTTCTCCATTTGGGAGAACGGTGGGTTTGCGTACAGGTACTTCCATCTCCCCAGGTCTCGCCAACTGTACCACCAGGCGCTGTTGCCTTGTCTCCAACAGTAGAGTTCGCTGTCTGCGTTAACGTGATTAGCGAAGAGTTCAATGAAATCGTCACCGCAGGGTTCAACTCCTTGTACCCGTGTAGCTTCATCTCCGTGGCTAAGGTGTAGGTCTCCAGGGTTAGTAGCATCTCTTTCTCCAAACGCAGTAGTCCTTCGACCTTCACTTCCGTGTCCAGGTCGAAGCTGATGTCCCTCAAGACTTTTATGCCTTCGACAATCTCTGCGGTCTCTTCGAGGTGCACCTTCTCCCACTCTCTGTCGTCTGTCCGTACTAGGAGGTGTCTTGGTGACTGAAGGCCCAGGTAAGGAATCTCGAGGTTCTCGTCGAAGAAGTCCTCACCAAGCCCAGCGTCGAACGGGTCCGTCTCGAGGACTAAGAAACTTTTTGGTAATCTCTTCCTCCCCAGAATCACCATCCCTTTTTACTTCCCTTCGGTCAGGCATATTCTCCCGTCGCCAATACTGATAGCAAAGCTCGGCGCGTAATCAATTTCTCCCTCAGGTACCTGTTTCGCCGCCATTATACTGCTCTTAGCCCCCGTGTCAATAAAACTTTCAATCGCGGATGCTTCGGTTACTTCGACTGGCAACAGGTAGCCTTTCCCCAAGAGAGGTGCCTCCCTACTTGTCTTGCGAGGGGAGTGGCTTGGCGTCCATCGTCAACGCAAGTCCACAGGATTTGGCCATGTTGGTAAGGTTCTCTTGAAGCTTGAGGAACCTCCCTCTCTTTCGATTGCTTGGTTCCTCTTCTCCTTCAGCGGACCCAGGCGAGGGAATCGCGTTGGCTGGCGGTGTAGTTTGGCTTGGTTGTCCTTTGGCGGATTCCCCTTTGCGACCTTTTTCTTTGTTGCCTTTGCCTTTTCCATCGCCTTTGCCTTCCCCTTTTCCGTCGCTCTTGCCTTTTCCTTTGCCAGGATCTTCTCCTTGTTTCTTCGCTGCAGCGCGGGCCTTCCTTTCGTCCGCTTGTTTCGTCAAGCATTCGTCATGAGCATGGTTCTTTTTCCCACAGTACTCGCACCACACGATGGTATGGAATTGAGGCGGTTGCCATACCCATTTTCCTTGTTCTCCGCGACCGCCTCCACGACCGCTACCTTTCCCACGGCCTTTTCCTTTGCCTTTGCCTCCGTTGCCTTTTTGTCCTTCTGACCAGTATAAGCCTGGGATTTCTTCTTCTTCACAAACTTCGGGAGGCGGTTCTTGGTTTCCGTCTTTGTTCTTGTTCCCTCCTTTCAGGAAATTAAGTTGAGCTTGGCGCTCACCTTCAACATGTTGGTCTGATATACGTTTGAGGGCGAGTTCCTCCAGCAGGTCAGCCAAGTCTTGATAGGTGTGCGTCTTCGCCTTCCTTTCCACGGTTGACGGACATTCGGTCCAACTCTTCTTCTGGATCTTTCGGGTCAGCAACAGAAGTTTCTCGGTCTCGGACATAGGAATCTTCAACTGGATCATAAGGCTTTTGAGCTTCTGCAGTAATTGAGGAACATCGGCGGGAGTTGGGAGTTCTTTAAGTTTCTGCACCTTCTCCAAGGCTCCGCGAATAGATGCATCGGTCTCAAAGTGAGGGAAGGCGGACTCCAACTGCTTCAGGAAGTGTACCCACGACTCCCTAACCCTAACCTGGGAGGTGAGGAAGGTGGTCCTGGTTCTCCAAACGTGACCTCACATAAGTCATGCTTCTTCCCCTTTGACCTCTCGGACTTTGTTGTCCTCGACTCTCTATCCTCATCCTTCCTCTCGTCAACTCTCCCTGACTCAATCCTAGCCATCATGGTCCTAAACCACTCTAGCTTACCCTCGCTTGCTAGTTCCCTCGCAAAGTCAACTGCTTGCTTCCATTCCTCAGGTTCACCTACGTTGCCGTCCTCATGCTTGGCGTCGTCCCTGTCGACGCTTTCGTGCCCTTCACCTCGAGCGTCTCCGCGCATGGGTTCGTGTTCACGAGCGTTTTTGCGCACCTCTGTTTCTGCGCTTGCACTCGACGCATCTCGCACCTCTACCTCTGGATCAGGGTTGAGACCTTTGGGCGTACGGCATTCTGAAGATGTGGGTTTAGCCTCAAGGGCTTCCTTTAACTCTCGCCTGTATTCTTTCACAGACTCTGAGGTGGTCTCAAGGGACTTATCTGTGGATGTTGTTGTAGAGGTGTCTTTTTCTTTCGCCTCGGTTGTTGTTGGGGGATCCATGTCACTTGTCTTTTTTATTACAGTTCAGATTCAAACAGGCAGAAATGTTCACAGAACTGACAGAACAGACAGACACAGACAGAATCAGGCGCTTTTGTATAGTTGACACCTGCAGAATAGTTCGCTCTGCTACCACCAAGATTTAGGCTCTAACCAGCACCCCTTAGAAAGCACTGCACCTTGGACTGATTCATTGCATCACACTGAGGCTGTACAAACACAGAGTATGTGACGAACCACTGACTTATTTACACACGCAGTTTCCTATTCACTTCGTTTACTTTACATTGCTTTGCTTGTTCGTTTTCTCTATTGCCCTTTGCTTGTCATTTGTGTTGTGCACATGTGACCACCATGGGTATTTCCTACCAAGAGCAAAAGAATGAATAGCGCCAATAGCCCATAAAGGCTCCCACTCAAAGAGGGGCACATAGCTCGAAACTGTGTCAAAATAGTAGTAAAAAGCGACTCCAATAGCCTTAGAGACACAGGGTTGCAATGATACAGAATCAGTATAAATGACCATCCAAATCATGATCATCATCCATCAGCACATGACATGCATGCCAGTAAAATGACATCAATGTGTCAATCTGTCAAAACCTTTTTAACCTGTGGAGCTTTAGGATTGTGGGTCCACTTCACTTGCGTGTACGGTGTCCTGGGCCACTTGGCCCCTGTTCACCGGTGTGCCTGCTTGGTGCGTTGCGCTGTGTGTGCAGTGTCATGGGCCACTTGGCTCCTGTTCACGCGCTTGCTCGCTCGGCGTGTTGTGTTGCATGTGCGGTGTCCTGGGCCACTTGGCTCCTGTTCACCCGTGTGCACGCTCGGCGTGTTGTGTTGCGTGTGCGGTATTCCTGGCCACTTGGCTCCTGTGTTATGGCTTCGAAGAGCAGCAGCGCAGCGAGCGCGCAAGTCGCAAGTCGCAGGCGCAATCGCACTGCAGTCTGTGAATAATGAAGAAGCATCGAATGCCAACTGTGAATGAGCGCTGTAAGATACTTCGATCTTTGAACAGGGTTTTTGTCTTCGAGATTGTGTTATGTATTGGTGCCCCGTCCAAAGATCCTGCGAGGTTTGTTGATTTTGGATTTTCCATTTTGAGAAACAAAGAGGCACAGGAGTACAAGTGGAGTTCCCAAGAAACAAACCACAACAAGTGGTAGCCAGCTACGTGGCGGGGATATCAATATTCGAGATCAATCTTCGACGCCGTCAACTTGACTTGGATTTCGATCTACAATGGAGCGGTCCTTCGACGATGCAGCTATGCTGCACTTCATCAGAGACAGTCTGTTTCGAAGTGATTCACCCTTGCATCACAAATTTTGGGTTTCGTTAGAAAACTTCATCGCAGAGCGCATCCCAAGTCGAGAAAGCGAGTGGTTTCCATGCCTCTCTCGTGATCTTCACAGCTGTTCGCAGAAGCTTGCAGATACTCAAGCAAAGGTCATTGAATTGGAACAACGCATCGATGCATGGCAGGCAACAGCAGCAAGTGCTACTGCAGCAACTGGTCAACGAGTGGACACTCTGCAGTCCTCGACGGAAAATGCAACTCAAGCTGCTGCAAACGAACTTCGACGCGTAGAGCATGGATTGTCGCAATGTTATGCCCTGCTCAACAAATTTGTACGAGCTTCGAGTCCACCACCTCCGAACAACTTCCAGTTTCCACAACCACAACCACAGCTACATCCACAACCACCGTCTCCTTCGAATCCACCGCAGTATGCACCGCCGATCAGTTCTCCTTACCCTCCACAACAACCACTTTCGCAACCACCTGTCTTTGAACCACATCCAGCACATCAGTTCCCAGTCCAGCGTGCTCCTACGGAAGAGACTTTGGGACGCCATGTCGAGCGCTTGAATAAACTGGTCAAGAGGTTCTCTGGGAGACCTGGATATGGAGAGTTTCGAACATGGAAGGAGGATTTGTTACGAGCCTTCACCCTGTCGGATACCACCTCACCCGTCGATCAGGTGCCAACCATATCATTCCTCCTCCATGGTGATGCTGCCGAGTATTATCATAGCTTGACGATTGCTGTACAGGATGACTGGTTCGAGCTCATGTGTGTGTGAGGCCAACATTTCGATTGCATATCCCATGAGCCAGTGTATTTGTCGAGGATGTTGAGCTTGAAAGAGAGCAAGTTCCCTCGATATGCAGATTACGTGCGGGAATTTCGTACTTGCGTTATCAAGTCGAAGGTTAACACCAGTGACCTCCAGATGGGTTACCTCGTCAACTCTCGATTTGTTGAAGGTTTGTCGAATGACGCTGTTCGTCGGCAGTACATCGTTGAAGTCCGTTGGAGATGGCGTTCTAATAGGCCTTTTAGATTCGATACCTTGGTAGAGACCATCGCGGAAGCCTACATTGCCGCTGGGTATCAGCTCGAAGAGGTACAGAACGCATCGAGAACGACATCAGATCACACTCTGGGTCCTGCAGTGTCAAGACCCCTGCCTATGATGGTTCCACCTACTTCGACTTCCACGTTCTTATTCAACCCTATGCCAACGCCGCACGTCAATCCCATGCCGACTCCAGCCGCAGCGCCCACAGCTTTGACCGTGGCAGAGCCGATGAACCTCGATGCAATTGCCAAACTCCGAGAAGAGCTACATGCCTACATTGGTGAACGTCGTAATGAACGGTTCGGACGCCGAGATGGTGGACGCCAAGATGGTCGAGAAAGTAGGCGTTGCTACAAATGTGGTGAACAAGGCCACTTGGCCCGTGACTGTCCAAAAGGTTGAACGCCATCCCGAGGACGAGAACGTCGGGAATCAAGGTCCAACACACCGAGACGAGATCAAAGTCGAGACAGCAAGGGACGGTTTCGATCCGGCTCCAAGAGCAGAGAAAGGCCCACAACGGCCTAGAAAACAAGTTTGAAGACCTGGTGGCGGACGTCCTCGAGAAGAGCTGAACACCACGACCAGCACCAATATACCCGAAAAGAATTCGACACTTGGAGGTATCAACGTCGAAGGAACCGAACCTGAGCATGCGTCTCTGTTCACGGTTCGAGGGCGCATTTGCGCATGTCGTGAAGACTCCTTTGACTCCAGCGTGGAATTACTGGTCGACTGTGGAGCGACCAGCGACTTTATGTCAATGCACACTGCAAAGAGGGCGCGACTTCCCCTCTATGAACTGAGAAACCCTGGACACGTCTTGACAGCCGGAGGTGTCCAAGTCGAAGTACAGTACTACATGAGAGCTTATGTTCGAGTTGGAGAGCTTATATTTCGTCATCACTTCAAGGTCTTGGAGATTTTGCGGGATGTAGTACTTGGACAACCATGGCTTCCAAGCTACACTCCAACTGTCAACTGGAAGGAACGGTACGCCGACACCTGACATGGTTCGAATTCGTACCGGTTATCTTTTGGCGATTCAAGACATTCCACCCAGCTACAGTTTCAAGCTGCTCCAAAGCTGGACCTTCTTTCGATACTTTCATCGAGTTCCTCGAAAGCGAGTCCGGTTGGGAATTCTACCCCACATGCCAAGGAACACCTTGACCTACACTTGTCAACACACGTTCAGCACGGTACTGACAAGTTCAATGAGTCCGAAACGGAAGAGGGTATCACCGATGAGGAGTGCAGCGATATGGAGATTGAGTACATTTCGTTGCCGAAACTCAAAAGAGAGATCCATCGAGCTGATCTCACAGGAGATCAAGTATTTCTGTGCTGCATGCCTCGACCAGCAGTGCCGGTCGATCAAATGTAAAAGATGCAAGCCAGTGATGGCAATGATGACGGGCTTGACCCCGTTCGACGCAAACTACCGAATCGATTACACAAGTGGGCGGACCTCTAGGACCGTGAGAAAGCGGAGTATGGAGACCTACCTCCGCATCGACCTGGTAGAGATCATCGAATACGCCTCGATTCGGAAGACAATCCACCGTGGGTACACCCTTACAAAATGGATCCGAGCCAACTAGATGAAGTTCGACGACAATTAGGCAAGTTGCATCGATCTGGTCGGATCAGACCGTACTCGAGTCCATACGGAGCGGGTTGCCTACTGGTGAAGAACGGGAATGGTAAATGGCGCATGTGCGTCGACTGCCGAGCGTTGAATACGCGAACTGTACTAGATCGGTATCATTTGCCATAGATTCAATCCATCTTGAGCACACTGGGGGGTTCTACCGTATTCTCAAAGATTGATCTTGTTAGTGGGTTCCACCAGATTCGAATCCAAGACAAAGATATCGAGAAAACCGCCTTCAACACGCAATTTGGCGCCTTCGAGTGGGTTGCTATGCCCTTTGGCCTCTGTAATGCCCCATTGACGTTCCAACGCGTCGTGAATGATGTCCTTCGAGACCACTTGGGGATCTTTGTATGGGTGTACATTGACGACATCCTCGTCTTCTCAAAGAATGCGGATGGACGCCAACGACATCTCGATTTGGTACATGAACTACTTCGCAAGCACCAGCTTTTTCCCTGCATCGATAAATCCACATTCTTCCAGAGTCGAGTACCCTTCTGTGTATACATCATCGACAAAGATGGAGTACACATCAACCCCGAAAGGATCAAGGTCATTCGAGGTTGGCCTCGGCCGACTACGGTTCATGAAGTTCGACAATTCATTGGATTGTGTGGATTTTACCAGCAGTTTGTCGAACGGTTCCAAGCTGTCGCAGCCCCTCTGACCGCGATGTTTAAGGCAGACTTTGAGTGGGAATGGACAGCTGTCCATCAGGCTTCCTTCGACAAGCTGAAACAGGCGATGATCAATGCGACACATCTCAGTGCTATCGACCCTCGACAGCCCTATCAGCTGTACACAGACGCTTCGAAAGACTGTGTGGGTGCTACGCTTGCGCAACGGTGTCCCCATGGAAAGTACAAGGGACATCTTCGACCTATTGCCTTCATGTCGCGGAAAATGCAGCCTGCCGAAACTCGATACAGGATTCGAGAACAGGAGTTGTTGGTGATCGTAATAGCCTTGAAACAGTGGTTCCACCTACTTCGAGGACCGCAGCAGGTTTACGTGCAAACTGACCACGAGAGTCTTCGATATCTCAAGACATGTCCTCGACCGCTGACACCACTGCAAGCACGATGGTCCCAATTCCTCGAAGAATACAACCTGACGTTGTGGTACGTAACGGGCCTTGAGGGTTCCGCGGCAGACGCCTGCTCCCGTCTGACTTCGCAACAGTTGATGGACATTGAAAATGTCACACGTACACGGGCTTTCCGAACTCCCCTGGTCGAAAATTGGGGTTCACCGCAAGGAGAACCTGTCGATGAGTTCCTACGTGTACTCGAAGACGCATTCTCTCATGACGAGGTGTGGCCCCAGCCGTACGACCACCTGTACGTTTCGCTTCGAAGCGGACGCTCCGTGGGGAAGGAACCTGACGCTGATGAACTTGCGGAACCAGCCCCCCAATTGGACACTGAACCCGCCGTCGACCCGGAGGAACTGGAGCTGCTACCATCAGACGCGACGACTGTCGAGCCGAAGAACCTGGGACTGGAGCCAGTACCATCGGACGAGATCATGGCTGAGGATTCACACCAACCAGACATGCATCTCGATGATGCTGGCAACGAGCCGGACATGCCCGCCTACACCGACAACCTTCACGATGTAAGCATGGATCGCCCTCTTCGAGTCACTTTTGGCAATGAAATTCGATATGCTCCAACCATGGCGGAACTGATTCTCTGTCGACGTCACCGTGACGGCACGTTACAATCAGTTCCCTTGCTGAAAGTTGGGTCGAACACGCCGTACCTGTCGAGCCTTAAAGGTACACACCGCCGGGTACATCGACATTATCAGTGCAAAGACTTGACGTCGACAGCTGTGCGGGCAGCAGCCTATCAAGAAGACCCACGGACGAAGCACATCTGGGAAGTCGCGGTTCGAGGCCCTGCGGCATGACACCAGCTTTGCGATGCCAAGTTGTCCTTCGATGATGGCAAATTCCTCCATTTGGCGACGATGGGCAAATGTGTGCTGTCCCTCGAACACTGGTGACGTGGATTGGGGCCATGTATCACGAGTCGGAGTTCTATGGTCATTCAGGTGTCCTTGGAACCATGGCCCTGATTAAGCGCGACTACGTATGTTCGCACCTCCGACAGTACGTCGAGAGATACATACTAAGCTGCGATGTCCGTCAAGCGGCGAAATCAAGGCGAGTCGACAGCCCCAGAGTGCCAAGACCATTACCGCTGCCCGACACCAAATGGCACAGTGTGTCCATCGATTGGGTTTCAGGATTGCCGCCGACCACAAGGGGCCATGACGCCATCATGACTGTAGTCGACCGATTCTCCAAGCGTGGAATGTTCATCCCTTGTCGCAAGGATATGACAGCCGACGACCTTATCTATGTGTTCCTGCGTGAAGTAGTTCGACTGAAAGGATGCCCTCGACAAATTGTTTCAGACCGAGACAAGCTGTTCGAGTCTCAGGCGTGGAAGGAGTTGGCTCAGCGCTTCAAGATTGAGATGCACAAGACGGTAGCCAACCGCTCTCGAGGCAATGGCCTGGCGGAGCGCAGCAACCAGTTAATCCACCAGCGCCTGCGTACACACGGCATCTTGGGCAACAACAAGTGGGTTGTCGACCTCCTGTTTGCCGAGATTCAGTTGAACAACCTGACATCCAATAGCCTCCGGCTATCCCTGTTCGAGATAGATGAAGGACGAACACCCCATTTTCCATTGGATTTCCCCGGAATGACTTCTCATGCACATGACCCATCGACTGTGAATGATTACATGCAACAAGCGGAACGTACCTTCGATTCTGTGCATGCAATGATTGCCGAGGAACGTCAACGCCAGATGCATGTGGTCCTGCAAATGGACCAACACGTTCGACTGCCTGATGTCGGTGAACCATGGTGGGTGTTGGTACCGGAGTATCGACATAAAGGGAAACTCGATGTTGTCTGGTGTGGCCCTTACAAAATTCTCGAGGTACTGAACAAGGGCGAGAATGTTAAACTCGACATCCCTGCACCCCTCGATGGGTTGCAAGTTCTCAATGGAGAAAGCATAAAGCCCTACTTCCATCGAGAGGTACAGCCGCTGTGGGAGTTCCTGATGCCCCCTGTCAAAACTGGAGAATCTCCTCGACTTGTCAAGATTCTGGCTAGACGTCGAGTGGGATCTAGAAAGCGCCGCACATTCCTGTACCGTTGTGAATGGGATGACGACAAATGGTTTTGGGAGTCGAGCAAAGCTCTAGAGGAGGATCCTGTGTACCTTGAGTTTCTTCGACTCCACCCTGAGTAACCTTACTCTTCTCTGCACCGTGGTTTTTCGAAAAACTCATACGAGGTTCCGGGTTGACCGCTGGAGCCTCCGCCTACGGTACTACATCCCGGACGCCCCGAGCTTCCTCTCTACCTCCACCTCCTCGAGCATCACCGTCGGACGTCATCGATGTTGACGGGATCAATGACAACGATGGTGCCAAACCCCCAGCGAGGTCGACTTCAGCTCGCCGCTTTTGGTCGGTAGCATCAGCGCCAACTCAACCGAGTCGACCTCTCGATCCATTCGAACCGCCGAACTACAGCCAGTCGGCATATGCTGGGAGCGCGAAAGGAAGAGGAGGCCCCTCGTCGAAAGGAGGCAAGGGAGGTGTGTTCCCTCGGGGAGAATTCGTAGGAATAGCACCGAGTGGACGACCCATCGTATCAGGAGGCACCACAGGCTTGGAAGTGCACGTGATAGCGCTGGCCAACTGGCCTGTTCCGGACTCGACCAAGGGAGGGACCCCACCCCGCATGCAGCCAGAACTTTGCAAGCTGTATGGGCCCCCGCCCCCGGTCGATGCAGAATACTTTTGAGAGGGGTGCTCGAGCCCTGATTGGTTCGATTCTGATGAAGATGTTGCTTGCTACACGGGGTACGACGACTGATCCCCTTCCTCTGTTCAGCGCCTGGATGGGTCGACAGTTCTTGGACATCGAGGCCGAACACCTGGACATCAAGGCCATCCAGGGACGGACTGTCGTGGGGACCGAATACCGGAGAGCCGAATACCTCCAGCTATAACAACAACGATGACACTGCCCCCAACGACTGGGTCGACCAATCCTGGCAGTTGAATGCCCCGAAGACGCAAGCTTCTACTCGAACGAACCAATCCGACTCCTACTACTACAATGGCGACGTTGAACCCTGACCACTCGAGTCCGACGACGAAGAGGAATATCCGTACGAGCCTTCAGCGTACGACGCCACACAAAGTTGGTCGACACCACCGCCCAGCTGCGATTCTGTGCCGGTGCCAGAACCGCAGTGGCAGCCCTATAACATGCCGCAGTACAATCATGAAATCGGGACCGTCGAACAACTCCGACACTTGGGTACGTTCGGATGGAAGCCACCCTATCGATTTGGGAAACACGAGGACGATCCAATGAAGTCGGAATACACCAAGCTCGAACCATCGGTACTCACTATTGCGTCGAGCGCCATGGCTGGCCAACGAGCAAGGCACGTATTCCAGAACGCGCGCCATGCCGCAGTTGTGACAAAGACAAATGCCACTATCTCCGAGTTCGGCAAGACCATCAACAGCGACAGTTGGGGACGAACCGCACCATTCCCTTAAGAGATGGCGCGAAGCGCACCTGATGAGCGTGGGAATGCCGGTGGCAAGCCGGGTTACCAGTGGTATACAAAAATTGAAGTGGCTTGCCAGAACCTTTGAGCGGCCCTCGTTTACTGGCGACACTGCGACGAAGAGCTCGATTGGGGATTCCGACAAAATCTCTCCGAATATGACCTGCCGAATCAAATTGCTCGACTCAACCGCATGCATCGTGAGATCTCAGGAATCGACGACCTGATGAACGTCGCCGATGGAATCAACCTGATCTTCAGGTATCGACCCATCTGGACCCAGGACAAGATGAAACGAGAAGCTCCCGTTGCCGTTTCAATCCTTGGAGTTATTGGCGATCTCCAGAAGGATTGCCAGGCAAACGACTGGCTCTTCGAAGATCGAGCCCCCCTTCTCGCGTACAAAGTCGATTTGGTTCTTCGCCGACACAGACTGCGAGGTCTACAAGGCACCTCTTGACTTGGGTATAAGCGGTATGGGTGCGCTCCACATCGAACACAGGACCTTGCAGTCCAGCTCCAGGAGTACTTTTGACTCGGAGAGCAGACCGAACCCTATGCCTACAACGTCGTCGCACCAGGTGCACCCATCGACCTTGTTCAGTTGGCAATGAGTTACCAGACTGGACCCGGACGGCTCGGATACCACGACTTCGATAAGGCAATCCGACGAGTTGCTGCCCTTCACTCGACCAGTGAGGAGTATGTCAACCTCTTTCCTTTCGTGGACGCCGCCGATTTGGTTCGATGCATGGGTACCTTGAAATACCTCATGTCCCCCTTCGAGGCCGGATATGAAGGTGGACAACGTTGGCGTCGAGCGAACCCAGTTCCGAAGGGATGTCTATGCTGATGAACGGGAGGAGGCTGAGCCCGCTGACTCGCCTGCGAGTGACTCGTTCCACGCAGACCCCGTCGACCACCGGTTTTTGTCGGCAGAGTCGAACGCCTATCAGCACCACTTCGACATCCCGTTGTTCAAGTACCTCATGCCGATCCATGATGATTTCAGGGCTGCCCATCGACGCAAGGTCAGCTGCCGAGACCAAGTCCTCGAAGCGGTCATTGTTGACACGGCTTCGAGCCTTGTGACTGCAGAAGCGGTTCAATTCGCTCTGCAGAGTTCCCTCCCTGATGGTCAGTATGTACATCAACACCTCGGTCGACTCCAAGAAGGAGGTTCTCGAACGGACATGGTTGAGGTCATTGACCGATATGCCCTGGGCCCTGGAGTCGATGACGTCAGTGCCATCATAGTTGTGCGACGAGTTTCGATTGCTGACACGCCATGGTGGCGAGTCGATACGCGAACTGGTCAGTTCTACCACAGCATGGCTGCTGGTACTGGTTTGAACGAAACCCATCGATGGTCTACTGGTCGACATGACGGGTTCTCCTTTGAAGTCACCAATCGGACCGATCTGTGGAGCGAGCACGCTTGGAAACCGTTGAACCTTTGGGATTTCTATTCGACCAAGGCACAAACATTGGGACCTGGACAATTTCGAGGGCTTGCCCGTGAACATGTCTTCGTATTCCAGTACAAATGCCCCGTGGACGGCCGACCTGGTGATCCCAACGTTCGATTGCTGAAGCGCCTGACCTCAGACGCCCCTCACATTGGTGGAAGACACCCCCCCCGGGGACGCCCTTCCGCCACCCCCACAGCGAGCAACGCGGCCCGCAAGGGCGCACGCTTTGGGGCTGGGGCTGGGTCCCCACGCCCGCACCGACCGCACCCGGGGCACACGGGTCGCGGAACCCTGGCTGCCCGCTCCAGAGGACAGGCGGCCGAGGGAGGGACAGCGCCTGACGGCAGACACCCCTCACAACGGTGGCAGGCCACCCTCCCGGGGACGGCCCCCACCACCCTCGCGGCACGCAGCCCCCACAGGGCATCCAGGCCAAGGGGACAGTGTTGGGCCCCCACACCCACACACCCGCGCCCACAGCACGTGGGTGGTGGACCCCGACAGCCCGCCCAGTGGGCGGGCAGTCGGGGGAGGGACAGCGCCTGACCTCAGACGCCCCTCACAATGGTGGAAGGCACCCCCCCTGGGGACGCCCTTCCGCCACCCCCACAGCGAGCAACGCCGGCCCGCAAGGGCACACGCTGTGGGGCCGCCGCTGGGTCCCCAAGCCCGCACCGACCGCACCCGGGACACACGGGCCGCGGAACCCTGGCTGCCCGCTCCAGACGACGGGCCGCCGGGGGAGGGACAGCGCCTGACACCAGACGCCTCTCACAACGGTGGCAGGCCACCCCCCCCGGGGACGGCCCCCAACCACCCCCGCGGCACGCGGCCACCAAGGGGCATGCAGGCCAAGGGGACAGTGTTGGGCCCCCACACCCACACACCGGCGCCCACAGCACGTGGGTGGCGGACCCCAACAGCCCGCCCAATGGGCGGGCAGTCGGGGGAGGGACAGCTCCTGACCTCGGACGCCCCTCACAATGGTGGAAGGCACCCCCCCGGGGACGCCCTTCTGCCGGCCCCACAGCGAGCAACGCCGGCCCGCAAGGGCGCACGCTGTGGGGCCGGTGCTGGATCCCCACGCCCGCACTGACCGCACCCGGAACACACGGGTCGCGGAACCCTGGCTGCCCGCTCCAGAGGACAGGCGGCCGGGGGAGGGACAGCGCCTGACAACAGACGCCCCTCACAACGGTGGCAGGCCACCCCTCCCCGGGGACGGCCCCCCCACCACCCCCGGGGCATGCAGCCCCCACGGGGCATGCAGGCCAAGGGGACAGTGTTGGGCCCCCACACCCACACACCCGCGCCCACAGCACGTGGGTGGCGGACCCCAACAGCCCGCCCAATGGGGGGGCAGTCGGGGGAGGAACAGCGCCTGACCTCGGACGCCCCTCGCAATGGTGGAAGGCACCCCCCCCGGGGACGCCCCTCCGCCACCCCCACAGCGAGCAAAGCCGGCCCGCAAGGGCGCACGCTGTGGGGCTGGTGCTGGGTCCCCACGCCTGCACCGACCGCACCCTGGACACACGGGTCGCGGAACCCTGGCTGCCCGCTCCAGAGGACGAGCGGCCAGGGCAGGGACAGCGCCTGACACCAGACGCCCCTCACAACGGTGGCAGGCCACCCCCCCCGGGGAGGGCCCCCCACCAACCCCGCGGCACGCAGCCCCCACAGGGCATGCAGGCCAAGGGGACAGTGTTGGACCCCCACACCCACACATCCGCGCCCATACCACGTGGGTGGCGGACCCCAACAGGCCGCCCAGTGGGTGGGCAGTCGGGGGAGGGACAGCGCCTGACCTCAGACGCCCCTCACAATGGTGGAAGGCACCCCCCCCGGGGACGCCCTTCCGCCACCCCCACAGCGAGCAACGCCGGCCCGCAAGGGCGCAAGCCACGGAGCCAGTGCTGGGTCCCCACGCCCGCACCATCCGCACCCGGGACACACGGGTCGCGGAACCCTGGCTGCCCGCTCCAGAGGACGGGCGGCAAGGGGAGGGACAGCGCCTGACACCAGACGCCCCTCACAACGGTGGCAGGACACCCCCCCCGGGGACGGCCCCCCGACACCCCCGCGGCACGCAGCTTCCGCGGGGCATGCAGGCCAAGGGGACAGTGTTGGGCCCCCACACTCATACACCCGCGCCCACAGCACGTGGGTGGCGGACCCCGACAGCCCGCCCAGTGGGCGAGCAGTCGGGGGAGGGACAGCGCCTGACCTCAGACGCCCCTCACAATGGTGGAAGGCAGCCCCCCCGGGGACGCCCTTCCGCCACCCCCACAGCGAGCAACGCCGGCCCGCGAGGGCGCACGCTGTGGGGCCGGTGCTGGGTCCCGACGCCCGCACGGACTGCACCTCGGACGCACGGGTCGCGGAACCCTGGCCGCCCGCTCCAGAGGACGGGCGGCCGGGGGAGGGACAGCGCCTGACACCAGACGCCCCTCACAATGGTGGAAGGCACCCCCCCAGGGGACGCCCTTCCGCCACCCCGACAGCGAGCAACGCCGGCCCGCAAGGGCGCACGCTGTAGGGCCGGTGCTTGGTCCCCACGGCCGCACGAACCGCACCCGGGACACATGGGTCGCAGAACCCCGGCCGCCCGCCCCAGAGGGTGGGTGGCCGGGGGAGGGACAGCGCCTGACACCAGACGCCCCTCACAACGGTGGCAGGCCACCCCCCCCGGGGACGCCCCCCCCACCACCCCCGCGGCACGCAGCCCCCACAGGGCATGCAGGCCAAGGGCACAGTGTTGGGCCCCCACAGCCACACGCCCGCGACCACAGCACGTGGTTGGCGGACTCCAACAGCCCGCCAAGCGGGCGGGCAGTCGGGGGAGGGGGAGGGCCTGACACCAGACGCCCCTCACAATGGTGGAAGGCACCCTTCCCGGGGACGCCCTTCCGCCACCCCCACGGCGAGCAACGCCGGCCCGCAAGGGCGCACGCTGTGGAACCGGTGCTGGGTCCCCACGCCCGCACCGACCGCACCCGGGACACACGGGTCGCGGAACCCTGGCTGCCCGCCCCAGAGGACGGGCGGCCGGGGGAGGGACAGCGCCTGACACCAGACGCCCCTCACAACAGTGGCAGGCCACCCCCCCCGGGGACGGCCCCCCACCACCCTCGCGGCACGCAGCCCCCACAGGGCATGCAGGCCAAGGGGACAGTGTTGGGCCCGCACACCAACACACCCGCGCCCACAGCACGTGGGTGGCGGACCCCAACAGCCCCCCGAGTGGGCGGGCAGTCGGGGGAGGGGGAGCGCCTGACCTCAGACGCCCCTCACAACGGTGGAAGGCAGCCCCCCCGGGGACGCCCTTCTGCCGGCCCCACAGCGAGCAACGTCGGCCCGCAAGGGCGCACGCTGTGGGGCCGGTGCTGGGTCCCCACGCCCGCACCGACCGCACCCGGAACACACGGGTCGCGGAACCCTGGCTGCCCGCTCCAGAGGACAGGCGGCCGGGGGAGGGACAGCGCCTGACACCAGACGCCCCTCACAACGGTGGCAGGCCACCCCGCCCCGGGGACGGCCCCCCCACCACCCCCGCGGCACGCAGCCCCCACGGGGCATGCAGGCCAAGGGGACAGTGTTGGGCCCCCACACCCACACACCCGCGCCCCCAGCACGTGGGTGGCGGACCCCAACAGCCCGCCCAATGGGGGGGCAGTCGGGGGAGGGACAGCGCCTGACCTCGGACGCCCCTCACAATGGTGGAAGGCACCCCCCCCGGGGACGCCCCTCCGCCACCCCCACAGCGAGCAAAGCCGGCCCGCAAGGGCGCACGCTGTCGGGCTGGTGCTGGGTCCCCACGCCTGCACCGACCGCACCCTGGACACACGGGTCGCGGAACCCTGGCTGCCCGCTCCAGAGGACGGGCGGCCAGGGCAGGGACAGCGCCTGACACCAGACGCCCCTCACAACGGTGGCAGGCCACCCCCCCCGGGGAGGCCCCCCCACCAACCCCGCGGCACGCAGCCCCCACAGGGCATGCAGGCCAAGGGTACAGTGTTGGGCCCCCACACCCACACACCCGCGCCCATACCACGTGGGTGGCGGACCCCAACAGCCCGCCCAGTGGGTGGGCAGTCGGGGGAGGGACAGCGCCTGACCTCGGACGCCCCTCATAATGGTGGAAGGCACCCCCCCCCGGGGACGCCCTTCCGCCACCCCCACAGCGAGCAACGCCAGCCCGCAAGGGCGCAAGCCACGGGGCCAGTGCTGGGTCCCCACGCCCGCACCATCCGCACCCGGGACACACGGGTCGCGGAACCCTGGCTGCCCGCTCCAGAGGACGGGCGGCAAGGGGAGGGACAGCGCCTGACACGAGACGCCCCTCACAACGGTGGCAGGCCACCCTCCCTGGGGACGGCCCCCCGACACCCCCGCGGCACGCAGCTTCCGCTGGGCATGCAGGCCAAGGGGACAGTGTTGGGCCCCCACACTCACACACCCGCGCCGACAGCACGTGGGTGGCGGACCCCGACAGCCCGCCCAGTGGGCGAGCAGTCGGGGGAGGGACAGCGCCTGACCTCAGACGCCCCTCACAATGGTAGAAGGCAGCCCCCCCGGGGACGCCCTTCCGCCAACCCCACAGCGAGCAACGCCGGCCCGCGAGGGCGCACGCTGTGGGGCCGGTGCTGGGTCCCCGGGCCTGCACCGACTGCACCTCGGACGCACGGGTCGCGGAACCCTGGCTGCCCGCTCCAGAGGACGGGCGGCCGGGGGAGGGACAGCGCCTGACACCAGACGCCCCTCACAATGGTGGGAGGCACCCCCCAAGGGGACGCCCTTCCGCCACCCCGACAGCGAGCAACGCCGGCCCGCAAGGGCGCACGCTGTAGGGCCGGTGCTTGGTCCCCACGGCCGCACGAACCGCACCCGGGACACATGGGTCGCAGAACCCCGGCCGCCCGCCCCAGAGGGTGGGTGGCCGGGGGAGGGACAGCGCCTGACACCAGACGCCCCTCACAACGGTGGCAGGCCACCCCCCCCGGGGACGGCCCCCCCACCACCCCCGCGGCACGCAGCCCCCACAGGGCATGCAGGCCAAGGGCACAGTGTTGGGCCCCCACAGCCACACGCCCGCGACCACAGCACGTGGTTGGCGGACTCCAACAGCCCGCCAAGCGGGCGGGCAGTCGGGGGAGGGGGAGCGCCTGACACCAGACGCCCCTCACAATGGTGGAAGGCACCCTTCCCGGGGACGCCCTTCCGCCACCCCCACGGCGAGCAACGCCGGCCCGCAAGGGCGCACGCTGTGGAACCGGTGCTGGGTCCCCACGCCCGCACCGACCGCACCCGGGACACACGGGTCGCGGAACCCTGGCTGCCCGCCCCAGAGGACGGGCGGCCGGGGGAGGGACAGCGCCTGACACCAGACGCCCCTCAAAACAGTGGCAGGCCACCCCCCCCGGGGACGGCCCCCTACCACCCTCGCGGCACGCAGCCCCCACAGGGCATGCAGGCCAAGGGGACAGTGTTGGGCCCCCACACCCACACACCCGCGCCCACAGCACGTGGGTGGCGGACCCCAACAGCCCCCCGAGTGGGCGGGCAGTCGGGGGAGGGGGAGCGCCTGACCTCAGACGCCCCTCACAACGGTGGAAGGCAGCCCCCCCGGGGACGCCCTTCTGCCGGCCCCACAGCGAGCAACGTCGGCCCGCAAGGGCGCACGCTGTGGGGCCGGTGCTGGGTCCCCACGCCCGCACCGACCGCACCCGGAACACACGGGTCGCGGAACCCTGGCTGCCCGCTCCAGAGGACAGGCGGCCGGGGGAGGGACAGCGCCTGACACCAGACGCCCCTCACAACGGTGGCAGGCCACCCCTCCCCGGGGACGGCCCCCCCACCACCCCCGCGGCACGCAGCCCCCACGGGGCATGCAGGCCAAGGGGACAGTGTTGGGCCCCCACACCCACACACCCGCGCCCCCAGCACGTGGGTGGCGGACCCTAACAGCCCGCCCAATGGGGGGGCAGTCGGGGGAGGGACAGCGCCTGACCTCGGACGCCCCTCACAACGGTGGAAGGCACCCCCCCCGGGGACGCCCCTCCGCCACCCCCACAGCGAGCAAAGCCGGCCCGCAAGGGCGCACGCTGTGGGGCTGGTGCTGGGTCCCCACGCCTGCACCGACCGCACCCTGGACACACGGGTCGCAGAACCCTGGCTGCCTGCTCCAGAGGACGGGCGGCCAGGGCAGGGACAGCGCCTGACACCAGACGCCCCTCACAACGGTGGCAGGCCACCCCCCCCGGGGAGGGCCCCCCACCAACCCCGCGGCACGCAGCCCCCACAGGGCATGCAGGCCAAGGGGACAGTGTTGGGCCCCCACACCCACATACCCGCGCCCATACCACGTGGGTGGCGGACCCCAACAGCCCGCCCAGTGGCTGGGCAGTCGGGGGAGGGACAGCGCCTGACCTCAGACGCCCCTCACAATGGTGGAAGGCACCCCCCCCGGGGACGCCCTTCCGCCACCCCCACAGCGAGCAACGCCGGCCCGCAAGGGCGCAAGCCACGGGGCCAGTGCTGGGTCCCCACGCCCGCACCATCCGCACCCGGAACACACGGGTCGCGGAACCCTGGCTGCCCGCTCCAGAGGACGGGCGGCAAGGGGAGGGACAGCGCCTGACACGAGACGCCCCTCACAACGGTGGCAGGCCACCCCCCCCGGGGACGGCCCCCCGACACCCCCGCGGCACGCAGCTTCCGCTGGGCATGCAGGCCAAGGGGACAGTGTTGGGCCCCCACACTCACACACCCGCGCCCACAGCACGTGGGTGGCGGACCCCGACAGCCCGCCCAGTGGGCGAGCAGTCGGGGGAGGGACAGCGCCTGACCTCAGACGCCCCTCACAATGGTGGAAGGCAGCCCCCCCGGGGACGCCCTTCCGCCACCCCCACAGCGAGCAACGCCGGCCCGCGAGGGCGCACGCTGTGGGGCCGGTGCTGGGTCCCCGGGCCTGCACCGACTGCACCTCGGACGCACGGGTCGCGGAACCCTGGCTGCCCGCTCCAGAGGACGGGCGGCCGGGGGAGGGACAGCGCCTGACACCAGACGCCCCTCACAATGGTGGGAGGCACCCCCCCAGGGGACGCCCTTCCGCCACCCCCACAGCGAGCAACGCCGGCCCGCAAGGGCGCACGCTGTAGGGCCGGTGCTTGGTCCCCACGGCCGCACGAACCGCACCCGGGACACACGGGTCGCAGAACCCCGGCCGCCCGCCCCAGAGGGTGGGTGGCCGGGGGAGGGACAGCGCCTGACACCAGACGCCCCTCACAACGGTGGCAGGCCACCCCCCCCGGGGACGGCCCCCCCACCACCCCCGCGGCACGCAGCCCCCACAGGGCATGCAGGCCAAGGGCACAGTGTTGGGCCCCAACAGCCACACGCCCCCGACCACAGCACGTGGTTGGCGGACTCCAACAGCCCGCCAAGCGGGCGGGCAGTCGGGGGAGGGGGAGCGCCTGACACCAGACGCCCCTCACAATGGTGGAAGGCACCCTTCCCGGGGACGCCCTTACGCCACCCCCACGGCGAGCAACGCCGGCCCGCAAGGGCGCACGCTGTGGAACCGGTGCTGGGTCCCCACGCCCGCACCGACCGCACCCGGGACACATAGGTCGCGGAACCCTGGCTGCCCGCCCCAGAGGACGGGCGGCCGGGGGAGGGACAGCGCCTGACACCAGACGCCCCTCACAACAGTGGCAGGCCACCCCCCCCGGGGACGGCCCTCCACCACCCTCGCGGCACGCAGCCCCCACAGGGCATGCAGGCCAAGGGGACAGTGTTGGGCCCCCACACCCACACACCCGCGCCCACAGCACGTGGGTGGCGGACCCCAACAGCCCCCCAAGTGGGCGGACAGTCGGGGGAGGGGGAGCGCCTGACTTCAGACGCCCCTCACAACGGTGGAAGGCAGCCCCCCCGGGGACGCCCTTCTGCCACCCCCACAGCGAGCAGGGCCGGCCCGCAAGGGCGCACGCTGTGGGGCCGGTGCTGGGTTCCCACGCCCGCACCGACCGCGCCCGGGACACACGGGTCGCGGAACCCTGGCTGCCCGCCCCAGAGGACGGGCGGCCGGGGGAGGGACAGCGCCTGACACCAGACGCCCCTCACAACGTCGGCAGGCCGACCCCCGCGGGGACAGCCCCCCACCACCCCCGCTGCAGGCAGCCCCCACAGGGCATGCAGGCCAAGGGGACAGTGTTGGGCCCGCACACCAACACACCCGCGCCCACAGCACGTGGGTGGCGGACCCCAACAGCCCGCCCAGTGGGCGGGCAGTCGCGGAAGGGGGTGCGCCTGACCTCAGACGCCCCTCACAGCGGTGGAAGGCACCCCCCCCGGGGACGCCCTTCCGCCAGCCCCACAGCGAGCAATGCCGGCCCGCAAGGGCGCACACAGTGGAATCGGTGCCGGGTCCCCACGCCCACACCGACCGCACCCGGAACACAGGGGTCGCGGTACCCCGGCTGCCCGCCCCAAAGGACGGGCGGTGGGGGGAGGGACGGCGCCTGACACCAGACGCCCCTCACAACAGTGGCAGGCCACCCCCCCCCGGGGACGGCCCCTCACCACCCCCGCGGCACGCAGCCCCCACAGGGTGTGCAGGCCAAGCCAGGTAGGGGGGAACCGGGACCGGACCACCCCCCCCAAGCAAGCCAGACGGAGCAAGGGACCGGGGCAGGTCACGCGGAGGGGCACGGACCACGTGGAACGGCCCTACCAGCGCCCAGTGCCGGAACCGCGCGAGGTGCGCACGCCACACCACCAAGGGGGGGGGGAGCGAGCGCCGCGGGAGCGCGAGCGCACACACACGCAAAGGGCACGCGGGGACTACCAGAAGGGCAACCGGACCGAGCTCGCGGAACGCACAGACCGCGTGGAATGGCGTACCAGCGAGCGAGAGTAAGGGACACCCGGACGGGATGGCCCGCCACAAGCAGCGCGGGACACGCGGGGCGGGAAGGGGGAAACGGGAGAGACACAACACCAGGTACCGGCCTGAGCCCCACGAACCGGCCGCGAGCGCCTCGCACACACGGACGGGGCACTGCACCCGCCAAGGCAGTAGTGGCGCACTGCGCCACGCCCCGGCCCCTAGGCTAGGCAGCCTCCGCGCCAGCCCAAGGGGGTCCCACTGGCGACAAGCCAGTAGCACGGGCCCGGCAGCGCCGGCGCCCCGGGCGACCACGCATTAGGGGGGCGACGCAGTGGGTAAGCGCCCGCAGCCACGGCTGCGAATTGATGCACTGACCGGGGAGTGGCGAAATGGGGAAGCCGGGGAGGGACGGGGCTCCGAGCTCTGTGAACCCGGAGGACTTTGCCACCAGGCAGGAGGTGCGTCTTGGAGGGCCCCCCACTAGGAGCCGGTGGGAAGGATATCACCTGGCACGACCAGGTGGCCCCCTGGGGCCGAAAGGCGTCTAGTACCCGCAAAATGAAACCTCAAACCTCAAACCTATCAGCACCACTTTGACATCCCGTTCTTCAAGTACCTCACGCCGATCGATGATGATTTCAAGGCTGCCCATCGACGCAAGGTCAGCTGCCAAGACCAAGTCCTCGAAGCGGTCATTGTTGACACAGCTTCGAGCCTTGTGAGTGCAGAAGCGGTTCGATTCGCTCTGCAGAGTTCCCTCGCTGATGGTCAGTATGTACATCAACACCTCGGCCCACTCCAAGAAGAAGGTTCTCGAACCGTTATGATTGAGGTCATTGACCGATATGCCCTCGGCCCTGGAGTGGATGACGTCAGTGCCATCATCGTTGTGCGACGAGCTTCGATTGCTGACACGCCATGGTGGCGAGTCGATACGCGAACTGGTCAGTTCTACCACAGCATGGCTGCTGGTACTGGTTCGAAGGAAACCTATCGATGGGTTACTGGTCGACATGACGGGTTCTCCTTTGAAGTCACCAATCGGACCGATCTGTGGACCGAGCACGCTTGGAAACCGTTGAACCTTTGGGACTTCCATTCGAACAAGGCACAAACATTGGGACCTGGACAATTTCCAGCGCTTGCCCGTGAACATGTCTTCGTATTCCAGTACAAATGCCCCGTCGACGGCCGACCTGGTGATCCCAACCTTCGATTGCTGAACCATCGATCTGGTATCCTGATTCAGAAGCGTGCCCTCGAAAGTGATATCCGTCGACACTACACGGGTCATGACAGCTTCAAGTTCATGGCTGGCGTCGAGACACTGAAGGAAGTGCATGAAGTATGTCGAGTCCAGGTAGATCGTTCATCCACGTTTACGTGGGGCACGGACTGCTGATTCGACATGTCTGGATGCCAAGTAATGGCTGATTCGACATGTTTGGATGCCACGTAATGGGTTATTCGACAGTCTGGATGCAATTAATGGTATCGACTGCCTTCATTTGTCCTGTCGAGTTGACAGATGTATTGGTTGTTTGTCTGCTGGGCAATCAGCTTCGATAGCTGTGCCCAATGTTCTGGTATGTTATGGTTTGACGTGCCCACAGCCTTGCTGTAGGTACAGTGCCCGTGCAGTGTGCCTGGCGAAATTGTCTTCTGCAGCTTCCGCCAAGACACAGCCGTGGCAGAGTCAAACACAGCGTATGAATGAGGCGCTGACGACAGGTATACCATGACTGCACCTCACTGTGTGAGTTTCGACCACTGTTATGCTTCTGTAGCCAGCACATGTCTAGATCCAAAATTTCTTTTTGGGCCTGCTCTGCACATTCAACATTGTGACGCCCACCAAGATGAGTGAGACCTCTTCGAGGTCTCAAGGGGGTGTAGTGTTATGGCTTCAAACAGCAGCAGCGCAGCGAGCGCGCAAGTCGCAAGTCGCAGTCGCAATCGCAGTGCAGTCTGTGAATAATAAAGAAGCATCGAATGCCTACTGTGAATGAGCGCTGTAAGATACTTCGATCTCTGAACAGGATTTTTGTCTTCGAGATTGTGTTATGTATTGGTGCCCCCTCTAAAGACCCTGCGAGGTTTGTCGATTCTCGGTGCGTTGTGTTGCGTGTGCCGTGTCATGGGCCACTTGGCCCCTGTTCACCGGTGTGCCTGCTCGGTGCGTTGCGCTGAGTGTGCGGTGTCATGGGCCACTTGGCTCCTGTTCACCAGTGTGCTCGCTCGGCGTGTTATGTTGCATGTGCGCTGTCCTGGGCCACCTGGCTCCTGTTAACCGGTTTGCACGCTCGGCGTGTTGTGTTGCATGTGCGGTATCCCTAACCACTTGGATCCTGTTCACCGGTGTGCACGCTCGGCGTGTTGTGTTGCGTGTGCGGTGTCCTGGGTCACTTGGCTACTGTTCACCGTTGTGAATGCTCGGTGCCTTGTGTTGCGTTTGCGGTGTCCTTGGCCACTTGGCTCATGTTCTCCGATGTGCTCCCTCGGTGCGTTGTGTTGCTTGTGCGGTGTCCTTGGCCCCTTGGCTCCTGTTCACCGGTGTGCACGCTCGGTGCGTTGTGCTGCGTGTGCGGTGTCCTGGGCCACTTGGCTCCTGTTCACCGGTGTGCACGCTTGATGCGGTGTGTTGCGTGTGCGGTGTCCTGGGCCACTTGGCTCCTGTTCACCAGTGTGCCCCCTTGGTGCGTTGCGTTGCGTGTGCGTTTTCCCTGGCCACTTGGCTCCTGTTCACTGGTGTGCATGCTTGGCGTGTTGTGTTGCATGTGCGGTGTCCTGGGCCACTTGGCTCCTGTTCACCGATGTGCACGCTCCGTGCGTTGTGTTGCATGCGCGGTGTCCTAGGCCGCTGGGCTCCTGTTCAGAGGTGTGCCTGCTTGGTGCGTTGTGTTGCGTGTGCAGTGTCCTGGCCCTCTTGGCTCGTGTTCTCCGGTGTGCTCGCTTGATGCTTTGTGTTGCGTGTGCGGTGTCCTGGGCCACTTGGCTCCTGTTCACCGGTGTGCCCGCCCGAGGTGTTGTTTTTCGTGTGTGGCGTCCTGGGCCACTTGGCCCCTGTTCACCGGTGTGCCTGCTCGGTGCCTTGCCCTGGGATCTTGTCGCGTGCGCTGGCGTCTCGCCAGAATGAAAAATCAAAGTAGGGTAAAACAACACGAAAACGCTTCTGAATAGCTGAACATAAAGCTAATTAGCATAAAAAACGCTTAGGCCGAAAAGCGCGCTGCAAAACGCGTAAAAATGCGACGGAAGAATTTACGACCTCAAATAGGTGAATAGTTAAAGCCGTAAGCACCGTAACCGTCGTATGCGCATACTGCCATCCCTCTCGTAGTCTAACTAGCCATAGGCGCAAAGAAAAACGCGTCGCGAGCAGCACGTAAAACTCGAACTATTTTCGTAGCTCGCCACGACCCCTCGCGTCCCACCCTGTTGCCTTTTTCTCATTCCTCTCCATGTACCTCCCTCCCCAACCTTGTACCCATCGGTCCCCTTGCCCTGCAGCTCAGACGGCGGCCCTGGGGGAAAGCGGTAAACCGCTAGCAATGAACGCCAACAACTTTGACAACGACCTACTTGACTACGAGCCCACGAGCACCAGAGCATCGCAGCCAACGCCGCCAACGCCGTAAGTCAGCACAAAGTAATGGTCTATTTGCTCGCGGGTGTGTTGGGTAGTGTGTAATTTTATATTATTTCAAAAAAATTTTTTTTAACGGGTTTTGCAGTGGTTTTAAAGGAAAAAAGCGACAGCAAGCACACACAGCACCGCAAAAAGACACCAGAACACGACAGCGCAGCACCACACGACAGCACAGCACCACAGGACACAACACAGGGGAGCAGGGCGCCACAACGAGCCAACCAACCACAGGGAAGCACACCAGGACACACTCAGCAGATAGCGCAGCGGCGGGAAACAAACAACAGGCACAGGCAACGACGCAAACAGACAGCAGAGCACGACAGCACATCACCACACGACAGCACAGCACCACAGAACACAACACAGCGGAGCGGAGCACCAAGACACACCACACCAGACCACAGGGCAGCGAGCCACACGGCCAGACAGGGACAGCACCACCGAAACACGACACCGGGAGCCACCAGGAGACAACAGAAGACAGCCAAGCCCAACAGCACATACCCGAGCACAAAAGGCAACAACACACAACACCAGCCAGCGCCAGAGGGGCGGGAGAGCGCCGCACAGAGAGCAACGACACAGGCACACCAACACAGCACCACACAAGAGGCGCCACGAAAAGGGAGGCACCCAGAAACACGGCACAAGAAAAGACAGCACACGGACCACAGGCAGCACAGCAGAAAGACGCAGCACCACGCCCAAGGACAGACAGAGCACAACAACACGCCACAGCAGCGGACGAGGCAAGACGCGACCCTAGCACCGCAACGAAACAAACAACACAGCAGAGAACCAAGAGACGCACCACAGCAGGGCAGAGCACCAAACGGCACAGCGCAACAGAAGCAAGCACAAGAACGCAACGCGGCAGGGCCACGCCAAACAGCAAGACGCACCACAGCCGAGCACAACACAGACCAAAACAAGAGGGACCACCACCGAAAGGCACGGAACAACGAAAAAAAACCAAAACCAGGAGAGAACACAGCAGCATGCGACAGTAGAACACAACAAAAACAGCCCAACAAGACGGAGTGCAACACCGCGCCGGACAGCAAGGCACGAAAACCCAACCAAGCACGAGCACGCCACACGGCACCGGGCAAAACACACAACGCACCTCAGACCGCAGCGCCAACAGCACCACACACCAGCACACCCCACACCCACAAACACACAAACCGACACCGCACCGCACAAACGGCAAAAAAAAAAAAAGAAACAAAAAAAAAGGAAACGGGGCAGCGGAAAAAAAAAACAAAAAAACAGGAAACAAAACACCAAGGAGGAGAAAAAAAACAGGGGGGAGGGCCAGCAAAGAAAACAAAAACAAAGAAAGAATAAAGAAAAAAAGGGGGGGGGGCGAACAAGACGCCGAGGCCCAAGGCACCCCCGGCCGGAAAACACGGAACGCCAGAGACAACGGGGGCGCAGAAAGGAAAGAAAAAAGAACACAGCAAACAGGGCCACCCAAACCTGGAGGGGGCGGCACAAAGAAAAAGGACAGAGCGGCCACAGGAAAAGGTGAGGCGCACCAGAACGCGCCCGGGAGGCCGGCTTGCCCGACCCGGCCAAGCAAAGCACGCACACGCACACACGCGCGGGACCCGGGCGTGGCATCCTCCGACTAGAAAGGGGATGTGACGGCGTCCACACGAAACAGCCCCGGTGCACCACCCGAGTCCCCCGGCGAAAGACGCGCGGTACGGGAAACTGGACGCGTCAGTGACCAGGTCCACACACGCCAACTGCCGTAGCGCACACAGCTCAAGACCGACGCCGGAGGGACCTGCCAGGGACAACCCCATCGCGGGGCCCCGAACGGGTGGGACGCAGAACGAGCCCAGAGCCCCCGCCCTGGCGGGGGCCAGCGGCAGGCACAAAGAGCCTGGTTCTCGGCCGGCCTCCACGTGCCCCGCGCAGCCGCCCAGTAAATCTGGGGGCGCAAGCCCCGGGATGGGGAAAGGCACCACGGCGTCGGGAAAGCCGACCATAGCACCGAGTGCGACCGGACCGGACGAGGCGTGGCGCACCAACGCGGTGCCACAAGGCACGGCAGAGAGGCACTCCGCCGGCCACAACCACAGCATACGAACAGGTGCCAAGCAACAACTGCCACCGGGTGCCGCAAACCCGGGCAGCGTGCACAACACGCAACAAACCACGGCACAGGAACAGGTTCCAGGCAACACTCAACCCACACCCCACAAACCCCAGCCAGGAGTCGCGGGGTACAAGCGGAGAGCGCACACAAACACACACCCAGGCCCAACACCCCAGCCAGGAGTGGCGGGGCGCAACCGAAACCCGAGCCCAAGCACACACACCCACACCACACACCCCAGCTGGGAGAGGCGGGGTACAAGGGGAACGGGCACAGGAACACACACACAGCCCAGCCAGGAGTGGCGGGGTGCAACCGAAACCCGAGCGCAAGCACACACACCCACACCGCACACCCCAGCCAGGAGTGGCGGTGTACAAGCGGAGCGGGGACACGAACACACACACACCCCAACACCCCAGCCAGGAGTGGCAGGGCGCAGACGAAACCCGAGCCCAAGCACACACACAGACACACCACACACCCCAGCGAGCAGTGGCGGGGAACAAGCGGAGCGGGCACAGGAACACACACACAGCCCAACACCCCAGCCAGGAGTGGCGGGGCGCAGCCGAAACCCAAGCCCAAGCACACACACCCACGCCGAACAACCCAGCCAGGAGTGGCGGGGTACAAGCGGAGCGGGCACACAACCACACACACACCCCAACACCCCAGGCACGCGATGCGGGGAGCAACCGAAACCAGAGCCCAAACATACACCCAAGCCGCACAGCCCCGCCAGCAGTGGCGGGGAACAAGCAGAGCGCGCACACGAACACGCACACGACCCATCACCCCAGCAAGGAGTGGCGGGGCGCAGCCGAAACCCGAGCCAAAACACACACATCCACACCACACACCCCAGCAAGGAGTGCCGGGGTACAAGCGGAGCGGGCACACGAGAAGACACACACAGCCCAACACCCCAGCCAGGAGTGGCGGGGCAAACCCAAATGCAAGCCAAAGCACAGACACCCACGCTGCACACCCCAGCCAGGAGTGGCGGGGTACAAGCGGAGCGGGCACAGAAACACACACACACCCCAACACCCCAGCCAGGGGTGGCGGCGCGCAGCCGAGACCCGAGCCCAAACACACACACCGACACCACACACCCCAGCCAGGACTGGCGGGGTACAAGCAAAGCGGGCACACGAACACACACACACGCCAACACCCGAGCCAGGAGTGGCGGGGCGCAGCCAAAACCCGAGCCCAAGCACACACACCCACGCCTCACACCCCATCCAGGAGTGGCGGGGTACAAGCGGAGCGGGCACACGAACACACACCCGCCCCAACACCCCAGCCAGGAGTGGCGGGGGGCAGCCGAAACCCGAGCCCAAACACACACCCACGCCACACACCCCAGCCAGGAGTGGCGGGGTACAAGCGGAGCGCGCACAAGAACACACACACACCCCAACACCCCAGCCAGGAGTGGCGGGGCGCAGCCGAGACCCCAGCCCAAATACACACACCCACACCACACACCCGTGCCAGGAGTGGCGGGGTGCAAGCGGAGCGGGAACACTAACACACAAGCACACCAACACCCCAGCCAGGAGTGGCGGGGCGCAGCCGAAACCCAGGCCAGAGCACACACACCCACGCCGCACACCCCAGCCAGGAGTGGCGGGGTACAAGCGGAGCGCGCACAGGAACACGCACACGACCCAACACCCCAGCCAGGAGTGGCGGGGCGCAGCCGAAACCCGAGCCGAAGCACGCACACCCACGGCGGACACCCCAGCCAGGAGTGGCAGGGTACAAGCGGAGCGGGCACAGAAACACACAAACACCCGAACACCCCAGCCAGGAGTGGCGGGCTGCAACCGAAACCCGAGCCCGAGCACACACACCCACGCCGCACACCCCAGCCAGGAGTGGCGGGGTACAAGCGGGGTGCGCACACGAACACGCACACACCCCAACACCCCGGCCAGGAGTGGCGAAGGGCAGCCGAAACCCGAGCCGAAGCACACACACCCACGCCGCACACCCCAGCCAGGAGTGGCGGGGTACAAGCGGGGAGCGCACACAAGCACACATAAACCCGAACACCCCAGCCAGCAGTGGCGGGTCGCAGCCGAAAGCCGAGCCGAAGCACACACACCCACGCCGCACACCCCAGCCAGGAGTCGCGGGGTACAAGGGGAGCGGGCACACAAACACACACACACCCCAACGCCCCAGCCAGGAGTGGCGAGGCGCAGCAAAAACCCAAGCCCAAGCACACACACCCACGCCGCACATCCCAGCCAGAGTGGCGGGGTACAAGCGGAGCGCGCACACAAACACGCAAACAGAAACACCCCAGCCGGGAGTGGCGGGGCGCAGCCGAAACCTGAGCCGAAGCAGACACACCCACGCCGACCACCCCAGCCAGGAGAAGCGGCATACAAGCAGAGCGCGCACACGAACACACACACACCCCAACACCCCAGCCAGGACTGGCGGGGCGCAGCCAAACCCCGAGCCCAAGCACACACACCCACACCGCACACCCCAGCCAGGAGTGGCGGGGTACAAGCGGAGCGCGCACACCAACACACACACACCCCAACACCCCCGCCAGGAGTGGCGGGCTGCAGCCGAAACGCGAGCCCAAGCACACACACCCACACCACACACCCCAGCCAGGAGTGGCGGGGTGCAAGAGGAGCGGGCACACAAACACGCACACACGCCAACACCCCAGCCAGGAGTAGCGGGGCGCAGCCGAAACCCGAGCCCAAGGACACAGACCCACACCGCACACCCCAGCCAGGAGTGGCGGGGTACAAGCAGAGCGGGCACACAAACACACACACACCCCTTCACCCCAGCCAGGGGTGCCAGAGTGCAGCCGAAACCCGAGCCCAAACACAACCCGGACCCGAACACAAACACCACACAACAGTAGGAAACCCAGTGTCCATAGCCCGGGCACTGAGGCAACCCGTGCCATGCACGTGACCCGGCCAAACGAGATCCGGAGACCGGGGCTGAGGCTGCATCCTAAGGCCTGCGCTGCTTTGGGACTCGAGGCGGAGCGTTGGACACCCGAGCGCCTTGGAACCCCAGTACCAAGAACATGCATGCATGCCTTGAGAACGAGATACGCCAGGAAGTCCGGTGAACCTCTAGGGTTCCGCCCAAAGGAGGGGACGTGCGCAAGCATGGGGGCACACCCTCCCGGCGAGACAAGAACGTCACGCTGGCGGCGATCAGCCCTCCCGGTGTTGCCCGGGGCCACTTTGTTGGGGGCCACCAGTCAGGTCTAGCGGGATGTAAGCCGCCTCCCCTGTTCACGCGCGGAACCTCTTCCTGTTCGTCACAGGGGCGACGCCAGGGGGAACCAAGGGGCGCCTCTCCACGACCGAGTGCACGTACCTACCTACCGGTGCCTTGTGCTGTGTATGCGGTGTCATGGGCCACTTGGCTCCTGTTCACCAGTGTGCTCGCTTGGCATGTTGTGTTGCATGTGCGGTGTCTTGGGCCACTTGGCTCCTGTTCACCGGTGTGCACGCTCGGCGTGTCGTGTTGCGTGTGCGGTATCCCTGGCCATTTGGCTCCTGTTCACCGGTGTGCACGCTCGGCTTGTTGAGTTGCGTGTGCGGTGTCCTGGGCAACTTGCTTACTGTTCATCGTTGTGAACGCTCGGTGCCTTGTGTTGCGCGTGCGGTGTCCTTGGCCCCTTGGCTCCTGTTCACCAGTGTGCTCGCTCGGTGCGTTGCGGTGCGTGTGCGATGTCCTGGGCCCTCTTGGCTCCTGTTCAATGGTGTGCACGCTCGGTGCGTTGTGTTGCGTGTGCGGTGTTCTGGGCCACTTAGCCCCTGTTCACCGGTGTGCACGCTTGGCGTGTTGTGTTGCGTGTGCGGTGTCCTGGGCTTTTGGCTCCTGTTCACCGTGTGCTCGCTCGGCGTGTTGTGTTGCGTGTGCGGTGTCCTGGGCTATTGGCCCCTGTTCACTGTGTGCTCGCTCGGCGTGTTGTGTTGCATGTGTGGTGTCCTGGGTCACTTGGCTGCTGGCCAGCGGTGTGCACGCTCGGCCTGTTTTGTTGCGTGTGCGTTGTCGTGCGCCACTTGGCTCCTGTTCCCTTTGTGCACGCTCGGCGTGTTGTATTGCAAGTGCGGTGTCCTGGGCCACTTGGCTCCTGTTCACTGGTGTGCTCGCTCGATGCGTTGCGTTGCCTGTGCGTTTTTCCTGGCCACTTGGCTCCTGTTCACTGGTGTGCATGCTTAACGTGTTGTGTTGCGTGTGCGGTGTCCTGGGCCACTTGGCTCCTGTTCACCCGTGTGCTCACTCGGCGTGTTTGGTTGCATGTGCGGTGTCCTGGGCCACTTGGCTCCTGTCCACCTCTTTGCGCTGTCGGTGCGTTGTGTTGGGTGTGCCTTATCCTGGGCCACTTGGCTCCTGTTCACCGATGTGCTCGCTGGGTGCGCTACGTTGCGTGTGCGGTATACTGGGCCACCTGGCTCCTGTTCACCGCTCTGCACGCTCGGCGTGTTGTGTTGCGTGTGCGATGTCCTGGGCCACTTCGCTCCTGTTCACCGTGTGCTCGCTTGGCCTGGTGTGTTGCATGTGCGGTGTCCTGGGTCACTTGGCTCCTGTTCACCGGTGTGCTCGCTTGGTGCGGTACGTTGCGTGTGCCGTGTCCTGGGCCACGTGGCTCCTGTTCGGCGTGTGCACGCTCAGTGCGTTGTGTTGCATGTGCGGTGTCCTGGGCCACTTGGCTCCTGTTCACCGGTGTGTTCGCTTGGTGCGTCATGTTGCGTGTGCGGTATCTTGGGCCATTTGGCTCCTGGTCACTGGTGTGCATGCTTGGCGTGTTGTTTTGCGTGTGCGGTGTCCTGGGCCACTTGGTTCCTGTTCACTGGTGTGCACGCTCGGCGTGTTTTGTTGCGTATGCGGTGTCTTGGGCCACTTGCCTCCTGTTCACTGTGTGCACGCTCGGCATGTTGTGCTGCGTGTGCGGTGTCCTGGGCCACTTGGCTCCTGTTCATCGTGTGCTCCCTTGGCCTGGTATGTTGCATGTGCGGTGTCCTGGGTCACTTGGCTCCTGTTCACCGGGTCGCTCGCTCGGTGGGGTACGTTGCGTGTGCGGTGTCCTGGGCCACTTGCCTCCTGTTCACCGCTGTGCACGCTCGGCTTGTTTTGTTGCGTGTGCGGTGTCTTGGGCCACTTGGCTCCTGTTCACTGTGTGCACGCTCGGCGTGTTGTGTTTTGTGTGCGGTGTCCTGGGCCAGTTGGCTCCTGTTCACCGGTGTGTATGGTCGGCGTGTTGTGTTGCGTGTGCGGTGTCCTGGGCCACTTGGCTCCTGTTCACCGGTGCGCACGCTCCGTGTGTTGTGCTGTGTGTGCGGTGTCCTGGGCCACGTGGCTCCTGTTCGATGGTGTGTACGCTCGGTGTGTTGTGTTGCGTGTGCGGTGTCCAGGGCCACTTGGCTTCTGGTCACCGGTGTGCTCGCTCGGTGTGTTGTGCTGTGTGTTTTGTGTGCCTTGTCCTGGGCCACTTGGCTCCTGTTCACCGGTGTGCGGGTTGGGTGAATTGTGTTGCGTGTGCGGGCCGTCGCTGCAGGGCGCGCGCACTCGGCCATCTTGACGGCAGCTGTTCGTAGCCGGCAGTGCTGGGTACCCCTCCGGGCGGGCACACGTCCATCCGGGCGGCGGCTGTTTTGTAGCCGGCAGGCGCTGGGTACGCTGCCGGGCGCGCACTCCTACATCTGGACAGCGGCTGTTCCGTAGCCGTCAGGGGCTGGGTTTGCTGCCGGGTGCGCACATGTTCATCCGGACGGCGGCTGGTGTTGCCTGGCACCTATTCGCGTGCCGTGGTTTGTTGCGTGTTGTGCGCGCTGTCCGGGTTTGCGGCCCCCGGTTGCCGTTGTCGCGAGGCACCTGTCTGTGTGCCTTGGTTCCGGCCGGTATTGTGCCTCTCTGGCGTGCCTCGTGGTCCGCGTGGTGCGCCGCGCCTTGTCCAGTCTGGCCGCTCTCGGTGCTCCGGTCCGCTCTCCCGACGCCTTGGTGCCTTTACCCGTCCCGAGGGCTTTCGCCCCCGGATTTACCAGGCGGCTGCGCGGCGCACGGGGAGGCGGGCTGAGAACAAGGCTATTTGTGCCTGCTGCTGCCCCCCCCCGACGCAGGGGCGCTGGGCGCGCTCCGCGTCGTACCTGTTCGGGGCCCCGCGATGGAGTGGTTCCTGGCAGGTCCCTCCGGCGTCGGTCTTCGGCTGCGTGGGCTGCCGTGGTTTGCGTGTGTGGACCCAGTAACTGACACATCGAGATTCTTGTACCGTCCGTCGTTTGATGGGGGACTCGGCTGGTGCACCAGGGTCTTTTGGTGTGGACGCCGACACCTTCCCTTTCGGATCGGAGGATGGCCCGCCCTAGTCCCGTGCGGGTGTGCGTGTGGTCGCTCTTCTTGGCCGGGTCGGGCGGGCCGGCCTCACGGGCGCGTTTTGGTGCGCCCAACCTTTCCGTCTGGCTGCTTTGTCCTTTTGCTTTGCTTGGCCCCCTCGGGGCTCAGGTTGCCCCTTTCTTGTCCTCTTGTTTGCCTTCCTTCCTTTTTTTTCCCCCTGCCTCTCTCTGCGCGCCCGCTGTCTCTTGCTTTCTCTGGTTTCCGGCCCCGGATGTCCTGAGCCTTGGCGCTGTGTGCCCCCCCCCGTTTTTATTTGCTTTTGTTTCCCCTGTGGCCTGCTTGGTTTGGTGTTTGTTTCCTCCTGCCCTCCTTCTCCTCTTTCCCCCCCCCCTCTCCTTTTTTTGCGGCTTTTTCTGCCACCCCTCCCCCCTTGTTTGTTTTGTGGGTATCCCGCTGCTGGGCTCTCTGTGTGCTCCTTTAGCTGCTCCCTTGCGGTTGCTGCCACCCCCCCTCCCCTGGTGTGTGTTTTGCGGTGGCGTCCCTGCCGCTCGGTTTTTCCTGTTTTTCCTCCGCTGCTTTGCTCCTGCCTGCTTGCTTGGCGTTTGTTTGCGGTTCTCGCCGCCTGCTGCCCCCCCCCCCCCCCTGGTGCGCGCGTTGTGTCTTCTGCTGTCTGGTGTCGCCGCGCTATGCCGCCCACCCATTTGGTGTTTTGCGGTGCCGTGTTGCCGTGTTCTGTGCTGCGTGTCGTGCTGTGGTGCCTCGCCTTGCTGTGTTGTTGGCTGCTGTGCGGCGTTCTTGTGGGCCGTTTTTTCTTTGTTGTGCTGTGCTGTTGGCTGCTGCACCGTGTTGTGCCAAAGACTCCGTCCACGGCTCCCTCTACTACTCCGCCCTGCGCCCGGATAGCCTCCCAGGACACCTACAGAAACCCCGACTCCAACTCGCCCTCGAACAGCTTCCCCTCCTCACTCGATACCACCGATGGTATGTGCGCCGCTCGATCCACGTCCCCGCAGGATACACCAAATGCATCTGTGGCCACGCGGAAGAATAAACCTGGGACCACTTCAAGGTGTGCCCCCTGTACAGAGGACTGGACACCCTCACAGACTGGAAGCCCCCCCACACCATCGCACAGCACACCGGATGGCTGACGCAGTCCCTGGCGACCCAGCAACTCACCACCGTCCTCAAGCAGACGGAGGTACTCGAGGCGGTCCGCAGGGGACTCATCCCCACTGCCGTCTACACCTTGCTACGCACCCACGCGGAGGACCCCCAGGCCACGGCGGCGCACATGCAACGGACGGCCGTTGCCAAGTCAGCGGAGCAGCTCACATACCGCACCGACAAATACCTGCAGCATGCAGCAGCCCTGCCCCAAACAGACCAAGCCCACCTCCTCAAACTCCTGTTCTACCAACCATGAGAACCTACCCCGTGACATACCAACACGGAACCCCCAACACGCCTACACACCATCCAGCGAGCACAACACTGGCACGGCGCACACGGGCACCACAGGCACCGCACACGCGCCCACCAGCATGCGCGCGCCGCCAGCCCCCATCCCACCACGCCACCGTCCGTCCACAGGTACCACTGACCGCCAGCCACCGCATGTCCCCTCTGCGTACGCCAGCGGCTACCACAGACGGCCCTGCCGCGCAACCCAGACCACTGGGTCTGCCTGGGAGCTGCGCACCGCCTCACCCACTGCCCCCACTGCGGGAACCTCAACCCCCACCACCGCGAGCGGCCCGCGGCCCCAGCCGCACCCCCCCCCCCGCCAGCCACACCAGCTTCTTCGGGCCACTCACCGACACCCTCCGGGACCACCTTGGAGGGTACTACGTGGCGGACGCGGCGGACAACGCATGGACCATAGCTGTGGCCACGGGCAGCACACGCCTGCCCCCTCACAGCCCACCCTTACACCACAGCGGGGGCGGCTTGAACGTGGCGGCCCGCCACAGCCTCCTCCCCCTATACGTCCACCACCTTGACCTACACCTTCCAGACCCACAACTTCCGGCCCCCCAAGCAGCAGCCCTGACGCCAGAAGCGTGGGCGGACACGGCACCAGAGGGGATAGCAGCCTACCTCCGAATCACTTGCTGCCGGTTCAACACCGCCCTCGGCCGACGGAAAGGAACACCTTACCCAGTCAGCGCACTCCTCTACCCGGCACACCACCCCCACCCCGCACAACTGAAGCCCCCGGAGGGCTGGGCGTTCTCGGGACTCCCACCTGGCCACCCCTGACGAGGCCACCGCCACATGGATGGGCCTCACCGACCAGCGCACCTACGTCAGAGGCCTGGAGACGCGCCTCCGAGAGGCACACCGCTGGCACGCCCGCTCCTCGTCGCCCACACGGGGACAGGGGGGTTCACCCGCCCCCGACACCCACCAGGCCAAGAAGACCAACACAGGTCAGGGGGCCCGCCAGCGCGCCTGCCAGCAGGGAGCGACGCCCCGACCAGGGCCCGGGTCCAGCCACAGCGCACCACCCCACGCCCAGACCCCCGGGGCACACCAACAGCACCGCCCCCGCCAGCGCCCACCAGCACCACCGTACCGCAGCAGGCAAACCCTGCAGCCCAGTCAGCCACCACCGCCCGCACACGTCCACACCCTGCCAGGACCACCATACGCGCAGAGCCAGGGGACATGGCACCACCAACACAACCACCACGCCCCCGTCCCTCCCAACCTCTACCCCCTGATAACCCATGCTACAGCGACCCCCACCAGCTACATCCCCACCACGCCCCAGCACAGCCAGGGCCCACGAACCACCCACCCCACATGGCACACATCACCGCACCACACCATCACGTGTTCCACCATCAACAGCCCCTACCACCACACCCACCAACGCCGGGGTACCACACACAACCAGCACACCCTTAACACCACCACCAAGCGGTCCAGCACCACCCGCCGCCCCCACTACACGGGCCCACAACACACGAGCCACGGTACACCCCCATGGACCCGCGGGGAGCCGCGCACGCACGCCAGCAACACCAGAACCTATTAGGAGCGCCCCACCACCACCAGCAGCCCCCCCACCCACACCCCATACCAGCGAGCACCATCCACCAGCAGCCACCCACTACATACGGACCACAGCCCCACCCGGACGCCCACGCGGCCGCCTCCCACCCACACCTCGGCACCACAACGAGCCAAGAACCGGAAGGACTGCACGGCGCACACACGCAACACCCACACGACCCACAGGGACGCCCAGACCCCCAGCCAGCACAACACCCACCCCCGCCCCCCCGACCACCAACAGTGCCACCCCCACACCACCCCCCCCCGCCCCCCACCCCCCGAGACCAGGCCACGGACGCAACACGTGGCAGCCAGCACCAGCCAATTGACGTCGATGCCCTCGCCGACACACGCCACCGCGAATCCCCCCTCCCGCGACCGCCACAAGAAACCCCATCACCGGACCCGACACGCAACAACGACGACCACCCCCCCCAACCCACACCATCCCCCCTGATCACACCCCGCACCACCAGCCGTCGCACCGGCCGAACCCTACGCCCTACACAACCCCGCAGCGGTACGGCAGCACCTCCGGGGACTCGGGGACCAGGAGGTGCTGCGCCTCCACACCACCGGCACCACCCAGCGCATCCGGGCGAACACCCTGGTCCAGGCGGCAACCCTCCGGAAAAGCGTCCGAGACTTCCTCTTCGACGCCTTCCTCCACGTCGCCCGACACGACCGCCCCCAACGCGCCACCACAGACGGCGAGAGCCGGCCCCTAATGGGGAGCCGGATCTGGGTGCCCCCCATCGACTGGGGGCGACACCTAGTCGGACACCCCGTGCCGGAGTGGGACAGCACCCAGGGCCGCACCCGCTACCGCGAGCCCAACATGGCCCACCCCCCACCCAGCGCCACCCCTGACAACAGGAAGGAGTGGGAGCGGTAAACATGGGTAGCCCGGATGGCCTCCCTGAGCAACTTCCGGCACCACGTCCCGGGGGACATCCCCACCCCCGACAACCGGCAGCCAGCCCCCTCCACGTACATGACTCTCATGTACAATATGCACTACACCCTCTCCACCACCCACTACCACGCACCAACTGACCACTGGGTGGTGCACGGCACCGACTCCCTCCTCCCCGCCGACTACGCCCCCCCCCCCCACACAACCCAGGCCTCGACACGTACGCCAGGGGGGACGAGCCGGACGACCCCCACCTCTGGGGCACGTGGGAACGCAAATCCCTGGACACGCTGCTCTTCATCCGCAGCGGCAACCAGGGCCTTGGTAGGGCGATGTATTGCCTCGCCAAGTGGACCCAACGGACCTGGGGGATCCCCACGGACCGGTGGCTGTGGAGGGTCACGCTGCGCCCCCAGCAGAGGGAAGCCCCCCCCAACCGCAGGGGACCCACCCCCCCACGCCCCACCACCCTACGGGTCTTGCCATACATGGTGGCAGCCCGCCTCATGGCGCTGCTGTGGCCGGGCCCAGACACCCCCACCCAAAAGTACCCCCACCTCACAGAGGAGGACATGCCCGGCATCCAGCGATGCTTCTTCCGCACCCTCGATCACCTCCAGCAAACACACCCGCACGTCCTGGAGCAGATATGGCCACCCCCCGGGTAACCCAGGTTCCCGCACAGCCGGGACAACGCGGCCACACCAGCACAAGCACGCACGGGTCACCAGGGAAAACGCGCGCACACGCCCGGTTCCCGAACCCGCACCCTCGTTCTCGCTACTTGCAGGACCCAGCATCCTACGCCCGCCCCTAAAGCTCAGGGCCCTCCGCCGTCTCCCACAGCCCTCTCATCCGCCTCCGACTCCACAACCTCCACCACCACTAACACCTCATCCACCACCACCACCATGTCCTCATCAAGCACTCCACCCCACAGGCCGCGTGGGGCACCTCCCAAACGGGACCCCAAACCCGTCTTCACCGCGAGCAACCCCGCCGCCGCCAAGGCCCACGCTCCGACGAGGCCCGCACCCGCGACCCAGCCGAAACTCAAGACCACCGCCAAACAGCAACCCAAACCCGTCAGCGCGCCACGACCGCAACCCGTAGCCAAGCCCAAACCCAAGCCAAAACCCGGGGCCACGACAGCAGCGTGAGCCCGACCCCCCGGGGACGTCCTCTATGACATTCGGCCCCAGCCGTCCCAGGCCCAGAGGCAGCAGCACCCAGCACGGTGCCCCCCCACCGTCACCGACGCCGCCGCCACCACCTTCATAGCGGAGCGCGCCGTGGCTGAGGCACGACGCATCTCGTCCCGCCACCTCTCAAAGCCCGCACCCCAGGCCCACAGACCGCCCCGGACCAGGCCAGAACGACGCCAGGGTCCGCCAGCAGCGTACCCGCCCCCCTACCAACCCTCGATGACAGCCCACATACAGCGCATGCCCCGCTACTGCCGCCGTCGCGAGTCTCCACCCAACCCCAAGGCGGAGACCGTGCGCGCACACCCGCTGGTCAACATCCGCTCGCGCCCCCACTCCCCGCGCACCCCCACGGTAAAGGACTACGAGGAATCCCCCAGGCCCGCCGGCGCCACCGGTCCCCACGACCCCGTCACACCCACCCACGCCCACACCTCCGCCCAAGACCGCAGCCCCGCCCAGGGACAGTGGTGGCAGCGCTGGACCCACACGCAGCTCTGGGAGCTGCGAAAGTGGGCCCAGGGAGAGCCCTCCTTCGAGGGCCTGGTCCACCGGCCCCGCAAGGGGTCGGTGGAGAACTGCCGCCTCCGGCCAGCGGGGGGGTGGATGCCCCAGGCCGCATGGGAAGCCATGCTGGCCGATGCGCTGCATCCCCTGGGAGTCCATCCCCGCAACCTCCCCGCGCCCCAGGACCACCCGTATGTCCTCAGGCGCCTGCGGGAGACCCTCCAGGAGACACAGCGAGACGGCATCCGCCTGTGGGACATCACCCAAAGTCCAGCCCCGCACACACATACCCCCTCACAACCCCACAAGCGTCGGCGCACCGACACCGGCGGCACCCACAGCACCCCAGGAGCCCTGCGCGCCACACAACATGACGCGCCTGACCCCCCAGCCAGCGGCGCCGCCACCTAACCCCGTTACCCAGCAAACCACCACCATGGGGCGCCACGCCAGGCCCCGCCCAGAAGTCACCAAACGAACCGGACGCCGAAGGACGCCAACACACACGACAACGGGCACCACTACGCCCCAAGGCACCGAACCCAGTCCCGCTACCGTCGCAACCGCATAACCGAGCCAAAACCCAAACACAAATCAAACCCGAGCCACAACCCGAAACCGCTAAACCTTGACTCCTAACCAGGCCCGCCGAGGGAACAACGTAGCCACAGCCCACACCCACAGCCCACACAGCCGCCTAACCAGCCAGCTCCAGAAGCAAGGGGACACCTAACCAAACCCACCCTAGCCCATACACGTGTACATCAGGACGCGCGAGCCGCACCCCTGGGGCGCGACCGCCGCCACAGCATCGACGACACACGCCAGAGGACACAACACTATTGCACCGCCGCACCAGCTGCCCGTGCCTGTGCCTGCAGTGTACGCGCGCCCCTGTTTTTCTTTCTTTTCCATAAAAAAAACCGAAAATTAGGGGGGGAGGAAGAGGGACACAACCACCAATGGCACACGCGCACCGCACACAGCGCGCACACCGGTGAACGGGCGCCACGAGGGCCAGGACACCGCACACGCGCATGCACCGAGGGCAACAAAGGGACGAGACACCACGGCCTGGCTCACCGGTGAACAAGAGCCAAGAGGCCCGGGACACCGCGCCCGCAAAGCAACACACCGAGCGAGCGCACCGGTGAACAGGAGCCAAGTGGCCCAGGACACCGCACACGCAACACAACACACCGAGGGGGCACACCGGTGAGCGGGGGCCAAGAGGCCCAGGACGCCAAACACGCAACACAACACACCCAGCAGACACACCGGTGAACAGGAGCCAAGCCGCCAAGGACACCGCAAACACAACACAACAAACCGCGCGGGCACACCGGTGAACAGGAGCCAAGTGGCCCAGGACACCGCACAGACAAAACAAAAGACAGAGCAGGCACACGCCGAACAGGAGCCAAGTGACCCACGACACCGCGCACGCAAAGCAACACACGGAGCAGGCGCACCGGCAAACAGGAGCCAAGTGGCCCAGGACACCACACACGCAACACAACACACTCAGCGGGCACCCCGGTGAACGGGAGCCAAGGGGCCCGGGACACCGCACGCGCAACGCACCACACCAAGCGGGCACACCGGTGAACAGGAGCCAAGTGGCCCAGGACACCGCAGACACGACACAACAAACCGCACGAGCACACCGGTGAACAGGAGCCAAGAGGCCCTGGACACCGCGCACACATAGGGCGGACGAGGGACAGGATGGAACCAACACCCCATGGGCTGGACACACCGGGGCGAGCCGGCTGACCCAGCGGGCCAGCAGCAGGAGCGGTACTCCAAGGCCACTGGTCTGAGCCCGGCCAGGCTGCATCGGGGACCATGGCAAACGTCACCCGGAGCCATGGAGGCAAACGGTGACAGGCGAGCCGGTACACAGTCCAGGAGGGGGTCGCCTGCCAGGCAGAGTGGCCCCGCAACTCAAACCACAAGGGTGATGCGGTCGTACCGTAGACAAGCGGGAGCAATACCCCTTGTGGTGAGAGATACTCCACACAGCTGGGCAGCCCCCAGAGCTGCCGCCCAAAGGAGGGGGCATGTGGCCCTACCCATGGACACATGTGGGGACACCCTCCCACCTGGGACACATGGACCGGGTGGCCGCGACAATGCCTTCCCAAGCACATGCGGGAGCGGCTCAAGAGGCACCTGACATAGGGCAGTGGGAGGGACAGGACGTCCCCTTGGTAAGACCTTCTTCCTGCTTTGTCAAAGGAGGCATCCCGAGCTCCCGAAGATACCTACCTACCCTACCGCTCTGTTTGCTCCTTTGGCTGCTCCCTTGCGGTTGCTGCCATCCCCCCTCTTCTGGTGTGTGTTTTGCGGTGGCGTCCCTGCCGCTCGGTGTTTCGTGTTTTTGCTCCGCTGCTTTGCTCCTGCCTGCTTGCTTGGCGTTTGTCTGCGGTTCTCGCCGCCTGCTGCCCCCCCCCCCCCCTGGTGCGCGCGTTGTGCCTTCTGCTGTCTGGTGTCGCCGTGCTGTGCCGGCCACCCATTTGGTGTTTTGCGGTGGCGTGTTGCCGTGTTCTGTGCTGCGTGTCGTGCTGTGGTGCCTCGCCTTGCTGTGTTGTCGGCAGCTGTGCAGCGTTCTTTTGGGCCGTTTTTTTTGTTGTGCTGTGCTGTTGGCTGCTGCACCGTGTTGTGCCGTGTCCCTGGTCGTGTCGTCCTGCTGTGTTGTTCGCGTTGTGGTTTGCTGTCTGGTTTTGGTCTGCGGTGCACTGTGCTGTGCTTTGCTGTGTCCCTGGGTGCGGTGCTGCGCTGCTTTGCTGCGCGTTGCTCCGCCCAGCGTTCCGCTGTTTTCTGGCGTGTTGTGTTGTTTCGCTTGTTTGGTGCCGCTGCTTGCTGTGTTGTGCCCTCGGGCGCTGTCTGTCTCCCTGGGGTCCTGTGCTTTCCGGCGCTGTGTTTTGTGGTGTTCCCCCGCGCTGTGTGCTCTGTGCTGTGTCTGTTTTGCCGTGGTGTGTTGGTGCGTGCTGTTGTTAGCCGCTGTGCTTTTTGCCCGGTGCGTGTGCTGTGTGTGTCCTTGGGTGTCCTGCTGCGCGTTCCCTGTCCTCTCCGCTCTGTGCGGTGCTGTGCTTCGCTGTGCTGGTGCGCTTGCGTTGTGCTGTTCGTGTGGTCTGCGCTGTTTGTGGTGCCAGGTGCTGTGGTGCGTTGCTGTGTGATGTGCTGTTTCCTGTGGTGCTCTGTGGTGCGGTGCTCGGTCTGGTTGCCCCCGGTTGTCCTCTGGTAGCGCGGTTCGGTGTCCGTGTCCCAGTCTGGCCGCGTGGCCTGCTTCCCTGTGGTTGGTGTGGTTTGCTGTGGTGCCCTGCTCCCCTGTGTTGTGTTCTGTGGTGCTGTGCTGTTGTGTGGTGCTGTGCTGTTGTGCTCTGCTGTCTCTTTGCGGTGTGCTTGTGTGTGCTCTTCCTTTTGCTGTGTCCCGTGGTGCTGTGCTGCCTTGTGGTGCCGTGCTGCTTAGCTGTGCTGTGTGTTGTTGTTTGCTGCGTGTGTCTCTCCACCTTTGAAAATATTTTTGAAACATATTAAAAAGAAATAATAAAATGTTTCGCACTAGAAAACTATACACTACCCAACACAGGAACGCATCCAGGCAGCAAGAACATTGCCGCGTCGCAGTCTTACGTGTTACCCCGCCACCTGGATGGCGGCGTTGTCATGGATGGTGTCGTCTTTGTCATCTTTTCTTGAGTTCATCTGGACTTGACTTTCCTGCAGCGAGACAGAGGGCGAAAACGGCAAGAGTCGGGCGGGTACAGGATGGGGAGGTACATGGAGAAGACAACAGAGCGAGGGGGTGCGAGTTCAGGGGCGTAGTGTCTTAGAAAAATGTTTTTTGGTTTTTACGCGCTGCTCGCGGAGTGTTTTGCTTTCCCTATACAGCACGTACAGCGACCAGCAACATGGCGGCACGCTCTTTTTTTCGTTACGGTGCTTACGGTGCCGTTTGTCTACTTATTTAAGCTACCAAAATTTTCGTTCGTGTTCTTACATGTTTTGCCGCGCACTTTTTGTCCTAAGCTTTTTTTGTGCGAAGTAGCTTTACTTTCAGCTATTCAGAATTTTTTTTGGGCTTGTTTTTCTCTTGTTTTCTTTTATTCCGGCACAAGGCGCCAGCGCGCACGTTGACCTGTTTGTAGTGTAGATGACACCCCGGAGTCTGAGATGAAGAGCTATGGCCTCGTTGCACTGGCGCCATTGGCCACTGCACACCCATCAGCCCCTTCAGGTGGAACAGGTGGCCCAGGTGTAGCAGATAGGCGAACAAAGCCAATGGCCACTGCGAACCTTCAGATCAAGCTCCAATAGTTCCGCCCCGAAAATCTGCCTGAGCGGGCAGAGCAGTTCTCCAAATTTTTACTCCTCATTGGCCAGCCGCATGCTGACGTCAGGACGAAGTGAACACTCATCAACAAGGCGTGCAAGAAGATATTTCTTCAGGGGCAGACCGCTATCAGGAAGAGTTCCAATTGGGGCGATTTGTTGGAGAGACTGCAACAGATGTATGCAGTCTATGAGACGGACCTGAGTGTCCGTAGAGAAATTGAGGAGTTACCTAAACTCCCCGCATTCCTAACCGCTGCACGTGTCTATGAACTTGGGGCACAGCTGGAGGAGCTCATGGGGTGTATGAACACCACCTACTATGGTCCTAGTGAGCCTCACCTTTGGCTAGTAGGGAAGATTCCTCTCAAAACCTGGGAGAACTGTCGAAAGAAGTCCGAGAGGAAGGCTCGGACGCACTCCTATGATGACCTAATCGATCTGGTGATCGAGTTGGCCATGGAGAGGGTGAATGACTATCACATGGACAAGTACCTGCGCAAGCATCTGCGGAGGGAGACCCCTGCTGAGAAATGTTTTGGAGGGAGGTCGTCTGAACCCCACTCTAGTCCTGGAAAGGGCCGAGGTGGACAGTTGCAACACATAAAGGAGGCCACCCCCTCCAAAGGCAAAAGGGCCCCGGATCTTTTCTACTGTTCTCCCAAGGACGATAAAGGTGGACCTTGCCACACACCCGACTGTGATGGGCAAAGGCCTTGCCTGTTCCAGCTGCAACGCAAGCAATATACTAAGGGTGGTCTAGAACTAGAGCACGAAGACCACTTCTGCCGCACAATAACGTGCGGATGTTGCGGCAAGCATAGGCATTATGAAGATGAATGCCACATAAAAAGCCGCGAATCCGAAAAAAAATAAGAAAGGGGAAGAAAAACGCCGGAAGAACGCCGGTAAAGATAACCCTGACGGGGGAAGCCGTACACCTGGGCAATCCCCCGGTAGGGGTAACCCTAGTGGAGGAAGAAAGCTAGAACAGGCTTCCACTGTTGATTGCTTTGATGATATTGTTTTGGTTGTGCCTCTGCTTGCTCCTGCTGCTTCTTGATGTAGCTCAGGTTTTCCAAATATAAATGTTTTGTTGAAATAAACCAAAACTCCCAAGTACCCACAGTGCAAGAGAGGAAATACAGGACCAAATCCACAACAAGAGGGGTTGCAGTCAAAGGAGATAGTGTATCAACAAAGGAACTCACAATAACTACAGATCTAGGAAAAGATAGTTAGGAAATATCCTCCAATCATGGATAAACTGCCCACATGGGTACTCTCTCTTTTAGAGTGCCATCTAGAGATGTGCACTCTTTATTTTGGGTCCCATAGGTAATGAGGTGGCATGGTATGTGGCGATGAGGTCACTGCCATGTCACATGGGATCTTCCTACTTAGCTAGGCTGACTGGGAATTGAACACAGGACCTCTCAAAAAGAGGTGCCCCAGCCCTCTAGGGTGCAGACAACTAGGATAGCTAGGTATTCATGAGAAAAAAAAGAAAGCTGTATAGGCTCTGGATCAACGTCAGCGCCTCAGTCAGTCCAGGAAATGAGTGCTTATGTCCAATCAGTTGGGGGGTCTGGGGTCCACACTACATCTAAAGTTCAACGCTTGGTTTTACAGGTCAAAATGCTTTGTCACCCCTTTTTGGATAGGCCAATACTAAGATAAAAATGCAGTATGCCTCTGCACATCTCTAAGACAACTAAAGCTTACCTTTTGGCATGGAAGTACACTTTTTCTTACTCCCCCTTGTGCTGTATTGGCCACCAATGTCGCATTCTAAAGGAAAAAGGCTATTTTTCTTGACCTCCCCATGGTTTCAGCATCTTTTTCAAAAGACCTATAACTTCCCTAACACTGTAAAGAAGGCGCTGCGTCAGGGCAGTTGCCAGTTTTTGCCTTGTCCTAACAGACACCTACAGCCCCCACTGCGCTCAGAGGCGTCGCTGGGGTGGCTGTGGCTTGATAGGGGGTTAGAATGGGCATGCAAAAATCCATCTGATCATGCATCCCTCCCTCCAAGTAGCAAAACGCAAAACCCAATGCAGGATACAGTCAGGGCACGCAGTCTGGGTCTTCGTGGAACCTGCTGGCTGTACGTGGCCTGTCCTTATGGCTAGGGGGTGGCGTTAAGGTTTTTTGGCCCTTAATAGTGTCTTGGGGTTCCGGACAGTGGTCCTTGAGGCAGCGGTTCGGCCAGAACACGACCTACTTCGCTGTATTTGCTCAGGGATATCTGAAAGGAATGGATGCAAGGGATGAGGGCCGAGTTTCTGCTCAACGATCGAGGATATTCCTAAATCCGCCAAAGGATGGAGTAGAATTTTTCTAAGGGTGCACACCTGTCCATAATCTTCTTGTGCATTAAATGCACAAATTTTGCGCAACTTTTGATCATCTCCTGACTTTTTAAATTCATGGATTCTCACGCAGAAGAAGGCGGCCCGCCGGAGCGCATCCTAATTGGGCGCCGGAAAAGACAGAGAAAATAAGATTGTAACAGTATGTCACGTAGTAATCAAGAAATGACGGAACACACATTACATAATAAACATAGAGATTCCAAGCATTCTTGTAGGAAAATTGGAGAATGAAGAATTCAAAAGTTCAATAAAGATTCGCAGAGCAAGGTATACACATACAGGTTTTTGTTGCTTCGTATGCAGCATGCACATTGCTTGTCTCGTGTTACCGTAGATTAGCCGTGTAGCAGCGAAAACATAGAGCGGACGGATTGATCAGCAGATTGCAAGATGATTAGAGGTGAGATTAGGGCAAAACTGATGTCCTTCGGCCAGGGAGTGGTTGTCGTGGGCGGCTACCGGTCCTGTTCTGCGATGCAATGCGGGGCAACTGTGACAAATGATCTTACAGCACAACATCCCCTTTTGTAGCACTGATTAGAACGCACACACGAGTGCATATTTGCTGTGCTTTGCTTTTTCTTCCCCTTGTTGTCGCTCTCCAGCGGTAGGTAAGGTGTGTAAGCCCAGGAGGGGCCACCCCCTGGTGGAGTCAGTGATTGTGAACACAGATGGGTATGGATTGATTGTGAAAGAATAGATAACAAATAGGCTGGTTACGAACTCGTGCATACTCGTGCATGCATATGACGCATTAAAGGGTAGGCCACGCGAAGTGCGCTGGGTATGACCCTAGCTTAGGTTACCCTGGGGGTCCGCCCTACGTTCTTTGAGAGAACGGGCGGAGTCTCATAAGCTTGCTTGCTTGATAGGACTGCTTTTAGACAGCGTATCATTTTCCTGTCCGAGATCCTTGTAATACGGGGAGGCAGGTTAGGTTCCTCAGCGAAAAAGCAGTCCTGCATTTGCTTCTGTTCTCAGGTGGGAAAGGTCAGGGTGATTGGTGCAGTTGGTGGCCCAGCTAAAGAGGGCGCAGATCACACAAACAACAAACTGTGCCTCAGCAAGGAGTGGCGGGGACAGTCGGACCTCATCATCATCCACGCTGTACACGCTGATAGAGCACTCCGTCTCTCCAAGCCCTGACAGAGAAACGTGTAGTGGCGTCCCGGTTAGGCCACAGTTTCTTAGTAGCGCTGTGTTCTCTTGTACTTTCACAGGTGGGCCAGTAGGGCCTGAGACCTCTTCCTGGACAGCCCCAAGTAGTGCGTGGCTGTAGGTGAGGCAGGCCTGGGTGAGGGCTTGAGCACTGATTTGTTCGCTCACCCTCCGAACGCTGTTGCCACATTAGAGTGTGTAGGACCTGTAGTGAGTGTGTCACCGTCCCGCCTGATTCCTGAACTTTTATCAGGGTTTTTGGTGGGCAGTGGCAGTGGTAGTCTAGGTTTTGGCCGTCTAGCAAACAGGCGTTTTCATGCCTGCTAGCTTTTGGCCAACCCTCCCCTGTAGGAGCCAGGTAGGTAGGCAAACCAATACCTTGGCGTTAGCGCTGGGTATTCCCTGTAGGATGTTTGGTGCCGACACAGGAACTGGACTCCTAGGGTCAGAGAGACCTGGGGCGTACCCCATGGCACCGTGTAAAGACATCTGCCGGGTTTAGCAAGGGTGCAGACTTGGGTATAATTAGGACACCATGTCTGCAGCTTGCTCATAGGTCCTCAGGCTCAGCAAACTCACACAAACATAGGCGGGTATAGGAAGGGTTCAGTCCCTAGGCTTCTTCTGCGAGGCAAGCGTTTCAGCGAGCCTCAACGACTCGCCTAGGTTGTTCTGGGACAAAAAGCCTACCAGAACAGAATTTAGGCCACCAGGAAGCACGAAGGCACAGAAGGGCTCCGAGGTAGCTTCCTCAAATCCAAACTCTTCCCAGAGGGTAAGGAAACGCCACCCTTGGCGGTATCGGTGTCGGATAACCGACTTCGGCAGGTAGAAGCCTTCCTTAGCCATCTCCTCGGCATTCATGTCAGGGAGTTCTCCTTCAACTTCCATGGGGCTGACAGCGCCCTGTAGGTCCAGAGCGGCGATCTCCTCGTCCTTTAGTTCCCATTCTTCCCCACAGAGGTCCTCTGGGTCATAGTAGCGCTTGAGCTGTTGAGCAAGGCACACCAGGGTCCCCCCTAGTCCGGGAGAACACCGCACCGTGATGCAGTGACCATCCACGGACAGGACCTTGTAGGGCCCAAAGTAGGGGTCACCGCTGGTGGAGCGAGGCCAGACGGGTAGCGGACTGTGGTGCACCAGCACCCAGTCCCCCTCTTGATAGGAGGCAGGCACCCGGTGCTTCTTCTTCCTGTTCCACTGGCGTTCCCTCACTCTCTGGATCATATCATTTGCCTTGTCCACCTTGTCTTGCTGCTCCTTCACCCACTTACCCACAGTGGAGTAAGAATCTTCAGGATAGGGAGCGTGTAGGAACCAGGCCGGGCGTCCCATGAACAGCTCATGGGGCAAATAGCCAGTAGCCGGACTCTCTTGGAAGTTCATCATCAGGGATATGACGGGGAGTAGTCTCACCCGGTCTTTGGTGCGCTCAGTCTTGCACCATATCCTCACGTTCTCTTCGAAAACTGGAATCTGTCGCTCACATAGGGGTTTACTCGTATGAGTGTTGGGAATCCCAGTTGACACCTGGACATTGAGGGACCTTAGGACTCTCTTGTACCAGCCAGTGTCGGAGCGTACTCGGACGTCCTCGTCTGAGGTAATTTCTTTGGGTGCCCCATAGACAGCGAACCACTCTTCCAGGAGTATCTTGATGGTCTTCTCGCCGGTGACGTGTTTATTGCATGAGAACACCCTGGTAAACCTGGTCAGCCCACAGGTTACCACTAGGGCAAAGTCATAGCCCCCGCACTTAGGCATCTCCGTGTAGTCCACATAGAGTACACTGTTGGCACATTGTGGGATAAGAAGGGTCGAATGGAGACCCCTGTCCCTGATGTCCCCAGATTTGCAGGACCGACACGGGCACTTGTCTACGATGGGCTGGACGGTTTTCCGCGGCTGATCGTCACTCCACGTAGTTTGGAACCACTGCTTGAATAGCTTCAGGGTACGGTCAGCTCCAACATGACCACTAGACTCATGGGTCCACTTGACAAGTGCCGGGATACGGTCGCTAGGCACTGCTATCCGGTCCTCATGCCAGAGGTAGGTCTTGTCCCTCTTCCATTTTTCCTGGTTGACCAGAAGGGTTCCAGATGCTTCTCCAGGCGTTTGTAGATGTCCCCAAACTCCTTCAGGTACTCGACTTGTTGGAGTCAATCTAGGGGTCTGATCATGGTCATGTTGAGGTCCAGGAGTACATCCATACAGCTGAACGCCTCCTTGGCTAGCTCTTCAGACCTGGCACCAATCATGTCGTCAAAGACGTTGCAGATGATGTAGCCCGCACGCTCGTTCTTGACGTCCTGGATATGGTGAACTGAGAGCCGTAGCTGGCTCAGGTAGGTCCACCAGCGTCTGATCTTAGCCTTCCCAGGTGGGGGTCCCTTCAAGAAGGTGGGGACCGGTTCTTGGTCACACAGCCAAACCAGTGGGTTGCCGCCCAACAATCGGGACTGAGTGGATAGCACCAGCATACCCGCGAGCAATTCCCGCTCATAGGTAGAGTAGTTACCCCTGGCCTGGTTCCATTTCCAGTTCCAACGGCCAAGAGGAACCAGGACCCACTTGTCAGCCGGGTAACTGTGCTTGAGAGTACCGTCTCGGTTCAGTCCATCCCTCCCCCATTGGGAAATGGCCGAGTCCAACTCCTCTTTCTCTAGTGCTTGCCACTGGAACAATGTTCCACCCCCACCCACATTGCTGGCGTCAGTCACCGGTGTAATTTCTCCTTGTGTACTATGCACGTGCAAGCATTTAGCGTTGGCCACTTTGTTTTTGAGCTCGTCAAAGACTTGTTGCTCCTGAGGGCCCCAGCGCCAGGTAGTGCTCTTCTTCAAGAGGTCCATCAGGATTGCGTTGGTGTAGGTAAAATTCTTAATGTGGCGGCGGTAGAAGTTGCAGGCCCCAATGAAAGTACGTACATCATGGTGTCCTTTCTTGGGGTCTTCATGTCGTACGGTGGTGTCCATCAGGGGTTTGGCCTTAGAAGCAGCTGGGTCCACCAGCCATAGCCAATGTTGAACCCCAGGTACTGCATGGTCTCCCGCATGAGCTCACACTTCTCCAGCTTGAGTCCTGTGTGGTTCTCCTGGCAGACCGCAAACCACTTGCCCAAGAGGATTAGGTGGTCCTCCTGGGTATTTGTTCCCAGGCATACATCATCGATGTGTGCTTCCATCTGGGCGCCCCGGGATATGAGTTCTTGCACCACAGACCTCTGACGTAGGATGGACAGTATCTTGTTCATCAGCTCTTGAAAAAGAGCGGGTGCATTGGCCACGCCGAAGGGCATGACCTTCCACTTGAACACCCTCGCCTGAGGAGTGATGAAGGCTAGGGGCTCCTGAGCATTGGGTGACAGGTCCACTTGCCAGAATCCACTGCGCTTGTCCATCTCCGTCTTGTAGTGGCAGGAGGCTATCTTCTCGAGGGTTCATTCCATGTTAGGAATGGACCCTGAGTGGTTCAACGTCTTCTTGTTCAGCTCTTCGTAGTCCACAGCCAGCCGTTTGGCTGTAGACCCAGGCTTAGCCACCAGGAAACAGGGGCTGCAATGTTTGGGGTAGTCCCCATCCTTGTAGTCCAGAGCCAGGCCAGCGTCGATACATTCTTGTATCTGTCGCTCAATCTCATCGGCGCGCTCTTTAGGAGCTGGGTAGGGTGTTCTACAGATCTTGTGACCCACGAACTCGGGCCTCAGCTTGAGGTTCATCTGCACTAGCTTGTCACAGGAAGCTGGAGGTGGTAGTTCTCCGAACACCTCCAGGTAGATCCTGATCAGCTTCTGTACCCTACGGTCCAAGAGCTTGATCTTGTCCTCCAGGTCTCTGTCAGAGTGTAGATTGCTTGCCCATTACTTTATAGAAGCAGGGAGGTGATCCTCAGTGGGCTCAGCGTCAATGGTAGTGTCCTTCAACCCTTGATAGACATATAGAAGGTCCTGTTCCACAATCTCAGGTAGCCGGTGCCAACATAGGCACGCTTGAGGGGGTTCGCATACACATTCTGTTGAGAGTTGATCTTTATCTGGGGTCCTCACATGGTCACCCCATACGCTCTTCATGAGCTTGAGATCCACCTCCCTTTGCCAGGTAGTGATCTTCTGTTCTAGGTCCTCCTTCAGTTGGGAGATATCTCCCATAGACCCTTGCTTCAACGGCCATGAGCGGCTGGTAGGCCTAGCGTAGGATAGATTTTTGCCACCAATCTCCTTTTGGAGGCCACGTACTCTCTCAGCCTGGATCGAGGGTCCAACTCCTCGTCCAAAGGCTCCTCTACCCTCATGGAGAGTAGGGGTTTCTGTGGGGCAGCATACTCGGCGTTCTCCAATTCCTCCACGCATGTCTGCACAAGGAAGGCGTCTTGCTAGGTTTCGTCATCAGAGTGTATTCAGCTGGGTAGCTCGGATAGCCCACACCCCGAGAGTACATCAGGATTAGGTACATGGCAGGGGGAGTTGAGGGCAGTGGTGTCAGACGCGACGTATTCGTCTCTCCCTGGAGTAGTCTCCACAGCATCTTGAGGCCGTAGTCGGTCTTTCAGGACGTGCAAGCTGTAGCTGTCACTCTCACGTTGAATTTCCTGGACCATAGCAGGGTCCAGATCTTCCCAGGGCACTGGGGCCAGACACCCGTCCACGACACAGAGCATACTCCCCCATCCAGGTTTGCCAATAGGCGTCTTATGACCCAGAGGCACGTTGATGGCGTTATCAGGCAACTGGACGGAGGTGAGCGTCAGCTTGTCCAACAGAGTACGCCAGTACTCATTTCCCCCATGGGCTCCCCCATCGGGGGAACACAGGACCATACGGGAACGTTCCAGGGCCATCTTGGTCAAGACCTTCCCCAGTCCACTGAACCTGGGGTTCCCGTAGGTCATCCCGAAAAAGGGCCAGTAAAATTTGTAGCAGCAATTTTCGCCCTTGGTGCAGTAGAGGTCCAGGACATGTTGCTTGTCGCTGGCCAATAATTCCACCTTCCGGTCTTCCTGGGAGTATCCCAACTCCTTCAGACCTTGGTCTAGGACATCCCCTAGGAGCTGATAGTCCTCCGTCTTGGAGGCCACCATCATGGTAGAGGGATCCTTCTTGCATACCGTCAGGTGGCTTGAGGTGTGCTCAGATTGCTCCAGAGGTACGGATTCCCGGCCGTCACCGTGGTCCACTTGGAGGACGTAGGGTGCCCGCAGCGTGAGGGATAGAATATGAGAGTGTTCGATGAAGAAGTCGGTGCCCAGGACGAAGTCGAAGGCCTCCATATCCATCGCGTAGAACCGATGGGCAATGCTCCTGGAGCCCATAGGCAGATCACTTTCACAATCCCCACAGCTGTGCACCACATGGCCGTCCCCCATCTATATGGCAGCGGTAGGCATGACGTTCTTCAGGTTCCCACGTGGTAAAATTTTCTTGGCCACTATAGATATAGTGGCCCCAGTATCCAGTACCCTCAGGTATTGTCTTCCCCCTACACAGATACCCAGAACACCAAATCCGTTGATTCCCCGGAGCTTCCCTGTCAGAACCCAGCTGGACAGGTCACTTCAAACCCCGTCTGGCGCAGTTTCCGCGCCATCTGCATAAAGCGGGAACTTTTACGGGGGTTAGACTCGTCCCCATCTTCGTTGCCACGCTTCGCTCCTTGTTCTTGTTGACCTTGCGTCTGCGAACGGGTCGTAGGCCCCGGATTTGGCTGCCCACCAGAGGGCTCAGAGTTTCCCCCTGGTGTAGGATTGGGGTTTCCTCCGGAAGTGTCTGCGTTCTTCTCCTTGTCAGGCTCAGAGCCTCCTCCTCCACCTTTGTCCTTCTCATGTCCTTTGCCACGGCCCTTGGACTTGCCCTTGCTACTGTCCTGGTCGGTGTTGCCCTTGCCACTGCCCTTGCCACTGCCGTTCTCGTTCTTGAGCTTCGCCGAGAGGCGTTGCTTGTGGTAGCACTCGTCTTCGAAGTGCTTCCTGTTACCAAGAAACGCACAGGTGATAGTGCACCTGTAGTGGTCCGGCAGCTTTGCTTTGCCGCCGGTGTTGGTCTGCTGTTGCTTCCCCTGGACCACCAAACAATCCCGCTGGTTGCAATCAGGGGTATGAAGCAGGCACCCCTGCTCATCCGTGGCATCACACCAGAAGAGCTCCTGGACATTGCTCATAATGCGAGCATTTTTTGGGGTAGTCCCCTGTCCAGGTCGGGGACCCTGGTACCTGTGGCCATGGCTCCCAGAGCGGCCTCCTTCAGGGCGAGTGTAACACATGAAAATTGCGGAAGCAACGAACCCTTTTCTGATGAAATCTGACCCTTCATCGGGGTTTCCGCCAAAATATCTGTAAATAACAGTTAACCAATCGTTTACCGCAAAATCGCGAGCCAACTGACAGTTGCCGATACATTGACAATCAGAACGGATAGCCGAAAAATTACGGAAACATTATGATAAAAAAACCCTGTTCATTCCTGACATTTCGATATATAAATCGCAGCCGGCGGCGCCTTGGTATTGAATATTGCCGCTCATAGCTGGAATGGCCAAGCCTATCACACTATCACATCAGGCTAGGTCAGGTGGACGGGAGGATATGATATCAGCCAATGGCGGCTTGTCGGCACATAGATACACACCCCAAGTGACCCCAAGATGGCCACGGGGGTCCGAACCGGCTTCACCCCCCTTCTCAGAGCATTGTATCCGCTCGGAAGTCATTGAAGAGAGGACGGGAGGACCCCAATGGGCTCCAACCCCCCCTCCATGTCCCAAGGACACATGGAGGCCCCACATACGGCGTAGGCGTCCCCCATGCCCCAAGAGAGGGGTGAGGACACTCATAATTGGTGCCCTCCGCCATATCCGGTCTCCTCTTGATCTACAACATGGACCAAGGGGATCAAAGATAGAGAAACGTCGTCCGTTGACCTAAAAAAGTATACCACAATAAAACATATATGTGGAGATCGAGTGAAGGGGGTATATGGCCAATCAAGGCCCAAAAATCCCCGGATGAACGCCCTCAGCCGTGTTCCAAGCACGAAAGCAAGCAAAAACGCCAAGGGGGATCCATTACGATGCTGCCGCAGCCACCAAATGCACCAACACGTCCTTTACATCCAAAGAGATGTTCTTCCTCCTTAGATACTCCATCCAGACCGTGGTATACCTCGGCATGAAACTGCTCGGAGGTTCGCACGAATCCCTGGATGCGGCAAATCCCTTCCAACGGACTTTATAAAGCCTCCCCCCAGGCGTCCCCGGGTCCGGCTTGTCCGTCAGGATCCTCTCCGCGGTGAAGTCGTCGTCCTCACCCTCCTCATCCGAGTCCACATCGCCGGCTGTGAACTCGAAGGTGACGGGACGTCCGCTGGGGTCCGATGCTCCGGGACGAGTCTGGGTATGGTCGCGGTCCAGGATCTTGTTATCCCCCACACGCACCGCATACACATCCTGCCCGACCTTCCGCACGATTACCCCCGGCACATACCAAGACGCCTGCCGATGCCTGGACAGGACATCCTTGTGGTGCCGCTCCACCCACACGGTGTCTCTGAGAGCATATTTCTGGACTTTTCCCTGCTTGAAGTACTTGGCCCTCCTCTCATGCTCGTCTTGAAGTGCCTTGCACACCTTGGCTGCCGTCTCGTCCGCCTCAGTCATCATAGCACTCGCATCCTGGGCTACCTTGCCATGGTTCAACCACGGGAGAGTGCGTGACACTCGATCCCGCAGGAACAGTATGCGATGGGGCGACAGTCCAGTGGGTCCCGGAGGGTCGTGGTACGCCTGGAGCACTCTCCACAGCGAATTGTACCAATTCCGGCCCGGTTCATCAATGTGCAGCTGGCGGAACGTTCCGAACATCTGCCGCCCGGCCACCTCAGCCCGGCCATTCGACCGGCTGTCGTACGCCACGGTCTTGGCGTGCCGAATCCCCATGTGCTTGCACAGCGTCTTGAACCAAGTCCCCAAAAATTGACTGCCCCGATCGCTGCAGATGACAGCTGGGACATCAAAAATCGTCAGCCAATGCCTGATCATGGCATTAGCGACGGTCTTGGCCTGCAGACCCATTCCATGCTTGTCCTTCTTGTCCTTCTTCTTGGACTTCTTGCCAGGCACCGCCACGATATGCCCGCTGTGCCTATCCACTGCCAGGATGACACAGTCGTAGATCTCTCCTTCCACGGTGACCTCAGGCATGTCGATTACATCCATGGCCACGGACCGCATAGGGGCCTCCGGTATAGCCGTGTACACCGGGTTGCCCACCGTGGAGTGGTTAGGGCTCTTCGTGGCCCGACACACGGCGCAGTCGCTGCAGTAGTTGTCCAGGGGGGCGTAGTACCCCGGTGGGAACTTGAAGCGGCCCTCCAGGTCCTGCTGCATCTTGTCCCGACCAGGATGCATGAGCTGGGCGTTATGCCAGTGGTCAATGAGCTCCTCCATTCGGTTCTCAGGGACCAATAGCTTGTCCTTGAGGAACAATTTATCCCCATCCTCGGTCAAGCCCTCAGGCCATTCGTCGTCCGACGGGGCGCTCACGGCATTCCAGTACTTGCTCCAGTGGTCGGATGCCGCATAGTCATCCGACCAGTCTTCTGTGAGCACCGACCTGACTAGCTCTACGGGGGCCACCAGCCATCGCTCGAGGGTTTCCTCTCGAATGGCTTGGACTCAGGCGCCCCGGAACTTGTCCAGGTCTGTACGATTTGCCAGCACCACAAAGCACTTGACCCCCTTTTGCTCCATGGCCTTCTCCATCTCGATGATGCGCTTGGCCTCCTCGGTCTCCTCGGCGTCCCGATGGCTGGATATGTCCATCCATGCCTTGCCTGCGGGGTAGGCCCATCCACTGAGGCAATCCGCCACAGTGTTGTCCTTCCCCGGGACGTATACGACGCTGAGGTCGAACTTGGCAAACGTCTCATGCCATCAGGCCCTCCTTGCCGCCGGTCCCGAGGGGGTGTCGACGTGCTCCTTGTGCCAGCTCTGTAAGGACTGATGGTCCGTGCAAACCACCACCGGTTGCAATCCGATGTGGCCAGACCACTTCCTGAGCGCACAAACAATGGCGTACGTCTCCTTCTCCCTCGCGGTCCCGGTTCGACATTGGCCCTCGACCAGGATCCGGCTCCAAAACGCCATGGGTATGTGCAACCCGTCGTCCCGGACCTGCTCGAGGACTGCCCCTACGACATAGTCCGAGGCGTCCGTCCGTAGCACGAATCCCCTGTCCGGGTCCACCAGGAATAGCCTCAGCTGCCCCAGGAGTCGCTCCTTCAGGCAGCTGAACGCATCTTCGGCCTCAGGGCCCCAGGCAAGCTTCTTCTTGCTCGCCTTCCGGCCATCGAACTTCCCCACCTGCAGCATCCTGTGCAGCGGCCCCGAGAGTTCTGCATACATCCGGACATAGCCCGAATAGTAATTGCAGAACCCGATGAAGGACCGGAGTTCGCTGATGGTCTGGGGCTTCTCCCAGTGGTGCAGGGACGCCAGCTTCCCGGGCATGGGACGGCGTTGCCCGTGACCAACCACGTGACCCGCGAACTCCACTTCCTTCACGAAGAGTGAGGCTTTGGTGGGCTTGCACACCATGTTGTGCTTGTCCAGCTCGCTGAGCACTTGGCGCGGATCCTTCTCATGCGCTTCGATGAGCTCGTCCTCAGTCATGTCCTCCGTGCCGGACCCACTGATGATGTCATCCACAAAGGGGTCGGCACAGTCCCGGACAGGACCGAGTAGGTCCTCCATCATGCGCTGGAAAGCGGCGTTGCCATTCTTGGCGCCCATAGGCACCACTTTCCACTGCATGGGCCCCAGCGGCGTCGACATCGCTGTGCAGCGCCTGGAGTCCCGGTGTAGCGGCATCTGGTGATAGCCGTGTTTCAGGTCTAACACCGTGAAGATCCGCTTTTTCTGTTGTTTTTGGAGGATGGTGTCGATCAGGGGAAGCGAGTACGAGTCGTGCTCGGTTTGCTCGTTCAAACCCCTGTAATCCACCACCAACGTCCACTCGCCCTTCTCGTTCTTGGGCACGCTAGATGCTGGGCTGGCCCAGTCACTGTTGGAGGGTTCGATCCAGCCCCGCTCAATGAACTCGGCCAACAACTTCTTCATGGCCTCGGCCCGATCGCCCTGAAGTTGGTACTCTTGATGACGATAGATCTTGGGGTTCGGCTTCAGCTTGATCCTCGCTGTGCCAAACCCCCCACGATCTGGAGGGTTCTTGTTGGCGACGCCACTGAATAGCCTCGGATATGCATTTATCAGCCTCTCCTTTAGCGCAGCGACCTTCGTGTTCTCCTGAGCCTCTTCAGCCGCTTGCTGCGGTATCCATACAACCGACCGCACTGCGGTATAGGCCTCTTCCGGGTCCGAGTTCAACTTCTCCTCGTCCGGTATGCCGTCTTCATCGTCGTGGGGCGCGCTTCCCACCGATAATCTTCAGAAATTTGCGGCATCAGCCGAGTTCTTGTCGCTACCGGCCCCCATTCTGGGAAAATCCCACGTCGGCGGGTCCGACCCAACCGGACCATCAAATTGGTTCGCTATGTGATCCATGACCCTAACCACGAACTCATCCTTCTCGTACTTGCCAGTGACCAACATCTTGTCACCCCACCAATGCGGAGATGTGACCATAGTCCGCCTCTTCTTGGCTGCCACACGGTCCTGCATCCCCATCCGCATGTAGTTGACGACGTGGTCGATCTCGGCGTGGGACAGGACATCAATGCCATCCATTGGCTGATCCGTCCCCTCCTTGGGCTCCAACATGGCCGGCATGGGCACCGCCTCAACCCTACGGATGAATGCTTCATCATCCGTGGGCTGGACTTGCGCCCCATCCACCAGGAAAGCCTTGGTATCCCACGCTTGACCCGGGGAGGGCATTGATAAGCCCTTGACGTCGGTGAACAACTCCTCCTCTGGCCCGAATGACATCTCGTTCAGGGTGATGGAATCCAGCTGGACTTGAGACCTTCCAGCGGACATGGGGTGGATCCTATGCCGGTTATGACCAGGATCCCCTTCGCCCTATCCGCGACGATCTTCTCAACCGTACGTCTGGTATATTCCAGGGAGCCATGCCAATACATGGGCCCCCACTCCTTCCAACCCCAATGTCTGTGCCAGGCTGAGTCTCCTCGATGCCAATGCCTCCTACACTTCCTCAAAAGTGGGGCATCCCGGGAAGCGAAGACGTCCGTCTCGGGCGCTTCGGCTCCCAGCGTCTGGATCATCATCGCATACACCTGCGGCGCCATACCATACTCCGTGAGCTGAACTCCGCGGTCTCCTCTGGACTTGGCACCCACAGCTTGCACCGCTTGGACGATCCGGTCCTCTTCCTCAGCATTTCATTGGGATGATCCGCATGCATAGTCCGTGGACACCCATGTAAGGCATTCATTATCCTCCCGGACCAGCGTTGCACGATGGGGAAGGGCTCCAATGGCGTTTCCCACCATGAAGTCATATGCCATGATCATATCCCAATCTGTAATGTCGGCCACATAGAAGTTCCCAGATAGAGTGCTTCTCTTCGCCAAATCAGGGCGGTTCAAGCGCTCATGCTCCCAGAATTCCATACTGATAGTGGCTTCATGGGTGCCACCACCCATAATCTCTCCATTGGCCACCTTCAGGCGTACCGGTCTACGGCTGGGCTGCAGGGATTCCTCCTTGAACAACCTTCTCCGGACCAGGCTTACCTGGGCACCCGTATCCACCAGAACATCCACCACCAACTCCTCTTGTCCGCACCGTACACGCACCTTCAAGTGCAACTGCCGCTCCTCACCCTGCGGTGTATGGACGACTCTCACGGCATGCAACTCTAGCACATCCGGGTGCATCAGGACTTCGAGGATATGGTCACGGATGGTGTAGATCCTGGGCTGGTCCTGCCCGTCCACGGGGCTCTCCGTGGTCGCTCCTTCTTTCTTGCCACATCCCTTGCCAACATACACTTCCCTTGGCAGGGCGCTCCAGGGGTTGGGAGTGGCGAAACTCAGTGGTTTTGGCTCTTCTGGAGCCTTGTTCGGCACCTGATCTGCCTTCGCTTTCTCTAGGATTCCACTGATTTTCGGAGGAGAAACCTCCAAGGTCCCACTCCCGTGGGGGCTCCTCTAGACGTGGCCTGCCGCAGCTTCCTCCTGCTGCGATCCGCTCAGACGTTGTCCACCATGTTGCTGGGCTTTGAGTTCCTCCAATGTCCTCAACATGTCCTCAGCAACCTCCTCGATCGACCTCACGCGTCGGTCTCGGCCGGGTCCTCCACCATACCCTTTTCCTCCGCCTTTCCCTTGGCCCTTTCCCTGGCCTTTTCCACCGTCTCCGCCCTTTGCCTTCCAATCGGCAATTCGTTGCTCCTTGGGCTTCTTGTCGGGATGGGCAGCGAAGTAGGTCTTCTTGTCCTCCTCATATACCTTGCAATGCCAGTGGTCATGTGCATAGTTGTTCCCCTTGCGGTAGCAGACCCAGCAACCATTGTGCTGTGATCTGTACTCGCGGAACAAGAGCGGCGGGTTCCGGATCCTCCGCGTTTCTCTGCGGTTCTTGGTCCTTGGGTCCAGGCAGTTCCACCCGGACCTGTCCTGCTTATTCTCCCTCATATTGTGCGCTACGAACGCGAAGAAGTGGGCTTCTTCATGATCCTCTGGGGTGGTCGCGGTCCAGAGATCTTGGCTGCTTCCACTCCCTTCCTCCGCGGTGCCGACCGTGTCCCCCTTGACCTCTCGGTAGTGGCAATCCTCTCAATGACCTCGATGTCCTTGGCCTTGTCGATCCTGCACGTGGGCCTCGTTGTTGGCGTTGAGCTTCAGCTCCACCGTGATGTACTTCACGATCTCGTCCAGGCTCATGCGGGCGAAGATGACGTGTATCCTCAGCGGCTCTCCGCGCCTGCACTCCACGTTGTTGAGGCGCATCAGCCTTTGCCCCATGGTGTCGCCGAATACCTCCACGTAGACGGCGTTCTTCAACCCCAACATTCGGCTGGGCTCGCCGAGGTTTCGCCAGAAAAACTCCATTATTCCGGCGTGGGTGTCCTCCGATGCCATGATCCGTACGGCCACGCGCTTCTTTGCTCTCTTCTTTTCCTCGTCCTCCAGTCGCCTCTTCCAGTGGCCGGGGAGAACGTCCTTCAGCAGGTGTCGGATCTCGCTGGCCTCATTTCAGTCCTCCACCAGCTTGAGGCCTCCTTGGTACTTGGGGATGTACCAATGCCATTCCCGGACCCTCAATTTCCCACGCTCCAGCGGCAGCGGAATGGACCACAAGTCCTCGAACTTCTGGTTGGGGGCGTCCACTCGCTCCTCGTCCTCCAGCCACTGGAGGCAGGCCTGCTCTGTCTGGATCACTCCCTCTCGGATCTATTCCCTGAGCTCCTCCTTGAGGTCCTGCGCCAGCCTGTGTGGGAATGTCCGACATACCCACTAGTCCCTTTGCGCTCCCACCATCTCGCCGACGACCTCCTCGGCGAAGTCCTCCCAATCCAGGATGAAGTCATCCAGGTTGGATGGGTTGCCATCGTAGTAGGGGATTTTGATTCGCCTGAGGTCATCAATCCTGATGGCGTCTCCGACATCCACAGCCACCACTCCATCGAGACGGATACCACCTGTGCCCGGGCGGTGTGAGTACACTCCCTGTACATCCCTCTCCTCCATGGAGTGCGGTCTAGTTGGGCCTGAACCCATGGGGTTTGGGATGCAGGAAGGCCTTGCTCCACCGGCTGTCCATATCCCTGTAGTTGGGTCCTTCACCCACAGGTTTCCGCCTGGATGGCCTCGACCATGTCCGTTGGCCCTTCCCATGGTTCGCACCTGCATGGTCTGGTGTTGGATCTCCTTTTCCGCATAAACTGCATGGGCAGTCGTAGTGGTCGGTGGATCCTGGGCGGCATGGGACATCTGTACCATCAGGCTCCTCAGGTCCGTGGTTGCGTGCTCTTCCCGCATGGACCCAGCCGGTGCCGTATGCTCCCCGAGCATTATGGATTTGCTGAACATGGGAACAAACGGCAGCGCACCCGGGTCGACACGCGGAGGCGCGTAAGGTGCCTCTGCAGGGCCGCCAATGGATTTATCCATGGCGCTCATGAGGGTCTTAACCCGCTCCACCAGCTCTGCCGCTGCCGGCTTTGCCGGGAGCTCCGGACCCGAGGCAAGGGGTTGTGACTCCTCTAACCTTTTCAGGCGTCCAGACAGGTCCTCCACCAGGTGGAGGAGGCTGTCCACCACTCGCTGCTGCTTCTGCAGGGCCATCTCCAGCTTCTCCCGGTACCGGTCCTGCTCCGCTCGCAGCTCCGCCATGTCTCTCTCCGCTGCCGACTGGTCATCCAGGATCCCCGCGACGTCCTCCTCTAGGCCGTCCTTCGCGTTGTCCAGGCGGTCGAGGTGCTGCACGATGGCGTCCATCCCCATCTTTGGGTACTTGCCGATGAGGAAGGATACGTGCTTGCAGTGGCACTCAACGTGCTTTCCACCTGATGCGGCGCATCCCATGGTCCCGGGCACCTAGGACTCCTCCGCCATGGGTGTGTCGCCCATGCTAACCCGCGTTGGCTCCATGTGCCGGGCCACAGGCGCCGTTCTGGCTCTGGCGGGCCCCTCCAACGCCTGGGCGTCATGCTCCGGGCTGGGTTCGGGGGCCGTGTGCACCCTTGTGGGCGGTCTGGCCATCTCCTCCGACTCCGAAGAGTAAGCGTTCGGATAGCCCTCGGAGTGCCCCTCGGAATCTGCAGCTGACCACAGCCTGACCGGGCTGGGATCCGTCTCCATTGCCCTGGCTTCCGCCGCGAGCTTTGGGGACCCGCGCTTCCGGTAACGCTGGGCTCTGCCATTGCTGCCAGTCTCCTCCAACCCCTCCGCAGCGGAGCGGAGATTGTAAGCCTTGCGGCATTGCCTTTCACACATGGAGGCCAGGTCCTCCATGTCTAGCCCATGTCCTGCAAGGGCTCTCCGTTCTGAGCATCTTCGCTCTTCTCGGGCTTCCCAGTCTAGCGTCGACTCCACTGACCCGACGATCTGCACCCGGGGCGTCCTTGGGCAAGGCTCATGAGGGCCCAAGTCTCCGGTGCGGCGGTAGGGGGCAGGTACTCCTCTGCTACCATAAGGAAGGTCCCTACCAGGACCGGCCCCTGCTGTACCCCCTCCACCATTTCCTGTCACTCCTATGGTCTTGCTTCTCACCAGGTTCTGCATGATCTTGCCCTATCCTGCACAATTTCCCACACAAAATAGTAAAATCCGGCTCCTTCACACAGATCCTGATCCCTTGCAATAGCCAACTCCCAAGTACAATCCAAATCCAATCAATCCACACCGAGGGCTTTCAAGAGTGTGTGAGGTCCCGCGTTGACACTCAACAACTCCTTTCAGCACGCCAGTTGTCTCACGGTGCACACGGAGACACGGGCGTTGGGCATGTACATAGAATTGCACCAAAAAGGAAGCCCTGAAATTGGCATATGAACACAAATCAAGCAACATTGGGGAAAGATGGAAGCATACACAATCACAGCCATAGACCCCTCATTCCCTGGACTCATTACCTTCCCTTGACTCGCCAACATGCTGCCCTGAGCCAAGTCAAATAAGATGGCTAAAAGCCATGTGTCAAAAGTCACTACACAAACCCCAAAAATGTGTTCCCTCCGAAGCCTCTAAATCCTAGCCCGATGGGGGAGGTGGCGTGTCATGGCCCAGAGTGGCACTCAGGACAATGCCCTACCCTGACATAACTTTGGTTGAACTTGGGGTCGATTGGGCTCGGAGAATTGCCCCATGTAGATGACCTCACAACATAGCAAGATTAGGCAAATCACACCATTGTGCCCAAAAATCAATTATATACTCAAAAATGCATACGGCAAGTATTCATATGCTCCATGCATGTGTGAAACCGGAGGGTAATATACAAGGGTGATATAGACCAAAAGTTCCTTGCCCAAGAATATCCCAACATTGGCTCCCAAACCCCTCTGGATATACACATGCCATGCTTCACAAGTCAACTCACGAATTTGGGATCTAATTTTGTGAGGCCTCGTGTGCCACGCCAAAGTGACCACGTGATCCAGCATATGGTGAGGTGCGACACCTAAGCATATGCCAACATATAAGCAACATACCATAACTCACGGATCTCCAGGCACTTTACTGTTAGCTGACCAGTTGAGCACAAAAAATACAAAAATGAGCATAGAATGAGGTCAAAAACATGCAAATATTGCCAAATTCAAAGTAACCACAATAGTATATAACTTCGCTCACCCATGGTATCAATATATGGTTCAAGACACAATTGCTTGGAACGATTTGCCAACAATCCCCCCACTTGGATCCCCACATGGATGCATGGGGACACCTTCGAACCTCCTCCCAACACGCGCCATGAAAATGGGAAAATTGATAGTGCCGCTTGTGGGTCGCTCCGTAAGCCTTCCCACATGCACTATATGTGCAGTAGACTTAGTCTAGCGCTATGGAGCTCACCATTGGGACATGGGCAAAGCCCTTGCCACGTATGACTCCACATATCTTCCTACAAACGGAGATATATAACATGGGCGTGAGCATAGCGAAGCACATACCATGCATATAACACATACCCTCAAAAAGTGGCTCCCACCATGGTATGCCATGCCCCTCCATGGACATAACTTCACGTTAAAAATACGTACGAACCCAAGGAAATTTTCTATGCAACACGAACACTCATGCGGTACACTCAAAAGTCGCATAAAAATATTCGGTTGCATGGTTCAAGAGTTTTATATCACTTTCTACCCTCTTGACCATTATCCCTTGCTAAACCGGGCATATGTACACATTAAAGACGTTTGACGCTTCTCCAATTAAGTTGAAACAGAGGCAATTCCAGCCCATATCTCAAAATTGAAACTCCTCGCAATGAGCCGGAGATATGACCTTTCAAAGTGGCCTCACGAATCAATTTTGTTTCGCCTATATCTCCAAGAAAAATGAAGGAGACAACAAAAAGAAGGTTGATTCGTGATCGGGGAAAAATGTAGGACCACTTGAAATTGATCATATCAAGTGCGGCGACCTCGAAGTCGAAAATCCGATTCTGAATGTCTGAAAAAATCAGATCCATTTTGCAAGTGTATAACATGAAAATTGAGGAAGCAACGAATCCTTTTCTGATGAAATCTGACCCTTCATCGGGGCTTCTGACAAAATATCTGGAAACAACAGTTAACAAATCGGTTACCGCAAAATTGCGAGCCAACTGACAGTCGCCGATACATTGACAATCAGAACGGATAGCCGAAAAATTACGGAAACATTATGATAAAAAAACCCTGTTGATTCCTGACATTTCAATATATAAATCGCAGCCGGCGGCGCCTTGGTATTGAATATGGCCGCTCATAGCTGGATTTGCCAAGCCTATCACACTATCACATCAGGTTAGGTCAGGTGGATGGGGAAGAATGATATCAGCCAATGGCGGCTTGCCGGCACATAGATACACACCCCTAATGACCCCAAGATGGCCCAGGGGGTCCGAACCGGCTTCAAGGCGTTCAGGTGCTGGTCGCTTTCATTTTCCAGCGCCAGCTCCAAAAGCAGCATAGACAAGTCCTCATAGGTGAGGGTCCTTGCCTTGCGCTCCGCCGCTGCCCGACATTCATCCCACACGTCTCGTGGGATCTTGGCCACCAACCAGAATAGCAGCTCGTCGCTGCCATAGGAACCGGGCGTCAGTCGCCCTACCCAGTGCTAGAAGTCGGCCAGCAACTCAGAAATAAGGGCCGCCTTGGGGTTGTTGGGCAACACAGCCAGGTTCTGGATCTCGGTCCGGATGGAGAGGTTGGTCTCATAGGAAGGGTACTGCCTCTCTAAGGCAACCAGCACGTCCGCGAAGGTAGCGGACTTTGTCACAATCTGCTTGACCTGCTTCCCCAGGTACTTGGTCTTGCAACATTGCAGGAGCAGATCGCACTTCACCAGACCACTAGCATGGGGCTGGCTTGTCATTCTTAAGAACAGAGCAAATTCTCGGCGAACTCGCTGAGGTCCTTCCCAGTAACCTCAGGCAAATTCAGCACAATTATTGAGGTGGTGATAGCCTTAGCTTCTTTGGATCGGCGTCTCATATGTCGTCGGCTCTTCGTTTTTTTCTTCTTCTTTTTGTCCCTGGAGTGGTCAGGGTCCTCAGGGTCATCGTCCTCAGAGGGTGAAACAGACGATAGGGATGGCGGTTCGTCATCAGAGGGGTCACCTCCCAAGTCACTAGAGCCGTAGGGCTCAACATCAAACATAGCCCTTAGGGCTGTCAGTCCCAACTGGTCCAGCTCGGCTCGGGTGGAGTTCTCCATATGGCTGTAGGGCGGACGGGACCTTCTTGGTACAAAGGGACTCCTTGGTATTACAGCAGGGGTCCGTATAGGTTGGCTCCTCACGCCTCCCAGGGTGTGAGTAAGTCCTGCCACCAGATGGTTGGCTTGTAGACGATGTGGTGAAGCTCCCATGGTGGTAGGTGACCCTTTGCAAGGAATCAGGGGCTCCCATTTGGCCCTAATGTTTTGAGTTAGATCACCCACTAGGTTTGCAGTGGCTCCCCGAAGAGCTTCTCGTATCTCCAACCGCGTCAGGGACGTGTTTGAGGATCTTCCTGAGCCCCTGCTCCTTCCCCGGCATAACTCAGGGCCGCGTACACCACTCAGAGAGGTGAAGCCAGGTGCTGGCATGGTATAGCCAGTCTCGAGCGCTGCATAGCCAGGCATATCGGTCGTGTCCACATCAGTAGCGGGTCTGTGATAGTCCTCAGCGTAGGAAACCGGTGTAGGTGGAGCTGGATGCCACTGGTTCGCTGACTGCAGTTGCCATAGGTGGCGAAGCCGCAAATGAGTCCACAGCATAGGTAGGGTAAGGCACACCAGTAAAGCTTCGACCCTCAGCCATAGGTGGAGTGGTTTTGGGTGAGGATGTTGCTGGATGTGAGGCTTGGAGTGTAGCGGTAGTTGGAGAGTGTGCTGCAGGGTGTTCAGAGGCGCTGGGTGCGCTCTCAGAGGGTTTGTCCTCGAAGGGTACCTCGTCAGTTGGATCATGTCCAGGGTGTACTCCTTCGGCACCCATATCCACTGCTTCCTTCTCCTTCTCTTTGCCCTCAGATGGTCCGACAGATAGTCCGCTGAAGGCAGCTCTGAGTCCATTGAGGAAATCATCCACGCGCCCACTTAAGGGCACCGAGGGTACAGGCTCCTCAGGTCCAGGTTGACCAGCAGGTTTGGGCACTGGCGCTGGCTTGGCTGGTGCCACTGAGGGCGCTGTCCTCTCGGCAGTGTCCTTGGTGTCCATGTTGTATTTCTTCCGCCCTTCAGTAGTGTTGTCAGTCTCGACGTACTGGTTGTACTGCACGGGGCTGCAGGTACGCGAAGACTGAAAATCTCTGCTACCAGAAAGTTAGAACAGGCTTCCGCTGTTGATTGCTTTGATGATATTGTTTTGTTTGTGCCTCTGCTTGCTGGTGCTGCTTCTTGATGTAGGTTTCTTGACCTCCCCATGGTTTCAGCATCTTTTTCAAAAGACCTATAACTTCCCTAACACTGTAAAGAAGGTGCTGCGTCAGGGCAGTCGCCAGTTTTTGCCTTGTCCTAACAGACGCCTACAGCCCCCACTGCGCTCAGAGGCCTCGCTGGGGCGGCTGTGGCTTGGTAGGAGGATAGAATGGGCAGGCAAAATTCAGCTGTTCATGCATCCCTCCCTCCAAGTAGCAAAACGCAAAACCCAACACAGGATACGGTCAGGGCACGCAGTCTGGGTCTTCGTGGAACCTGCTGGCTGTACCCGGCCTGTCCTTATGGCGAGGGGGTGGCGTTAAAGTCTCCTTGCCCCTTAACCGGGTCTTGGGATTCTGGACAGTTGTCCTTGAGGCAGCGGTTCGGCCAGAACACGGCCCACTTTGCTGTATTCGCTCAGGGATATCTGAAAAGAATGGAAGCAAGGGATGTGGGCCTGATTTATGCTCGACGATCGACGATACACCAAAATCTGTCAAATGACGGACTAGAATTTTTCTAAGGGTACAAACCTGTCTAGGATAGCTAAGCATTCATGAGAAAATATAGTAAAATCTTTAGGCTCTGGATGAATGTCAGCGCCTCAGTCAGTCCAGGAAATGGGTGCTTATGTCCAATCAGTTCAGGGGTCTGGGGTCCGCACAACATCCAAAGTTCGATGCTTGGTTTTATACGTCAAAATGCTTTGTGACCCCTTTTTTGGAAAGGTCAATCTAAGATAAGATTGCAGTATGCCTCTGGGCATCTCTAAGACAACTAACGATTACCTTTTGGCATGGAAGTGCACTTTTTCTTACTGAGGACTAGGGTCCTCAGCACCCCCCACTGGTGGAAGAGGAGCCCCCAACCTTAACCAAAGGGTGAGCAGTCGGGTGACAAGCGGCGTGTACTTTCTACCCCAAGCACTGGCGGCGCCAAGAAGGGCGAGAACGCCAAGAGGGTAAAGCTCAACTGGCACTCTAAGTGCCTGCAGGCTGCTGGGATGGAAGTGAAGCTTCCTGAAGAGGGATAGTGGGGCGGCTCCGAGGAACAGGATTTGGTTTTCTGGATCACCGTTCAAGTAGGTGATCCGGTTTACAAGGGGGCCCTGGACACGGGCGCCAAGCTTTCCAAAGTTGCCCGAAAATTGCAAAAGAAAGCCAAGATCCGGAAAATCAAAACAATGGCCGTAAGGATAGGGGATGGTAGAACCATCCATTCCCTGGGAGGGGTCGATGTGACCGTATGTCTGGGCGATGAAGAGCTAACTCAGCACTGCAAAGTGCTTGACACCAACGCCTTTGCCATTGTCATCGGCACAGATTTCCCGTGCCAAAACCCCTAGATGAAATTGGTGTCCCTGCAACGTCCCTATGCCCTACAGTGCAACTTCGGCAGTGGTTTTTTCTCTGTCCCTCTAGAGCTGTCAGGAAGAAAAGAATCCGGTCTACGCTATGTGAACCGCTCTTGTTGAACCGAAAGCTTTTATTGGGAGCGACCCGTTTTGGAGAATGGAGCGGTATGGGGTGCCTCACCCATACCCGCTGCCCAGCCTGTGGCGCTCTTCTCATCAGGAATTTTCCTGGGCTGATTCCCAGCCTTATGGCATCCTGATTTCTGTGGAATGTCTGTAAAATACCCCAGAAATCGTCATTTTTCGTCACATTTTCGGCTGGCGACGACATTCGTCGCCTGCGCGACGCAGCCCCAGATCGAAGTTTTATTTCTCGATTTCTGGAGATTTTCATCAATTTTATTATTGATTTATCGTTTTTAGAAATATAGGAATATAACGTGACCTTTTTCGCGGCGTTCCGCGAAGGTCAATTTTTGCGAAAACAGTCACGTTCACGATTTTTTTAAAAAATCCTGAGTCGATCCCAGGAATCAGCCAGGCGCCCATGGTGTGGCCCAACAGTGGCCCTCGTCATATATAGTTTGAATTGGGACAGAAACGCGTCGTGTCGGCTACGCGACGCGTTCGGGGGAGACACGCAAAATGAGTGTTTTTGGCTCAAAAATCACTATATTTCAGTGTTTTTCGCCCAAAAACCACTGTTTGGCCCAGTTTGGGCAGGATCTCAGTGGAGACCCTGATGGCGACGACTCGTAGCCGTCAGATTTTCTAATGGCGGCGACGACGCCGCCTTCATTTTGTCCTCTTTTCTAAGCTATTTTATAGTATAGAAGTGTTACATATACATATTACTTGTCTACATGTTTGTATTGTCTACATATACCTTCATCTCTTGCCTAGGACGCCAGATTGTGTCATGGCTGAGGCAAGGATCACAGAAATCTTTGGAGAAACCCAGACTGATGGACGATCAGTAACTATTTCAAGAGGAAGTTTTGGATTTCATGGCATTAGGGTCGTGCATGCCAAGGGAAGCTTGGAGGTTGCCCTCCCCCCAACCTCTTCAAAAGGTTTCTGCCGACGCCAAGGCCACCAAGGCGGTGTGACGGCCTGCGGACGGCGACAACGCCCAGACTGCAAGAGAATTGTTGACGACGTCGACATCTGCAGGAGCTAAGGTCCAGGGCATCAACATGATGAAGGAGGAACTCCTTGACTCCCACGATGGGTAGAAGACCCTATGGAGCCCCCAAGTCTATCCTGGGTCCTAGGCGACGACCACAGCGACGACGACGCCATCTGCGAACCGCCACAAGCAGGCGCGTTAATTCGTCGCCTTGGGTTGGCAACCAACCCTAAACAGGCGTGGGGCGCCTTGGGTAGGAAATGACCCTAAATGCCCCAAATCAGGCGCGTTAATTCGTCGCCTTGGGTTGGGAATCGACCCTAAACAGGCACGAGTAATTCGTCGCCTTGGGTAGGAAATGACCCTAAATTCAGGCACGAGGAATTCGTTGCCTTGGGTTTGACCCTAAATAATTTTTTTTCCGCATTTGAATTTATTGAATTATTATGTTTCCATGCCCATGGGGAAAAAGGGCCAATGGGTGCGCCTCAGCGCCATCAGTCAGGTCGGAAGGACCTGCAGCGCCCCTGATTTGGTCACCAGAGGCTAAGGGAAGTGCCAGGGACCAGTGTGGTCGCCTGGGGGGCAATTGCCCTATGAATATATCAAAAAAAAAAAAACCCTACATGTGAGTGGCATGTAAATTACTTACAAAACCCCCCCCCACTGTCCTGCTGAATCAGCTTTGGAACCAGGGCAGTGCAGGGGTCAGAGCGCCTCCTTGGCCTTACCTTCGTTTGGATATAGGCAAGGCTTCTAAGGAGGGGGGTGAAGCGGTATGGGGTGCCTCACCCATACCCGCTGCCCAGCCTGTGGCGCCCTTCTCATCAGGAATTTTCCTGGGCTGATTCCCAGCCTTATGGCATCCTGATTTCTGTGGAAGTTCTGTAAAATACCCCAGAAATCGTCATTTTTCGTCATTTTTGGGCTGGCGACGACATTCGTCGCCTGCGCGACGAAGCCCCAGATTGAAGTTTTATTTCTCAATTTCTGGAGATTTTAATCAAATTTATTATTGATTTATCGTTTTTAGAGATATAAGAATATAACGTGACCTTTTTCGCGGCGTTCCGCGAAGGTCAATTTTTGCGAAAACAGTCACGTTCACGATTTTTTTAAAAAATCCTGAGGCGATCCCAGGAATCAGCCAGGTGCCCATGGTGTGGCCCAACAGTGGCCCTCCTCATATATAGTTTGAATTGGGACAGAAACGCGTCGTGTCGGCTACGCGATGCGTTCGGGGGAGACACGCAAAATGAGTGTTTTTGGCTCAAAAATCTTTATATTTCAGTGTTTTTCGCCAGAAAACCACTGTTTGGCCCAGTTTGGGCAGGATCTCAAGGGAGATCCTGATGGCGACGACTCATAGCCGTCAGATTTTCTGATGGTGGCGACGCCGTTGCCTTCATTTTGTCCTCTTTTCTAAGCTATTTTATAGTATAGAAGTGTTACATATACATATTACTTGTCTACATGTTTGTATTGTCTACATATACCTTCATCTCTTGCCTAGGACGCCAGATTGTGTCATGGCCGAGGTAAGGATCACAGAAATCTTTGGAGAAACCCAGACTGATGGAAGATCAGTAAGAATTTCAAGATGAAAGCTTTGGATTTCATTGGATCGGGGTCGTGCATGCCAAGGGAAGCTTGGAGGTTGCCCTCCCCCCAAACCTCTTCACTTGACGCAGAATCGGTATTCCTCCGTGCTGGCCACCGAATGGCTGTTCGAGAGGCTCGGCAACAGACAGGCAGGCCGCGCGCAAGCGCCGCAAAAGGGGACGCGCAATCCCCGTGCCAGTCTCAGAGCAGAAGAAAAAAAGGACGCGCCAATACCGCCCGTTGACAGTGCAGTGTAAATACCTTGTGTGTTTTTATGCATTTTATTATTACATTCTGTCCTCCCTGTATTTTGCAGCTCAGAATGTGTCAGGGTGGACAAGGCCCGTACAAGAATTTGTGCAACACTGAGCCAAATATGGTTCAAAAGGTCTTCATGCTCCGTGTCTTATGCTGATGGGAGACAGCGTTGGAGGGTTTTCAAGAAACTGGACTGGTTCACGAGTTTTGGAGAAAATGCAAAAGGAGTATTTGGTCAAAAATCGACATCGCAAAGGCGAAGGGTTTTCGATCAGTCGACTGAAAGCAGCAGAGCTCGGGCAAAAGGCAACAAGGCCGGTGGTGTCAAGGAGGGTGTCTAGCGTGACCCCCAGCAATGGGCTTCAAAATTCTTGTACTCTGACGTCCGCTCATCCCAGCCCTCATGTGGAAATATGCCGAGACGATCAGTGTCAGCGTGCGTCGGAGGAGAGACACGCAGCGGTTTGCGGCAGATCGCGACAGCGCCAGCGAAGGTCCCAGACAGGCGCCACGGTCAACGACGAGCACTTGCCAGCGATGGCAGTGCTGTAGCAACGCGTGCGAAGTCCCATCAAGTTCGGCAGCGCAACAGCGTCAAGTACGACGCAGCACGATTGATCTCAAGTCCCAGTTGGAGCCGCGCAAAGGCACAGAGGAAGGACTGGACGTGGGACTCCAGTTGAATGCCACAGAGTGTGCGGCCGATGTCAAGACCCTGGGGTCTACGCTTCGGTACGACGGAGTACGATGGATGTACGGATACGACGGAGTACGATGGCCAAAGACACAGAGGAAGGACCAGTGTATCAGGGCACCGGTTGAGACTCGCACGCAGAATGGGCTGGGAGATAAGATCTGTCAAGGTGTTCTTTAGCATCTGTGCGTGTATGGCCCAGATGGGCGCATATATAGCTGGGCCGATTTTAGTAGCGCCCTGGCTGCCAGGAGATGGCTTGAGTGACACCCTGGCTCTGCACAGTGCCGCTGGGTTTCTGTACCCGTGCTTGGTGCATAGTGGGCATGGTGGTTAGCCGTGTACCTTCGGGTCATGGGGTATCCAGTCGAATGTTTTTTTCCATACAGGTCGAGCATAAGCAGTGGGCCTCGCCTCTTCCTGGAGCTATGTGTGTTTGCATAGCACCACACGAAGCTTTTAAGGAGGGGGGTGACGCAGAATTGGTATTTCTCCCTGCTGGCCACCAAATGGCTGTTCGAGAGGCTCGGCAACAGACAAGCAGGCCGCGCGCAAGCGCCGCAAAAGGGGACGCGCAATCCCCGTGCCAGCGTCAGAGCAGAAGAAAAAAAGGACGCGCCAATACCGCAAGTTGACAGTGCAGTGTAAATACCTTGTGTGTTTTTATACAGTTTATTATTACATTCTGTCCTCCCTGTATTTTGCAGCTCAGAATGTGTCAGGGTGGACAAGGCCCGTACAAGAATTTGTGCAACACTGAGCCAAATCTGCTTCAAAAGGTCTTCATGCTCCGTGTCTTATGCTGATGGAGGACAGCGTTGGAGGGTTTTCAACAAACTGGACTGGTTCACGAGTTTTGGAGAAAATGCAAAGGGAGTATTTGGTCAAAAATCGACATCGCAAAGGCGAAGGGTTTTCGATCAGTTGACTGAAAGCAGCAGAGCTCGGGCAAAGGGCAACAAGGCCGGCGGCATCAAGGAGGGTGTCTAGCGTGACCCCGAGCAATCGGCTTCACTTTCCGCCCTGCAGGTAGACCTGAATGAAGTTCAGGTGGAACTGTTGCCGAATAAGGAGCAGCATATGATGCAGCTCTACTGTTCGCGATGTCTCAATAACGCTTATTGCTTCTACTAGAGATAGATGGGGTTGTGCGAGCTAACGCCCCATTCTCCCAACTCGCTACGGTGTTGACCGAAATCGCTCCTGAAGTAGCAAGAGTTGTGCTGTACACACCCAACTGGAGGACCACAGGATAACACGCCTATTGGAGGCGTTTGTTGGACTGTATGACTGTTGGAAGAATTGAACTTTCTCACAGCCCCATTTCTGTTCCTGAAGACGCCCAGGAGGCCATGCCTGCCCCTCAACGGGGCAGTTTGTTGTCCATCGTTGATGGCTGTCTGAACCCCGTACCGGTTAGTGACCTTGACCAGGAAGTGCTCAATGAGTTGATGTCCAAAAAAAGAGGCCCTACCATCTTGGTTCTTCAGAAAAGATCCGAGTACTCTTCCGTCACCACTACCAATTATGACTGGTTCGATGGGCAGGAGACCCCAGCAGCCCATACTCCCGGGGCTGACGCTGACGCCCACCTAAGTGAGATCGCCAGCTCAATACCGCCGGTAGACCTGGAGGTGTTGACACTGAAGCACAGGGCCTTCGTAGCGCAGCTGCTACTGGAAGGAGTGGATCTTGGTGAGTCAACCTCAGGCGGGTCTCATGACCACGCCGTGCTTTCTATGCGGGCTAAAGATGGCCCCCCAGGTCAGGTACGTTGCGCTCAGTCCTGACTAAGGACTGCAACCTGCTATCTTTAAAAATAACCGGGTGTTGCAGGTTGTTCTTTACAATTTTCACTGGTAAATGGAGGTCGTAAGGTATTTAACAACCAGTAGGTACCGGTATTCAATGGACCTAAGATTAGATCGATGCACCTGTTTTTTTGGGTCCGTACTGTGTTGTGAACCATGACTTTTACTACACCAAATAAGCAAGTATACCTATTAATATCTGAGTAAGATTTTTCTTGATGATGTTATCATACTGCGTCATGCGTAGTCATCGTGATGTCACTTGCTACATCATCAAAATCACTTCAATTTCCAAAGACTTCAGACAGATTTTGAAATTTTGGACCATGCAAAAATTTTCATATTTTTGCCCATGCTTTGTTGTACTTTTGTTTTTCAATCCTACTCGTGTGCCCATGTGTTCATTCCTAGCATCTTCAAAGGGAAAGCGTGGGCCACAGCCAAAGAGTGCCAAACCACAGGCACCTACTCGTCTGCCTCCTCATTGCAAAACAGATGGCAACCTTAGGACTCCCAAGCACATTGAAGATCCCGCTGGTGGCAAAGAAATGTACAGTGTCCAGGACATCATTGCACAGCGCCGGCATCAAGGGCAACTTCAAAATTCGGTGCATTAGCAAGGGTACAGCGAGGCTGAAGACACGTGGGAACCTCTAACTCATCGTAGTGATGCTCTTGAGTATGTGGCACGTTGGAATGGAGAGAAACATAAACGTGATGCTGAGGCTGAACTAGAGCGACAAAAGGAGAAACAAAAAGCGCAAGAGCGGTCATCCTCATCCAATGCAGATATGCCACAAGCTGCTCAACTTGGCCCCGAGCGGAAGCAAACCTCCCTTGTGTGGAAAGCATTTCGTGGAGCAACTCTTCAAGAAGGTGGCAAAGATTTTGCTATCTGTCCAGTAAAGAAATTGGATGGCACATTGTGTTGGCAAGCTATATGTCGGAGCCGTGGCATCAGCAATCTATGGTCCCACACGAATGCATCCCATAAAGATTGGGTGGTGCAACAAAAAGCAAATGAGGTACCAACACAACAAACATTTGACGCAACAGGTGAAGGAGTTCTTGAAGTGCAACACACAGCAATCAAATGGACGAAGCACAAGTGGCACAAGGCTTGTAGGCGTCTGGCATGGTGGACTATTCAAATGAAGCGACCTCCAGCTCTTGTGAATGACCCCTCTTTCAAAGAATTCTGCTGTGAGATTTCCTCTGGGAAGTTCGAGTCTTGCTGCCTGCAAACGATCACCAAGCATGTCCTGGAAATGTCTGCCATCGGTTCGCATGAGGTTAGCAGACGCGTTGTTCTACTGGTGAAAGCAATGGTCAACCCATCAACGGCTGCTGATATTTGGTCTGATTCCACCATTAGTCTAATTGCCTCAACACTCTACTTCATTGATGAAGATTGGACACAAATTTGTGAAGTGCTACTCAACTGCACAGGCTCCACAGGGGAGAAGAATTGGACCTTGTGGAACTTGCATTCAACGATATCCATGCAAAGGTAAGTGATCAGGGGTCTACCAAAGAAGAGGCATGGCGAGGTCTTCCAGGAGGCTACTGTGCTTGTCATAGGTTGCAGCTCTCTGTGATCGTCTCCTTGAAGTCACCAGGTGTGTGCGATGTTGTTCAAAAGCTCAAGGAAATCACCACCTATTTGCACTGTTCTGGCCACGGGCTTACAAATCTGAGAGGCATCCAAAAAACCGCTTGATCTAGACAAAACATGTCCACCGAAAACTGAACACTCTGTTCGTTGCAGCTACACGCACCAAAGTCGAGAATGGTTTTGCAAATCAAAATCGGCCATTTTGATGTACAATGTCACACATAGGCATGAGGGGGGACAGAACGATGGGGCCTACTCTGACAACCAGCTATACCACAACGAGAGGAAGTTGAACACGCATTGAGTGTGTGTCACTCACCCTGCTGCAGAAGCTGTCCGGCGCCGGGAAGGAATTAACAATGTGATCATTTCCCTGGTTTTGCCCGCCATTTACAAGGTGTTGAGCACTCTTGAGAAAGGGTATCTACGGCAGCATTGGGATGACACCACAGTTGCAGTTGCCAGCATTGGACTCAATTTGAAGGGGGCACGGAAGAAATACGTAGCGGACCTCTTACGCTGCTGGGTAACGGAGATGTCAACGGACACCAAGCGGCTCCCTGCGATTGCAACTCTCTTGAGTCCATGCCACTTTCCGTAAAGAAGGAGAGCGGCGATGGGCCGAAACGGCACTGCGCAGCGAGTGGCAGCACTAGAAAGGAGCACAAAACGAGAGCACTAACGTGTTGAACCAAGGCAACTAACCAAACAGGCCACGTGATTTCCTTGATGACTCTAACGATGAATAGGAGCGGGCACCAGCGACAACGGACGAGTTGGACCTCTACTTAAGCTTGGCTCAGGAGCGTAAGGACATTTGTGTCTTAACTCAGTGGCGTAACCTTCGGCTATCTGCTCCCAGACTAGCTGAAATGGCACGTCAGTGTTTGGAAACGCCTGCCAGTTTAGCAGGTGTAGAACGACTGTTCAGCGCAGCAGGTCTTACTTACGGTGACCATTCCGGTCCAATGACTGAGGCCACATTGGCTCAAAGACCTTTGGCTATGTCTAACTATTTGCAACTGTTGTACATAGAAGGAGTTTAGGAGAGGCACTACCTTTACGCTGAGATGTCCACTGTCTTTACGCTGAGATGACCACTGTTGGTACACTGAGATGGCCGCTGTTGGTACACTGAGATGGCCACTGTTGCCGCCATTTTTGAATGAACAAGCTGAGAGAAGAGAACTACTGTACTATGGCAACTCTGGGATTGTCTTGGCTTTGTGTCTAGCATCTGCCTTGCCAAAAGGTGTCTTTCTGTGCATCTGTTTGAGAACGGTTAACGAAAACTGCAATCTCACAAAAAATGACAGGAACCCAACGCAGCAACTACAAAACCTGACCCCACACCACTGCTGATCCCTTGTTCAGGGAGAGAGATAGGGTTGCCTTGTAGGAACTGGAGGGTTCTGCTGGTTAGCTGCCAAATTAAGAGGTCCAGTATGGACCTTAAAGTGAACACTGATTGCAAAAAAAAGCTGCCAGTTTAAGAAAGTAATCATTGATTCAGGCAGAGGACTTCACAGGCCTCAAAAAGCGTCAGCAAGGCATCGCACAGGCCATAATGTCACGAAATCGTAATTTTACTATAATAACCGGTATTTGCAGGTTATTTTAGTTTTCGCAGAGGTGACGGGCGGTATCCCAGTACTACCGGTCACCTGAACAACCGGTTGTAGACCTTAACCCTCAACCAACAACATTCCCGTCTCTTGGTAAGACGTGCAAGACCTTCAACAGGCCGTATGGGCTAAAGCTGAGGGTATGGAGCGACAGACCCGCATGGAACTCCTCAAGAGGACCGGAAAACGTCTGTACGGTCCAAGGAGGATGATGAAGGAATTACTCTCCCCAATCCTGAGATACCCCTGGTATACTCCCTATACTATGTCTACCAGGGGTGCCAGGACTGGGAGGACGAACTGCCCCCTAAAACTATGGGGCGTATGAAGAAACAGGAAAAAGGGAAGAGCAACCTCCATGCTGAGCATTTTGCTAAAAAAAAAGAGAGAATGAACCTTGCCCCTCGTCTCAGTGGGCTCATCCAGAAATTTCAGGAGGTTTTCAGAGCGTTGCTCCCACTCCAGTCTTGTAAAAAATTGGTCCAGATTGACGTCAAAGTGAAACCTGAGTTTGAAGGGTCTGCGGTAAGACAGCGTCCGTACCCGGCCCTACAAGACCAAATCGACGACATTGAGCGCCAGATCTAGGAATCTATAGATGCAGGCCTTGGTGAGGATTATCAACACGGGGAGTATCGCGGCCATTGTAGCCCTTGTTTTCTTGTCCCTAAACCTGGCTCCACTGCTATGCGTTTGTTCGTTCGCCATGGTGAGGTGTAAGGCGCTCGGCCTCTTTACCTTGTCGACGGCACAGCACAAACGCACGATGACCAAAGACCTTGATGTTACAATCGACAAACCATTTATCCGGTTCTCCGTCATCTCCTTCATGTGGGTAAAATACCTTGAATTACAATGCATTAATTCTGAATGTTAATCCACAATAAAACAGTACTTTTCATGCACAGAAGATCCTTTATTTCTGCACGCGCGCGACGCATCCTAAGCTACAGGACTCGCAATCTCAGCTTGGGCCTGCGTGCCCATTGCATCCCCCTCACAAGACACTGCCAAGTGTCTGAAAAACGGATATAAAGCCTCATACGGGCAAGCATGCCCACAGAAAAACAGAGCATACATAAAAACCTCACGGAAACATCTGCTCACGGGATGACATATCTGGAGTACTCCATTCCATTTCTGAACTACCTCAGGGCCCTACCCACAGGTCACCTCTAGTTACTCCCTGGGGCTGACAGGCACCCTTGGCTTCACAGGGGGATGTATCTACAACATGAGACTGTGCAGAAGTACAGAAACCTGACATCTGTCCTACTCCAGGGCCTGAAATCCTGAACTGAGAGGCCTCTATCCTTTTTCGGGAACCAACCTGACACATAACTGAGTCGGGGATGCTGCCCTTTAAAAGCCGGAGCTGACTGTTGGGGAAAAAATTATGGGAAAGCCTTTAAACTCTAATCAGATAATTCTGACAAAAACCTCTTAGCCTACAACTCAGTGGGGCAGTTTTCCAAGACCGACATTTAAAAACAAAAACTCATCTACTTACTGCCCATGCCTAAACACTTCTTTTCTGGACACGTAAATTGGAAAACTCCTGCTCAGAAGATTTGACCACAAAATAAAACAGGCATCTCAGAACCAAAATAAAAAAGACAAACAGGCACAAGCCGAGAATCACAAGGCACAAGAATTGCAATAAATGCAAATCTGCTGAACCCACAGGGTTCCACAATCCCTTAGAACTAAAATACAGGCTGCAGGCCATCAGAGCGGCACTTAATGTGCCTCAATTCTTTCTGAGATATCCCGATTTAATTCTGAGCGCACTCCTTCCATAGAACTGCAGCTCTGCAATCCTGGATAGCAGAACAAGAAAAGATGTGAGTCTGAGTCAACGAGGAGCGCAGGGGGGTGGTGGTGCAGAACTGATAAAAAAAACAGACCTGGCGTGATGTGGGCTTCTGAAATTTCTGCTTTGACCTTTCTGACTTCTGATGTGACCCCACTTGAACACCGCTTGCATCTCTGACGTGTAAAAATAACACAATGGAGGAAGGGTCAGCATGAGGTAGGTAAGGGCAAAAGACATATCTTTTGGGAAGCAGCCTCCACACTCCTCACGCAGTGGTATGGCACAAAACAGCTGAAGCATAACGAAAAGAATTCTAGTCAACACGCACCTACAGTGGCAGGCCAATGAGCACAGAAAAGAAGGGCAACGCCCCGCCATGGCATGCAGCCCGCGGCCTGCCGACCTGAACCTTAGTGGAGGTGTCAACCTTGGTCCAGCTGTGTGTTCAATGCACCAGACCCAAGAGACGTACAGGTTACAAACCAACACAGGTCCCCCATGAACCTGCTTACCCCTGCACTCAAGGTGTCATCGCGATTACCTATCTTGTGATGGGGGGTTTTCCACTTCAGCTCAACAAAATGTGCCAGCTCCATGCTGCACAAAACAAACAACACGAAAGACGGCATGCAGTGTCAGGAGGACCCAGGCTCGCAAGCCCTGATGGCGTCCCCCTCTCAAAACGATAGGTACACTGGTCCGTGCACCTGCGTGCAAAAGAGAACATACGCAATTCTGGTCAAAAGCAAACAGACTCCAAAATTGCCCCATGCCTAAACTTGGAGGTAGGGCAGCGACAAGCTGGCCCAGAGCCTCAAACCAGGCTTCACGGTGTTAAACTGAGCCACACTGTGACTCACACTAAACGAACCCCAAAGTGGACTCAAAAGTAAGATTCAGAAGGAAGCTGTGGAGCCAAGGACGCCAACAGCGCGGACTGTGTCGTCTGGGAGAGAAGAAGGCAGCAAGAAGGTAGGCCCCCTGGACGGGAGCATCCGGGGGGCGGCGGAAAGCAGTCCCAGACTGGAGCATCCGGGGAGGCAGGCGAGCAGCCCCGGGCAGGGGTGAGGGGGTCAAGAAGGAGGAGACAACCAGCACAAGGTCAACATCAAGGGGCGACCGCGGACAGTAACAAGGACAAGGGTAGAAGGGCCAGAACGACAAAATCAAGTGAGGACATCGGGGACGGAGGAACGGCCCGGAAGATGACAGCTGGGCAGGGCATGGAGGCAGAGCCGCGCCCAAAGAAGGATCAGCAGGGGGAGAGGGGACTGGAACCTCTGGGGAGGAAGGCGAGCAGCCGAGGAATGGATCAGCTGAGACTGAACTAGAAGGAGGGGCTGAAAGCAGAGTTCATCAGCAGTGGAAACAAGAACAAGAGTGGGAGGGGGGGTCCGCAGTGATGAGTCACGAAGGAGAGGCCAGAGAACGCAAGATCATCCTGAGACGCCCGGGGATAAGTTCAAGGGGAAGAGCAACAGGACCAGAACAACAACAAGAAGCCGGGAGGGAGATGATGGCCAAGGCAAGAGAGTAAGGTGATGAAAGAGCAGCCCGGGCAAGGTCAGCCGGACAGGGCGCGAAGGAGAAGACACACCGAATGATGGACCGGGGCCAAGGAGCAACATGGCGGCTTCCTGGACTGGAACATCCGAGGCGTCCCTGAGCCACAACCCCCGCACTGGATCATCCGGGGCGTGGCCAAGAAGCAAGAAGGCGGACCAACCGGAGGGCCGAGGAACTCAGAAGAGCCGCAACAGGGACTGGATCATCCGGGAAGGACCAAGGCGGGTGTGGGCCAAAAACTTCGGACTGGATCATCCGGGGAGGAAAGCGAACAGCACTGGACTGGATCATCAAGAGCGGAACACGAAGGAGATGCGGAAAGCGGAGATCAACAACCCAACAGAGGAAGCAAGGACAAGAACAGGAGGAACCGGGGGTCATCAGGGGAGAGACAGCCAGGACAAGATCATCCTGGGCAACCGGGGTCAGGATCAAGAACCGAACATCACCATCAGTGAGGAGGTGGATGAAGACCAAGACAAGAGAGGAGAGAATGGGGACGAAAGAGCGGCCCGGACAAGGTCAGTTGGGCAGAGCACGAAGGAGAAAACGCACGAAATGAAGGGACAGCCAGAACAGAGAGCCAAACGCCCGAGACCGGAGCATCGGGGGTGAAGCAAAGGAGCACGATGGCGGCCACCTGGACTGGAACATCCGGAGGGCCACGGAGCCATACAGGAGCCAACAGCCCGGGCTGCGTCATCCGGGTGAGATCAAGGTGGCAAGAAGGTTGGCCCCCTGGACTGGAGCATCCGGGGGACTGCGGAAGCAACTCCTGACTGGAACGTCCGGGGAGGAAGGCTAGCAGCCCCAGACCAGATAATCCGGGGCTGAGCGAGAAGAAGATCAACTGATCAGCAGCGGAGGCAAGAACAACACCCCAAGGGATGGCGGGTCATAAACGGGTGGACAAGAAGGAGGAGTCAGCCAGCACAAGAACACCCTGCGGAGACCGGGGACAAGTTCAAGGGCAAGAGCAGCAGGGCGGCGAGGAGGGGGAGGAGGGATGATGGCCAAGACGAGGACGAGGCGTAAGCCCCGGACTGGAGCATCCGGGGAGGAAGGCGAGCAACCTCAGGCTGGACCAACCGGGGCTGAGCAGGAAGGAGGAGTCCACAGAGGAGATAATCGCCAGTGGCAGCAAGAATGCCAGGGGAGGAGCGAGAACACAGAATTGGCTGGACGTCACGGACAGGAACGTCCGAGGCAACACAAGCCGGACACAGGCCTGGGGCTAAAGAGGAAAGGAGGCGAGAGGCACGCTCGGACAGGAGCATTCGGGGGAGTGTGAAGGCTAGAAGGCGGCCCCCTGGACTGGAACGTCCGGGTAAGAAAGCGTGCGGGGCGGAGGGTACGGCAGGACAAGGGACAAAGGGCAAGAGGTGACAGGGGGACGAAGAAGAAGAAGAAAAGGCGGAGAAAAAAGGGTCTCGGGGCAAAGGAGGAGAAACAAGAGGTGGCGGAGGTGACCACCTGAGGAGTACCCCAGCGGCTAGACGCCCCGCTGACAGAGCCGTAGTCATGGGTTCGATTCCAACTGGCAGCACCAGCAGGGCACACTTGAAGACAAGCCTTGTTCCAGGGTCATGGAGATAGTATACTTGCTACAGGTCCTCGAGAGGCCGCCTAGTTACACAAGCACCCCCGGCCGGGGATGGTTTTTCAGTTAGGCGGACAAGAGGCAGATCAGACTACAGGTGTGGAGAGCGACTGGAGGCGGATGGGGAAACAAGCCAGAAGTGGAGGGCAGTCGGGGTGGTACCTGCTCATGAGTACACAAAAGACACACAATGAGCACGAATAAAGATGAAGCCAGCCTACGGAGCAGAGAATCTGTCTGCAGCCTGCTGACGACGAGTGACACGGTGAGTGCCAAAGGCGAAGTTTGTTAGGGACAGCGGAGAAAAACAGCGTGCGCATGGGCGCTGAGAGAGCAGGCAATGGAAGGAGCGCGGGAAGGATCAGTGCAGGTGTCGTGGCACGGAATATTGAGGGCAACGGAATGGACTCCCTCTGGAGGGTGCTGAGTGTGATCCAAGCAGGCCAAGGTCGCCAGGACGAGGTAAAGAAACTAAGGGACAGGGTGGTCGCCACCGTTCAAGAGATGTGGAAAGCAGGGGAGCTGGAGGTGCAGCTGCCGCCAGGATATACCGGTCGGTAGGGGTACATATAGAAGATCGTACAAGGGAGACAGATGGGGGGGCCGCCGGAGGTGGAGGCATGGGCAGCGGGAGGGGGATACAGGGTGACCGTGTACAGGCAAGCGAAGGGTGGAGCGGGCTACAGGAAGATAAATGAGTATGGAGAGGAGAGCGGAAAAAGGGCAGGAATCCTGTGGATGAAGAAGAGGGTGTACGCCGTGATGTGGGAGAAAGAAGGAGAAGGGGGAGGGAGTTAAGCAAGGGAAGCAGGCGACAAGGAATACGGAAGGGGGGCCCCCGCTCGGGCAATCGTGGTGGGAAGTGACAGGGAGCAAAGTGTGACGTCCAATGACAGTAGGCCATCAACGTGTGGCGCGGGGAGCGTCGGGAGTGCGGGGGGGAATGACGCGGAACAGCAGCGCAAGGCAGCGCGGGCATGGAAGAAGTAAGAAGATGCCGTGGGGGGCGCACGACAACGGACAGGGGACGGGGTGGTCGTGGAGCACATGAACAGGAAGGATGTCCACGCCCTATGGGGAGTATTGTGTGCGCTGGACTGCAGGCCGAATAGTAGAGAAGAGTTGGCTATGATACAGCAAGGTGTGGTGACCAGAGTGGAGAGTAGACACAAGGCGGGTACGCTGGCGGAATGCCTGCCCCCAGAAGAAGTTTCATGGCAGAAATACATCCAGAGAACGACACAAGGGAGACCAATTGGAGGACCACCGGAGGTGTAAGCATGGGCGGCAGAGGAAGGATACAAGGTAGCGGTGTACAGGGAAACCAAAAATGGAGAGGAGTACAGGTAACTTGTGGGATATGGGGACGGATGCCCACTGGTGCGGGTATCCTATGAACCAAACAAAGGTACTACGCGGTACTGTGGGAGTCAGGGGTCCCAAGAATGACGCACATGAAGTAGCGGCAGCGGTGCAAGGGGTGCTGGCGAGTGCGCACAAGGGTACGAATGGCCTGACGAAATGCCGGACAGTGCGCCGCAACAGGTCATACCGGGGGATGACAAATGCCTATATTGGGCACTAAGCGCAGTGGAACGGAAAGGTGGGCAAGCGGCGGCGGACAAGGTGCGCAGGGCACCCACAAAAGGGGATATGGCGCGGCCTCCAGAGTCGGGATGGGCGCGGCGGGTCATGCGAGACGCATTTGTCCTGACCTGGGAGCAATACCTGGACAAAGTGCGCACGGGGGAGATATGCTGAGGGGCATGTGAAGTCGGACGGTGGGCGCATGAAAGAGGATGCAACATAGCCTTATACCGGGGGCGGGGAGCCAAGGGAGTGTATCGGAAGATGGCGGAGGTGGGGGACGCGGGACGGGCGGCAGCAGCGTTGCTGTGGAGCAGACGGGGAGGGGGCCACTACGAGCTGCTGTGGCCACCAGAAGAGGAGGAGGAGGAGGAAACAGGGGAGGGGAATAAGAGAGAGATGACGGTCGTGGAGGAGGTGGCGATGGGGGAGGAGTAGGGGACGGGAGGGGAGATAGCCGAGAACCGGGCGACGAGACAACGGCAGGGGGACAGGACGATGAGCGTGGCAGGACGTGCAGCAGGTGCAGATACAGACGGGGGGCGCGGCCTGGCAGTACCAGGGGGAAGAGTGTTCCCTGTTGGAGCGAAGAGAGGTGGGAGAGGGAAGCACACGCGACAGGAGGAAGCGAGCTGGGACGGAAGAAGTACTGGGTGTGCAAATGCAGAAAATGAAGTTATCAGGAAGTACAGGAGGGCACGGGTAAGGCCGAGTGGAACAGGAGGCAGGAAGGAAGGGTGGACTTGTGGGTGACGGGAGGGGGAGAAGCGGTGTTGCAGGTGCAGCACAGAGAAGACCTGGGAGTAGGATGGGGGGCAGAAAGAGCAGTCCAACTGCAGTCGGGCCAAGCGGTGTGGATGGAGCCAGGGTCGAAGGGTAGGTACAGGGTAGCGGTGGGGGGGCAGCGATGGTGGGGGTGGCATATGACGTGGCTGGCAGATCACGGAGAAGGGGTATCGGTAAGAAAGGAGTGGGGAGGGGAGCTGCCAGGAGGTGGAACGAGCACAGGCACGGTGCGCGCACACTTCACACGGGCCACATTCGTAGCGGCACCCACTCCGCAGGGGCATAGGGGGCAGGTGGTGGTGTACACGTTCCAGGAGGAGATGAAACTTCAGGCGGCACAGGCCATCCAGATGACACCGGATGAGGGGGCGGCACGCATGGCCAACCGCACGTTGCACGTGCACCCGCACACAGGGGACACGCCGCATTATGCTTTCCCAGGGGAAGACAGCATGGAGGTTACATCGCCCCTGCCAGAGTGTGTGCGGCAGGGCAACGACGTATCAGCGCTCGGCAGAAGAATGGGTGCGAGAGGCGGGACGAGTGGATCCGCGGAGAGAGACAGGGACGGAGAGGACAGTGGGGGCAATCCGGCGGAAAAGGTACTGCAGGGGGGAATGGATGACACGGGGGGACACAAAGTTCATATTCCCCATGGCACCGAAGGGGCCGGCGGCGGCGCAGTGGAGAGGGCAAGCAGTCCACGTCCTCCTCCCTGATGACAGATTAGGAGACAGGGGGACTGTGGAGTCGGAGGTGCGACATGGACAAGGGGCCAGGTTCCAGTACAATGTGCCGGTGCCTAACGTGGTGGTCACAACGGCGGCGGTAGAAGGCATTGAAGTCCGCATTGGGCTCAGTATGGAAGTGCAGGCGGTGCAGGTAGACACCATTGGGCACTGGGATGGACAGCCAGAGATCCAGTGCAAGTCAGAGCCCACTTGGGGGGAGTCACTACATGCAGGGGCCCTCAGACGACCAGGGAAGGCAGAGGGTGAGAACGCCGTGCAGCTACGCAGGGCGGAGCAGGAGAAAGAGAAGCGCCAACAGGAAGCAGCGGCGGAGGAGCTGAACATACTGGGTAACGGAAGGGACAGAAAAGACATGCTTCAGAAATGGGCCCAGAGGCTGAGGGGGAAAACGTCACTCTGGCAGAATGTCTCAACTGACAATGGAGAGGCGCCGCTGGTCCTGGAGGGGCACATTAAAGGGTGTAGGGGTGATGAAGCGCGACAGGCAGTGAGCAAAGCAAGGTACCACATGAAAGCCAGGCAAGAGGCCGTGGAGGACAGATGCAAGCCGGAGTGCACACAGGCCAGGTGCTTGTGCAGGCTGGATGCGCCGCAGGAACTGAGGGGTGGTTGTTATGGGATCAAGGTGCGACAGACCAGGAGACAAAGGCCACTGTGGCTACAGATGGGAGAAGAAGATGGCGCACCGCTGGTGTACTTCCACCAGGTCAAACACATGCGGGTAGGATATGCAGATGGCCGGAGCAGGATGTCGGAGGAGGGGGCAGAGGCAGACGAGCAACAGGCGAAGGCACAGGTGTTTACATCATGAAAGGTGGAGCCCAACCAGGTGGTGCTGTTGATGCAAATGGAGCGGAATGCGCAAGTTGCGGCTTGTGTGGACGGCACAAGCAGAACGGTAGAGGTGTGGCGGCCAACCAGGCAGGTGCTTGCGCTGGCGCTATACGTCGGGGAAACAGTACGCAGAAGAAAAGGAACGGCCAGAGACTGGGACCCGGACACGGTAATGCACCGGGTCAGGAAGGTTATGGCCATGGTAGACTACGTAGGAGCAAGCGGGAGGACTACTGGGCACACTATACAGGTGGTGTCCCCACAAGCAAGTGCCACAGGAGCGACGGACCAAGGAGTCACCGACTTGGTACAAGATGGACTCAAATGGTGTATCCTGGAACCCAGGGGGGACAGGTGCGCGGCGATAGTGTACACGGCGGCCCCGTTGAAAAAGGTGGAACACCTGCTCAGGAGATGGGTCCAGGAGGCGGAGGAGGTGCGGGTGGAAAGGCCGGAGGACGTGCATACAGGGGCCATTCTGAGAGCTTTGGAGTCACAGATGGGCAGAAGCGCGGGAGCCGAGGAAGCAGAGGACATCACAGAGCAGATCAGACTGGCATTCGAATGGGTGGACGGCTGCAAGGAAGGGGCCAACCGAGGTGAATAGTATCTCCGGGCACGGAGGACGGGGCAAGGCAGGAGGCGCTGGCGAGGGCAAGAAAAATCATTGAGCATGCGCAAAAGCAGGGCCTGCTGATGGTGCAAGAACCTGAAGGGGGGAAGCAGGGTAGATGGAGGGGGTTGAGGACAGGAAGGCGGGGGCAAATGCGGTTCGTAGTCGAGGACGGGGTTGAGGAGGGGCAGGGAGACGGGGAGGAAGGACAGGCACAGGAGCAGGAAGGTCGGGAGCCGAGACCAGATGAGGACGCGCAGCTGGGACGGGTTTTTTTTTCCCACGGCGTTGGCCGCCACCCATAACGTCATCATCATTGTTCCATTGTGCATGTCACACCGTCATTACCGTATGTACATTTAAGTATGTACAGTAACCCCACTTGGTGGTGGCTCTGGTGGTGGCCTGAGCTGAAAAAAATCCCAGAGGGAAGGAGAGAAGAATGGTTGAGGTGGTGGCAATGATTGTGGGCGCATGGCAGGCTGAATTAGTGGCCTGTGTGGTGTTTTTTCGCCCCTCTTTGGTGTCCTGGTAGCTGCTTTATGTGTGACCTTCGAGGGCAGGGGTTCAGGTTCATGGTACTGTGGCTTTCGCTTTGGGGCGGAAGAAAAGGATGTGCCCATGCGCAGCTGGGACGGGTTGGGCAGGGCAACGGGGAAGGAGTTGGGATTGGAGAAAGGAGCGGCGGTGGACGGGGACCGGGCGAGTGGCTCAGGGGAAGGGGAGGGGAGACGGGACAGCGGGGAAGGGTTCGGAGACAACAGGGCGGTGGATGGGAACAAGCGACAACGAGAGGAGGAAGAGCGAGAGGAACGAGAGGGGACGGGGCCAGGGGCAGACGATTGGAGGCCAAAGTGGAGGAGAGCGAGGGGAATCAGGTACGCTGAGGGGTGGAACGATGAGACGGAAGAGGTAGGGGAAGGGGTGAACTTGTATCGCGCATACAAGATCCGAGGGAAGTGGAGGATGTATGGTGGGAGAGTGGAAGAGATGATCGTATAGAAGGATCGCAAGGGGCATGAGACGAGGGCGGCCATCGTACAAGGGGAGGAACAGGAATCGGGAGACAATGAAACGCTGCCGTACCCGGCAAAGAGATTGCGGATGTGTCCGTGGGGGCGGGAGACGGAAATACAGGGACAATTGGATCCGAGGTCGGAGGTGCAGGAGCTGGAAAGCGAGGAGGTGCGGTCTAGGAGGAAGAACAAGAAGAAGAAGTGACAATTAATGACGCGGCAGGCGGCGGCACTGACGAGGATACACACGGGGCGTGAGCGCAGCAAAAAGGTATGTGGGAAGGGGCGGCAGCCGAAAGAATAAGAAGGAGTGGGGAAAGATGGGAAGGGAAGGTGGCAGCGCATGAAGTTGTACACCCATAGCGACCCAGCGGCCCTGTATCGGGCGGATAAGGCAGCTTGGCATCAAATGAGGCTACACGAGGCCCACCCGGATGTGGCGGCCTATCACGAGATACGGCTGCAGGGGAAGGATAATGTCGTGTGCACGCAGATGTACGACGGGGAGGGGCGGGAGTACCAGCGAGAGTTGGCACAAGGAGTGCCGTTGGTGGTGCGCAGGGGCCTCAGCGTCGTATAAGACAAGGAAGTGGGAGCGAAGGCAACAAGGGCTGTATATGACGTGGCGACAGAGCATGGACAGGTGGTCGTCATCAACTGCCACGTCCTGCATCGGAAGAGCGTCAAGGAGTATGTGGCACAAAAGAGGATGGAGTATGTCAGGGCGCTGGAGAGGCAACCGGTCATAGTGGTAGGGGACTCCAAGTACGATCCCCGGAGGAGCGGCGCGGAGACGGAGGTGGACCGGGAAGTGAGGCTGTTGGTGGAGGAAATGCGGCTGCAGGATGGGTTTCACAATGAAGCCGCAGGCCCCTCACACTACCCAGCACCAGAGGGAAGCACACCGTCCAGGATCAACGCGATGTTTGCGGACCCTTGGTGGGTCTGGGGGGGGACGGCGGGGTACATGGTGGGGCCTGAAGAGATGCGGGACAGGAAAGGCCATTGCCCCATGATGGTGACTGTGCACGTGAAGGCGGGGGAACAAGGAAAAGAAGAAGCCAAGGAACAGGATTTGGAGGAGGAGGGGGTCAGCCTGCCGCCGCCGATGTGGCGGCCCGAGGAGGGGGATGACGACACGTGGCAGCAGTGGGTGCAGCAGGTGCATGTCGAAATGAGGCGGGGAGGCCATGCACATGGGGCCATGAGGAAAGCGGCAAACGTGTGTGGGTTTAGCAGGCCGGTAGGGGAGACACAAACTCAGCCCAAGGTGCAACAGCTGGTGGCCAAGCCGAGGAAGAGACAGCAGGAGGAAGTCGGGGTGAGAAAAACAACAGAGGATGCGGATCGAAAGGAGGAGGTAGCGCGGGCAAAGAAGAGGGTGCAAGCGGCGAGGAGGGCAGTTGAGGATGTGCATGGGAGAATGTACCAAAAGGTGGTGGCAGAGCATGAACGGTATATGGAGAGAGCTGTGCCGTCTTACTCACTGCGGTACATCCGGGAGCTCACAGAGGCTGGGCAGTAACAGGAAATCAGGGCGGTGAGGCTGCAGGAGGACAGGGTCACGGGCAACAAACTGGAAGTGCTGGAGACGGTGGCGGAGAGCTTTTGGAGGCAGCACAACTAAGGGCAGCAGGGACTCAGCAAGACCACACGGCGGATGGTGCAGGCGCTGCCGCGGGTGCTCACGGAGGAGCAAAGCCAGGCCATAGACTGTCGCAGGGTGACGCTTAGGGAAATAACGAAGGCGGCGCGGGATCTTATGAGGAAAAAAAGCCGGGGGGTGGACCAGCTGGTGGCGCAGATATTCCAGAACCTCGGTGTGCCTGAACTGAATGGGTTGGCGGGGAGGGTCACCGAGGTGCTGCGCACAGGTAAGCCCCCCGGTGGAGTGGACGGGCAAGGTGAGGCCCCTGTACAAGAAGGGGGATCACCTAAGGCCGGAGAACTGGAGGCCCGTATGCTGTACCGTCACAGAGGCCAAGGGGATGTGGATGCCCACGTGGATGGTGGTCTTCGGCAGGATACAGCGGACGCTGTATGCGGCGGGGACTGTACCGGACAACATGTGGGGGTCCTCGCCGGGCAGGTCCACACAGGAAGCAAGCTTTCTGCATGACATGTACCTGGATGATGGGGACCTGGAGGCGTTCATGGCGCCCGTGGACGTGAAGGGGGCGTTCCCCAACACGCCGCACAGACTCATAGAGGAGGCGTGGAGGCAATTGGGGCTCACGTACGGCCACTTCGTCGGGGAGTATCTGCGCACTAGAAGGTACACCGTTGCAGCGGGGTTCCACAGGAGTGGAGGGCACATTCCTGTACATGCTTGCCATGCGATGGATAGCGCAGGAGTATCCACAACTGGTGAGGACGCCACACACGTCGCCGGCACAAGCATACATGGATGATGCAGTGCCCATGGCCCGGGACGAAAGGGCCCAGCAGGTGGTACAGGACCTGATGCAGAGGTTGGGACGGGATAAACACGTGGTCTAGAGCACAGTAAGTCGGCTGTCCTGAGGAGGGGTGGGGAGGGTGGTATGGCGCTGGATGGGGGGATGTAGTGGCATGGCTGGAGAGGGCGGCGGAAGCGGTGGCACTGGGGCATGTCCATCGGGGCAGAGGGCATCAGGCTGCCAGACAAGCTGCTCAGGGGGTTCCGGGCGATGTTGGTGGACCTGCGGCATCACCCCCTTGTCGGTACACACAACTTTGTACTACCTCCGAGCGGTCCTCAATGCGGCAATAGGCCAGCAGGGGATGCACCTCCCATACTGGAGGGGACAGCTCGAGGAGGTGGAGAGCGAGGTGCGGAGGCTCATCAGGGGGTATGAGGGGATACCCACGGAGGTGCCGGGATGCGTGTTGCGATCGCCGACGGCGTTTTATGGGGAGGGGGTGCCCACAGCGTGCGAGGCACATAGGGCACATATGGCAAGGGCACGAAACAGGATGTCCCACAACCAGGCGGAGATGGTGCGCCGGGTGTGCTACCATGCGGTTGCGGAAGTACAGAGGGACGAGATTATGTGCCCACAATTTATGTGGTGCAGAAAGTGGCTGTTGATGGCGGGAAGGAGAGAGCGCATGTGGCGCGACCTGCAGGCTGTGTTGCTGGGGGAGGAGCACATGTTGGCGACCAACAGGAAGTGCAGCAGACGTGGACCGATCCTGGTGCTGGACACAGGCTTCAGAGGAGCGGAGCACAGAATAGTGCGGTGGGTGACGAAGGAGGGAGTGAGTTTGGAGGTGATGCATGTGCGCAGGAAAGATATGAAGGAGTACCAGAGAGCATGGCTGCACCATGTGGAGTGTTATTGAGAAAAGGGGGTCGTGGAATTGGCTGTGTACAAATGGATGATGCGGCGGGCGAGGGGGCATGAAGCCCGCGCCAGGTGGGACAGACTGACGCGGCAAATGTGGAAAGAGTGGCGAAAAGAAAAGCCGCGGGGGAGGGGAAAGGGCGATGCAAGAGAAGGTGCTGGACAGGGGGGAAAGGAAAAACGCAAAGCCAGGCATACTGTTGTGTGCTCCGCACACAACAGTATTTTTTCGCATCCATGTATGGAGAGTGCCATATGAGGCGTGTATTCCCCTGAAGTATGGAGATCCAATTCACAGACTGAACCAACAGATCAAACAATCAATTCCCTGGGACCAAACTGTTTGCAGTCAACCGTCCACAGCCAAATCTCAGGAAGCGCTGGCACAGAGCGCTGGTAAAAACCCTGAATGATCTGGGGAATGTCCAGCCAGCTGCAGACAGTTTGTCTATGGATGCCAGCCTGTTGTTGCATTGCAGGGCAGCAGCTGAAAATGGCAACTGCAGCCAGAGTAAGCGCCGCCGCGTCGCCTGAACAGGTCGCGCACACTGCCAAAATATCATGTGTTTTGAATTTTTGTGAATGCAATTCCTGCGCTATGCACATATATTTTCAGTGAAGTCGGTGAACCAGATGTATAATACACCAGATGGAACACGCCAGTAAAATGACGGATGTCTGCATGTGTGATACACGCACCGATGTGAGATAAAGAATGTCTTTTTGAATATCCTTTGTTATCTCACGCTCAGACTGATGAGGGCCTAGTGTTGGGCCGAAACCGGTCTCGTTTCTTGGCTTTGTTTGTGGACGCTTGCATGTGAGCCGTGTGTGAAGTAGCCCGTGACCACCGCTGATTTTCTGATTGAGGACCCCTTCTCAGGATTTTCCGGCGAGGACAAGCTCAAAGCTCATCCCAAAAAATTCCAAAAACGTCGTGTGTTACCGAGCGCCGATATGTCTTTCAAGCGTCAAAACCACAAACCAAAGTGGCAACTCCAAGCCGTGCCACATGCGATCCGTTCAGACGTTGTTACCTACCTCATGGCCGCCGAAAAAGCCAAGAATCGTGACCTTGCAATCCGAAAGATGCTTTACTACCGGAACAACACATTCAAGGCCAAAAAGGACCAATTTTACGATGGTACCAACAAAGTGATGAAAGTCATTGCCGAAGAGTCTCAAAAGAAGGTGCACGAAGAGTTCTACAACACCAAAATTGAACTCCTCAAAAAACAAAAAGCCAATGATGATGCTCGTGTGCGGGATTTGGCAAGCACGGCACGTGGCAAGGTGCATGCACATTTTATTACCATGGTTGATGAATGTGCGCAATGGGGAATGGACACCAACACGGCACGCCGTGATCTCGTTGAAGAACGTGATAAAGCACTCACACAAATTGTCGTAAGCTTACGATCGATCAATGATAATGGTGAGAAACAATACACCAAGTGGGAAGAGAACATCAAAAAGAAAGAAGCGGACCGTCTTATGCAAGTGGAACAAAAAACCGTCTTTGAGGAAATTATGCGTGAAGGCTTTCAAAGTGGACTCGAAATGGATGACCAAATCCTTGCCCTTCGCCGTGCACTACAAAAAATGGTGACCGACCGACCGGAGCTCGCTACAAACCCAAAAAACGTGGTACGCTCGAGTTCGAAAAGAGGGAGAAGGCGAGAAGACTCCGCCTCAAGCAGTACCTCAACGAAAAGGAGCTCAAGTACCTCAACGACACGAAGCAGCACCGGAAGCTCACAAAATGGAAGGCGAGGAAGAAGTCCCAAGAGTTACGGCGGGCGCAAAACCCGCGGGAAGAAGCAAGCAAAATCGCCAAAGTCAAAGATACTCCGCTTCCGAACACCCACACCAAAGAAACGCGGTCAAAGAAGCAAAAGATGGGAAAACGTGAGTGGGACAAGACGCGTTGCCCCAAAGAAATTGCTGAAAGTGACATGGAGTTCAAAGCCCTTCACAACATTGAACTACACCTCAAGCCTTTCGTGCCTACCATCTTGCAAGGAGACGTTTTGTCTCAACCAATTTCGCCATACCTTCGCATGCTGCTATCGCTCGGAGGAAAATTTGTGCCCCATTCATTCCCTGGTCCATCTATAAAGCGTTCATTGAAGGCGCTCCCATCCGAGGCTATGGAGATGCGCCGTGTGCTTCTATGGTCGCTGGCTTTTACAAAGGAACCAAAAAAGGTGGACATCTACCGGTCATTCCCACATCCTTCGTTGTTTCGGAAGAGCGGTCGAGACCCACCTCCGTGTGTGCTACAAAAATTGGGAGCGGAGTCGTTCGTGATCGAAAATTTCGTCAACAAGTGCCATGATACTTTCAAGTTCACGCTCAGCGATTTTGCTGAGCAACGTCCCCCCTCTCGTGGTGTGATTTGGCATGGTGGATGCGTGCATGAGTTCCTAAACACACACGTAATTGTGGCTGCTGACAAAGACGGAGATCAAGTTGTGATGTCTCTCAAGACATACCTCATGGAACAAAACAACAACATGGGTGTGGTCCACAAAAATGGAGACCCGGTATACCGCAAGCTTGGGGACTTCACAACCGATCAAGAATTGATGTGGACTGACCAAGCTAAGGCGTGGAGACGGGACATCGCCATAACGGCCATCACCCTGCTGGAATCCCACAACGTGGACGAACCACTAACCGAGTTGTTGCAAAACTTCTTTGAAAGGTCGCCGCCTTTGAAAATGCCAATTTTCTACATGCAAGTGAAAACCCACAAGAGAAAATCCATTCGTGAAAATTCGTGGCCTTCCAGACCGATCACAGCACTCACAAGCTGGTTCACTACCCCCCCATCAATCATTTTGAGCACGTTGGGGAAAATATTTTTGCGCTTCGATGCTTGGCAAGACGCCAAGAACACTCCCCTCACGGATACACTGGATTTTGTACAGCGCATACACAATTTCAAACACTGGGTGGATGGGGACCACGATCAGTATGTCCTGACCTCCTTTGATTTCACTGCCCTGTACACAAATTTTACGTTCAGTGATTTGAGCAAAGCGTTCCGCTATTGGCGCGATGAGTGGAAGAACACATGTCTGAATAATTTTGAGATCACATTACATGAGCGTGCGTATGTGCGATGGCTCACTGAGCCGATTGGTGAACGATGGTTTCGATTCATTGATACCTCATTCCCATTTTTCAATATGCAGTAGGATCCCGAGGTTTCCCTGGGTGAGGTTTTTCTGCAGCTAATTTTTACTCATAATATTTTTAAGGCCCCAGGCAGTGGAATTTGCAGGCAGGCCCAGGGCTTCTCCATGGGGACGAATTGCGCCCCAGCCTGGGCTAACCTAGCGCTGCGCTGTTTTGAACGTCTGGGGCAGAAGGCACTGCCATGCATTTTGCTGAGATTTATCGACGATGGCGCGTGTATTCACCACCGCGCCCATACGCCACAGATCACTGCAATGCTTTCCTCTTGGTACCCCCCACACCTGCCTTTTGAGGTTTTGGCTCTGGGTGTGTCAGCGGATATCATTTTCCTGGACCTACATGTCCTGGACCTGCATGAACCGAGGTACTGTACCCATTTCAAGCCTACAAACAGTGCCACATACATCCCCTGGTCCAGCAATACCCCCCGAAGTACAAAACTCGGGTGGAGACGGGGGGAGGGAGTACGTTTCCTTCGTACTAACTCCCATGAACGATATTTCCTGGCGGCCCTAAAGAGGATGAATGGGGCCTGCCGCAGGCTAGGGTACCCCAAAACGCTCTGCAGTTCCTTGCCTGTGAGTTGGTCTGAGAAGGACAGATACATGACACGAAATTCCAAAACAAAGGGTAGGAGGGTGGGTAGTTTTTTGGAATTTTTTCGCATCCATGTATGGAGAGTGCCATATGAGGCGTGTATTCCCCTGAAGTATGGAGATCCAATTCACAGACTGAACCAACAGATCAAACAATCAATTCCTGGGACCAAACTGTTTGCAGTCAACCGTCCACAGCCAAATCTCAGGAAGCGCTGGCACAGAGCGCTGGTAAAAACCCTGAATGATCTGGGGAATGTCCAGCCAGCTGCAGACAGTTTGTCTATGGATGCCAGCCTGTTGTTGCATTGCAGGGCAGCAGCTGAAAATGGCAACTGCAGCCAGAGTAAGCGCCGCCGCGTCGCCTGAACAGGTCGCGCACACTGCCAAAATATCATGTGTTTCGAATTTTTGTGAATGCAATTCCTGCGCTATGCACATATATTTTCAGTGAAGTCGGTGAACCAGATGTATAATACACCAGATGGAACACGCCAGTAAAATGACGGATGTCTGCATGTGTGATACACGCACCGATGTGAGATAAAGAATGTCTTTTTGAATATCCTTTGTTATCTCACGCTCAGACTGATGAGGGCCTAGTGTTGGGCCGAAACCGGTCTCGTTTCTTGGCTTTGTTTGTGGACGCTTGCATGTGAGCCGTGTGTGAAGTAGCCCGTGACCACCGCTGATTTTCTGATTCAGGACCCCTTCTCAGGATTTTCCGGCGAGGACAAGCTCAAAGCTCATCCCAAAAAATTCCAAAAATAAATTCCAAAAACAGTGGTTGGGACCAGTGCTACGGCTGCCGAGTGAGGTGCATGGGGACGAGGAGGCCCAAGGGGACATGGAAGTATGGTGAAGGGAGGAGCACGAGGGGAATACGGGGTCCAGATAGGCTGGGACACAGTGGGCGGGTTGCGGGAGGAGGATGATGGGGTGGCGATGAGCTTCTGGATGACGGACACGGACCGGCCCGCAGAGGGTGCGCCCTTGGTGCCGGTGGGCCACACCTGTGGCGAAAGCGTGCGGCAGATCAGGCTGACTGTGCACGGGTTACCAGCGGACAGGGTGTGGTACCCGGTTCTGGTACAGGCGTACCTGGAGCACGGCAGGGCAAAAGGGGACAGGGCATGGTGTCACGGGGTAGTGGTGACGAATGGCTGGAAAGCAAGGACGGACAATAAGTGGGCGCTGTACAGGGGTGTGAAAGAAGTAGGCGTCCATGAGAGAGTGCGGACGTATGGTATCGGCCTGCACACAGTGTACTGCCACGACCCGAGAGAGATGGTACGCATACCGGAGCCAGAAAGTTAAAAGAGGCTTTCACTGTTGATTCTTTCTGATGATATTGTTTTGTTGGTGCCTTTGCTTGCTCCTGCTGCTTCTTGGTGTAGTCCAGGTTCCTTCAAATAAAAATCAATCAGAAATCCAAGTACCCACAGTGCAAGCAAGGGACCACAGAATTAAATCCACAACATGAAGGGCTGCAGTCAAAGGAGATGGTGTAACAAAAAAGGAACTCACATTGACTAGAGATTTAAGAAGATATGGTTAGAAAACAGCCTACAATCAAGTGAAAACTGCCCACATGGGCACTCTCCTCTTTATATTGCCATCTAGAGATGTGCACTCTTTGTTTTGGATCCCATAGGTGCTGAGGTGGCATGGCCTGTGGCACTGAGATCACTGCCGTGTCACATGGGATTTTCCTACTTAGCTAGGCTGACTGGGAATGGAACCCAGGACCTCTCAAAAAGGGATGCCCCAGCCCCCTAGGGTGCAGACCACTAGGATAGCTATGCATTCATGAGAAAATATAGAAAAATGGACAGGCTCAGGATTAATGTCAGTGCCTCAGTCAGTCCAGAAAATGATGCATACGTGAAATCAGTTGGGGGGTCAGGGGTCCACACAACATCCAACGTTCAATGACTGGATATATAGCCCAAAATGCTTTGTCACCCCTTTTTGGAGAGGCCACTACTAAGATAAAAATGTAGTATGCTTTGAGGCATCTCCAAAACAACTAAAGCTTACCTTTTGGCAGGGAAATTCACTTTCTGGTACTCCCCCCCTGTGCTGTGGTGGCTACCACTGTCGCATTCTAAAGAAAAAAGGGTATTTTTCTTGACCTCCCCATGGTGTCAACGCCTTTTTAAAATTACCTATAACATCCCTATCATTGGAAGGAAGGCGCTGCGTCAGGGCAGTTGCCAGTTTCTGCTTTGTCCTAACAGACTCCTACAGCTCCCACTGCGCTCATTGGCGTCGCTGGGGCAGTTGCAGCTTGGTAGGGGGTTAAAATGGGCATGGCAATTCATCCCTGTATGCCCATCACCCTCCAAATAGCAAAACGCAGTGCAATGCACAAAACCCAACGCAGGATACGGTCAGGGCGCACTGTCTGCGTCTCGTGGAACCTGCTGGCTGACCTGACCTGTCCTTGGCACGAGGGTGTGGCGTTGAAAGTTTTTTTGCCCCTTAATGAGGTCTTTAGATTCTGGACAGTGGTCCAGGAGTCAGCGTTTCGGCCAGAACGCGGCCTACTTCGCTGTTTTCGCTCCAGGATATCTGCAGAGAAAAGATGCAGGGGCCGAGAGCCTGATATACGCGCACTGATCAACGAAACACCAAAATCCGTCAAATGACGGCCTAGAAATTTTCTGAGCGTACACCCCTGACCAGAATCTCCATGTGCATCAAATGCACATTTTTACGCATTTTTTTTCATCACATGAATTGTTAAATCCCTGGATTCACACGCAGATGAAAGCGGCGCGCCGTAGCACATCCTAATTGGGCGCCGGAAAAGACAGTGAAAATAAGATTATAACAGTATGTCTCGCAATAATAAAGGGTTTGAGGTTTGAGGTTTGATTTTGAGGGTACTAGATGCCTTTCAACGCCGGGGGGACACCTGGTCGGGCCAGGTGATATCCTCCCCACCGGGTCCTAGTGGGGGGCCCTTCAAGACGCATCTCCTGCCTGGTGGCAGAGTCCCCCGGGTTCACAGGGCTCGGAGCCCCGTCCCTCCCCGGCTTCCCTGTTTCGCCACTCCCCGGTCAGTGCATCAACTCGCAGCCGTGGCTGCGGGCGCTTACCTACCGCGTCGCCCCCCTAATGCGTGGTCGCCCGGGGCGCCGGCGCCGCCGGGCCCGTGCTACTGGCTTGTCGCCAGTGGGACCCCCTTGGGCTGGCGCGGAGGCTCCCTAGCCTAGAGGTTGGGGCTTGGCTCAGTGCGCCACTACTGCCTTGGCGGGTGCTGTGACCCGTCCGTGTGTGCGCGGCGCCCGCGGCCAGCTCGAGGGGCTCAGGCCGGTACCTGATGTTGTGTCTCTCCCGTTTCCCCCTTCCCGCCCCGCGTGTCCCGCGCTGCGTGTGGCGGGCCGTCACGTCCGGGTGTCCCTTACCCTCGCTCGCTGGTACGCCATTCCACGCAGTCTGTGCGTTCCGCGAGCTCGGTCCG